>CM054123.1:50988737-52241594 GCA_028751855.1 Ambrosia trifida
ACAATAAAAGACATAGGCCTGAGCTCAGAATCAAACAACCAGCAATCTCTTACATCACATCAGCATTGTTGGACGAGATGCAATCGTACCTTCGTAACAATGTCCCTTTCAATCTACGTTCAATCATTTAACGCAGTGGTGGTGATAAGCAAAAAAAATAAGATCAAAAGCAATCAGTAGAGCTATGAAGGAGTAGATGATGTTGTAAGAGCTATAATGTCAATGCCTTCACAGAATCTAACAGATGATGATGATGCTAAAGATGTTTATACATTGCCAAATGAACACATATCAGCAAGTACAAGTAATTGTTCTGAAAAAGAGCAAGCTGCAATAAAAGAATTGAATAATGATGATGCGGATATTGAAGCCTATTTTAACATACTCAATGAGGAAATACAAAAGGCACAGAGTAAAGATGCTGAAGTCGAAAAGGAGCAAGGTGCAATAGAAGAATTGAATGATGATAATGCGGATATTGAAGCATATTTTAACATACTCGATGAGGAAATACAAAAGGCACAGAGTAAACATGTTGAAGTCGAACACAGAATGGTACATAATGAATTGAATGAAGAAACTGCTGTTGTGGATGTTGCAGAAGAGTACATCTTACCAGAAGTGCAGACTCCAAAATGTAATGTAATGTAATGTACCTGGGGCATTGAGTGAGGAATTATGTGAAAAAAAACAATGAAACTAAGGGATTGAATAAAGATGATATTGATGATCTAGAAAATTATGATGTGGAAGACTACATGCTACCCGAGGTGCACACATCATTGGGTAAAAAAAGTGTTGAATTTGAAGCAAAAAATGGAACTAATGAACTGTATTGGGACGATGTCGATGAGCTAGAAAATTGGTATAACATGGATTTGGGAGCCCAAACACAAGAAATGCTTCGATACTACATAACTCAATATCCGATGAGTGGTGTTGAATACGACAAAGAAGAGTATGAAAGAAGAGAGAACACAAAAAAAGTACTATTTAGCACACTAGATAACTTCTTATTATAAACGCAACATGCATTATATAAAAGCAAGTTATTTGTTACATACTGATGCTAAGTTTTAAATAAATGCAAACTATGTTAGTAAAAACACAAGTTGTTATTTATATAAACGCAAGTTTTTTTTTATTTAAACGCAAGTTGTGTTTTTATTATTAGTGTATATTACTAAACTCAAAAAATAATTTTTTTTTATTTTACGAATTGCTATTACTCTAGGTATGGATGGATGCAATGGATAACATGAGAAAATACAAGGAAATTGAAGATGAGATGGATGAGATGGTCGAACAAGTAAAAACAAAGTACCTTTGGTGTATTGAGCTAATGGAAAGATGTACAAAGTGGGCTTCATTTAGAAGTAAAACATTAGATGTAAAAGAAAGAAAAAATGATGGCGAGAATGAAGAGTATAATGATACAGAAGAGGTTGTTGTTCGTTTAAACGAGGGCATAGAAAATGAAAAAAGTTTAATAAATGAAGATGTGGTTACTACACATAATGTACATGCAACTGGTAATGAAGCAACGGTAGGATCTATGACACAAAATGATGAAATCAGTGACACAGCAATAGATGAACTACAGACCGTCAAGCACGGGGTTTATGCTATGAAACTCAATGGTGCATTGAGAACACCTTTTGTTAACAGAGTTTTCACCATGACTGAAAGAGAGACGGACCATGAGCTGAAAATATACCAGTACATTATAGCTCCGATATGAGAGAAGTAGTAAGTAACTTTGTTTATACAATTATTTATGTAAAGACAAAAAAAAAATAATGTTGCTATTATTTTAAATGCATGCAGTAAAATAGTATTCCGTTCAGAGTTGGGGACAGATACACCAAAACTAATGTTTGAAAGTATGTATCCTAGTATATGGTTAAACACTCATGTCATTGACGCGTGGACTGAGATCCTGAACATGGAAGAGAGAAAGAGAAAGGAAGGATCGTTGTTCAGATTGTTTTGCCCAACAAACATGATGGTAAGATGTATTTTAAAACACAAACAATAATATAAATAACTCAAAACATGAATGTGTCTTACATTTGTTCCATATAAATTCTGCAGCCTGATGAATATTACACAAAAGATGTTTGTTGGCACAAAAGGCTTAAAGTATTCAAAAGCAATATGCTTGATCTGATGAGGAAAATAAAAGTGAAAAGCCTGCAAGAGTTTGACATACTCATGGTACCAATGCTTATAGACCTCCATTACTAGGTATTAGGTTTTGATATCCGAAATGGCAACGTAGAACTTCTGGACAACTCGAAAGATGAAGAGGATTTTGAAAAAAAGATACAAAGGAGTGCCACAAGTTCTGGTAACAAAACAGTTAAATAAAAGTATAAAAACCATCTTATTTTAACTTAAATATTAACTTTCTTAGCTTACACTTTACTTGTAGCGCCATACGTTGTTTCTTTACTTGAAGACTACTTGTGAAAGCATCAACAACATCGAAAAACTAGACATTGTCCCGATAAAACGGAGAGAAATGAGCTAACGGACAACAGAAAACGCAGTAGACTGTGGAGTGTTTGCAATGCGACGCATGGAAACATACAAGGCACAACAGAATTGGACATGTGAGTTGGCGAACGAAGGAGGGTTTCAAAATAAGTAGTTAACTATCCTGCGACTAAGATACGTAGCAAAGATAATACTGTGTGACTACAACTTGATACGAGATGAGGTAGTTGCTGACGCAAACAATTTTCTGAAAGTGCCATACAAGACAACAATGATGACAAATTTGTACACAAAATTAAGAAAAAGACAGGATGAGATATATAATTTATTAGGTTTGTTTGTTTGTCTTTTTTTTTTTTTTTTTGTAAATTTACACACAAACAATGTTAATAATAATACGCAAGTTAATCGATTGAGTGTGTTGGAATAATAAATCTATTAGGTTTGTTTGTGGGTAAAATGCAAATGGTTTTATATTAATACGCAAATATATCAAATTAACTATTGGAATAATAAATCAACAATGTTTCTTTCATACTAAAACGCAATTGCTTTTATAGTAATACGCGGGTATAAATTCTATGGTTAAAATTCTAATGTAAGAAAGTAGTATTTTGTTAAATAATTACAAATTAGACGCACATGTTATATGTTTTACACATCAACAACAATTATTCTTCTTCAACATCATCAATAACCTGATCCTCATCATACCCATCCAAATCATTAACTTGCTCGTCATCATCTAGTTCATCAACAAGCTCTAGATTCTGGTCTCTTTGCTCCTTCACATGCTTACGTCAATCATGGCCTATTTCACCACAAATCTTGCATGACCTTTGTCTTTTGCCACTACGACTTATGGCCTTTTCTTTCTGTGACATGATCCTCTTTTGTTTATCCCGACCTTTGTTCTTTATACCGTTGGGTAATCGGACTGTTGCCTCCAAAGGGTTATTGTATCCGAGCAAACTGCATATCTATCAAATTTCTTCTGCTTAGTTTTACTAGCCCTACCCTGGTCAACCTTATCCATCAGCAACATGAAACGTGTGGCTGATATCATTAGGAACAACCTCCTGTGTCTAGATTTTCAATATATATCTTTTAGGAAAAATCTTGACTCTAAACAACTTGAACACAAAGAAAATGTGTCTGCATAACAATCCATATTGTTCAAATATTTTGCTAGTACACGTGCCAATAGCCCCTTCAGGATCATTCTCTTCCTTCTTGAACAGAACTTGTGTTTTTTTGTTAAAACGCAAAAAGTAATGTTAAGACGCAAACATTAAAATTTTGACGCAAATACAGAAAAACAATTACCTGTAGCAATCCCTCTCCATATGCCTTGGGATCCTCGATAAAAGTATTCAAAAACCCTTCATCATGTTTCTTTGTTTGGACATTGATAAAATCATTGGTGGCATATATTTCGTCTTGAATGTCAAAGAAAATTGTACGTGTGAATATCTTGGCTGCTTGCTCCTCGAGTGGATTTTTAGTCCAAAGATCAGGCTTAGTGTGCCTAGAGTCATTATCATTCTTCCTATGGGTAAACCTTTGGGCCTCCATTGATGTTTCAAAATTATTTAAAAACTCAACAAGTGTTAGTTGAGAATTAGTAGCTTGGCAAAAGAAGTGGTTCTCGCTCTCTGATCTTGAGGTTGTTCGCATGAGTCCAAACATAGGCTCATCACGATAAAAAGCTAGAATCCACATCGATCTCATATCAAACATATCAGTAAGCCAGTTATTGTTATCCAGCTTGGAATTAGTCATTATAACACCCCATTCAAAATCAAACTTCTCCGGGCTAATCGAATATGTCCAAACTATACTACATATGCGACGTTTGAATTCATCGTTGCTACATAACACAGGTCCAACCTAACAATAAAAAATGTTTCAACAAGAAAACCATATAAAAACACATTATATAAAATACGCAAGTTTAAAGGATTTTGAACGTAAATATTATAATGATGATACAATTTAAACGCAAATAAAAATGACATACAAACACAAGTATGAAACAAATCTAAGTGGATACCTTGTCAGAAACTTTTTTCATTATCTGACACATGCACAACCTATGTCTGCTAGAATGAAATACACACTGTATAGCATTCTTCGTCACAGGATCTTCATTAGTAACAACTACTTTTGGATGTTTTCCAAATGATTTAACAAGCATCTCCAAAAGCCACTTGTATGATTACGTAGTTTCAGAAGGCAACAACCCAGCACCAAGGGTTACATTTCGGCAATGGTTATCAATACCAGTAAATGGGACAAATACCATCTTGTATATAAAAAATAAAAATTACTATAAGAAAAAGAAAAAAACATAACATGCGAACATATATAGTGAAAAAATGTGCATACTTGTTGGTGTTAAATGTCGCATCAAATGAAATAACATCTCCAAACTCCATGTAATTCTTCTTACATAATGCATCAGCCCAGAATAACGCAGTAAGAGCATTATTAGCATCGGTTGAATACCGGTAAAACCCTTCAAACCATGGGAGAAAAGTTTGACATGTCCCCGCGCCAGAAAGCTGTGTTTGAATGCCTTAAAGGAGCGCATGCCCAAGATTTCTTGACTGTCCTTCCCATCGATGGGCTTGGGCAACACATGTCGGCTGTTGAATATC
Organism: Ambrosia trifida; assembly: GCA_028751855.1. Taxonomy (NCBI): domain Eukaryota; kingdom Viridiplantae; phylum Streptophyta; class Magnoliopsida; order Asterales; family Asteraceae; genus Ambrosia; species Ambrosia trifida. Next base: position 50,993,897 of record CM054123.1, read on the forward strand.
GGGCTATCCTTAAGTATAGACTTATGATTCCCATGTTCCCAGTTGATGAGCCGTGTCCAGTTTGCAAAAAGGCATGTTTAGATAAATTTGGGGAGCATGCCCTTCACTGTAAGGAGCTGCCAGGATTTAAATACAGACATGACCTGGTCAGGGACGTCTTATGGGATGTCTTACGAAGAGCAGGGATTTCAGCTAGGAAAGAAGCCCCGGTTAATTTTTTGACGGATCCACTTGAGGGGCGGTCCACCCTAAGACCAGCGGATGTCCTTGTGTTCGGGTGGGCGCAGGGCAAACACGCGTGCGTTGATCTCACAGGGGTGTCTCCTTTGGTGGGACTTCGGGATTCGGGGTTTGTGGCTGGGCAGGCAGTCTTAAAAGCTGAATCCAAGAAAGTTGACAAACATGAAGCGGCTTGTCTTGAAAACCAACACGTATTTGTGCCCTTCGCTTTTGACACATTTGGGGGCCTTGCTCCCGAAGCAATCCGGTTTTTAGATCGAGTGCAAAAGGTGGTGCAGAGTAACTCTCCTGCGGCCAAGGACACAAGCTTTATATTTAATAGAGTAGGCTTTACTATTCAAAAAGGGGTTGCGGCGCAACTTGTTGACCGTCTACCCGCGCCTCACTTGTAATTCTTGTTCAAGGTTTTTGAAATTAATATCGAAAGTTTAACTTAGAAACAATCATATCAGCATCATATTCACCTATGAAACTGTTTAATCCACTTTTAAAATTTTTACAGTCAACAGCCGTTGTCCCAACATTCTTAAATCCACCATATTTTGTCCGCATAATATTGAATGCTTTGACCGGACCAAGATTCAATGAAGATAGCTCGCAAATAATTTCTTCTTGGACATATGTTAAGTGCCTATTTGCTGCTAACAAATGCATATCAGACTAGGACACAAACGGATGATTGTGGCCCTCAACAAACTTATAAATCTTATAATTCTCTCCATCCTCAGAACTGCAGCAAATATGTGCTTTGCATCCCGTACGAATATACGGTCTTTTCCTTGACTTTTTTGGAACTTTTACCACGAAGCACTAAATCATTACTCCTGTCTTGCTTAAATCCCTCTTTGTAACATGTAAAATACTTAATAGTAATAATATTCCCCGCAACATGTTGAGTAGTTTTCCTGGCACAAAAACCTGACTTCTTTGCATACTCTTTATAAAACTTGTATGCAAGTTCTAAATTGTCAAAAGTCATTCCAACTTCTAGCTTGGGAATTCCTTCAACTTCTGGATTAAAAATGTGTTGTCCTTCTTCTACAACATCTTTTTTCACACAATTCTACAAATTTTAATACTAAAACGCAAAGTTAAGAAAAATAAAACGCAAGTATAATTTACCAAAACATAAAGTATGAATAATCAATTATTAAAAAAAACATTCAAATTCAAGTTAATAAAAAATAAAACGCAAATGAACAAACGCTTGGTAAATGACATTAAGAAGCTGGAAAAAACAAAAACGTGTTATCCATAATTCTACAAATTAAAGTATGAATCATCAATTCTACAACATCTTTGCCACACAATTCTACAAATTTCAATTTTAAATGCAACTTAAAAAAATAAAACGCAAGTATAATTTACTAAAACATAAAGTATGAATCATCAATTCTTAAAAAACTACAAAATAAAACCAGAAAACGTGAATAAATGAAATGTTATATAATTAGATACTTTCTCTTTGGGGTTTATTTCGTTTATTTTATACGATACTTTTTAAGACTCATAATATATATATATATATATATATATATATATATATATATATATATATATGGTAGGGTTTGTGTAAAAAGTCTATTTTTCCTAAGAAGTGTAAGAAGTCTATGTACGCATTGTGTTTTAAATTTTATGATAAATTTTTATATTCTTTTGGTATTGTATTATATAGAAAAACAACAAAAGTAACAATTTAAAACACAATCAAATGGATTCTATGCATTAAATTGTAAAACACACTGATTATCTTTAGAACACACTGATTATATTTCTTCGCATCATGTTTTAGATTGAATGCTTAGAATACATTTGATTGTGTTTTAAATTGTTAATTTTATTGTTTTCCTATATACCACAATACCAAAATAATATAAAACATTTCTCCTAAAATTTAAAACACAATGCCTACATAGACTTCTTACACTTCTTAGGAAAAATGGACTTTTTAGCCAACTCTTTACCTATATATATATATATATATATATATATATATTACTAGGATATAATCCCGTGTATTACACGGGTTAATAAATGAAATGTTATATAATTAGAAGTAACAATGTTATGTTAAAAACTTGTATGAATTGCATGGTTGAATAAACCTGTATTGAACATACTTTTAAATTTGGTAAATTTTTAAGTAAAAATATAAGTGTGTTTAAAAAACTAATAATTAATTTCATATTAAACTCATTTGTTTTTTTTGATATAATATTATATTTAAGCAAAAATATATGTATTAAATATGAGAGAGAAATAAAGAAAAATCAAAATATAGATGGTCTAAATGGATGACATGTGTCCACAAATTGTTTTCTTTTATTAGAGTAACCGGAGTGGGGCGGGAAGGGGGCGGGAAGCCCTTTCACAGGTGGGAACACCGCCCCGCAGGGGCGTGGATGAGGGGGGGGGGGGGGGGGGGAGGTTGGGCGGAGAGATTTGGCCGGGCGTGGGGGGAGGTGAAGGGACACATGGCGGTTAATCATTGGCCCATATGGTTGTTACCGTTCGAATTAATTTTTTTTTTAAATTTCAATGTTACCATTGGCAATGGTTAAATTTTTTTTTTTGGAAAAATTATATATATATATATATATATATACACACACACAACCATTTACTCTTCTACCCAAACCCACACTCTCATATTTTTATAAAATCCTCTCCAAACTATCATTTTTTTTAAATACTTGCAAGATGTCGGACCAATCTTCAACTTTGTCTAATGCGTTTGATCTACTCGCTTTGGAGTCCTCATCCGACGACGACGCGAAATTGATAATGGCTACCGTTCAGATGAAGGGCGTGCAATATGCGAGTACTTTGGTGAGGAACCACCATCAAGTCAAGGAAACATTACTGATAAGAAATAAGGTTAAACAACTTGGAAATCAAGAATAGCCAAACACATCATAACCTTCGAGCGGATTTGGTTGATCACATTTGGAGTCTACCAAGACATTACCAATCTGACGATGATGAAAAACATGTTTGTTCATGTATTTTTATTTAGTTTATGTATTTTTTTTGTTCATGTATTTTATTTATTTCATGTTTTTTTATTTTTTAGTTTGTAGTTTATTATTAATTATAATGTTTTTAATTATGTTTTTATTAAAATTGTGTTTTTTATTAGTTTATATAAAGAAAAATAAATTCCACGTGGCACTCCTCCCTTCCATTCCCCACAATTTCCCCTCCCCCCACCTAGGTCTCACAAGTGCCATATGGCGCTTCACACCCCCCCCCCCCCCACCCACTCCTTATAGTCTTAGGGGGGAAGGGGCACTTGTGGAAAAGTCTTTTCACTTCACTGATTTTAACCAATTATACACTGTCACATCACTTCACTGATTTACTTAACTGAACCACTTTTTTGGTGACAGCGCTCCACTGATTCTTTAATTTATATTATCATTTAAATTCAAAAAACTAACCGTTTTTAATTGTCAGGCGGTAATTAATTTTATTACCGTTACTAAAATTTAAGCTGTTGGAACCTTCAAAAATTCTTACCGTTAGATTTTGGTCTATAAAAACCCCATAACTTCAATAACAAAATCACACCAAAACCGATTATACCTTCATCGTATCGTTAAAATGGTCCCGTGGAATGTAAATGAGGAGATCGCGTTAAGGAGGGCATACTTGATAGTGAGAAACACATGGGTTCATGCTGTCGATTTCTAGAGAACTTCGTTTTGGAACCGGTTGTCGGTGATATTAAATGAAATAACCAGCACAAATGACCGCCCCAAGGATTCGCTCGGTGGTAAGTGGATTGTTCTCTGGTCTAGGTGTATTCGATGGAACGCCCTCTATGAAGCCACGATGGAGAGGCACCATAATCTTCAACAAGACATTGCAATCCAAGTCACGCGCGATGACTATTACCATGCACACGGGACTAACTTCAACCATGTTGCGCCATGGAGAATGTTGCGTCATTTGGTTAATAATTAATGTTTAATGTTGTTTAATTTTTAATGAAAGTTAACTGTTAAAAAAATAACAGTCAAAATACAAACATAATTAACCTAATTAAAGCATTAATTAAACATAAACCTAAACCTACCTTCTATTGTGATGTAACTTTCGTATTTTGTTTTAATAAATATTAATAAATAGCAAAAAAAGAAAAATTCATAAAAAAATTAGTCTTAAAAAAAACCTAATTAAAATACAACTTAAACATAGCTAAAAAAAGAAAGAATGCGCAATTGACTCGGGCGAAGAAACGTCACGATCACTATCACGCCCGTCCAACCTCTCGTAGTGATATTGATATCCCTTACTTTCGGGTGTCGGGCAATACATTTCTTCATCCGAACTATTTACGTATTCGGCCCCACGATCATCTTCATCTGGGGGGTTTTGTACCGGGACCGGTGGGTTTCGCACTAAAGGAGGATTGACACGCTCTTGCACTCGTACAAATTCTCCAATTCGTATTGTTTCGAGTTGTACTAGAGCCATTACGTAATCATACGCGTAAATCAATTCTTCGATGGTCAAATCGTCAGGATCTTGTGGCTCGTAAAATTCAAATGTGGGGTGTGTAGTTGGTTGATGTGTTGTAGGTTGTGTTGTTGGTGTGTGTGTGTGTGTGTGTGTGTAGTCGGTTGTGTTATTGGTGTGTGTGTGGTCGGTTGATGTGTTGCGGGGCGGGTTGATCGTCGTCGTCGTCGACGATACGTATTCAGAAACATACTACCACCACCCATATATATTAAAAGATGTTGTTTTTGTAAAAACGGTCAAAATTTTATGTGAAGGTATAATTTATTTATATAGGGGTAAAAGATAAAAATGGTCAAAATGTAAACGGTCAAAGGGAAAAAAACGTGACAAGTTTTTATTGGTCAAGAAAAAAGACCGTTTCTTTGTACCAGCACGGTAACAAGAACAAGAAATTGGTTCACGGGAACCCTACCAGCACGGGTGGCGGCGGTGTTACCGTGTTGGTAGTGGGGTACCCGTGCCCAATTCTGGTGGCGCCCCGTCCCCCCTTATATAGTGTAGATGTAGATGTAGATAATAAATGAAAGCAATAAATCTTACATGGAACTTAAAGAGGGCATCCTCTCCTTTGAATGTGCTATGTGGCATTAATTGATTTTAGGAAGAATTTTTTTTTTTAAAAAAAAAATTGGATTTTCCCTCTTATGTTTCATCCTATAATTTTTAAACGTTAATATCTTTTATATACTAATTTTTTAAAGAAAAAAATTGCAACAAATTAACAAGCGTTTTATTATCTTTACAGCGACTACCATAGTGCTATATAAAAAACGGAGGAAAAAAACGACTATTTTTTGTGGGGTTTTGTTCATACAGGAAAAAAAACACAAAGTGTTCAGGTAATTCATTAATTATGTATAGGCATGTCACTAATTATGTTCAAATCAGTAAATATGAATTCTATTTTCAACATGTGTTAGCATTGGAGTTGTACATTGTTTTAAGTTATGTTTTAGGTTGGGCGTTAACATTGGAGATACATTGTTAATTGTTTTAGGTTAGGTGCTACCGGAAGCTTTCCTGAATGTAATCGTAAAACGCATCATTCTATTTAATATGTAAAATTGATATGCTATATTAGATTTCTCAATTCCAAAACGTTCTCAGGGTATAACCTAGTGTAAATATATAAACTAATATAAGATAAATTGATATCACTATTTTAACTTGATTTTTATTTATTTTTTATTCCAACTTTAACTATTGTTGGCCCAAAATCGTACCTCTATATGTTGGTGACCTTAGCTTCACCCTCATTACGTATAACAATGTACAAGTATTAGCTCATGCAAAGTACAAGCCATCAATGCGCATCTGACCCCACACGTGAAAAGCTATTGTAAGTTTCAATTTAACCTATTACATAACTTTTTTAACGGCTAACCTATTACATAATGTTTTCTTATTTAATACTCCTATCATATATACACTAATTTATATAATTGTTTTGGTAAAAAATTAACAAGTAAATTTTATATTCTAAATTAGTTATGTGAGATAAAGTGATAAAATGACCGTTGGGTATGGTGATCCAATAGCAAGGCAAAGCCTTTTAATACACTTGAATGTGAGATTTTGGATTGAAGTCTCACGGGGAACAAGAAATTAGCCATTAAAAAAATAGTGCTAAAATGAATTTGTATACCTGTTATAAAGAATTTAGTAATATCTTGATAAAACTATTGATAAAAATGTAAAGACAAAGATTTGACAACTTATGTGTTATATGTTTAGAATATCATTGAAATAATAATTCTTATAATAATGATATTCTCAGGACGGAATAAATAAGAATGAAGAAAATAATGACAATAAGAACACGAGATGTACGAGGAAAGCCTTTAGATCTCTGGCATAAAATTTGGGAGCGGACAATCGTCCCCTGCCTTGTTTTTATTAAAAGAAAATTAAAGGTACAACTTTGGAAACATTGGATCGATCGACTAAGTGTGTTACAATAATTGAGTGTATGGTGATCAAAGTGAGTAAGTAATAGCTCAAAGAAGAAAGTAGCAGGTGTCCTAAGTGATCGTCCATAGTCCCTATTTATACTAGAAATGAAAATAACTAATATCCTGAGAAATCTGGGATTGCTTATACTAGGTCCAAGTAGTCGTTAGTCATTCTCAGGATATATTCAATAGACATTATACAGTCGTATCCTGAACATAATACTATCTTAACATCCTCGAGATGTATATTCGGTATACATAATAAAAACATCTCTGAAATATTTGACACCAGCAATAGTTATTAGGATAAATTACAGAATTCGTCCTTTAGGTTTACCTCGTTTTTCAGTGGTTGTCCTTTCGCGTTTCAGTTGCTGAGATTCATCCTTAACGATTTAAAATGTTACACCCACTGTCCTAAGGCACTAACCCAGTTAAAAATTTCAGTTAACTTTGGTCATGTGCCTTGCACATGAGGGTAAGTTGGTAATTTTACTTCTCTCTCTCCCTATATCTAACTTCAACCATCTCCTCCACCACCACCACCACCACCACCACCACCACCACCACCACCACCACCACCACCACCACCACCACCACCAAAGCTATGTATAAATGCATCATTTAAAGTTCAAATGTCTTGTTCTTTGTGAAAGTCATCGTCTGGTCATCATCTTTAATAATCTAAAATAATTGAATTAAATTAGTTGACTACATAATTGAATTTGAATGCAGCAGAATACATCGTTGTTTAACTTGGAGCAGATCTAAATATAATAACAAATGGAGTGAGCAAATTAGCACGAGCTATCTATGGTAGGTAGTTTTCATCTTCAGGGAATTTTTTGTTACGTTTTTGTTTATTAATTTTGATGGAAGGAGCTATGGGATTGTGTGTCGTTTCTTATTTGGTTAGGAATTGGGATTATTGTTATTATTATTGTTTGGTGTGTGTGTGTCTGTGTAAATGGGTGAAGAATTATAGAGTATTGGAGGGGATTAGGTGAGGGTTTTTTATCAGAACATAGTTTGTTGGGGGAAAAGGTGAAGGGGATAGGTGGGAAGTTTGAGCACAACAGAGTACACAAATGCAACTGTTGCTGATGTTGCTCTGTGTGAGAGATAGAGAGTAGAGATAGAGAGATGAAAGATCGAGGTGGTGATTAGTGGTGGAGATTGTGGAGACAGTGGCTGAGGTGGTGATTGGTGGTGGATATGGTTGGCTGAGGTGGTGATTGGTAGTGGATATGGTTGGCTGAGGTGGTGATTGGTGGTGGATATGGTTGGCCGAGGTGGTGATTATGGTGGTGGAGGAGGAGGAGATGGTTGAAGTTAGATATAGGAAGAGAGAGAAGTAAAATTACCAACTTATCCTCATGTGCAAGGCACATGGCCAAAGTTAACTAAAATTTTTAACTGGGTTAGTGCCTCAGGACAGTGGGTGTAACATTTTAAATCGTTAAGGATGAATCTCAGCAACTGAAACGCGAAAAGACAACCACTGAAAAACGAGGTAAACCTAAAGAACGAATTCTGTAATTTATCCTAATTATTAAGTATATTTTATACAAATATATAAAAATACATTACAAAACTATTATATTAAGATTTTTAGAACAAGTCCAAAGCAAATATAAAGTTTATCTTTTTAATTACACATTAATAGAGGATATCTCTCTGTAATTATATCTTGTGTGTATTATTACTATTTATTGTATAGTCAACCGTATTCATATTTATGAGATCTAGAATGATCTCATCTCGTGTATTTATTTCATTGTATTGGAATGAGAAAGGCAACGATTGATAATTACTCTAGCATGGTATCAAAGCTAGAATAAACCCTACTCTAACCTTCAATCACCGCCGCCGGTTCCTTCCTTCTCCTACCTTACCGTCGGCCCATCTCCTCCTCCTTTCTTTCTCATTCCTTCCTTCTCCTCACCATGAAAACTAAACTACACCCTGCTGTAATAGTTTCTAACATAAAGAATTTCATACCCATCGTGCTAGAGGTCGAATCTTCACAATATTTGGCCTGGGCAGAGTTGTTTCGCATTCACTGCCGTGCCTTTAAAGTCATTGATCACCTTTCACCATGATCCACCCCTCCTCCGCCGCATGCCACTTCATCCGAAACCACCAAAACTGCCACCCCTACGACCATTGAAGAAACTTGGGACAGGCTTGATGCTATTGTGTTAAAGTGGCTATATAGTACTGTCTCCAACGATCTTCTTAACACCGTCATCATCCCTGGAAACTCCGCCTATGATGCCTGGAGCACTCTTGCTAGCCTTTTCAATGACAACAAGAGTGCCCGGGCGTTACACCTCACTCACAAATTCTCTATCACTCTCCTAGAAAATTTTCCTAACATGTCGGCATATTTCCAGGCCATAAAATCAATCGCTGGCACACATTTTATATATGATTATTGTTTATAACTTCTATCCATGTCTTGTAACACGTTGCATCATGTGTCACAGTTCTGGTTTCAAACTATTTTTTCCGCATCTCTTGTTTTATCATCTTGTATTCTGTTTTTTTAATTTTTAAATACAAATTATTAACTATTGAATACCTAAATTCAATTATATCTTATTTTAACATATTGTTTTATAATTCCTAATTTCCATTCCTAGGTTTTTAGTATTTATTTTTTTAAGCTCTTGTAATGTGTGAGTTTCAATCTTAGTTACAATATTCATTAAAGGTTTATAAATGTGAATATTTGTTTTGATATATGTTGTTGAAAGACTTTCAAAGTGAGAAATTTTAAAATATTTCATGCATTAGTTGGCAAAGCTTGAGTTGTATTCCTATTTTAAAAACATTTTCTTCCACTTTAGTTTCTTCCTTCTCGTTATTTGTAATGTGATGTTAAACAACGTGAAAATGAAGATCTTGTTATAAAAAAATTTATGCTTACCATTGTATTCTTATTTACTAATATGGAATGGCAATTTATAAATCTATTATAATAAACTAATTGCAAAATAATAATAATAATTGAAGAAACAAGTACCCGAGGGTATGATTTTCTAGGTGGAATAGAATGATCTTGACCCGAACTGTTTCGAACAAGTTGAACCTAACAACTGCAAAACAAAACACCGTTAGGATTCGTCACAGGAATAAGGGTATCCCTGTGATCACCTTCCATCGCGAGAAAAAGTATCTGTGGCGGTGGAAGGTGATTGTAAAGTATTAAGAGTTAGAATGAATACACGATTTACCTTAGACCTCTTTTTATAGTGGTTCTCGTCCTTGGCCGATAACCATCAGGAGTTGTATTCGAAATACAACACTCTCCTAATATCGTGGAGATAGACCTTATCTTCTACATTTGTTTTCGTAAAAGATTCAGCAGGTTGCTACGATAAGGAGATTGACTTATCAATAAGTCTTTGTCTCTATCATTTAGTATTTGAACATGGTGGACCGGGTTATTATTGTTCAATGGTGTGGGCTGGTTAGTTGGTCGGACCCCACCTCGTTATGTCCCCCAGTCTAGTGATAAGAATGTGTGAATATTACTAGACTCTAACTTGTAAAATAAAAAATAAAAAATAAGTATCGTACATAAGTACGGAAAAAGAAATCAAATTGGGACTTTTTAAATCTTTATAGGGATTGATGCCGCATGACATATGCACGTGCCATGACGTAACTTCAGTAGTCAAATCAGCCGTTGTGACAGATTGATTGACAGAGTGACGACTGTTGGCGGTCCAATTTGAAATTCAAACCATCAGTTTGCTTCCTATAAAGGTGTGGAACATGGGTACTGTCAAAGATTATACCACAGCAACCCCAGATTCCCCATTTCCTCTACACAATCAAAAGGCTCCCAAAACTAGATCATCGCGCACAGTCATGACTGTTGCCAAGATAAACTATAGTTGGTCATTAACGGCGTTCAAACCCTTCTTGGTTGAGTATCATATACCGGCCGAAATGGGGGCCGAAACTACCAGGGCCGACGGATGTGGCGTTCCTGGTGAAGGAAAGGAATATCACTCTGTATGCTGATTTCTTCACCTTCTGCCACTTCCGTCTCCCTGTTACTCATTTTCTGTTTTGATTTGTTGTTGTACTATAAGGTAAACATTTCTTAGCTTCACCCCTTAGGTTTGATTAAAATAAGACACCTTGAATTTTGTGCAAGGGGCCTTGGAATTGACCCACGTTTGGAGATATTCCACGTGTTATATGTGTTGGTCTACAAAGGAGAGTATTTCACCTTTGATCGCAGACCTTGTTCCCTGTCTTGTATTGAGAATTATCCGTCCAATACTCGAGATAAGAACTGGAGGAAGAAATTCTTCTTCATCGATGAGTGCGTGCTACCTGTTAATGTACCAATCCAAGTGCTAGAGAAGAAGGAGAAACTAGCCGACGAGTGCCCTACCGTTGCTATTTATGAACATGACCCATTATATTTGGCCTTACTCAATAACCCTACCGAATGCACCAACATTCCTGAGCGAGCCCTTGTAGCCGTGGGAATGAACCGGGTATGGGTAGATGAGACGTCATACTTAGATTAAAGGAGGCAGGATCAAGGTATGTCTTTAAATATTATGGACCCTAAATTTCGCCATATTACCGTATGCTTATGTCTTATGGACAAAAATTGTCATCGTGTCATTTGTGCAGAAGAATGGCTGTATTTTGATGTCTTGGACCCGGAAGCCCAACCACACCTGCGAGAGTACGATCGCCCAATGGGATTGGAAGAATTGGACGTGCTCAGTCAGACGTTGCCTAACTTCCTATTCCTAGTGACTCCCGTTGCCGTCGGTGGTGAAGGTGCTTTCGGGAATGTTCTCGAAGCTACTGGCAATGCAGCCACCACTACCTCCCCTGCTCAGGATGCGGGAAGTTCGACGCCTATTGATGCTGAACCAGAGTGTCGCCTCCCTAGTAGAGACAACAGGGGAGGAAAGAAGAAAGAGGAGATTTCGACGAAATGAAAGGCTGTTACTCCGGATGTTGGTATATTCCTTGAAAAAACGAGACAACTCCTTGAAGTTAAAGAGAAAAACCTTGGTAAGGTGTTCAAGCATCCCCCAATGTTATTATTTTTTATTCTTGTTTTAGTACTAACTGAAGTGCAATGTTTTTTTTTTGTGAAAACAGGCGTTTGCATGCAGACGGAAGAGGTCACGACGCAGCCTGCTGAGGCCGGAGATACACCTATGCATGATATCTGTGTTGAACGATCACCGTCATCTTCTGGGTTGAAATCCACCAATGCTGACGCAGGAGTTAAGTTTGTAAATAAGTCACCAACGGCTGCCGAGACTGTGGTAAGTGCACCTTTGTTAACATTTCCTCTAGGAGTTATGCCCCAAGCCTTAGCTCCATCGGCGTACCAACGGTGGCCGTTTGCAACCCTATCAGTGCCCCGTCCGGACATGTAGTTACTCCAAATAGACCGACTTTGATGTTACTTGCATGGCCTTGATAATACGTAGCTTGCAGAAAATGCTATGGGGGGTCTCGTGTAAATGGTACTGCGTCATTGTACGAGATCCTGGGCCGGTGGCGGTCTGATTTGGGTGATCTGTTAGACCTCCGCATGAAGCATAAGGAAACTATTTTTGAGAAATAGAAAGTGACAAAGTTGTTGAGTGACGCAGATGTGAAGTTGGTAATCCTTGCAGGAATCATATGAGCATGACAAAGCCCGCATGGTGGCAGCTCACGTCGAGGAGAAAGTTGGGTTGTTACGCCGAAATGACGAACATGATCGCCATATTGTACGATTGGATAACTGGTTCAAGAGTTTGGAGAAGGAAATGGATGCTGAAAAGGAGAAAACTGTTAAGGCTCGAGCGAATATGGAGAGATACCGACTGCTTGCTCAAGAGGTTGAGAGTTACGAATCCTGGGTATGGCGAGCTGAGGAGGAACGAGACGCCACTTTGCAAAAACTTAATGAGTGCCAATCCCAATTAGCTACCGCTAATGACCGGGTTGATGCAGCAGTGAACTCTGCAACTGCAGCCAATTCCCGAGTTGTCTCTCTCCAATCCCAGCTAAATGCCCTTCGCACAGATCGTGATTGGCTGATCTCCAAAGGAATCCCGGCGGCCTATAAATGTATCTAAGGAGACGAAGAGTACCAACAAAGTTTGAATGACTTCTACCGAGCTACCGTGGAATCCGTATATAAGGATGGATTGTTGCATGGTCATCAACTAGGCTCAGTTGGTAAGAAGCTTCCCCCCCCCCCCACCATTTGATCATGAAAAATTTGTGGAGCAAAGAACCGACACGACCTTGCAAGCATTGAGAAGCGAATCCTTAGAGATTATATCCCAACTCAGCAGCAAGGTTGGTGACGAGGGTACTTCCAGCCTGAGAGAGGTACTTGAATCCTATGTGGTGGGCTCTTGTTCCGAGACCTCAGATGATGATGATGCTTCCACGTCTTATTTTTTTATGTTTATGTTAATGACTCATTATTTTCTTGCAATGGTAACTTAATGTTATGGTTCGAATGTTAATGGTGGATGAATGTAATGTTTTGCACTAATTCCGAGTGAGTAATGATGAGTGGCTATTTATTAACTAACCAATATAATGATTAGACAGTTGCCATCACATTCTTTCGAGTCATAATTAATATTTGCTATCATCGTGTGACGTTTGCTATACTCACCAGCCGTCACACCAAGTGTCAGTCGGCTTGTCTCAGTGCATTTATGGCAGCCCTTTACCAATCCATAGACTTGGATATAGGGACCTCTTTATAAGTCAGGTGCCATATAAAAAATCTACCTCAGACATCCGTACTAACTTATTCATCTACCATGGCACGACGTTACGTCTCTCTAAACGAGTTTTTAAGAGAATTGGATGTCGTGGACGCACTTATCATGCTGTATGAAGTAGCCCATGTTGATGATGATCGGAATTCCATAATTAGGAGGATGGAAGAGTTCAACCGTCAAACCGAGAGGGTGTCTGCGGCGAAAATGTGACACCCTCCAATTTACCAGGTCAAATTCCGTACACTTTCTAATCAACATTATATTTAATACACATGTTATATATCATTTTATATGCATAAGTCCCCCGATAAAGTCTAGCAAGACCCGAACGAGTACAATTTCACCCATACCAACGAGCATTGGTGACGCGAGTTTAAACGATAACGATTTTTCTTTATATGAGATACGAACAAACACGTGTGATTTCCTATTCAAATAAATATATGTCCATGTTTATTTATGGAACTATTGTTACTTTCAAAAAATATTATCTATGTATATATATACATATGCGTATGGTATATATATATATATATATAAGTCACATATGTGCATGCATGAGTAAATTCTAGTCTAAGAATGTTTTTAGAACAATCATATCACCATATTGAGAAGATCATAACACATGTTCCCTCATTTAATAACAATCAAATCTTCATACTCCAAAAATGGAGTTAACACTTAATCAACACAAGCTTTAAGGATTGACCCTTTCCCAAAATAACCATCCTTGCACCACCTCCTTCCCCTTTTCCTTGTTATTTTTCGGACCAAACACCCTCTATGTCACCATCACCTTCTAACTTGTCTCTTGATCACCCTACATTAGAACCATCACTATCCAAATCCAATCAAAGATCTCATGGTCAATCAAATCTTGTGACAATTATCCTAAGTTGACTAATCAATGGAAGCATAGTCAAATCCTAGATAATCTAACTTAGATGTGATCTAAAACAAATAAGGAAAGATACCTTCCTAACACATTCATCTATAAGAGATTATGTCCCAAACTAGCAAGATACTCCTCTTCCCTTCTTCCTTCCCTTGAGACGCCGCCCCTCCCTCTTTTTCCCTCTTTCTTTTCGGCTCACAACCACCAAGGCAACACCACAAGCCTTTTGATCACATCACCAAGGAACTAAGATGAATTGTCTAATCACAATGCAAGGATTTCACACATGAATGATCTATTATATCTCTTACCTCCCTTTTCCCTCTTTTTGGTCCCTTGAACCGTCGCTACCCCCCTCGCCCAATACAACTTTCTTTTCTTCCCAAGTTAACCTATGGATTCCTTGTATTGTCATTCATAAAGATGTGTTAACAAATCTAGGAACACATGTTAAGTCAAGTTATGGTGAGATGAACACTATGAGCATGTGATTAGTCACATTCAATTGACAAGGATTAACATGTAAGTCATCTTGATTAGAAAGGCATCAACACAAGACCTATCACTAAAGTGGAAAGATTCTAAAAACTCAAGGATTCATACAAGTTGACTTACTCAAAATAAATCACCCTCCTTCCTCTCTCTTTCCCTCCCTCTCGTCTCCTCTATCTTGTTCCCCCTCTATCTCGATCTCTATATAAAGGGGAGTAAGGGAACTAGATTCATTTGTTGCACCATTTCACTTGTTCAACTCTCAAGCACACTAACAATTCCACCTCTCACACCACACACACCTTCCACTATTGAAGCAAGGATCAAGACTCATTTAAGATTTTGTGGTATGAACACTAACCTAAACTTGTTAATTGAATATTTGTGTGTGTGTGTCGAGTACATGGATATATATGGATATATGTATGCGTATGAGTACATATATGTGTGTTTGTGTTTGTGCAAAACAAATATTTATGTATATAAGTGTAGTGCACCATTAACATGAGTATTTATGTGAATAGAGTGGAACATGTACATATATGGGTGTGCATGTGTGAAACTTTCTATGAACATAAATGTTTATGTGTGTGTGTGTGTGTCAAATACATGAAAATACATAGGTGTGGGTGTGTGTGTGTGTGTGTGTGTCATGTGTATGCATATACCAAGGGAAACTATTTTGATACAAGAGTCTATGAAAAATAATAAAAACATGAGTAAATTACTATTTGAGTCCCTGTGTTTTGGTGCTTTTAACTACTTGAATCCAAAATCAAAATGTTTAACTATCTGAGCACCTGATTTTCCAAATTACAACAATATGAGTCCATTTAACTAACACCATCCAATAATTCTGTTAACTTTCTGCTAAAAGACCAAAATACCCCTATTGATTAAAAATAAAATAAAAAATATATAAACCCAACCTACCCTCTATCTTCTTCATCTTCCTCATCATCTCTCTCTCTCTACATTCTACTGAGCTCTCTCTCTCTCTACTGAACTAATTAACGCACCCACCTCCACCATCTTCAACCCCCTCCACCACCTCACCACCATTGCACCATCCCACTTCCATCGCAAACCATTGTTGCACCACTGTGAATCAAGACCAGAACCACTTCTGAATTGAACCAAAATATTATTATCATTACAAGATTAGAACAAGATCTGAACTACACCAAACCACCACTTTAAAACCACTACTATTTTAGAAATTAGGGATGAAGACCCAACACCACCAACACCCACCACAAGCCGCTACCAACACCAACCACCATCTGCCACCACCAACACCAACCACCACCTGCCACCACCAATACCTACCACCACCTTGCTCAGCAAACGCAAATGAAACTATAACCTTCCTCGTCTGCATCAATTTCCCTAACCCCCAAATCGGAGCTTACCGCCCAAATCAACCCTAAAACCAAATAAACATCAACACCCAAATCAATCCTAAGCCCCAAATCGGAGCTCGTCGTCCTTTTCATAGTTAACAGAGAGAGGGGTTGGTAGGCCTCTTCAGAAGCGAAGGCGGCAGGGATGATGGCGGTGATGATTCTGTTTCGGGTTCGGGTGTAGGGATTTCGATGAGTTTTGGCAGCAGTCTTTGATGTTCAAGGGATTTCGGCCGGTGCATCTCTCTCTCTCTCTCTCTCTCTAGATGTGGGGGTTCGTGCGGAGATGTGGTGGCTGTGGTAGGAGGTATGGTGGCAGTGGCGGTGGTGGTGTGAGATGAATGAGGTCGTGGTTTGATGAAGAAGATGGATCTGTTTTGTCTTGTCTCTGTTTTGTGTATAGATATATAATAATAATAATAATAATAATAGTGATAAATACATTTTTTAAGTATGTTGTGCATTAAAAACTTGTACTTTGGATGTAAATGACTAAAATGCCCTTCTAACTAACAGACTTGATGGATGTAGTTAGTTAAATGGACTCAGATTGTTACAATTTGAAAAATCAGGTGCTCAGATAGTTAAACATTTTGATTTTGGATTCAAGTAGTTAAAACCACTAAAACACAGGGACTCAAATAGTAATTTACTCTAAAACATTTTAAATAATGTTTTGAGAAATATAAAAGTCATCAATCATGCTAAACCAACTTACCATGAATACTATGGATTCTTTTTGCTAGACCTAAGGTGTCCATATTGAAGAAACAACGAGTATATGTAATGGGGTAGGATGGGATAATATATGGAGTAACGACTCGTGTTCGCTGCAGGGTATAATCCTTGGCTCACAACGATGGTTGGTCTATGGTTATATGCACGAGTGATAAGCAAAGAGATACAATAGACAAGGGTATAAGTGGTTCAATCTCGTAAGATCTACGTCCACCGGAAAAGATAATCTTTATTGATAAAAGATACAACTAATTGTACAAGTGGTGAAACAACTGTATTAGTTCTAATTGGCTGATTCCCTCTTGAAGAAAGAAGGCCAAGTCCCCCTTTTATAGGAGAGGCATGGGCCCAAGGCCATCGGGCCCATTATGATCGTTAATGGGCTTGGGTTAGAGGCCCGGGCCGGCTGCTTTGCAGGCCCCACCAGTTGGATTCCAATCCTTAGTTAGATAAAGTGATCCAAGTTGAGGAGGGCCTCTTTTGATTGGGCCACATGTCGCCTCGTGGTTGGTCGGCTGGGCGGTGCTTTGTCCTCCATACACGTGGCGTGTTGTGGCTGGGTCTGCAGGGGAGTCAGACGTCAGGCGGCTGACCACTTGTCAGCTGACACCTGACTGGTGGTAGCAAGTTGGGCTCCAAGGGGGGGTGTTCCCGGGTGTTGCCAACTGGTACCTCCGCGCAGGATAGCAGCTGCGCCTGTGGCGCTGCTGTGCATCTGTGTCTTCAGATGTGTTACTTTATGCGGAAGCTTTGGATAGTGGGTAGGGTGCGCCTGAAAGCGCAGGAGAATAGTACCCTACCCCTTCAAGTCCCCCAAGTCCAGGGTGTCTCCTGTTCTTGCTTAGAGAGCTGGTGGGGCGCTGGACTAATATGTGATTTTGTGATGTACTTCTCCATTGTGTTGTTTTAAAGAGGGGTAATTGTTGCCTCTCTAGAAAAAGTGTTAAATGTGAGCAAAAGAGTGCGCGTTGCTACTCTGGTGGCATGTGAAAAGATAAAAGCGTCCCTTTATCTTTGTACATGGCTCTTTTTATAAAAGACCGACGCCGAGTTGAGACTTAGCGCGGGTGAGAAATTTTTTTTGCAAAGTCTGGTGACAATGTTTGAATTTTACGTGAACCCAGCGCCAAGTGATGACGTGTCAATGTGGGTGTGAGATAGTAAAATTCGACGGAGAACGTGTCAGACTTTGCGTCCACCCAGCGCCAAGTGATGACGTGGCAGTCAGGGTATTGGATAGTAAAATCCGGCGGAGAACGTCTTTTGGATTTTACGTCAACCCATTGCCAAGTGATGACGTGGCAGTCAGGGTGTAAAATAGTAAAAATCCGGCGGAGAACGTCTTTTGGATTTTACGTCAACCCATCGCCACGTGATGACGTGGCAGTCAGGGTGTATTAAATGTGTCATCCTTGTAATTAATTTGAAATTTGAAAGGTTTCCTTGAACCTAGGAAACGTGCTGGGGAAGTCGAGGCGGTTGGTGAACGTGTCAGAGTGCAGAAGGGATGTCTGCACAGTTGTCAGTCACGTCAGCACGTGGGTGGGAGGTTATCCATCGTGTGTCAGGCGAGTAGCCGTAGACGCACGCGAGTGGTGCAGTTTGTCAGACTGATTGCTGACGTTCGGCAGGTGAGAAGTCGTCCTTTTGGGCAGACGCGTGTCGTCACGTGCTGACGAGTAACTGCTTATCCAGCTGTTATGCCACGTGTAGAGTCTAGATGTCTCTTCTTCTGGCAAGATGAAGAGTCTTCTGCCAGCTGTTCCCATCGCATTAAATGCGATGGGTATAAATACTTCAGGAGGCCATTGGAGTTTCTTCTTATCTTACCTTTTTCAAAAAATCCTTCAATCTTCTCTAAAAAATCTTCATCTTCTCCGGTGAACCTTCAAGTTTTCCGGTGAGTTTCTGAAAAAATTCTCCTTTTCTCTTTCTTAAAACCTTTGTCATCATGTCTGAGGGCTCCGATGTTGGGGGAAACCCTGGTAAAGCTGCTGAGACGTCGAAGAAGTTGATGAATAACACCACCTGTAAGTGGGGTAAGAAGAGTTTTGCGAAGTTCTTGGAGGCCATGGAGTTTGATCCCTCCTGGGAGGTTGAGTTACCAACTGCCAAGAATACTGCCTTGGCTCCTCCCCCCGGGAAGATGAGCTTGTATAGGGCCCATCTTGCCCTATGTGGGTTCCGTCTGCCTGCTACCAAGTTCCAGGTGGACACCTTGGTGAAGTATGGTGTTCATGTCACCCAGGTCAGTGGGTTTGGGATGCTTCGTCTTGTTCACTTCGAAGCCTGCTGCCGTGCTCTGGACATTGAGCCGTCTTTTGAACGGTTCAATGTCTTTTATTTGCTGAACATGGAGGGTTCTTGGTTTAACTTTGTTCCTCGTCCCCATGTGCCTCCATGTGGGACAACTGCTCCCAAGTCACCTCATGACTGGAAGGAGAAGTTTTTCTACGTCAAGAGGGGGGTGATACCTGTGGACATGCCATGGAAGGTTGTAGCTGAGCGTCAGAAGGTAGGTGATCATCCTGTTATGGAGGGGTTCAGGGACCAAGCCTGGTTTAAGGAGTTGGTGGCTCGTGCTTCCCCGTTTGACACGGGTATGTGTTCCGAAGCCATGTTGGCGCTGTTGGGTATGAGCCGGGCTCAGATTGTTGAGGGGAAGGAGCCTGTAGTTGTTACACCTGGTAAGTTTTTTTTTTCCAAGCTTTTTTACCATTGTCTTTCTTATTGTGTAACTGACTTGTGTTATGTTTGACTCAGGGATGTCAAAGTTTGATGCATTTCTGTTGAGAGATAAAGCCCCACTGGAGTGGAGGGATCCTGCGGAAGGTAGGGTGTCCGTGATTGATGAGATGGTTGATAGGTTCTACTTTTCCTATCTGGAGTTCAAGCCAACCGTTCTTCTGTTTTCACGTGAGCATCCTATAAATCCTGATCCTTTATGTTCTGTTCCACATGCGGGGGTAGACCCTTGTTTTGTTGTCTCCTCTGATGAGGAATCCACTGGGTCTTCTGTAGAAATGGTGGATCCATCGCCTCCGCGTGGTCGTAAGAAGAGTGTGCCGCACTTTCATAAGCATAAGGTGTTATCCCAAGCTAAATCTGCGCCTTTGAGTGCAGGTGGTGAAGGGCCTCTCTTTGGTCAGCGTGATCGGCGTACAGAGTCTTCTTCCTCCGCCCCTGAAGATGATGCGGCTGTGAGTCCGCTGAAGAAGAAGCAGAAGCTGGGTAAAGTCCCCGACGGGAAGTCTGGGTCTTCCAAGTCTGGCGGGGCCGGACCAGCGCCGTTTTCTTTGGAGATTAGTCCTCCGCCAGAGCGTCGTCCTCTCATACAGAAGACGTTGAAAAAAGTGACTAGTAAGTGGTGTTCCGCCTTCCTTCTTTCCTTTTGTTATATTGATATTTTTCTAAGTGTTGTGTCTTGCTTTTGTTGTAGTTGTTTCTCCGCAAGCTCCGGGTTCCTCCTTTGAGCCAAGTGAGGCAGAGGTTGCCAAGAAAAGGCGGGAGGAGGAGGAGGCGGCGAAGGCTCGGGCGGATCAAGAGGCAGCTGAGGCCGAGAAGCGGGCCAATGAAGCTGCTGCCAAGAAGGCGGAAGAGGAGAGGGTAGCAGCTGAGAAGCTACGTCTGGAAGAGGTGGCCAGGGAGGCTGAGGCCGAGAGAGTGGCAGCTGAAAAGCTGCGTGTTGAGAAGGAAAAGGCGGAGGCTGAAACCGAAGCTAGGGCGGAGGAGGAGGCCGCCAGGGCTAGGGCGGAGGAGGAGGCCGCCAGGGCTGCCTTCAATCAGGCGCTTTCTGGCGGTTCTCCTGGAGGTGGTGGTGGTAGCATGCCTTCTGGTGGAAGGTCGAGTGTTGACCGGAGTGGCCCGGGTTACTTCGCGGGTGATGTTATCTGGCGCCCGCACTGGAGTATCCGGGAGAACTCCCGTTTTGCAAATCCTTTTATAGCTGACGAGTTTGTTTCTCAAGTGGTTCATCCCAAGGAAAGGGAGTATCAGGACAGCTTGTCCCGCTCGCAGCTGATTACCGATATCTGCTGATGTGCTAAAAGTGGTTTAGTAAAAACTAACTAAATTAACCTAAACTAGACACTCCTAAGTTTTAAATTTATAAACTAAGACTCTCTAAACCTAAACCACACAACCGGCAAGTGTACCGGTCAGTGCAGTACAGCTAAAGTAAGTCCGAGTATCGAACCCACGAGACTCTACTGGAAAACGTAAACTAGACTCGATTACTTATCTACAAACTGACTTAATAATGTTTTATTGCTTAAAGGGGGTTTTTCTAAAAGACCGATGCAAATAAATAAAATAATAAAACTAAAATAACTAAATACACAAACTGGAGACTGCAACTGAGATCAGATGGATGGAAGGCACTACCTAGGCTAGAATCTTACACATGAATGATAAAGCCTCTAATGGCTATGGAACTGGTGTGGAACCGGGATCTTAAAATACTAAACATCAAGAATAAACTAGACACCCTCGACCCTTCTCAAGGGGAAACCCTAGAATACTGTTGTGCTGTTAAACCACCGGTTGAGAGGTTACCCTCACAGGCTTACCTACTCGAATCTTAAAGTACCCGCTAGACAGTCTACCTCACAGCGCGAAAGTCACAATACACCCGAAAGTGCAAGGGGTAACTACAATATTTCTGATAAGACTTGGCCTACAAGGAATGCTAGGGAAACTAGGAAGATCTTCTCACAAAGCCTCTAGAACCAGCAATTTAACACCCTAGACAGACCAACAATCTCGCACCTTACAGCTATTGAGAATTGGTAGAACACTTAGAATTACCTAACTAACAATTACAACTCCTATGGATAACCTGCAGAAATTAACCATAAACTAGTCGCTAACACCAAGTCCGCAACCTAACCCGCATTCATACATGAAAGACATTCACAAAAACGCAAGTGAAGTTTATAAAAATTAATTAGACAAAACTAAATACGCATATACATCAAACCAGAAAATAAAGAGTTCTTTACTATAAAATTCATCCACAACCTAAAGTTCCAAAACCAAAAGAAAATAAATCATTCAAGTGCAATCATCTTTAACCTAGGTAGCAAAAAGGTTTAGCCACTAAAAGTCATGATAAAATCAAAACAATAAAAGCAAGACAAAATCATGGTATTCACAACGGGTTTCGAATATATAAATAATAATAATTGAATTAGAACCGACCCGTGCTCGCACCTAGGCTTCAACCCTTGACCTCCTTCCCTTTTCTCTTCTTGAAGCTGCTGTCGTGATCTCCTCCAAAGAAAATAATGCCTTCTTTTTTTTACTTGCGGCCCTTTGACAATATATATGTGCTCTCCACACTTAGTGGAGCCCTATGAGTTTGGGCCGTGATTTTAATGTCACGGTTCTTTTTGTTTTATATTATTATTATTATTATTAAACTTATTATTATTATATACTATTATTTTATATAGCATTCTAGCTCCGTGCTTTTGACTCGGGTGTTCTTGACTTGATCAAAGTTACTCGTTTACGCTCCAACGTCCATGAACACCTACCAAAATATAAAATAAATAAATAAGTACTAAAAACGACACAAAACAAATAAAAATCTATAAAAACCTATACTAAATAAAATAGACCGGTACAAACCAAAAACTAATAAAAACACTACCTAAACGACTCGAAAACTATACAAACTTTACACAGGAAATAGATGTATTTTACAATACATCAAATATCCCCACACTTATCTCTTTTTCGTCCCTGAAAAAGAATTATGCTACGGAATCACAGTTAGGTTTACATCCAGTTTCAAAACGTAGGTTACTTAATTAATAATCTACTAACGTGTTGATTGCGATTGCAGGTATACTGATCCTCTTAAACCCAAACCGGTTTCCAAGCCCCTTTTTATTTACGTTAAGTTCATGTTGATTAGTCTATCTAGGGTCTCACTCAAAGGAAGCCACAGTTCCTCCTAATTCCGCCTCAAGCTTATGAAGCTAAAGGAACGACCAAGTGACCATTTCCCAACCGTCTTATATAGAAAACTAAGAGAATTTAAAATCACTTTTTTTTAAATACTTAACTCAGAGGGTGTGACCAATCCAAGTCGCTATCCCAGTGGCCAGGCACCTTAAGCTTCAGCATTTTTTTTTTCAATCTCAGCATACTTAACTCAGAGGGTGTGGCCAATCCAAGTCGCTATCCCAGTGGCCAGGCACCTTAAGCTTCAGCATTTTTTTTCTTTGATTTCTAATATTTTTTTTAAGTGATTAGAAATTCTAACGGTTTTCTACTTATAACGGCGCTTCTTATACTATTTTTGGCGGTTTCGGTCTCCCCGTTTCTCCTAGATGAGAACCCACAAAATAGCCTAACATAATTAATTTATTACTTTTCAAATGAAACCTTTCTACCGGCCGAGCCTACCCACATATCCCAAATCAGACACGTTTTCAATCAATTTTAATCTCTTATTATACATACTATTTGAAAACCGGACACCTAACTTTACCTATCATCTTCCATATTTTCTATAAAGCAAACTTCAAAATCAGGGACATTTTTTGATTTTTTTTTTTTTGATTTTTGACTTTTTTTTTTGAACTCAAAACGACTCTATATACAGACTACACGACAGTTTCCATCCCCACACTTAAACTCTACATTGCCCTCAATGTAGGAATAGAAAACGACTCAAAACAAAAAATAAATTCCGAATACAAAAATAAAAAGACAAGGGCAAATTGGAAAGGACTTAGCTGGTTTATTAACGCGTAAGCTCCAAAAAATCTAGTCCAATCCAGCTCGATCGTATAGCATTTCATTCGCGATCGGCTCTGACACAATGGTAAACTCTGGGCTTGCCTTGATAAATGATAAACAGCTTCGAAATCACCCGAATGGAGATTGGGTACGGGTGGTGCAATCCAAACCTGCGCAAAACAAAACAAAAAAAACCCGAGCATAATACCGACTCATACATAAATAGATGACTCAATACAAAAATAAAAACTGACGACAAAGAAAAATAAAAAAAAACTCATAAGTAAATAGATAAATATTTACAAACTCTACAAAACGTCCCTACACTTAAACTTAATCAGAGGGCTTCTCTTTAATCTGGACCCGATCCAACCCGTTTACTTCCACCCGGTCCTTATTAAATAACAAAAATATACTAGTGGAATTGAAAAATATTTTATCGAATTTAAATGGGTCGGGCCACCAATATTTAAATTTACCTGGACCAAACCTTATTTTTGGCATGTAATGCGGGGACTTGTTGTCCCTACAACACCTGGCCCTCAGCCTGTGTCGGTCCACGTGCCTCTCCGCCTTCTCCCGTGATTTTGGGTGATCAAGTGGCACTCTATCTTCTAAAGTCTTCACGGGCCAGCAGTGGTGCTCTTCCTCTTCAACCACTTCTTCTTCAACTTTCGTTGGTGACTCTTTTATTTCCACAGTCGGGTACCCTTCCAATAATGCCTCTAAGATGTCGAGGTCACCCACTGGGTCAAAATCTCTGTCTACTTCTGGAATAGGCAAATCACCCAACTCGTCACCAAACTCTACCTCCCATGATGGTTCCTTACTTACCTCATCTTCAACCATCACTATTTCCTCATCCGTTTCTTCTTCATCAGAGTCACTCCCGAAATCATATATAGTAACTTGTGGCACCGGAGGTGGGACTTCAACGTCCATTTTCGTCTCCGGCTCTAACTGTGTTTCAGGGGGAGCGCTACAAACTGGGTGCAGATAAACTGTTTCCATCTCCACTGGAGGCGGATTGGTTCCTGGGGGAAGTGGGATTAACGGGCCGGAGCCAACATGATGACCAACTAAGTTCCCATTTTTATCATAGCAAGGAACCTTTAGAAGTATGGGACTTGGTCTATTTAGACGCTCGATTATGGCCTTACGTTCCCTATCTCGCTCTTCCCTGTATGATCTAAGCCATTCATCAAATTCCTCTTTTGTGTTCAGTTCTGTCCAATGATGCTGCAGGAAATATGGCGTGGTATACGTATTTGCACGATAACCCGGGGGATACCTTGATGCATTTGGGCATTTCACGGTAAAATGGGGTCCTCCACAGATCTCGCACATGATTAATACAAAAAAAGAATATAATTATATAACAAAACTAAAAAAAAAACAGACTCAAAACAAAACAACAAGTAGCACGGATATAGCAGATAAGTGTAATCGAAGCTAATAAACGCAATCGCCTAAGAGTCCCCGGCAACGGCGCCAAAAACTTGATGTGCTAAAAGTGGTTTAGTAAAAACTAACTAAATTAACCTAAACTAGACACTCCTAAGTTTTAAATTTATAAACTAAGACTCTCTAAACCTAAACCACACAACCGGCAAGTGTACCGGTCAGTGCAGTACAGCTAAAGTAAGTCCGAGTATCGAACCCACGAGACTCTACTGGAAAACGTAAACTAGACTCGATTACTTATCTACAAACTGACTTAATAATGTTTTATTGCTTAAAGGGGGTTTTTCTAAAAGACCGATGCAAATAAATAAAATAATAAAACTAAAATAACTAAATACACAAACTGGAGACTGCAACTGAGATCAGATGGATGGGAAGGCACTACCTAGGCTAGAATCCTACACATGAATGATAAAGCTTCTAATGGCTATGGAACTGGTGTGGAACCGGGATCTTAAAATACTAAACATCAAGAATAAACTAGACACCCTCGACCCTTCTCAAGGGGAAACCCTAGAATACTGTTGTGCTGTTAAACCACCGGTTGAGAGGTTACCCTCACAGGCTTACCTACTCGAATCTTAAAGAACCCGCTAGACAGTCTACCTCACAGCGCGAAAGTCACAATACACCCGAAAGTGCAAGGGGTAACTACAATATTTCTGATAAGACTTGGCCTACAAGGAATGCTAGGGAAACTAGGAAGATCTTCTCACAAAGCCTATAGAACCAGCAATTTAACACCCTAGACAGACCAACAATCTCGCACCTTACAGCTATTGAGAATTGGTAGAACACTTAGAATTACCTAACTAACAATTACAACTCCTATGGATAACCTGCAGAAATTAACCATAAACTAGTCGCTAACACCAAGTCCGCAACCTAACCCGCATTCATACATGAAAGACATTCACAAAAACGCAAGTGGAGTTTATAAAAATTAATTAGACAAAACTAAATACGCATATACATCAAACCAGAAAATAAAGAGTTCTTTACTATAAAATTCATCCACAACCTAAAGTTCCAAAACCAAAAGAAAATAAATCATTCAAGTGCAATCATCTTTAACCTAGGTAGCAAAAAGGTTTAGCCACTAAAAGTCATGATAAAATCAAAACAATAAAAGCAAGACAAAATCATGGTATTCACAACGGGTTTCGAATATATAAATAATAATAATTGAATTAGAAACTACCCGTGCTCGCACCTAGGCTTCAACCCTTGACCTCCTTCCCTTTTCTCTTCTTGAGGCTGCTGTCGTGATCTCCTCCAAAGAAAATAATACCTTCTTTTTTTTACTTGCGGCCCCTTTGACAATATATATGTGCTCTCCACACTTAGTGGAGCCCTATGAGTTTGGGCCGTGATTTTAATGTCACGGTTCTTTTTGTTTTATATTATTATTATTATTAAACTTATTATTATTATATACTATTATTTTATATAGCATTCTAGCTCCGTGCTTTTGACTCGGGTGTTCTTGACTTGATCAAAGTTACTCGTTTACGCTCCAACGTCCATGAACACCTACCAAAATATAAAATAAATAAATAAGTACTAAAAACGACACAAAACAAATAAAAATCTATAAAAACCTATACTAAATAAAATAGACCGGTACAAACCAAAAACTAATAGAAACACTACCTAAACGACTCGAAAACTATACAAACTTTACACAGGAAATAGATGTATGATGTGCTAAAAGTGGTTTAGTAAAAACTAACTAAATTAACCTAAACTAGACACTCCTAAGTTTTAAATTTATAAACTAAGACTCTCTAAACCTAAACCACACAACCGGCAAGTGTACCGGTCAATGCAGTACAGCTAAAGTAAGTCCGAGTATCGAACCCACGAGACTCTACTGGAAAACGTAAACTAGACTCGATTACTTATCTACAAACTGACTTAATAATGTTTTATTGCTTAAAGGGGGTTTTTCTAAAAGACCGATGCAAATAAATAAAATAATAAAACTAAAATAACTAAATACACAAACTGGAGACTGCAACTGAGATCAGATGGATGGAAGGCACTACCTAGGCTAGAATCTTACACATGAATGATAAAGCCTCTAATGGCTATGGAACTGGTGTGGAACCGGGATCTTAAAATACTAAACATCAAGAATAAACTAGACACCCTCGACCCTTCTCAAGGGGAAACCCTAGAATACTGTTGTGCTGTTAAACCACCGGTTGAGAGGTTACCCTCACAGGCTTACCTACTCGAATCTTAAAGTACCCGCTAGACAGTCTACCTCACAGCGCGAAAGTCACAATACACCCGAAAGTGCAAGGGGTAACTACAATATTTCTGATAAGACTTGGCCTACAAGGAATGCTAGGGAAACTAGGAAGATCTTCTCACAAAGCCTCTAGAACCAGCAATTTAACACCCTAGACAGACCAACAATCTCGCACCTTACAGCTATTGAGAATTGGTAGAACACTTAGAATTACCTAACTAACAATTACAACTCCTATGGATAACCTGCAGAAATTAACCATAAACTAGTCGCTAACACCAAGTCCGCAACCTAACCCGCATTCATACATGAAAGACATTCACAAAAACGCAATTGGAGTTTATAAAAATTAATTAGACAAAACTAAATACGCATATACATCAAACCAGAAAATAAAGAGTTCTTTACTATAAAATTCATCCACAACCTAAAGTTCCAAAACCAAAAGA
Organism: Ambrosia trifida; assembly: GCA_028751855.1. NCBI lineage: Eukaryota > Viridiplantae > Streptophyta > Magnoliopsida > Asterales > Asteraceae > Ambrosia > Ambrosia trifida. The sequence goes on from CM054123.1 coordinate 51,021,846, forward strand.
AAATAAATCATTCAAGTGCAATCATCTTTAACCTAGGTAGCAAAAAGGTTTAGCCACTAAAAGTCATGATAAAATCAAAACAATAAAAGCAAGACAAAATCATGGTATTCACAACGGGTTTCGAATATATAAATAATAATAATTGAATTAGAACCGACCCGTGCTCGCACCTAGGCTTCAACCCTTGACCTCCTTCCCTTTTCTCTTCTTGAGGCTGCTGTCGTGATCTCCTCTAAAGAAAACAATGCCTTCTTTTTTTTTACTTGCGGCCCCTTTGACAATATATATGTGCTCTCCACACTTAGTGGAGCCCTATGAGTTTGGGCCGTGATTTTAATGTCACGGTTCTTTTTGTTTTATATTATTATTATTATTCAACTTATTATTATATACTATTATTTTATATAGCATTCTAGCTCCGTGCTTTTGACTCGGGTGTTCTTGACTTGATCAAAGTTACTCGTTTACGCTCCAACGTCCATGAACACCTACCAAAATATAAAATAAATAAATAAGTACTAAAAACGACACAAAACAAATAAAAATCTATAAAAACTATACTAAATAAAATAGACCGGTACAAACCAAAAACTAATAAAAACACTACCTAAACGACTCGAAAACTATACAAACTTTACACAGGAAATAGATGTATTTTACAATACATCATCTGCGTTGGGCAGGCTCTTCAGGTTGCTGCGGTGGAGTCGTTGAAGCGACGGGATGAAGAGTTTGCCCGTGATGTCACCGAGTTCAATGCTCGGCGGTCAGCTCAGGCGCAGAGGGAGGAGAAGCTGAAGTCTGAGGTTGAGAGGTATAGGGACAGAGCTTACAAGTCTGAGGACAAGGTGAAGGTGCTTGAGCGCGATCATGCGATGGCTCATCAGAGGTGGATCGATGCCTGTCAAGTGACTAACCAAGATACTATGAAACTGAAGGATCAGATCCAGGCGCTGAAGAATGAGAATGCCAGGCTGCAAGAGACCGCGGAGGGTCATGCCAAAGTATTAGCTGATAAGGACTCGATGGTGGCAGGCCTGCGGTCTGAATTGCGCAACAAGGATAACGAGCTTGTGAGTGCCTCTTCTCAGCTGTCTGAGTTGGTGAGTGAGAAGGAAGCGTGGGTGAAGGAGAAGGTTGCGTTGACAGAGGAGAGGGCTTCTTTAGAGGAATCCTTGACCCTGTCGCAGACGGAGGCGGAAAATGCCAAGACTCTCTTGGATGAAGCCAACGTTGCGCAGGAGAAGGCCCAAGAGTCTGTCCGTTGGGTGATGACCGAGGGTATCGCCGGGGTAAGTATTTTCCTATCTTTCCATGTCATTGTGTATTCTCCTTCTGATCTTTGTTTTTGTGCAGATTTTCAAGCGGTTCTGGAATGAACCCAATCTTGGCGATCTGGTTGCTGCTATTGCTGCCGCTGCGCGCGCTGCTGGGGAAGCTGAGGGATTCGACAGTGGGTTTTACCATGCGCTGAATGGAGGGCGTATAACTGAAAGCGCGCATGATGGTAAACCCAGGGAGAAGGAGTATGAAGCTGAACTCCTTAAATTTGAGCAAGTCGAATTCCCCATACTAAAGACAGTGGCGGACTGTAATCAGTATGCTGATCCCGCCGGCGCCCTCCGTTACTTTATTGAAGAATCCGACCGTTTGGGTGCGGAGGCGCAACAGAAAGGGAAGCAGGCAGCAGCTGGTGGGGGGAGACGTCTGGGACAGTTCCGGGGGATACGGAAGAGCAGCTGGTGGACTTTGAGGAGTCCGAAGAAGAATAGGTTGTTTCTGTTAGGATGGTTTATTTTTGTTTTTACTTTGTAAAGCTTGGGGCCGCTTGAACGCCCCTTTTTGATGGGATATTTTGAAGTAATACTATGTTTAACTTTTTGTGTGATGTTTGTTTGGATTTGATTATTGAGTCCGGCGATAGTTATGTTTAATATCTATGCCTTGAAGACCCAAGGTTACAGTAGTGCACACCCTAAGTTAAACGGTAAAAACTTCTTAGAATCCAAAAGGGACTTAGGCATGGGTAGCCTAAGTGTTTACAAAAATTACATGTAACAGAAACGTAACTGTGCCGCGTTCCAAGAACGTGGGACAGGCGTGCCATCTATTTTTTCTAGCGCATAAGCGCCTTTGCCCAAGATCTCTTGAACTCTGTAGGGCCCCTCCCATGTTGGAGCAAGTTTTCCTTGCTTTTCTGTGTTTGAAGCGCTATTATTTCTTAATACGTAATCTCCAATGTTAAACTTGTGTAGTTTAACTTTTTGGTTGTAGTAGCGCTCCAACTGATTTTTGTATCTGGCCTCTTTGATGGCGGCGAGCTCCCGCCGCTCTTCAAGTAGGTCTAAATTTAATCGCAGCTCTTTGTCGTTTTGCCCTTTTTCCGCTATGAGTACTCTTGCGGAGGGGCATCCGATTTCTGCGGGTATGACGGCCACGGAACCGTAGGTTAGGCTGAATGGAGTTTCGCCATTGCTGGTTTTGGCGGGTATGCGATTTGGCTATAGGACGTGTGGAACTTCGTCCACCCATCCTGTCCTTTTGGTTCCCAGCCGCTTTTTGATGCCTTCGATGAGGCTTCGATTTGCTCTTTCGACTTGACCGTTCCCTTGGGGATGAGCTACTGATGTGAAGATCTGTTGGACACCCATTTGCTCCAGCCATTGTTGCAAGTGTTGGTCGGTAAATTGGGTTCCGTTGTCGCTTATGATCTGATACGGCAAGCCGAACCTGCATATGATGAATTCCCATATGAATTTCTTGGTGTGTGCGCCGTCTATTTTTTCTAGTGGCTTCGCTTCGATCCATTTCGTGAAGTAGTCGATGGCCACTATTAAGAATTTGACGTTTCCCGGTGCTGTGGGGAATGGGCCAACAAGGTCTATCGCCCATTTTTGGAATGGCCACGCCGCCGTGACGGGAACCAAGTCATTTTTGGGGCGCAAGGTGTTTGGCGCATGGTGCTGGCAAGAATCGCATTTGCGCAATTCTGCTACTGCGTCTGGGTGCATACCTGGCCAATAATAGCCTGCGCTCATTAACTTGGCCACCACCATTCTGGGTCCTGCATGTAGTCCGCAGGTACCCTCGTGAATATCTCTGATGAGGAAGGAGGCGTCCTCCTTGTCGACGCATTGCAGCAGGGGACCCAAGTATGATCGTCGGTAGAGGATTCCATCTGTTAACTGATAGTGCAAGGCTTTGTGTTGAATTTTTCGTGCTTCCGCCTTGTTATCAGGTAACGTTCCAGATGTTAAGTACGCTTTAAGTGGTGCCATCCAAGAGGTGGTACCTGTTTGGATGATGTTTACTTGTCTTGTTGGGACGGATGGGCTTTCTTGTAGTTCGACCCGAAGGTTTTAGGCCATGTGGTCAAAAACCGTGGAAGCCATTTTGCTTAATGCGTCGGCGGGTTTGTTCTCACTCCGGTTGATGTGGGTGACCGCGCAAGAAGTGAATTTGCGCATAAGTAGCTTGGTCTGCTGTAGGTATAGGGCCATTGTGGCGTCCCTTGCGTCATACGTGCCATTGATGTGTCCAGCTACTAGCAGTGAATCAACGTGTGCTTCGAGGTGGGAAGCTCCCATTTGGTGCGCAATGCGCAGTCCTGCTAGTAGTGCTTCATATTCCGCTTCATTGTTTGTTGCGGTAAAATCTAACCGAATGGCGTATGTGTATTCTTTCTTGTTTGGGCTGATTAGTCGGAGACCCGCACCTGCGCCATCTGAATTTGATGCGCCGTCAGTATAGAGTTTCCAGCTTTCATTGTCGGGCGTTGGCTGTGCGGGATCTTGCTCGGCTAAACATTCAGCAATTTTGTCCGTTGGTATTTTGGTGGCGAAGTCAGCGAGTACTTGTCCCTTGACTGCGGGTCTAGGTTTGTAATTGATAGTGTGTTCACCTAGCTCGATTGCCCATTTTGCCAGGCGTCCTGAGGTTTTGGGTTTGCGTAGCACATCGCTGATTCTGTAGTCTGTTAGGACGTTTATTGGGTGGCCGTGGAAATACCTGCGCAATCTGCGCGATGCATGGATGAGAGCTAGTACTAGTTTTTCCATTGTGGAGTACCTAGTCTCTACGTCTAACAGGGTTCTGCTAATGTAGTAGATGGGTGTTTGAACGGTTTTCCGATCTACTAGGAGTACTGCGCCGATTGCCCGCTCTGTTACAGAGAGGTATAGGGTTAACAGCTCTTTGGGTAATGGTGCTGTGAGAGTAGGTAAATTCATAAGACATTCTTTCATTTCTTGAAAAGCCTTTTCCGCCTCAGGGGTCCAGCGGAAATTGCTTTTTTTAACACAATTTTTTAGAGTGTCTACAAATGGAAAAGACTTGGAAGCATAATTTGAAAGGAAGCGATTGAGGGTGACGAGGCGTCCCATTAGGGTTTGAACTTCCTTGATGGATGTTGGTGAAGGCATTCTTTCGATGGCGAGGACCTTGTCTGGGTTTGCGCGGAAGCCATCCCTTGTGACAATAACTCCCAGGAATTTCCCTTCTTCCATGCCGAAGGAACATTTGCTGGGGTTAAGCTTCATGCGCACCTTTCGCAGTTGATTGAATGTCTTTTAGATGTCTTCCAGCATGTTGTCTTCGTTTTTGCTTTTGATGACGAGATCATCAACGTATACCTCCAAGCGTACGCCTATCTCGTGGATGAAAGCGCTGTCCATGAGTTGTTGATATGTGGCTCCCGCATTTTTCAGGCCGAAAGGCATTTTGGTGTAACAAAAGATTCTTGTGTCCATGCGGAAGGCCGTTTTGTCTTCATCTTCCTTTGCCATTTGGATTTGGTGGTAGCCTTTGTAGGCGTCGAGGAAGCATTTGAAGCGGAATAGCGCGAGGGAGTCCACCTTTAAGTCGATTTCTGGAAGAGGGTAACAATCCTTTGGACAGGCCTTGTTCAAATCTTTGTAGTCGACACACATACGCCATCCGCCCGTCGCTTTTCCTACCATGACTGGGTTGGCCACCCAGGTTTGGTAGCGTATTGGACGGATGATGCCTGCGTGAAGCAGTTCATTGACTTGTTCGTTCATCGCCTTTGTTTTCTCTGGCTCCATTTTGCGTATCTTCTGAGCGACTGGCTCCATCGATCTGTAAGTGTTAAGCTTGTGTTCCGCGATTTCTCTTGGAACGCCGATCATGTCAGATGGTTGCCAGGCGAATATGTCTATGTTTTTTACTAAGAGTTGTTTGAGGTGCGCTCTTATGGTGTTGGAGATTTCATGGCCGATGATGACCGTTTGGTCCGGGAATTTGGGGTTGAGGATCCAGTTTTCCGGCTCCAATCGGGTTTGTGTTTTTTGTGGTTTTGCCACCTCGATTGCGTGGCACTGTTTGTTTCCGCGGATTATTGCGACGCCGGTTCGGGTCGGGAAGCCTACCATTTGGTGCGGGGTGGAGGCGTTGGCGTTGAACTTTGCCAAGCCTTCCCGCCCTAGTAGGACATCGTGGCGAGATGTTGCTGGTAGGACCATGAAGTCACATATTTCTGTGCGTTCATGGGTACCATCTGTCAAAGTGACTGGGAAGGTGATTATGCCGCGCGGCATGATGACTTCGTCGATAAAGCCTGAGATTGGTGCATTGACTGGAACGAGGCGGGCTTTGTCATCATCGTCCAGTTGTTGAAAACACTGATCGTAGATGATGTCAGTGCTGCTTCCGCCGTCTAGGAACATGGATTGCGTTCGATAATGTCCTACGACGCCGGTGACGATTAATGGCGCAGTTGCGGAGGGTCCGCCTCGTACCTAGGGGAGGAGGACGTCCACCTCCTTCCAGGAGTCATCTGTTTCTCTCGGGCGCTTTCCTTTGTTCTGGCGTTTTCCCGCGGCGGAGATCATATTACAATGATGGTGCGAGGTATGCCTGATGTAACTTGTTTGTAGATTCCGGATTTGTTTCTTTCCGGGTTCTTCATGTTTGTCGTCTTGGTTGTTGCGCCCGCCTTTGTTAACGTTTTTGACAAGATGACCGAGCTGGCCCGTCTTTAGTGCCGCCTCTATTTCTAACTTTAGGCTGTAGCAGTTGTCCGTCAGGTGACCATAATCGTTATGGTATTCGCAATATTTGGTGTGGTCAACATTCTTTCTTTTGCCCAACACTTTAGGCTCCCTGAAAGTGACCTGCTCTGTCTTGAGCACTTGTGACGGAGTTTTTGTTAGTGGCGTCCAGTCAGTAGTCTTTTTGGATTGGCTTCTCTGATCCCTTGATTGCTTGTTGGTAATCGTCTGTCGAGCGTCGTTGGCGGGTGAGTATTTACCTTCGTCCGTTGGTCCTGAAATGCGTGACCAGACGGATTGTTTTCCCTTGTTCCTGTTAGAGTTGTTTGTTTGGTTGTAGCCGCGCTGCTGTTTGATAGAGCGCTCCGAGGATGCGTATATTTTTGAGGCTTTGATGACTTCTTCCCAAGAATCTGGGACCCCCGTTTTTCCAGATAGTGTTTTCATCAGATCCTCGCTGCGTACTCCATGAATGAAGCCTGCGCGCGTCAGCTCTTCTCCGCAACCGATCTGCAGTGCCTCCTTGTTGTAGCGCACAATGTAGTCATTTATTGATTCGTTGTCTGTGCGCTGACATAGGAGGATATGGGCCTTGTCCCATTTATGCCGCCTGAGATGGGAGAAGTGATCTTTGAACTTCTGGATGAGGTCATCGAAGTCTAGGATGCCTCCTATCGGAAGGTTGTCAAACCAAACTCTGGCTGCGCCTGTAAGGGTTTGTGCGAACAGGTGACACCAGACTTGTACAGGCCAGAGGACTGTGGTTCCCGCACACTCGAAGTCGTGCAAATGGTCAGTGGGGTCTCGCAGGCCATCGTACCTGCCGATGCTGCTGGGAAGTTTAGCTTGTTTTTCTATAGGGGCGGTGGCTATTCGTTGACAAAATTTCGAGCTTAGAGCGAATGACTTAGGCCTGTATGGCCTGTTTAAGTCGTCGTCTTCCTTCTTGTGTGATGACGCCGATTGAGTTTTTGTCAGCTTCCGCCTTTTGGCTTTTGAGGTTGTTGTTGCGTCTGAATCACTGGTTGGCTGGTAGCCGTCAGATTCTGACGCGGAGTCTACTAGGTCCTGGTCGCGTGTGTTCTTACTGCGACCTCCACCTTGAGACTTTGGACGCGTGGCTTGCTTTTCTTTCCCCTTTCGACTGTGTTTGGCGGAAGGGGAGGCCTTGCTTTTAGACTTGTTGGTTTGGAGTTTTGCCAACATATTTTGGTAGATCTTGGTGTTTTTAAGCTGTTTGCGAAAAAGCCACTCGTCGGGATCTATTGGTGTGGTGGGTGCGTCGGATTTAGACGAGTCTGAGCAAGAAACCACTCGGGGCGGTGTTTCTTCCCTTGTGGTTGCTTGTGGCGTGCCCTTATCTGGAGTTTGGAGCGTTCCCGCTCTGGCGGTCTGAACGACTGTAGAGGGGGTTGCTCCTTTGGTTCAAACAGGGGTTAGATCAGCCATTTTGTGAGTTTAAAGGATGTAGGTTTGAAAGTTTTTTTGGGTCTTTCAGCCGGTACGGATGGCGCCAATGAAGAAACAACGAGTATATGTAATGGGGTAGGATGGGATAATATATGGAGTAACGACTCGTGTTCGCTGCAGGGTATAATCCTTGGCTCACAACGATGGTTGGTCTATGGTTATATGCACGAGTGATAAGCAAAGAGATACAATAGACAAGGGTATAAGTGGTTCAATCTCGTAAGATCTACGTCCACTGGAAAAGATAATCTTTATTGATAAAGGATACAAGTAATTGTACAAGTGGTGAAGCAAGTGTATTAGTTCTACTTGGCTGATTCCCTCTTGAAGAAAGGAGGCCAAGTCCCCCTTTTATAGGAGAGGCATGGGCCCAAGGCCATCGGGACCATTCTGATCGTTAATGGGCTTGGGTTAGAGGCCCAGGCCGACTGCTTTGCAGGCCCCACCAGTAGGATTCCAATCCTTAGTTAGATAAAGTGATCCAAGTTGAGGAGGGCCTCTTTTGATTGGGCCACGTGTCGCCTCGTGGTTGGTCGGCTGGGCGGTGCTTTGTCCTCCATACACGTGGCGTGTTGTGGCTGGGTCTGCAGGGGAGTCAGACGTCAGGCGGCTGACCACTTGTCAGCTGACACCTGACAGGTGGTAGCAAGTTGGGCTCCAAGGGGGGTGTTCCCGGGTGTTGCCAACTGGTACCTCCGCGCAGGATAGCAGCTGCGCCTGTGGCGCTGCTGTGCATCTGTGTCTTCAGATGTGTTACTTTATGCGGAAGCTTTGGATAGTGGGTAGGGTGCGCCTGAAAGCGCAGGAGAATAGTACCCTACCCCTTCACATATATATATTGATATACGTTAAATTACACATATAAAAGTCCCTGTTTAACTCCCGTTGATATACATTTTTGACCTTATACACGAGGAATTGGTACTTATTTGGGTATCTTTATGATTACAGGTCTTAAACGATGTCCCGGAAGCAAACCCGAAGAATAACGAAGGTTTCTACGCAAGAATAGGAGTCTGGTCATTCTGAACGACCGTTCGGTCTATTTGAACGGCCGTTCACTTGGCCAGATATTTTCTGCAACACTTCTAGAAGTCTACGTCACTGCACTCGAACACTTGTCTGCCCACTTGTCACCTGAACGACCGTTCACTTGTTTCAGAGCCTTTAAAACAAAGTTTCTTCCCCTGTATTCAGTATTGGGTATTTTTGGGACGATCCTAGGGCAATTTCTGGACATGTGAAACTGCTGAGAAGCCGGATAATAAGCTCGGGAGGCGATCGGGATCCACTATTATCATCTAATCCATCAGATTAGGCATTTTATGGTTTGATCCTTAAACTTATATATTGTTCAAATCAATTTGTATCAATCTGAATATGATGTTTATGTATTGTATTTGTAAACCTACGGGTAAAAACAATAGTATCTAATAGTTAGAACAATCGTTTGTATGTTTAATCATGTTTTATATGATTTTGGCGTTTTTCATGTTTGAATCTTGGTGATCATATTGCAACCATGTTTCATTGTTGTTGGATTTCTGGTTATGTTTGTATGACTTTGATGATTATCGTTTTGTGTTAGTCGGATACATGTTGAAAAACCGTCGGGTTAATCGATCGGTAGTAGACTAGTTAATTTGTTAATGTGTTTACACCATGAAACTGGAAACAGGTATTGGTTTGGTTAAAGTCAGGCAAATAATGATTATTTATGCTTATCGGCACGTAAAAAGGTTTAAAAAGCTTAATGAAGTTGTTACTGATCTTTGACACGGTTGTTGATCTTTGCTAGTTATTCTGGTGAAAATGGCGATCTTAGTATATTTGTGTTCAAAGTTGGTAAAATGGAATAGTTTGTGATATGCTCTACTTTACGCTAGTCTCGGTGGTTGTATTGTGTATTTGGTATTGCTTTCCTTGCTTAGTGAGGTTAGAAAAATCTTAACAGATGACTAACTTATCTTTAGAAAATTTGCATGAGATTATATCAGTTGCTCGCTAATGAACAATTTGAGGTGGTTAACGTGTGTTATCGTGTTAGCATTCCATATAGTTGTCATGTTATTGTATTTGGAGTCTTACTTATGTTTATTTAGTGTTTTAGAATTAATTTAGTTTAAATAACTTCAAACTATCTTTTACTGGTAAATCGAGGATAGAGTTTAAGTACTATTGCGTCCGTTCACGTCCATGGATCGATATATGGTTCTTATCTGAGCTAACTACATCTATGACAGGGTACACTTGCCTTTTTGTGTGTGTTTTAATGTTAAGGTCTAAACCATTTTTATAAATATTAAAACTAAACGTGTGTTTATTCAGTGTAAAATTATGTGTATATCCGCACACGTCATATATATATATATATATATATATATATATATATATAGGACATGTAGGTTGGGTTTCTCAGTTCATCGGACATATATTCTTGCTAGCTCTCGCACGGACTTGAGGTGAGTTTCACGGCCCCTTTTCTCTGTTTTGTATTTTGGGGAAAGACATGTATTGTTTACTTGTTTTAGAATGAATTCCTAGCAGACAGGTATACATGAGACAATATGTTTAGAGTACTCATTAAGCCCTCATGCAATTAGTTTACCCGTAACCATTACCTATGGATTTAGCCAGGAAACACTTGAATAGATTTATTGGGTTGACACCCCCACCCTTGGTTAGTCACTCTAACTCGGATACATACGAGAAAAGAATGCTTGTATTTCACACATGATTATACATTGTCTTTATTGTACAATGTGCGAGGCACAACATGTCTAGGTATGGTTATGGACTCATGATCGTTCAATATCATCATTGTGTTAGCTAGATATTGATGGGTCATTCATTAATTTCATTAACTTCATGTTTTCAACTATTACAAACCTGTGAACTCACCGACTTTATATTGACAAAGTTTTTATGCATGTTTTTCAGGTAACTAAATCAATGGATGGAACTTGGGGCATGTTTGAGCATTCATTCACGACTATCATATTTTGTGTTTTCAAAACTTAGGAACATGTGGTTCATTATAAACAATACTCCTATGATGGTTCTTATCTTTGAACAAATTTAATGTTTTAATAATATGTTATTATGAATGTTTGCTTGAATCTTGTGCTTGAAAACCTTTCGTGTCGTATCCCGTGTTTCCGCCTTGGCGTGGTGTCACAGAAAAGGTATGGGCTTACGTATCAACGTGGCCCCAGGAGACTGTTCAACAATCTAGAGCCAATAGTTGGAGCTGAGGAACAGTACATGCCTGGTGTGTAGCATGCCCATGAGGAAGTGGACAACGTGGTAGAAAACTTTGGTGGGCCAAATGTTCCAGTTGACCTTGATCCAATCGGTGAAGATGTTGCTCCTCCCGAAGCTGGGGTAGGTGGCAATGTTGTGCCCATTGAAGCAGGGCTAAATGAAATAGGTGTAGAGCTCAATGAAGACAATTCCTTTGAAGTGTTCGGCCTGTTTCTCCCTGACCTTGCACCCACCGACGATTTATTGTACACCCCTGCAGAAGTGTTAGCAATCCTTAGCGGCGACATATAATGTGATCAAGTACTTGTTAATAGTTTTTTGTGATAGTGAAGCCGTGTATGGTCACTTAAGGTAGCGCTTTTTGTATAGTGGTAGGACTTTTTGTAATGACAGCAGATTTTTGTCCAGCCTATACCTAAATGATGAACAGTTTACGTTTGGAAGTAATGTTTGCATCATGTTATCTTGGCGTATTAGTAGTATTGTATATACAAACGCTCTGTTTATTGAAAAGTTAAAATCAGTGCCTCACAAAGGCGTTTTATTAAAAACAATAATGAAACAAGGAGTCCCCGCTATGACCAACAGGTCGGGATGAAAACAAATGTGAACAATTTAATAAAACCAACAGGTCAACTAGCTCAGATATAACATTTCTTAAGCTGTGCTGCATTCCAGGTACGTGGCACTGGATCCCCATTAAGCTGCTTCAAGGAGTATGCTCCCTTGCCAGTACCTCCGCTATCTGGTACGGTCCTTCCCAAGTTGGTCCTAACTTGCATTGTGGCTGTGACCGGCTTGCCTTGTTGTCTCGCATCACGAGCTCGCCCGGATTGAAAGATCGTTCCTGGACCCACTTGTTGTAGTATTTCTCTAGTAGTTGTTTATAGCGAGCCTTGTTAATGCATGTCGCCTCTTGCTGCTCTTCTAGCAACTACATATTCTGTCGCAGTAATTGCTCATTATCAGCTACTTGTTTTTGACGCCGTAAGGTTGGGAGGCCTGTCTCCACAGGAATCATGGCCTCGGAATCGTACGTCAAGCTTAAAGGCGTTTCCCCACTACTGGTTTTTAGCATGGTGCGATGATCCCATAGGACATGATGCAGTTGCTCAACCCATGATTTGCCATCCGCATCTAGGCACCTCTTGATACCATCATGCTACTATTTGCCCGCTCTACATGGACGTTCCTTTGAGGATGTGCAACCGAAGTAAAAACTTGCTGAATACTAAGTTCTTTTCACCATTCTTGTAATGCCTAATCGGCAAACTGTGTCACGTTGTCGCTAACAATGTATAGAGGAACCCTAAAACGGTAGATGATATGTTCCCACAGGAACTTGCGAATATTGCTTGCTTCGATTTTAGCCAGTGGTTTATCTTCCACCCATTTGGTGAAGTAGTCAATTGCCACCACCAAATATTTCAACTTCCCGGGGGCCAATGGAAAGGGTCCGACTAGATATACACCCCACTTCTGAAAAGGCCACGCTGCCATTTGTAAAGGATCTTTTTTATAGAAAACTAACAATTTATCACACAAGTAGAACAAATCAGGTGCGGAATCCCTGATTCGTATGCAATATGATAGTAGATTAATCAGACACAGTAAAATCCATGATAAACATCTTTAATCATTGATAATCAAATATGTTTTAGCTTGAAAGACTCTATTGCAATGATTTACTCGACCTTCAGAACCTCCTAGACACTGTTTTGGTAAAAAATTATCTAATAAAAATAACTTTGTATTCCAAATTAGTTTATGTGAGGTAGAGTGCTAAATGTGTAGAAATATGTTTGTAAATCAATAGTATTCTGAAGATGGTGTATCAGGATGTTAAAGAAGCAAAAATATAACAACTATGATCGGGATGGCTTAGGTTAGTTTCGGGATGGACAGTTATATCCTCAGGATGGACAGTTATATCCTCAAGATGAAACTGCTAAGGATGAACAAATAAAGTAATAAACAAGAAAAACAACACACAATCTACGAGGAAAGCCCTTGATCAGTTGTAGATCGCCGGCATAAAACCTCGGGAGGAGTCTAGGCCCCTGCCTTGTTTGTTAATATTAATATGGTAAAAAGATACAACTTTGGATGAGTATTTGGACGAGTGTACTACGATTATAATGATTGTGCAAGTGTTTATGATCAGCTAAGTGTATCTGTGTAGCTATAGTGTAAGCAATGTCCTATACTCGTCCAATACCCCTATTTATATAGTACATGAAATAAACAAGATATCCGTTATGTAGTTAAGTTCCTTCAATGTCGGTTGGAACTGTTTCAAGTGAACATTGGGTAAGTTTCAACTGAGATAAAGTCGTTGTATCAGCTGTTTCAGCTCAAGTGGACGTTATGGTAACGGTTTCCACCTTCTTCGCCTATTTTTAATGCATATCGGTTACATTCTTGATTTCTTCTTCAAGATTAGACCTTGGCTCGCGAGTGTAATTCTTGCATCAATAAGTCTTTTGACCAAGTCACTATAATATAGACGTTGGAAGTCAGTTTCAAGTCCATATTATAGTTTAATTGTACCTGCAATCATGTCATATAAAGATAGTTCGTTAGTATATCTTCAGGATGTGCACATGCTGAAATATAGTTATATCCTGAAGTCAGTTGAGCCCTTCAGCATCCTGGGGATGGTACGTTAGGGATGTGAGGTAAAATCATCCGGAGGATTTTCACACACAACAAACACAATCTAGAAACACACTCAAACTCTTGTTCAAATGACACAACTGTTAAACCTATCAACAAAACTTTAAGCTTATATAGACCTGCACATTCGACCTATGCATTGGTCGAATGTGTACGTTCGACCTCATCAAGGCTCGAACCAAAACATTACATAAACTGATTCTTGCATTTGACCTATATAAACCACATTCGACCCACCGACTGGTCGAATGTGTCTTCTGATCTTCAATCTTCATTACACAAACGCCTATTATTATTATTAATCCAAAGCATTAGCCACAAAACGTGTATCAACACCGTTATAGGAATCAAATTATTCTTTGGCCTTAAAGTTTGCGGTGCATACTTCTGGCAACTCATACATTTTTGTAACTCCTCTACCACCATGTTATGTATTTTCAGTGCTTCACCCTTGTCCTCTGGTAAAATACCTTTCTCCAAGTACTTTTTGATCGGGGTCATCTAGAAAAATTCTACTGCGTGAACAACATGGATTGCAGATACTTGTGTATATGGCGACTTTAGAGTTTCGATGTGAACGTCCTTTTCCATCCATAAGGATGCCAGTTTGCTAAGGGAATCAACAATGTCATTCCGGTTTTGCCGGATGTGATTAAGCGTTACCCGATGAAACTTGGCCGTCAGCTCCTTTGTTTTCTCCAAATACTTGGCCATGGATTTTTCCTGGGCTTCGTAAGACTCGTTGACTTGGTTATTTACCAGTAGGAAATCTACATGGGCATCCATTTTTTCGCGCCCATCGCCAAAGCCATGCGCAACCCCACTAGAAGTGCTTCGTACTCCGATTGATTATTAGAACATTCAAACTCAAAACGAAGGGCATACATAATTTTTGCTCCCTCCGGACTTACAAGCATTAATCTTGCACCGACGCCTTTGCCGTTAGAAGAGCCGTTTGTGTATAACTGCCATGCTGTTGCTTGGTCGTCCGGGGGAGTGGCTGGGGCGACTTCAATGACCTTCTAGATTTCTTCTCCATCCGGAATCTCAGCTATGAAATTGGCGATTATTTGTCCCTTGACCATCGTCCTTTTCTTAAAGCTTATATCTAATGCTCCTAGTTCAATGGCCAACCTATCCAGTCTTCGAGAGATCTTCAGTCTGTTTAAAACTTGTGCCAGCTGAAAATTAGTCACGACTTCTACTTTGTGTGCCTCAAAATACCGACGTAGTCACCGTGATGCATGTACTAAAGCTAGCACTAGTTTTTCCAAGGTTGAGTATCTAGTCTCGGAATCAGAGAGAACCCTGCTAATATAGTAGATTGGTGTCTATAGTCCTCCCTATTCTACTAATAGTACAACATTGACGGCAAGATGTCCTTCCGCAAGATACATCTTCAATATTTCATAAGGCCTTGGGGCCGTGAGCATGGGCAGGTTACCAACAAACGCCTTCATATCCTGGAATGCCTTCTTTGCTTCTTCCGTCCACTTGAACTAATTCTTGTTAAAGCAGTCCTTCAAAGTGGATATAAACGGGAGTGATCGCTCCGCGTGTCTTGCTAAAAAGCGGTTGATCGCCGCTAGCCGACCATTAAGTGTTTGTGAATCTTTCAATGTATTCGGCGAAGGCATCTTAGTAATGGCGGCGACCTTTTCTGGATTGACCCGGAACCCGTATTTTGCAACTACAACTCCCATGAACTTTCCTTCATCCACCCCGAATGAGCACTTTCTCGGGTTCAACTTAATGTTGTACTCCCAGAGCGTTTTGAATGTCTCTTCTATATCAAACAAAATTTGTTCCTCTGTCTAGATCTTGATTACTAGGTCATCTACATAGACTTCCAGGTTTCTGCCGATCTGACCTTCAAACGCTTGATCCATGAGCGTTTGATATGTCATGCCCGCTTTCTTTAAACCAAAGGACATATTTGTGTAGTAGTAGATACCCACATCAGTATGGAATGCGGTCTTGTCTTAATTTTCCCAGGCCATCTGGATCTGGTTGTACCCTTTATAAGCGTCCAGAAATCACTTGAATATGTACGGAGCCAAGGAGTAAACTTTAAGATCAATCTCCAGGAGTAGTCACGCATCTTTATGGCATGCCTTGTTGAGATCCTTATAATCGACGCTCAGGTGCCATGTCCCGTCATGCTTCTAGACCATAACTGGGTTAAATACCCAAGTGTGATACCTCGCTTTTTGCAAGATCCCGGCTTCTTCAAGCGTTTTCACTTCTTGCACCACGGCTGCCCGACAATCAGGGGCCATGTTGCGTCCCTTCTGTGCAATTGGCTTCACGGCAGGAAACGTGGATAGTTTTTGTTCAGCTTTGGATCTCAATATTCATGTCGTATCAGCGTGCTTAAAAGAAAAGACGTCAAGGTTGTCTTTCAATAAGCTCTTAAGGCGGCTTTGTATGACCGGTGACAGAGTATCTCCTATTATTACTGTCTGATCCGGGTACTTTGTATTCAACACCCATCTTTCCAGGCCTCTCAATCCTGTGGGTGCTTGTCGACATGCCTTATTATCAACTATTGTACAAACCTTGTCTCTTGACACTGTAGCAACCCATTGGGGTGTAGGAAACATCACTAGGTCTGTAAACGAACCGAACGTTCATGAACAGTTCGTGAACTGTTTGCGGAAAGTTCGTTTATGTTCGTTTATTTAGATAAATGAACGAACATGAACACACGTTTTGTTCGTTCATTTACGTTCTTGAACGTTCGTTTATGTTCGTTCATTTATGTTCGTTTATGTTCGTTTATTTCTGTTTGTTTAATTAAACTTTACTTTATTTTTATTATTTATTTCTCTTTGGTTAAGTAACCTTAATTCATATTTTATTATAAACATATCAGCCGCACTCCACACTTCACAACACAACCCCCCATCTTCTCCACATTCCACAACACTACTAATTTAGATTTTGTTTTGGTTGCATTGTAATGTATTAGACTTGGTTGAATTGTGATGAATCATTATTAAACTTGTTTTTGTTTGTGTTCATTAATGTTCGTTTATGTTCATTTGTGTTCGTTTATATTGATCATCTGTGTTCGTTTATGTTCATGAACTGTTCGTTTAGGTTTTAAATGAACGAACATAAACGAACACGAACACGAAAAATTTCTTAATGAACAAACACGAACACAAAAATGTGTTCGATTATGTGTTCGTGTTCGTGTTTGGTTAAAGTTAAATGAACAAACACGAACACGCCTGTGTTCGTGTTCGTTCGGTTCGTTTACAGGCCTAAACATCACGAATCCCCGGGCGGTTGATATGAGAGCGTCAATGTGGCCAAGTGTGTACCGTCCTATGATAACATTGTACTGAGAATCAACGGGTATGACTAGAAAGGTAACTAGTATTGTGCGTTCCCGTCTTCCATCCCTGAATGTGACCGGGAATGTCAACTTCCCGAGTGGTTCGACACTCTCTCCAGTGAAGCCTCTAACCGGACCTCGTGCAGGCGCCAGCATTCACTGGTCTTCCAGCCGTATCTTGTGGAAACATGGTTCGTATATGATGTCTTCAGAGCTTCCAGTATCTACCAGGATTCTCTTCATGTTGTAGTCTCCCATCACCATGGATATCACCACGGCGTCCATACTTAGTACCTTGTAATGCGGGGGTACGGTCATGACAGCCTCTTTCCACGGCTCAAAATGTTCAAAGCACCTTTTTTTGTTCCGGAATTGACATCGGCTCGGGCCATATTCATTTCCCAGGGCCTCTTCCTCGTTGCCTTTTCTTCACCAACGGAGGATGGAACATGCTTTATATCTTTCACTAGATGCGCCAGCTTGCTTGTCTTCACAAAGTATTCAATTTGCTATTTTAACTGGAAGCAATCGTTCGTGTCATGCCTGCTGCCCTTGTGGTACTCGCAGCACTTGGAGTTATCACGGGAAGGTGAGTCCTTGATTGAGCGAGGTGTGTTCAGCTTTAAATTCTCTGTTTCCAAGATTTGAGGGGGAGTTTTGGTCAACTCCGGATAGTGGAACTTAGGCTTTGTTGAGTTCTCACTTCTCCCAGTATATGAGTCCCGCGACTTTTCTGACCTTCGGTTTGACTCTCTACGGTCGTCCCGCGAGTATGGTTGTCCGGATGCACTTGACCTTCCTCTGTTTTTGGAACTCCTATAATCACGCTGCTCTGCTGATTTAGCGGACTCCTGCTTCTTTCTTACTGCATGGTTCATGGCTATTGATTTTCCTGTTTGACGTACGCCTTAGCGATGGTCATCATCTCATCCATGGTTTGTGGGTAACCCATTGGTCCATCGAGTTTTCGCAGGAGGCCATCGTCGTTCACCCCCATTGTAAAAGCCGTGCATGCCAGTTCCTCTATCATGCCTGGGATTTGCAGCCGCTCCTTGTTGAGGCGAATGATGAAGTTCTCCATGACTCATTATCCCGTTGCCAGATATGCATTACCTCATCCCTATACTTGGTGTGCCTCCTCTGTTGACTGAACTACTGAGAGAACCCCTTCACAATTTCATTCTAGTTGCCTATTTATCCAGGATGTAAGCTATCCCACCAGACCCAGGCTGCCCCCACTAGTGTTTGCACGAATATGTGGCACCAAACGGGTAGTGGCCAATCTTTAGAAGTACCCACCGACTCTACGATGCTGAGATGATCTTCCAGGTCACCTGTACCATCATATTTACCTACCCTGGAAGGCAACTTCAGATTCAGACTAAGAGGTGCATTAGCTATTCGGGCTGTGAACTTTGAGTACGCCGCCATTGCTGGGGGCCTGTAGGGTTTGGTTAAGTCTTCTTCTTCTAGGTTTTCCGGTGAACCATTTTCCCGTGACTGGGCCATCCCACATTGTTGTACCTGGGGAATAAGTGATACCGGTTGACTAACCGCGGGGGTACCCTCATAGGTTAGTCGGCTCCTTACCCCATCTAGCCGAGCACCTGCGGATTGTGGCGGAGTCTCCCCGGCCATTCCCCATCCGGGAAAGGATTGTAGCATAGGCGGATACGTGTATGGATAAGGGTATGCGTAGGCATTCCCTGTAGGAGGATGATACATATATCCATATGGTTGCATGGGATAGTATGGCATGTAGGGTTGGTTACCGAGTGTGACTGGAGTAAAAGGATCCATGGTTGGAGGAAACAACGTGGCCATAGGCGATGACATCATGGCCGCGGAAAATAGTGGTAAGCTGGCAGCAGCTGTCGCCCATGGCATGGAGGACGATGGAGGTTGGGATCTTGCCGAAGGGACAGTAGTGCTGGCGATCGGCCTGGTGTAGGTGTAAGTCGGAACAGGCCCCGTCCGGGTGAAGTACGGGGTAGAAGGCGTACCCATGTGATTGGCGGGATGAAGGGTGCAGTGGACCTAGCTCCCGAATTTACAGGAGTAAATCCCGGTGCATAATCATCCACCACCTCCTCTTCGGAGTCAATGGAAAAAGGCATGTCTGTTTCATTAATCGGTTGGAGTGGATCTTGGTTAACATTGGTTGGCGTTGTGGTTTGAGCAACGTTATGATTCTCTGCCATTTAGAATATAAAAAGATCACAATCTTCTACTTCAGTATTCGGTCCCACAGATGTAGGGATCTGCTCAGGACGGTATCGGTACCAACCGATACCGATCTCGAAAAAACCGATACCGAAAACACTCTAAGTCCAATACCGGTACCGATACGGAACACATACGGTATGATACGGTATCGGTTCGGTATCGTTACGGTACTTGTATGGTATCGGTATTTTGCCATAAAATACCGATACCATACCGATAATACCAAAACCGAAAACCTCTAATTGTGGGTACCGATAACTATACCGAACACCCTCGGTTCGGTACGGGATCGGGATCGGGACGGGACGGTATCGGTATTCGGCTCTATGTGCTTATCCCTATACGGATGGTACCAATGAAGAAACAAGTACCTGAGGATATGGTCTTCTAGGTGGAATAGAAGGATCTTGACCCGAACTGCTCCGAACAGGTTGAACCTAACAACTGCAAAACAAAACACCGTTTGGATTCGCCACAGGAATAGGGGTATCCTTGTGACCACCATCCGGCGTGAGAATAAGTATCTGTGGTGGTGGAAGGTGATTGTAAAAGTATTGAGAATAAGTATATGTGGTGGTGGAAAATGATTAAACAAATCCTGCCATAAGTTATCATATTCTAATATAAAAAAACGAATCTCTGCGCCGGGGTATAAATCTAATGCCATTACAAAATATTATATAATGTCAAATGAATTCAGAAGTTTGTAATCGATCATTCTAAAAAGAACTAACATGAAATAAAGAAAAAAAGTTATTTATTGAAATATCGAACGCATTAGTCTAAGGGTTATGTGATGCGTTAAAAAATTCATGGGTATGATCGGGTATATAGTTCGGGTATTTGGGTATGTGGTTTCGGGTAATTGGGCCGGGTATCACCTAATTCCAGGCCCGACCCAAACCCACAATTTTTTTTAAACTAATCCCAAACCTAACACAATACCTGTCGGGTAACAAAAAAATAGTCGTTTTTTTTTTCTCCGTTTTTTATATAGCACTATGGTACTCGTTGGAAAAATAATAAAACGCTCGTTAATTTGGTGTAATTTTTTTCTTTAAAAATCTCGTATATAAAAGATATTAACGTTTAAAAGTTTTGGGAGAAACATGAGAGGGAAAATAATAAAGGATTAATATTTAAATTGTAATTTTTTTCTTTAAAAAATCTCGTATATAAAAGATATTAACGTTTAAAAGTTTTGGGAGAAACATGAGATGGAAAATAATAAAGGTTTAATATTTACATTTAGTAAATTAGGTATTTAATAGATTTGGTTAAACCATATTTAAACCATATTTATTCCTTTTTTTTAATTGGTCTAGAGTTGCCACATCACATCCTATGTGACATCTCTCAAGGGAAAGATTGCATAAGATTATGACATGTAGGATTAATCCCTTTGCAATATATATATACTAGCTTTTATCCTGGGAGTGTCCCGGGGTTGAAAAATATAACCATTCTAATAATACTAATACTAATAGTAATAATTATTACTCTTGTAATTAAATAAATAAATAAAATAACCTTGCTATAAGGTGACACCATGTGTTGCAGTGTTGCGCGGTTCTTTCTCCTAGCTTCTCTTGATGAAGTATACATATCCATCTTTAGAAGAGTAAAATTCTAATTATAGCATGACGATTGGGCTAAATTTCAACATTGTATATAAGAATCTGATTTAAAAGAAAAAACATGATTAATGAATAACCTGAACACTTGGTGTTTTTTTTCCTGTATGAACGAAACCCCATAAAAAATAGTCGTTTTTTTCTCCATTTTTTTATATAGCACTATGGTACTCGTTGGAAAGATAATAAAACGCTCGTTAATTTGGTGTAATTTTTTTCTTTAAAAAATCTCGTATATAAAAGATATTAACGTTTAAAAATGATGGAAGGAAACATTAGAGAGAAAAATCTAAATTTGTTTTTAAATTATTAAAGAGATTATGGGTAGATAAGTGTAGCAGAATGGATGAAAACAAAATAAAAAAAATAAATTAAAAACTCTCACCTCAACGTGCCACGTGGCAGCCTCCATTAAATGTCACCTCATCAATATTCAATTCTTTTATTATAAGTTATTGATTATTGATATATAGATGTTAAGCTTCTAATGGCTTTGATTTCTTTTTAATAAAACTCCTTTTGGCTACTTTTAGGGGCTGTTTGGTAGCCTCTGAATGGTCATTAAGAGGCTACATCTGAATGGTTGATAGTCTCTTAATGGTTAAGATGTAATTTTAAGTATGGACAGTTAAGAGGTAACATCTTAATGGTTGCCTCTTAACCATTCAGACTTAAGGTTACCTCTTAACCATTCAGAGGTTATGAACCATTAAGAGGTAGCCTCAAAACGATCATTAAGAGGCTACCAAACAGCCCTTACTTGTACTCATTTTCATTTCATGTAGGTATAAGGGTGTGATTATTGAAGTCAATAGGATCTAATAACAAAATCACTATTCGACCCGATCTCAATCCATAATTGAGGATAACGACAACGTACGACTTCGATTTTGGATGATGATAGCTTTTTTTTTTTTTTTTTTTTTTGATGAAGTTTGTGATTAGTTAACAAGCAGTAATGTGTTATAAGTCTTCAATTGTTATTACACAACCTATTAAATAAACTTTTTATTGGTGTGTATGACGGATCAATTGGTGATAGATAAAACTTGATCTATGTACTAGTGGGTTTACTCGCGTGTTGCAGCGAGATCCACAAATGGGTTGCAATACGACATTATGATATTTAGGTTTTTTTTGCCGCAAGTTACGCAAAAAGAGTAAAAATGTGCACACTATGTTTTAACAAGTATTCGTAAAAAGAGAACATGGAATTTCTCTTACCAAAGCAAATCAATAAAAGACTACATCAACCTTAAATTTTCTAAACAAACAGGCAATCCTTTAACCAATACCTAATGAACGACACGTATATCATATCATCAATCTATCATAAAACGCCTAAAAATTAATCAATTAATAAAAGCAATAGAGCCTAATTTCACGTAATTATCATGATTAAAATTGAAAACAAAAATGATTGCATTGAATGATATAAAAAAGGTGCTCTGGTTAGCTTGACTTTAATTATAGGAAGATTTCAGTCACTATATTTTAAAGTTTTAAAACTCATACAAATTTAGTTGAGATAAGATTATTCATTGTGGTAACATAAATTATTATCTTTCATCGTCATTATATGAAATTTGTTCAAAAATATTGTTATCCCGTGTGTTTATTTAGTTTGGGTGAGCTTCATTTTCATATAAAAGTTGATTATCTTCTAGGGACATTTAGGGAAGAAAAGTGGTAAAATTTAGAAAATTATAAAGAAACCTTTGGTATGTCATCTTAACTTTGGATTATTTTGACATATTTGCCCATGCCTCCTCCTTTATAATGTAGTATAGACAAGTTCGCTTATCTCGAGTTGTAATGGTAAATGTGTGCCTTTAAACTATCTTAACAAAATGACTATTTGTTGATAATATTCATCTTAAAGAAATGTTATTAGAGAGAATTTAAAATGGAATAATGACATGTAAATAGCACTGAACTTGTAAAGTGTCTTCAATCATATGAAAACTTAAATAACTTATGTCGTATATATGAAAGACTGAGATTTTTGTAAGTACAATTACTAGGATGAAATATTGAAATAACATAAATGCGTTTTCTTAGATTGTACAAAAACAAATTGTTACATAAAAACTTCCATTATATATACTTTTTCTGAAAGGTTACTCAAATTAGGAAAATTTGATTTAAATATAAATCTTATACTAGCTTGGTCATGGAGTCATTGCAAAAGAATGTGAGTGACATTATGGGCAATGTTATGATGCATTATGATAACTTTTGTAATGGTGTTGTCAGGCAAGTTGCGAAGATATTAAATATATTGTTACTAAGATCATTTTGTCTCGACGGTACATTCAATAAGTAATATTTTGCTTTGCTAGTTAGGCTGTGCTTGGCTTAAAAATCTAAGGATATTTTCAATAAAATATTTTCATGGATTACATGAAAAAGAAAAAGTATCCCGATCATTATTAGCATCACCATTGCCTGTACCAGCCACCGGTCGTCGGCAACGCCACCAATACCCCCACGATTGTTACCACCCTTGTCATCCAACATTGTTAATCTTGACCTGGCACCACAAAAAAAAAAAAAAAAAAAAAACCACGCACATTGGGTGAACCTATTATGACCCAACACGATTTTACCTAAACCCACTCGACTTTATCTAAAGCCGCATGTTTTGATCTGAACCAACTTAATCTTACCGGTTACACAACCGCTCGTCCGTTTAGGACTGTTAGCTAATAATAACTTTCTGAACTTTAGTTCTTGTAATGTATCACAACTTGGAGTAATTAGAATTTATTGTTGCTTAGTCTTAAATTAAGTGTCTTTTCTTAGAGCATCCACAATGTAACTTCACCAACGGTCTGTTGGGTTGGACGGACCGAGCATCAAGAAAGCAGCAGTGCAGGGGCTTGGTTTGGTTATAGAGATCCGTTCAAGCGGGCAGTCTATTGGGGGTGGAGTGGGCCCCCATGTACTTTATATTACTAAATTAAATAAAAGGTTTTTTGTGTGTGACTATAAATTAAATAAAATGAAAAGTAGGTGGCGAGGTGTAAGTTTGGAATAGTTTGTGGTTGGAGGAAAAAAATGGGTTTGAAAGGGTTGTTATTTGGAATGATATGGTATAATAACGTGGCAGTTTGGAGTGGTTTGTTTGACCCTGCAATTTGGAGTGGTTTAATTATAGATAATTTATAAATCTGTTTTATAAATATTTTTCTGATAAAACAGAAATGTTACTACGTCTGAAGGTCATTATTATCATTTGTGTAACTTACAATTATTTATTAAACTCATTATGATTATTGTAAATGTTTATGATTATAGTTAACCAATTAACTATGTCGTTCCTTTTTATGATTCGACACATATTTTTATCTAAATATTCAATTGGTAATATTTAGATTACTAAATCATATCCATATACTTTTATCATATAATTTTGAGATACAAGTTTAAACATTATTTCAATTCTTCACAAAAACGTTGATTCCCCAAATCGACCTATCAAGCCCTAATGCCTTAGATCCTAGATACCTTAGACTTTTTAGGCATTTCCCTTATTAGTATTCTTAAATATTAAAGGTAGAATTCCTCGAAATTCCTAGATCTTTAACTCACGTCAACTTAGGTTGGATTTGGATCGCTTTCGTAAACAGTGAGTATACTTATCCTCGTTTTCATTTTTACACTTTTGAGGGTGAAACATGTACACAAATACAAAGTTACACATTCACTTACACCTAATCTTTTATACCTTTATAATTCATATACGTGTCTCGTTATCTTTGTGCTTTCTGCTAGACTTAAACGTAGTTTACTTACATCTTTTGCTCGAAATCGTTATCTAGACTTATTTAAAGTTAGGATAATCAAATGCTCAAATCGATGAAACACATGTTACGGTGCTCAAAGCATTTTGGGACATGTTAGGATGCTTTATGTGAATCATATTCGTTTGACTTTATCATGTTTGTTTACTATGTGTTTACATAATGCTTGATAAATCTTGACACATGAGTTGTAAAACATATTATTTAAACTTATATTATACGTATATCAACTAAGTATGCTATTTATATTGACAAAATTATTTTCGTACATGTTTCAAGTTGATTGTTGAGATACTTCACGTATGATATTTGGACTTAGTAAAGATTTAATCAAGACAATGTTTGGAATTGTATTTGTATATTGATGTTAGATGTAATTGTAATTTGAAGCGTTAAATAAAATATTTACACTTTAGTACCATGAACTTTTGAACAATCGTCACTACGTGACACCTTGATGATTCCGCCATTAGTTGGGGTGTTACACACACTGAGCAACAACGCAATTAGCAATGGTTTCAAATCGCATAGTGACATACTTAATATCTAGCTAACGTTCGATAAAGTAGTAAAACATATTTGATCTTGCAAGCACACATTTTTATCAAAAACATGTGAACTCACCGGCATTATTATGTTGACAAATTTAGCATGTTTTCTCAGGTCAATAAGGTACGTAGCAGCTAGTTTAGAGCGCACTGGAGTCCCATGACGTCTCATCATATTCATGCATTGTGTTGAACATTGTTTTAAATACCGTAACTATTTCCATTACTATTTTGGGATTGTAAACTTAATTTGCTTCTGATGTACCTCGTTAACCCTTTTAAAACTGCATGATTATATTTAAATGTTTTCTCCTATAGTTGTCGTTTGTTGTGACTGTTGACTTGGATCCTGGCGTGTCACACGCCTCCCGGTAAAACCCGCAAGTGGAATTTGAGGATGTGATAAACTAACGTTTTTTTTCTGATTAGGCATTGAGGTTGACTCCAACCATTAAAAAATCAACACCAGATGTTTGGACATTGGAAAATCGAGGTCTTACTATCTCGCCACAACATTCCACACTATAGCAACCACATCATAATCAACGAACATATGCACCGAAGTCTAGATATGATTAGAACATAATACATAAAGGCAGAAGCTCAATGTCTCTTTCAACCATGTTATCATGAGTAGGGATTCTAACTACAATCAATCTCCAAACAAAAATGTTAACTTTTCTCTAAACAAAATGATTACATCTTGTAGCTCTCACCCCATCAAGAAAAATGGACTCATCTATACGTTTTGTAACTGAACTTAATTACCGAGAAATCATCTTCTATATCTAAGTCTATCCTATTATCTTTTTCTTTCGACCAATGAAAAGAATTCAAATAAGAAACTAAAACATGTAACATAAGATGATTATCTAATTGTTTATTGTACAATGTTTTTGTAACATCCGGCCCCTCTTACCACCAATATTGTCCGCTTTGTCCCGATGGGTTGCCCATCCAGAGCTCACTGATTTGTTTTTGGTCGCCCCGATGGAGACTTCCCAAGAGGTCACCCATCATGATACTACTTCCACCTGTTGTCTCCCATTAAATCAACAAAAAATGTATAATAAGTTAAGATATTATAAAATATTTGTATTTTGGTTTTTCTTCCTGAACCTTTATGACTGTTAAAAGATTTCAATTTAAATTCATGATAAAGTTTAATATTAAAATGTACATAAACAAGTTTTTGAAACTAATGTTTTCAGAACTGGACCGGACGTTGAACCAGTGCCTTCATGATCTCCAATTAGCAACATAGCCCACAAATAGCTAATAAAACATAATTCTAATTGGTATATATCCCCTCTTGTTTGGATACATTGAATGTTCAAGTTCTTGTTAGGTATATATCTGTGACACCCGGCATATTTGGCTTAAACATTTTAGTAACATCTAAGTCTACCTTAGCGGGAAACGTTTATAAACGGACTTAACTAGGTTAGTTGAGTCGGTCAAGTTAGGATTGTCCACGGTTCAGTGATCTGAAGGATCATTGGGAGTCATTTTGGGAATACACTAGTACCGGGTCCCGTTGTTGGTGACATTACATAAACTAATTAAGTGTATGTGTAGATTATGGGTCGTGTGGTGGATTATATACTTAGATGTGTTTAAATGACGTGTAGATGATTATCCATGCTTAAATATGTTAAGCATAGACTAAGGTTGCATGCTCATATGTTACGGTGCGTTAAAATGCGTTAAACACGACAAACTGGAAAACTAGATAAACATAGGTTCTGGTTCGACCACTTCGAGTGGTCGAAGGTGGAATTGTGCCTTGGTTCGATCCTTTGAAAAGGGGCGAACCTGGGATATGGAATTTGAAGAATTTCATTCGACCAAGTCAGGGTTCATTCGACCCTGTGAAAGGGTCGAGGGAGGCTACCTTCGACCACTGATAGGGGGCGAAGGTGGAATAGTATAAATACCAAGCTTTGTCATTTTTCACCATTTCACAAACCCTAACCGTCTCAAAACACTCTCAAACGATTTAAATCACTAAGGAAGGAGTTTTTGCTCTTCTTTTTCATAATCTAACCTATCTACAACATCTAAACAAGAATCCAAGGTGTGTTCTTAATCCTAAATCTTTTTAAGGTATTTTAATCCGTTTTTATCTAACCCTGAATGTCCAGATCTGTTCTAAGGAAGATTTCATCAATAAAACCTTTTAAACATCTTTCTAAACCTAAACCCAATCATTAAACATAGGATTTGTATCAATAAACATATATTAATTATGTGTTATGTGATGTTATGTGTTGTTTAATGATTTGCTGCTGTTCTAATGCTAGAAACATGACCTAAGGTTGCTATTGATGTTGGTTTATTGTTGTTTAGGGTTACAATTAGATAGATGGTGATATTATGGGTATTTTGGGGATTTTATGAAATCTAGGGCTTGTGCATGTTAAGTATTATTAATAAAATGAATGGGGGTTTTCGATTACAAGATAAACTGAACATTTGTAGATGATTATGGGTTGGTATTAAAAAGTTTCCATATTGGGTAAAGATTTCATGCATGATGTGACATTTCCATAATTTTGCCATTTTGGGAAAGTATTAAAACAAGCTGATTTTGGGGCAAAATTGGTGGGGTTTTGTAGGGATATGTTAATCATACTTGACTGCTGTGTTTGATGATGTTTCGAGATGTTTCGAATGTGTTTGAAGCGTTTTTAGGAAAATTTATACCACAGGGGCGAACCTGGACTCATTCGACCAAACGAATGGTCGAAGGTAGGGCTGCAAACGAACTGAACTTTCAGCGAACAGTTCATGAACCGTTCGGCGGGAAGTTTGTTTGTGTTCGTTCGTTTAATAAATGAACGAACACGAACAAAAAAAATTCGTTCGTTTAGTTAAACGAACGGACATGAACAGAGGTCGCGTTCGTTCGTTTATGTTCGTGAACGTTCGGTAACATGTTCGTTTGTGTTCGATAGTTTATTAAGGTTTTTAATTTTTATATTTTTTTATATTCTTTTATTTTTATTTATCTTACCGAATAAATAATATATATGAGGTAAATATATGACTATATGATATCAATAAACCTACTTTTTTGTATCCAATATAATTTTCCACGTTCCAGCGTTGATGCCCTCCACCTCCTACTCTCTTCTCCAGTTTTAAGTATGTTTGGACAATTAGGTTATATTTTAGGTGGATCTAGCTGATGTCTTTATGTATGTGAATTCGATGTTATTCAAAAGTTAATATATGTCCCCGTTTGTGTTTGTTTCTGTTCATGAACACTTGTTTGTGTTCATTACTGTCCGTTTGTGTCCGTGTGCGTTCATGAACAAAATTAACAAACGAACACAAACGAACACGAACATGAGTGTTTTCTTAACAAACGAACACGAACATAAAACCTCGTTCGGTAAGTGTTCATGAACTGTTCGTGAACACATAATTTTCTTAACAAACGAACACGAACAAGGCTTTGTTCGTGTTCGTTCGGTTCGTTTGCAGCCCTAGTCGAATGAGTGATTCCAGGGTCGAACCTGGGATGTGTGGGCGAACCTGATAAAACGGTCGAATGAGACATCAAACGGTCGAACGTGGCAAAACGGGCGAAGGAAACTTAAAAATGGGCGAAGGAAACTTAATCTGACTGGTTCGACCGTTCTGATGCAGAAATGAGATTTTTGATAAAAACTGAGTGTTTTATGCCTGAACCTTGTGTGTAATCTATGTGTACTTGATTAGTTAGGGTAATGAGTCACCAACGGGATGTCAGGTCGGTCTAGTGTGTCGGTTGAACATTTAAACACGTTTTAAACATACTTGGTTACGATCTGGACAATCGGGGACTAGATAACCTTATGGTTATTAGTCGGAACACTTATGTGAACATTTTGATAGATCTCCGGTAGAGGGATTATCAAGGGCTTAGCATTTTACTAGTAACCGAAGAACGCTATCTAAGGTGAGTTCACGGCCCCACTTTTACAGCTTTAACTTTTGGGGGAGAAAACATGCGCTAAACTATTTTGGTAACATATGTCATACTATGGTTCTAACTTGTATTGCTATACATCTTTGGAAGTCCCGGGGGAAACCATGAATGTGCGGGGATGCACAACGGGGGAAATGTGGATAGATCTATTGGGCGTGACCTGCCCCACTCGACAGCTTGGAGGGCCGGACAGGTGCATGTTGTCTCGAACTTTGCTAAACATGCTGAACATATTCGGGCTGCTTAAACATATGCTAAATGTGTCCAGTAATGGTTTCCAATCGTAGTAGTAATAAAACATACGCCTAGCTAGCGTACTTGATGACATTGGTATAGTATGGACATGGTAACGTTTTGGTAACTTTGGTAACTTATTGAACAAATCTGTGAACTCACCAGCGTTATATGTTGACGTCTTTTTGGCATGTTTTTCTCAGGTCGCTAAGGTAGCAACATTGGACTAGGCGCACGAGTCTGCATGGCGTCTAGGCTTAGTTTCACGTTTTGAATAAAGTTGTTAAAACATTGTCTTACATGGTTTTGTAACTGGTTTAATGCTTCCGCTACGATTTTGATAATTTGAGAAACTATGTTTGGGTTTTACGTATTCATATAGTGTTATTTATTGTGACCGTTGACTTGGATCCTGGTTTGTCATGCGCCTCGCGGTAAAACTCCGCAAGTGAAAATTTGAGGGTGTGACAATATCCCCTCTTGATACAAACCTTCTTTTCTTTCTACTTGATATGTGTAAGGAAATTCGGGTTTTGGGGTGTTACATCAACCCAGACCGATCTAGGATCCGGGTTTCAATACATTGGTTGAAGCTATCCTTTAGACTCCATGTGACGACTGCTTAAAAATCTCTATAGATAGACCATGTTACAAGTTGTTGGGACTGAAGTCACGTTCTTCCGGTCCTAGGGCGTCGACCATTTTTGTGTTAACCAGAACAAGCTGGGATCAAGGTGACGTCATGGATTCCAATCCCTCGCAAGGGCGTAAACGGGTACAATTTAGGTAGAGTTCTATTGAGCTGCTAAAAGAAAAGAAACGTTGGGATAAAAAGTGTTGGATCGGTTGGTTAGAACCAAGGATCTTAACTTTCTTGGCATTTGACCCATGTAGCTAAAGTTTAACACCAATCATGCATAACCTATCACTAAGATTGTTTATGGTGATTAATAAAATGTGCATTGTTTAGTAAAATTATTTACGTTACTTAGAAATGAAACTAAAAAAAAACATAGGAACCAACTAGGACCGATTATCGTCATGAAAAGTCCTATGTTTCTTCAGTTTGGATCAAGATCGGTATATATTCGTGAGTTTACATATCTTTTTTTCTTCATTAAAATTAGAAGTATATATAAACATAAGAATCTATCATTGGTGTACATTAAATTATGATAGTTAATTTTCTTACACGTGAGTTGAAAATGTAAGGTGCCAATCGAATTACAAACAAAAACATAGTTTTTAATTTTTTTAGTTGATGACACCGGTCTGTGTCGGTGCACTTTTGCTATTTCAAAAGTATAATAACAACAATGCATCAATTGGAATCTGAAAACTTAAAATATAAAAATATAAGAGAAGATTAAAAAACTAAAAAAATAAGGTTTTATTAGTCAATATCATGGAAATAAACAAAACCGATGGGAAATACGTGGGGGATAAGGACTTGATTAGTGATGAAATTGGAATTTGATTAAACTGGTCCGTCTTTGTCATCTTATCTTCGCTCAATATTATAGTTCTTTTATTAAAGTTTCCTTTATCGGTTGGTAAAAAGATAATCATTTAATCAATTAACTAATAAAGCAATTATGTTAGCTTAATGGAACAAAAAGATCAATGTTTAAAATCAAAAGTCTTACTAACGTTATGAAACTTTGTCTGTATTTCTTAGTAACCAATCATGAGTTAAATAATTAGGCTTATTATTGAAGGGGATATACGATGATCCATATTTAATATGATCATGGGCAAGGCTTATTAAAGGCCGAGGGGTGTCCCAGCCCCAACTATTTTTTTTCATTAGTGTAAATTTACGCGTTTTTCTTTTGAAATTTTATACGTATTGAGTTTGGTTTGTGTTACAAACATGGATCAAAACTCAAGGATTCAAGAAAGACTTTATTAATCACTGAATAACCTTCAAATAAACTGAATACAAAGAAGAATGACCTAAAATCTTTACAATAAAAGAAAGATAACTCTTAACAGGAAACACAACTCTTCTAAAACAATAAAATCAAAACAAGATCTACAAAGATTAAAGGTTTCGGAAACTCACAGATACAAGATGTATCTGCACGAGATAATCACACCAAACCCTAATTAGATCTAAGAAGAATGAAACCCGGCCTAAGAGAACAAAGAAAAGACTAAGAGACTAAAGATGGAAAAGTAGCTCGGCTGAAGCTATTTATAGACGCCAGTTTGTGTTTCTTCATATGAGATCAATGGCCAGGAAATAATAAATCCAACGATCCACAAGCACTTGTGTTTCTTTACTTGGATTGCCAGCGTGGCAATGACCAAGACTTCAATACCCGGATTGGGCCCTGCTGCAATCCTAAGCCCACAAAAGTCCAGCTGCAATCTTTTAGCCCATCACGATCAAATCTTCATCAACAACACTAGCCCATAGTCCATCACCAGCATTTCCTTAGTCCATTATTCATAACATGCAATTATAAAAATAAACCATGTATAAGAACCTTTGTAGTATAAAATTGTAAAGTATAAAAAAGCAATAATAAACTTGTTATTATACCCAAACTTTAACACCCCTCCTCAATTTTATACTCTAAAATGATCAAATAACCTCAAAGACTTACCCAGTTTATCATGTGTAGCAGGAAACAAACCTTTGGTAAGACCATCAGCTAACTGATTGTCAGAAGAAACCTTGTCAGGTTTTATAACACCTTTTGTAATTTGATCTCTTAAAAAGAACAAGTCCAACTCGAAATGTTTTGTTCTTTCATGAAATACTGGATTGGCAGCAATAGCCAATGCAGCAGAGTTATCACAATACAAACTCACAGGCAATGTTACAAACACATTCAGTTCTTTCAACAAATTAATTAACCACATTAATTCGCATGTAGCAGCACACATAGACCTAAACTCAGCTTCTACTGAGGACCTGGAAACAGTGGTTTGTTTTTTTCTTTTCCAGGACACTAAAGAGTTCCCAAAAAAATACACAAAACCCTGTTATAGATTTTCTTATTTCCAAGCACTTAGCCCAATCTGAGTCTGAGTAAGCTCTAAGCTTCAATTCAGAGGCTTTGGAAAACAAGACACCTCTACCAGGTGAACCTTTTAAGTACCTTAAAAGCCTAATTGCAAACTTAAAATGACCATTAGTTGGCCTATGCATATATTGTCTTAAAAAGGGCACATCATAAGCAATGTTTGGTCGTGTGTGTGCTAAATAAATTAATTTTCCCACTAGCCTTTGATATCCAGAAATGTTAGACAAAACAGAACTATGTTGTTTACATAGATTTGTCAACACATAATTAGGCTCTATGGGTGTACTAACAGGCTTACATGCAGTTAACCCATACTCAGCCAATAGCTCTAAACAATACTTTCTCTGAGATAGATATAAACCATTGTTGGTTTTTATTACTTCTATTCCAAGAAAGTATTTTAACTCACCCAAGTCTTTTATCAAAAATTTTGATCTAAGACTTTCTTTGACCTTATTTATTTCACTATAACTATTTCCAGTGACCACAATATCATCCACATAAACTAATAGATATATAATCACAGAATCAGTCACTTTAAAAAAGCAAAGAGTAGTCACATTTACTTTGACTAAAACCAAGGTCAACCAATACTTTCACCAGTTTAGCATTCCACATACGAGGAGCTTGTTTCAAGCCATATAATGACTTCTTAAGTTTACATACCCTTTTTCCAGTTTTATCAAAATATCCATCTGGTAAGGACATGTAAACTTCTTCATTTAACTCCCCATATAGGAAAGCATTATTAACATCTAGCTGATACAACTCCCAATTGTTTTGTACAGCCAAAGTTATAATGCTCCTAACAGTAACTAGTTTAACTACTAGTAAAAAAGTATCCTCAAAGTCTATTCCTTGTTTTTTGGCTATAACCTTTAGCCACCAACCTAGCCTTAAACCTTTCAACCTCTCCACTAGACCTATACTTGATCTTGAAGACCCATTTACAACCTACAACACTTCTTCCTATAGGTAGATCAACCAGATCCCAAGTATCATTCCTATAAAGAGCCTCAATTTCTTCATTCATGGCTGCAATCCAGTTTGGATTATTAGCAGCCTCACTTAATGAAAAAGGCTCATTTTCCTTATTTAAAGCAGACACAAAACATTTATTAAAGGTAAGATTGGAATAGTTGACAACCCTTTCTATTCCAAACTTCACCTTACTATCTATCACATAGTCTTTTAGGTTTTGTGGTAAAACAGTACTCCCAGCAGTCCTTCTAACACTAGGCTGACTTGAACCTTAATCAGTAAGGTTTTCCTCAGAATTGGTGATATTCCTCCTAGCACAGAAGTAGGTGTCCTATTTATCAAATAGCATGCAGTCAGAATACAATCAGACCAAAACTTCACAGGAACACCACTTTGAAACATAAGGGCCCTTGCTACATTAAATAGATGCCTATGTTTCCTTTCAACTATCCCATTCTGTTGTGGAGTATAAGTGCAAGTAGTTTGATGAATAATACCTTTAGTTTTACAAAAATTATTCACTTGTTGATTCACAAACTCAGTTCCATTATCAGTTCTAAAACACTTTACAACTTTACTAAACTTTTCAGTTTTAGATTTCATCAAACAAATCCACATAGATCTAGAAAAATCATCCATAATAGTTAGGAAATATCTAAACCCTTCCTTACTACTCACCCTATATGGTCCCCATACATCAATGTGAACAAGTTCACCAATGCAGGTTGACTTATGATCACTCATAGGAAAAGGCCCCATATGTTGCTTTGCCTTGTGACATACTTCACAAGGCATGTGATCATTCAAGTCTCCTAGATTCAGTCTATCCTTATACAATTTAATAGCCTGATTGGAAGGATGACCTAGCCTAGCATGCCACAACTCAGTAACAACATTACTACTAAAACACACCTTATTACTCACAAAAGTGTTTCCACAGTAGTACAGTCCATCAATTTGATTACCAGTCACCAGGACTTTCCTTGTAATTAAGTCCTGGATATAACACTTATGTTCATCAAAACCAATGTATAATTTGTTATCCTTTGCTAATTTATGAACAGATATCAAATTAACATTGTATTTAGGCACAACAAATACATCCTTTAATACAACATTACTGGCTAATTGTTTATTTCCTATTTTGGTTACAAGAGCATCAGTACCATTTGGATGTTTAACCCAAATGTTTAAATCTGACACATCAATAAAGTCAACTAAGCCTGTATAATCTTTAACCATATGTTGATTAGCCCCAGAGTCTGTTATCCAACCCATAAATCCTTTACCATTATGTTTACTAGTAAAACAAAAAACAGGTTTACAAAACACATTTGCACAAAAGGATCTAAACAAACTAACTGGACACACTGCTGCTATGATGACACTCAACTGGTTTCTCATTAATTAGATTCAATAGTTTATTAACCTGATCACTAGTCAAAGAATTAACCACATCAGAACTATCAAAAACACTAGTATTAGCATTAACCTTCTTGCCTTGTCTATTCCTTGGTCTCATCCAAGATGGATACCCTATGATTTCATAGCATTTGTCAACCAAATGACCTACTTTATTACAATGAGAACATTTTAAGTTTCGATTTGAAACTTTGTTAGTTTTCTTAAAATCAGGAGGCTGACTTGCTTTTGAAAGTAAAGCCATATATTGACTTCTCTTAGAAGCACCACTAGCATTTCTATGAGATTCTTCTCTAGAAATGATAGAGAATGTTTCCTTAACAGAAGGCAATGTCTCTTTTATCAATAAACTTGTTCTCACACTTTGATAAACACTATCTAATCTCATTAGGAACTGCATTAGTTTTATCATGTTACTAAAATCATTGAATTCTTTTGCAGCATTACAAGTGCAAGAAGGTAACTGCAATATTTGATTTAATTGTTTCCACATTATGTTTAACTTGTGATAATACTCAGACACAGAAGACCTATTCTGGGTAAAACAGATTATTTTTTTGATACAGATCAAACACAATTGACCCATCAATTTTATCATATGTCCCTTTTAATTCAAACCACACATCTCTAGCAAGTTTAGAAAACACATGTCCCATGTAAAGATCTTCACTAATAGAATTTAGGATCCATGTGAGAACTATAGAGTTACACCTATCCCATTGTCTTTCTAAGACATCATCAGTTTCAGACCTAACACATGACCTGTCTATAAACCCCCATTTATTCTTAACTTGCAAAGCTAACTGCAAAGTATTTGCCCAAACCGTGTAATTTTTAGTCCCTGTCAGTTTAATAGTTACAATGTTTAGATTCAAAGAATCACTAGGATGCAAGTATAAAGGATCACGTGCATCAAGTTTGCTTATAAGAGTAACAGGTGGATCAGGATTAGGTCCACCTATTGGACTTACAATTTGTTCATCAGACATATTGAATTAGTGTCAACCTCAATTACAAGAAACAACAAGCCAAATATATCTAAACACACAATCAACTAAAGACAAAGCTGTGTCAGAGGCCAGATTCCTGGTTCATCACTCAAGGGTGCCAGGACAAGCATAACACAGGAGTCTCAATCCTAGTCTTTTAATCAAACCACAAGATCACAAAATACAGTAATCAAAGACAAACCACAATAACTATTATAAACCAAACAGACAAGAAAAACAAGTAGTCGGCTTCAATACCGGTCCCCCTTACCCGGTCAAACAGCCTCTAGACACGAAACAAATAACAAACTACAGCTAGCAAGTAAAATGGAACAATCTCACCAGGAGTGGGGCCCAAGTTAGGGTTCTCCTTACTCATAGCCTGCACCTTCACTTAGGGTACAGAACTGTGAGGCAATTGAAGCAATATATCCAAACGTCTTCAATCCACCAAGGCTCCTAGAACAGCAATTCACGATCAACACCAGATCTGACTGCTCCGTACCAGATATCAACAAAATCCTTTTTAAAAAACCAGAACCAAACCCTAATAAGACCAAGAAACCAAGAACACAGCGGAAGACTCAATACTCAAAGATTTAACGACTCTTCTTGGTTCAACGACTATCAAAGACTTAACCTAGGGCTTTGATACCATGGTACAAACATGGATCAAAACTCAAGGATTCAAGAAAGACTTTATTAATCACTG
Organism: Ambrosia trifida; assembly: GCA_028751855.1. Classification (NCBI taxonomy): domain Eukaryota; kingdom Viridiplantae; phylum Streptophyta; class Magnoliopsida; order Asterales; family Asteraceae; genus Ambrosia; species Ambrosia trifida. The sequence continues at coordinate 51,058,170 of CM054123.1, forward strand.
AATAACCTTCAAATAAACTGAATACAAAGAAGAATGACCTAAAATCTTTACAATAAAAGAAAGATAACTCTTAACAGGAAACACAGCTCTTCTAAAACAATAAAATCAAAACAAGATCTACAAAGATTAAAGGTTTGGGAAACTCACAAATACAAGATGTATCTGCACGAGATAATCACACCAAACCCTAATTAGATCTAAGAAGAACGAAACCCTAAGAGAACAAAGAAAAGACTGAGAGACTAAAGATGGAAAAGTAGCTAGGCTGAAGCTATTTATAGACGCCAGTTTGTGTTTCTTCATATGAGATCAACGGACAGGAAATAATAAATCCAACGATCCACAAGCACTTGGGTTTCTTTACTTGGATTGCCAGTGTGGCAATGACCAAGACTTCAATACCCGGATTGGGCCCTGCTGCAATCCTAAGCCCACAAAAGTCCTGCTGCAATCTTTTAGCCCATCACGATCAAATCTTCATCAACAACACTAGCCCATAGTCCATCACCAGCATTTCCTTAGTCCATTATTCATAACATGCAATTATAAAAATAAACCATGTATAAGAACCTTTGTAGTATAAAATTGTAAAGTATAAAAATGCAATAATAAACTTGTTATTATACCCAAACTTTAACAGTCTGTATGGTATACATGAATATAATATACATATAAATACAAATACAAAGAGATTAAAATATAATATTACTTTAAAAATACAAACAAGAACTAAACTTTTGCCCATTAAACAAATTTAGTTTAGGGCAACTAATTTCAATCTTACAGTTTTTGTTATTTGTCGGTTTTCTATTGGATTTTTAATAGATATAAATATATAATATTATGATTAAAAAAACCCCCTTGTCTTGTTAGGAGAGATTTTAATATAATCACACTTGATGATTTCCAAATGGTTGGTTGTGCAATGTGAACGATGAAGATGTGACACACTTGATGGTTGGTTGTGATTTCTCTTATGGGGTTTGGAGTATGATTTGCAAATGGTGCAAGCTGAAGCCGTTCTTTGCTTACGATTTTGATGATTTGATGATGTTATACAATAACGTTCATGCCGGAAAATGGAGGAAAAGGATTGTGAGAGGTATTGTTATGATTACGGCTTGAGCTATTTGGAATACAAGGAACACAAAGATTTTCCAGATTAAGGATAGATAGGTTATGGATGTGGTGGCAGAGGTGAAGTCAAAGGCTTTTTTATGGTTAAAGTATAGAGCGAAATGTAAAGATATTGTTTGGAAAGAGTGGTCCACCTATCCTTTGTATATGTATAATTGATGTGGTGGTTCTCGTTCTTTGAGTGCTTGCCGTTGTTAATGAAAGTTACTGTTCAAAAAAAAAAAAAACAATCACCTATTCACCTACGTCATGGAAAAGATTATTCCTCACGGAAAATCATACGTCAACACATGTTATGATTGATATATTTCTTTCTTTTTAATTGTTACATTAATTATCACAAGTCATAACGCACTATCCACCGCATCACTTTGCCAGAACCCCATATTCGCCACATCGCACCACCTCCTTGCTTTGCTTTTGTATCCCGGCCAAAGACCTCCACATGATCAATCCGGTAACGATGCAAAACTTTAGCTTAGGGCGTTTTTATGAAAATTTTAGGCCAAACTGCTATTTGTGGTTTGGAAGAAAAGAAAAACCAAACTGAAATGTTTGACGGTTTAGGAGTTAGACAAAAGAAAAAAAATACGGTTTAGGAGTTTTAGACAAAAAGAAAATAAAAATAATTTTGTTTTTATTAACCTTTTGAAAACAACAACAACAACAACAACAACAACAACCTTATCCAGTAAATCTCACAATTAGCAAAGCTAAGAGTAGGGTCTGGGGAGGGTGGAATGTAGGCAGACCTTACCCCTATCCTTGCGGATAGAGAGGCTGCTTCCAGAGAGACCCTCGGCTCGACAACACACAATTGACAAGCAAACGACACTAATAAAACTAATAAAGAGCTTCTGAATTTATAGAAACATTAAAAGCACCATGCAGTAAAACAAATGTATATATGCCATCAAAAAACAACATAATCCATAAACACCCAAAAAACAAGTGTAAGAAAAACTAAGCTCCTAGAACCACGCTATGATACAACCTAACCCTCCCTAATAATCCTTAATCTTAATCTTGTGCCTCCACGAACTCCTATCCTCGACCATGTCCTCAGAGAGGTGCATCTCTACTAAATCATGCCTAATCTGCTCATCCCAAGTCAATTCGGGTCTTCCTCTACATCCCTTTCCCTCTACAGTGAGAGTTTCCACTACTCTAACGGGGGCCGTCATTTGCCTCCTCTTCACATGCGCATACCATCTTAATCTCCCCCTTTTTATCTTGTCTGATATACTAGCTACTCATAACCTTTCCTTAATAACCTCATTTCTTATTCGGTCTACCCTAGTGGGCCTACACATCCACCTTAGCATTCTCATTTCTACCACCTCCATCTTGCGAGCTTGTGTCTTTTTATGGCCCAACAATCTGTCCCATATAACATAGCAGGTCTCACTGTAACCCTATAGAATTTTCCTTTTAATTTAGTTGGGAACCTTTGGTCACATAAAACCCCACTTGCGGCCCTCCACCTACACCAAACAGCTTTTATGCGATGGGTGACATCACTATCTAGCTCCCCATCCTTCTGAACAAATGATCCTAAGTACTTGAACTTAGTTACATGTGGGACAACTTGACCTTCAATCCTAACTTGAATATTTTCATCGTGACTTGCACCACTGAAACCACAATACATGTACTCAGTTTTAAACCGACTTATCCTTAAACCCTTGCCCTCTAAAGCTGCACGCCAATCCTCAAGCTTCTCATATAGACTATGTTTGGACCTGCAACTAACACAATATCAACTGCAAAAAGCATGCACCACGACACTGACTCCTAAATCGACTTGGACAACTCATCCAAGACAACTGCAGAAAGGAACGGACTCAACGCAGATCCTTGGTGGAGTCCTACCTCTACAGGGAATGAATCAGAATCTCCTACAAGCGCGCGGACACTAGTTTCAGTCCTACTGTACATATCCTTAATTAAGTCTATATACCTCTCAGGGACCCCTCTACTCTCTAGACTATCCCAAATCAATTTATGTGGCACACTGTCATATGCCTTTTCAAGATCTATAAAGGCCATATGAAGATCCCGTTGTTTCTCCGTATACTTTTCCATCAACCTCCTTAGAATGTGTATTGCCTCCGTAGTTAACCGCCTTGGCATGAAACCAAATTGGTTTAACGTAACCCGAGTTTCTCTTCGAATTTTAGCCTCAATAATCCTTTCCCATAGTTTCATAGTATGACTTAACAACTTAATACCTCTGTAGTTCCCACAACACTGGGCATTGCCTATGTTCTTATATAGAGGCACTATGACACTACTCCTCCACTGCTCTGGCATTTGTTTAGATTTGAAAATACAGTTGAACAAAGTAGTTAACCATTGGACTCCTTCCTCTCCAAGACACTTCCACACCTCAATCGGTATGTTGTCTGCCCTTCCCATCTTCCTGAGTGAAAACCTCACTTCTCCTCGTGTAATATTGCGACAATAGCACTTATTCGGAGGCAGTCTTTGGGTGATGGGGTTGTCATGATCTTGTTGGTAAGCTATCCCGCTGTTGAAAAGATTGAAAAAATATGTTTGCCATCTTAGCTTAATGTCGTGTTGCTTTACTAGGATACGCCCATCTTCTCCCATTATAAACTTCACCACCCCTAGATCTTGCCTCTTACGCTCCCTAGCTCTGGTAATCTTGAACATATCATGTTCCCCATCTTTAGTTTCTAAAAGTTCATACATCTTCTTGTAGGTCGTGTTCTTTGCCTCCGTCACTGCCTACTTTGCCTCCTTCTTGGCCTTTTTGTATCTTTCCTTAAGTGTGACACGCTCCCGATCGTCTGCGCACCTCAAAAGATCTCTAAAACTATCATGTTTACCCATAATTTTGATCTGCACCTCCTCAGTCCACCACCAAGACTCCTTATGGGCACTTGACTTTCCTGTTGAGACCCCTAAAGTCTCAGTCGCCACATGATTAAGGATAGTCGTCATATCCTCCCACATCCAATCCGCGCCTCCACTCGGTTCAGCCAATGCCTTTGAGAAGACCTTATATTTGAACTCTGAAATTTTTTCGCCCTTCAAATTTCTCCATCAAATCCTAGGTCGGAAATTCCTCTCTCCTACCACCAACTTCTCTCTTAGACCTATATCCGCCACCAACAAATGATGTTGAGTCACCGCTGTCTCCCCGGGTATAAGCTTACAGTCCTTCCACCAACGTCGATCATCGCGCCTCATCAAGAGATAGTCGATTTACGTACTCCGCCCCCAACTTCTAAACAAATGTGATTCCCTCTTCCTAAAGAACGAGTTTATAATACCCAACTCATGAGCCACCGCAAACTCTAGAAGATCCCTACCAGGTTCGTTCCTAACACCAAAACCAAAGCCCCCATGCACCAAGTGAAATCCATCGCTATCATCGCCAATGTGACCATTAAAATCCCCTCCTATAAATATTCTGTCTTGTCTAGGTATGGCCCTTACTACTACATCGAAGCAATCCCAAAACTCTCGCTTCTCCTGATCTCCTAGACCCACTTGTGGTGCATAAGCACACACCACCGACACTACATCCTCGCCTACTACTAATCTTAACACCATAATTCAATCGTTATGTCTTGTCACCTCAACCACATTCTTGTGCAATTCTAAAGCCGCTAGAAAACCTACCCCATTATTTATCCCATTCGCCCCTAAATATAACAACTTGTACCCATTTTATTCTCCCCCTCTATTGCCTTTCCACCTAGTCTCCTGCAGACACGCTAACTGAACCCTACGCCTCTTAAGAGCATCTACCACCTCCAACAATTTACCATTTAGAGTTCCTACATTCCAAGAGGCCAGGCGTAAACTATACCCCTTCCCCTGCAAGCACCCCTCATCCTTAGACATGAACTCAAGGAAAAATCATGACAACTACTGGCTATGATTGCAACTATATACACGTAAAGTTAAAAGGCACAAAAGTACAATATAACTTGATAAGCTAAGAAAAGCGATAAGGATTGTTAATGAGTATAATATATAACTTTACATTCCTAAAATGTAAAAAAAAATGTTAAATGGTTGTTTTTAAATTTCAAAGTTTAATTATCAAAATCTTAAATCAAACCATGAACCAAATTTTCTATGTTGCTACAACAAGGAAAATGGCCGGGTTTGGGGTTAGAAATGTCTTAGGTTTAGAGGGTTCTTATGCTGCTGGAAGGACCTACACAAAAAGCAGACGTCGTTAGCCTTAATGCAGGAGGGGACCTCCCGTGTTTGGACTCCGGCATGAGAATAAGTAGCTATCCATTTGGAGTTGGGAAAATATGAAGAAGAAAGTATAAGAGTGAAAGGAATGAGTGTAAGTGAGTGTGTAGGATGACAACTCTAAGGGCCTCCTTATATAGGCAGTGAATTCCCGCCCATGAGCTCCCGTAGGGTAGCCATCCTACTATACCTGGTAAGCATTGACCCTCCTTCTTTATCCCTGCAGAGAAGTCTTGCCCTTTTGGTATATATTCAGCCTTTTGCTACTTTTGAGGTCTGAATGGAGCCGTTTGATGTGATTATCTTTTGACCATAACAAAAGTTGAAATTCCTTTTTTGGCTTTTTCATAAAGTTATTGTTCACTTTTCAGTCCTGGGCTACCGTATGGCAGCTTATGGCATCTTATGCTGCCTTGTGTAAGCTGCTCAGCTCCATTAAGTCAGGCACCCCTGGTACTTTACGTTACTTTAGTTTTTAATGAGGGATTAAACGTGGGGGGTTTTAGGACCCACGTCATCAGTGTATGTTTCAAAATTGTCAAACCGGCTAAATTTCTATCAGTTCTGGCAAATGATTTTTACGATAATTGTTTTTGCACATTTTATGCACACCCCTAGCTAGTGCGTGAGTTGATGTCATGTGAAGAAGGGCGAAGCTTACTGAGGGCTGCGGGGTGCCTGGCCTTACCGATTTTGGACTTAGTAGTGTATATTTCTTTAGTTTTATTAAAAAAATGCATTTTTTTAGTCCGACCCCTACCATCCAAAAGTTCAAGCATCACCATTACATGTGAATTCACTTCAAAAGAATAAACGTTTGTGAAAAAAAAAAACAAGTTAAGAGACCTAAAAAACATGTTATCTTATAATTCATAAGTTTCACAAGCTAAATTTATTAATAATTTTTTTTCGTCGGTTAAATCATGTTGTTTCAAAGGGCCATTGAACCCATCACGTCCAAGTTATAAGTTAAAGTGTAAACACCAAAAGTTAGTACCGTCACACCAAAAGAGTGGGGCAAATCTATTGATAAGTTCATGTCATTGAAGTATAGTTATTAAACCTTAGTGTCAATAACTTGATACGTCGAATTATTATCTCCTTTTCACTAATCACTACGCAACATTAAATCCTGCAATATTAAATGTTTGAATTCATTTCTTTTTTTAACATCGAGTTTCTTGCTTCTTGTGAGACTTGAAATTAATAATTCATTGTTTGAATCCATTCTATTCATATACATTCACTGCAAATAAGCGTTAAGAAGACTCCGATGAACCGGGCAAATTCAACCTCAAACAATATGGCAGTACAAAGTAATTTCCTAGCTACCGATTAGTTTGAATGGAAACAGCGGCATGATTAAGTATTAAACAACCATACGGTATTGAAATCCAAGGTTTTGGAAAAGATAAAGATCAACTCGTTTTTACGGATAAAAAATAAGGCGATATTACCTTCACTAAGTTGTTACTGGCGCATTGTTATTTTTCAATAAAAGTATATGGTTGTTAATAATATTAAATAAAATAAAAAATAGATGATTTTCCTGGTTTGCTCCGTTATTAATCCGTTAGTTTTTTTTAACGGCAAAGAGCGATGTGTCAATCATCGTGACACCGGGTGTTGTGGTCAACGTCAACTACTCGACCGCCACCAAGCCCTTGACTCTCCCAGATGTGGGGAAACCCGACCTCCACCCTGGAGTAGAGCCACCTTAGAGGGGTTGAGGTCACAAGACAGCAACGATTTTTGAGATTTTGGTAGAGCGGATATAATTGGTTACTTGAGTGACTACATAAGAATTATTAGAGAGACTACATACTAATAAATGAGAGCTTGTTGTGGTGGTTGCCGCCTTCGTTTTCTTTTCACTTTGTCACGATTTCAAGTCTTAACCATGTTTCTTAGCAGCTTCATATGTTAAGCATTAATAAAAGGGAAGCAAACAAAAGCGGGGAATAAAAAAACACATGATTTTTCATAGAATTCAAACTACTAGAGGCAATCTAAGCATCAAATAACATTGAACAAACGACCATAAAGCTAGAAATCCAAGCATCAAATCATCCCCACCAACTGTTTTGTTTTCATTTCTGCAAATTCAAAATTGATTTGCGCGTTCATCGCACTCAGCCCTTGAAATCATTATTGCATTCGAGTTCAACTCTTCATGATTAACGAAACAAAGTCCATTCAAGAAATCAATACATCCGTTCATAGTAAATCCTTAATCATGATCTCACAAGATTGAAACTGATTCAACCATTTAAAAATCAAAATAATCACTTGTTTATCTGCAGAAGTTTGCCATTGTTTAGTTCTGCCGGGCTAGGATCAGATTCTGGCAGATCGTAAGGCTTTAGAGTAGGAGCTTGATAGTGGTCAGTTAATGTATTCTTATGTTTATGTTCGATTTTAAAGTGTTTATGCTATTGTGATGGAACACGGATTACTTCTAACAGCATCAAAAACCAATTCATTGACAAAAAAAAAGACAAAAAAAAAAAAAAAACTTGTTGAATGTAACTAAGCGTAAAGCAGAAAAAACTAACAATTGCAAAAGAAAAACAGTAGTTAGGCACTATGCGGGGGCGAATTATTAAAACAAAAAATAAGCCATGATTCATTATAATAAGCATTTAACAACAAAAAATAAAAAAAGCAGAAACACCGGCTACAAAATAATTCACACTTTAAAAGTACATATAAGTTTAGATCTAGAAGGCTAAGCTTTAGAGTCCTTGAGTACATTCATTTAAAATGAAATCGTACTTTTATTTTGTATTTTCTAATATTATGTATTTCTATCATACCGTATTTTATTATGTTTCTTGACTTGACCTGGCAAAAAATTCTAATGTTTCGTTTGAGATATACGATCACTAAAAAAAGGTGACTGCATAAGAAAAAAAAATCATGGATCCGCCACTGCCTCCACTCGCCCGAAGGCACCGAAGGCACGACAGTGGAATAATCGGTAAAACATCGTCTCTTATCTGAGTCGAACCGACGTCACCCATATTCACTCTTCGCCTGGATTCCACTCCACCACAATATTTACTGAAATTTGATGGAATTTCCTTAGTTAATATATCAATATCAATTGTTGGTGAAGTTCCATGGAAAAACTGGAAATGGGTAATAGTTTCACCGAAGATCATTAATGGATTTTACTGACAAAATCACATACCAAATGTTCATCAACGGATTTACTTATGGATCACTAAGACAATTAATAAGTTAATTTGTCTTTTTCCTTTTTCGCGATTGTGTTTGAATCGTCAGTTACCCGTAAGTAACATGTAGATGATTACCGAAAAGTACCATTAAAGAATTGAACATTTTTGGGAATTTTTATGTGTATGCGATTCGTTAGCAAATAGTCAATTATTACAATTTGTTTCTTTTCCGGATTCTCTTTGATTATTGGGGACGAAAATTTCTCTCAGTGAATTTTCATTAATAGAGTATTTATGTGATATTTTTCTTTCAATCTCTCTCTCTCTCTCTCTAGAATTCAGAGTCTTCTTCTCTAGAGTTACGTGTCTGTATTTCATCTTGTATCTTGTTTCTAGGTAATTGTTTCATCTGGATCATCTGGTCTACAAGTATTTCATTTGTATTGATATTGTATCAACTGATTATTGTATCATTAGTTGATATAGTGAACATCTTCTTTAAAGGACTCACTGATTTGGTGAGTTCTAGGGTTTAAGGGTATTTTTTTTAGGTTTGGGTTAATAAGAGTTTTATTACCTTGTTTTGTCGCTATTTTGTGTGTTCTTGTGTATGTTTATGGTTTGTTTAGATCTAGTTGTGTTTGATATTATTTCAGTCATAAAACTTTACATGGTATTAGAGCTTATGCTCGTGATTCTGTGGTTTGTTTAATGTTTTTCACTGTTATTGATCAAGGATCTAGTCTAATAAATAGATCTGGTTCTTGATCTAGAGATTTCTTAAATATTTTAATAGATCGGTGTTTACTTGGTCTTGCATGTTTGATTTGTCAAATGATGTGATATTTTGTATTATAGATCTTGTCCGTTCTATCTTGTATAGTAGATCTAATCTAATATAGATCTTGTCTATTACACTGTTTCTGATATGATTGTTTCAGATTCAGATATTGTCTGGTCAACTATTGTTTGCTTATTTTGGAGCAATTTTCTGGCGAGTTCTTTGGATTGGAAGCTTGCAAACTGTAAGTTCTTCTGTTTCTACTCTTTGTTTTTTATTATTTTTCTTTGCTGCTGGAGTACTCTGTAAGTATTCTTGTCTTCTGTATTTAGATTTGCTAAGTCTATAAGTCTTGGCCGGGTTAGGGTGGACCGGCAATTGTTGATATCATTGGCGTATTGGTCTATGCGGCTTGGTCTTTGTCTGATTGAGCTCATGTTTTTCTGATATTGTGTGTCTATTATATTATTATATATCTAGTTAATAAGAGGCTCATGTGTAAGGATTTGCGTGGGCACCCTTGAGTGATGAACCCATGATCTGAACACCTACACAACTTCGCTTTCTAGGATATATTGTTTGTTTGTTATTGAGTTAGTCTTTCGCTAACTTTGTCTTGGTTTGTTTTTTCCTTATTTGTTCTCTGTCTGTGTTTTGATATGGGTGACACTGGTGGTCCTGCTGGTGGTGTGGCTGCTAGTGGTGGTGGTCCTACAGCAGGAGATGATCCTGGTGCAGGAGCTCTACTTCTTGGAACCCTTTTATTAGCAAGCTTGATATTAGTGGCCCTTTGTTTTTACACCATAGTGACACTAGTAGCTTAACCATAACTAGCATGATACTAAAAGGAATTGAGAATTATTATGTGTGGGCCAGTTCTATGAAATTAGCTTTCCAAACTAAAAATAAGTTTGGTTTTGTTGATGGTACTTGTATAAGGTCTACTACTGATGATGTCCTAGGGAAACATGGGATAGACGTAACTCTGTGGTATTGTCTTGGTTGTTAAATTTTGTTAGTGAAGAGTTATATCTAGGTCAAGTTTTTTCTAAACTTGCTTCTGAAGTGTAGTCTGATTTGAGAGAAACATATGATAAGGTGGATGGTTCTGTTATGTTTAATCTGTATCAGAAAATTAATTCTGTTATGCAAAATGGTAGTTCAGTAGCTGAATATTATCATAAACTTAATACTACGTGGAAACAATTTGATGCTATTCAGAAATTACCTTCTTGTGTATGTCAAGCTACTAAGGATCTTAATTCTTTGATAAAGTTGATGCAATTTCGTATGGGGCTTGATGATGTGTACCAACCAGTTAGATCAAACCTATTAACTAGAGAACCTTTACCTTCTCTTAAAAATGATTTTGCAATTGTTTCAAGAGAATAATCACATAGGGGGTCTAGTAGTTCCTCTAAAGGACCGAATGTTGCTTTTGTGTCAAAATCTAATCAGAGTGTTGATAATTAAAGAAAGTTAAATAGAGGTCCTAATCCTAACCTTAAGTGTACTCATTGTAATATATTAGGACATACAGTTAGTTGATAGGTGTTATGAACTGGTTGGGTACCCACCTGGTATGAAAAAGAAAGGTACCAATTCTGGGTTTAATAAAGGTGGGACAAGTGGTATGGGTAATAATAGATCAAATGTTTCTGCTGCTACTGCTGGTTTGTCTTTTACTTTTGAACATATTTCAAAACTTATGAACCTCATCAGTGAGAAGTCTACTAGTGATCCACAAGCTTCCAATGTTAGAGGTAATATTATAAATGGTTTTTCAAGTATGTCAAGTTTACAAAATTTGAAAATTGTTTTAGAAAATTTTTCTAATTGTTCCAATTTTGTTAAACAAGTTATAAGTCACAGTTGGATAACTGATTCTAGTGCTAATCAACACATTTCTAATAATGATCAAAATCTGATAAACTATATTAATGTCTCTTGTTTTGAGGTGAAATGAAAGTCAAACATCCTAATAGAACTAGTGCTAAATTTACCAAAATAGGAGATGTTGTTCTTGCTAATAATGTTGTTCTTAAGGATGTTTTGTTTGTTCCTGATTACTATGTTAACTTGCTAGGGATAATAAGTCAACTGTCTTGTTTAATGAGAATAATTGTTTTGTCCAGGATTCCAAATCCAAAAGAATCCCGATGACGGGTAGACAAAGTGATGGGTTGTACTTTATAGTAGATAAAGTGAGTGTTAATCATGTATGTTTAAGTAGTGTTAGCAATACCAATCTATGGCATAGTAGATTAGGTCACCCATCTAATCAAGTCTTAGCTGTTTTAAAAGATGAGTTGAAAATTGATGTGTCTAACCCTCAACCATGTGAAATATGTCACAAGTCTAAACAACTTAGAAACCCTTTTCCTTTAAGTGATCATAAAACAAAAGAAATAGGTGATATTATACATCTAGATGTTTGGGGTCCCTTCAGCGTTGCAAGTAGGGAAGGTTACAAATATTGTTTAACTGTAGCTGATGATTTTCAAGATTTGTATAGTGTTATATCATGAAGGGGAAGTTTTTGAAAATATTATGTGTTTTTATGAGTTAGTTAATTCAGAAAGGGGTGGCAGCGCAACTTGTTGCCCGTCTACCTTCTATTGTGATGTAACTCTCGTATTTTGTTTTATTGAAAGATATCAAGAGGATATTTATATTAAAAAAAAAGTTAAAACTCAATTAAAAAAAATAAAATTTTAGGAGTGACAATGGTAATGAATTTGTTAATAATCAAATGAATAAGTTTTGTCTGTCAAGGGGTATTATACATCAAACTTCTTATGTATACACCCCTCAACAAAATGTTTTGGTTGAGAGGAAACACAGACATCTTTTAAATATGGCTAGGGCTTTATTATTTCAAAATAGGTTACCTTAATATTCTGGTCTGAGTGTATTCTAACTTCTACCTATGTGATTAACAGGATTCCTTCTTCTGTCTTAAATGGTAATAGTCCTTATGAAGTTGTGTATAGGTTCCCTCCACTCGTAGTCACCTTAAAACCTTTGGTTGTCTAGGTTTCATAACCGTTTTAAATAATTCAGATAAAATGTCTAGTAGAGCTGAAAAATGTGTAGTGGTTGGATACTCAAATTTTAAAAAAAAAAAGTTATAATTTGTGGAATTTAGAACAAAAACAAATTGAGTATTCAAGGGATGTTAGATTTTATGAAAACATTTTTCCTTTTAAAACGAGTTCTGATGAAAATGTTTTATCACAAAGTCATAGTATATATCATTTAAACTTCTTTGATGTTTATGAAACTGAAACTGTTGAAAATAATGAGGTGACTAAGGGGTCTGAACATCCCAATGATGAAGGGGGAATCAATGAGACTCGTGTAGGAACTTCTAGCCAACAGCTAGAAAAATCTCCCCAAACAACTAGTGTGTTTGAACATGTTCAAAACACTGGAAGTTCTGGTAGCAGATTTTCTGAGGAGGTTGACAATGATGAAGTTCCTACACATGATGAGCCTGTTCCACCTGAGGGAGGAAGTATTAGAAAGTCCCACAGGGAGTCTGTTTCACCAAAAGGGTTTAGTGATTTCATTGTTGAAGGAAAAGTCAAATATGGTGTTGAAAAAGTGGTTAATTATTCCAATTTGTCTGTTAAAAACATGTCTTTTGTGTCTAGTCTTAACAAAAGTGTTGAACCTGATAGTTATCATGAAGCTTCCAAAGATCCTCAGTGGGTAGAAGCAATGAACACTAAGATGGAAGCTTTACATAGGAACAACACTTGGGTTATTACTGATTTACCTAAGGGTAGAAAACCAATTGGGTGTAAGTTTTTTTTGAACGGCCAACAAATTGGAATCACTCACGGAACACTGGAGTATCATCGTGCCACCAATGTTGCCACGCGATCATATTCCACCAGCAAGTCACCAATTCAGGAGGAAACTCATAATAATTATGAGAAAACCCCCTTTGTGAGATTCGAACCAAGTACCTTATGGTCCCTAAGTCTTATCTCACCACCAAGATGCCGCTAGGCTATAATGCCTTTGGCAATTGGGTGTAAGTGGGTGTATAAAATCAAGTATAAGGCCAATGGTGAGGTAGATAGGTTTAAGACTAGGTTAGTAGCTAAGGGCTCTAACCAAAGAGAGGATATAGATTTTGGGGAAGCTTTTTCTCCTATTGTAAAAATGGTTACAGTTAGATGTGTAATAAGTCTTGCTACTGAAAATAATTGGACCTTATATCAACTTGATGTTAATAATGATTTTTTGTATGGGTCTAATTCTGAGGATGTGTATATGAAACTACCTGAGGGTTATTATTCAAAGAATGAAAATAAAGTTTGTAAACTTGTTAAGTCTTTGTATGGATTAAAACATGCACCTAGGCAATGGAATGAGAAGTTGACTAAAGTACTTGTTAGTATGGGTTTCAAACAAAGTGTTTGTGACCATTCTCTATTTGTTAAGTCATCTGAAAATGTGTTTCTTGTTTTGCTTGTCTATGTAGATGACATAGTGTTAACTGGAAATTTGTAATTCTGAAATAACCAAAGTTAAACAGGTCTTAAGTGAAAGTTTTTTGACTAAAGATTTGGGAATTCTTAAATACTTCTTAGGCATTGAAGTTTTATAATGCGAGAATTTGTCTTTCACAAAGAAAGTATTGTCTAGAATTGTTAAATGAATTTGGTTATTAAGGTTGCAAACCAGTGAACACTCCAATTGAGCAAAGTTATATTGTCTCAGTCAAAAATGATAAGAATAAGGGTTTACTGGACAATAAAACTGGGTTTCAAAAGTTAGTTGGTAAGTTAATTTATCTGTCTTTGACTCGACCTGATATTAGTTATGTTGTACAGTTTTTGAGTCAATATATGCATAAACCTACAAATGGTCATTTGCAAGTTGCGCTTAAACTGTTAAGGTATCTTAAACAATCTCCTAGAAAGGGAATTTTGTTTAGTAAAGGACAATCTTATAATCTGTATGGTTGTGTGGATTATGACTGGGACAAATGTTTAGAGATAAGAAAATCAGTTACTGTTTTTTGTGTTTATCTTGGTAATTCAGTTGTCTCATGGAAAAGTAAGAAACAGGGCACAGTTTCTCAGTCATCAGCTGAAGCTGAGTACCAAGTTATGTGCTCTGCTACTTGTGAGATAATTTGGATCAAAAACTTAATGATTGAATTAGGAGTTAAGTTGTCTATTCCTTTTAAGTTATTTTGTGATAGGAAAGTAGCTATTGAATTCTGTATTTCATGAAAAAACCAAACACTTTGAACCTGATCTTCATTTCTTAAGAGAGAAGATAGCTGATGGTGTTGTGGAAACAATAAAGATTGATTCAGATGTTCAGGTTGCTGATGGTCTTACAAAAGGACTTAGTGTTGAACAACATAAGTTTTTTTTTGTCAATATTTGAATATGTTTGATATGTTCAATGTTTGAATTAAGGGAGGATGTTAAAATGTATTATACAAATAGTTTAAATATTTATGGACTTTATTTATTGTGGGCTAATGTCTTATTTCAAGTGTGCAGGTGTGGGCCTTGTATAATGGGCCTATTATTTCATTCGTATAGGTTTATTAAGTGGCCTTATTCTCTGGGCTACTAATGATCGACTTGTATAAGGCATCTCTTAGTTAGGGTTTTCTCATTATTATTGTTGTGATATTTTTCTTTGAGTTCCAGAGTCTTCTTTTCTGGAGTTCTGTGTCTGTATTTCGTCTTGTATCTTGTTTCCTGGTGATTGTTTCATCTGGATCATCTGGTTTGTAAGTATTTCATTTGTATTGATATTGTATCAACTGATTATTGTATAATCAGTTGATATAGTGAACATCTTCTTTAAAGGACTCGCTGATTTGGTGAGTTCTAGGGTTTGGGGGTGTTTTTTTAGGTTTGGGTTAATACGAGTTTTATCACCCTGTTTTGTCGCTATTTTGTGTGTTCTTGTGTATGTTTGTGGTTTGTTTAGATCTAGTTGTGTTTGATATTATTTCAGTCATCAAACTTTACAAGGCGTCCGTTTCGTTGATGGTTTGGTAGGCATTAGAGATAATATTAGGTATACTTTCACCTTTAAAACCTATGAAAACAAATACGGTATCGGTATCGGTATCATTACCGGCATTAAGATAACAGCACTATAACGGTACTGAACGTACATGTTCGGCAAAAATATTAAATATCGGTGCACGTTATCAAAATGTGGGCAGTGCACGTTAGAGATGCAATACTAAATATGCCCGGTGCATGTTGCGGACAGTACATCATGTTAGCAACGGTGTACGTAAGTTGTGTCACTATTGAAGTGTGGCATCTTTAATATTAACTATATATCAAAACAAATTGATCATGAATAGTATCTAACCCATCTTAAACCTAACTGCAGTTAGTTTCTTTTGTTTTGGTTTGCCTACCAAAGTTGACCGGCTCAACTTCACTCAAATCTTCAGCTTTGTTTTGTCCACACAACTAATGAGTGTGATCTCTTTTTTTTTATTATTGCAAACCAAAAGTTTGCAATATTTTTTTTTAAACAATATCTGATATGAGTGTGTCATTTTATTGAAATTTTGTTAAGCGAAAGTTTATATTTTAACGAACATGAATTGGGTTTGTTATTTCATTGAAATTTTGTTAATGATTATGTTCTATGCGTTGTATGTACTAACATCATGTTATGGATCGGATTAGCTTTCTTCATTAACTGATCTTATTAGCGTCCCCGCCACAACGCGCGGGAAACCACCTAGTTATAATAAATATAAAATATCATTCAGTTGTTTGTTCTAAAAGTGAAAAATACATGAATGGAATATTTCTCATTATAAAAGAAACAATTGAAACTTGGTCCACTGTTAATTGGGAATAATGGAATTTTGTTGTCCATGTAATAATGTTTGGTGTCCCTACGTGTCAATGAAGTTAAATTTTACATTTGTTTGGATTTTTTAACAATGACAAACTCTGTAACATGTTAAGCAATTTATAATTGTGTAAGTCATGTAGCATGTTTAGATTATTATTATTATTATAAGTCATGTAGCATGTTTAGATTATTATTATTATTATTAAAATTACGACGCTTTTTATTAATTAAATACATAAATATTCAACACACTACTAATCCGGCTACTAACACCTCAGACCGCCAATGAAGCCACAGCGGAGTGGTGGAGGTGTGAGGGTTTTCCTCACAGATCTCAAGTTCGAGCCTTGGGATTTCCCGCGCTGGGATAATCAACCCTCTGGTCTGGGGTGGGCCAAGTTGTACCCCTGTCTTTACCACTGGGGGTCGCTCGGTGAGTCGGTGGGTTTGGTCGGTCAAAAAAATAAATCTATATATTTAATAAATCAAAGCATTTTTAATGACATGTCATAATATTATGTAATCTCTCTTTTAAGGGATGCCACATAGGATGTGATGTGGCAATTTTATACCAATTAAAAAAAAGAATAAATATGTCTACTAAATGTAAATATTAAACCTTTATTATACTCTCTCATGTTTCCTCTCATAACATTTAAACGTTAATATCTTTTATATACGAGATTTTTTAAAGAAAAAAATTACACCAAATTAACGAGCGTTTTATTATCTTTCCAACGAGTACCATAGTGCTACATAAAAAACGGAGAAAAAAAAACGACTATTTTTTGTAACTCGACAGGTATTGTGGCAGGTTTGGAATTAGTTTAAAAAAATTATGGGTTTGGGTCGGGCCTGGGATTAGGTGATACCCGACCCAATTACCCTTTTTTTATATTAGAATATGATAACTTATGGCAGAGATTTGTTTAAAATAATAATAATAATAATAATAATAATAATCTATATCTATATCTATATCTATATCTATATCTATATCTATATCTATATCTATATCTATATCTATATCTATATCTATATCTATATCTATCTATACATATAATAAACCAAAGCCATTTTAATGACATGGCACTCAAAGAAACATTCTCTTCTTTGAGTGTGCCATGTGTCATCCCATGTGGCATTGAGATATTTTAGGAAAAAAATAATTTAAAAACAAAATTGGATTTTTCACCCTTATGTTTCCTCCCATAATTTAATATCTTTAATATACGAGATTTTTTAAAGAAAAAAATTACATCAAATTAACGAGCGTTTTATTATCTTTCCAACGAGTACCATAATGCTATATAAAAAACGGAGAAATTTTTTTGTGGAGTTTTGTTCATACAGGAAAAAAACACAAAGTGTATAGACAAGTCACTAATTATGGTTAAATTAGTAAATATGATTTTTTTTTTCAACCAGAGCCGAATAGGTTAATAGAGTTTATACGTTGTTTTAAGTTAGGTATCAATATTAGTATGTTAGAGTTGTACATTTGTTTAGTCTTTATGATAGGTGTTAATATTAGAGTTACATTAAAGTTCTACATTCTTTTAGGTTAGGTTTTAGCATTGGAGTTGTACATTGTTAATTTGTTTTAGGTTATATATTAATATTAGAGTTATACATCAGTTTATTTTATATGTAAAATTGATGTATCATATTAAATTTCTCAACCCGGGACGCTCCCGGGGTATAATCTAGTATATAATAAACCAAAGCATTTTTTATGACATGTCATAATATTATGTAATCTCTCTTTTTAAAGATGTCACATAGGATGTTATGTGACAACTCTAGACCAATTAAAAAAATAAATAAATATGGTTTAAATATGATTTAACATAATCTATTAAATACCTAATCTACTAAATGTAAATATTAAAACTTTATTATTTTTTCTCTCATGTTTCCTTTCATAACTTTTAAACGTTAATATCTTTTATATACGAGATTTTTTAAAGAAAAAAATTACACCAAATTAACGAGCGTTTTATTATCTTTCCAGTGAGTACCATAGTGCTATATAAAAAACGGAGAAAAAAACGACTATTTTTTGTAACCCGACAGGTATTGTGGCAGGTTTGAAATTAGTTTAAAAAAAAATCGTGGGTTTGGTTCGGGCCTGGGATTAGGTGATACCCGACCCAATTACCCTTTTTTTTATATTAGAATATGATAACTTATGACATAGATTTGTTTAAAATAATAATAATAATAATATTCATTAATCATATATTGGCAAGTCATTAATTATGTTGTCATATTAGATATTTCAACCCGGCACGTTCTTCAACAGGTAATTGCTATGTTTTCTTTTTCTACCATATTCTGAAATAGCTCAAATCTTATTGTATGCAGTTAAAGACATTTGACTGAATGTATTGGTGCTAAACAATCTCTGTCCTCTTGAAGTGTTTGGGATCTTAATATTCTATTTTAGGTGTTGATGTTGTAAGGTGAAATGGATCTTTTGGTATTTTTTTTTTAAAGTATCTAATGTAAGTTGATACATAGATGCCATTTTTATAGTTTAGATACTTCTAATTTTATTCACTTTACTTAGATTTCTCAACCCGGGACGCTCCCGGGGTATAAACTAGTAAATAAATAAAAAAATAAAAAACCTCAGACCACTCGTCATCAACACTTCACCCTCAGACCACTCGTCATTAACACTTCACACCATCATTCGCAATCCTCACTAATCACTATACCTACATCCACCACCTCACTCACCATTAAGTGTCACCGACTCAAATCCTAAAACCTTGCAAAACTGTTTGACAATTGACAATGGTGAAAGAAAAACCAAAAACTATATCGTTCAAGCCATAACCATTGGTGTTATATTGGCACCATATTTAACCCAAATAAGCATCAAGGTGGAAAACTCAACGACAACAATAACAAGTATACCTAGTATAGTGCAACCCATAGCCATAACAACTACTAGTATAGGATAGGGGTGTTCAGAATTCGATTCGGATTCAAAAAATTCGAAATTCGATTTAGTTCGATTCGATTACCAGGAAGTCGATTCGTTTATTAAGAATTCGAATTCGATTCGATTCGATTTGAATTCGAGTCAAATAAATCGAATACGAATTTATGATATTAAATTCAATTCGATTCGAAATTCGAATAAAAACTGTATATGTATTTTTTTAAATATATATATACACACACACATTATTATATACACAAATATACACATTGAAAAAAAGAACTTCTAAATTTTGGTCAAATTTTAAGAACCCGTAGTGTCTACAACTTTTACCATAAGCATATTTTACATATTTACCTTATACATCACAAAACTCTAACAAACTATACTCTCTACTATTTTTACTATTTCCGTATTTGACATATTGTTGTTTATTAATTTTGTAGATTTGTATTTTATATGTTAAAAATAACGAGTTTGTATTAGTTTTAAAACTAAAAGTAAAACAACTGATTATTTATAGTGAATTTGAACTAG
Source organism: Ambrosia trifida (assembly GCA_028751855.1). NCBI lineage: Eukaryota > Viridiplantae > Streptophyta > Magnoliopsida > Asterales > Asteraceae > Ambrosia > Ambrosia trifida. The sequence continues at coordinate 51,077,866 of CM054123.1, forward strand.
ATCGAATTTATTCGAATTCGATTCGAATTCGAGTTTCTTATTCAAATCGAATACGAATCGAATAAATTGAGTTTTAAGCGAATACGAATCGAAAACGAATTCAGGTAAAAATATTAAAAATTCGAGAAATTCGATTCGAATAATTCAAAAATTCATTATTCAATTCGTTAAACACCCCTAATTTAAAGAGAATGCGATCTATGCATACCTTGCCTCTCTACAAAGGGATAAAGAGACTATTTATATCAATAGAAAAACTCAAACATCATTATTGCAAAATCCTTAAATTTTCATAGATTCACCTTATGATGCTAATTAATCGTTTTAATTATACAATATAATTGTGGTGCCATAATCTTATGAAGGTTGTAAACTCAATTTAAACATTAAGAATTTCAACCCAAATTGAGGCAATTGCTATACATATCAAATTATGGGTGAAAAATAAGTAGATTAAAATTAGAGTTCACTTTAATTAATATTTTTCAAACTATGAGTAATTGATTGATAATAATCTATACTGGTAATGTGACTAGCGATAGTGTTAACTTTTACTTTCATTGTCAATGACAATCTCAATCTAAAGGAACGATAAGTCTGCTTGTCCCTAATGAATAATTGCCCCATTTTAGCTCCAAATATCTATTTGTAAATTGTTTTGAAACGAAAATAAATGAGAGTTGGAGGCAATGAAAGTGAAACTTAGAATTGTCATTGATTATATGTTGTCAACATGAATTATTATCAGCTGGATGTAATATTCTAATTTGGAGAAAAAGTAGACCTTTTGTACTTTAAAAAGAATTATTAACATTCTGATACAAAATGAAAAATGATGTAAACGTCAAACGCTATCCTGATGGCGAAGCTTGACCCGGAGGTTCGGGGGGTCGGAAGTTACCGGGGGGTCGGAAGTCACTAGTTTCGGGGGTCGAAAACCAGTTTCGGGGGGTCGAAACCCTATATTTCCAAAATTCTCTATACGAATACTATATAATTGGAACTTCTGCACAAAAATTCGGGGGGTCGGCCGCCCCCTCCCGCCCCTACAATGCTACGCCCCTGGCTATCCATGTATAAATCGCATAAAACTACCATCGTATCTGCAATGTGTTGATGGTCTATCCCATCCAATTTACGTCACGTAAAAAATGGGTTTCAATCCCATCATCATGTCAGTTATATCTCTAAGACTCTATTAAAAAAAAAAAAAATTATATCTCTAAGACTAATTTCTAGATTTCACTGATTTCAGTGATTGAACTGATGGCAACTAGAGAGCAATCTTATCCGTTGTCAACTTCGCTCTCAAGTAACCTGATCACTTGACCCCGTTGTGACTAGGGGTGAGCACCGGCGCGACCAAAGCACCTCTCTCTCCTGTTAACGCACGCAACCACCGTCGCCTGTACGTGCTCGCGCCGTAGCTTTTCGCGTGGGGCTGTTGTGGCTGGAGGTGAGCACCAGGATGAAACCTCCCTTGCGCCGGAGCTCGCTCGCAACCCACAACCGACAACCTAACAAAATATTAAGGATACGATAGTTCATGGTTGGTTAGTTCTTTCAATCATTTATGTTTTGTCTTTCTCTCACGCATATATATTGATTTGATGCAGTATCAACCAATTAATAAAGATAATGATACCAAACAACATTATGGTCATTAATTTTGTTAGGTTGTCAGTATCATCGCGTTATACTATTTGGATTAATTTGTTTGTTTTTGCCTCAAATTATAGAAAACGTAAAGATTCATCAACAAGAGTACCCAAACAAAAAGGTCAAACTATAATGTTATACTTAGCTTTAAGTATGCATTATGCAAGGTTCTCTACACAAGTGTATGCTTCCATTGTGTGACACAAGTGTTTATTTGTCGACTCACAAGTCGCAAAACGTGGACATATGAGGCCCCAGTGTACATTTTACGATCACACAAGCGTTTTCTTACACCAAACGATTTATTTGTTGAGTAAGGTGTTTATATTGAACAAGTACTAAGTAGTTTATTGATTTTCTTTTTATTTCGGACTATTATATGTATCATTTAAGTTATTGACACTTAAACAGTGTCACCCATTTTGAATTACAACTATACACTCCATTAATAAAATACTATGTGTATCTATATATATATATATATATATATATATATATATATATATATATTGGCACTAATTTATAGGTTAACTTTATTTCTGCCACCAACTTTTAGGTTAACTTTGTTTTCTTGCTATTTGACCACCAAACTTTTAGCTTTTAGGATTTAAAACTTTGCCCACTAACTTTTCGCCTAACTTTATTTTCTTCTAATTTGACCACCAAACTTTTAGCTTTTAGGATTTAAAACTTTGACCATCAAATTTTTAGCTTTTAGGATTTCAAACTTAGACCACCAAAGTTTTCTTGCATTGCACTTTGGCCAAACTTTTAGCTTTTAGGACTTCAAACTTTAACCACCAAACTTTTACCTTTTAGCCGCGAGTATTTTAATGAAGCCCACGCGAGAATAAAAGTCACTTATTATTATCTTTTAGGTCCACCAAATCCTCAACGCAACAGGAGCTCCCGCTGCAAAGCGCGGGTTAATAGAATCCTAGTTATAAACATATTGTAACATCCAAATACTGCAAATTGCGTATTTGTACTTGAAAACTAAGTAGCCTGTTTAGAACTGATACTAAATTAATTGTAATCTTCGAAGTTTCAATATACTTAGATATATTCTTAAAATGCATAATATGTTATTACATAACGTTGTCATTTACGGGTAGCTCAGTTGGTTAATGGACCAGGGATATCTCTTGGAGGTCTCAGGTTCGATTCCCACGAATGACATAATGAGAAATGATGGTTGACTCATGGCCTATGGTCATGAGTTCGAGTCCTGATCTTTCCAGGTTTTACCGGTTCACTACTGTCGTGCCTTCGGGAGGGTATGTATGTCGGGTTTTCCCTGGAAGCGGGCTGTCGGGTGGGCTAGGGGCTTCGTGCGTCCGGGGTGGGCCGGGTTGTGCCCCTGTCTTGGCCACTGGGGGCCGCGTACGAAGTACACGGCGTTGTTTAGTTGGCCGTTCAAAAAAAAATGTTATTACCTAAGGCTATGCGGCATGGGGACCGTCCCCTGGGTTGTCTTGGACCGTCTTCGTCTCGCTACACCGCCCCCCTAGGGCTGTCCTCGTCCTAAACGTCTTGCAGAGAACGTTGAGGACGGGCCTAATGCTTTTTTTTTCTTCTACCAATCAGAGTGAAGGAGAACGGCCCGAGGTCCGTCACAACACCCAACCGCCTAATAACAAATCATAACTCTTAAATTATTCATTATTAATTTTCATATTTATGACATGACATGTATAACATTTCCTTAAACTTGCATAACAGCATATTTAAAATAAAAACAAATCAGTAAGGGGTTGTTTGGGATTGATTATTCAAAACAGATTATGCGTTTTGGAAAAGCAGGGGTAGAGCTGCTTATAGATTATTGCGTTTTGGTAGCTTAAAAAGCTGATTATCTGCGTTTTCAAAACGCAATCCAAATACTAAGTACTATATTTAAATTATTTATGACATTTATATTCTTTATTCGGATCACCCAAAAATAAAAACCAATGGATCATCATTACTCATTAGACCATCACCAACACCATAGGCTCACAGTCGCTCACGCTATAGGGTACAGCCACCTTGCTCGGCGCCAAGGCTGGATATGATCAAATTCCGTTAGATCTGTGTATATAAGGGGGACGGGGTGCTATCAGAATTGGGCACGGGTACCCCTTTACCAGCACGGTAACACCATCGCCACATGTGCAGGTAGGGTTCTCTTGGACCGTTTTCTAGTTGTTGTTACCGTGCTGGTACAAAGAAACAGTATTTTTCTTGACCAATGATAATATGCCACTTTTTACCTTCACCTTTGACCATGATATTTTGATCGTGTTATATTTTTGACCGTTTACATTTTAACCTTGGTTTATGTTTTACCCCTATACAAATCATACTTTCACATAACATAAACACGGTGAACTTTCATTAAAAATTTAAACACCATTACAAAATAAACATTAAACAACCGTAAACATTAATTATTAATTATATCTCGCAACAATCGCCATGACGCAAAATGGGTGAAGTTAGTCATTTGTTCACGGTAGTAGTCGCCACGAGTGAGTTGGATTGCAATGTCTTCTTGAACATTAGGGTGCCTCTCCATCGTGGCTTCATAAAGGACGTTCCAACGGAGACACCTGGACCAGAGAAGAAACTACCTACGAACGATCGAATCCTTGAAGCGGTCATTTGTGGCGGTTAAATTATTGAATATCCCCGACACCCGGTGCCAAAACGAAATTGGGGTATCGACTTCATGAACCCATGTGTTTCTCACTACGAGGTAGGCCCTCGTTAACGCGATATCCTCATTTGCATTCCACGGGACCATTTTTACGAAACCATTAAAGTATAACCGGGTTATTGTGTGATTTTTTTGTGTTGGATTAAGGTGTTTTTATAGACCAAACCGTAACGGTACAGATTCCAAATGGTTGCAACGGTTTAAATGTAACGGTAAGTCGGTAACAAAATTAATTACCGTCTGACTGTACAACGGTTAATTTTCTCAAATTTAAATGAAATATAATAAAATAATCAGTGGAGTGCTGCCTACAAAAAAGTGTTTCAGTGAAGTGATGTGGCATTGCAGGATTAGTTAAAATCAGTAAAAGAAAACTAAAACTCTACAAGGGCCCCTTATACCCTAATAAATTTCCCTATTATGTTGTAAATATACATTTAAAAAAAAATGGGGTTTCCATTATGAGTAGGTTTTAAAAAAGTATTAACTGATCACTGATGATATTTGATTTCAATTAGTTTTAGGTGGTTCATGGTTGTACATTGTAATCGAGTTTGTGTGTTTGCCCATATGTGAAGTAAAAGCTACCATTATTAGATATTGAAATAAAAATTGGCTAACTTGGCATGAAAGCAACTTTTTTCCTCAAAGTTTGCATGGTCCAAGGAGCCCACCATGGCCATAGCCCATAGGTGTCTTCACCACTTGGGACTTAAATAATCTCACCCTAATATAAATTTACAACTTTGGCCCTCACAATTCAGTATTTTCATTTAAGACCATACTTTTTTGCATCTTCTAAATTATTTCATTTTTTTTTTTTGAAAATCATAAATCAGCCATAAACGTTTCATCGTTAATTAGGGATGACAATCAAACCCGAACCCGATGGTTAAACCCAAAACCCGATACATTTGGGACGGGTTTGGGGTCGGGTAATAGGGTATGGGTCCGGGTATGGGATTAGTTTTTATTTTTTTTGCGGGTTTGGGATTTGATGATATACCCGTTTACCCGACCCGATTACCCGATAAAGTATACCCGTTTACCCGATTAGATACCCAATATAATTTCTAGTATATCTATTAATATATATAAAAGAATTGAACATTGCTGACGTGGCGTGCTATGGTGCCTTCATCCTCTCCATAAAACTGCCACATGGCATCATAATTGAAAGATTTTAATGTTTTTTGAATTATTTCCTTTTTTAATTAAAAAAAATATAAACATAAAACCCTAAATTTATCTCTCTATCTCTCAATTCTCAATTACTAAAATTAAATTGAGTTATTTTAGGAAAAAAAGAATTTAAAAACAAATTTAAATTTTTCTCTCTTATGTTCCTCCCATAATTTTTAAACGTTAATATCTTTTATATTCGAGATTTTTTAAATAAAAAAATTACACCAAATTAACGAGCGTTTTATTATCTTTCCAACGAGTACCATAGTGTTATATAAAAAACGGAGAAAAAAATGACTATTTTTTGTGGGGTTATGTTCATACAGGAAAAAAAAAACACAAAGTGTTCATGTTATTCATTAATCATGTTTTTTCTTTTAAACCAGGTTCTAATCTACGATGTTGAAATTCAGCCCAATCACCATGCTATCATTGGAATTTTACTCTTCTAAAGATGGATAGGTATACTTCATCAAGAGAAGTTAGGAGAACGAATCACGCAACACTGCAACACATGGTGTCACCTTATAACAAGGTTATTTTTTTTATTTATTTAATTACAAGAGTAATAATTATTACTATTAGTATTAATATTATTAGAAGTGTTATATTTTTCAACCCCCATCATGAATTCTACATCTATATAAGTCAAAGTCAAATTGTAACATATTTTAAATTACGTGAAGATGATTATATGTTGAAGGTTATCCTTTTAATACTGTATTATGTTTAATATGGTTTATGCTTTTTATTTTTTTTAACTTTTTAGATAAATGTTTTTTTTTTTTTAACTAAGATTGATTATGTTTAAGTTATTTACGCTTTTCGTGATTTGAGTTTTCTTCTTTTATCATTTTTTTATCATTTTTTATTAAATCATATTAAATTTTTCAACCCCGGGACCTTCCCGGGGTAATCAGCTAGTGTTTTTAAATAGGAGAAATGCCACACAAATGTAACCAAGTTTGTTTGGTGTTTTAATTAAGTCACTCAAACTTTTTTTGTCTCTCTAAAGTCACTCAAGTTTCATTTATTGTTCTAATACTATGTAATTACCAGGTCATCAGGTCACCTTCTTTTTTTTTTCTTTCATTTTAATGCTTATGTGAATATTATTTTTATTAGGTGGGTTTTATAAAATGAAGATTTAAAAAAAAATATATATATTATTTTAAATTTTACACATTTAAAAAATTATTAAAAAATCCTAAAACCTGACACATCATCACTTTAACCTGGAAACCTGATAATTACATAGTATTGAAACAATAAATTAAACTTGAGTGACTTTAGAGAGACAAAAAAAAGTTTAAGTGACTTAATTGAAACAGCTAGCAAACTTGGTAACATTTCTATAAAAGTTACCCCTTTTAAATATATATGCATAATATATCAAATTGTCCATCTAGACTGTCATCTTGTGCTAAAAATTACAAAAAATTAGTGTATTTATTTGTTATCTATGTCTTTGAGTGTTTTTTATAAGATTTAACTATTTTATATTTATACATTGTAATCATTTACATATTATTTAATAATGGTAAATGTAATTAGTTAATAGTTACCTAATAGATACCCGTCGGGTCTTTGGTAGGATATACTTAATAGGTAAGTTTTAAAAATTAATGGGTTTACCTGAAACCCGCGGGTATACCTGATACCCGATGGGTAATTACCCGACACAAACCCGATGGGTTTTGGGCCGGGTTTGGGACAAGAATACCTAATCGGGTATGGGGTTGGGATTACCTAAACCCGTCCCAAACCCGACCCATTGCCATCCCTATCGTTAATGAAGCATTTGTATTTTTACAAGTAAAAAAGAAAACTATACCGTTGAATGTTATTTTTGTTTAATAATTTTTTTTTTTTCTAATTTGATTATTAAATTATCAAAATAACACGTAATGTAATAGTTGATTTAGATTTTAAGGGTTTGCTTGAACGGTTCAGATCATTACAATTTTAACTCATAATCAAACTATAACCGAAAGTTTTGCCAACCGTAAATATTAGTTTGATTAATCGACCAATAGGCTTTACTTGTTTACTTGACTAGTTAAATGGTCAAACTTAATACAATATTTTGCCTTTGGCAAAAATAAAAATAAAGAAATACAACAAAATTATTTGGGCATTAAATCAGCAATACATATTAAAGTTACATTCCCTTCCTCAAGAATACTGATCGTGTGTAAAATAAGTTGTTTATCTAATGGTACATTATCTATTAAATTTGTTCATGTAAGAACTGATGATAGAGATCTAGAAGTTTTAGATAGTGTTGGTCGACATATTTAAGGCTTGGCCCAAGGTTCCGATTATTTTAAAAATTTACGAAAGTGATCTAACTTTCATATTAAATAAAAAATAATGTTGAAATTAATTTAGGGGTGTCGGTTTCCTTTAATGTTAGGAAAGGAAGGATAGGTGTTGCAATGGATATTATCGAATGTCAAGAAAAGAAACAAGGGAAGTGAAAAGGTATTGTTGAATCATGAATGTTGATGTGGAAATATAATTATTAATTTTGTTGTTGTATTCATGATGGCCCTCCCACCGGACCACCCTCAACTTCCATCCCTTTCTATGCCACCTTTTATTTCTCTATTATTTTTGTTTTCCGATAAGATCCTCTAATATGATTGAGTCGCCTCTCTTTATCTTATAGATTCTATTAGTACACTAAGTTTGAGGATAACATAAACCCTTCATTTCAGAAAAGGGTATATAATTAGGGGTGTAAATGACACGTAGCAGCTCGGGATTTGGCTCGGGATCGGCTCGGTAAAAAGCTCGAACGAGTCGAGCCTTAACGAGCCCGAGCCCGAGCCCGAGCCTGAAATATGGCTCGTTTAGTTATCGAGCCCGAGCTCGAGCCCTAAATACAAAGCTCGATTGGGCTCGCGAGCCTAATCGAGCCTTAACGAGCTAGAGCCCCCAACCCGAGCCCGAGCCTAAGTTACAGCCGAGCCTAAGTTATAGCCTTAACGATTGGGCTCGCGAGCCTAAGTTATAGCCGAGTTTTTGCGAGCTCGAGCCGAGCTTTTGAGCTCGTTTGAGATTCTCAAATCACCTCGAGCCGAGCCGAGCTCGAGCTTTGGATTTTGCTAGCGAGCCGAGCTCGAGCTCAAGATTGTAGGCTCGAACCGAGCCGAGCTCGAGCTCGAGCTTCACAAAACCTTAACGAGCCCGAGCCGAGCCCAGTCAGGCTCGGGCTCGGCTCGGCTCGTTTACACCCCTATATATAATGTAAGAAGAAACCAAAATTCTTGAACTTTTTTTAACCTAAGACTCCAAGAGTGCATATATATAAACTAGCTGATTACCCCGGGAAGGTCCCGGGGTTGAAAAATTTAACATAACTTAATAAAAAAATGATAAAAGAAGAAAACTCAAATCACGAATTGTCATCAAAACTATAACACCAATTATCTACAATCAGAACAAAAAATATAAACCATTTCGACTGTTACCGTATCCCCTAACCGCCTAAGATGCTACTATCTTAATTATATTGGTCCCCTAATCACCTGGAACAAAAATATTCAAAAACAATTGTGTTTAGACCTAACTTAAGACTATCCGTTGTCGGTCGTGAGCGATCAGGCACGAGCGAGCCTGGTGCTCCCCCTAGCCACAACAACCCCACGTGAACAGCCGCGGCGCGAGCACAGGCGATGGTGGTCGCGTGCATTAACGGGAGAAAATGAGCTTTGGTCGCTCTTGTGCTCACCCTTAGCCACAACGGGGTCAAGTGACCGGATAAATTACGTAATGAATAATGAGTAATGACTTAATTCTAAACATATTGGATGGTTTAAGTGTTAATGGTTGCACTTAGGTTGTAGTCAAGTTCAGATTCTTTGAAGTTTTCTGGATACTTTGGATTGTGCTGCTAACTGCTTACAGATAATGACTAAAAGTTTGTTTGTATTGTAATCCCTATTTTCTTAGAAAGTTTATTTGGATTGATAGAAGTGGTAATTTAGTCTTTTGATTTCTTGCAGCTATTACCAAATATGCAGGTGAATACGCTTAATAATTTCTCCGTTTTTTATATAGCACTATGGACTCGTTAAAAAAAATAAAACGCTCGTTAATTTGGTCGTTTTTTTCTCCGTTTTTATATATCACTATGGTACTCGTTGGAAAGATAATAAAGCGATCGTTAATTTGTTGTAATTTTTTTCTTTAAAAAATCCTGTATATAAAAGATATTAACGTTTAAAAATTATGGGAGGAAACATGAGAAAGAAAAATCTAATTTTGTTTTTAAATTTTTTTTTCCTAAAATATCTCGTAAATCTTTTATTTTAAATTTTTAGATATGTATATCTTGTATAGGGTTTTAATTAATTTTATTATTAGATTTTAATAATAAAAAAATAAAAAAAAATTAAACACTTTCACCTCATTATGCCACGTGGCACATACCATTGAATGCCTGATCATCTAAGTTCAATTCTTTTATTAATAGTTATAGATATATTTAAACTTTTTACATATATACACTAAAACTTCTTAAATTATATTTTTTTTAATAATTAAACTTTTCCTTGCATATGTGTTGGTTATATACATAAGAAAATTTATTATTATATATGTGTGCGCGCATACGCACGTGTATATCATTTTAACTATGATTCATAATTGAACATAAGATGGCTTTTTAATTTTTATCTTATATCTCTCACTATATGTGTTGTTCTACAATGTATTGTGTACAACTACTTAAATGGCTCTCAATGACTGAGGCATAGCAATTATATGGTGGGTCTGTGCCCACCGTGCAGTTGGCCAAACACCTATTGTGTAATTGGAGCTTTTTGGTAAATACTAAATGAAACTTCCTAGCCGGCCCAAGTGCCCACCGTCGAAGTGAAACATTTATATTATTTTAAGTTGATTTCGACTTTTTTTTTTCTTTTCAGTAATCCATCAATAGGTTAATGAAACTTATCCCTTTTTAACTTTGATCGATTAAAATGGAAAAATAATATTTTACTTTGTAGCTATATATAATATATTAATACCGGATACTGCAAAATTATATGTTGTATCATTTTAAAATTTGATCGAGCATACAATAAGGCAATTAATGATTATTTTGTGAAAGAAATTTTGGAACTATAAACATTTTTCTAATGTTACACTTACTCATCTTATCACAAGTTGTCGATCAAATTTTAGGGGTTTACACCAAAATTAGTTGGCTTTGATTTAATGATTCCCATATGGGTTCTGAGTTTCATACACCATGTGACATCGCATTCTGGGGGTGTGACATCGCATTCTGGGGGTGTAACATGCCTATTTTTTTTTTTTTTTACCTTCTTATATACTAATAGGGACTGATAGTTACTTATAGCCTTATTTATGTATGTTATTATATTTGTTTTTTGTCGTGTAAGTATATATTAACAATTTCTTAAAAAGAAAAAAAATCATCTTCATGTGAAATTCCATCTAGTATTAGTACCAGACCTATCTTTATGACTTCTTATTTTTCTTTCAAATTTGATCTTAACCCATTTTTGAGATCCCGCTGATATGATAAGAATTTTAGATTATCACCCAACTCAAAAAGGTGAAAACGCCTAAATTGCAATTGTAATCATTGTATTTTTTATATTATATTAAAATATATAATGAATTATGTTACTTTATCAACTTTCTGTCCAACTCATTTTTAGCCGATCCGTAATGTGCCCCTTTATAAAAAAGTTCTATATCCGTCACTGATAACTCTTACACTCTTTGTTTAAGATTGTTTATACATATATACAAAATGTTAGTTTTACGGAATATAAAGCTTTACTCCAACTAATGCTAACATAGGGGTAAATAATCTTTCTCAACTCTCAAATATTAGGAGTTTGAACAAAATGATTTCTAAGAGTACGTAGGTGCGTATGTGCAAACTACAATGCATAAAGATGAGACCATAATATGGGAATTCATTAAGGAAAGTGAATAGATTAGCTAAGAATGAAACAAATTAAAATGTGTACTATCTTTGTGTAACGTTACATCTTACAGTGAAGAGTGTAGGCAAAGGACAACTAATTTACCGGATTTAGCAATTACCATACATATATTCACCTGCTCAATGAGCTGAACTAGATACAAAATCATATTCAGTTACATCTTATCCATAGCAAAACTATTGATAGAGTTTGTAGATGATAAGATGTATGCCTCTAACAAAGGGTCGTCCATGATAATCCATGAAAATTTGGGGGCTCTGGACCAATAGAAAAAATAGACCCCTAAAATAAAAGTATATAATTGTTTTTTGGACCCTATTAGAGAGTCGAGTTAAAAGAGAATTAGGTTTATTTGATTACATGGACTACAATAAATACCGTAACTTAATGGGTTTAAAAATGTCTTTGGTTTTGACATTTAAATTTAGACATATGTTTTGTTTAAAATATACTAGTAAGAATGCCCGCGCGTTGCGGCGGTTGCATCTGTTTTGCCCCTCGTGCATCGTGTTTGTTGGTTATTTGTTATGATGAAGTAGAAAACGATGTATAAAATATATGTTACTAAAAACTGAAACTCATAAGTATATCTTCTGAAAATTTTAAATGGGTACATAACAATAGGCCATACTATTCCTTGCAACACCCTTAAATTGGCCCACGTCCTTTGGTGGCAGTGGCGAAGCTTGACCCAAAGGTTCGGGGGGTCGGAAGTCACCGGGGGGTCGGAAGTCACTAGTTTCGGGGGGTCGAAACCCTATATTTCCAAAATTTTCTATACGAATACTAATCGAAACTTTTGCGCAAAAATTCGGGGGGGTCGGCCGCCCCCTCCCGCCCCAACAATGCTGCGCCCTTGTTTGGTGGGACCCTTTTATGTATCTCGAAGGCAGATAAGTATGCCATCGTAGAGCGGTGCTTAGCGTAGTGAAGTAGCGTTGTATCTCTTATGACCATAAGATTTTAGTGGAAGTGATGTAATTACTAAAATGCAGTTTGTAGTGTCCAGCATATTTCTATTATTTTAGGACACTCGCGAGATGCAGCGGAGTCAATGATTTGCATAGATACTCTCGTTTTATGTTAGTTTGACAAGCGTCGTAACAAATATAATTCACCAAACAAATTAGTAATCAATATAGTTAAAACTACCAAATCGACTGAAAAGAACTTGTCTTCTTTTGGATATGTAAACAATTGGTGACTTCGTAAGATCAGAAACTTAAATTATATTTCTAGAAGCTTATAGTAGCAGAGAAAACAAAAAACCATCGAGGAAGATGATGACGTTGCTCATGAAGTATTTATATCATATTTGCATGTATAAACGTCAAGCCTACATATATCGCTCACTTTAATGAGTTGAAACGTGTCATGGGTTGGGTGTGTTGGCAAACTTCAAGCCTACATATTCATTTGTGTGCAAAAGTGTCACATCATACCATCCTGCAACCACATAAATTTAAAAAGAATATATAAATACATGATATATGATGTAATTTATTTACTGTAAACATTGAAAGATATGTAAGTTATGTATGTGAAGAGTCACCACATTATTTATATACCAAATACATGACCACTATTTATAAGACTATAATATTGATACAAACATAATAACGACATGGAGATTATGAATGTAAAGAGTCACCACATTATTGTTAATTTCCTCATCAATTTTATAATTATGTTTAAATTAATTTCTTCAACAATTTAATATTTAAGTAGAAAGACAATTTTACCCCCTATATGACTTCAATAAGATTGTACTATAAGCAATAAAGGTTGTATTTACTTAAATTTTGCAGGTATCCTTCACTGATGCTTTAATATATAGTATAAAAGATAAAAATTCGGGTTGATTCATTAGCGTGAGCATGAATTTATAGCTTTTTGATTTCTTATTTCTTAACACAAATAACATAAGTAATTAACACATAGTTAAGTTTTTGTTTTCTCTTTATGCTAGTGTTTAATTTATTTTATTAAATAGAATTAGAACTTAAACAATATACAATTGCCGAAAACAAAATAATATTGCGAACCACACTTCATACAACGTTTAACAAGAACATTAAATAGATCAACAAATACCTTAAAAGTCTTAGAACAAATATAGTTTACGTATAGATCTAGTTAACTATTTCATGGCGTTCAAGGAGACCATGTTGATTGAAATTGAGGAAAGTCTCCATACCTTTCTCCAACCATCCTCTCCATCATCTATCCTTCATGTCCATTTGTTCCTTGCAACATCAGTTTTCATCCCATGCAGTAAGTGGAAGTAATATTTATAATATTTTAGAAACATATTGGCAAATCTAGAATGTTATATTTATAATTTTGTCCGTTTTATTTAGTTAACAATATATATGATTCAAGATACACAACTTCTTAACAAGGATAGTTAGGAAAGCCATCTGTCCCCTTCATAGGGGCCATATCATCCAATTCAGTACAGTTGAGGTCAATAGGTCATAGAACATGCTTGCTTCTGAAAAGCTTCATGGAGAGAAACTAAAAATGCACAAAGAAGAGAAAAAACTGTACTAATTAATTTTGAAAAATATTTTCTCATCAATAATTCATAATATTGTTTGTTTATTGTTTTAATTGTTAGTTGCACAATTAAATTACCTCAATTTGATTCTGCAACGATCCAACATAGTTGATTATTACATCCAACATCACTGGCATTCCCATTGTCTATAGAAAATAACTAAATTTAAATGGAGCAATACAATGATATATTATAAAGATAATTTTTTGTAATTGTCAAAAAACATATGAACAAGTAGAAAAAAAATGTATATATGTATATAAAGATTAACTCATATCTTTATACCTTGTAGCATTCGAGAACCATATCTTGCAAGCGTCTTAACTTCTCATTGATTTTTTTCTCTTCTCATCTAATGAAGACATAGTTTTTTTTTGGACAAAACACTGTTTCAAAACATGAAATTAGCTCTAAGATTTTGTTTGGGGTTATGAAAAAACTATTAGCATTGAAGAAATTGATTATAATGAAGTATATATAATAATATAGAGGGGGGTTGAAAGGTCTCACATTTAAGATGCATCATAGGTTAGGTTGTATTTTGTGTTTTAAAAGTTGGACATAAGGGCATAATTGGGATAAGATTTAATGATGTGAGGTATTGGATTATGTTAAATTTACTAATCTACCCTCCTAAGTGTCTTAATAGTCACAAGTATGCCAATAATACCCTTAATTTTTTTGCTTAAACATGTTGTACATCTTGTTTGTTAAGTTGTACGGAAATGAAAATGACTATCTTAGCCATCACTCCTCCTTAATAAGATAATATAGATACACACATAAAGTATATAATAATTTTAAAAATTAATGGCGTGGGCTATGGTGGTCGCATCACCTTGCCCCTGTCATGGGCTAGCTATGGGACTACTTTCAACTTTTTAAGGAGACCCCTGACTCAATGCCATATTCGAACATAAAAGTATATAAGTCTATGAACTCTCTAAAGTGTGATAGACAATTCGTTAAAAGAAAAGGTAACAACCACTTGTAAGGATAGAAAAGCAAGTCTTTAGATGGTGAGATGGTCTTACAATGGGAAATAAAGTCATAAGAGTAGCCAAAAAGAAACTACCTATGATCTTTTTAGTATAACGTGGAATCGAATTTTTTATTTATTTATTTTTTTAAGTGTAACGTGGAATCGAAATAAAACTAGTAAAGAGGACTAAAAATAAAAAGAAGCAAGCTTGAAATCTCTTACAAGTTACAATGCAAGAATTAGTGGGCCCAAATTCCAAACATTTTAATATGTAAACGGTGTAATTAATATTGGCCCTAAAGCCCATATTCAAGTGCAATTAAGTTGTAATGTATCCTGATGACGATACACGACCCTATAAAGTGAATATGTAGTGTATGATGATTTGATTTGATATATGCTGACGAATATTGTTCATACATGGAAATGATCGTATCTGTGTATCGCGTGTTAGTCAGTGTATGAGCTTAAGTGGAAGTCACTATTATATAAGTACGTAGATCATTGCTATTTGCTTGCAATATAAGGGTGTATATTATTTGAATCGTGCCAGAGAAAGAAAAAAGCTGAAATTTAAAACTAGACCAAACTTGAATTGCATATGTGGTATGAATCGATTGTGGATTTGTAATTTGTGAATCGACACAACTCGAATACCTGAATTTGAAAAATACATAAAAAAAAAAAAAACTATTTTTACAACATAATACATTTATTTTATTATTTTTTAATGACCCAGTTTATTTCAAATTTAGTTTATTAGTCATTATAATGATCATATTATCTATACATATAATAAACCAAAGCCATTTTGATGACATGTCATAATATTATGCAATCTCTCTTTTGAGAGATGCCACATAGGATGTGATGTGGCAACTCTAGACCAATTAAAAAAAGGAATAAATATGGTTTAAATATTATTTAACATAATCTATTAAATACCTAATCTACTAAATTTAAATATTAAAACTTTATTATTTTCTCTCTCAGGTTTCCTCTCATAACTTTTAAACTTTAATATCTTTTATATACGAGATTTTTTAAAGAAAACAATTACACCAAATTAACGAGCGTTTTATTATCTTTCCAACGAGTACCATAGTGCTATATAAAAAACGGAGAAAAAAACGACTATTTTTTTTGTAACCCGACAAGTATTGTGTCAGGTTTGGAATTAGTTTAAAAAAAATTGTGAGTTTGGGTCGGGCCTGGGATTAGGTGATACCCGACCCAATTACCGTTTTTATATTAGAATATGATAACTTATGGCAGAGATTTGTTTAAAATAATAATAATAATAATAATAATAATAATAATAATAATAATAATAATAATCATTAATCATATATTGGCAAGTCATTAATTATGTTGTCATATTAGATATTTTATTATGTCATATTAGATATTTCAACCCGGGACACTCTCCAACTGGGTAATTGCTATATAGATGTCATTTTTATAGTTTAGATACTTCTAATTTTATTCACTTTACTTAGATTTTTCAACCCGGGACGCTCCCGGGGTATAAGCTAGTAACTTTATAAATAACATTCATATTTCTCTTATTCTTGAAGCCTTTTTCTTTCTTGTTCTTAAAACTATGGCACTTACGAGATTAAAGAATAAAACGAAGATTTGTATGTATGTATCATACAAATACAATTATGATCACTTTATAGATTATTATGAGCAATAATTTTATATGAATAACGGACTAATAAGAAGAAAAAAAAGGAATGGTATATATAGGTAGCTAAAAAGATGTGGATATTCTTAATAATAATAATAATAATAATAATAATAATAATAATAATAATAATAATAATAATAATAATAATAATAATAATAATAATAATAATAATAAGTTCACAATACAAATTTAGATTTTTAAAGCATCATAATTCATAAGTTAATGGATATTTTTATATCATAATGAGTGGTTTTGATATATAGAGATTTTATAATTATAATGAGATGGATATACATGTCCTATAGCAAACATGAATTTAGAGACTGGATTTGTACAGGATTTTATTCGTCAATGAGTGGTTTTGATTTCATCTATTTTTTATTAATTTTTTAGCAATTGTTCTTTGAAAGAATCATACCCAAAAATCATGGAAGAAAAGTAAATGATCCCATGCAACAAAAGTTAACTAAAGTCTAAAGATATAAAATATTAAGGAAAACTTACATAAATCGTCCTTTATGTTTATATCGTTTTTCAGTAGATGTCCTTTAGCTTCAAAATTGACGAGAATCGTCCTTTATGTTGTAAAATATTGCAGCTCTCGTCCTTAAAACCTAACCTAGTTAGTTTTTTTGGTTAAGTTTGGTCATGTGCCTTGCACATGAGGGCATAATTGACATTTCACCTTCTATCTTTATTTCCCCTTTATTAAAACATGAAAACACTGATATCCCACCATAAGCCTCCACCGTATCTCACCATAACCTTCCACCATATTCCCTCCAAGCATTTGCAACCTGCCACCATCCACCACTGTCACCAAGTTGCACCACCACCTTCACCATCAGACCACAACACCACCGCTACCACCAACCTACCACCACCACAACCTGACATAAACAACACCCCATAGTGCCACCACGAACCTACCACCAACCACAACATCACCGCTACCACCAGCCTACCACCAACCACCAACTGCCACCATGAAATCCCATATATCCAACAACCACAAAAACCCCACCAAATCCGACACCCCCACCATAATTAACAAAACCTAAATCTTAATTCTCCATCAAACCCTAACCCCCAATTCGATTAAGAGTTTTCCCCAAACCATCACCCACCACCACCACCACCCCCTCACCATCTGCCACTATCAAACAGAGAAGTAGATTGTTTACATAATAAAGAGAGAGAGAGAGAGAGAGAGAGAGAGAGAGAGAGTATATGATTTTAATAGAGATAGGGAGATGGATCGAAGGTTAAGAACCTGAATGGAGAGAATAAAGTCAGTCACCCCTCCGACTATGGTGACCAACGAACATCGACCAGTTCAAGGACTATTCATCTTCATCAACCAGTTGAAGTCTCAGACGAATCCATTGGTGGCGATGGTATAAGTATCAGGGCGGTAGTGGTGTTATTTCCAGATAGCACAACCATGGTTATGGGAAGGATGAGGATTAGGCTGATGATGGTAGGTGGTGATGTGATGATTGACCTTGGAGGCGGTGGTGAGTGGTGGTCGGATTTAATGGTGGTGGTGATGAGCTTAGAAAGAAAGAAACAGAGAGACAGAAAGGAGAGGGAAGGGGTTATGTATTATTATATTGAATAAATTTACTAACCTACCTTCATGTGCAAGGCACATGACCAAATTTAACCAAAAAAACTAAATAGGTTAGGTCTAAAGGACGAGAGCTGCAATATTTTACAACATAAAGGACGATTCTCGTCAATTTTGAAGTTAAAGGACATCTACTAAAAAACGATGTAAACATAAAAGACGATTTCTGTAATTTTTCCAAATATTAAAGCGAGAAAAAAAAGTATAAAATCATTTTTTAAACGATAACGTACAATCCGCAATGCATAATTGCATACAGTAAAAAACATGAATATTCTTTAGTAGTGGGATAATGCATATAGTAAAAAACATGACATAGTTAGTTGTGGAATAGTGTAGTGCAGTTTTGTCTGCCGTCCAAAAAAAAAAAGTTGGTTGTGAGATATGTTTGATAAAGATTTTCTTTTTCCAATGCTATAACATATTTATAATAAAATGAAACATGTTGCATTTAATTTTATCATAAGATGAAACATATATTGCATTTTATAATAAACACGTAGTATCTATACTACTATATAGTGAGTTCTAGATGGGTAAAATTGTCATTGCATATTCATTTATATGGGTAAAAATGTAATTTCATTTAGTCATCAAGACAAATTTAATACAACTATTAAATCAACTTGTTTAACCTATTAAAAGTAATTAATAATGATATTAAAACCATTGAAGCATTTGAAAAGTTTAGCATCATGGAATAGAAAATTTTAGAGAATTCATAATATAAGATGACATCAAGAAGCATTGTTATGAAATTACACAAATATTACATAAAACTATAAGTCAATAGTTTACTTTCTTTAAAATTTATGCTACCACTTTGCTATAATAATAATAATAATAATAATTATAATAATAATAATAATAATAGTAATAATAATAATAATAATAATATGTGTGTATATATATCTTTATATAAATATATCTCTGATGGTTATCTATATGATTTTCTAATAAAACAAGTCTTAAAGCTAAATGTAGAATATGCGCTTCACGCATCCACACTCCCGACAGAGACACGCCTGTTTAAATTCTTTAAGATGCCATCGTACGGTTATAGATCCATATCGATGATTCCAAGCATTAATGATAGTTTCTTAATTTCATTCATGGGATTAATTAATCCATACGTTAGAAATCGACAACTCTTGGAATACATTTGTATGTTCCTTTTTCAAATGTTGGCCCCATAAACAAAAACTTCCAATCAAGCCCTAATATGTTCTAATTTAAGTTTGTCGCTTATCTTTCATTCTACGATCGTCATGTCATCGGTAATTGTGGATAACTATTTCTAAGTAGATTATGATTCGTGGGTTTATACAAGAGTCTTTGATTGAATGAATCGAGAGTGTTTGATTAATGTTGGTTTGTCATTGTAGTGATGTAGTCCAATTTTGAAGAAAGACGCCATAATATCTTCCAAGTCCTTTTATTGTCTACATTGTTATGCATTTTCAGCTCTGAAACTTACCATGAACTGTTAATCTTCCTTGACATTCCGAAGTTTTAGGTCTACATGAGCACGATTCCGAGTCCTTTTATTTAGGTCAACTGGTAGATGCATATGTATTGGAGTCTACCCCTATTCAATTTTCATGGTTTAGCCATCACTTTATGAAATGTCATAAGTTGAACACATCCTGTAATCAATGATTAGTCTAACATCATTAGTAAAAAACTTACCACGTAACAATATGATTTTAGACATTATTGTTTTGTTTTTGCATTTGATCTATGGAGCATACATAAAGTAATGCATGAGGTGATCATGCATGCAAAGCAGGAAGTCAATTATACATGCTTTTGTTGCATGAGCATTGTTAAATGCCCCTCACACCCCCTCATCATATGAATGCTTTTAAAACTTGCATCACCACCACCATTCCCATCCCATCTACTATGTGCTTGTATATGTAATTTTATAATTAATCGATGGGAAGACGACCTCTGTGTTGTGATGAATCAAATGTCAAGAGAGGCCCGTGGACGGTTGAAGAAGATGTAATTAAACATACCAATTACATACATGCCAATTATATATAGCCAAACATTGTGCAGCCCCGCCGCAACGCGCGGGTTTCTGCTAGTATTCATATATGAGTCAAATACAGATGATCAGTAACCGGTGAATACATGCATTCATCAGCAAAAATACTATATGGATGCAGTGACATTTCGTAGTTAATATAAAAAACCACACTATATTCATCAAATATAGTGCATTCACCTGTAAATAACCAAGGGAGGCCAGTGTCATGGCGGGTACCCCTATCTGCGCAGCAACACCATCGTCGCCTCATTGGTAAGAGGTTGCGGGTTGTGTTTCCGGATTGTACTACCCGAAGTTTGTGTGTGTGGGTACGACCGTATGAGAGATATAGAGAGAAAGAAAAGTGTGTGTAGAGAGAGATGTGGTGTAAAAGAGTGGGCCCATAATTTACGGTTGTGTTATCACAAACTTAGATATTTTGGGGTAGTGAAACGTACCTATGGTAGTTTGTGGTTCCACATCGTCCCCCCTAAATACAAGCGAGGATCTTTCCTTCTAAGATGGGGGAATCAAGAGAAAATTGTATTCTTACAAAAACAATTAAAATTAAAAATTTCTATTCTTGTTTGCAAAAACAACATTATCTTAGGCCTATGGGTGTGGTTACAGCAAGAGGGGCGGCTTGCCCATGCCGGCCCGGCAAACACCGGCCCCCTTGGCCCGGCACGGCATGGGCGGCAGGATTTTGACTCTCACGCCGGGCCTCTTTTTTGAACGTTGGGTCATTTGTACCGTTGGAAATTCAAAGTTTTGTACCGTTGGAAATTAAAAAAAAAAAAACGTTTTTTTTATTTATTTAAACAACCAAACCATTTCATTGTCACCCACAAATTTAAAAAAAAAAAACTCTCTCAAACACTCTCAATATATTTAAACCAACCCATTATTTTTAAAAAAACTAAACCCTCAAAAAATCATGTCATTATCATCTTCTTCGTCTTTGTCTTCTTCGGGTTCATCGTCTACGAATGAAGCCGTAATGTTTGTTGTAAACATCGTGGCGCAAGCGGCGCAGATCATTGCCAAGGAGGAAGGTGAAGAAGTTCAATCGGTACCTTGAACTAGGCAAGCGGCTATAAATAGAGACTGAGAAAGTAAGTTTTATATTTATTTTAGATTATTTATAAATATTATATATATATATATATATTTAACATTTTACTTGTTTATTATATGTAAATGTTTTAAAAGTATAGATTTTTATTGTGTTTATATTTGTTAAAATATGTGTAGGTGTCCATGAGAGTTTGGTAGCCGATTATTTTGCCGACGAACCCATATACTCCGCGGAACTATTTAGGCGTAGATTCCGAATGAGTAGAAGACTTTTCCTACGTATAGCCGATGATGTGGCGAATTTTCACCCATTTTTTACCTTACGATACGATGCTAGAAAGAAAAAGGGGTTCACCACACTACAAAAATGCAAAACTGCACTTTGGGAACTAGTGTACGGGACTACGACGAATGCGTGGGACGAGTATTTAAGGATGTCGGAAAGAACTGCACGAGAATGTCTTTACAAGTTTAGCAAGTGTGTAGTGAAGCTCTACAACAAGAAATATTTGTGAAAACCAAACTCAAGTGAGGTCCAACAGTTGTATCAGTTCCACCACCAAAGACATGGTTTTCCGGGAATGCTCGGAAGCATTGATTGCATGCATTGGCCTTGGAAAAACTATCCGAATGCATGGCGCGGAATGTTCACACGAGGGGATCAAGTGTGACACCTGGCAAATTCTGGTTAACAACGTTGTCTAGATGAAAGTCTACCTTAGCGAGTCACGCGTATATTGTACGTAACTGGGTTAGTTAAGTCGGGATATGGTTCGGGAACTATTGGTTAGTCTAGAAGATCATTGGATGTTGGTTTAGAGGTTCGTTAGATGTCGGTCCTTAACCAAGTGTACAAACGGTGACGATTTGTAGGATCGTCAGGGCATACGGAACGTACGAGTCTCGAGTCCCGGGAATTGGTGAACGAGTGTAAATATGTGTATTTACTTGTGTTATGTGTTTACAATCATTATGTGACTTGTCGGTACATGAATATGCATTAACATATGTTAAAACGGGGTTTAACGCGCAAAACACACAAGGCCAAACCCTATAGGCGAGTAGGAGGTCTACTCCCCTATAGGGGAGGCGAGTAGGGAGCCCATAAGGGCGAGTAGGCCCTACTCGTGTGATGTTAAGGGCGAGTAGGCCCTAATCGCTAGAACTGTCAGGCGATTACAAGCCCTAATCGCCTGAACTGCTGCACAATCGCATGTAACGTGCTGGAACGACTAGAAACGCCTATAAATACAACACTTAACCTCCTAAACTCCCTAATATCAACCCTAGTCGTCCCATAACCGCCCCAAACACTTAAACAACCTCTGGAAGGCGATTTTGATCAAAAACACAAGGTTTCAAGGTCTAACCATCAATCTTTTACAATTCCAAGGTTTGATTCTCATCCATAACACTTTGTAAACGTTTTTAATCAATCCCTAATGGTCCAGACCTGTTCATAAACGAAAAAGCTTTCTGAAAATCGTCAATAAGGATTGTTAAACGGATTATAACTAATTAACATGCGTTATGGGTATGTATGATTAGAAAGATAGGATTTTTATGGATCTTGATGATGTTTTGATGTATTATCATGCTAGGTCAGAATTAATATTGTTAGTATGATGATAGAAAACCCAGTAATCGGATAATAGGGTTATGATTACATGCGTTAATTGATGTTGCATGCTATGTGAATAGTGTTTGGATTGTTTTGGGTTGCATGCAGGACTGATTATACGAGGTTGAACGAAGGGTTTTGGGTTAGACATGTTTAGGATAGTGTTTGGGATGATATTGGGTAGTTACACACGTTCTGGATCTGATTTGGAGCGTTAAACGCGCGAAAAACCGGAACAGCATGGTTACAGGCGAGTAGCAATGCTAATCGCCTATAACTCATGCGAGTACAAGGCTAATCGCCAATATATAGGCGAGTAGAAGCCTATTCACTAGTAAGTTCATGCGAGTAGCCCTAATCACTAGTAAGTTCATGCGAGTAGCCCTAATCACTAGTAAGTTCAGGGGAATAGCCCCTATTCGCATGAAGTAAAGGGGAGTAGCCCCTACTCGCCTATAGTAGGGGCGAATAGGGCTTCTATTCACTAGTTGACTTTTCTAAATGCTAGTTGACTTTTCCTAATCGCGTGTACTGCTGCTATGAGTGTAAATTAGCATTCCGAGACCCGATTTCACATGTAGAAACATGCTAGGAACCCCGTAACATGTCTAATAACTTGGTTACATATATTTGGATGTATTCCGGTGATACGTGAACTATGTGCTATAGCTTGTTGTGTGTTAACGTATGTTAAGTGTACTTGCGTTATTGTACGTTTTGGAGCGTAAACATAACACGGGGAGTCTCGGGTCACCAATGGGATGTCGAGTCTTGTACTTTGGGTCAGTTAAACAGTCACGGTGTTTTCAAACGAACTTGGTTATGGTCTGGACATCTAGGGACTAATTAACCTGCGGGTTATTAGTCTAAGTACTTGTAACTGTCGTATGTTAGGTCGCCACTTTACGGGACTAGCATAGCAGCTGAGTTTACTCGGGTTAAGGAGTAAAGGAACTTAAGGTGAGTTTACGGCCCCTCTTTTAAACTGGTTTTATACTTTCGGGGGAGAAAACATGTGTTAAAACGATTATTTGGTAACTACTGTCATACTATGGGGTTTCTAACGTATACTACACGATCTTTGGAAGTCCCGGGGGGAACCATGAATGTGCGGGTTTGCACAACGGGGAAATGTGAATAGCGCTATTGGGAGTGACCAACCCCGCTCGTCGGCTTGGAGGGCCGGGCGAGTGCATATTGTCTCAAACAGGAACAACAGGAACATTTGGAACTATTCGGGCACAACAACTGGTATTCGAGTTAGTAATGGTTTTCCAATCGTGGTAGTAACAAAACGTACGCCTAGCTAGCGTATACTGGTTTTCTATTTGTTATAGTATGGACAGGTGAACTTGGTACTTGAACTGCAAACCTGTAAACTCACCAGCATTTTTGTGCTGACGTAAACTTTTACATGTTTTCTCAGGTCGCTAAGGTAGCATAATGGAACTAGGGCGCACGCGTCTGCACGGCGTCTAGATAGAGTTGCATGATTTCACAAACATTGAACTTGATTTATTTATGTTGGATTTTATTTGAATAAGCTTCCGCTGTAAACGGGAATATTAAACTGTGTTTTGAAATTACATTTTAATTCATTTAGACTTGTTTATTGTGATCGTTGGTTTGGATCCTGGTTTGTCATGCGCCTCGCGGTAAAACTCCGCAAGTGGATTTTGAGGGTGTGACAGATTGGTATCAGAGCCAGGTTATAGTGAACTAGGACTGCATGTAGAGTCTAGTCTATAGCCGAGTCGCACACACTAGACGATCACATGGTACTAAACGTTATAGTGGTTTACGTATGGTCTTGTCGGGGTGTCTCTAAATCGTTAGTATTTCTACGTTACATCATCCGTTCTATCTTAGGTTGGGTTACCTGTTTTCTAGGCAGTGTGGTCTGTTGGAGTAACTCGTGTGTTCTTGAGATTCGTCCAAGGCTCGGACATCTCCCTTTCGCACTCCAATAGAAACACTTGTCATGAACTACCGTAGTATTACGGTGTGTAGCTAAGAGTCTATGTTCGGTGATTTGAACTTTGAACTAGGAGAACACTTGGAGGACCATGTAGAGCGTTTTATCATTTTGGGTGCACACAAAATCATAAAACGAAATGCATGGAAGCCCTAGTGAGCTCTGGGTTTGAGGGGATAGTCCTGGATTGGATCTGGCTTTGATCTTGTGAACATTAGTAGTTATCTTTAACTGCGAAACTAAATTTTCTCGTTCTTTCTGCCAGAATTATGTCTGGAGTGCGTGGAGGACGAGGAGGTGGTCGCAATGGTGGACGTGGTGGTGGTCGCGGTGGTGCTGGTGGTCGTGGTGGAGGAATTAACCTATCACAGGCTGATCTGAACAACTTGCTCCAGGCTGCCTTTCAGTTAGGGCACAACGGTGGTGGTAAGTTGTTTTATCCATTTTCTTTGCCTCATTGGTGAACCTTGTTTACGTATTTCGTGGTTTCTCATACGTTTCATTTCAGGTGGTCCTGTTGACCCACCCCCACCCATGTGCACCTATAAGATGTTCCGGGACTGCAAGCCCCAGGAATTCTCTGGCACCGAGGGTGCGGTCAGTTTGCTTAGGTGGTTGGAGAAAGTGGAGTCGGTATTCCTGATGTGTAACTGTCTCCCAGAAGATCGGGTGAAGTATTCGGCTGCGTTATTTCAGGACGTGGCATTGACTTGGTGGAATGGTATTACCCAGAACATGGGTATTGGGGAGGCATATGCTATGCCATGGGAGAACTTTGTGCAGTTGCTGAAGCGGGAGTATTGCCCGAGAGAAGAGGTACAGAAGCTGGAACATGAGGTGTGGAACCTCAAGATGACTGGGTCGGAAATCGAGAAGTATACGGTTAGGAGGAATGAGTTGGCGGTGCTATGTCCCGATTTGCACGTGCCGGAGTATCGTAAGATCGAACATTATGTCTCAGGGTTAGTGCCGGAAATTGCAGGGTTGGTAGCTGCTGGAAATCATCCTACTTATGCGGAGGTAGTTCGATCGGCCCATAGGATGACCAACTTAAAGGTGAATGAGGGGATTTTGCCTGCGAAGGGTTCAACAGTTAAGGCTCCAGAGAACAATAAGCGCAAGTGGGAAAACGACGGGAAAGGATCTGGGTCTACGCAGCAGGGTAAAAAGTTTGATAATGGGGGTTCATCGTCTTCGGGTAATAAGCAGGGTGGTTATGCAGGAAAGCTGCCCAAATGCAACAAGTGTGGACGCCATCACCAAGGAAACTGCGACAGTAACCGTTGTCACCGCTGCCAGCGAACAGGCCACTATGCTAAAGATTGTCGGGTTACACTTCCATCGACTCAGACTCCGACCAACAGTTCAGCTCCGACTACTCAGGGGACTACAGGGAAACAGGGATGCTACAACTGTGGTGACACTGGGCATTACAAGAAGGATTGCCCAAAACTGAAACAGGGTGGAAACAACGGGAATGGTAACAACGGGGGCGGCGGCAGAAATGCACGTGCCTTCGTCATTGGAGCTGCTGAGGCTAGGCAGGACCCTGATACAGTCACCGGTACGTTTCTTCTCAATAATCATTCTGTTAGCGTGTTATTTGATTCTGGTGCCGACAAGAGTTTTGTATCCAAAGATGTTAGTCGACTGCTAGATGTAGCACCCGTACCATTAGAAACCAAGTATATTATTGAATTGGCTGACGGTAAAACGATTGAAGCTACTAGTGTTCTTCGGGAGTGTCAATTAGAATTGTCGGGTATAACGTTTCCCATCGACCTTATGCCGGTACCATTGGGTAGTTTTGACGTTGTGGTAGGAATGGATTGGTTATCTTTGTATCGCGCGGAGATCGTCTGTTACGATAAGGTTATTCGGATTCCTCTCCCTGATGGAGAATTTCTTTCTGTGTACGGTATCAAGGGTGGTGTTTCGCTAAACATCATCTCTAGCATGAAAGCCCATAAGTGTCTTCGAAAGGGTTATCCAGCCGTATTGGCGCTTTTATCTGTTTCCTCCAGTGGTGAGAAGAAGATTGACGACATTCCGGTGGTACGCGAGTTTTCTGATGTTTTTCCCGATGATTTATCTGGTCTTCCTCCTCATCGTCAAGTCGAGTTCGGTATTGATCTTGTACCGGGGGCTGCTCCTATTGCTCGGGCCCCCTATCGTCTTGCACCTCCCGAGATGCAGGAATTGTCTAGCCAGTTACAGGAACTCTTAGACAAGGGTTTCATCCGACCAAGTTCTTCCCCTTGGGGAGCCCCGATTTTATTTGTCAAGAAGAAGGATGGGAGTTTCCGATTATGTGTAGACTACAGAGAACTGAACAAGTTGACCATCAAAAATCGTTATCCTCTTCCACGTATCGATGATCTATTCGACCAACTTCAGGGTTCTAGTTATTATTCCAAGATCGATTTGAGATCCGGTTATCACCAGCTGCGCGTCAGGGAGGCTGACGTTGCAAAGACTGCTTTTCGAACACGTTATGGCCATTTCGAATTCTTGGTCATGCCTTTCGGTCTCACGAACGCACCGGCGGTTTTCATGGACTTGATGAACCGCGTCTGTAAACCGTATCTGGACAAGTTTGTCATTGTGTTTATTGAT
Source organism: Ambrosia trifida (assembly GCA_028751855.1). Classification (NCBI taxonomy): domain Eukaryota; kingdom Viridiplantae; phylum Streptophyta; class Magnoliopsida; order Asterales; family Asteraceae; genus Ambrosia; species Ambrosia trifida. Next base: position 51,105,587 of record CM054123.1, read on the forward strand.
GACATTCTGATCTACTCCAAGAACGAGACCGAACACGGGGAACATCTGCGGTTAGTTTTGGAACTCTTGCGACGGGAACAACTTTACGCCAAGTTCTCAAAGTGTGACTTTTGGTTACGCGAAGTTCAATTCCTAGGACATGTGGTTAATGAACTAGGGATTCATGTCGATCCAGCTAAGATCGAAGCTATCAAGGACTGGGGAGCACCAAAGACGCCAACTGAGGTGCGGCAATTCCTAGGCCTTGCGGGCTACTATCGTCGTTTCATTCAGGGGTTCTCGAAGATTGCTCAACCCCTCACCACTCTCACTCAGAAGGATAGGAAGTTCGACTGGGGTGAATCACAAGAGTCCGCGTTTGAGGAACTAAAGTCTAAACTGTGTTCTGCTCCTATTTTGTCTTTACCTGAGGGTCCTGATGATTTTGTTGTTTACTGTGATGCTTCCATTCATGGACTCGGTTGCGTGTTGATGCAACGCGAGAAAGTGATTGCGTATGCTTCTCGTCAACTTAAAGTGCACGAGAAGAACTACACAACTCATGACTTGGAGTTGGGTGCTGTGGTATTCGCGTTGAAAATTTGGAGACATTACTTGTACGGTACCAAATGCACCATCTACACCGATCACAAGAGTCTCCAACACATTTTCGACCAACAACACTTGAACATACGACAGCGTCGCTGGATTGAACTTTTGAACGATTATGATTGTGCTATTAAGTACCATCCTGGCAAGGCGAATGTTGTAGCAGACGCCTTGAGCAGGAAGGAATCTTCTAAACCTCGTCGCGTTCGGGCGTTGCAGCTCACTATCCATTCATCGTTACCTGACCAACTCCGTTCTGCCCAATTGGAAGCTTTGAAGGAGGAAAACCTTAAAGCTGAAACTATGCACGGTGCCGACAAGCACCTAGAGCGAAGGCCTGATGGCCTGCACTATTTCGCAGAACGCATATGGGTTCCTTTATTCGGGGGACTACGGGAGCTTGTTCTTGATGAGGCTCATAAGTCCCGGTATTCTATTCATCCTGGTTCGGATAAAATGTACCAAGATCTGAAGGTGTTTTACTGGTGGCCAAACATGAGGTCGGATATAGCCTCATACGTGAGCAAATGCTTGACCTGTGCTAAGGTCAAGGTGGAATACCAGAAACCGTCGGGTCTCCTACAACAACCTGAAATTCCGGAATGGAAATGGGAACGGATTACTATGGATTTTGTCACACAACTTCCTAAATCACCAAGCGGGAACGACAAGATATGGGTGCTTGTCGATCGGTTAACGAAATCAGCCCATTTTCTTGCTATTAAGGAGACCGACACCATGGATCGTTTGGCTCGCCTTTACTTGAAAGAAGTTGTTTCTAAGCACGGGGTACCAGTCTCTATTATCTCGGATCGTGACTCCCATTTCACTTCTCACTTCTGGAAGTCTTTGCACAAGGCTTTGGGTACCCAACTAGACATGAGTACGGCTTATCACCCACAGACTGACGGTCAGAGTGAGCGTACTATTCAAACTTTAGAAGACATGCTGCGGGCATGTGTGATCGATTTTGGCAAGGGTTGGGAAGCTCATCTGCCGTTGGTAGAATTCTCGTACAACAACAGTTATCACACGAGCATCAAGGCTGCTCCGTTCGAAGCACTGTACGGACGGAAATGCCGTTCTCCTCTTTGTTGGGCTGAAGTGGGTGAGAGTCAACTCACTGGGCCCGAACTAGTGTACGAAACTTCGGAAAAGATCGTACAGATTCGTAATCGGTTGGCGGCGGCACGGGACCGGCAAAAGAGTTATGCTGATCAGCGTCGCAAACCACTGGAATTCCAAGTCAATGACAAGGTACTTCTAAAAGTCTCACCGTGGAAGGGCGTCATACGCTTTGGGAAGCGTGGCAAACTTAATCCGCGATATGTCGGCCCATTTACGATCCTGGAACGGATTGGGCCGGTGGCATATCGACTTGATTTACCGACGGAGCTCGGTAACGTACATAACGTCTTTCACGTGTCAAACTTGAAGAAGTGTCTGGCTGACGAGTCTCTCATCGTTCCACTGGAAGAGATCAAGGTTGATGATCGTCTTCGGATTGTGGAAGAACCTGTAGAGATGTGGTGTAAAAGAGTGTGGAAGAACAATATGATTTTAGACATTATTGTTTTGTTTTTGCATTTGATCTATGGAGCATACATAAAGTAATGCATGAGGTGATCATGCATGCAAAGCAGGAAGTCAATTATACATGCTTTTGTTGCATGAGCATTGTTAAATGCCCCTCACACCCCCTCATCATATGAATGCTTTTAAAACTTGCATCACCACCACCATTCCCATCCCATCTACTATGTGCTTGTATATGTAATTTTATAATTAATCGATGGGAAGACGACCTCTGTGTTGTGATGAATCAAATGTCAAGAGAGGCCCGTGGACGGTTGAAGAAGATGTAATTAAACATACCAATTACATACATGCCAATTATATATAGCCAAACATTGTGCAGCCCCGCCGCAACGCGCGGGTTTCTGCTAGTATTCATATATGAGTCAAATACAGATGATCAGTAACCGGTGAATACATGCATTCATCAGCAAAAATACTATATGGATGCAGTGACATTTCGTAGTTAATATAAAAAACCACACTATATTCATCAAATATAGTGCATTCACCTGTAAATAACCAAGGGAGGCCAGTGTCATGGCGGGTACCCCTATCTGCGCAGCAACACCATCGTCGCCTCATTGGTAAGAGGTTGCGGGTTGTGTTTCCGGATTGTACTACCCGAAGTTTGTGTGTGTGGGTACGACCGTATGAGAGATATAGAGAGAAAGAAAAGTGTGTGTAGAGAGAGATGTGGTGTAAAAGAGTGGGCCCATAATTTACGGTTGTGTTATCACAAACTTAGATATTTTGGGGTAGTGAAACGTACCTATGGTAGTTTGTGGTTCCACATCGTCCCCCCTAAATACAAGCGAGGATCTTTCCTTCTAAGATGGGGGAATCAAGAGAAAATTGTATTCTTACAAAAACAATTAAAATTAAAAATTTCTATTCTTGTTTGCAAAAACAACATTATCTTAGGCCTATGGGTGTGGTTACAGCAAGAGGGGCGGCTTGCCCATGCCGGCCCGGCAAACACCGGCCCCCTTGGCCCGGCACGGCATGGGCGGCAGGATTTTGACTCTCACGCCGGGCCTCTTTTTTGAACGTTGGGTCATTTGTACCGTTGGAAATTCAAAGTTTTGTACCGTTGGAAATTAAAAAAAAAAAACGTTTTTTTTATTTATTTAAACAACCAAACCATTTCATTGTCACCCACAAATTTAAAAAAAAAAAACTCTCTCAAACACTCTCAATATATTTAAACCAACCCATTATTTTTAAAAAAACTAAACCCTCAAAAAATCATGTCATTATCATCTTCTTCGTCTTTGTCTTCTTCGGGTTCATCGTCTACGAATGAAGCCGTAATGTTTGTTGTAAACATCGTGGCGCAAGCGGCGCAGATCATTGCCAAGGAGGAAGGTGAAGAAGTTCAATCGGTACCTTGAACTAGGCAAGCGGCTATAAATAGAGACTGAGAAAGTAAGTTTTATATTTATTTTAGATTATTTATAAATATTATATATATATATATATTTAACATTTTACTTGTTTATTATATGTAAATGTTTTAAAAGTATAGATTTTTATTGTGTTTATATTTGTTAAAATATGTGTAGGTGTCCATGAGAGTTTGGTAGCCGATTATTTTGCCGACGAACCCATATACTCCGCGGAACTATTTAGGCGTAGATTCCGAATGAGTAGAAGACTTTTCCTACGTATAGCCGATGATGTGGCGAATTTTCACCCATTTTTTACCTTACGATACGATGCTAGAAAGAAAAAGGGGTTCACCACACTACAAAAATGCAAAACTGCACTTTGGGAACTAGTGTACGGGACTACGACGAATGCGTGGGACGAGTATTTAAGGATGTCGGAAAGAACTGCACGAGAATGTCTTTACAAGTTTAGCAAGTGTGTAGTGAAGCTCTACAACAAGAAATATTTGTGAAAACCAAACTCAAGTGAGGTCCAACAGTTGTATCAGTTCCACCACCAAAGACATGGTTTTCCGGGAATGCTCGGAAGCATTGATTGCATGCATTGGCCTTGGAAAAACTATCCGAATGCATGGCGCGGAATGTTCACACGAGGGGATCAAGTGTGACACCTGGCAAATTCTGGTTAACAACGTTGTCTAGATGAAAGTCTACCTTAGCGAGTCACGCGTATATTGTACGTAACTGGGTTAGTTAAGTCGGGATATGGTTCGGGAACTATTGGTTAGTCTAGAAGATCATTGGATGTTGGTTTAGAGGTTCGTTAGATGTCGGTCCTTAACCAAGTGTACAAACGGTGACGATTTGTAGGATCGTCAGGGCATACGGAACGTAAGAGTCTCGAGTCCCGGGAATTGGTGAACGAGTGTAAATATGTGTATTTACTTGTGTTATGTGTTTACAATCATTATGTGACTTGTCGGTACATGAATATGCATTAACATATGTTAAAACGGGGTTTAACGCGCAAAACACACAAGGCCAAACCCTATAGGCGAGTAGGAGGTCTACTCCCCTATAGGGGAGGCGAGTAGGGAGCCCATAAGGGCGAGTAGGCCCTACTCGTGTGATGTTAAGGGCGAGTAGGCCCTAATCGCTAGAACTGTCAGGCGATTACAAGCCCTAATCGCCTGAACTGCTGCACAATCGCATGTAACGTGCTGGAACGACTAGAAACGCCTATAAATACAACACTTAACCTCCTAAACTCCCTAATATCAACCCTAGTCGTCCCATAACCGCCCCAAACACTTAAACAACCTCTGGAAGGCGATTTTGATCAAAAACACAAGGTTTCAAGGTCTAACCATCAATCTTTTACAATTCCAAGGTTTGATTCTCATCCATAACACTTTGTAAACGTTTTTAATCAATCCCTAATGGTCCAGACCTGTTCATAAACGAAAAAGCTTTCTGAAAATCGTCAATAAGGATTGTTAAACGGATTATAACTAATTAACATGCGTTATGGGTATGTATGATTAGAAAGATAGGATTTTTATGGATCTTGATGATGTTTTGATGTATTATCATGCTAGGTCAGAATTAATATTGTTAGTATGATGATAGAAAACCCAGTAATCGGATAATAGGGTTATGATTACATGCGTTAATTGATGTTGCATGCTATGTGAATAGTGTTTGGATTGTTTTGGGTTGCATGCAGGACTGATTATACGAGGTTGAACGAAGGGTTTTGGGTTAGACATGTTTAGGATAGTGTTTGGGATGATATTGGGTAGTTACACACGTTCTGGATCTGATTTGGAGCGTTAAACGCGCGAAAAACCGGAACAGCATGGTTACAGGCGAGTAGCAATGCTAATCGCCTATAACTCATGCGAGTACAAGGCTAATCGCCAATATATAGGCGAGTAGAAGCCTATTCACTAGTAAGTTCATGCGAGTAGCCCTAATCACTAGTAAGTTCATGCGAGTAGCCCTAATCACTAGTAAGTTCAGGGGAATAGCCCCTATTCGCATGAAGTAAAGGGGAGTAGCCCCTACTCGCCTATAGTAGGGGCGAATAGGGCTTCTATTCACTAGTTGACTTTTCTAAATGCTAGTTGACTTTTCCTAATCGCGTGTACTGCTGCTATGAGTGTAAATTAGCATTCCGAGACCCGATTTCACATGTAGAAACATGCTAGGAACCCCGTAACATGTCTAATAACTTGGTTACATATATTTGGATGTATTCCGGTGATACGTGAACTATGTGCTATAGCTTGTTGTGTGTTAACGTATGTTAAGTGTACTTGCGTTATTGTACGTTTTGGAGCGTAAACATAACACGGGGAGTCTCGGGTCACCAATGGGATGTCGAGTCTTGTACTTTGGGTCAGTTAAACAGTCACGGTGTTTTCAAACGAACTTGGTTATGGTCTGGACATCTAGGGACTAATTAACCTGCGGGTTATTAGTCTAAGTACTTGTAACTGTCGTATGTTAGGTCGCCACTTTACGGGACTAGCATAGCAGCTGAGTTTACTCGGGTTAAGGAGTAAAGGAACTTAAGGTGAGTTTACGGCCCCTCTTTTAAACTGGTTTTATACTTTCGGGGGAGAAAACATGTGTTAAAACGATTATTTGGTAACTACTGTCATACTATGGGGTTTCTAACGTATACTACACGATCTTTGGAAGTCCCGGGGGGAACCATGAATGTGCGGGTTTGCACAACGGGGAAATGTGAATAGCGCTATTGGGAGTGACCAACCCCGCTCGTCGGCTTGGAGGGCCGGGCGAGTGCATATTGTCTCAAACAGGAACAACAGGAACATTTGGAACTATTCGGGCACAACAACTGGTATTCGAGTTAGTAATGGTTTTCCAATCGTGGTAGTAACAAAACGTACGCCTAGCTAGCGTATACTGGTTTTCTATTTGTTATAGTATGGACAGGTGAACTTGGTACTTGAACTGCAAACCTGTAAACTCACCAGCATTTTTGTGCTGACGTAAACTTTTACATGTTTTCTCAGGTCGCTAAGGTAGCATAATGGAACTAGGGCGCACGCGTCTGCACGGCGTCTAGATAGAGTTGCATGATTTCACAAACATTGAACTTGATTTATTTATGTTGGATTTTATTTGAATAAGCTTCCGCTGTAAACGGGAATATTAAACTGTGTTTTGAAATTACATTTTAATTCATTTAGACTTGTTTATTGTGATCGTTGGTTTGGATCCTGGTTTGTCATGCGCCTCGCGGTAAAACTCCGCAAGTGGATTTTGAGGGTGTGACATCAAGGACACCCAACAATAATTTTGGAGGCTGCGTGTTCACAAGATCTATGGGTTTGGCATGCTTTCTTTGGCATTCTTGGTTCGAACAACGACATTAATGTCATTAACCAATCGGAGATTTTTGACGATGTCATAAAAGGAACCGGTCCAGATACAGGTTTACAGTATCGGGGGTGGAGTATAGGCGCGGTTATTATCTTGCTGATGGGATCTACCCTTCTTACTCGACGATCAGTATTCACCACCCGTTCGATGAAAAAAGAAAGAAATATGCCAAGTTTCAAGAGGCGGTAAGAAAGGACATCGAACGGTTATTTGGGGTTCTACAACAAAGATGGCACATTATTGCTATCCCGACACGTATGTTCACCCCAAAAAGGTTGCGTTACTGTATGTACGCTCGTATCTTGTTGCATAACATGATACTTGAAGACGAAGGCTCCGCCATCTGTGAGTATGACGAGAATGCCCCGCTGGAGAATACTATGCCTGTCGACCCACATCAACAAGATTTATACGAGTTCTCGTTACATAACAAGTTAACGCATCACAATCTTCAAGCGGACTTGGTAGAATATATTTGAAACAACAGACAAGAGTAGATTATTTGTATTTTTTTTTTATGTCGAATAGGTTAATTTAATTTTAGTTGTGTTTTTTTTTTAAATTATTTGTAATGGTTTTAATGTAATGTTAACCTTTTAATATTAATATTAGAATATTAACTTTTTTATTGTAATATTAATATTATAAAATTATTTAATTAAAAAAACCAAAAAAAATAAAGAAAAAGAATTAAATGATAATGGGCCTCCTCCACACTTTAGGACCATCATCCACATGATGCTCCTACCCCACACTGACATGGCAGCTGAGGTTGAAGACCATCATAAATGATGGGCCTCCTCCACACCCAAAGACCTTATTTTTCTGATTATCTATTTATACTATACCGACCGAACTAAATCAACAAACTAGAAATTCTAATGAAATGACTGAGCAAGGGGTCTATATTTTATAGTTAATAGATGTCTTTAGATTATAATTCTATTTAGACCATAATTCCATATCAAAAGAAAGATCAAATTACTTTGTAAGATAGGCCCGTTTTAGAGTTATCAATAAAGAATCATTGTCCTATCTATTTTCTGTTCAAAATACAAATTATATACTATTAATTTACAAACTAAATGAATAGTAAACTAAATGAATACTAAACTTAATATTATTTTATTCATATTAAACTTAATATTATTTTATTAATATTATTTTATTTAAAAACTTTATTATATTATATTATATACTTACTATTAATACAAATAATATAATATTATGTAATTTCATTATTATTTTATTTATATTATTTTATTTAAAAACCTTATTATATTATATATTATTAATATAAACTAAATGAATAGTAAACTTAATATTATTTTATTCATATTATTTTATTTAAAAACTTTATTATATTATATATTATATTATATACTTACTATTAATACAAATAATATAATATTATGTAATTTCATTATTATTTTATTCATATTATTTTATTTAAAAACCTTATTATATTATATATTATTAATATAAATAACATAATATTATGTAATTTCTTTACAAATTTCATGTGTTACCTTATGTGTAGATTTCTTTATTTTTTTTAACGTTTACAACCAAAATGGAATCTCGATTGTATAATTCATTGATTGATAACACCTCATCTAAATTTCGATTGTAAAATGCGCAACGCGCGCGATTTTATACAACTAGTTAGGAAACAATTTTTTAGTTTATTGTATAGTGTATACCTGTAAATAATTATTCGAAATTATAGTGAATTCACCGTTTAAGCAAATTATAACCCCACATATTTTCACCTTAATTATGATGGCTAAAAAAGTTATTCTTATTTTTGCAAATGATTATTAAATTTTCAGTTAGTTCTTATTTGAACTTAGGATGTTTATCGAATCTAATCATTTATTCGATTTTGATTCTCTTTGTCACTAAACGATAACCAAAATGTTCCAGATTCACAATTTTCAAACCAAACCAAACCAAACCAAATTCTATCGATTTATTTTATTCGGTCATCTGAATAAGAAAAAAAATGTGGAACTGTTAACCGATCTAAAATTCAAATTCACTTTTCGATTTATGTTAAAAACCGAACTAAAAACCGAATTCACAAGTCTATTCAATTATTATGGTTACGAATAAAGTTTAGCTTTCATTTTTTGGTATTTTTGGGCACCACTAATTTTTAACCCATATATTATATATAATACTATATTAAATTGAATTACTAGTGGAAGGCATGCAGAAGGGTGAGAGCCAGGGGTGAGCATGAATTGGTTTGATTCGGTTCTAATATGGATTTAACAAGACTTATACCCATTAATTTAAGTTAATAATCAATTCGGATATTTTGGTTATTAGATCATGTGTAGTGGGGGTGAAAAATTTAAGGCCCCGCTCTGTGATTTTACCACGTGACAGCTGAGTCAGCATGAGGCTTGAATTCAAAATGGGGTATAGTGGGAGGGGAAAATGGGGCGCTAATTATTATTTTATTAAAAAAAAACCTAAAACCCTTCTTCTTCTCAGCAGCAACACCGATCACCATCAAAACCATCACCATCACCACCACCAAACCCTTCTTCTTTCTTCACCGTATACCATCATCGATCACCCTCCTTCATCTTCTTCTTTTCTTTTTTTTTTTTTCTTCTTCTACCCTTTCTCACACATACACACACCTTCTTTCTCCTCCATCTTCTTCTTTCTCCATCGTATACCATCACCACCAGTCCACGACCGTAGACCATCACCTTCAAACAAAGACAAAGACACAAGGGACGTGGCAACTTATTATTGGTTTGATAAACTTTCAATCCAGCGCTAAAACAAAAACGCTCCCCTTTTTGTGCCATAGCACCCCACCGTGTTGGTGTTCAGGACGTGAAATTCCAATTAGCGCCGAACATCATGCTCGACTGCAGATGGTCCTAGAATAGATGATTTGGTTAATTCGGTTAACTTAATTGCCTAGTTTAAATGTGACTTGATTCATGGTAACTTCAATTAATAAAACAAATAACATCTTTGATTAAATAAAATATGAACTATCTTGTTAATTTATAAAGAAGAATAAATTACAACCAATATGTTATTTATAATATAAAATTCGACAAGTAACGTATTATTTATGAAAAGTCAAGAAAATACAAATGTTGCTTTTTATTGTCGGTTTGATTCATTTTTTTTTTCCTTTTTTAATAATTTGAACACCTATTATCTAACCTTACACTTGATTTAAACTCGCACAATTTTATAAGGGCAAACACCATACCACCTAAATACTAAGTCATGAGTGTTCGATTAATCTAATTCAGCTTTTATATCATATAACTAGGGGTGTAAATGAGCCAAGCCGAGCCCAAGCCTGAATGGGCTCGCGCTCAGCTCGGTTCGAGCCTAATACTTTGAGTTCAAGCTCGGCTCGAAGTAAAACCCAAGAGCTCGAGCTTGGCTCGGCTCGAAATAATTTTAAAACAATTTTAAAGGAGCTAAAAGCTCGGCTCGAGCTCGCTTCGATAGCTTAAACGAGCCAAAGCTCGGCTAGAGCTCGGATCGCCAATGTTAAATAGTATATATACTATAAATAAAATAATAACATAAAATTTGTTTGGGCTCGTTTAGGCTCGCGAGCCTAAACGGTCTCTGTATGAAATTGAGTTCAGGCTCGATAACTAAACGAGTAATTTTTCAAGATCGAGCTCGGGCTCATGCTTGTTCGAGCTTTTTACCGATCCGATCCTGAATAGCTCTCAAGCCGTTACGCATCATTTACACCCCTACATATAACCATAGGTGAACCAAGAAAATCGGAAATTTAAATATCATAATTGATCTACAGTATTAGTTTTTCAGTCTGTTCGATTACTAAATTATGATTCGATTTTTCTCTACAATACTAACGTTCATTACAACCCATCGATCTCGTTTCCCAAATCCATTGCAGGCAAGGATTCAAATGCATAAAACAATTTAAAAAGAAAAGCAACTTCACCCTTTGTGAAGCTTAAGATATAAGAGTATGAATATTATATATAAAAAGGTTTGATTCACATACAAACAACTTTTTTTTACGAACTGTACGAATTGAAGGAAAAAACATGCGGGACATTTATAACTAGAGTAATTATATAATAAATTCATATAAATTCATTTTTTTATAATAAAAAGGATTATAAGTTGAAATTTAAATCACAGAAATAAAGGGTTTTTTTTTTTTTTTTTTTTTTTTTTTATATAGTAAAGAACTCAAAACATGTTGAGGTTGGCTTTATACAGTACTTTGTGTGTGTGTAAGAGTTCATATAACATTTATGTCATCTTTGCCTACATGATAGTCACATCAACGTTCAACTCTTCATTGAACATATCAATAATACACGTGGAGTTTGAGGGTTCGATTTCGGTCAAAGTCATATTTACCACATGTGGGGTTTCACCTAGGAAGATCTACAATACAGGTAGGATGGGTAGTCAGTAAAGGGCTAAAGGCTAGCCCATGGTGTTAGGCGGAGCTCCACCAACTACACCACTTGCCGTTAAAAAAAGTAACATCAATATTTGAATATGTTTGTAACGGGAAGAAAAAAAAGTCAATAAATAATAACCTTTTCGTAATTGTTATGTTTAGGTAATTCAATTTAAACAATTATGTAAAAATTCACAACGTTAGAACAATATTGGAACTTCATCGGTTTTTATTTTTTATAGGTAAAAGAAAGTATGAGTTACTTTATACAATATCAAAACTTACACCATGCGTGGTGGGGGCTTTATATATAAAACCCCCCTTTCTGATTTCTGATTGGTTCACGTGGCAGCTAAGTCAGCATGGAGAGATAAAGTGAAAAAGGGGTGTAGTGGTGGGGCTTTATTTATAAAGCCCCTATTAATATTTTATTATATCTTTTAAATTAAAAAAATAATAAAATAATAATAATAAAGAGAGAGAGTATGAGGTGTCATGCTTTTATTGGTTGGGGCTTTATTTTTCGGGCGTTAGTTATATCGCGCCAGAGCACATTTTTGAAAAATGGAGCCCCCCGTAATGGTGTGGGGGCGCCATTTTGGTGCCACATGTGCAGGGGCGTTATATTTGAAGCCCCACTACAAGCAGTCTTATTACTATTTCATGATTTCTATTACATTATATTATTAACCCACTGAAGTAACTTTAATAAGTCCATCATGGCATCATGAAAAAGAACGTTCAATTAAATAAACTTTTTCTACAATATTTTTTTTATAATTATATATATAATACAAGATATAATGCATAGCATAATGCAACAATAGCATGTACATTTTTTTATTAATTAACCTTTTCCAAGTTTGAAAAGATCCTACCCTATGATATGATCTTATGTCACAAGCTCCTCCCTTTGACCAAATAATGAACTTCCCTTTGTTGTGGTAGTCATCATGTTATTTAGACTATGAAACACACAAAGCCAGAAAGATGAAAGAATTAAATTAGACCACAATGAAGGTGTCATGCATATCTCATGTTACTTGTATATAGTAATGTTTGTTCTTAAATTTTTACAAAAAAATATGATTCACTACAAAATTTTAATTAGTTTTCATATTTTTTTTTAAAGAAGTCAACGTAAGATAAAAGTAGGGGTGTAAACAAACTGAGCTACCAAAGACTAGCTTGCTAAAAACTCAAATCAAGTCAGGTTTATACGAGCTTGAGCCTCTATTGGAAATCATTTTTTTAATCAAACTCGAGGCCAGCCTTCAGTGATCCATGCTCGGATAGACTTGCGAGCATGGGTGAAGCTTAAGAAGGGTCACGGGTCCCTGCCCCTACCTTTTTTTTGGCCCAGTAGTGTAAATTTCTCTGTTTTTGTCCAAAATTTTTGTATATATTGAGTCCGCCCCCGATTGATTTGAAAAAAAAAAAAATGGGTCTTGTGACTTTCTGCCCCCACTATCTAAAATTTCAAGCTCCGCCACTGGTTGTGAGCCTAGACGAGGCTATCACTTATGTAAACTTTATTTTATACTGTAAACATATATTTACAAAATAACTATTATATATATATAACTATGATCAAAGTACATAAATAACATATCATATTGACCAGAAAACTGTCAATTTTTTTACAAAGTAAATCAGAAGGAACAAATTGGCAGGAGAGAGCTAAGGGTGTACCTGAACTGTATTTCTAAAGTAGAAATCAGAAAATCTGATGCAAGAAAGCAGTTGACATTACACTGCAAGAAGGTTGGATCTTTTTTCCACCAAAGACACAATCACCGCCACATTATCTGGCTTGCCGCCAGCATACCCAGTGTATCCTGCAGCCTGTGCAGCGTCCGAGAATGGACTTCTTACAAATGAAGACTTCCCAACCTCTTGTGCTCTTGTTGCCAATATGTTAGCAATTTCCTAACAATAAAAGGAACATATATAAAGCATTATTTAAGCTTAACCTCACTTATTAACGCGCTAACCAATTACTAGTTCCTCGTCGTATGTTTGTCTATATTGTAAGAAAGGACATAAGTGTTTACCTGAGGTTTCAACCCGGCTTGCAATGACTTGGAGACAATCACGGTTATCTCTCTATCATATAGATTGTCAAAAAGTCCATCTGTAGCAGATACAACTACGTCACCAACCTCTAGTTCAATCAAGTGTTCCTGAGATAAATTGTAAAACGTTCAAGAAACTTTTCGTTAGAACATAAAGAATCTGCGAATTTAATATTTATGAATATATAATTAGTGATGACTTTAGTTAACATACCTCCACAAGTTGCAGGGGGTCATCAGAGTCGTCAACTTGCACTGCAAAATGGAACTCGTGAACCAATGGAGACGACTTCTTATAAACAGCGCCATGTCTTATTATCAAAAAGCCCGTGTCTCCAATATTAGCTACATGAAGAGCCTGTTGGAAATGGAAATTGACGAAGGTTTACAATTTAACGAGGAATGTGTTAAGTAAACTCAAACTACATGTTAGCGAATATTTAAAAATTTGAACAAAGAAATATACTAGGGATTAAAAGAATGAAAGTATTATTATTATAAACACAAACCTGGCCATTGAAGTTGGCAATCAAAACATTGGCGGAACCTGACATATTTGTTTCTTTGACACCTCTACAAAGAAGTTCAACAGGGTTAGTCACCGGAACGTTGCTAGTATCCAACACGATCTCTTCACAAGTCCTCATGAGCTCTTGGGCATAAACTCCCGGACCAGTGCCTGTATTTCAAAGGAGAAAAAAATAACCGAGTTTGGTTTTGAAATTAAATAAATAATTCATACCAATATTAGTGTTATCCTTTTAACTTGATGGTGGATCAATCACTCGAATGAAAAGAACTATAACCCGACATATACCTTCAAGTGACCACTCGCTTACTCCATTAGCCACCCCTAGCCACTTGCCGTCAGCGACAAAATAGGCGTCATCTCCACCTGTCAATGCCTGGAATTATTATTTCTATTACTAATCCACGCGATGAACTCTGATGTCAAAAGCTCAAATGTAACAAATGTATTTAGCATTTCAGTTAGATAAACAATATTATAAAGAGAAATAATATCTGAGCGAAAGTCAATATCGACATAATATACCTAACAGCAGACATAACTGAATACTTAACAAGTAGACTTCTCAGGGCATTGATTATCTGAAACAAAGTAATGAAAACATGCACCTAAGAAGAACTACCTTAAATGGATGCTCCAACAAAGCTGCGCCAGATAACAGGATATCGTCTGTAAGATAAATCTCCTCCCTGCTAAGTTATTAAAACAAAAAAGAATTAGTTGAGTCCAATATTTTACCCATAAGCATTATGAAGTTTATACTGCACAGTAAGCATATTAAATTGGAGCATAGTCAATTTAAGGTTAATTGGAACAGGGCAAACATGCGTCCTGTTGGTGGACCGCCCTTCAAGTGGGTCCCACCAACAGGACGCATGTTTGCCCTGTTCCAATTAACCTTAAATTGACTATGCTCCAATTTGTAATGTTCCTATCCCTTATTAGGTGAGCAGCCAGATATGCTTTTATATAGAAGTAAACCGTTGGCTTCTTGTTCTTCTATTATATTGTTTATTACTGATTAGAAAAATGTTCTTAGCTTATAAAAAATCCTGAAACATATACAAACTACAAACACAAATCTATACACAGAGTGATCTGACATCGACTTTGACAATCGAAAAACACTCTTGAAGTTAATTTTACGCGAGCATGTAGGAATATGATGTGATTGGTACCTTTCTACTTCAGCTTCAGCTGCTAACAGTAATTCAGTAATTTCTGATGCTTCAGCAGGGTCACTGCTACCTACCACAACCTCGGTTCTTTCTACTTCAAGTAGTGGGTCATGGGCGCCACCTTGTTGCAGCTAAAAATCAAAATAAAATAAAATAACCAGTTAGTTCCAAACATTACAAGCAAATGATTCCGGTTCATAAAGGTCTTTAGAGGTAAGGCATAGCATAAAACTTTAAATGTTGATAATTTCAAAAAGGTTTTATAGCCAAACAGAAAGTGAAACAAAACTAAACATTTACTTTTACCACTGATGAAATGGATTTTATTAGATAATAGAGAAATTGGAAAGCCTTAATTTATCCTGCTATATTTTTTATTACTATATGTATTATTTAGAGGGTGTTTGGGATTGATTTTTCAAAACAGCTTCTGCCTTTTGGAAAAGCAGGGGTGGAGCTGCTTATAGATTATTGCGTTTTGGTAGCCTAAAAATCTATTTCAAAACTCAACCCCAAACACTAAAAACTGATTATTTGCGTTTTCAAAACGCAATAATCTAAAAATCCGTTTCAAAACGCAATCCCAAACACCCCCTTACACAATTCCAATAATATTTTCTTAAACCCTGTCATGAATTAGCTTATAACTGAAACGAGTATCAACGATATAGAAATATGTACCCGCGCAACAGATAGGTATGCAACTAGTTAGATTAATTTGCTTGATATATGGGTATTTCTTAGCACGAAATGGTACACATAATTCTTCCTAACGCCCAATTGTTTTAAATCCAAATAAAAATCTGAGGATATTTTTGTTAAAGAGAAAGGGAAACTCTAACCAGGATTGAGCTTTCAGGTGCATCAGTTTCGGCACAATGTTCTAACATGTTGTGATTTACTCCCTCATCTTGAAGAGGTTGAGATTCTAATTGACGAGACGTTTCTTCTACATCCTCAAGGTAACTGTCACCTGCATCCTCACCGATGACCTGTAAATTCCCATCAGCTACTGTAGCATCCTGAGCTTTGATATCTGAATCTTTAATGGTAGCCTTGAGTTCAACAGGAGTTAAATAGGGTTGGCTTGCCTCTTCTTCTACAGTTGGTTCCGCAGGGATCGCCTCTGCATTTGGATTCTCGTCCATGTTATCATTGCTCACTATTTGCAACTCAGCTTCGACAGATAGATCCTTAACACCCAAGCCTTCAGTAGTGGAAACTTCTAAAGTTGGTTCAGCTCCTACTGGATCAGATGTCGGCATCTCGTCTACGAAAGTACCCTCACCAACGTTTATATCTTGCAACATTTCTTCCGTATCAACATCCTTTATATCCACGTCTTCAGTAGCTGAAACTTCTAAACTGCGTTCAGGTCCTAATGGGTCAGATGTCGGCATGTCATTTATGAAAGTACCCTCACTAGTGTTCATATCTTGCCACCTTTCATCCGTACCAACATCCTTAACATCCATATCTTTCGTAGCTGAAACTTCAAAAGTTGGTTCAGCTCCTAATAGATCAGATGTTGGCATCTCATCTATTAAAGTACCTTCACTAATGTTTGTATCTTGTAACCTTTCATCCGTATTAACATCCTTAACATCCGTGTAATTAGCAGTTGAAATTTCTAAAGCTGGTTCAGCTTCTATTGGATCAGATGTTGGCATCTCACCTACGAAATTACCCTCACTAGCGTTCATATCTTGCAACCTTTCATCCATTACAATATCCTTAACATCAATGTCTTTAGTGGTTGAAACTACTAAAGTTGGTTCAGCTTCTAATGGGTCAAATGTTGGCATCTCATCTATTGCAGTAGCCTCACTAATGTTCATATCTTGCGACCGTTCATCCGTATCAACATCTGAAACATCCATGCCTTTAGTAGTTGAAACTTCTAAAGTTGGTTCGGCTCCTAATGGATCAGATGTTGGCATCTCATCTATAGACGTACCTTCACTAATATTCATATCTTGCAACCTTTCGTCCATATCAACATCCTTAACATCCATGGCCGTAGTAGTTGAAACTGCTAAGGTTGGTTCAGAACCAACTGGACCAGAGGTTGGCATCTCATTTGTGAAAGCACCCTCACTAGTATCTTTGCTTTCCACCATTCGTGACTCATCTTCGGCATATGGTTGTGTAACATCCATCACTTCGTTATCTGAAACTTGAATAGCTTCAAGATTGACAGAAACCGATGGATCCTTGGTTTCATTGTCAACTTGCATAATTTCATTATTACGATCCTGACCCAAAATATCCTGGAGGTCAAGAGGGGTTGACTGAGGTTCGCTTACGTCCTCTTCTATATGGGAAACAGGCATCACATAAGCAACTTTATTCTCCTCCCTGTTGTCGGTGCTCGCTTGTTGCAACTCATCTTCCATAGTTTGATCCTTGACATCCACAGCCTGAAGCTGGCTTACCGTATCTAACATTGGCTGTTCAACTACCAATTGATCAGATGATGACATCTCATCTATGTTAGTAGCCTCGTTAACGTTCATATCTTGCAGTTCTTCTTCCGCATCCTCATCTTCCATGGTTTGGTCCTTGACATCCACATCTTGAAGCTGGCTTACCTCATCTAAAGTTGGTTGTTTGATTATTAATTGATCAGATGATATCTCATCTACAATAGTAGCCTCATTAATGTTCATATCTTGTGATTCTTCTTCCGCATCCTCATTTACAGCATCCATCAATTGAACGTTTAATGGATTATACAATGGCAACTCATCTATAAGAGTACCTTCATTGACAATCATATCTTTCAAGTCTTCCTCCACATCCTCATTTACAGCATCCATCGATTGAACGTCTAATGAATTAGATGTTGGCGGCTCATCTATAAGAGTATCCTCATTGACAATCAAATCTCGCAAGTCTTCCTCCACGACCTCATTTGCAGCATCTGTCAATTCAATATCTGAAATTGCCATGGTTGCAGGAAACGCAGAAGGGGATATATCTTCTGTATCACTTTTTATATCTTCAGTTTGCAAAACTTGCGTACTTTCAAGCTCACTAGAAGCATTTTCTGTATCAGTTTTGCTAGTATCTTCAGCTTCCACATTGTCCAAATCATCCACGACTTCAGTTTGCAAAACTTGCGCACTTTCAAGCTCACCAGACACAGTTTCCGTATCATTTGTGCTAGCATCTTCAGCTTCCACGTTATCCAAATCATCCACGACCTCTATTTGTGAAACTTGTGTACCTTCAAGCGCAACAGAAACTGATGGATCCACAGATTCTTCATCACTACCCTTGAAAACCGTCCCCTCAGGATCTGCACTCCTGTCTATGTTTGGAGTTTTATCAACCAGATAGATATTTGGGTCTGAACTCGCTTCTTCATCAAGCTCGACGCCAAATTTGGCTTCATCAAGTGTGCTCTCTACAATATTATTGAAATCATTCAAATTACCATCAGGTTGGGATACAAGAACTTTTTTTTCAGATATATCTGACAAGGTGTCACTCGCTTCTGCGCCATTAGTCTCACTTTCAGCAATGTCACTTCCAATATATGCGTTCCTTATTCCATCAGCTACCTCAACAAGTCTCCCCTCGACACCATTAGATCCACTATCATCCGTGTTTATGATCACTTGTCTATCCTGATCTCCATCTAATACCTGTTGGATAGATATTCATGATTATACAGAAGTGGCAGTATTGTTATGATGTATGTTAAAAAAAATATAATGCGTCTGGTACTTCATGTAGTAAATATTGTCGTTTAGGTAGTTACTGGCGACAAAATTTAAGGGATGTGTCAGTTGGTCTGTAACCGTCAATCCACACCTATATATACCCTTCATTTGTACTAGAAATTCGTATAAAAATATAGTGTGTGAAAATATAGTGTGTGCTAGTGTGCGAAAAGTGTTCCATCAAACTTTCATTTAGTACCATCATTGATCCTGGGCAACAATACCTTCACAGCACTACTTTGTTGTTCAGTTAGGCTCTCGATGTCTTCTACCGCATCATCATTTTCCACCACCTCAGAAGCATCCCCAAACCGGAATACTAAACTACCATCATGATGTTCTGCCAAAATCAAACAATAAATGACCATTAAAACCAGCTAATACACATCACATACATTTATAGTCTCTAAACAACACCAGTAATCAGGTGTTATATGTCAATTAGCATGTTTCATTTCAATAAAGGGAGCAAATTACACAAGGATAATAGGTAGGCGGGCAACAAGCTGCGCCGCCACCCCATTCTGGATAGAGATCCCTAATCTACTGAAAACAAATCCTCGCCCTTGGGGAGTTGAGAAGTTCATATGTTAAGTAACAAAATATCCAAAAGCTGATTCTCATATCAGCAAGTTCAGTACATTAGACACTAATTAAACTTAAGCTAAATTTAGTACATCATCCAAGAGATACATTCTATAGTAGATTAGTAGGGCTACAAAATTTTGCACGAACCCGAACACAACCCAAACTTGAAAATCGTGTCAGATATATATGAACCCAAATGCGACATAAATATTTGCTGGTTGACCCGAATACGGCCCGTTTAACCTGTATTTTTTTAATTTTTTTTTTCGCACATAATTATTTCAAAAATCAAAATTTTAAAATAAAATTACAAATGTATATAAAACAAGGGTTGGGTTATTCTACAAAGGTTACAAAAAATGAGAAGGGTGAGAAGGATACAAAAAACACAATAGATCATGAAATATAACACAATGCTGAAGAAAAAAAGACACAATGAATTGAAAAAACGACAAAATGATGAAAATAAGAATAAGACACAATGGTACATAAAAGACATAATGATATAATGCATATTCTATAAACTACAAGCTAAAACCCCAAAAAATGAAGGCCTAAAAACTAATGTCGTAGGGTTCGATAAGACGATTTCAATGTCGCTTGAATGAGTTCAATCGGAGTCCGTTTGATACCCTTCCTACGATTTCCTATTTTTCTTTCACTGTGTATTTGATCCTAACCCTACATTTTAATTATAAAATCTTACGTCAATTTCTCATTCAAGTTATAATTATCCTATATTATGATATATGAAGTTCATACCCGACTAATTTAATTTATGACATAAACACACAACTTGATAAAAAACAAAACATTATATAAATGGGATAAACGGGTCAACCCGGCTAGACAAACGGGTACGTGGGTTCAACCCGAAAATGACCCGAATTGAAATCGTTTAGACTAAACCCAAACCCGGGAATTTTGGGTTAAAGAATGTACCATTTGTTTCAATGAGAACTAAATCCGATGATGATGATGATGACGATTGATCAGCTACTTTCAAAGGAACAGAAGATGATCTTTGTCTCGATCTTGGACGGATTAATATAAAACTGTGTTGAAATGGAAACAACGGGAGGCGAGTAGTGGTGTAAGGTTTAACAAACGGTGTACATAAAGAGAAAGATTTGTGGTTACATAGATTAGAACATGTATTGGACATTGTTAACAGTTAGATGAACAGATTGGGTTCATTTGTTTAAGGTTTTGAAGACAGAAATGGAGAGCAGAAGTGGTGGAGTAAGTTTAGTTGGGTTTGGGGATATTTTGGCGGTTTAGATTAAGTTGGTTTAATCACAACCAATCATCAATCATGTGTATTATATGATCACTATTTATTTTCTGTTTTACATTTCTTTAAACAAGATTGGTTTTTTTTTTTTTTTTTTTTTTTTTAACAGCAAACAACTTTTATAAAAACGCTATCAAGAAACTAGCCACTAATAATACGGGGATTTTAAACAAGATTGGTTGATATTGTTTCTTGTAAACTTACGGTTTACACCAAGGATGAGCTCGGTACTGAATATCGAAAAAAAATGGATGTTGGTATAAAAATTATTGGTACGGTACGGTATGGTACAGTACCAGTACCGGTTTGGTACCGGTATTTGAAGGTAAAACCGGTATAATACCGGTATCGTACTGAACTGATACGGGTACCGAAAATGATTCCAAGAGGGAAATTCAGTACCGGTACTAGTACCATTTGCTCATTCCTACTTTAGACAACTTTGTGATACGAATGGGGTTGGTGGTTAATTGACAAATGCATAGCTTTTAGAAACACCTAGATTTGGTGTTACGGATGATATGATTAAAAGAAATATGCCTTCAAATAAGAATGCGATTAATTTCTTAATCAAAATGTGTTATTGGAAGTAAAAAATTGTCTAACGGTCATTATTATTGAATTTTAATAATTCTAACTTTGAGATTGTGAATCTATGGAACGCGAAGAGGGTAAAGTTCACCTTCACTGGGGCCCGTAAGAAGGAAGTGTGTGTAGACTCGTCCTTCCCTATAAAGAAAGAAGAGTGAAATTTAAAGAAAACATTGTTGTCAAGACAACTTTTGGACACATAACATATTTGTTTTAATTTCACGACATGAAGAACGTTAAAGATATTGAAAGTTTTGTTTAGAGAACGAAACTTAGAAGAACCAATATGAAGGATATAAGCACTTTACCATTTACCAACATTGAGTGCGTCATTACCATGATATGCTTCAGAGTTGTCTAGATTTGTTAAATCTAGTGTCATGTGACTATTGGCTCATGTGTTTGGGTTTCATGTAGTAAATCTTGGATATCTTGGTTGAGATTGTCAGTTAGCATTTGAACGATTGCGATAAGTGGATAAATCATGATTGGGGCAATCTGAAGGGACATGTCCAATGCCACATCTGGTACATTATTAAAGACGGTGTTTTGTGTGAATGCACAAGAAACATGTTTACGTGTATCACCATGACCATGACCACCTTTAATAGTATTGTTGTAGTTACCCCCATGATAGCCACCTCGGTGTCTTTATTTGTGTAATCATGATTGCTTGTAGGACTGGCACTCTAATAGGCTTGAGGTGGTTGAGTAGTCGATAATCGAAAGATGTCATTAGTTGTAGTATATGGAGTTGTGGAATTTGAGTTGGTGTTAATGAGACAACAAAGCGAAAACATTAGTGTTGTTGAGAATGTTACAATAGCAAGACATTTATGAAACCTAAATTACATAATCTACTCTCTAATATTTACACAGTGATATAATTACTTTCTTATCTAATATACATCAATCCAACATATAAATATAAGCATTAGCTAAACTAACAAGATACAACATTATCCAACATTGATCCTACATTATTTTTTATTTATTTATTTATTTTGAACAACAAGTGGTGCAGCCGGTGAAGCTCCGCCTAATACCTTGGATCAACCTATACAGATTACTCATCTCACCTAAATTGAGGATCTCTTCAGATGAAACCTATACATGGTAACTAACACATCGGTCCAACATTATTAAACACAAGTATCACTCTAGTACATTTATTCATATCATTTTCAAAGAAAAAAAAAACCAACTTATATATTTCACTTATTCATCTCATAAATGCACCCTGAGTAGTGGTTGCCTCACAATCTTTTCTGAAAAAAAAAGTACTTTTTTAACAATTAAATCATCAAAAAATGTAAAAAAAAAAAAAAAAAGATTATACATTTGCCCAGTTATAAAAAATCTACAACCACTTTCTTTTTCAAAGAAAAATAACCCAAAATAAACATTTTGTGCAGCCAACGATTCAAGACCACAAGGACTTAAAAGTGGGCACCACCCGAACCACAAGTGGTCCATACATGACCCATCATGGAACCATGATCATAGTTTACACCATCTTATTGGCTAGAATCCTATCCAACACTTCCTAATGCAGATTTCACTTATCCTACCTGGCTCAATCCACACACCTCTTTTGATTTCCTTATAACACTCCCTATGCTTACATATTATTCAAGAACAATAACACACTAGTACCATCATATTCTTTATTATAGACCAAAGATGGCTGCTGCTACATCTACTGCTGTTCTAAATGGGCTCGGATCGCCTTTCTTGACTGGTGCCAAGAGGACCCATACGTTGTCTGCCCCCGTTAATCCCAGCGTTGGTGGTGGTGCTGTGAGACGGTCTGTTGTTGTTGCTGCTGTTGCTGCCAAGAAATCTTGGATCCCCGCGATTAAAGGTGGTGGCAATTTGCTTGACCCCGAGTGGCTCGATGGATCGTAAGTCTTTTTTTTTTTTTTTTTTTTTTTTTTTTTTGCAATAAGTGCTACCATGACTATTGTTGCATGTGCACGGTTAGCTGGTATTTAGGTGTAAAAAATATTTATTAAGAAAAGAAACTAGTTAAATGTTTTTTCTGTCTTGTCGAGTTTTAACTTCTAACCGAATAAACGCAGGCTCCCAGGTGACTTTGGGTTCGACCCGTTGGGCCTAGGAAAGGACCCGGCGTTCCTGAAGTGGTACAGAGAAGCTGAGCTCATCCATGGAAGGTGGGCCATGGCTGCAGTCCTCGGCATCTTCGTGGGCCAGGCATGGAGCGGAATCCCATGGTTTGAAGCCGGAGCTGACCCTGGTGCCATCGCCCCATTCTCTTTCGGGAGTCTGTTGGGTACCCAACTCCTGCTCATGGGTTGGGTTGAGAGTAAGAGATGGGTTGACTTCTTTAACCCTGAATCACAATCGGTCGAATGGGCCACCCCATGGTCCAAAACTGCTGAAAACTTCGCTAACTACACCGGTGAACAAGGGTACCCGGGTGGCAAATTCTTTGACCCGTTGAGCTTCGCGGGTACGATCCAGAATGGAGTTTACATCCCGGATACCGAGAAGCTAGACAGATTGAAGTTGGCTGAGATTAAGCATGCAAGACTTGCTATGGTTGCTATGCTAATTTTCTACTTTGAGGCAGGACAAGGGAAAACACCACTAGGAGCTCTTGGTTTGTAAGGGAAAAAAAGAGTTGTTTTATTATATGCTTCCATGTAATCAACTAATGTAAATTTGCTTAGATTTATCCATTTATGGCCTGGATTTGGGTTGTGTTTCAAAAACAGATTTAAATAGTTGTTTTAAGATATTTATATTGTCGTTATATTGAGCTGGGGGTCTCACTGGAAGCAGCCTCTCTATTCCGACAGGGTAGAGGTAAGGCTGTCTACATCTTACCCTCCTCAGACCCTACCTTAGCTTTTGCTATTGGTGGGATTAACTAATGATGATGATGATATATTGTCTTTATAGTTTCGATTCATAATTAGCGCTTTCATTATTAACGACGGCGTTGGCTAAAGAAACCCCTACGTTACTAATCAACCCGTATTAATTAGGTGTATGTGCGCGTATACAAGAAATCGCCAAGGCGATATGCCCATATACTAGAAATGATCAAGGGCTATATGTGACGACATATGTGACAAAGGGAGAGGGTGTACATGTTTTTATCCGACCCATTACCAGACGCGCCCATCATTCGACAGAAAAACCAAAAGAATGAATCTAAAACCAATGTACTAAAAAGGAACAATCTCATTAAAAGGATGCCGAAATGGTCCTGTTTGGAGGATTACAATTAATCTAAAACTCTTAGGAAAGAAACTGGAAAAAGATGCAAGATTTAAACTAGTGAACCATGAATGATGGAACAATATCACTCACTATTACCCATAGCCATCAAGAATTCACCTTCACAAACAACCTCACCTCCAACATAGGCTTTTCCCTCCATTTTTGCAATTCCGAAGCGTTTTTGAAGTTTGATTAACGTCATTCTCATTACTAAAGTGTCTCCGGCGATCACTGGCTTTCTAAACCTCACCTTGTCAATTCCGGCGAAGAAGAAATTGTCACGTGAACCGCCCACTTCCGGCTGCAGCATCACCAAACCTCCAACTTGTGCCATTGCCTGAAGTATCAATGATATGAAAACATAATCAAATTAAACTGTAAAATTTTCTAATGAGCTTGAAGCAGTAGAAATTTTGACATCGGTTAAGGGAAAACCGGTTTATAAGCACCAAAAGATGAAAGTTGGTTTGTTATGTGTTGCATGGTAAGAAAAAAATATATCAAAACATATGTAAGAAAAGTTCCTTTATTTACAAAACAACAACTAGTGCCTAGTTGATTAATGGAGGCAAGGCTTAAAAGAACAAAAACGAGTCTCGAGGTGTTTTCCCTTCGCCTCATGAGGCGTAAGCCTCGAGGCGAACCGAGGCGTAGTAAAAAAATAAATATAAAAATTATGTATCTTATAAAAATAAAATACTTGACCTAGAAAAGTCTAAAACATCAAAAACGCCCTAAACCACCCGAGGCGCATCCGAGGCGCACCTGAGGCGCACATTTTCTTAGCGCCTCAGCCGTTAGAGGCGTATTTACAATTTGAACCCCATGACGCGCGCCTCAGACTCGTTTTCTTAGCGTTTCGCCTTGAGGTGCGCCTCGAGGCGCACGCCTCACCCGTTTTTTACAACCATTACTACAAATCGAGCTCCATGTTTTGGTCATCATTTTATTAGAGGGGTGTTCAGAATTTGGATGTGCATTTGAAAGCGTTATGTGATATTTGAATATTAAGAATAGGATAATCAAATTCTATAAAACAGGTTGCAGAAAGTGTTTGGATGCGCGTTTGCTGTTTGAAGTTGTATAATCAGAAAGACATCTGAAAAAAGTACCAACTATTTAAGAAACTAATACATAAATAGACCAAAAGAAACAATCATGTACAAAACGAAGAGACAATTTGTGATAAAGGATCCCGGAGTACAAGTAATTTTTATATATCTTTCAATAACAAGATTTATTGCATACTTTTTTCAGCAGGTATAAAACTCACTATTTTCCCCTAAATCCTTAAAGGCTTAAATCAGAAGTGGAAATAATTATCCAAGCATTAAAGAATCGATTAACGTGTGCAGCAAGGAGATATTAATCATTTTGTTACTGCATTGTTCTACAACTCGGCTAAAGCGTTAACCTTGCTACCTTCTTTCACACAAGTATATTATCCTCAACAAACATAATAAGGGGAGAGCAAAGAAACAAGCTTTAGACTTCCATACGAGTTACAACTGGTAACATAAATCAGTTTAATTAAAAACACCAGATTAAAACATCAAACTTTCAACTTTTGAACCGTTAACCATTTAAAATCTTGATGCCAGCTGGGTTTTAAAAGCGTGCCTCAGGCGTGAGGCGCAACAAGGCGCTGCCTAGGGCGCCTCAGGGATCTGCGCTTACACAATTTCCCGAAAGCACATTGTTTTCACTTTTTTTTGGCCATGAGGCGCGCGCCTCTCGTACACCATGTGTTTTTATGCATAAAAATGTTGCACCTTGGTGTTTTTGTCTTGTACATATAGGTAAAATCATATAAAAATCTTATTTATAGCTATATTTTGGGTAAATGAAGCTAAAAACCTATGGGATATATATGAGATATATAAAAAAGATTATATAATTAATGAGCGCTTCGGGTACGAAAAGTCAAAAGCCCACCACTTTTGGCCTGGCGCTTCGCGCGTTGCACTTAGACCTCATCGCTTTTGTGCGCCTAGCGCTTTTTAAATCCAAGGATGCAAGAACAGTGAAAACTAAATTAAACTTTGCCATCCTTGTTCCTGTTTATTGAGCCTAATTGCAGTGCTTAATTCTTTATTTATAAATCTTTCCTGGCTTTTGCGCCTTATCCATTATCAACGGCTATAAAATACATCTATACACCAATTCATCTATTTCAAATGAAAAAAAAAAAATATTAAAAAGATCCTATTTGCAGACATATAAAATTCAAAAAATTAAAGATCGCAAACTAGAAACACACATAATACATCTTGGTTTTAAAAAGCGCAAAGCGACCTGATGCTTTTTTTTATCCCGAAGCCAATGCGTCAAGCGCGCCCATAATGTATGTGAGGTGTTCGTTGTCATACAAATACTCAAAAGTTACTTACAGATAATATTTTTACTTGTTAACTAAAAAACACCGATATATTCCTTCAATTTCTCAAAGCCATTGCTCATGCCATCATCTTGGTTTTAAAAAGCGTGAAGCGCACAAAAGCGACAAGGTCTAAAACCGAGGCGCAAAGCGCAAAAGCGGTGGGCTTTTCGTACGCGATGCGCAAGACAATTATATAATTTTTTTTATATATGCTATAGGTTTTTAGCATTATTTACTCAAAATATAGATACAAATAAGGTATATATATGATTTAACTAAAATGTACAACCTTTTTAGCTACATATATAACAATTTTAAGCACAAAAACATCATGTGTACAAAAAGCGTGCTTTTCTTGCTCTTTTCGTACACTGCTCGCCTAGGGTTACATAAGGCGCACGGATTTGCGCCTAGAGGCGCGTTTTTTAAAACCAAGGCCGTCATGCGGTTGTCAGATTTGTTCAAATACCAATCAACTGAATAAGGTGACCGCATCATGAAACCGCATCGCGCGACGCGATCTCATCGCCACATCATGTGATACGCACATTTTAAAACCAAGGCATACACATTGGCAAAACAGCAGAAAACAACTTACACATAACTACATACAATCATATAAACATAACATGCAGTACAGATCAAAGTTGAACTAGCTTTTTTACCTCAACCATGAGGACACCAGGCATAATAGGCCTCTCCGGAAAATGACCCGGAAAGAAATTATCATTAATAGTCACATTCTTAATCCCAACAGCTGAAACACCTGGATTATACTCAATCACCCTATCCACCAACAAAAACGGAAACCTACAAACAAAACACTAATCACAAACACAAACCACATCAAGATTACACTCAAAACCCCTAAATCACAAACCTATGAGGCAAAATCTCACGAATCTGATTAATATCCAGCACAGTTGGAAAAGCAGGAAACACTGAAAAAAACCCAACAACAGCATTACACAACAAAGTCATCAAATCAAAAGATAAAGATATAAAGTTTGAAACTTTATATAAAGTTTGAAACTTTATATAAAGAAATGGGGGAAAAACGTACGGAGTTCAATTGGGGTTTGGTCTTTAGAGGTATTATTATTGTCAGAGGCAGGGGAAGAGCAGTTGGTGATGAAAAGGGTTTGATGGGTGATGGATGGAGATGATAATGAAGGGGATCTGGAGATGGGTCGAAGAGATGTGCGGCTGGAGAAAGGGGAAGAAGAAGAAGTGAATTGGGGAAGGAGAGAGTGAGAGAAGGCGTTGGAAGCCATGGATGATGACGGAGCTACGGAGGACTGGACTGTGTGGTGTTGACAGTGTGAGTGGAGATGGTGATGTGGTTAATGGGTTGTTAATTAATACCCGTTGTTTAAGTACTTTTGTAGGTTGTTTGGCCTTTTTTAATTACACAACTGCTGCTGGTAGGCAGGCTTACTCAAAATTAAAAAAAAAAAAAAAAAAAAAAAAAAAAAAAAAAAAACTTAGAGTTAATTGTCAAAATGGCCCCTGAGGTTTGGCCCAAAATGCTTGTTTGGTCACAAAATTAATTTTTTTTTTGTCAAAATCACCTCTCACAGATCGAAAATTGCCAAAATGGTTCATATTTAACTGAGGTTTTAACTGAGTGCTGAAAGTCAGTTAAGTCTTAGGGGCACCGTCTCCGGCGCAAAGCTCCACACCTGTCCAAAATCCGGCCTCCCTTGCACCGCCCAAAACCCTCTTCCTCCACCAAAATCCGGCCTCCCTTGCACCGTCCAAAATCCGGATTTAATACCACACCCTGTCTTAGTGACTGTCCAACTATGAGGACAGATAGATAGGGTTATCGAGGTTAGAAACAGAGGAAAGGGATTACGAGTTGGATTGTGATTTTGAATATGAGGGATTATTGGGTATCATCGGAACAGAGGAGAAGGGTTACGGGTTGGGTTTAAAGATGAAGATGAGTGTCGATTTAGATGAGGAAGGGAAAGAATTGCCTGAAACGAAGGTGGAACCAGAGATGTAGCGGATTGCGCCGGTCATCGGAACCGGTGACCTTCTTGTTGTGAACTCATAAGTGTGTGTGGTGTGGTTGTTTGTGCAGGAAAAGAGAGAAGGAGTGTTTTTATAGGTAGGTTAGAAGGAGGGTGTTTGGGAACAAGGATAAGGGACAATTGAGAGGGTGTTTAGAGACAGGTATTAGGACAGAAAGCTTATTCTTTGTTGTTTTTTCTTGTGAGTGAACCAAAAGGGTGGTGGTAAAGGGGATTTAAAGTTCAATGATTGAGTCCATTCAAGATCCTAAGGGACTGTTCCCTAAATCGATCCACATTGGGTCTGCAGGCGATTTTTCTGTCAAAACCGGACTTTTCATTACAGAGAAGATTCCAGTTTCTTCATAATCAGGGCTACCACCATATTCCATATCGGTTTCATATACATCCCTCATTAGAGAAGGCGTGAGTACACCGGAAAAAGCTGGTAACTGGTCTCTGGTGTCAGTTTCCGGTGTTGCTTCATCTTTTCCGGCTGCTTCGTCATTTCGGCTCCCAAAAATTTGAGAGAATTGGCCCATGGAATTGCTCGCATGCGAAGGGAACAATGGGTTTATCTTCACTATACCGGAACTAGTATGACCGGATTGCTTCTGAAGGATTTTAATCACAGATTTCTTGTCGTCGGAGCCGCCGTAGAAGGGTGGTGGTTGTGGTGGGCTGAGGCTGATGGCAGATGGTGGTGGTGGTGGTGGGCTAAGGCTGATGGCAGATGGTGATGGTGATGGTGGTGGTGGTGGTGGGCTGGCGGTAGATGGTGGCAGTGGGTCTGTCACAGAAGGGGGGGGGGTGGGTATTTAAAATAAAAAGTTTTAAAAATGCTCCTTACGTTTTGGTTTTTATATTTTGGCCCCTGAGGACATAAAGGACGAAACTGTCCGTGAGACTTAACTGACTTTCAGCACTCAGTTAAAAACTCAGTTAAATATGGACCATTTTGGCAATTTTCGATCTATGAGGGGTGATTTTGGCAAAAAAATTAATTTTGTGACCAAACAAGCATTTTAGGCCAAATCTCAGGGGCCATTTTGGCAAATTAACTCAAAAACTTATAATAATTTTCAAAAATCAATAGTCTAAAATATCATTTAATAGTTCATAAGAATACATTCAAACAAGTACAACCTAATGTGTATATTTGGCAAAACTAGCTGGTGGCTGGTAGCTGGTAGATGCAAGTTGGTAGCTGCAAGCTAGTAGCTAGAAACTTTTTAAATATATTTTGATGTTTTACAGAGTAGCTGGAACTTTTAATCAATGTTGTAAAAGTCGATAGGTGCTCCTTAGTCGTTGTCGGGAGTACTCGGAGAGTTCTCGGCCTAGTCGGAGAGTACCCAGGGAGTACTTGGGCCTTGGCCTCCGAAACCTTGTTTTACAACATTGCTTTTAATAAAATGTATAAAATGACCAAAATGGGCATAATTAAAAACTTGTAAATAATGTTTTATTTTATTTTTAAAATAGAATTGACATTTGTATCATTTACTAATTTAAAGTATGTAGCTAGTAGAGCTTTTTCTTAAACGCTGGTATTAGTAGCTTTTCACTTTAGAACTTTTTCTCTAACCTAAAAGCTTCCAACTCTTTTAACCAAACAAGGCTTTTTATTGAGTAGGAGTTTTTTCTTAAAAGCTTAAAGCTTGAAGCTCCTAAAAGCTTTTAAAAGCTCCTTGCCAAATACATGTAAGTTTCTTCTTTAGACGATTAGAATGCAAATTCGTGGGATATGAATAGCTTTGATTTTGCCAAAACAGAGTTTACGTTGTGTGAATTGACTTGCCTTCTTAAAGGAAAGTTTATATGTATACTTGTTTTGGTGTGCACTTCTTCTGCGCCTTGTATTCATTGTTGTTGAAGGTGCAAGGGGTACTTTAGGCGCAAAGGTGAGCCTTGGGCCTAGGCGCAAGGTGCTTAAAAAGCGAGGGCCTTAGATAAGGAAAGTGCATACCATCATACCATTTTTAGGGATTTTAGGCTTGTATAAGTTGGCTCTAGCCCATATTTAGATGTTACAGACCAATTTTACCGGAACTTACAAAACTTGGCCGTACATTTTAATTATTTACCGGAATTTACAAATTTTGGCGGCAACCTCTCCAAAACCTTGCCCGCGGTACAAGGCGCTTTTCTTGCCTCGCCTGAGGGCCTAAGCGCACGCCCGAAGGGTTTTTTTATAACATAGTCTGTACCTAGGCAACATGTGAGGCCTTGGTGCCTTTGACTACCTAGGGTTTTTGTATTAGAAAAGATTCTCTATTGTGCTTCTCTCTGTTTTGCTTTTTTGTTTTTCTTATTACTGAAATTTGTCTTCTTTTTTCTGGGAGTTTTGATCTCATTGCTTATTTCATGGTGCACCTTCCGTAGCTGCTGAAACATTTGTTGCAATTTCTTGATGTTAAGAATCATATATATTCAGTTTGATTTACTTTTTATTCGTTTTTTGCCATAAACATTTTATATATAAATTAATACAAGTTGATTTATGACATCTTTTTAAACAGATAATTCTAAATAAGGTTCTCATGCTTGGTTCTAAGACCCAGACGATGATTGGTCGACCTGTATTGTCTGAGGCAACGGTTCATGCAGTCGTAGAAGAGCATGTAAGAATAATCCGAACATATACTTTCTTTGCGTCTGA
The DNA here is from genome assembly GCA_028751855.1 of Ambrosia trifida. Taxonomy (NCBI): domain Eukaryota; kingdom Viridiplantae; phylum Streptophyta; class Magnoliopsida; order Asterales; family Asteraceae; genus Ambrosia; species Ambrosia trifida. The sequence continues at coordinate 51,137,288 of CM054123.1, forward strand.
TAAATATATAAAAATGAAGCCAAATTTTAATCAAGTTACTTCATATTTATATGAGTATATTAGCACTAAGAATCACTGGAAAACAAAGGGAATTGATGCATAGTCTGAGATTATTGAACCGGGGGCAGTTTTTGATCTGATGAATCACAATGATACTAGGACCCCAAATTGAATGAAGTTTATCTTTATTCAATGGAATCATAATTTTTGTAGTCAGCAGAAGTTTTTAGGCTCTTACAAATAGTATATATATTTAATTATGATAATTTGTTTGCTTTCTTTGCATGTTCTTTGCAGGCCTTAGATGCAAAAGTAATCATATTTAAGAAAAAGAGAAGAAAGAATTATCGACGAACAAAAGGTCATAGACAGGTAAAGTCAGATGTTTGCTATGTCAACCAATTTACTTATAAATGGTTGATCTGGGCTATGTTTTATTTCTAATGGGCCAAATTGGTAAAATAAAGCTAAAAGGGAAACGGATTGAACGGGTTGAAAGTTGTTCAAAATGTATTTTTTATTCAAACACCCCTTGATCGCGTCAAATCAATTTGCAATTTCAACCCGTTTACATATAAATGGGTTGATTTGAGATATGTTATATTTTTAATGGGCCAAGTTGTTAAATAATGCTTAAAATGAAACGGGTCGAAAATTGTCCAAATATTATTTTATATCTCCTCTCCATAATCACTTTCTCCACGACTTAATCACTATAATAACATTACAGTTTGTGTAGTCATATTTGAAATGTTAATCGTATACCGTTTTTAAAGGAAACTAAGAAGTCTCTCTGGCCAACCCTAGCTTGTATTGACCCGAATTTGTTTTGATCCATTACCCAACTCTTCCATTCTGGTAAATATAGTGATGCTAGAAATTCAAAACGAGTATATTATTTTTTCAGGAATTGACAAAGCTACGAATAACTGATATCCAAGGAATTGAAAAGGCCGAAATGCCAACCCCTGCAAAGAAGGTAGAAAAGGCTGCAGTTGATGCATAGGATGGACTTTATTGTAGGTGATAGTCTCTCGCTTAGTCTATATCTTGATGTTATATAAGTTTGCATTTTGGGACATGAGGTTAATCTTATAATGCTTCCTGCTCAAAAACTTGTATCTGCTGATTTTGAGACGTGAAGTGGTCATGGCAGTGAAGGTCTGCATACCACGTCAATCAACCGTCTGCACCGCACAAAACCTGATCACTGTTCTTAACTTCTAATAAATTCTTAAGGTTTCTAATCCTCTGTCCCTACAAAAGCGTGTAACTAGATGTATCTGTGAAACAATTATTCAACCAAATAACTTTTGCTAATTTGGGTATATTATTTAACTACATACCTGCATTTTGATTCGTGATTGTGAATTTGTTGTTGCTCTAAATGGCTCTCATACTACTTACTTTCACTTGAACCCGTATTGGACGAGGGCAGCGCCAGGTGGCTCAACTAAAGTGTCTAATTTATTACCTCATAATGACTTGATCCTCAAGTTGAACTGGAAGGAATAACCATCTGCATTTGGGCGGATGATTCTTTAGTATAATAGTGAGCTTCAATAATTGATGAAATGGCTGACTCAGATTTTTGCCTACTGTTACAAACATGGTACCAAAAACATATAAACTTTATTCATCAAAACCCAACCCAAACATAGAAAACCCTTACAAATCTGTACAAACACTCTACCTCACTTAAGCTCTCAAGAACACAAGGATAATAGTGATTACAAAAGAACAATCACTATACAATAAGCACTAGAATCAACGTCAGCAGATTCAAGGTGAATCTGATGACAACTCTTATGAAACCCTAATCAGAGAGCTAAACAAAAAGTGAAAGAGTGAAAAATGAACGACTTCTGAGTATGAGAGAGAAGACAAGATATTTATATCTGATCTCGTGCACACATTCTTCAAGACAATCCAACGGTGAAAGATTAAAAGTCTTCAATAATCCAACGGTGGCAATCCAAGTGTGCTTTCTCACACGGATTGCCACATAAGCACTCATACAGCACACTGGGCCACATGGGCTTCGAACATCTCTGGGCCACATGACTTGATCTACACCAACGGGCTTGAACAACAACTGCAACATCAACTAGGCTATCATCTGGGCTGGACCACCAACTTGGACTTCATCACAAATGACCGGGCCAGACCTGCACACTTATGCAAAATGATAAAGCCACCAATTTTGATAAAGACACTATCATATTATTTTTATAAAAACATTTTATTTATAACAATCATTTATGTTATATGTTTAAACAATATTTATAAAGAAATAAAATGAAAGATACACTTATGTTATGTGTATATTTTTAACACCCCCCCATCATTTTATTTCCCAAAGCAATCAAAAAGTTTAACCTGAGTACATAAAGTATTGTGTTGATTAGTAACAATCCTTTTGTAAATAAATCTGCAATTTGACTACTAGAGTCAACCTTTACAGTTTTAACCACTCCCTGAGTAATTAAATCTCTCAAGAAGAACAGATCAATGCCAAAGTGCTTGGTTTTATCATGAAACACTGGATTTGAGGCAATAGACATGGCTGCTGAACTATCACAGTATAGACAAATAGGTAATTCAACCTTAATGTCCAATTCTTGTAATAAGTTCTTCAACCAGATCACCTCACAAGAAGCAGCACACATTGCTCTATACTCTGCCTCAGCAGATGATCTAGACACTGTGGCTTGCTTCTTGCTTTTCCATACAACCAAGCAATTCCCTAAAAAAACACAAAAACCAGTGACAGATTTTCTGGTTTCTACACACTTAGCCCAATCAGAATCAGCATAAGCTGACAGATTAAGACCATCACCTTTTCTAAATATTATACCCATACCAGGTGCACACTTAAGATACCTAAGTAATCTTAATGCAACCTTGAGATGACCATATGTGGGTTTATGCATATATTGGCTAAGATAATGTACACTATAAGAAATGTCAGGTCTGGTATGTGATAGGTAGATCAGTTTACCTATCAATTGCTGATAACCAGTTATACTATTCAGAGGTTTACAATCATGTTTGACCAGATTAGTCAAAACATGATTTTGCTCTATAGGACAAGTAACTGGTTTACAAGCCAACATACCATACTCACTCAACAAATCAGTACAATACTTTCTTTGTGACAAGCAAATACCATCTTCAGTTTTTAAAACCTCAATACCCAAAAAATATTTAAGTTCTCCTAAGTCTTTTATTAAGAACTTAGTTTTAAAAAGTGATTTAATGGTTTCAATAGCAACTTCAGAATTTCCTGTTAATATTATGTCATCCACATATACTAACAACATAAGAAACACATCTTTACTTTGCTTAACAAACATTGAATAGTCACATTTGCTTTGTACAAAGCCAAACTCAAGTAAAGCTTTTACAAGCTTTTCATTCCACATTCTTGGGGCCTGTTTCAGCCCATAAAGAGATTTGTTCAACTTACAAACCTTAGTCTTAGACACATTATTATAACCTTCAGGAAGAGACATGTATACTTCCTCATACAAGTCTCCATATAGAAAAGCATTATTCACATCTAGTTGGAAGATTTTCCAACTATTATGAACAGCTAAAGTGATTAAACATCTCACAGTCACCATTTTGACTACTGGTGAGAATGTTTCATCATAGTCTAAACCTTCTTTTTGACTATAACCCTTAGCCACTAACCTAGCTTTATATCTATCTATCTCTCCTGAAGCCTTATACTTGATCTTAAAGATCCACTTACACCCTATTTTGTGTCTACCTTTAGGAAGATCTACAACTTCCCATGTATTATTTCTATACAGAGCTTCAAGCTCTTCATCCATAGCCCTGACCCAATTAGGGTCAGTGATGGCTTCACTATAAGACCTTGGTTCAACACTTCTATCAAGTTTGGTTACAAAACATTTGTTTTCAAGTGAAAGTTTAGACAAGTTAACCACATTCTCAATGCCATATTTCACTTTCCCTTCAACAACATAATCACTGAATTTCTTTGGAAAACTAACACTCCTAGATGACCTTCTAAACTCACTCTGTTCAACAGTTGTGTCATCCTCAGACTGTTGATTAAATTCATTCTCAGTATTCACATGCTTAGCCTTGCCAGATTCTTCCTTACTAGAACTAGGCTGTTGTGACCCAACCAAGCCACTAGTTCCAGTAGGAGAAGCTGGCTGCTCCCAGCTATGTGTTCCTAAGTCTTTACTACCTTTACCCTCCTTGTCATCATCGGGATCATTCACCTCAGAATCATGTTGAACCTCTGTGTTTTCAAAATTATCAAAAAAATTTAAAGTGTTTATGGTTGAATCAAAAACAGTTTCATATTTTTCCAAAATAGTTTTGTCTTTAAATGGAAAACAGGACTCAAAAAATTTTACATCTCTAGAATATAGAATAGTTTTGTTATCTAGACTATATGCCTTGTAACCTTTTTTCTCATGGGAATACCCAATGAAAACACACTTTTCAGCCCTACTTTCTAGTTTATTTGACTCATTTAATATTGTACAAAAACACAGACATCCAAAGATTCTTAAATGATCTAAGAAGGGTTTAAATCCATGAATCAATTCATAGGGGGACTTTCCATTTAGCACAGAAGAAGGCATCCTATTTATCAAGTAAGAGGCAGTCAGTATACATTCAGTCCAGAGTCTTATAGGTATGTTACTCTGAAATAATAAAGACCTGGCAACATTCAACAAATGCATGTGCTTTCTTTCTACAACCCCATTTTGTTGGGGTGTATAAGCACAAGTAGTTTGGTGAATAATGGCTTTTTCTTTACACAAGTTCTTCATTTGACCATTGACAAACTCTAGGCCATTATCACTCCTCAAAGTTTTAACATGTTGTTTAAACTGGGTTAAAATGATTTGAATAAACTCTTTAACATGTTCAAAAACTTCTGTTTTATGTTTCATTAAACAAACCCATACTGCCCTAGAATAGTCATCAACAATGGTCAAAAAATACTTGTGTCCATCCCTATCAGCAATCCTATATGGACCCCACACATCTAAATGGACCAGCTGACCAACATGAGAACTCTTATGCTCACTAAGTGGAAAGGGTTCTCTATGTTGTTTAGCTCTTTGACATACTTCACAAGGTCCATGATTAACAAGTGTTTTTATTTTAAATTCAGGTTTTATTATGTTCAAAACTTGATCAGCAGGGTGTCCTAATCTAGCATGCCACACATCAAACAAATTGATACTACTGTAACACACCTTAGAAAACACATTAGCACTGCCACACATGTATAATCCATCAATTTGTTTACCAGTCACCAGGACTTTCTTTGTCAACAAGTCCTGAACATAGCACTGGTTCTCATCAAATCCAACAAATAACTTGTTATCCCTAGCTAACTTATGAACAGACAATAAGTTCACATTATATTCAGGAACAACAAGAACATCTTGTAAAATTATGTTTTCTGCCAATTTTAATTTACCAATTTTAGTGACAAAAGCAGAGGTACCATTAGGATGTTTAACTTTTATATTTAGGTCAGACACATCTACATAGTCAAACAATCCTTTATCATTTTTGACCATATGTTCATTTGCCCCTGAATCCATTATCCACCCAATACCAAGTAACTTCCCATCAGAACTAGTAAAACCATATATACCATATCCTAAAGCAGAAGCACAGAATAACCTACCAGATAGATTACAACTTGAGGTGGAATCAGAACTTTTATCATTAATCAGGCTTAACAGTTTAGCAACCTGATCACTAGTCAAAGAAGTAATAGTAGTATTAGCCTTATCAGTTGTTGAACTATTACTAACATTTACCTTCTTTCCTTGATAGCCTCTAGGTTTAGCCCAATTGGGATAACCTATTATTTCAAAACATTTATCTATAGTGTGACCAGTTTTATTACAATGAGTACATTTCAAAGACTGATTTGCAGTCTTAGAAAATTTCTTGCCATTAAGACTCTCACTTCCTTGTACTGCTCTAGAAGCAAACCCAACTGTGGTTGAGTTTTTAGGAGGGTTGCTGGATTGTCTATGAGATTCTTCTCTAGACACTACAGCAAAAGCCTCCTTAATAGAAGGAAGTTCAGTTTTAATTAACAAAGTTGTCCTAACATTTTGATAGCAACTATCTAGTCCCATTAAAAACTGCATCAATTTTATCATATGATTATAGTTATTGAATTCTTTAGAAGCATCACAGGTACAAGAAGGTAATTGAAGTATTTGATCAAGTTGTTTCCACATTATATTAAGCTTATGATAATACTCAGACACAGGCATGCCATTCTGACTAAAAGAATTTATCCTTTGGTAAAGATCAAAAACAACTGACCCATCAATTTTATTGTATGTTTCTTTTAAATCCTTCCAAACTTCTGAGGCAAGTTTGGAATACACTTGACCTAAGTATAGTTCCTCAGAGATAGAGTTTAAAATCCATGTTAACACAATCGAGTTACACCTATCCCATTGTCTAGCCAACACATTATCATCAACAGGTTTAACACAGTCACCATTAATAAAACCAAGTTTATTTTTAACCTGAAGACCTAATATCATAGCATTAGCCCAGACAGTATAATTCTCAATACCCTTGAGTTTAAAACTAATAATGGTGAGATTGGTTGAATCACTAGCATGTAGATATAAAGGATCACTGACATCTAGTTTACTAACAAGTGTTACATTGTTTATCACAGCACCATCCTCAGGGCCCAAATTCTGGCCCTGATTATTATCATCATCAGCCATAATCAATTATTAGCAAGAAACAAACACTCAGAGAATTACACAGAACAACAAGTCAAGCAAGCAATCAGAAAGACCACACAATAACAAAAAACAAACGACACAACCAAGACACACACAGGCGAAGCCTTGTGGGTGATCCAGATCGTCGGTTCGTCACTCAATAGGTGCCGACGCAGGTCCTCACAAGGGAGCCTCTACCCTAGACCTTACTTAAAGCTAAACAGGGACTCAAGCCCTGGCAACAGACACCTTAGAGACAAACACTAATACAGAAATCCAATAAAATCAGAAAGATCTCACCGAGGGATTTTCCCAAGTTAGGGTTCGCCAAAAACTCGTAATACTGTAACCTTCACTTAGGGTTACAGTATCAGAGAGCAAGAAAATATGCTTCCAATAGATGAACACCAGATCAAGTCTCTTTATCACCAGAAACCCTAGATCTGATCCGGCTATTCCAAGAATCCAAAGTCAGGTTAAGATCGAGATAGATCTATTCCTATTATTCATGAATAAGATCAATCAAGATCCAACCAATATATTTTGAGAAAACAGCGGAAAGAAATCAGGATCAAGAGCCTATAAGCTCTGATACCATGTTACAAACATGGTACCAAAAACATATAAACTTTATTCATCAAAACCCAACCCAAACATAGAAAACCCTTACAAATCTGTACAAACTCTCTACCTCACTTAAGCTCTCAAGAACACAAGGATAATAGTGATTACAAAAGAACAATCACTATACAATAAGCACTAGAATCAACGTCAGCAGATTCAAGGTGAATCTGATGACAACTCTTATGAAACCCTAATCAGAGAGCTAAACAAAAAGTGAAAGAGTGAAAAATGAACGACTTCTGAGTATGAGAGAGAAGACAAGATATTTATATCTGATCTCGTGCACACATTCTTCAAGACAATCCAACGGTGAAAGATTAAAAGTCTTCAATAATCCAACGGTGGCAATCCAAGTGTGCTTTCTCACACGGATTGCCACATAAGCACTCATACAGCACACTGGGCCACATGGGCTTCGAACATCTCTGGGCCACATGACTTGATCTACACCAACGGGCTTGAACAGCAACTGCAACATCAACTAGGCTATCATCTGGGTTGGACCACCAACTTGGACTTCATCACAAATGACCGGGCCAGACCTGCACACTTATGCAAAATGATAAAGCCACCAATTTTGATAAAGACACTATCATATTATTTTTATAAAAACATTTTATTTATAACAATCATTTATGTTATATGTTTAAACAATATTTATAAAGAAATAAAATGAAAGATACACTTATGTTATGTGTATATTTTTAACACCTACCTCGCGCCACGAAAGATCACTTGTCTCGTCTTTAATCTTCACAAAAGACCCAACATATAGCGTATAAAGATTCTTGATCAAAAAAATATTAGAGACGGGAATGGTGGGCGGGTTGAGTAACAAGTCAAATGGGGTTGGAAGATAATTAGCATGTTAAAATGTTATCACATGGGTTAATATTAATGTCAGTTGTGTTGGATTAGGAGGCTTTATACCCTAAAAGTTAAGAGGTGACAATTCATGTAGGGTGTGTTAGTATCACCAAACTCGACCACGATCCATTTGGATGTTTAATCAATCATGTCGGAAAACTCATCCCAAGACTGGACACAACATGCGCAACCCGTTCAATTAAACAAGCTGTAAATTTGTAATCGGCTATGTTTCAACTGTTTAAGTCATAACTTTATGTATTTATCCACAACCCAAACTTAACCTATGTTGAACTGTTGAAGTCATAACTTTATGTATTTTTTGTACAAAACATCAAACCAAAAAATTATACCTATAGACCTGTAGCCTTTTGAGTATAGCATTCGACTTCCATGTTCAAGTCAACTGGTGTCTTGCCATTTCTCGATTAAGCTACCCCGTACAAAGCGTCTTCCATTGTATCTAAACAATCACAAGTCACAAATGTACTTGAAAACGTTAACTTTTATTAGCATGTCTTCAGGGGCGAAGCATAGTGGAGGCCCGAGGGTGCCCTGGCCCCTGCCGTTTTTTGGCGCAGTGGTGGAATTTTACGATTTTCGTTGGTAATTTTTATATGAATTGAGTCCGGCCCCCACCGATTTGGTCTTCCGGCCCCTACCGATCGGAAAAAATGAGTCCGGCCCCCGCCGATTCGATCTCCAAGCTTCGCCACTGCATGTGTTCCGGTCCCAAACAATTTAAAAAAATGACGAAGGTCATAGAAGCTCATCTTATACAAATGCTTGTTGGATAATCGTTTTCCTTTTTGCGTTGAACCACTCTCTCTTTGCTCGGCCATCTCTATAACTGTAATATCCACTAGTTACTACTTTCGACACCACACTGGTAAAATCTATCATAGGAATCCTAACCGTGTATTTCGTTACATTCCTGTATTAATCGTAACGAACCATAAACTTACATGCTTATCTATATATCAAATCCTTCCATCTTAACACGTTTAGTACTTATCAAAATAAGTTATAGTCATTATATAAAGATACATTTGGTAGATTTCTTTGTGAGAGTCGAATACTGTAGCTAAATATCAAATCAGCTACAGTATTCCGTGGCAAACTTTGTAATTTCATTTGGTTGAAGGGTTATTTCTGTCATGCAATTTCTCTCTCTCTTTCTAAAGACATGTACACCTTCTTTTCCTGTCTAACAAGTATCATCACCGTCATCTGTGTCTTCCCACGTGCCAACCTGATTTCACCTCAACGGCCAAGATCAAAATCCCAAAACGGGCATCTCCATCGTACCAGTCATCGTCACCGTGTTCATCCGCAGTACCCTGGCTAGCTACGATCACCGCTGCCGGAAAACCACAGTCCACGAATAGGTGTCGGTGCTACATATCATGCGCCATAGGGTGGTACGGGTGATGAATGATGATGTGGGAACCGTAGAACGGTTTGCCAGAAACTTGATTCGGGCCATTTTGCTAGGGAAGGTTGTAGTGGTGGTGGTAGCCTTGGTCGTGTGATCTGACAAAGGAGAGAGAGTGGTGGTGGTCGGGGTTTTTAGAGAAGAGAGGGATGTCTTGGTGAAGCAGACACGGAAGGAGAGGGGGGGGGGGGGGGGTAGGTGTGGGTGCGGCGACGGTGATTGTTTGCTGTGATGTTGTGACGGTGGTGCCTGTTTGTTTCGCCGGTGAGGTTGGACGCCGGATTTGGGGCGGGTGGCTGACTTCCTTTGGAAATGGTTGATGGTGGTGTAGACAGGAGTTAGCAATCATCTACGGTGGTTTTCTAGAAATAATACATTGTGACACATTCTAGAGAACTTTGAGTAGAGAGAGGTAATTGACAGCTTTTAAATGGTTAGAGGTTTTGGGTTGAGCTCCTTAAGATAGATAGGTGACACTAATAAGGGTTCTAGGATTCATACACCCCGTGACATCATATTTAGGGTGTATGACATCATATTCTGAGTACGTGACAGCTTCCTATTGGTGTGTGGTGTGGACCAGGGTGTATAAATCTTAGAATAAGGGTGTATGAATCTATAACCCCCAGTAATAATTAATAAAGGAGGGGCTTTTATCTTCTCTATTTATTTGAGACACAAATGCTTTGCTTTTTTAAATCGTTTTGATATCAGTTTAAGTATTTAAATACTTGATTTTGTAATAATAATAATACGCGTTGAAGCCACTTGCTAACATATAACAAAATTATGTTAAATGTCGTTATCGTAACGCTTGAAATGAAATCGTAAACGCTAGGCTGTCGCTGCAACGCGCGACGCCGGTAAAAAACTAGTTTTAAACAATGCCAAACCGGTTAGTAAACAGATACGTTAATCATCATATGATCGCGACCTTGGGGTATAACCATAAACAGTCGCCTCCTTCCCTTTTCCGCCAATTGTTGACAGCCACAACACATTACCATTTCTGCTTTGTTTCCTGCTCATTCGTATAATTAAGTTACGTCATAACCTTCAAAACCCCCTTTAGTTTTTAATCTGTTCTAACTTTAACCCGTGACGAATTTATTATATAACCCAAATTGATCCATAACACTGATTAACATTAAAGTCAGGCTCTTCTTCTTATTCGGTCTAACCAATTTGTATTAATATTTCGTTCATTATCTTGTTTACAGCACCCTCACAGCTTACGACGACTTCCTCTTTACCATTCCCCTTTGGAAGTTTAACGGTATATTATTTTCATTTACTTATCATTTTCGTTTATAAGGTCAAATGCATTAACGCTGTGTTCCCGAGTTAACTTTTAGGGTATGTTTGGCAAAACTAGCCGGTGGCTGGTAGTTGGAAGCTTTTTAAATATATTTTAGTGTTTGGTAGAGTAGCTGGAGCTTTTAATAAAATGTATAAAATGACCAGAATGGGCATAATTAAAAGCTTGTAAAGAAGGTTTTTATTTTATTTTTAAAATAGAATGGGTATTTGTGTCATTTACTAATTAAAAGCTTGCATCTAGTATAACTTTTTTTTAAAAGCTAGTACTAATAGATTTTCACTATTGAGTTTTTTCTTTAATCTAAAAGCTTCCAGCTCCTTCAACCAACCAATGTTTTTTATTAAGTAGGAGTTTTTTTTTTTAAAAGCTTGAAGCATAAAGCTCCTAAAAGCTCTTAAAAGCTCTTTGCCAAACATACCCTTAACGAAAAAAAGAAAGAAAATGAAAGGAAAAAAAAATTTGATTGTGTTTCCGATTTTTTTTAAGGAAGGAAATGGAGAGATAAAAAAAAAATGTTTGTTCCAGAGTTTTTTTTACAAGGAAAGGAAATAAGGAAAAATTAGGCAAAATTTCATCCTTCCAATTTGACATGAAACGGAAACGGAAGGAAAAGAAAGGGGAAGGAAAGGGAGGAAAATAAAAGAAGAAAAAAGAAAGAAAATCTCTTCATTTCTTTTCTTTTCCCTCCCTAGATGAACTCGGGAACATAGCTGAAAGGATAGGGTGCCTAATCCCGGCGCGAACGAGTTACCTATCTCATTACCTTTCCATAAAACTCGCGCGGAACCAAAGAGCGCGGAGGAAAACGCTAACATTCTTAAGCCAGCGGAATCAGGGCTGCGCGTGGAAGGTCATCCACACGCAACGTGACTTCAACTACATGACGTCATCATCTTAAAAGGATCTTCACGCGCCCATGTATGCCCATGTACTCAGGGTACTGTTCAAGCATGTCTGCTGCTAGACATCACATCAGACGCCATCAGAAGGGTCAACCATACTCAGTCAGAGACAAGCGCCGTCTGCGCCCAATCATGTCGCGCCACGTGGACATGTAGCAGGCTAGGTCATGCTTTCTCTCACATCAACATTTAATGTCACATGATTCCCACCAATTTCATGGGCTGAAGACATCTGGGCTTGGGTCGGTGCCCAGATCTGTTACAACATTTTATGGGCCGTCTCACCCGGCCCATGTCTTCTCCTATAAATAGAAGACTCCTTCTCCTTTACATTACAGGGGATCGACATTTTACATGCAAGAACTAGCATAGAGATAATATTTGTAATAGCTTTGTAATCTCCAAAGTAATAAGAATTATCTCTTCACAGTGGACGTAGGTCATTTCTCGACCGAACCACTTAAATCTTTGTGTTATCACTTTCACCATACACACACTCTTACTTTCTACGGTTCCGGTTCTACCACCGGTGTGAGCAAAGGAGCGTACCTGAGCGAACACGTGTATAAACCCCACGATGATTAACACTAATCACCGTTATACTCGATGTTTCTTCAATAGTGTTAAGCGTTACACAAGATTATTGTATGTAACTTTGTAAATTTACTATAAAGAATCATATCGGTAGATACAAATATTACATGGGGACATATATGAGAGCAATTAACATAATGAAAAGTACAAAACATAATGTAAAAAGTATTAGTTTTACTTGTTACTTCATTTTAACGTAAATTCAAAACGTTTTATAAGCATACAAGAGATTACGGGTATGTTTGATAAAACTAGCTGGTATCTGTAGCTTTAGCTGGTGGTCAGAAGCTGGTAGTTGTACCTTTTTAAATATATTTAGGTGTTTGGCAGAGTAGCTGTAGCTTTTAATAAAATGTATAAAATTACCAAAATGAACATAAATAAAAGCTTGTATGCATGTTTTTTAATGGTAAAATGGGTATTTGTGTCATTTTACTCATTAAAAGCTTATAGCTATTAGGGGCTTTTTTCTTAAACGTTAATACTAATGGCGTTTCAATATAGAGCTTTATCTCTTAACCCAAAACTTTCAAGCTCCTTCAACCGAACAAGGTTTTTTATTAAGTATGAGTTTTTTCTTAAAAGCTTGAAGCTTTAAAAGTTCCTTACCAAACATACCCTACATTCAAAACATATAAACCAACTCGAGCAAGAAAGAAAAAAGGAGAGAGAATCAATTCAAATGATATATAAACAAATCTTAAAGCTTGGAGTATGGTTAAAAATTTCTTATCAAACATACCCTCCATCCAAAACATATAAACCACCTCAAACATAGGGATGGCAAAAAAGCCCGAGCCCGACGGGTATACCCGAAACCCGAAGCATTTGGGACGGGTATACCTGATACCTGACGAGTATAGGACGAGTTTGGTACTGGAAAAAAAATATTTCGCGGGTATGGGACGGGTATGGTATTAGGCGATACCTGGCCCGATTACCCGAAACTAAATACCCGTTTACCCGAAACATATACCCGCTAATTTTTAAGTTTTATATATATTTTTCTTCACTTAATATTCATTTTAATAGATTCATTATTGAAAAATTTATAGTTTAATGACATTATTATTTATATTTATATGCTACAAAATATAAAAATATTTCTTGAGATACATATTATAATATATTTTTTTATTCTAAATACTTCAAATATTAGTATGGTGATGATCATACGTATGTTATTTATTACAATTTAATATATTATAGATTTCTAAAACATAAAACACCAAAAAAAGTAAAAATATATATACATGAAAATTCTAACGGGCATACCCAAAACCTGCGGGTATGCTCTATACCCGACATGTAATACCCGCCAAAAACCTGACGGATAATGGGACAGGTATGAGATGAGATTTTATAACCGGGTATGGATATAGTATTAGTCAAACCCGACCTATACCCGACCCGTTGCCATCCCTACTCAAACAAGGAAGGAAAGAGGGGAGAGAATTAGTTCAAACAGTATATAAACAAAGTGATAAATAATTATTTTTTTTTGAACGGAAGTGATAAATAATTGAACTAATAAAAAAACAAAAATCTAGAAAAAAATTTTAGTAGAACAAAAAAAACTAACAAAATATAAAAAATATCTTTTTGTTTGTTTGATACTTCACACTTCGATAGGGCTGCAAACGAACTGAACGAACACGAACAAGGCGTTGTTCGTGTTCGTTTGTTAAGAAAACTACGTGTTCACGAACAGTTCATGAACACTTACCGAACGAGATTTTATGTTCGTGTTCGTTTGTTAAGAAAACACTCATGTCCGTGTTCGTTTGTTAATTTTGTTCATGAACGCACATGAACACAAATGGACATTAATGAACACAAACAAGTGTTCATGAATGGAAACAAACACAAACGAATATATATTACTTTTGAATCGAATTCACATACATTAAAACAATAGCTAGATCTATCAAAAATATAACCTAATTGGATACAAAAAGTAGGTTTATTGATCTCATACAGTCATATATTTATCTCGTATATATTATTTATTTGGTAAAAATAAATAAAAATAAAAGAATATAAAAAATGTATAAAAATTAAAAACCTTAATAAACTATCGAACACAAACGAACACGTTACCGAATGTTCACGAACATAAACGAACGAACGCGACCTCTGTTCATGTTCGTTCGTTTAACTAAACGAACAGAATTTTTTGTTCGTGTTCGTTCATTTTATAAACGAACAAACACAAATGAACTTACCGCCAAACGATTCATAAACGGTTCGCTGAAAATTCAGTTCATTTGCAGCCCTACACTTCGACCATAAAACTCAGTGTAGCCTATTGGCTTTGATTTGGTGTTTTGTGTATTGTTGATGTCGGCTGTTTGTCCAGTCGTTTTTTCTATCCACCAAAAAAGGATAAAAAAAGATGTAAATACCCATTATCTTAATGTTTTTCTTTCCACTTATTTTTTTCAACGTTTTAAACTACAACAAAGACACATCATCTATCATAGTCACGGTCTGCCGAAAATAAATCCGATAAACAAAATTTGTACATGTGTAAGTTATATAAATTATTGAAATTGCTTCATGTATTTATTTTATTTTTAAGATAGAGGAATAAACAACACATTTCAACAATTTTCTTATATATTTATTTTAAAAAAATTGATAAAAATGAATTATTTATCTTCTTCTTGCATTAAAACCTCTTCTAAAATGAACCAACCCCTATATACCACTTCTTATCAGAGCCGGTAATGAGATCCAAGTACCCTATACGAGTTGAAAAAAGGCCCATAGGCCCTAACAAATTATATAAACTAACTTTTGTAAACGATGATTAATGTTCTACCAATATACATAACAAAATGATAGTATTATAAAGACATACCGTAAACCAATGATTCATGAAGTTCTCCATACCATGAGTCATGGAATGTTTTCTTAAAACCATCATTCCAGCCTTCATACCATGATTTTGTGACTGTGGTGGAGGCTGGAATGGTGGTGGTCGACGGATGTTCGTTATGGTGGCTAGTGATTGACGGACAATGGTAGTTCGTGGTAGTAGTTGGGCTCGTGTGCGTGCATCGTTTATCTTCCCTCATCAACCATTGTTGTTTGTTTCTTTCTTTTTTAAATAATATTAAAGGTTATTTTTATTATTATTAAGTATTCACTATTTAGGTTAATTGATCAATTATTTTTATTTTGTCTCAATAAGTTATGAGGTTAATTTATATGTTTTATATACAGGGCTCAATAAGTTTTGAGGTTTTAATGTTTATATAAAGGACCCAATAAGTTTGTTGATTTCATGTTTAAAAAAATGTAAATATATATAAATAAACTTAAGTTATTCTACAAAGGTTAAAATAAAGGAGAAGTGTGAGAATAATACAAAAAACACAATGGGTCACAAAATATAACACAATGCCGAAAAACATAACATAATGCGAAGAAAAAGACACAATGAATCACAAAATAAGGTAAATAAGGCACAATGACAAAAAAAGACACAACGTCAAATAAGTAGACACAATGATCTAACAGAGTTAAAGTTCCAAAAGTGAAACCTAAAATCCAAGATCGTAGAGGTTGATGAAACGCTTCCAAGAATGAGTTCAATCGGAATTTGTTTGATACCCTTCCTACAACTTCCTATTTTTAAGAGACTGTGTATTTAATTCTAACCCCATATAAATATATTTAGGCCCTCCGGGGAAAATACGCCTCGACCGGGAGTGCGGCTCGCCCACCCTTAAGGCCGGCTCTGCTTCTTATAGTTCCGCCTTAGTTAGTATTTGTTGAAGTTGAATAAAGAGTTGTTATTTATATAATGCAAATTGTATAATGTATATGTTATGGTTTTTAGCAATCATATCGAGTAGTTGTTATATTTGACTCATGGCTACATATGACAAAGAACCTTAGAATCATATATATGGCCCGCAGTTATAATTTTCAACATTTTGGTTTGTCTTTGTACGTCCAACAAGTTGGTAATTAGTTAAGCCATGCATTAAGGCTTATGAAATGTGTTACATGTTACCAAGAAAAATATTAGGTAATACCTACACATACATGCATGTGTAGGCCGGTTATATGTATGTAAACCATTAAAAACGGTTTAGGTATGTTTTTTAGTTACCAATATGATCGTTGATTTTTTTAGACTTGGACAAAATGACCATGCCTTGAATCCATTCAGTCTTATTTTAATATTTTATCTCTCCTTTTTAGCATAAGATGATGTTACATATGTTTGGAATTTTAGGAAAAGATGATGTTACATATGTTTGGAATTTTAGAAGAGTATATGGAAATTATATTCTTTGGTGAATAAATCTAAAACTCTTAGAGTAAAGTTTTTTTTACAACACTTAATTAGTTTAATTAAGGTGTTAATTAAGTGACTAATAAAGTGAAATCTTTCACTCATCCTCAACTCTTGTATAATTAGTAGGCTATATGCCTTATTTGATACTAGAGAAAAGAATATACATGAATACATGAAGAGTTTTTAGAGAAGAAGAAAGACTTCACTTATATGTTGAGTGGAGTATTTTCTACCAAATTTCATAAATTTTAACAATACAAATCTTTACCTGGTGTAACCCCAGGCGCGTGAGCCATTTTCGGCAGTACAAACTGCTTTGGCTGTTGTACCATGGGAGACAGACGCGTTGTCTTTAGTAGATGCGCGAAATCTGTTTTAAAATTGTAGGACATGAGTCACAATTTTATTAAAAATATTCATAAAAAAATAAAGAAACAATCTTAAAACCTTATTCATAAGGATTTTGGGTTAACGAAATGGTTAAAATAAAAAATATTTTAGAGATTTTTATATAATCGTGTAAATATTTGTTTTTGTATAAATACGTATGTAGTACAACTTATTGGGTTTGGATTTATAGAGATTGTGGTATAATATTAAATCCTATACCGTGATACAAAACATTTGGTTTTTGGATTCAACCATTTGGTTTTAAAATGATCTTAATCGTGATTTTTTTTAACATGTGTGTTAGACAGGGTTTATTGGTGTGAACCATACGTTTTTTTTTTTTTTTTTTTTTTTTTTTTTTTTTTTTTTGTAAATGTTGAATTCCATAACGTGCGTGTTAGACTTAGTTTATTTTATAAACAATACATTTTTTTTGTAAACGTTTCATTTTCTAACATGTGTGTTAGAAATGATTATATCAGCAAAATATATTGATTTGAAAAGTTTGTCTAAATGTCTCATTTCTTATAATGGGTGTTGGAAATAATTTATTTTGATAAACTAAAAAGCCTTATAATGATTTTTGAAATCATTTATTTCTAACGAACGTGTTAGAACTGGTTTATTTATACAAACCGATAAGTTCAATAGGACAACTAATTCACTTGCCGAAAAATGGTCACTATGGGGGCATGGCTAATATGTGTAAGCTAGTATATATGGTTATATATATCCCCCTAAACTATAAAAGGGTGTTTAAATATGTCCTTGTCCATTCCCTTGACATTCAATGACAAATTGTGAGGCTAAGCATAATATATAGTAAATGATGTGGGTAAATCACGGTAACCATAATGCTTTTAATGGTTTGAGGAAAATCACCTATGTTAGAAACAAGTGGGATCGCTTCAAATGGAATTGGGGGCACAATTTCTAGAGCTCTCGCAGAACCAGGAAAGTGTTGCACGACCATTATTGGACACGAAAATGAGGGGATGGCCCGACTAAGAAGAGTAGTGTGTGAAGTGTATTGTCGTCTACACAAACGAGGCTTGGTTCAAGGACATCGCGTCTACAAATTGCTAGGAGGCTAAGGGGCTGTTTGGTAGCCTCTAAATGATCATTAAGAGGCTACATCTGAATGGTTTATAGTCTCTTAATGGTTAAGATGCAATCTTACGTATGAATGATTAAAAGGTAACATCTTAATGGTTGCTTCATAACCATTAAGAGTTAAGGTTACCTCTTAATCATTCAGAGGTTATGATCCATTAAGAGGTAGCCTTTGAATGGTTATTAAGAGACTACGAAATAGCCCCTAAGTATGCTTCACAAAGGAAGGTT
This sequence comes from Ambrosia trifida, assembly GCA_028751855.1. Classification (NCBI taxonomy): domain Eukaryota; kingdom Viridiplantae; phylum Streptophyta; class Magnoliopsida; order Asterales; family Asteraceae; genus Ambrosia; species Ambrosia trifida. The sequence continues at coordinate 51,155,844 of CM054123.1, forward strand.
CAAAGCTAATACCTACCTATCCTGTAATACTTAACTGTCGAGGTTGCATTGGAAATTTTGTGTGTTTTGATCAATCTCCATTCATGTGGGGGATTGTTGGAATTTTAAAATAGTGAATGGAAATTTAATTTAAAGAAATTATTAATTATAATATTATATTCTTCATGTGGCGAATAAATGAAAAAATCTTGAGTAGTGCTTTTTTACAATACTTAATTAGTTTAATTAGGGTGTTAATTAAGTGACTAACAAAGTGAAACCTTTCACCCATCATCAACTCTTGTATAATTAGTAGGCTATGTGCCTTATTTGATAATAGCGAAAAGAATATACATGAATACATGAAGAGTTATTAGAGAAGAAGAAAGACTTCACTCATATGTTGGGTGCTATAGAAAGGGGTACTTTCTATCAAATTTCATAAGTTCTAACACTACAATTTTACCTAGTGTAACCTCGGGCGCGTGAGCCATCTTCGGCAGTACAGACTGCTTCGGTTGTTGTGCCTGGGAGACAGACGTGTTGTCTTCTGTAGAGGTGCGAAATCTATTTTAAGGGAAGCGTGTTGAATACGTGTCACAGCCACAACCGTCAACATTATGTTTGTTAGTTTATTCTTGCAGCCAAGAATGATCGTACAAAAGGACATGGTTCAAGGTTTCGTTGAAGACTATACAAAGATTCCTATAAGAAGACGCAATTCAAACTCTTGTTGAAGACTTCAATTTGAATCATTTTATGATGTATTTTATATTGTTTTCCTTTGGATTTGTACACCGTACAGCTAATACAATTTCTCAAATGTATAAAGATTGTTTTTTTATTATTTTTATTAATATTTTTAATAAAATCGTAACCCATGCTTTACAACATATTAAACTTAAGTATTGCTATATGAAACACCTTATTATTTTTATATGAAACAACAAACACAATATATTATTTGGGCTCTCAGTACCACTTCGTATGAAACCCCATTATTACATTTAGTTTGTTGTTCTACAAACTCTTCGAATTTCACCTTGACTCCCAGTTTTCAACTCAATATTACCCATCCTTATCATTGATCTTCCAAACTCAACGTTAAATGTCAATCCAAGTAGTCCACTAAGTCCCAAAAACCGTTGTACGATCGGTCGAGTGGTCGGGTCACTCCATAGCTTTGCATCGGATTCAAGAACTCCTCTTCCATTCCTCAAGTTTGCATAGAAGGAGTTGTCGAAGCGCGTAACGCTGCCTGTGTCTAAGGCCACGCGTACCGAGGCGTCACCGCCATTGGGACAAAGGGCTCGAAGCTGGGGAAGGAATGATGGGTTGATATCCGGGTCGGGTTGGTTTGTGTTGTTGAAGTTGTATAGCCTGTAGCTGAATACTGCACAAGCACCTGTTCCAATTGTATGTCCACCTATAGTACACAAAGTTACATTAGTTATAAAAATTAAGATGTAAAATAAAAATAATTAATATAAAAACCCTTTTTATAGATAAAAAAATGAAAAAAAATATTGTAAAACTTTATTTGTATAAATATAAATAAGTATTTAAATTAGAAAAAAAGATATTTGCAAAAAAACAAATATTAATTAATATGAACACAAATAATTACTATATAATTTTGTTTGTATGATAATATTAATTAATACAACAAGATTATTTGGCTAAAAAATTAATATAACAACATTATTTGTAAAAAATAACGTGAAATTCAAATAGTTTATATAAAAACATTTGGAGCTAGTAGTAGATTAAATCTATTGCTCCGCGGAGCAGTGGCTGACACGTGACATGTATTAAATGATCAAGCTATTTTCTAAAGAAAAAGAGTGTCAAACAACTATTTGTTCATTTAAAAAAATCAAGACTAATGGGTCAAAATGATTATCCCTTTATAACATATCTTGTGCTCTAGCTACTTATTAGTACTTACCAACAAGAGTAACAAGATCTTGGATGTTCAGATTTTTATCAGCAAACTTTCTAATTTGGACACTAATAGGATCATTAAAGCCAGGCAAGTTTGCAGTATCCGATGCTTGCGAAACCAATCCATCTCTACGTCCTAATGGCACTTGCCAACTAGTTCCACCCGCCTGCGCAAAATATATAGTTAAAATCAATTAATATAACTTCATAACACGCAATCAGCATGATTTATAGTTTGTTACAAAAATATTTAATTACCAGGACCACTGCGTCACGGGCAGCAAGAGCAACAATATCCGCGCAAGAGACCACTCCAGGGCAGGCGCTTTCGAGCTGCGTTTTGGCAGCATCAATAACCTCAAATCCTCGCAAGGGGACATTTGGTGGCGCGGTCTTTTCACTTGATGGGCCGTCAAGTAGTACGGACCCATCACATCCATTGACAAAGCAGTCATGGAAGAATATTCTTAGTACACCAGCTGCGAGTGTGGGATCGGCTTGGACAGCAGACTGAACCGCAGTTCGGACTATTGACTCGACTCTTGGACAAGTGGTCCCGTAAAAGCCGACCCGTGTGACTTGACCTTGTGTCGTGGTGGCTAGTGTGGCAAATAGAAGACACATCAACATACCCATTATGTTAAAGGAAGAAACCTTCATTACTATAATATATTGTGTAATTAAGCAATGTGCATGAAATGAAGTACTTTGGTGTAGTAAATCGTAAACGAGATAGATGTATATTTATAATCAACAAGGTGGTCCACTTGAAGGTGTAGAGAAAGGAATGGTGTTTTAGAACTTCTTGACAAGTGGGATCCAAATGATGGCCATGATTATTAAATATCGACATGGAATTATTGTTAGATGATGTTTTAACTTTAACGTTACATGACGTCTTCGATGATATTACTATGTTTTTATAACTTTTTAATATTCAAGCCCACTTAACTGTATAGTCATAATGAACTAGATCTTTGCCCGCGTTACACGCGGTTTACCAACGTACAATTATATTGAGGGGTAAAACATATAAAAAAATGTAGCAGAAATATTTTATTAAGATTTAAAACAAATAAATACACATTCTATTCAAATATCAAAATATTTTTCTTTATACACAAGATTTTTTTGTTTTAGTCTTGACTTTCCCATCAGCATCAAGTATAAGTAACTTGACGCCTGCCTTGCTTTTAACTGTTGACAATGCGACATAAAGTTGACCATGTGACAATACTGGGTCTCTTAAATATAATACAACCTTCGATAAAGACTGTCCTTTGATTTTATTGATGGTCTTTGAGAAACATACGCTTATTTGGAATTGTTCCCTTTGGAAGTTGACTGTAATCTTATTATAAGATGAAATATTTTATTAAAATGTAAAAGAAAATGATACATATTCTAATCAAATATCATTAAAATATTTCTTTATACAAAACATTTTTGTTTTATTCTTCACCTTGTCATCCGCGTCAAGTATAAGTAACTTCACGCCAGTCCTGATTTTTACTCTTGATAAAGCACCATAAAGCTAGCCATATAAGAGTACAGGGTCTCTTATAAACTATCAACAATAATGTTAAATCCTAAAAAACAATTCAACCATGTAGAATTTTTACCAATATAATAAACAAACATCAAATGTAAACACGCAACTTATGTAGATGAAAATTGTTTCAAAATCAAAGCAAACACAAATGAAAACAAAATGTCAACACACAGGAAATAAAAATCCTGACAATAAACCATTGTTCAAAAAAACGGGTAATTGATCCTATTTTTCAACCTTAGGAATCAAGACCGTGTTCTCAGGTGATTTGTTACGGGAAATCAACTTTTCAGACTTGAGGACTTTAGTTGTTGTCTGACTTGCATCATCTTCCATTTCGTAAACTTTGTCCAAGCTACGCTTTATCTCAGCTTCATCACGAATCAAACTAACTCTAGAAGATGATTCTGGAGTAGTGTTATCTCCAACAGAATCCTACAATATTAAAAGCCATGTATAAATTGTTAGAATAAACTACATTAAAATGTAATCTGAACACATGATTGACCAAGTAAACTACTAACCTTCAAAGACACCGTATTCTGTGTTGAAGAGTCACCTACATCGATATTTTCAAGCAGAGGTTGTTCGATCTAAAAAAAAAATGTAATAAAGAACCGATTAACGTAAAAAGGGTTTAAACAATAACTAAATAACAACAAAAATAATAACGATTCATAACAGTAATTATAACGAAAATATTTAAATCATAATCATAACCTGAATGTCAAGGAACCGTTCTTCAAGAGAAGCTACAATTTCCGAATCATTTGTAAGCTTCCTTATACCATAACCATCAACATGCTTATCAATATTAAATTGCCCTACTTTAATTTTGAAAGCAAATTTCTTCTCTTCAATTTCATAAAACTCAACAGGAATTACTTTCTCTTCAATAGAAACCTAGATCATACATCATATAAGTAATACAAAGTAGAATTATATATATTGTTTAAAGCTCAAAAAAATAGGTTACCTGTTTGCTTTTCTCAAGAAGCTGCATCGCTGACATGCCCAACATTTTTTTTGCTTCTCGATCAAACAATGTAAGGGATGTAATTCCAGTACAATCCTGTACTCTTATTGGAATCCTATACCTAAAACACCAAAACTAAAAAATCAGATCTATATGTAAAAAAATTACTAAACGTAAACATGAATACTAAAACATAAAAAATAAATAAATAATATCATACAATTATAACTTATGTATAGAAAATAGAATTCTTACACTGGATCACCAGAGACAATCTGTTTTGGACAACCTTTATTCGTGCAAATCAAAACTTGTTTAAATGAAGTTACGTCCTTCACCTCTTCATCATTTGGTAAACTCAAAGTTGGCTCAACCTTGTGGTTGCAGAACTCGCAACCAAGGTAATACCAATCTTCGTTAGGATCCACCCCTTGATTGTTCCAACAACAATTACTTGTTTGTTAACCTACAAAACCAAAATTAAAAATGTCACGAATAACCTTGAAATGTATTTGGAAAGAAAGTTATTAAGAAAAAAAAGATCGAAATAATTTTATACGAACCTCTGTTATCAATGGAAGCTCACGAATACTGCTAAAAGTTGTTTTATTCAAAAATTCATCAGACATATTCATACTACCAGACGATCCCAGGGATCGTTGAGCAGAACATGATTCGCTGGAGATAAACTTTTCAATATAACTGTAATTAAAAAAAAATATTTATATATCTTTAAACAACTAAAAACATATAAATAAAACACAAAAAAATATAACTATTCTACCTTTTCTTGAAAGAACGAATGTCTTCAATGTCTTCATTAATAAAAAGGCGAGTGATAAAGAAAGCATTTTGAACACTTACATTGCCTTTGAAAAAAAATATTAAAACAGGTAAAACAAATACCGGTATACAAAAATATCTAATCGGAATTTCTAAAAAAAGTAATATATAACATACCTTTATAATTGCTAAAGCTTCCAAATTGAACAATAAGGACTACATGAACTTCATCTTCATTCTGCTTGATGTATTCAAACATCTCATGACTATAATCTTCCCACAAAGAACAAGTCATTTTCATGCCACTACATATAAACAGAATGTATGTTAAAAGGAAAATTATAAAGGGTTTTATACCAACATATTCGTAGCAGATATGAAATACATACTCTAGATCGATCAAGACAAGGTTCATCTTGCTTTTCAAACCAGCTTTAGTTTCTGTTGGTTCTGGTGGAGTCCATTCTTCAACATAGCCAATGAAATCTTAAAAAAAAGTTAAAACAGTTTTATACGAATACATAATCAATATAGAAAAGGATTAAAATACATTTCGTTAGTATAATAAAAACAAACCAATTCTTTGTTCTGTAGACAGATTTCCACCTTTAATTGACTCAAAAGATGAAAAATTAAAACCGTATTCGCTTCCATCAAACTTACTACACTTTGAAATATTAGTTTCAAAAGTAAATGAGAGCATATCTTCTTTAGAAAAATGTTTAGTAGATTTGTTTTCAGCAAGTTGTGAGTTATAAATATAATAGGTTTCATTTTCATGTAAGAATTTTTCATGCTTCTTCATATATCTACTCCATACAATAGCTTGCATTTTCGACCCCTGTTTTAAAAGAAAAAAAAAATTTATTAACAACACATTTTCGCAACAAACAAATGTGTAGAAAAAAACAAATTAAAAAAAAAATATGTTAAAAACATAACCTGTTCATCCATAAGAACCATATCAAGAGAAAGAATTTCTCCAGGTTTCTTTCGATTTTCTCGCTTCCAAAGCCTAAGCACCCTAACTTTGATGGTATATTTAGTCATGCGCCAAGTGATGTCATTCAAAAAAGTAATGTTGTTTGGATCCATAATGCTACAACTCTATGGTATCTAAGTATTATGTACGATCAATCTAATATGTATTTATAGAGGTTTAAGATAAAAATGTAATAAAAATGTAAAGTTTTTTATTTTTAGTAAACATTACTAAATTATGTCTACATAAATATAAGAATTGACCAGAAATTGATTTACATTTATGTGTTTCCATTATTAAGTTAAATTTCGTTTAAAGTTAATTATATAATGAAAATATAATTAGCATTGTTATATGTTTACATTATTAACTTAAAAGTTAATATTGTTAAATTTTGTTTACATACATACGATTTTTGGTATGGTACATTTGAAACTGTGTATAATTAAAATTTAATTTTTAATAAAATTGTTTGTGAAATTTTTTTTAAAAGTAATAGTTAGAAATGAAAATCAATTTACATTTAAGGTTTTCCATTATTAAGTTAAATTTCGTTTATTGATTAAAAAAAGAAAATCATAATTACCATTGTTACATGTTTACATTATTTAGTTAAGGATCATAATTTAAAATATTTTTGGAAAATTGTGATTAATATAATTCAGTTGGAAAAGTCAACGTTACTAAAAGTTTACTTTAAAAATAAACAATAACACATTTAAGAAATATAAAATGTAAATTATTGTTAAAAAAGGTTTGGTAATATAAAAATGTTTCAAAGTTAGTCATAGAATGTATGATGACTTTTTGACTAAAGATTCCTAAATTATGACAACATTAATATAACAGTTGACCAGAAAATTAATTTACATTTAACTGTTTCCATTATTAACTTAAATTTCGTTTTGGTATGTTACATTTTAAACTTTGTATAATTCATTTTATATTTTTAATAAAATTGTTTGTTATAAATTTTTTTAACTAACGACTTTATAAAAGAAAAGTAATTTACATTTAACTTTGTACAATTTTTATAGGTAAAGTTCGTTTATTCATCAAGAATTTATTTTTTGGAAAAAAATTGTTTATTATTCGTTTTTTAAACTAAGCGATTTAAAAGAATTGTAAAACTGTAATACAATTTAATTAAAATAGCCAAACATTGAATTTAAATACCTCTTATGTTACAAAACTGGTTTTAGTTTATAAAGGGTTGGTTTTAAATTTTTTTAAAACAAAGTCATTCAACTTATGTTTTAAATAATTGAAATGTACCAAAAATATTTTGATGATACAATTATATTGATTGTTAGTTAATTGTAATAATCTTAAATTTATTTTGTTAACAATGATTGAGATAAGTTAAACTTCTTAATATAAACGGAATTTATATTTATTTACAATTAATAAATTAAAATATTTTAGGAAAACTGTCATTAATATGATTGACTTGGAAAAGTCAATGTTGCTAAAATTTGACTTTTAAAAAAAATTATCAAATTTAAAAAATATAAAATGTCACATGATTGTTAAAAAATTTTTCTGATATAAAAATGTATGATGACTTTTTTTTTTTGTATAAAAATCTATATGATTGTAATTGTAATACTACTACCTAAACAGTACACAATTCATAATTACTCAATAAACAACAAAATAGGATTAGCATAAACATATATCACGACAAACCAAACATCATATGCACAATCATACATGACAACTAAACCTACCAAAAGTTTACAAAATTAATGTTCAAAAAAACCTTTTTCTTAAAAAGAGTTGGACAACCAATGTTACAAAATATAGTTTTTTGTATCAAAATGTAAAATTTTAAGATGAAAATTCAGTTATTTTAGATTCTTAGGTAATAGATTTACTAACTTATCCAAATATTGCTAACTTACTGGCTAAACAACCCAAAAACATTACAATATACATAACCTACTAATTTATTGTTTATCAACATATATATAAACCCAAAAACCACGACTTACCACATGAGCAGTAAACGTGGAAATGTTTGTGACTACCAACGATAGATCATGTTCTAACTTAAAAAAGTTACCCACCAAAAAGTATTGTCTTCAAAACACATAACAACCACCACTAACCAAACTAACTACCATTACCGCTAACAACATTAGAGAACTTGAACACACCTTGCTTTTGGAAAAACTGGAAATGCATTTGATCACCAAGCTGAAAGTTCTTATCACCTACGAAAGTTGACATACCTCTTATGTTGTAACGGTACTTTCCAGGTTCACCTTCCCTCCCAACAGACACTCCCCAACTAAAACCCTCACCATCACGAATGGTTAAAGCCCTCTTCTTGCACAACCCGTTTTCCCTTGCCCAAGGGGTCTTCATACGCTACGCAAATAACAAATAATAGAAAGTTATACAATAATAATATATAAATATAGCTTGTCATCTCATTTGGATATAACATAAGTGGACATCTAAATAAGCAACAACAGTTTTTCCATAATTGACAACAGACTAACATTTAACATCTAAATAAGTCTAAGTAACAACACTTGACCCATATTAGGAGGTCATCAACTTATAAACCACTACTATGGCTGCAATAACATCTAAAGGCGTATAATAAAACTGTTCGACTAACATGCATTTAAGTTAATAGATTTAAAAAATAAATGATTGCACTTACATAGTAAATGCCATTTGACCCATATGACAAGAAAAGACCATTTGAGTGCAATTTGACCTCATAAGGTCAACAAAGTCTAAATAAACAACTAAATTGGTGCAGTTGAGAACAATGACCACAGATGACCCATTTGAATCAAATATATATTTTATACCAACTGGTAACCAATTTGTGTAATCTGATGATTTGACCAGATTTCACCTATGTGTGTAGCTGAAACTAAAATGAATCTAAATCACTTGACATCTAACAAATAAATCAGTTGACCGATATTTGTTTGAGAAGTCTACATAAGTAACAACAGGTGTGGTTAATTTGTCCATAAAGTAAAATCTAACATTTAGACCACTTCACCCATTTTTAACATCTTAATAACCAACAACAGTTGACCCATATCTGTTATAAGCCTAACATCTAAGATCTACATAATACTAAGTAACAACAGTTGACACATATTAGGAGGTCGTCAACTTATAAACCACTAATATGGCTGCACTAACATATAACGAGTTATAATAAACCTGATGGACTAAAATACATCTAAATCAATTGAACCATTTTCGGACATACTACAAAACCAATAACATAAATTGAAGACTAAATCAAAACCTGAAACATTCCTAGGTTCCTTATAAACAGCAGTTGAAGACTAAATCAATTGAACCATTTTTACTAAATGCAAACCTAAAACATTCAAGCTTAATACAAACCTATAACATAAATGCATAATCATTCTAAGTTGAACGCTTAAATAGTAACAAACCAATAAAGTATTTCTTAAACCATAAATGTATACCTAAAACATAAACCACTAATCAAATACTAAATCATAACAATCCATTTTAAGGTTTCTATAAAACATCAATTGGATCATCAACCTAAAACATGAAAGCTAAATAGAGACCAAAAACATATTTTCCATAATAATCATCAGTATGTAAACAGAATTAATTAAAACCTAAATCATAATCCTAAATCAAAACCCTAAAACAATCGATTAATTAAAATCAGTGTAGTATGTAAACAGGACTAAAATACATCTAAGTTAATACATTTAAAAAATAAATATTATTACTTACATAGTGCCTGTCAACAACGAACACCACTGGCACACCTACATCGTCCTCTTCCTCAGAATCATCATCCTCTTCCTCCATATCAGTGTCCTCTTCATCCTCCTCGCTGTAATCATCAGAAACGACAACCTCCTCACTATCATCAGTAGAAACGACAATGATATCTTCATCAGAGTAATCTTCATCATCATCCTCCTCCTTAACTTCAGCTTCCCATTTAAGTTCAGGAGGAAGAGTAAGCTTGTTTTTCTCAAAAACCGACATATTGTATGTGCTCTGTTAAACAAAAAAGAAGTATATACATTTTATCAGCCTTATGACGTATACAACGAGCAAAAAATATAAAGCTAAAGATTTAGAATTTATATTTAAGAAAACAGAGAAGACCTCATCAATGATTTCGAAGACAATGAGATGATCAGGTGTGATTGAAAAAGTTTCCTTAATGAAAAGCCATCCTTTAGTGACATAAAAGAAACCATCATCAACTGCTAGCTGGATCTTAAACTTTTTACGTGGAGGAGCTCTAACTGCAATTGGGTCCAACGGGAGTTGTCTGTTCATTAAACCATGAACAACGTAACAACTAACATGCTGGAAAAAACACCAAAAATGTTGACAGGGGTTAAAATAAGTTTTTTTATCAAAAAATTGTATAATAAAATATAATGATGTTATTTGATTAAAAAAAAACACATACCAGACGCTTCTCACTGGTATAAGGATCGGACAATCTGCAGTAAAAAAAGTTACCAGCTGCATACACTGCATCTTGATGGAAAGTTATCATCCTGAAAGAGCGAAGATTTTCCTCATACTGAAATAGAAAGTTACACCCAGATGGGTACTTCAATTCAGTAATCATTGTTCTCCAACCATTGTAGAAGAACCACTTGCCAGCAATATTCAACACTTTAATATCATAGACTTTAGAGTCCAAGGTACGGATTTTGGTGTTACCGGTAGGATAACCATAATCTTCGATCCACTTTTGATAGAGTTTTGGTAACGCCTGATAAGAATTACAAACATTAAAATATTATTAGGAAAAGTATAAACATACTGTACTATATACATTTTAGCATGTAACAGATATCTTACAATACAAACATGGTTGTTACCCTCCGACTCAATCCAAAATCCATAAACCATTGTATTCCAAACGTGTATGCACCTGTAGCAACCACAAAAGATAATCGCAAATACATATCAGCAAAGTAATGTTTATATGAGTATAACATAAAGAATATAAATTGAAGACTAAATTGAAGACTAAATGAATTGAACAATTTTTACTAAATGCGTGTTTTAATCCAAACAATGTATGATAACAATCCATTCCTAGGTTCCTTATAACATAAATTGAAGACTAAATCAATTGAACCATTTTTACTAAATGCAAACCTAAAACATATTACTACGAATAATGTCCAGCTTAGCAATTAGGGATAATATTTGTAATCCGTATTCTGACATACTACAAATCGAAACCTGAAACATTCCTAGATTCCTTATAACATAAATTGAAGACTAAATCAATTGAACAATTTTTACTAAATGCAAACCTAAAACATATTACTACGAATAATGTTCCGCTTAGCAATTAGGGATAATATTTGTAATCCGTATTTCGGACATACTACAAATCGAAACCTGAAACATTCCTAGGTTCCTTATAACATAAATTGAAGACTAAATCAATTGAACCATTTTTACTAAATACAAACCTAAAACATTCAAGCTTAATACAAACCTATAACATAAATGCAAAATCATTCTAAGTTGAACGCTTAAATAATAACAAACCAATAAAGTATTTCTTAAACCATGAATCGATACCTAAAACATAAACCACTAATCAAAAACTAAATCATAACAATCGGTTCTAAAGTTTCTATAAAACATCAATCGAATCATAAACCTAAAACATGAAAACTAAATAGAGACCAAAAACATATTTTCCATAATAATCATCAGTATGTAAACAGGATTAGTTAAAACCTAAACCAAAACCCTAAATCAAAACCCTAAAACAATAGATTAATTAAAAGCAGTGTAGTATGTAAACAGGATTTCAAATCCGAATGGACGATAAAAACAATATGAAGTAGAATACCAATCGAATCAGAAAACAATAATGTTATAAGGTAAATAATTGAAATCAGACAAAACACATACAAAAAAAAAACTTAATCGACAAACAAATCAGGAAGAATAGAAGAAAGAATACCTTGAAGATGAGATGAAGAAGACGGGAAGAGAAGCTCAGATATGGACGATCGCCGATCGTCTATGATTAGGGTTTTGGTTGAACGGCGATTGCAAATAAATGGGGGTTAGGTTATAAGCGTGTTTTAATTTGGTTTATATATTTACGGCATTTTTGTTTTAAAAAAAATAGAAAATTTTATAAATTATCACATTGTGCCATGAGGGATAACCATTAAATGCTAGGGTGGTAAATGATTGCCAAGTGTCCCAAAATGCTCCTAAATATTATATGTATAGATTGTAACAAATTGAGTTTAAGTGGAGTGATATATTAACAAGAACTAGTGTTGAATTTTGGTGTTATTCGTTCGTACTAATTCGGATCTTGGGTTATACTAAAAAGTGCAAAGAGTTATATATAGTTTCTAAAGGATGTGAAACTTGATAGCTTGATTATCAAACCTTGACAAGGCATAGTTGTATATAGGGTTGTAAACGAACTGAAAGTTCAGCGAACAGTTCATGAACTGTTTGGCGGGAAGTTCGTTTGTGTTCGTTAGTTTAATAAATAAACGAACACGAACAAAAAATTCTGTTCGTTTAGTTAAACGAACGAACATGAACAGAGGTCACGTTCGTTCGTTTATGTTTGTGAACGTTTGGCAACGTGTTCGTTTATGCTTTATAGTTTAGTAAGGTTTTTAATTTTTATACTTTTTTATATTCTTTTATTTTTATTTATCTTAATGTATGTGAATTCAATGTTATTCAAAAGTTAATATATGTCCGTTTGTGTTTGGTTCTGTTCATGAACACTTGTTTGTGTTCATTAATGTTTGTTTATGTTCGTGTGCGTTCATGAACAAAATTAACAAACAAACACAAACGAACACGAACATGAGTGTTTTCTTAACAAACGAACATGAACATAAAATCTCGTTCGGTAAGTGTTCATGAACTGTTCGTGAACACATAATTTTCTTAACAAACGAACACGAACAAGGCCTTGTTCGTGTTCTTTCGGTGCGCTTGCAGCCCTAATTAGGGTGATTATATTTATAATGAATTGTAACAAATTGAGTTTAAGTGGAGTGATATATTAACAAGAACTAGTGTTCAATTTTGGTGTTATTCGTTCGTACTAATTCAGATCTTGGGGTATACTAAAAAGTAGGCCTGTAAACGAACCGAACGTTCATGAACTGTTCGTGAACTGTTTGGCGGGAAGTTCGTTTATGTTCGTTTATTTATATAAATAAATGAACACGAACACAATTTTTTGTTCGTTTAATTAAACGAACGAACATGAACACATGCTTTGTTCGTTCATGAACGTTCGTTTATGTTCATTCATTTATGTTCGTTTAATTAAACTTTATTTTATTTTTATTATTTAGTTTCCTTTGGTTAAGTAACTTTAATTCGTATAATATTATATACAATATATTTGATATGTTCTAAAATTTGATCCTAACCCTTACATTCTAAACATATCAGCCGCTCTCCACATTTCACAGCCCCAACTCCCTTCTTCTCCACACACCACAACCCTACTAATTTAGATTTTGTTTTGGTTGCATTGTGATGTATTAAACTTGGTTGAATTGTGATGAATCATTATTAAACTTGTTTTTGTTTTTGTTCATTAATGTTCGCTTATGATCATTTGTGTTCGTTTATGTTCATGAACTATTTGTTTAGGTTTTAAATGAACGAACATAAACGAACACGAACACAACAAATTTCTTAATGAACGAACACGAACACAAAAATGTGTTTGATTATGTGTTCCTGTTCGTGTTCGGTTAAAGTTAAATGAACAAACACGAACACGCCTGTGTTCGTGTTCGTTCGGTTCGTTTACAGGCCTACTAGAAAGTGCAAGAGTTATATATAGTTTCTAAAGGATGTGAAGCTTGATAACTTGATTATCAAACCTTGACAAGGCATAGTTGTATATAGGGTTATAAACGAACCGAAATTTTAGCGAACAGTTCATGAACCGTTTGGTGAGAAGTTCGTTTGTGTTCGTTCGTTTAATAAATGAACGAACACGAACAAAAAATTATGTTCGTTTAGTTAAACGAACGAACATGAACAAAGGCCGCGTTCGTTCGTTTATGTTTGTTTGTGTTCGATAGTTTATTAAGGTTTTTAATTTTTACACTTTTTTATATTCCTTTATTTTTATTTATTTTAATGTAGGTGAATTCGATGTTATTCAAATGTTAATATATGTCCGTTTGTGTTTGTTTCCGTTCATGAACACGTGTTTGTGTTCATGAACACTTGTTTGTGCTCATTAATGTTTGTTTGTGTTAGTGTGCGTTCATGAACAAAATTAACAAACGAACACGAACATGTGTGTTTTCTTAACAAACGAACACGAACTGAAAATCTCGTTCAGTAAGTGTTCATGAATGTTCGTGAACACATATTTTTATTAACAAACGAACACGAACAAGGCCTTGTTCGTGTTCGTTCGATTCGTTTGCAGCCCTAGTTGTATATGTGTTAAACATGATGAATAGCATGCTAATCCAATTTTTACCCTTGACGCGAATGTATCAAATTTTTTTTAGCACTCACTTGCATAAGTGAAGATGGAAGGTGTTGTTTTGCTCAAGAGAAGCCAAATGCGCAAGCTATGAATATGCACCCTTGTCCACAGTGAATAGCTATGTTCGTGTTCGAGCAAGACTGTAAACCCTGTTAGGATTAAGCGGGCAGCAGAATAATCGATTCACAACGAACACGCAATAACAACTGAGAAAATATAGAGCAACACACGAACACGAGAATTTTACGTGGTTTGTTTCCAGTGGGGAATCTACATCCACGGGCTGCAACTAGGGATTTATTATTAAGCTCTGACCACTATTACAATTACATAGACATAATATATATAGAGATTAATCTAGGGATAAGGCTTGGTGAACAAGAAAAACCTAAATGAGCTTTCTAAACACCTAATAAAACAACCCCAATAGAAATAACTAGCCTAAGGACTTCACACCTAACAATCTCCCACTTGAAGGCCTTGCGATAAACACCAAGTCCACCAACAAGCACAAAGTAATCCATGTCTTTAGTAATCAGTAAAGTTCAAACACACACAGGAACATAAGTCTTCCAGGTCCAGCTCCCAAGAATAAACCAAACTTCAAACAATGTATCCCCAATCAACCTAGTTACAGCCGGCCAATCATCATCAGTCTACAGAAAGGCCCATTGAAGCCTCAGATGGCTTCAACCCGGTCTTAAAAGACCCCGTCTTCACATCCTCAATCCCAACTGATTCCCATAGACACAAACCATTAGATGTAGGGATTCTCAGAGGAACACTCCCCACTGGCAGAAACTTGTTAGGAGAGATTTCATTCGGAAACCTGGTCTTCTGAACCCAACGTCGATTTCCAGACGGTGTCAGAACATTCCTAGTTCTCCCACTGCTACAAAAACCCCGTACACGTTCAGACCTCCGAATACACTCAAACTGATTATCTGAAGTCCCAGAGTCCTTTTCTGCAAACCAGACTCGTTTAACTATTGAATTAACAAGCCCGACTTTAGCGTTCGTCTTAACAGGGGCGGTCACTTCCCCAGACGGAACAAGCACCATATACAACGACCCCTACTTGAAACCGCTAGCAACCACGCGATTACCTTTAACGAACTTCCACTTTCTACCACCAAACTTAACATCCAAACCCTGTTCATCCAACTGCCCAACGGAGATTAACTTCGTTTCAAGCCTCGGAACAACCCTGACGTCATAAAAAGTCCAAGTAGTGCCCAAAGTAGTAACCAGATCCAAATCTCCCATGCCAGTCACATCAAGAATTTCACCGTTTCCTAGCCTAACCTTACCAAAATCGCCTTTTTTTAACATTGCACATGCCATCATTGCTATGGGTAGCATGGAATGATGCACCGGAATCCATGACCCAGGACTCCACACTGCTTTCAACACATAGTATCAAAGCGTCATCCTCAGAATCGCTTACCGTAGCAGTGTTCAATCCACCAGAATTCTTCGATCCTTCATCATGTTCGGACATTCATTCCTATAATGTACCTTTTCATTGCAGTCCAAACAACATACACTCGGACGAGCCGTAGACGAGCTCCTGCCCCGACCCTTGTTGCTCCCACTGTTTCTACTATTCACCCTTCCCTGCCAACATGTAATATCTCAGAAGACGACCCTTTAGTATTCCTGTGGCGAACATCCTCACCTAATACCAATCCTGGATCTTTTCAAATTTTAACCCTTCAGGTCCCACTGAGTTAGTGACAGCAGTCACCGTCCCGGACCAACTATCAGGCAGTGAAGATAGCAAAATCACAGCTTTGGTCTCATCATCGAATTTCATTCCCAAAGACGACAATCTGGACAGAAGAGAATTCAAATTATTTATGTGCTCGGTCACTGAGCTTCCCTCTTTCATTCTCATCGTGAACAACTCTCTCATCAAGAACATTTTGTTAGCTGCAGACAGTTTTTCATACATGTTCGACAGAGCCGACATCATACCACGAGCCGTGGTTTCAGACATGATGTTAAATGCAACGCTCCTCGTCAACGACAATGTAATAACACCTCAAGCTTTCTTGTCCTTGGCATTCCACAGAGCTTCTTTAGCTTCATCCATTTTCTCCGATTTTTCTTCCAGTACCATATCCATGTCTTTTTTACCCAACAATGCATCTATCTGCATTTTCCACTAACTAAAATCCGAATCGTCAAACTCTTCAATCACCAATTTTCCGTCTTCATCCATAATGACAAAAGAAAAATAAGATCAAAGTAACCCGGTTCCAAGTTGATAATGACCGGTCAAAAATCTGACAATCAAACCAAACCCGAACGACCCGACTCGAATAATAACCCGAAACTTGAACACCTAAAACCCGAACAACAACCCAAACAAATCTTAATCAGAAAATAGGAATGAGTGAACCTGTTTCTCCTGATCACGGCTAAAACAATGGTTTTAAACGACACGTTCCTAGCAATGTCATAATTAGCGGCTTCAATTCAATTGGTCTAACCTGTTACCTTGGTTATCGCAAACCGTATCCTCCAATCTTCAAAACAGAATAAACACCTCTACGAATCGTTACATGAATCCAACGAGTCGTAGCTCCGATAGCACTTGTTAGGATTAAGCGGCGCAGCGGAATAATCGATTCACAACGAACACGCAATAACAACCGAGAAAATATAAAGCAACACACAAACACGAGATCTTTACGTGTTTCAGTTCCAGTGGGGAACCTACGTTCACGGGCTGCAACTAGGGATTAATTATTAAGCTCTGACCACTATTACAATTACATAGACATGATATATATAGAGATTAATCTAGGGTTTAGGATTGGTGAACAAGAAAACCTAAATGGGTTTTCTAAACACCCAATAAAACAATCCCTATAGAAATAACTAGCCCAAGGACTTCACAAAAAAAAAACCCATCATATACAATGTTTTTCATGAAGTCTTTAGAATTGTTGTAAACCAACGACCAACTAGCATTCAAAAAAGTGTAAATAAGAACAAAGATGATAGATTATAGAGAGAAAAACATGATGTAGAATTCTCATTCATAATTGTCACTACAAGAAATACAAGGTAGCCTCTATATATAAGGCTTTTACATTAATACAAATGATATAAAGAGATGGGAGTTGGAATGTGGATAGTCACCATAATAACTTATTTATAACACTCCCCCTTGACTATCCATGTGATAAAAGAAAATAATGTAGTACACGCTTGGTGATGCTGCCCCGTTAAAAACCTTGCCAGGAATACCCAGTGGGACAAAACCCAGCTAAGAGAAAAAAAGTGCACGGCGTATTACTCTTCCTGATACTTTCGGATCAGGTATGTTGCCTTATTAAAAACCTTACTAAGAAAACCCAATGGGATAAAACTTAGTTAAGGTAAAAAGAATGCAACTTGTATGATACTCCCCCATTTGAATATGTAGTCTTTCAATAATATGTGTCAATCTTTCCTAAAAGTTGCTTAAAGCTTTCGTAGCCAATGAAATGTCGCTCGATACCTTGAAGTACAATCCTTTATGTTGAGCAATGGTGTATGATCTTCATGTGAGATTTTCTGGTACCTCATCTCGAAAATAAATATCATATGACCCAATATGTTGTATTACATTCCCAACATCTACAAGACTAACCAAACTTGTTTCCATGGGTTAGAAAAATAAAATCAAATATCATTCATAGTTGTAATATTTGTTATAACTCATTCCAATGTATGCTTGCTTGTCATAGGCTATATCAGGGCGATAAGTTCAAGTGAAAGATATTATAATCATGCATAACTAGGAAAACATATAGTAATGTACATATATATTTAACTATGACACTTCTAGAGTGAAAATCTCTACTTTGGTAGGAGATAAAATGAATAATTTTGCATATCAAGTAATTGGACAACCTGTAATGCACTTTAAGTATAATCTATGTCCATTGTAAAATGTCCCACCATCTTTTCAAGATATACTTTTATGGATTAGTAAGCATATCACTACACATATACTTGAATTGTAGGTCAAGTAACAAGTGCACTATGTCAAGGACTTTAAAAAAATCCCCCCTTTAAAAGTTCTACAAATTCTCTCGATAATGCTTAGACATCATCGCTATAAACTGCGAGTGAACTTTTAAGAGAGAACATTTGATAAAAAGCTGGATAATAATATCAAACTTATGTTTCTCTTTATCGGGATATCTCATGAGTTTTACAACACTCAACCCCCTAATTTTAGTTCATACATATTTTATTACCTTTACATAGTACTTCTTAAGGTATTGATATCAATGCTGCAGGCATCATCAATCCATCAAGGACTTTTTTCCATCTTGACCAATGCAAATGCATTTACTTTTTAAGAGCTTTGGTATATGATTTTAACATTAAACAAATCAATTGGGAAAATCAATAACATCCATTTCATTTCCAGTTTGTATTGTACCATTTTTATACATTGAGGATCGTAATCATGAGGTTCAATTTATTTCCCAACCTGTGTACTGGTGCACAAGAATTACATCTGACATCAACTACGAGCATTTAAAGATGATGGAGAAAACCACACACGATACCTTGGAGTATTTCGGCTACGGTATATTTACAATTTTATATATAGTTTTAAAGTAGTAGTTAAATTTAAGTTTAATAATTATGGTTATATATATATAATTTAAATTTTTTAGGTAGATGTCAATAATATGGAAAACGTTACTAAAGAAACCCCGTATGGAACGATCTTCAACAAATATAAGAAGTGCATTTACAAAAACATAAAATACCCGACATGATTGGTAGTATAGATTGTTGTCAATGGCGGGTAGGGCTGGCATAACAGGTTACACGAACCTGTTAAGACATGAACCTGTTAAGACACGAACACGAAACCTGTAAACACGAACATGACACGAAATCTAATCGTGTCATTTTTTTCAAACACGAACACGAACCTATGTATAACAGGTTAACAAGATAAGACACGATAAGGAACACCTAGTAAAATAAGTTAACACGACAAGACACGAAAAGACACGACAAGACACGATAAGACACGACAAGACATGATAAGAAACACGATAAGACATGATAAGACCTGTTAAGACACGTACACGATAAGACACGAACACGAAACAGGTAAACACGAATACGACACGAAAATAAACAGGTCTTAACGTGTCGACATGTTAAAGACACGAAACCTGTTAAAATCGTGTAGGTTCGTGTCAGGTTATCGTGTCCGTGTCTGAATTGCCAGCCCTAATGGCGGGGTATAATTGTCCAACAGCATGCCGACGTCAACATACACGCGGTGAAAAAAAAGGACCAATGTTGGTTTAAATGCCCCTGCCTCATACGACCTTTGGGTTTGGTCGGTCCATTTTGGCGTCGTCGGGTGTATAAATGACATAAATACTTTCCAGTTTTCACAATTGATAGAGGCTTAGATTGCCGGCACAATACAGAAAGCTGGGTTTAATGCAAATGATAATTACTACGAGCATGGATACTACTTGGCTGATGGTATATATTAGGAGTATTCAATGATTGTCAAGACGTAATCTGAAACACTCGATGTAAAAAGACAATATTTTAAGAAACTGCAAGAGTCTGCAAGAAAGGGCATCGAGATCTGTTTTGAGATTCTTCAACAACGATGCCATTTTGTTAGAAATTCTTGTCGTATATGGGATAAAGAAAAAAAATTAGAATGGTAATGTATGATTGTATCATATTGCATATTATGGTCCTAGAATACGAAGGAAAAACAATATGTCATAACTATTTTTCGAAAGATGATGGTGAAGGGACGCAGGCGACAATGAAGGAGAAAATTAAAAGCAGTCAACAACTTTTGGGTTCTAAGGATTTACATAACGCGTTAAACACATATTTGTTTGATTTTATCATAACCGTGTTTTTAGCAATCAAAATAAATGTCTACTTTACAATCATAATTTTAATAAAACATATTATTCAAACGTTGTTAGAAATATATAAGTACTAAAAAAAAGTGTTTACACATACTAAAACTATAACCTATTTATTGTGAGATATAATGACTAAATATTGATATTGCAACATTCTTATTTTAGACTAAGGGGGACATAAGTTACCTGTTACCATGTGACAATAGTAGGGTTCACAAATCAAGCCTTCTAAATGTTAGGGGAATGAAAGAGTTTGAGTTTTGAAAAATTTATGTGTATAACTTAAAAATAAAAAAATTCAACCAATCAAAATCTTCCATCTCACCACATGCTTCACCCTACGCCGGTGAAGAAGGCCACGCCAAAGAGGAAATGCCCTATGCATTATTATGGAGGGGTGGTGTGGGGCTTAGGTGCGAGTATATAGACTTAGGGGCCGTTTGGTTGATTAAGTGCTGAATCATTAAGATGGTCTGAATAGTTAAGAGGCTCTGAATGATTAAGAGCTGAATCATTCAGCATCCCTTATTAGCTTAACGGTTGAGCACTTAATCATTCCATTCAGATGCTGAAACAAACAGTCTGAATGCTGAATGATTCAGACCTGAATGGTTAAGAGACTGATTAAGAGGCTACCAAACAACCCCTTACATTACCCACGCCAAACCCCCACCCCACTCCAACACTCTTAAAGAAAGGCGGCCTCTTCGGGCAATTGACAAAGACACTTGAGTGCAAGTATATAGATTTACATTACAACGATCATTGGTGGAATATGGATATACTCATATTAGGAGGGTCCACCATTGTTTTATTCACACAAGTATTTTTATATTTTTTACAAGTATTTTTTTATTATTTTTTTTTTGTACACATGAAAAGCTCCAAAATTATGCATGGTGGTGGTCAATTGTTTACGCCCTTAATTTGATGTAAAATTACACCTAACCACAAAATGCCAACAACTTAGAGTCGTTTGTGGAATTTTCAAACACGTCACTATACGATGTTCATCAAACTGTAACGTGGGATGTCAAATAAGCTGCCAAACTCAAATTATTTTATTTTTTTATTTTTTAGCGAATACAATGGATTAACTAAAGCACTTGTATATATAATCTGTGGACTGAAATTGTATACTAACATTGGGGTTAGAAAGATATTTACAACATGCTTTGTGAATTGTGAGAAAAATAAAATGATTCTGAATTGAAATCTCTTTCCATGAAGTGTATAGTTGATAAATATGGAACCAAACCCTTAAATTTATATGGTAAGAGAGATTGAAATAGCACAATTAGTTACGTATACACTATCTAACCCTATATGCTACATATAAGACTATACGTGATATTTAGGGTTAAACCTCGTTTCAAAAAATGTTTGAAAAATATGGTTGAAATCTCTAATTCCATGAAGTGTATGGTTGAAAAATATGGAACCAAACCCTTGAATTTATATGGTAAGAGATATTGGGTGAAGTTTGCAACATTTCAAATAAAAAATAAAAAAAGGGGTGATACGTGTCGTATACCTAGACGACACGTATTAATGTTGACCAAAATGGGTCAACTATCAACAAATAACTACAAGTATATATCAAAATGGGTCAACTATCAACATTTAAACTACAAATATACTAAATGGGTCAAATATCCTATTTACTAAACATATTTATACCAAATGGGTTAACTATTAACAAATAACTACAAATATATACCAAATGAATCAAATATCCTATTTAATAAACATATTTATACCAAATGGGTCAACTATGAACAAATAACTACAAATATATACCAAATGGGTCAAATATCCTATTTACTAAACATATTTATACCAAATGGGTCAACTATGAACAAATCACTACAAATATATACCAAATGGGTCAAATATCCTATTTACTAAATATATTTATACCAAACGGGTCAAATACTAACATTTAAACTACAAAGAGATACCTGTGTAAACATCGTTTGCGTAGGCGTAACTTGAGGAAGGCTTTCTTTCGGAAAAAGGCATATGCCCAATCCCGCGAGTATGTCTGCGACGACTACCCAACACCTCTTCAAATATAGCAACCTTCAAACACCACAAATAATATTAGTTTTAACCTACTTTAAACCCAACAAACAATCTAAAAAACATGAAAACTAAACACGCACATAAACAAATATATACCAACCTGATCCACCTGTTGGGAGCTGCTTCCTTCTCCTCCTTCTTCTTCGGCGATCCGTTGACGTTCAGATTCAACCCGTGACTTTAACTTGTGTTGTATTTTACAAAAGTGATTTAATAGATTATAAATATATATAATAGATTATAAATAAATGCTTACATAACCTGCCTTCCTGTATGTCCCATACGGTATGCTTCATACCGTTCCATGCCCTGTTTAACATTAAAAGTTAAATAAACATCATCGTCTATGTATATGTGTGTGTATACCTTTTTGTAATAGTGACTGGCAAGAGAGCTCGTTCCACCTCGGTATGTGTTCGTTTGTTTTTGGCGGGCGGCTTTGTTCATTTCAGACTTCTTTATATGCTCTGGAGTGCAGAAGTGATCAACAGCTCGACGCCAGTTTTCCGGTTTCATACCCGGGGAGGATTTTGCTTTGCTAATTCCACATCTCCATCATCTGCCAACACCCGCAAATAATGACCATTTGCTTTGTTTTTGCGGTCGCTGTACCGCTTTCTGACAACCGCCATAATGCCTCCTTTTTTTAGCAGCATGGATATCTTCATTAACAACATCCAAGTCGAAGTAACTCTAATAATTAAATAAAACAAGCTAGTCAGATAGAAAAAAAAATCAACAAATAACATATAGAATATATATTTACAAATCACTAACCTTTAAAATCTCAAATAACTTGTTTTGATCAGTCGCAGAAACATTATCCCAACCTTCCACATCCAACGTGATCTCACGCCATATATGCATGGATGCCTCCCGGGAGAAGAAGGCGCCAAGTGTGCCTACAGGCATGTTGGTGGCGGCATCATCAAATGGAATCTCTACCTTGCCTTTGCCTTTCTTAAGTGCTTTTCTTAAGCCAATGTTTTTTGCCAGGCCCCGTGTTCTCCTACGAGGAGCTGCATTTAGAGTTAAAAATAAACAGTAAAGAATTATAAGACTTACCATCATCTTCCTGGTGGTTGTGCCACCAATCATCACCGCCTGGTGGCGGTGGCGGCGCCCCTGCCCCTGCACCGCCCCATAACAGCGGCCATCAAATAAACAAACAAAAACCAAATTGAACTCATAGCGTCCTGCAAAAAGGAAATAAAAATTAATAGTCACATTATTATATGTAAGTCCTGCAATTAGAAATAAAACTTATTAGTCACATTATTATATGTAATAAATGAAGTATAAATAGTAAACATTGATTTATTATAATAAATACATGAAATCGTCAACAATTACTGTTTTTTAATCAGACTCCATGTCATCATAATCTGGATCGTCATCGTCACAATATGTCCCAGCATCAGCAACTTCACTGTCATCATTGCTCGGGGCATCAACTTCCATTGCATTCTCACCTGGAGTAGCATGAGAAGATATGTTTTGAAAGTATTGGCGGAAGTCAATAATTAGGCCAATATTAGATGAAGAGTTATTGTGAACGACGTCAACATCCTCGCCTAACTTAGTGTCTACGTTTTGAACATTCTCGAGTTGTGGTGGTCTATCCCAAATTTGCCGGTGATTAACATTTTCGACGACCCACCTATGTTTATTATTTTGTTTTACTCGAGATGGTTCTTGGATGTAGAACACTTGTTTGGCTTTTCGGGCAAATAGGACAGTTGTATATCCATGAGGATAACCGATCTCAATAATCTCTTCTAATACGCCATAATATTTCTCACCATTCTCTCCCTCCACCATAACCCCTGAGTTTTGCGTTGCACGTTTTGTATCACGTGAAGCCACCATAAACTTAACACCGTTGACTATGTAACCGGTGTAAGTCTGGGCCATTAAGCGCGCACCCAATGAAAGAGCATATAACTTTGGGTGGAATTCTGAAGAACTTTCTTTCTTCATCTTATAGACCTAACAAATTTAAAATAATACTGTTTGTTATATATGCATTACCTAACAAATATATAGCAACGAGTGTTATATATGTATTACCTTGTGTTGAAACCATTTCGAAAAATTAGTTTTAATATCATCTTGGGGATGTGTAGATTTGAATTCACTACATTGAAGAAATATGTATAAAAGCAAGAAAAATTAGTCTTAATTATATATTTGGGATGTTCAGTAAATATATAAAGGATATGAGCACTTACTTCATCTAGCCCCTGGCTTCTTCGCAATTATCGAGGACAAACCATTCTATCTTGAGTTTGTCCTCAACTGAAAGTAGTTTGTCATTCGTTGCACTGATCGGCTTGCATTGGGACTCAAACACCCATAACTTTCTTTTTTCTACAACGGCGTCCTCATTTCTCTCAGGCTCATTGAACTTAGTCTTAACATTTTGCAGGTACATTGATCAAAATGTTAGAGCTTCTTCAGCTACATAACCTTCTGCTATACAACCTTCTGGTCTTGTCGGGTTTTTAACATAGTTTTTCAGTTTTTTCATATACCGTTCAAAGGGATACATCTATCTCATATAGACTGGACCACCAAGAATCGCTTAATCGGGTAAATGCATAACTAAATGAACCATTATGTCAAAAAAGGCCGGCGGATAGATCAACTCTAACCTGCACAAGATCATAAGAATGGCATCCCTCGCTTTCTTCATATCTTCCACTACCAGTGTTCTGGAGCAGAGCTGTTTAAAGAACGCACAAAGGTCTACCATTGGTGTATAAACATCTTTGCCAAAAAATGCTCTAACCCCAATTGGTATCAATTTTTGCATGAGAATATGACAGTCATGTGATTTCAAACCAGTAACTTTAGTATCATTATCTGTCACCCTCTTACTAATATTAGATCCGAACCCATCTGGTAGTTTAACATTTTTTATAAACTGACAGAAACTCTTTCGGTCACGCCGGGTGAATGAGTATTTTGGGTGTGGGCAGGTCCACTTGGTTGCCTTTTTTTCAACCATTGCGTCTTTTGAATTTTCAGCTTCCCTAAGTCTTTTCGTGCATTTGAGTTGTCTTTCGTCTTGTCATTCATCAAAAGAGTACCAAGCAAGCTGTCGCACACATTTTTCTCGATATGCATAACATCTAAGTTGTGTTTCAACTGCAGAGAGGACCAATACTCTAATTCAAAAATTATGCTTCTTTTGGACCAGTTTAACTCGAAGTCTTCCCGATTAGGTTTAGCACCTCCAAATTTTGGATGCTTGCCTGGTAGGCGATTGAGTAGAAGATCATGTTGAGCATCTATGTTAGCGGGACTAAACTGTCTCGGGGGGCTCTTGTCTCGTGTGCCCCGTTAAACTCAGAACTTTTTCTCCACTGATGGTTGCCATCTAAGAACCACCGATGGCCTACATACATACATTTACCTATTACACGCACTGAAGGGGTGTCTTCGTTGCAAGTCGGGCATGCTTTGTATCCCTGCCCGCTCTAACCTGGTAGACTGCTACGAGCTGGAAAGTCACTTATAGTCCATAACAACGCCGCCTTCATTGTGAAGTGCATGTTTGTCGCAGCGTCTTTAGCACGTACGCCAGTCTGCCTCAAATCCTTAAGCTCATCCACCAACGGCCTAAGGAAAACGTCCATGTCCTTCCTAGGGGATTTAGCGCCAGGAATCAACAAGGTCAACATAAATGTGGACTCTTTCATGCATAGCCACGGAGGCAGATTGTATGTGGTGAGTATAACCGGCCAAGTGCTATGAGTCGAGCTTTTGATGCTGCAAGGATTAAAACCATCAGCTGCAAGCCCTAGGCGAACATTTCGGGGTTCACTCGAGAAGTTAGGGTACCTTAGATCAAAGTCCTTCCATGAAGATCCATCAACTGGATGACGCATAATACCATCTTCTGATCATCCGGTACCGTGCCATATCATATCTTTTGTTGTGTGCCTTGAGCCATACAAGCGTTGTAGTCTGGGGGTCAAAGGAAAGTATCGTAACACCTTGTGAGGTACCTTCTTGCCACTTGTGTCTTTATTTACCCACCGACTCTCATTACAAACAGGACAGTTCTGCAGCGACTGATGTTCTTTCTATAAGAGAGCACAGTCCCATTTACACATGTCTATCATCTCAATCCCAAACCAGTCTTCTTTAATATCTTTTTGGATTTGTAATGTGAAGGAGGGACCTTGTTACCTGCTGGAAGTACAGATTAGAAAAACCCGAGAAGCTCATCAAACGAATTATTAGTCCATTTGTGCCTTACCTTCATATTCATAGGCTTTGATATAAAGTCAAGGGAGGAATAATCAGTAAACCCAGGATATATTTCTGATTCGACTTCATCTATCAGGGCTTCAAACTCATCACGAACATCACTACTCCCTGTATTCGAGCCCCCTTCGTTAAGGTCTGTATCCTCATCCATGCGCTCCGCTATAAGGTCTGCGATAACGTCATTCATATCGCTTCTTCCCCTAACCTCATTTACGACTACTGGAGACGGTGTTAGGACAAAAAGGATTGGTGAAACCACTTTTGCAAACCTTAGTCTAATTCACTTTCTGTCAAAATACTCTAAGTATGGAACTGCTGAAGACAAGGAATCAAACTGCTGAAGAAGAGATTCAGAAGTACTGAAGAAGAAGTCATCAGAAGTTCTGAAGTTCAAACCAGACACTTCAACTGAAGAACTGCTGAAGACAAACTACTCATCAGTAGTTTGTCATTCATCAGTACTTAAAGAAGATCTTTTCCACCGCCCTTGTATATCAGTAGTTTAATACTTTAGTATTTCTTTTTACTTCATGTACAAGTTCCAAGACTGCAACTTGTTGCAACTTGTTTCTGAACTTGCTTTTTGGCAACGTTCATGTATTTGTAAAGTCTATAAATAGAAGGATTCATCCTTCTGTTTTAGACATTGATTTTAATACAAGAAATCCTTCAACACTTATTATTGTTATTTCCATTTCGTGTTTACTGAGAATCTGTCAAAGTGTTTCATTCTCATTCAATACTTAGATTCTCAATAAACACTTCTCATTTATTAGTTCTTGATTCCAGGGGGAGTAATAACTCCTGTTGATAAAGTGTAGCTATAAAACTTATAAACATTCCGCTGTGCTAACACTCACCAAAGAACTTGCTAAACACTTAAGTGTCAACTAGCAAGTTCAAACTAAAAGAGCAGCTTAATACTGATCCAACAATTGGTATCAGAGCATCTGGTTTATCTGATCACATATCAATCTAACAAATTGAGAATCAGACACAGGCTCTTGTTGATATTCAATAAAGGATTATAAGCTCACTTTTTTCAACATCCATCACTTTAAGAGATATTTGACAAATCAATACTCTTTAAAATGGATCCTCATAATACTGGTTCTGCCACTAAACCTGCCATGCTTGTAAGAAATGAATATAACATATGGCAAAAGAGAATGGCACATACCTTGTCACAAACCAACACAGGTTGTTGGAGATCTGTGATATATGGTCCTCATAAACCAGTAAACATAAATCTTGAAACTAAGGAAGAGATTCCAAAAGAACCAAAAGACTATACTGATGATGATTTCCTAAAACTTGAGCTTGATGCAAAAGCTTTTTCTATGTTGGCAATGGCACTCCCAAATGAAATCTATTCTGGCCTATTACATTGTGATAGTGCCAAAGAGCTTTGGGACTGCCTAAAAGAACAGTTTGGAGGAACTGAAGAGGTGATTGCCAACACCAGAGAAATCTTGGCTCAACAATATGAAACTTTTGCTCACATTAATGGGGAAACTTTAACTCAGCAATTTGAAAGATTTTCCTCATTAATATCTGAGCTAAAACTAAATGGTCAGACCTATACAACTGTATCTATGCTTCATAGATTTTTAAGGTCTTTACCTGATAAATGGGAAACATACTCAATAGTCTTAAGATCTTCACCAGATTTTAGCTCCCTCACTCTTATAAAACTTCATGGGAGATTACTTACTTTTGAGAGAGAAATTGATCAAAAGAAAAAGTTACAAAATTCTGGTAAAACTGCTGATGACTATCTACCTGGTAGTACAGCACTATTGGGACAAGACTCACCAACTTGTTCAAATAGTTTTGGATCTTTTGACCACATTGACATAACTGCTGGGATCTCATCTGAAAGATCATTCCCAGGTTATGACAATAATGACTTTGGTCAAACTGCTGATAACATGTGTTTTATCATGGATGACTTAAATAGTTTCAGCAGTGATGACCTTGAAGAAATGGATATTTTGCACCAACTGGCCATGTTAAGTTTAAAAACAAATAAATTTTACAAAAGGCCAGGAAGGAAGTTTCCAGGACTTAACAGTTCTACAAAAAATGGTTTTGACAAATCTAAACTTAGATGTCATAAGTGTCAAAAGTTGGGACACTTTGCTAGAGAATGTAGAAGCTCTGGCTTTAACCAATCTCAGTCTGGAAACAATTTTAACCCCAATTATAACAGGAATAATGGAACACAAGGGAGTGCACATTTTTTACAGGCACAAGCTCCACAACACCAATATGTGCCACAAGTACAATATGTACAGATGCCTGCTCAACAGATGCAGAGCCAACAATCAATCCCTCCCTTTCCAGCTGCTCAACAACCTCCACAGCAACAACAACCCTCTCAACAAAGTTTATTTACCTCAGGGTATGTTGACTGGAGCAGTCTTCCTTTTGACACCACAGAGTGCAATCGTGATGCAGACAACAAAATGTTTGACATCAACTGGGGAGAGCCTGACAATGGCAGAAAGAACTTTGCCTTAATGGCATTTGAGGGATGCTCCTCAAAATCTGCCTTGTCACAGGTATCAAAAGAATCTTTGACAAAATTATGTTCAAATTCATGCAAAGAATCTTTTGCTCTCATAAGAGAGACAAATGTGCACTTACAAGGAAAAGCCAATGACTCTGAGAGAAAACTCACTCAGATAAAGTGTGATTTAGAAAGAAAACTTTCTGCAAAAACAAAAGAAGTTTCTAAATTGACTAACTCTGCTATTGAAACCCAAGCACAAATCAAAATAATGATTAATGACCTAGGAAATGTCTGACAAGAGCTTGCTGACACCAAGGTCACATGTGAAAAATGGGTGGAATCTTGTAAGGGGTACCAACTATTGCTAAACAAACAAAGTGCTTCAAATGTTAGGTTTGGCATAGGGTACAATCACACTGAAACACTAACCGATTTCTCTCCCAAAACTACTGAAGATGGGAGAAAAATTGTTTCAGGTGAAACTTCTGAAGAGGAAGAATGCACATCTTTCCATGAAAACTTTCTAAAATCACACAAAGAAAGTTCTTCAGAAGTATTGATTAAATCTGACTTTAAGTCATCAGCAGTTTCAACTACATCAGGAGTTGAGAACCTGAAAACTACTGATGACCTAAAACCAATCAAAACTGTCAGAGATTTGTCTTTGAAAGAAAAGACAAAAGAATGTGAAATTTGTGGTCTGTTCAACCACAAAACAGAATTTTGCAGATATAGAAAGGGTATTCAGTTTAATAAGAAAAATCAACAACTGGTTGTGGGGGAACAAATCAAAAATGATTATGTAAAAACCTTTTCTCCCAAGAAACAACAACCAGCAAAAACCCTTTCTCAGAAAAAGACAAAATCTCAACAAAAGTCTTTTTCTCAAAATTCTCTTTCAGTAGTTAGACCTAAATCATCAGCAGTTTCATAAACTGCTGAGATTAAAGATCTTATGAACATGGTACAACTACTGATGACCAAAGTTGATGGTGGTCCTCAAAAGGATACCACCATTGTGCTTAATGCAAAATCCATTGCAAAAAAGACATGGATTTCTAAACTTGGTCAAGAACAAACTGTAAATGTTCTCAAGAGCAAACCCAAAGCCAAACTGGCTTGGGTTCCTAAATCTAACTAATTTGCTATATTGTGCAGAGAGTTTCCAAAGGCTTGAATAGCATTTGGTATGTAGACAGTGGAGGCTCAATGCACATGACGGGATGCAGATACCTGATAAACAATTTTATCAGTCAAATAGATGGATCTGTGTCCTTTGGGAACAATGCTAAGGGATATGTGCTAGGACATGGCAATGTCTCCTCTGGCAAAATACAGTTTGACAAGGTCAATCTGGTTGAAAACCTTGAGTACAACTTGCTTAGTGTGTCACAAATGTGTGATAAAGGATATTCTTCCTTTTTCACAAAGACAGCATGCAAGATCATATCACCAGAAGGCTAGAAGTTGATAGAGAAGATCATTGAAGATCATACTTTGTTAATTGCCAAAAGATGTGGCAATGTCTATGCAGTGGACAGTGAAAAAGACAAAGTACTGAACAACACTGCCTGTTTCTTCTCAAGGGCATCAACTTCAGAAACTGATCTCTGGCACAGGAGACTTGGCCATGTGAACTTTAAAACCATAAATAAAGTCACAAAAATGGGCTTGGTCAGAGGTCTACCCTTAAAAGTATACCAGTGTCAAGAACACTGTGTATCCTGTTTAAAGGGTAAACAGCATAAGTCCTCCTATAAGTCTATTGAAGAATCAAAAATAACTGCATGTCTTCAACTACTCCATATGGACTTATTTGGGCCTGTAAAGATCATGAGCCTTGGTAAAAAGAAGTACTGCTTAGTCATCATTGATCACTACTCAAGATTTACATAGGTATTCTTCTTATTTTCCAAGGATGAGGCTGCTGAAATCATCAAGTTCTTCATTCTACAAGTAGAGAAGCAATACTCTCTACCTGTCAAAACCATTAGAAGTGATAATGGGACAGAGTTCAGGAACAAAACTCTGAATGACTTCTGTTTGTCTAAAGGGATTATTAGACAATTCAGTGTTGCCAGAACTCCTGAACAAAATGGTGTGGTAGAAAGGAAGAACAGAACTTTAATAGAAGGAGCAAGAACAATGTTAGCTGATTCTGGCCTACCTTTATACTTCTGGGCAGAAGCAGTTAACACATCATGTTATGTTCAAAATAGAGTTCTTGTTGTCAAGAGACATTCAAAAACTGCCTATGAAGTTCTTCATGGCATGAAGCCCCTTATCTCCTTTTTCAGGGCTTTTGGATGTCAATGTTTCATCTTGAACATCAAGGAATCTATTTCAAAGTTTGCTGCCAAAGTTGACTAAGGTTACTTTCTTGGTTATTCATTACTAGAAAAGCCTACAAGGTTTTTAACTCAAAAACCAGGATAGTAGAAGAAACACTGAATGTCAAGTTCAATGAGTCAAAACACTGAAATTGTGTATTAAATAAATTCGGGTCAAGTTTTAAGAATGGATAAACCCGCTAAACCACACACTAACGGCAAGTGCACCGGTCGCAATGTAGCAGAGCAAGTAAGTCCGGATTATCGATCCGTGGACACAATGTGGCGACTCTCGGTACTAGACCTCTATCGACTCCTAGCCTAGCAAATTGGATTTTTGTGATTTTTTATATTAATTAATTAATTACTAAAGTAAATAAATTAAAAGGCTTAAATTAAAAGATAGCAGAGGATCACTAAGGAGGAAATCAGAGATGGGAAAGGCAACCACCTAGGTATCGAATCCTACTAATGAAATTGGAACTGCCCCGGCTTTGGAAACTATGTTGGCAATCAGGATCTTAAAATATTCACCCCTAGTATCCTAGTGGCTCCCGGATCATTTACCAAGACTGACCGAAAAGGAATCCTAAAGGCTACTAATCTCACTGATTGGTTAGATCACCTCTCGGTCTCACTAACTATGCTAAAGTACTCGCTAGACTGGTTTAGATTTCTCACTCTCCAATCACAATACACCCTAAAGTGCAAGGAGTAACCTGTAAAGTCAATCTATGACACAGATAAGCAAATAATACTAGAGAACCTAGGAAAACCTGATCTCTCAGCGTTTCTAGCCTAAACCTCTAGCACCAAAGACAAACCTGACTACCTATCACCTCTCGGTCTCAAGAGTAGGAAGAATACTAATCACCTCTAAACTCCCAATTAATGTTCCTATGGAATTTAGGCCTAAAACCATAAAGTAAACTACAAGCACAAAGCAAGTAATTCTAACAAGTATCCAAACATGAAAGACATTCACTAAGACACTCGTAGAACATCAAAAGATCATAAATTAGTAAAAAGTACGCACACACATCATAGAATCATAAACAAGTTTCTTACTAAAACATAAATCCAACTATAAAATCCAATACCGAAACATAAACCCAAAATCAATAAGTCGTCATGTCAAACCTAGGTGGCCACTAATGTTTTAGCCAAACATAATTAGGGTAAACAATAAAAACATGGGTTCAAGAAAAATAAAAGTCATAGTAATAATATTCATAGACACAAAGTAAATAAATATAAAAATTAAGACTTTTAGTGACCGAACCCGAGCCTTCAATCTTGATCCAAGCCTTCCTCCCCTCTAATTTTTTTTTTGCTCTAAAGCTCTGTGATTACCTCTTGGTCTCTTTGGTTGACTTTGGCGGCTGCCAAGACTTCGAAGAATGATCTATTCTTTTCCGATGATAATGTGCCGTCCATATTAATGTGTATTTTTTCATGTTTCTATATTTTCACCTTGGGCTTTACCCAAGGCCACAAGCCTAGTGGGTTTTTTTATCTTTTCAATTATTATTATTATTATTATTATTATTATTATTATTATTATTATTATTATTAGTAGTAGTAGTAGTATACTCTGTGCTCTCGACTTGGGTGTTCTTGGCTCGACCAAAATTCCTCGTTTACGCTCCAACGTCTATGAACACCGGCTCTCAAGTGTTGGTGTCTCGATTAAAATTCTTTCATTTTAAGCTCATTCTCTCCAAACACCTATAAAATAATAAAATACATAAATACATAATAAAAACGACACGAAACGAATACAAACATGACCAAAAACTATACAAAATACATTGGAAAAGAGATGTGTTTTGCAACACATCAAACATCCCCACACTTAAAACTTTTGCGTCCCGAAAAAGAATTATACAAAATCCCAAACATTTTCAACAAAGCACTTAACAAAAACAATAGCATCAAACAGGGTCAAAAGAAGGCTACGAAATCAACAAGCATAGCGGTTTCACAAGACTTACATCGTTCAAAAGGCTGACTAGTCAAGGTGATACAATTTTAAAAACAAGGCCTACCTAGTCAAGCTTCACTTACCTTCAAGCAACCGACTATGCACAAGCAAGCACCCCTCACAATATCACTCATCTCTCGGTTATATATTTATTTGGAGTGAATCTCTCAAAACCGAACTATGAAGCAAAATTATCATAAGCTTGTACGTCAATCAAATTTCCACCTAATTGCTAAAACTAACACAAATCAAGAGGACTTCGAACGGGTAGGCAAAGGTTAAAGGTATGGCATTTTGTTGGGAAAAATTGGCGAAAAAGAAAATAAGTGATAAACCGGATATACCATGAACATATAAACTTCAACTCTTTGGTCCTCTCGACCCACAACCTTTATTCTTCTTCTTTTTTTTTTCTTTTCTCTCACTTTTTCATAAGTTTTTCTTTTCCTTTTTTTTTTCTTTTTCAGTTTTTTTTTTTTTTTTTTTTTGTCAGCTACTCTTTATGCTGATATATTTTTCTCTTTTTTTTTTCACATTACATAAATATATACAATCCGGTAATCAATATAAAATAAAATGGGTGACAAACGAAAGGTTAGGCTCAAAGTGGTTTCTAAAGGTAAATGGTGAAACGGGTCAAATAACAAAAAACAAACGAAAAGGCTAAACAAAAATGGGTAATCCTAATGCCTCTATCATATTTGTGTCAAGTCCAAGCTTAAGGTCTCAAAATGCATCAAAACGCACAAGTTCTAAAATAATGCAACAAAATCGGTATATCACACATGAAACGAAATAGTGAATATTTATATATAATATTTAAGGCTCAAAACTCACTGTCATGTGGAACTAAGGGTTACCGATACTAGCAAGTGCAAAACCAGTTAACCATCCAGCTTGATTCACTATCCCAGGCACCCCAAACATTTTATTTCAGAAAAACAACTCAGTCAAGCCTACTATCCCGCAACTTAAAGAAACATATGCTAAGACCCGTAAACCCGACAATCGACCCCACTTTTAACCGACGTATTGAAAAGGCTCGTTTACTAAGAGCAAAAAGGGTCGGGACTAATACAAAACCAACTTTTTTTTTTCGTTTTTTTGTTTTTTTTTTTTTTTTTTTTGACTCAACCTACAACTAAGCAAAATAAAAACGAAGTTTCCCATCCTCACACTTAGAAAGGCACAGTGTCCTCAATGTGCTCCAGAAAACATCGCAAAATAGAAATAGATTTTTTTTTTTATTTATATATTTTTTTTTTGCAAAAATAAAACAAAAACAAAATAAAGATATAACAACAATAAAAGGAACGAACTCCCCTGGAATATGTGGCGATAGCTCGCAGAAAGTGTCCCATCTGTCCATCATCTACAACCGTATAGCATTTCCTTCGCGGCCATAGTTGGTATCCTGCAAAAATAAACTAAAAAGAAAATAAAAGTAAAATGACTCAATGACAAGTGAGATGCCTGTTTACAAAAAATAATTTTAAGATCGACCCCACCCGAATGGAGATTGAGTACGGGCGGGGGAGATCAAACGGTGAAAAAGGCCAAGACAATCCCACATGACTCGATAAACAAAAATAAAAAAAAATATATAAATAAAAATTAAAATAAATAAGAATGAAAATAAAATAAAAACATACCTGACAGATGATGATACAAACTCTACACTTGGGTTTTAACCCAAGTTCAATCAGGTGGCTTCTCTTTTATCCACCCTTTATCCAACCCGTTTAATTCAGATCGTTCACCATTATTTGTCGAAAGACGAATGGTGAATCTGGAATAACGTTTGAAAAATTCAAACGGGTCAGAGCACCTATTCTTACACTTACCTGGACCAAACCTTGTATGTGGCATTTGATGTTGGTCCTTGTGACTGTGAACCTTCTCCCGTGATGGTGGCAGCACGGGCCGGCAATCCTGACTGTGACGAGGTGGTTTGGTCTTCTTCTTTGTTACCACCTCTTCCACTTTTTCCTCGTTTGGTGTATTGATCTCCGTTGTTGGCTTCCCTGCAAGTAAAGTTTCTAAAAATAACAGATCGCCAACAGGGTCAAATTCATCTTCTTCAAAAGTTGGTAAATTAACCAACTCATCACCAAACTCGTCCTCCCAAGATGGTATATGCATATATTCTTCTTCTTCATCTTCCATCTTGTTCTCCTTCTCACTAACTTCTTCAATCAACCCGACATCTTCTTCAACCTCACTATCACTCAAATCATCTTCAATGGGCTCTTGTTGGACCGGAGGTGGGACTTCTTCGTCCATTATCGTCTCCGGTTCTGGAGTGATATCAAATGGCTGTAAGTATGGATTTTCCCCTTCATACCAATTTACAAAGATCCTTGGTACTGAAGGGGCAAGAAAACTATCGGGCTCCCTCCAAACAGGCATATAGTGATTTTGCATTTGTGCGTAGATGCCTTCTTCATTGTTACCAGCCTGGTCGCGCTCTCTTATGTAGTCTGCTACAGTCTTTCTTCCACTAGCATCTGGCATCCTAAAAATCTCACTGCAAACAGACACTAAACAAACAAATCACGGCACCAGATAGAAAAGATATAATAGATAAAAATTTTAACTAAAAAGAAATAAATAATAAAATAAAGAAGAATAAAATTATCTACAAAATGACTAAATCCCCGACTCGGGTCGTCCTCGAAAGCGCACTATGTCCCCGGCAACGGCGCCAAAAACTTGATGTGTGAAATTGTGTATTAAATAAATTCGGGTCAAGTTTTAAGAATGGATAAACCCGCTAAACCACACACTAACGGCAAGTGCACCGGTCGCAATGTAGCAGAGCAAGTAAGTCCGGATTATCGATCCGTGGACACAATGTGGCGACTCTCGGTACTAGACCTCTATCGACTCCTAGCCTAGCAAATTGGATTTTTGTGATTTTTTATATTAATTAATTAATTACTAAAGTAAATAAATTAAAAGGCTTAAATTAAAAGATAGCAGAGGATCACTAAGGAGGAAATCAGAGATGGGAAAGGCAACCACCTAGGTATCGAATCCTACTAATGAAATTGGAACTGCCCCGGCTTTGGAAACTATGTTGGCAATCAGGATCTTAAAATATTCACCCCTAGTATCCTAGTGGCTCCCGGAT
Organism: Ambrosia trifida; assembly: GCA_028751855.1. Lineage (NCBI taxonomy): Eukaryota > Viridiplantae > Streptophyta > Magnoliopsida > Asterales > Asteraceae > Ambrosia > Ambrosia trifida. The sequence continues at coordinate 51,192,833 of CM054123.1, forward strand.
CATTTACCAAGACTGACCGAAAAGGAATCCTAAAGGCTACTAATCTCACTGATTGGTTAGATCACCTCTCGGTCTCACTAACTATGCTAAAGTACTCGCTAGACTGGTTTAGATTTTTCACTCTCCAATCACAATACACCCTAAAGTGCAAGGAGTAACCTGTAAAGTCAATCTATGACACAGATAAGCAAATAATACTAGAGAACCTAGGAAAACCTGATCTCTCAGCGTTTCTAGCCTAAACCTCTAGCACCAAAGACAAACCTGACTACCTATCACCTCTCGGTCTCAAGAGTAGGAAGAATACTAATCACCTCTAAACTCCCAATTAATGTTCCTATGGAATTTAGGCCTAAAACCATAAAGTAAACTACAAGCACAAAGCAAGTAATTCTAACAAGTATCCAAACATGAAAGACATTCACTAAGACACTCGTGGAACATCAAAAGATCATAAATTAGTAAAAAGTACGCACACACATCATAGAATCATAAACAAGTTTCTTACTAAAACATAAATCCAACTATAAAATCCAATACCGAAACATAAACCCAAAATCAATAAGTCGTCATGTCAAACCTAGGTGGCCACTAATGTTTTAGCCAAACATAATTAGGGTAAACAATAAAAACATGGGTTCAAGAAAAATAAAAGTCATAGTAATAATATTCATAGACACAAAGTAAATAAATATAAAAATTAAGACTTTTAGTGACCGAACCCGAGCCTTCAATCTTCAACCCGAGCCTTCAATCTTGATCCAAGCCTTCCTCCCCTCTAATTTTTTTTTTGCTCTAAAGCTCTGTGATTACCTCTTGGTCTCTTTGGTTGACTTTGGCGGCTGCCAAGACTTCGAAGAATGATCTATTCTTTTCCGATGATAATGTGCCGTCCATATTAATGTGTATTTTTTCATGTTTCTATATTTTCACCTTGGGCTTTACCCAAGGCCACAAGCCTAGTGGGTTTTTTTATCTTTTCAATTATTATTATTATTATTATTATTATTATTATTATTATTATTATTAGTAGTAGTAGTAGTATACTCTGTGCTCTCGACTTGGGTGTTCTTGGCTCGACCAAAATTACTCGTTTACGCTCCAACGTCTATGAACACCGGCTCTCAAGTGTTGGTGTCTCGATTAAAATTCTTTCATTTTAAGCTCATTCTCTCCAAACACCTATAAAATAATAAAATACATAAATACATAATAAAAACGACACGAAACGAATACAAACATGACCAAAAACTATACAAAATACATTGGAAAAGAGATGTGTTTTGCAACACATCAAATGTCAAGTTCAATGAGTCAAAACACACTCTCATTCCAGCACATCCTGCTAAACTCTTTGACCTTGACAACTTTCATTTTGAACCTGAAAAGACTGTCACTTCATCCAAACCTACTTATTATGGTGATCAAAGGTTTGATGATGAGGATCCAGCACCATGGACTCCTCAAACAGTCATTAAGTCAACTTCAAAACCATCAGAAGTTTCACAAACTTCTGATTCAACAAATACTGAAGGCCAAACTCAAACATCTGCTTCAGCACCTGCAACTACTGAAGACACTGAAACTGCTGAACCAGATATAATAGACCTCAGTAGTTTGTTTGAAGAACATGAGCCACCAACACCTGTCAGTGGTTTACAACAACTGATCGAACACAAAGATCATCCACTTGATCAAATCATGGGTGATATTGCATCAGGTGTTCTTACAAGAAACCAGCTTTCCAACTTTTGTCTATTCTCAGCATTTATTTCACAGTTGGAACCAAAGAAGTACCAGGAAGCCCTCAAAGACAACAATTAGGTGCAGGCAATGCAAGATGAATTGCTTCAATTCAACAAGCAACAGGTTTGGGAAATCTGTCCCTTACCACCAAACAAGCAACCAATTGGCACAAGATGGGTTTTCAGGAACAAACAAGATGAAGCTGGTATTATAATAAAGAACAAGGCAAGACTGGTAGTACAAGGTTACTCTCAAGAAGAAGGCATTGACTATGATGAAACCTTTGCTCCAGTTGCAAGGCTTGAGGCCATCAGGTTATTTCTGGCCTATGCCATTTCCAACAAAATAAAAGTTTATCAAATAGATGTCAAAAGTGCATTTTTGTATGGAAAGATAAAAGAGGAAGTGTATGTTTGTCAGCCACCTGGGTTTGAGGATCCTTCTCATCCTGAGTGGGTGTACAAACTAGACAAAGCTCTTTATGGGCTCAAACAGGCTCCAAGAGTCTAGTATGATATACTTTCAACCTTTTTACTCAAAAATAACTTCACAAGAGGTGCCATTGATAAAACTCTTTTCATAAAACATGTTGGAAATCATATCTTACTTGTTCAAATATATGTTGATGATATCATTTTTGGTTCAACAAACACAAAATTGTGTGAAGAATTTAAGAAACTCATGCAATCAAAATTTGAGATGAGTACAATGGGAGAACTGCAGTACTTTTTGGGACTGCAGATTAAACAACAAACAAATGGAACTTTTATACATCAATCAAAATATGTTAAAGAATTATTAAACAAATTTTCTTTACAAGACTGTAAATCATGTTCCACTCCCATGACACCAACCACACAAGTTGAACCAGATGATCAAGGAAAACAGGTTGATCAAACCATGTACAGATGTATGATAGGTTCCCTTTTATATCTAACTGCTTCTAGACCAGATATTATGTTTTCAACATGTGTCTGTGCTAGATATCAATCAGCTCCTAGGGAATCACACCTTATTGCAGTCAAAAGAATTTTCAGATATCTGAAAGGAACTCCCACACTTGGAATTTGGTATCCTGCTTCAAGCAATACCAAGTTATCAGCTTTTTCAGATAGTGACTATGCAGGGTGTAAAATGTCAAGAAAATCAACATCTGGTGGTTGTCAATTCTTGGGAAACTGTCTAGTGTCCTGGCAATCAAAGAAGCAAACATCTGTTGCAACTTCAACTGCTGAAGCTGAATACATTGCAGCTGCAAGTTGTACATCACAGATACAATGGCTCCAATATCAACTTCTTGATTATGGAATCAAAGAGACCAAGACACCATTGCTTGTAGACAGCAAATCTGAAATTAGCATCATTCAAAATCCTGTTCAGTTTTCAAAAACTAAACACATTGAAATCAGGTATCATTTCATAAGAGATTGCTATGAAAAAGGCAAGATTGAAGTGAAACATGTAGCAACAGCTAATCAAATAGCTGACATTTTCACTAAACCCCTTGACACATCAACATTTTAGAAGTTAGTATCCATGCTAGGGATGCTAAATTTGTAAGTGTTTCTATTTATTTTTCTGCACATTTTTTGTTTTTCACTTACATCTGTTTTCAAACACTTGAAAAACCTCTGAAAAGAGAGAAACTACTGATGAACAAAACATCAGTATGGGGATAATTTCTGAAAAGTGATTAACTCCTGATAAAATAACCTTCAGAAGTTATGAATAAAAGTATTTATAAAGTATTTCTCATCAGCTGTTAAAACTACTGAAGAGAAAATGGGAACTACTGATGAAGATAATCATTCATCAGCAGTTTAGTCAAAAGGGGCAAATCTGACTTTTCCCATCATCAGAAGTTTGACCTAGTCGGTTTAAAACTTCTGATAAAGAGATTTTTAACCTAGGTGGTTTAAAAACTTCTAATAAAGAAGATCCAAGCGGTTAAAAACTTCTGATAAATATCTTTTTTCAACACTTATCCTTTCAAACACAAAAATTCCCTCCTTCTCTCTCAAGAAAGCTCTCAAACCCCTGAACCTGCAACACAAAATCACTGTTCGATTCATCAACACACACAAACCACATGGCTTTAGTTCTCAAACAGGGACACAATCTCAGAGCCTACTTAGAAAAACAAGAAGGCTGGTCCCAATACGATGAGATCATTGATCTCGTCGTCAAATCCCAATATTTCACCGCTCTCACCATAGACCCACCAATTCATCCTGAAACTCTAAATGAGTTCTGGGCTAATGCTGAGACAGTGATGGTGGATGATGAAGTTATCTCCCTCAACTCAACAATTAGAGGAAGACAAATGCCCATAACACAGGCCATACTCTCAGTCAGACTGGGGTTGAATGATGTGAATGCCCCTGAGAAGTTTGACAACTCTGCTATCCACCTAACCATGACTGAGTGTGGTTATCAAGGTACTCTTTCACAAGCTACAATCTTTAAAAAGAATTTTGAACCAAAATATAAACTTTTGTTTCATTATATTATTATGTGCTTGAGTCCTAAAACTGGGTCTTATGACCAGATGCCTCAACCTTTCAGCCAATATTTCATTCCATTGTGAATGAAACAAACTTCAGGGCATCAAAACTTTTCTTTAATGAGTTGGTGTTACATCACAATAACACTAAGAAAAAGTTTTTGTTATATCCAAGGTTCATTATGCAGTGCATAATATCTGAACTGGGTAATGAGGTGCTTGTGGGTAAAATTGAAATTTTAAAACCCTTAACCTCACAAGCATACTCAAGGCACAACAAACAGGCTGCCTGGCCAGAAGATGACCAAGGGGAACAAGCACCAGTCCCCATGGAACCCTCATCTTCCAAACCTACTCCACCAAAGGCCAAGAAACCCAAGATAACAAAACAAAAACCCACCAAACCCAAAAGAAAAGCTGTTCAGGAGGTTGAGATGCCTGAACAAACTACGGTGCAATCTGCACTTCTAAAAGATGTGACTGAAACATCCTCTCAGTCTCATCCATCTCAAACCCCACCAAGAGCACCAATAACTATCCTTTTCAAAAGAAAAAGACTTAGAAAAACTATTCCAATAGATTCTTCTTTTGAAACTGCTGAACCCACTGCCCAAACTACTGAACCAGCACCCCAAATTTCTGAACCAGACATAGAAATAGCCAAACTTCTCTCCGGGCTAAAAGAGAAAGTCCCATCAACACATGTCAGTCCCCATCAACCACATCAAACAGGGGACATAGACTCAGACAGTGACATGGATGTGGACACTCATAGCCCCAACCAAAGAGATGAGGATGAACCAGGGTCTCTAAGCCCAAACTTAGAAACCTTTGGTACTTTTGAGGCTGCTACTACTCATTTACCACCCAGTGGTGGACCTGAGGATAGAAGTAAAACAGCTAAGACCTCAACTGTGGCAACTACTGATGAAGGCTTAATGCCTGAGGTAGGAAATCCTCTGTACCAAGAACAAGAGGTACATGAGACAACTGAGTTGGGCTCAGCTCATGATGTAACTGATACAGTCCTCATTGAGGATGTAATCAGGGATTCAGATGATTCCATTAATTTGGATGATGTTTCAACACTCAAAACTACTGAATTGACGGCTGTAAGTGAAGGTCCTGCACCTGGTGTCTCTAAGCTCAAGAAGCTAGTCACACCATCTCAGGTTAAAGCCCACTCAATCCATGATTCCCCTAGAGTGGCATCTCCTGTACAACAAGGAGATCAACCAAAAACACACCCCTCACTACAAATGCCTACCCAATTCCCTGGGCAACCAAGCATAGACCTGAACCAACTATGCAGCCCAGATGGTCCCTTGTATCACATGATGAATACCCTCATCAAAAATCACATCCAAACATACACAGCTGACTTGGAGCTGTCCATGAAGAACCAATTTGGACTGATACAGACGAAGATGAATGATCTATCCAACAAGATTGATCACAACAACAAACAGATTGCTCATCTTCAAGGTCATTTCTCCCAAGCTTCAACTTCCAAAGGTGATGAAGCCAAAAAGGGGGAGAAAATCAAGGTACCTATGGATACACTTGAAGCCAGAAGAAAGGCAAGAGTGGCTATCCTAGCTAGAGATCAACAAGATCAAGCCAGAAAAGAGAAACTGGCACAACAGTTTGGTGTCTCTATTCAAGAAATAGAAGATGCTGAAAAGGCTGATGAATCCCAAGGGCATATTGAAGAAACCTCTGATGGCCAAAGTTCTGATGAAGAATCAGAAAGTACTGAAGACAATCCTTCAGTAGTTGACAAACCTTCAGAAGTTGTCAAGCCATCAGAAGTTAACACTTCCAAGACTCAAACTGCTGATCCTTCCAGAACAACTGCTCCTATCAGGCCTACTACAACAGTTACAACAATGACTGTGCTAAACCCTTCTCCAATCTCTCAATCAGCTGAATTACTAGAGAAGAGTTTAGTTGCAGCCCAGAAGAAGGCCAGAGAAGATCTGATTTGGAAAAATCTGGAAGAAAGGGATGACTTAGACCTAAGCCATGAAGAAAAACTTCAGGCTTATGAAGCTGAACTACAAAGGCAGGCTAGCCTAGATGAGATTGCTGAACAAGACAAAAGACATCAACTGATGTCTTACATTATGAAGAACAGCAAAGTCAAAGCCCATACATTGAAGAGACTCTCTGTGGAAGAGCTGATAAGAAGAGCTCAACTTATTGCAGATAAACTTGCAACAAGTAAAGACACAAAGGCCAAGAGAGCTCAGATGATAGAAGAACTGGTAGCCAATGGTTATGGTTCAAAAGCCTCAGTGTCCAAGTGGAAAGAAGAAAGATTGGTGGACACATACAGAAAATACAAGGCTGCAAGGGCTGCTAATCCAGAGAAGTTTCAAACTGCTGAAGCTTCGACTTTAGTAGTTAGAACTTCTGGTGTTCAAAGAAGACCAGCTACCCAAAGAAAGAAGACAGAGGAAAAAGTAAAGACTGATTTCAGAATGGTACTACTAGAAGGTAGTACAGTAGTACATTCTGATTTTGACATAGAAGAGAAGCCTCTGCTCACACAATTCAGGGATCCTTCCACCTTTGCATATCAAATCCAGAGGACCATCACAGACAAACTGCATACTAAGGTAACAACTGAACATCATTTGCCAACATTTCAGATACCTAATGTGATGGAACAACAGCAAGGAGGTGAATCCCACCTGAGAGTCACTGAAGTTGAAAACATTCAACACTCAGGAGAAACCCAGGGCACCACCATGGTTCCCTACACTGCAGACTTTGACAAGTCTAAAGTACCAGTCATCAGATGGTCCTTTACTGATAACAACTCAGTACTTGTGACAAGAAGAGATCAAACAAGCAGGGAATATAGGTCGATGAATGAACTGAAGAAACTATCAACCAAAGACCTGCTTACAATCCAACACTTGGAACCAAGACAAGGGTCTCTTACTGATGATCAACTCAACCAGCTCAAGAATTCCATGTTCAAAGGAATATGGAAAATTGTGAAGGACAGAAAGGAACAATAAGGAATTAGTAAGGTTTTGGCTTCATCAATCTAGGGGGAGATTGTTAGGACAAAAAGGATTGGTGAAACCACTTTTGCAAACCTTAGTCTAATTCACTTTCTGTCAAAATACTCTAAGTATGGAACTACTGAAGACAAGGAATCAAACTACTGAAGAAGAGATTCAGAAGTACTGAAGAAGAAGTCATCAGAAGTTCTGAAGTTCAAACCAGACACTTCAACTGAAGAACTGCTGAAGACAAATTACTCATCAGTAGTTTGTCATTCATCAGTACTTAAAGAAGATCTTTTCCACCGCCCTTGTATATCAGTAGTTTAATACTTTAGTATTTCTTTTTACTTTATGTACAAGTTCCAAGACTGCAACTTGTTGCAACTTGTTTCTGAACTTGCTTTTTGGCAACGTTCATGTATTTGTAAAGTCTATAAATAGAAGGATTCATCCTTCTGTTTTAGACATTGATTTTAATACAAGAAATCCTTCAACACTTATTATTGTTATTTCCATTTCGTGTTTACTGAGAATCTGTCAAAGTGTTTCATTCTCATTCAATACTTAGATTCTCAATAAACACTTCTCATTTATTAGTTCTTGATTCCAGGGGGAGTAATAACTCCTGTTGATAAAGTGTAGCTATAAAACTTATAAACATTCCGCTGTGCTAACACTCACCAAAGAACTTGCTAAACACTTAAGTGTCAACTAGCAAGTTCAAACTAAAAGAGCAGCTTAATACTGATCCAACAGACGGCGCAATTGGATTTTCACCATGATAGATCCACAGCGTGTAATATTCAACGAAACCATTTATACGAATATGATATATCATTGTTATGAAGTCTATGAAGATAGAATTATTACACTTTCTACACGGACATCTAATCGTTCCATCTGAGTTGACGAATGGTTTAGCATACTCAATGAAATTGTCAATTCCTTTTTGGTACTCAACATCCAAACGGTTCTTTATAAACATCCAGCTTTTATCGATCGACATGATGATGTGACTGACACATAATTTGAGTTTGAGGCACGATAATTTAAATGAAACATATTATTGACACCTAAAGGGTAGGCTGCTAAACCCACTTTTTGAATACCTTATCTCATATATGAATGTGTATTACATGATTGTTTATTTAAGAAAATTTCGGCAGCATTTTCCCTTAGCCCCCAAGTATATAATATAAATATATACCCGAGGAGCAAAGAGGAAACGCAAACCGAATCTTTCAAAAACAAACAATCATGTAGTACACATTCACATCCTAAATGAGATAAAGTATTCAAAAAGCAGTCCCAAAACGGGGACTATCCAAAATTAATTACTAAACGAATTTCGGAAGGGTATTTCTAAGCTCACTATGTTTTAAATGGGGATTCATTTTCGGGCATGTCTTTCTAGTCTCAATATGTAATAATATACATATATAAACAAACATACATTCATACATACATACACGCATACAAACATACATACATACATACATACATACATACATACATACATACATACATACATACATACATACATACATACATACATACATACATACATACATACATACATACATACATACATACATACATACATACATACATACATACATACATATTATTTAAAAATTATTATTTAAATAAATCGTGGTTATTATCCACACATTTGAATATTTTACCAACACATGAATATATATCATTTCTACACATGTTAAGATCAATGTCTACACATGTTAAGATCAATATCTACACATCCTTTACATTTACCTACACATGATTAGGTGCCATGTTGGATGCCACGTCTTCTGCCACGTCATACCTCAATCTAACAAGTTGCTATTCTTTTACCAACACATATATATTAGTTTTAGCCACACATATATGTGTAGGTATAGCTTGCTATATACCTACACATAATAAATGTGTAGATAATGATCAATATCTACAATGCTGAGTCTACACATCATAACACTTAATTTATGTGTAGGTAAACATAACTACTAACACATTATATGGTTTTTCCTACACATACTATGTGTGGGTAAATACCCAAATTTCTTGTAGTGGTTCTGATTGAGGTCAACGACGGGTCTGTGATTCTGGACATGGGTTATGGTCGTAGGGGTTCACAGTGAAGATGGTGATGATGATATTATAAGCTTGATGGTTCTTGTGATGTTGATGAGTCGAAGGTTTTTGACCAGTTTTCACATCTGGGTAGGGGGTTTTGATGCCATGGGAGGGGAAGGTGGTGGAAGGCGGTGGTGTTAACAGTCATGGCGGTGGCAGGTGATGGTGTTGACAGCCATGGTGGTGGCAAGTGGTGGTGTTGACAGTCATGGCGGTGGCAGCAGGTGGTTCGTGTGGATGGTGGTGGTGGTGGTGTTAAGTGGGAGAAGTAGAATGAGGGTGTAAATAAGTAAATTGGGGGAAGAAGTTAAAAGGGTGGTTTTACTATTATGCCCTCACATGACCAAACTTAACGGAGAAAACTAACCAAGTTAGCCAGAAAGGACATAACGTGCAAGATTTTTAAAGATAAAGGACAAAACCAATCAATTTTAAAGTTAAAGGACAGTCGTTGAAAAATGGTATAAACTTAAAGGACAAAACTTGTAATTCAGTCAAAAAAAAAAAAACAGAAAAATATATAAAAAACAGAAAAATCAGGAAAAAAATAAAAAATAAACAGAAAAAATAAAAAAACAGAAAAAAATATTAAAAGCAGAATACCTACCAATTAAAGCGTAAAAATTAAAAAAAAAAACAATTAGCGGCGGCGACTAACCTTTAGCGGCGACAAAGTTCACATTCTTCCCGTAGATCTGTCCTTTCCTACAAACATAATCAAATTATGAAAAAAAAATAACCAAAAAACTGAAAAAAAAGAAAAAAATTTGAAAAAAAATAATAAAAAAACAGAAACTAAAATAAAAAAAGAAAAAAATAGAAAATAAGCATAATACAGAAAAAAAAAAGAAAAAAAGTGAAAAAATAGTATAAAAAATAGAAATAAACTGGAAAAAGAAAAAAGAAAATAAAAAATCAGAAAAAAAGAAAATAAAAAGAAAAATAGAAACCAAAATAATAAAACACAAAAAAAACCGCAAAAAATAAAATAAAATAAGAAGACTTACGAGAGAGAGAAAGAGAGAGAGAGAGAGAGAGAGTGAGACAGAGAGAGAGAGAGAGGGAGGGAGAGAGACCCGGTGGTGGTTTGCTCCGTTGGTGGTTAAGAAGAAGGAGAGGTGTTCGGTGGTGGTTAAGAAGAAGAAGAAGAAGGGTGGCTTGTGAAAAAGAAAGAGGGAAAGAAAGAAGGGTGTTCGGTGAGAGAGGGAGAGTGCGAGAGAGACTGAGAGTGAGAGAGGAGAGCTGCGAGAGATAGAGAGAGGGCTGTGAAAAAGAAAGAGGGAAAGAATTGGGGTTGTGGCGGGTAGGTTTAATTTTTGGTGACTTTTAGCGGCGACGGGGTCACCGCTAATAACATTAGTATGATGAAATATTGGCCCTCCATCACACTTTTATCAACGGTTTATAACTTTTTGACCTTTAGTGGCGACACTTTGGCGGGTCGCCGTTAAAAACCAAAATTCTTGTAGTGTGTTGTGGCGGTGGCAGCGGGGGAAGGACCCCATGAGCTATAAGCGTATCCTCATGTGCTCACACTCAATCAGATGCATCATCAGGTCCCGAGAAAGACGATACACTAATATGTTGTCGCGACTACAAAATAAGAATGTCAAGCATGGTCTATGTGCGAGCAGGTGGCCTCACATCTCGTAAAACACATAGAGGATATTGTGGTAGCTGTTGTTGGGTCTTGGCCTGCGGGTTATGCTGCACTGTTCCCCCTGGTGGCAGGCATCAATTCACAACCTTTCAGAAGGAACAGACTTACATAGACTGGCGTCGCCTGACACGCTCTGACGCGGGAAAAAAAGGAAACCCTGCAGCCACTCGCAACGTGCCACGTGGACCAACGGTAGGGCGGTACCTCTTTCTCTCTCCTGCATTTATTATATCCAGTTTGCTTTATGTTTTCCCTTGTCCAAATCTAACTAGTTGGGACAAAAGGAAGGCAAGCCCATAACTCGGGCCCAAGCCTATCGTCGTGGTTATGGGAAAATGGTAACCGACCCGTGTAACCTCTATAAATAGGAGCTCTCACCTCCTTCACTTAGATTCCACTCACTCGAGAATACACCTACACTTACCGGGCTAAACCACCAGTTTTGTGTCTGCTATCACGAGTCTCTTGAGTATCCTAGCCCAAAAGTAGCAGTTGATGGAGTGTGGCAATAATTAATTATTCAAACAACTTTGTCTAAACTTTCAATCAACTTTCTAATATTTACTCAACTTCGGTTTTGAATATAAAGTTACAACTAATATCGAGGATGAAAATGATAATATAGTTAAACAACTTGCAACAATTGAACAATTGTGTGTTTCAGTCACATGAATCATCTATTTTGGTTGTGAGAGAATGATCTATTGTGATTCTTAACAGTTAATCTTCCATGTAAGAATCGACATTGTGAGATCGATTTGGAAGAACTCAAGATTGTACTTGGCCTTGGTTAGAATAGAAGTTCTCATGTTATGACGGAGCTTTGACTTAGAGGCCTCAAATTTTTTATGTGTTATGGGTTGAAACAATTACTCATTATTAATGGTTTTTGTTCTTTAATTTCTTAAATCAGAGATTTAAATTTTAGTCATGGCAATATATGAAAGATACATAAATACTGATTTTATTCTTCTGTATATTTGTAGGGAGCTGCAAGTAGGGATGACCACATAGCACCGAGTACCGATCCCGTCCCGTCTCGATCCCGTACCGAATCGATACCGAACCGATGGTGTTCGTTATCGGTACCCACATTTAGAGGGTTTCAGTTTCGGTATTATCGGCATCGGTACGGGATCGGTATGGTATCGGTACCATACCGGTACCGTACCGATACCGAACTGATACCGTACCGCATGCTTTTGGTATCGGTATTAGGTTTTAGGAGTTTTCGGGATCGGTATTTTCGGGATCGGTTGGTACCGATATCATCCCGAGCTCATCGATCCCTAGTTGCAAGCAATTTTGAATGATGTATATTTCTCATGGTTCATGTCCTCATGGGTGGTTAATATGTGAATAGATGGGCTTATAGGCATTAAGGCTTTACTAGAAAGATGGAGTTGGTGATTCCATGTGCAATGTCCAAACACTTTGGTGATTTGAAATATGGAATGGTTTTGTTTTAGGCATGTTGGGTGGAATGGTTATATAGATATACTAGATTATATCTCGGGAGCGTCCCGAGTTGAGAAATCTTATTTGAAATATCAATTTTACATCTGAAATAGACTGATGCGTTTTACAGTTATATGCAGGAAAGCTTCGGGTAACACTTAACCTAAAACAATTAACAATGTATCTCCAATGTTAGTGCATAACCTTAAATAATGTATAACTCTAATATTAAAATCTAACCTAAAACAATATACAACTCCAATGCTAACACATGTTGTAAATAAAATTCATATTTACTGGTTTGAACATAAATAACCTGAACACTTTGTGTTTTTTTCTGTATGAACAAAACCACACAAAAAAATAGTAGTTTTTTTCTTCGTTTTTTATATAGCACTATGGTACCCGTTGAAAAGATAATAAAACGCTCGTTAATTTGGTGTAATTTTTTTCTTTAAAAAATCTCGTATATAAAAGATATTAACGTTTAAAAGTTATGCAAGGAAACATTAGAGATAAAAATCTAATTTTGTTTTTAAATTTTAAATTATTATTTTTCTAAAATAAAGCTCTTGCCACATGGGATGACATATGACACACTCAATGGAGAGAATACCCTCTTTAAGTGCCATGTCACTAAAATGGCTTTGGTTTATTATATGTATAGAATAGATATACAACTCATATAATGATTTTCGTTTACCCTTTTATGGTTTGAGTTAGGTTCCCCCCATATATTGTCTCCTCCGTAAAGCGTGGGTTTGCCACTAATAGATTTAATGCTTTTAACGCAGCCTTATGCGAGCGCCATGCATTCCGTTATTGCATGTAAGTTTGAGTGAGATGTGCGTCCTGCATTCGGTTTTATACAGTACGTGTAGGAAGAGTTTGGTAGTTTGACCAATGTGTATTCAAAGTAAAATAGTTATTGAATTCAAGTTTCTAATTCAAGCGATTAACAAGAGTCTAAAATTTTTTAGTTTTTTTCCAGTACATCGCAAATTATCTTTTGAGTATGTGTAACCGTCCACTTCATCCCCTCCTACAACATTAGCGTCACATCACCATATTAAAATAAACCTTTTGGCTTTAAAATAAAATAAAGTTAAAAGAAATTATATTTGATAAATGTCATCGTTTGTAAAATATGATTGGGAATCAATCTAGGTTCAATTTTTCAGATTTGCATGTGCGATGAACGTTTGTGTACAAACCCAAAGAAGCGAAGTTGGCGACGTTAAAGGCAACATGGAGGATACAAATGCAAGAGTGCGGGAGAGGGGTGGGAGGCCATAGATTCTTTTCCAGGCAAAGCCGATGTTGGAACAACTTCAAATATATTAATCTTAACACTAAAACATAGCTTGAAACATGAAAAAATTAAGAATGCCATTCGAGCCATGATTAAAACATCAAAAAAATGTGCTTGTGTAAACAATCAACCTTTAATCTTACTTCAAACAAAACAAATCAATACAATATTCAATGAATATTTTGAAATAAAACAAATCAATACAATTTTCAATGAATATTTTGCAAGTTAAATCTATTAACAACTTCCAAATTGTGTTCAACCCACCCACATTGTTATCAATTGGTTGCAGTACACAATCTACGAATTTCACCTTGTGTCCCCGTTTTCACCTCAATATTACCCATCTTCACCATCGCTCTTCCAAACTCCACGTTGAATCTCGATTCAGTTTGCCTCCCTCCCCCCAAAAACCTTTGTACAAACCTCCGCGTCCTTCGGTCACTCCATAGCTTAGCATCGGACTCAATAACTCCCCTCCCATTCCTTAAGTTCTCATAGAATGAATTGCCAAAGCTATTAACGCTACCTGTATCAAGAGCCACACGCCTCAATGCATCACCGCCATTGGGGCAAAATGCTCGGAGTTGTGGTAGGAATCTTGGGTTTATTTCAAGATAAATGTCATGATTTGTAAAATATGATTGGGAATCAATCTAGGTTCAGTTTTTCAAATCTGCATGTGCGATGAACGCTTGCGTACAAACCCTAAGAATCGAGTTGGAGACGTTAAAAGCCAACATGGAGGATACAAATGCAAGAGTGCAGGAGAGGGGTGGGAGGCCATAGATTCTTTTCCAGGCAAAGCCGATGTTGGAACAACTTCAAATATATTAATCTTAACACTAAAACATAAATTGAACATGAAAAAATTAAGAAGGCCATTCGAGCCAAGATTAAAACATCAAAAAAATGTGCTTGTGTAAACAATCAACCTTTAATCTTACTTCAAACAAAACAAATCAATACAATATTCAATGAATATTTTGAAATAAAACAAATTAATACAATTTTCAATGAATATTTTGCAAGTTAATTCTATTAACAACTTCCAAATTATGTTCAACCCACCCACATTGTTATCAATTGGTTGCAGTACACAATCTACGAATTTCACCTTGTGTCCCCGTTTTCACCTCAATATTACCCATCTTCACCATCGCTCTTCCAAACTCCACGTTGAATCTCGATTCAGTTTGCCTCCCTCCCCCCCAAAAACCTTTGTACAAACCTCCGCGTCCTTCGGTCACTCCATAGCTAAGCATCGGACTCAATAACTCCCCTCCCATTCCTTAAGTTCTCATAGAATGAATTGCCAAAGCTATTAACGCTACCTGTATCAAGAGCCACACGCCTCAATGCATCACCGCCATTGGGGCAAAGTGCTCGGAGTTGTGGTAGGAATCTTGGGTTTATTTCAAGATAAATGTCATGATTTGTAAAATATGATTGGGAATCAATCTAGGTTCAGTTTTTCAAATCTGCATGTGCGATGAACGCTTGCGTACAAACCCTAAGAATCGAGTTGGAGACGTTAAAAGCCAACATGTAGGATACAAATCCAAGAGTGCAGGAGAGGGGTGGGAGGCCATAGATTCTTTTCCGGGCAAAGCCAATATTGGGGATGTTGGAACAACTTCAATTACATATTCCCCTTACAAACTTCATAAATTACATATTTACCCAACCTAAAAATTAAATTACATATATCCCCTTCCTAAAAGATAAAAATATCAAATATGCCCGTTTCCTTTATGATAGATTTGATAATGACTATTTTACCACATTTTGAAACTAAATATAAAATGATCAATTTTACCTTTTTTTCCCTTTTCGTGTGTTTTTTATTCCCGTTTTCAAGCCCTTTTTTCGTTTTTCTCTTTTTTTTTTCGTCATCGGTTTTTGCTTTGTGGAGTAAGACCTTAAAACAGTCTTCATTGTCTTCCAATTCGGCTCGATATTCACCGATCGTGCAACAATATTTTACGAGTACAAACACAAGCGCTTCTACCTCTAAATAAAAGTCTTGCATCAACAAACGTTAGGTATTTGATGGAGAAAAACAAAATAATGATAAATCAAATTTATTATTACAATGTAGACAGATCCATCAACCAAATTAAATAGTGTCAAGATAAAGAAAATTTTATAGTTTTGTCCTCTATCTTTCAATTGAAAATAGTATGGTTTTTTAAGGGTATTTGTGTCATATTTTGCTTTAAGAAGGGAAAATATGTAATTTAGTTTTTGGGTTGGGTAATATGTCATTAGAGTTGAAAACAAAGGGATATATGTAATAAATCCTAAATTGAACATCAAAAATTAAGAATGCCATTCGAGCCAAGATTAAAATATCTAACAAATATGCTTGTGTAAACAATCAACCTTTAATCTTACTCCAAACAAAACAAATCAATACAATTTTCAATGAATATTTTGAAATAGAACAAATCAATACAAGTTATTCAATGAATATTTTGCAAGTTAATTACTTCCAAAATGTGTTCAACCCGCCCACACTTTTATCAATTGGTTGAAGTACAAACTCTACGAATTTCACCTTGTGTCCCCGTTTTCACCTCAATATTACCCATCTTCACCATCGCTCTTCCAAACTCCGCGTTGAATCTGGATCCAGTTTGCCTCCCCCCACCCAAAAACCTTTGTACAAACCTTCGCGTTCTTCGGTCACTCCATAGCTTAGCATCAGATTCAATAACTCCGCGTCCATTCCTCAAGTTTTCATAGAATGAATTGCCAAAGCTATTAACGCTTCCTGTATCAAGAGCCACACGCCTCAATGCATCACCGCCATTGGGGCAAAGTGCTCGGAGCTGTGGTAGGAATGTTGGGTTTATTTCAGGGTCGGGTCCATTGGTATTGTTGAAGTTGTATAATCTATAGCTAAATAATGCACAAGCTGCTGTTCCAATAGTATGTCCACCTGGTAAGTAAAAATGTATGTCACAATTTTAGTTTATATTCCAGGCCATAAAATTCTGTGTAGTAGTTATCGCATGCACATTTTATATGTACTACTTACCAACAAGAGTAACAAGATCTTGGGTGTTAAGTCCTTTATCAGCAAATTTTCTGATTTGGACACTCATAGGGTCATTAAAGGCAGGCAAGTTAGCGGTATCCGATGCTTGCGAAACCAATCCATCTTTACGTCCTAATCGTACCTGCCAACTACGTCCACCGGTCTGCAACATGTCATAAAAAATGATTAACGAACATGGCTAATTAAGCATATGACTTCAACTTATTAATGTATATATATATATATATCTTAATCTACTTACCAGGACTACGGAATCACGAGCAGCTAGGGCAACAATATCAGCACATGAGACGACTCCAGGGCAGGTGGTTTCGAGTTGGGACTTAGCAGCATCAATGACTTCAAAGCCTCTCAAAAGAGAGTTTGGGCGTGCCGACTTCTCAGTTGACGGTCCGTCAATTAGTATAGATGCATCACAACCATTGACAAAGCAGTCATGGAAGAACATCCTTAGCAAACCAGGAGCGATCGTTGGATTGGCTTGGACAGCAGACCGAACCGCTGTCTGGACTATGGACTCCACCCGAGGGCAGGTGGACCTGTAAAAGCCAACTCGAGTGCCTCCACCGCGATTCCCTTGGCCTAGTGACAAGGTTGTGAGTGTGGCTAACAAAAGAACCAACATAGCAATTGTTTTGCTTAGAGAAGAAACCTCCATTGCTAACAAAGAGTGATGTTTAATTAATAGATCTGTCTTTGTGATTAAAATAAATGAAATGATATGATATTATGATGTTGATGTTGATGTATAGCATGGAGGGTAGGTATTTATAGTATGGGAAAATGGCCAAAATAGCCCCTTGACCGAGCGTTTTGCGTAAATGGCCCCCTCCACCGTCTTTGGAGAGACGGGACACGGTTTCCAAAAGGGCTGAACCGTCTCCCGAGATCCTTTGGATTCCAACCAGTAGCAACCCAACACGTGGCGGTTACGATCCCGATGTCTGCCACCCGGCTCCCGTGGCGGCTTGAGACGTGTCAGCGCCGTAAAGCCGTCTCCGGTGGGGTCCCTGAGACGGTTCATCAACGGCTCAAGTTAAGCCGTCTTCGGCTCGGCTTAGCCGAATCCCTTTTGGCTGAACCGTCTTCAGCCCCATTAATTAATTTATTTTTTTTTTTTCAAATTTTGTTTGGGTATAAATATGTGGGTTTGGTTGAAAAAAAAAAACACATCTAAATCAAACCAAATCTTCTCAAATGTTTGTTTCAAGCCCGTTTAGATATTTTACCAAGCCAAAATATTTTACCAAATCAAACAAAATCTTCTCAAATGTTTTTTTCAAATTTAGTTTGATTAATCGACGTGTTTTTGAGTTTCAGAATAGCCGAATATTTTTTCGGTTAAAATTATTGCACTTTTTAAACCTAAGCCTTTGGGATTTATCTAATCCCATTCTATGGAAAGCTTCTGTTCCGAAGTTTTTCACCCATTTTCTTTGGCCTTAAAAAGCCTTTCACCCATTTTCTTTAGCCTTAAGTTGACCTCCAACCACTTGGTAATACATTTGGAGCGAAAGGTTGAAGTGATGGATAGGTTTCGGTCGGAGTTAGTGAGAAGTAAAGCGAAAAAGGCTTCAGTTGGATTGCTGTTACATCTACATAATACTACTTGGATTGTTGTTGCATCTACACGTGGGTTAACCCGTGTAATTTGCATCGACGATGTTGTAGTCTACTTTGTTGGCAAGTTCATCCTTTTCCTAAATCTCTATCATGTTCTTCTGGATCATCCGTCTTTTACATGTACAAGACGGTCGGATGTGATATTTAGGAGAGTTTGTTCTTTGACTTGTCCGGGCCGTTGGTAAGCATCTGTCCGTACGTATATTTATGTACGTATTTAGGTGATGAAGATGAAACTGGACAGTGGGTATAAAGTACACTGCGAAAATATATCTTGGCGTTCCAAGCAACGGAAATGTCTCGGTGTTTGACGTGTTGAACCACTTCGTGAATTATAATTGTTTGTATATTGTAATTGTTTTAATACTTTAGTTGTATTTTTATTGGATTCCTATTATTATTTGTTTATGTTAAGTTTGTTTAAGGTCTTGTGTTCTCTACTTTTTGGTGTTAAACAAAACACTCCCTTTAAACAATATAAACTTAAAATAAACATTTTTTATTATGACTTAAAATAAAAGGAGCATTAAAAGTAAGAAAAAAAAAAACTACTAATCCAAAGCCCCGGCGACATCACGAATCATCTTCCACGCCGACAAATGAGTAAAGGGTGGTCGGCCCGAAAACTCGTGCTCAATCTTAGCATGTTCTAGTTTTTCATGGTCCGCAGTGTCTTGTGGGAGTTCACGGATAGCGGTTTGATAAAACCCCTCGAAGAGACGGCACTTGTTTTGCAAGTCCGTCCACTTCCGGTTGAGAGACTCCGTTGACCTGCTTGAACCTCCAACCAAAACTTTGAACTCGTTGAGAACGAGTGGCCAAATGGACCCTCGACGTGGTGGGTTTTCTTTAACAGTTATCCAAGCAGTGCACAGGGCAATTTCTTCTTCTTCTGTCCACGGTTTCGGTGCCATTGTGATTTTGGGTTTGGGTTTCTTATCTGTGACGGTGTACTGACGGTCTGTAATGTCAAACCGTCTACTGGCTTTATATAGGAAGGACATATGCGGGTGGGTTAAGCATTCAATAGGGAATATCAATAGATTTCTATTGAATTAAAAATTACAACATTTTTTAAAACACTAAATAAATTAAAACACTTTATTAATAATAAAACATACATTAAAAAAAGAACATTACATAACATTATTTTTAATAAAACCTAAATTTAAATATAATCACGTAACAAATGCCACGCGGAAAGGTATTCGAATTCTTCGTCGTAGTCCAAAAAGTAGTCGATTTTCGCCAATTCTATGAGCCCTTCCTCGGACTCGTTTGGCGACTCCTCTTTGTTGGAGTTGAAGAACCCTTCGAATACGGTGCACTCCGCCTTGACGTTGTGAAACTTTTCTATAACATCTTGTGTCGTACGGTTTGTCTGACCGCCGACAAGTGTTCGAAACTCAAAAAATACTCTACTCCAAAATGGAGTTGCACGAATTTCTTGACTGGTGTTTGAAACTCGGGTGTTTTCGGCAACATTTCGCCATGCCAGTGTAACCCCAAGGATCTCCTCGTCGGTCCATGAAGACATTTTACTTGGTTTGATTGATGTTTTGTAAGAAAAATATGTGATGTAGTGAAGAATTTGTTAATTTGGCGGGTATTTATAGTGTGAAATAATTTAATTTAATTAAATATTTAATTTGGTAGGTAATAAAAATAAATAAGGACAATTAAAAAAATAAATAAACTTCCAAAATAAGAACATTTTATTAAGAATTGTTTGGACGTGGTAAGCACCTCCAGAAATACATTTTTTCAGCCATGAATCGTCTGTAAGACGAACATGTTTGTTTTAGATCACCGTTCGTAGTAATTGGTTTATCAGTAACCAAATGCTCCATCAGCATACAAAGATATACCGCTTCATTACCAGACAGGGAGTTATGTGGTGCAACATAGTCTTCGTTAAGATTGAAAGTTATACATTTTTCTGGATTACCTGTTTTCTTCCAGAATCTTATGTTCACTAGTAAAGCTCCTAAATAAACTTGTATCTTCGTCAGCTTTGGGTGAACAATGGTTCTGTATTTGTCTCTGATACGAAGGTCTTCGCAAGCATACATAACAAGTTCTTGCGTCACCAACTCTAGTCGCACCAATAACCATTCCCTATTTTCAAGCTGAACGGGGAAAAAAACAAAATCAACGTCGAAAAATGAAGGAAACGGTTTGAATTTGCCATTGCAATAGTTGGCCAAGTTTTTTGGTACAGATTCTAATAACGAATTATAAAATTCTGGTGGAAGAATTGTCCACCGCATATTTAGCGAAGCATTTTTTTGTAGCTTTCTACTCCTCCAGTTCATCAGTCTTCCAACCCATCCTTCAACATGCTGAAAAATAATTGAATCACAATTTCAGTAAAAAAAAATAAAAAAAAACATTAAAATTTAAGTTATTACTGTTGGTGTGAGGTAGCCGTTAGAACGATAGCCCAACAAAATTCCCCAAAAATTTTTGTCAAGCTCAATACTTCTTGAAAAAACAGCAGAATAACAAAACGGTGCGTCGCCTTTATTGTAGAAGTCAACAACATTAGTTGCCCAATTATCATTCTCATCGTCCGGTATAGCCCATTTGCCGATAACGTTTCCGTGTAAGCTTTGTCGATTACTGATAAATTCTCTTTCTTTGGTAATTTCAGGTTCCTTCGGACGCCTCCATTTTTTTAGTATCCAACTCGATGAATGTTTCTCTGGTTGAGAAAAGTATTCTTCTGGAGCTATATTTTTATCACGGCCGTCAGACATTTTCTTGAGCGATACTTCTCCAACAACCTTTTTTAACCACAAAATATTTTACGTTTACAACTACTTATATAAAGATGATTTTAAATATAAATTATTTATTTAAATTTTTAATTTTTTGTTTTTTAAATTTTTAATTGATTAGGGGCCCACAAAATGTCTCATCAGACGGGTTAGTATTGGGAACCGTCTCGTCAGACGGGTTAGCGTTGGGAACCGGACCCGGCTTGTGAGACGGGTTGGGAACCGAAACCGGCTCAGCAGATCGTTCCGGGTACCGGCTCAAAAGACGGGTTGGGAACCGGGACCCGTCTTTGTCAGAGGGTTGACTGAGAGGCTTTGGGAACCGAACCCGTCTTGGTCAAACCGTCTCCTGAGACGGCTTGGGAACCGGACCCGGCCCATGCAGCCCGGTCCCACTAGGGTTTACCTTTTGGGGGTAAAAGTAAACTTTCGGTGAAAGTCTCTCCACCGAAAGACGCTACGTTGACCGGAACGCTCTTTTTACCGGTTTTCTTGTTTATCATCTATTTTCCGGCGAACGGTTTGCTAGGACTCCGGTCAAATTATCAGACGACGGTCATTTATAATCAAAAAGGTTAATAACTTTTCTCAAACTTATAAGTCTACCTAAGCAAAACATTCATAAAACATACTTAACTCGGTAAGTTGAGTCATTACGATTATTTGGGGAATCATCGGGAGTCGTTACGATGATCCGGGGAATCATCGGGAGTGGGTCTATAACCATGCGTCCAAGGGTTGGTGATTCGGAGGATCACCGGATTTAACGCACGCATACGAGTCTCAAATCCCGTAAGTTGGTGAATTAACGTAAACGTGCCAGTTATCGAGTAATAAATGTGTTACAACCATTATATATCGTGCCGATACGTATATACGTGAAATTATGTGTTATCATAGCAAACGACTCCAAGGAGGCAACTAGCGTTGCTAGTTGTGTGTTTAGGAGGCAACTAGCTTTGCTAGTTGTGTGTTTTAGGTGGCAACTAGCTTTGCTAGTAGTGTGCATCAGGGGCAACTATCTTTGCTAGTAGTGTGCATCGGGAGGCAACTAGCTAGCTAGTAGTGTGCATCAGGAGGCAACTAGCCTATGCTAGTCGCCCCCTGTGTGCCAAGCGACTAGCAGCAACTATAACTACCATATTTGACTTGTTAAACATCATTTGTGCAACCCTAACTCGCCCCAAACCTCTCTCACACCATCCTTAACCTCTTAAAACCGTTTTTACCCTAAATCTACCATTTCCAAGCTCAAACCATCATTTCTAAGCAAGATCTAAGGTGTGATATTCATCCTAAACTCTTGTTGAGTCATTATTTTCAATCCTAAAGGTCCAGACCTGATTTTAATAAGTTTTTATCCTTAAAACCTTTGAAAAACATATCCTATTTTATATCTTAACATCTACATGGGTTTTTGATAAAAAAGAAATACAAGCTTGAAATGGTTTTTGATGATCTAAACATAGGGATTCTTGTGTATTTGGTGCTTTGATGATATGAATGAGTTGTTAGGATGATTATCTCAGATTATGAAGGTTTTTTGATGTGTTTTATGAATAATATGAGTTTGACCCGTTTGAGGGTGTTAGAAGGATTTAGGAGGTTATGTGATGATTTGATGATTGACACTAGATAGGGTTTATGCTAGAATGATGTAGCAATAACTTTATGATGATTGTAATGTGTTTACATGATGAAATCTGATTATTTTCCATTTAGGATAAAGTTTTCATGCAATAATGTGATGTTTCCATAATATTATTCTATTTTAGGAAATAGTTGCAATTAGGGTGTTAAACTGATGATAAATTGGGGATATTTGATAGGGTTGGGTTGTTTAATGATCGTGGATTGATATTTAGTGTTTCTACTTGTTTTGGATCTGATTTGGAGGTTTCACGCATGAAAAGAACCAACAACCTGCAGGCAGGCTACTAGCTAAGCTAGTCGTGTGCCTGAGGGGAGACTAGCTTAGATAGTCGTCTGGAAGGAGGCTAATCGTGCCCTTTAGGGTGGCTAGTCGCCTGTTTTGCTACCTAGTCATGTGTTTTGATGCCTAGTTGTGTGTTTTGGAACCCCATAGCATGTTTTGACACCTAGAAACATATTGTGGACCCCGTAACATGTCTAGGAACCCCGTAACATGCGTTATGACTCATACGTGCATTATGTGAAGTATATGCTAGACTTGGTGAACTGTTATTCGTATATGGTGCGTATCTACACATGAGTACTTGTTTACATGCATTTGACCAGCACGGGTGTATCGGGTCACCAACGGGATGTCGGGTCTTATCTTGTGTGATTGTGTCAAACATTAAACGCTTTTACAAACATACAAAGTCAAGGTCTTGGACACTAAGGGTTGTTATACAAACATATTATTGGTTAAACACTTATAAGCTATCTATGGTAGGTTCTGGTAGTCGGAGCTACCATAACACGCCTGGATAATTACTTACTTGAAGACGCAACCTAAGGTGAGTTTCACGACCCCACTTTTACTGCTTTTACTTTCGGGGGAGAAACATGCTACCACACTCTAAACTTTTCGATTACATAAACACTATCACTTCACTTGTGCACTGCAATCCTTATAACTATTCAACTATTAAATGGGTGTGTTAGCAGGGGATAGGGCAAACCAAGGGCAAACCGGGGGCAAACCGTAGGGCGAACCATGGGATACCCGCAGTCATCGAAATACTTGAGTAACGAGTAAAACATTCATCTGGTTTTCTTTCTTTCATAATAGTGTGTTATGTGAATCCGATTTTCTCTAACAACTTTTATTACAAAACCTGTGAACTCACCGGCATTATATGTTGACCCGTTTTAGCATGTTTTCTCAGGTAGCTAAGGTAGCAATCAAGGATTAGAATGCATGGAGTCCCACTGCTTTCTACTGTTCATGTTCCGCTGCATAAACTTTGTCTTGGGTTACTTTTAAACAATAACATGAGTTGGATTTTCAGTTTTAACTTTTCAGACTAGTTTTGGTTGTAAACTTTTTACGCTTCTACTAAATTTTAAATTGTGTGGTTGTTTTCAATGTAATATTTTCTCATATTGTTATCGTTTATTGTGACTGTTGACTTGGATTCTAATGTGTCACGCGCCTCACCGTAAAACCCTGCACGTGGAATTTGAGGGTGTGACAGCACGTCATTGATCTATGCAATAACATTTGATATACATTTGTGTATTTTATTAAAGCATAGAACTACAAAATTTTACATATATGTACATAAGAAATTCATTTACGTAATCAAATAGAAACATATATGTTTTGCGATTATTAATGAAATACATATATGTATACATATATTCTTATTAATATGTAATTAAAACAATAATATTCTTTAAAATTAAAGAGAGATATTTTAGGGATTACAAATTTAACCATTTAAAAAACAGATAAATGTTTGTTTCAAAGAAATTACTAGATTGCCCTTAATTTAAAATAAACAATGAAATAAACTTCCATTTATTTACCATCTTGTCATCCAATATCAATAGCTTAAAGTTCTTATGGTTCTTAATTACCCTATGGTTCTTATTTGAACCATACCCATACACACACACACACACACACACACACATATAGAGGCGATACATGGCGGGAGGGGTTTGTGGAATTTTTTACCGGTTTAAAGAGCTTTAGCGGGGTGTTGGAAATCGATTGTTAACTGCTTAGAAGATGTTTGTATTCAGAATAAGTCACTTCAATATTTGATTAGGGGGGTGGTAGGTAATGGTGCTGGTATTCGATTTTGGTACGATCTTTAGATAGGGGACAGTTTTAAAAGAAAGATGGCCATGTCTGTACAAGTTGGAGAAGAATAAGGGATGCATGGTTCGGGACCGATTGAATCATGGTAATGTGGATATTTCATTTTCAGGTTCATGGAGACGAAATCCTAGATCGGTAGCAGAGTTGTCAAAAGTCCAAGATATGAGGCGCTTGTTCACGAGGATAAATCTTACAGAGGCGAGGGATAAATGGGTTTGGACAAATGATAATAATGGTTTGTTTAGTGTTGCAGATTTTAAAAAGATATTGAATAACTCTATGGCAGGGCCGCGGGTGATTTCAAAAATAAAGTGGGAGGCTTGGGTCCCATTAAAAGTGAATCTTTTGTCTTGGAAGGCCAATCGCGATAGATTACCTACACGGGTAGCGTTGATGAGAAGGCATACAAATATTCCTAATACGGTTTGTCCGCTTTGCAAGTTGGACGATGAAGATGTGAAACATTTATTGGTTAGGCGTGGCGTCTCTTACGGGGTTTGGAGTATGATAAGTAAATGGTGCAGGTTGGAGCCTTTGATTTCTTACGATTTTGACGATTTGATGATGTTATACAATAACGTACACGCGGGGAAATGGAGGAAAAAGATAGTGAGAGGTATTGTTATGATTATGGCTTGGGCTATTTGGAACACTACAAACACAAAGATTTTTCAGAATAAGGAACGAAAGGTTATGGAAGTGGTGGCGGAGGTGAAATCGAAGGCTTTTTTTATGGTTAAAGCATAGGTCGAAATTTAAAGATATTGTATGGAAGAACATGTCATTAAATTTTTATGACATGCAAGCGCGTGTCATCTTTTAATGACACGCGTTCATGACACGCTTTTTTGACACACATTTATGACACGCTTTCATGACACTCTTTAATGACACTCTTTAATAACATACATTCTTGACACACCTTTGTGACATTCATTTTGCGTGTCATGGTTTTTTTTTACCTAAAAAAAAATTCTGCAAAATGACTAATATCCCTGGATTTATATTTAAATTTATAATTACAAAATCAATAAATTTGATAATAAAACTTCATATATTATATATACCACCAAAAAATCCATTACAATATAAGCATTTATCGAATCCTACCACAAGTATTAACGGTTACAAAAATATTGTGTCAATACATTACGTTAGTCTATACCTAAACATACGGATCACTTGAAAATGAAGGTTGCGGCATAACTTGACCATTCTTCACGACTTACATCAATATCCGCATCCGTGTAAACATCTACTCCTCCCCCAACCTGAGACAATAATTATATTAATAAGATAAAGGTTAAGGTTCATGATGGTAATGAGCGAGAAAATATATTTTTCATGTGTAATGAGCGAGAAAATACCTTTGTAACAACGAGAAAATCGTTGTGGTTGCCTAAATCAGGTGCCTAGGAAGAAGATTATGTCTGTTTACCTACCTGCTCGCCAACGAAGAAGTAGTATAAGTCTGTACGCTCTTACTTGTATAGGTGTCGCAGCCTCACTCACTCTTATTATGGGCACCGGTTTTAATACGATGCTACCTGCATCGAAAAAAAATTAGTAGGCACTTGTGTTACAACATGTGAATAGAGGAAAATATACACCAGAATATGTTACAACATGTTCCACAGCAATCTTTCAAAAGATGCATGACTCCAATGTCTAAGCTTTATGCACATAAAGCAAAGAAAACCATGTTTGACCCTGTTGCAGTAAAGAAACCACAGAAAGATGCATTGAAAGCAAAGAAAGTGTAATACAAAGCCACGAACAGTAGCATTAGTGCTACCAAGGAATGAAGCTAAAACTCATATTCAACAGGAGCCAAGAGTTATATGGCTCAAAACTTTAAAACATTATGCCTAGCCGCCATCCACAATCGCTGCCCAGCCCCAGATAAGCCGAAGCGAAGAAAGCTTTATGCGCTAGCTGCTGCCATGTAAGGCCGGAAAACGAACAGCAACGGCACATCCAAATTACGATAACAACTCCGCTTATTAATTTTATTTTTCAAATGACACGCCACCATGAATTCCATCAAGAGGCAAAGACGTACAACGAAAGCGCAATCGATTGCATAGCAATAGCGCGCTGACAATCAGCGGCCACATCGGTAACGCTCACATCATAGCCTAGCGAGGCCGCATTTAACACAATCAACAGGGTCAGGCGCACAACGGGAAGTCAACCGGTTGCACTGCAGAAGCGCCATCACAGTCGACACCCGCATCGACGATGTCGTATACGTTAGCGTCATTGTCAGGTAGTAATTAATAGAAAAAAAATGCGGAATAAGCTTCACCCATTCACAGATTATAACACAACAGATTAGGGAGCAGCCTTAAAAAGCCGCAATTAACACAATCAAGAGGCGCGCGCACAACGGAATGTCAATCGGTTGCACAGCAGTAGTGCCATCACGATCGACTTCGCAAATTCAGATGAAGAGACTCCAATTGAAGTGGTAAACGCAGAAGAAAACAGGCCTAAACCGTGGCACGTTGCGCTAAGCATAGAAACAGCGACGTACATAATCAGACTGCATCGACCTTTAAGCAAAGCAGAAACAAAAGTTCAGAACTTAAATCACAGGTATAGCAGCATACTAAAAGTCACATAGGTGGTTAGAAGACCCTAAAATTACCGAAGCAAAAGACGTAATCGATAAACAACATCGGCAATCGAAGAGGAAAAAGCAGAAATCCCCAAATCGCCACCGGTTCGGGTTGATTTCGTCAGTGGCTGGCGTTTCGCCGCCGCCGTATCGGCCTCCGGTACACACCTTCACTTACCCAAAATCAACCTGCAAACAGTCCATAAACACAATTGCTGGGACTTTTTAGTTTTGAAACAAGGCATGAGCCCTTATGGGTTTTGTTTATGACTCAATAGGCTTTCACCATACAAAATTTCAGATCAAAACAACTAAATTTGAGTCAGTTATGGCTGTGCAAAGTAGGTTCACAATCTGTCCATACCTGGACAGATTGTACCAAGATCATTTAAGTTAACTTTTGAAGGTTCAAACAATATCCAAAAATCATGAAACTTGATACACATGTTAAGAACTCATGAATAGACATCTCAGGCCACGAATCATGTATGTTCAATCAATAATCACATAGTGGTGCACGTGCAAAGTGGACTGATGTGTTCTGCTGTTATATTGAAGCTTATAGCATGCATACAAGTCAATGATTCTAACATATAGCCATGATTATGGCATAAAAATGATTCTAGACAAGCCTTAAACATATATTACACATAAATAAACATTCAAGATGCCATTTAACACACATATGACCATTGTTCTAGCCTGTTTGCATGCATTCTAGACAAATGTGTCAGATTCAAGTTTCTATGTTTATGGGTCATTTTAAATGCATTTCATCACTTCGATCTACATGGTGATCATTGTATTATGTTCGTAAAAGTAGTTTAGGGTGATTTATTACCTGATTGATGACTGAGATTCGATGACAAATAAACGAAAAAAGAAAACCATATCCGCAAAAAGAAGAAAACCATATCCGCAACAGGCTGCGCTGCAAGACTATGCACAGAGGTAGTATGCCCACGAAGAGTTCTATAAGCTGCAATCTTCAGTTCTATAAGAAGACCATAAACCTTTAAAGAGAAGTCATTATCTTAGAGTAATTAATTCCAAAAATCTGTTGTAAGTAAAAAATAATAATTGTATACTAACCTTCCAAAGTTTCACAGTCTTGTATTTTGAACCAGTTGCAACAACGAGATTGGTGTCACCGTCTTCTGCATATTCAGCAAGAAATAACAAGAAAATAAGAAGCATGACTAATAAAAACCATATGTATTTATCAAGTACATGATAACCAAGATAACAATTTTGCTAAACATATGATACCTATTGCTTTCACGATACCAACTGATGTAATTGCATAATTGTGTCCCTCCAAAACATGTGTACAAATCCTAACAGATTCCCATATCCTAAATTGTATATTCAAAAGAACAAACTTGTTACTCCATGATAATATATAAAAAGAAAAAAAATAGGCATAAAATCTTTGAGAACATTTATGGCCTTACCTTCCTAACCCATCAGGGCAACCAGTCAAAATAAATCTATCAAATAAAACAAAAGTTGAGTAAAAACAAACCTTAAAAGTCGATCTACACCCTGAAACCCGAAAGGAGGCAAAACAATTTGTACATAGAGGCAAATTTGAAATAGCATAAAATCTTCTAATGCTTCAAAACGTAGACTGCTCATCCGTTTATGGTTCAATCGATTTGAGTACAACGATTTTGGGTTCTGAAATGGCAAACATAGGCAACAAAAATTACAACCAACTAATCAAATAACACCAGAAAATATTGCTGTTACCTGAATCGAAAGCCAAACAGACACATAAACCCTAGCTTCTGCCGCTATGGTAGCACCCCCACTGCCGCAAGTTTTTTGTCAATCGGCGTGGTTTAGTGGTATTTCAATGACTATAAGGGACTGAGAGAGAGTGAGGGACAATGAGGGTTATGAAGATTGGGATTTGAAATGATCTAGGGTTTGATTTTAGAGAGGAGGGGGCGGGATTAATGAGAGGGAAAATGGAATTTGTAAAATTACGTAATGACACGAGGATATGACACACAAAATTTTATACCGTCATGTTTTTTATTTCTTGACACTGCGTTCTTGACACACAAAAAAGTGTGTCATTATTTAACCAGATTTGTCAAACCATGACAATTTTTTTATGACACGCACTTTTAAGTGTCATAAATGAGTGTGTGTCATAAAATGTGTGTCAAGATAGGGGTATTTTTCTAGTAGTGTATCCTTTGTATATGTGTGTTTAATTTGGCTGTTCTCGGTTTGAGAGCTTGCCGTTGTTAATGAAAGTTAATTTTCAAAAAAAAAAAAATGTAAACACCGTGGAAACCTTATGTAAACTCTATGTAACATAATTATATTTTGCTATTTTTTTAGAATAACGTGTGTATTTAATTTTATTAGTTTTGGAAAAAAAAACAAAAAAAAAACCGCCAAATAGATTTTTTTTAAAATTACGTAACAAACATGTTACACATGTAACAATGTTGACGTATGATAAATAACGAGTTTGTGTAACATATGTGTAACAAAATAATCTACTCGGCACTTTTTTGATTTTTTGGGCCAAAACTAATAAAATTGAATATAAAAGCTATTCTGAAAAAAATCAGAAAAAAATGTTTTTACATAGGTGTTACATAGGGGTTTCACGGTTTTCTCAACATAAAAGGGTTTTTTAATTAGCCCAATAAAAATAAAATTTTTTTAATACAAACCTCATTATAATCAAAATACAGCATTAATAAATGAATTTTCTTTGCACATAATTCATCTTTTCTTGTAAAAACACTTTCAAATTAACTTTTTACACGTATGTAAATGAAACAGTCAACACATGCATAAACAGTAAATTTACACATGTGTAAAAACATTTTATTTTCGTATACGTTTGAATTTTTATGCGTAAATTGTGTTTTTGAGATTGTATTTTAGTAATAAAGATAAGTATAAAAAGAAATTTTGAATTTGAATGGTTTTAGATGCCGTTCTCACGATTCGCACGAAACTTAGGTGCTTTCAAATTAACTTTCCACTATATATATAGGGTTTAAAAGTATTTTTGTTCAAATATGACCGGTATTCAATGGTCAATTCATTCAATGGCCCACACCATCCCTGTTTTTCTTCATTATCTCGTTAACGACAAATCAATGACGCCAGGAAAACAGAGAGACACTATTATACGAAAAAAAGGCTGATCGAGATGGAGGGGGCGCCAGTACCCCTCCACCGTGTACCCTAAATGTGATATTTTCTGAAGAAGAAAGGATCATTCATAGGTGAAGCATCTCAACGGATCTTAATGAGGTTGAATGTTTTTATTTGACTGAAAGAATTAGTATTTATTTTACTTCAAACTTTGTTTTTCCTAAGGCTACATTTGAATTTTCTTGTCCGGCTACCGGTTGTCAATACTTTTGAAATGTAGACGATATTGATATGGGTTTAGTAAACAATAAAGCCTCATTTATATGCTCTCGTCTGTACTATATATCACGCAAGAACAAGATCGATAAAAAATACCTCGAGTCTTTTATCGATAAGGAAAATCACACAAAACCATTAGCTTTAATCCATGATCCTAAACCGACTCCAACTAGATTTTGAAACACTATACAAAGTCTAAAATTCAAATAATAAAATTAATTTATCTATGAGAAATGAATTAGAAAAAAAAGTTCTTTTCTTTATCCCTTGGACCTTCCTTATGCATCCTGATCCATGCGAAATTAGGCAAACTTTACCTTTGACATCTTAGTTTTTCAAAATTCGTAACGGGTGGTAGTCACGTTGCAAAAGGTGGCGGGTAGGCGCTCGCGGTGTGATAGATTACAATTCCTTATGATTGTTTGGTATACCGAATGCATTGCAAAATCAGAGTATTTTCTAGTTGTTTTCACGGCTCATGTGGCAATGGTAGGGAGATACGTTTCTGGCTCGATCACTGGATTTTAGATGATAACTCGAAGAACAAATTCCCTCGGCTTTTCAGTTTAGAGGACAAGAAGGATATATTGTCTTATACGGGACAAGTGGGAAGGGGACGGGATGGTTGGTGCTTGGAGTTGTTTAAATGCTGCTCAGATGTCTTTGGTGGAGTGTCGCGCTGAAATAGACCAACTATTAATAGCTCTGCAACATGTCAGAATTAGTGATCGCTCGGATGTTTGGTCGTGAGTCGGTTCTAATGCCCATCCTTTCTCAGTCAAAGCTGTTAAAAAACTTATGCAGAAGGGAAGGGTTTATGATTGCTGGTACAGGTTCAAATGGGTAAACTGGGTGCCATTAAAGTGTAACATATTTGCTTGGAGATACGAGATGGACCGTATTCTAACTGTTTCAGCTTTAGCTAGAAGGAGGATCATGATTGAAGACCAGATTTGCGGTTTATGTAGTTACGATATGGATTCTACTTTACACTTGTTCACGAGCTGTGGGTTTTCCTTCAGGGTATGGAGCCCTATAGGGGCATGGTGTGGCATTAAGTTGATTTTTGGTTTTCAAGTTAGAGTCTTCTTGGACATGGCTAATTAAACAAGGGACTTCGGATAAAAGAGGAAGGAAATTGATTCATAGCATTATAATCGTCACTATGTGGTCTTTATGGGATGCTCGAAATAAGAAGGTATTCAACAATAAGGAGCCAAAGGTTTATGAGGTGGTTTCCAACGTTAAGTCTTTGTCATTTTTTTGGATTAAGAATAGGAGTACATTTATTGATATTGTTTGGAAAGATTGGGTCGATAATCCTTTGTACATGTTGTAAGTTTTTGGTGCCGGTCCTTGTTTTGAGGACGTGGCCGTTTCGTTAATGAAAGTTACTGTTAAAAAAAAAAAAAAAACTTACAGATTTCAGTTTCTTTAAATTCAAACAAATTTCAATTTCACATCCGTTTCCTTCAAACTTATGTTCTTTTTAACAATTTCCGGTCCTAAAAAAAGCGTGTGAACCAAATACACCCTAAAGTTTTAGGGGTGATGGTAAGGGCTGCAAACGAACCAAGTAAACACGAAGATGGCTTGTTCATGTTGGTTTGTTAAAGAAATAATGCGTTTGAGAAATGTTCATTAATGCTTACTGAAAGAGATTTTATGTTCGTCTTCGTTCATTAAGGAAATAAACGTGCTCATGTTCGTGTTCATGTTCGATTATGTTTGTTAATTTTAGTTACTGGATAGAAGCAAAGTCAAATAAACATTAATGTGTAGGACCGTTTTCTCGTTCAAACGTGACAACAAGAATTTGAATCAATGTGTTTAATATGTATGATGGCGGAAACAACAAACGCGCGTTTGATAGTTTATGATAACACACGGTAACGACTAACACACTTATATTTCCTGCAACAAATTCAGCAGAGCTTCACCATTGAATACAACTGAGATCAAAAGTTGGGGAATAATGAGTTAGGGTTCTATTTATAGGTCCGAATCTTAGTGGCGAAGCTTGGTTCTCGAATCGGTGGGGGCCGAACTCAATTTTTCTGATAGGTAGTGGCAAATCGGCGGGGGCCGTACTCAACCCGGACTCAATTTACCTACGAAAATCGCAAATTTCTACCACTGCACCAAAAAACGGGAGAGGCTAGGGCCACCTCTGGCCCATTGTATGCTTCGTCCCTGCTGACTCTCATTCACCCCTAGGGTCCAGTCGAAAGGGGCTCATTCGCCCCTGCAGACTCTCATACACTTAACTAAACATTAACAAATTCGACTGACGCCCTGCCCTATTACATGGTAATTATTGCAAACGACATGTTCATAAACAGAAACCATCACAAACGGAAATATATTAAATTTCGAATAAAATTGGCATCTTCATCGTAAACATTATGAAGATTTGCTCAAAATATAATAACCTAATTATTCAAACCTACTTGACATAATCTTCATCAAACTTCCGTAATGTAATGCCACCCCCCACCCCCAATAAAAAAACACAAAATTATCATATTAAACTTGAAGCTCGCAATTAATCCATCCATGATAAACTCAAAATCGATCTTCATTTAACCAAATAAAAATAATAACTAATAAAAACAAGTGAAAGAGTACTAATATGTTATACTTTATTAAATAATCTGTTACTTAGATTTTTCAATTACTTAATTTATGAATATAAGTTAGAAACCCTAATGAACTATTGAACACATTTTTATCAAACCCTCATGCACATAAATAAACGAACATGAACAGAACATGACCTCTGTTCACGTTCGTTTATTAACTAAACGAACGAGATTTCTTGTTCACTTTCGTTTATTTATTAAACAAATAAACATAAACAAAATTTCTGCCGAACAGTTCACGACCTGCTCACATTCACGAACTACTAATAGCACTAAAGTCATGATCGGTGTATTTATTCTATACACACCAACATGCTATGCTCTTAATGCTCTCCAATTATCACTAAACAATATTGCCCCCCTCACAATCAACTAAGGGTTTCATTAGGACATACGCGTGTCTTTTAAGTCTACGAGCACTTATCCTTTCTATTTTCCCTCTAAGACCATCTTCATCAAGGTCGCCTTTCTTGGCTGCCCATCCATTGTGAATAAAAGAGGAATGGACGAGGAGAGAGGGTAAGGAAAAACCATGAAAGATAAGGGCGAGAAATGTGAGAAGGAAGGCGAAAGGGAGACCCGTAGAATCTCTTCTGTGCAAGCCGACGTGAACTCGTGACGGGATGTGAAACTACTTCCAAATATATTAAGTTTAGTTTTATAGAATTGTGTTGTAAAACAATCCAAAGAATTAACACAATCAATCAAAATCAACACACCATTAACTTCTATTATGATCGAAAGAATCAATGAACAAAAGAATTGAAATACAAGAAAGAAACGATTACAGAATTGAACGAAAAAGATGATTGAACCATATGAGCCCTAATCCCTCTTTTATAGCTGGTTAACAGATTAAGGACTAAAGTTTCAGAATGACAACTATAGCCCTTCATCTTCTAAGTAAGAACATATCAGGTATAAACTTCTGTACCCTCAGTATCAACTATCCTATATTATCAGAACCAGTCCCTCAACTTTAATATTGAGACTTTAGACAATTACCAGCAATCTCCACCTTTGGATAAAGTCTATCCAATATCTAACAATTCCAAACAAAATTCAAATTTCCCAACTGGTAACACCTTGGTCAACATATCAGCAGCATTCTCCAAGATATCTACCTCTTCAACTTCAAGTTCCTTATTCTTTATAACATCTCTGATGAAGTGAAACTTTACTTTTATGTGCTTAGTCCTATCATGAAACACCTGAATCTTACTCAACTGGACAGCACCATGATTATCACATAATACAACTGTTCTGGACAAATTTACCCCTAGATCAGTTACCAGACCTTTGAGCCACAAACATTTCTTTACACACCTTTGAGCCACAAACATTTCTTTACACCTTCTGTTAATGCTACATACTTTGCTTCAGTTGATGACAAAGCAACAACCTTCTGCAAAGAAGCCTTCCAACTAACAGTTGACCCACAAACCTTGAACACATATCCAATCATTGACTTTCTATGGTCAAAGTCTTTAGCAAAATCTGAATCAGTGTAACCAACAACTTCATTACCAACTGACCCATTTCCAAATATCAACCCCTTATTCACAGTACCTTTTAGATACCTTAGTATCCATTTAACAGCCTTCCAATGCTCTCTCCCTGGATTAGCAATGTATCTACTTACAAGACTAACTGCATAACCCAAATCTGGCCTTGTGCAGACCATTAGATACATTAGGCTACCTACTACATTAGCATAAGGAATTACACTCATACCTGCTGTTTCTTCATCAATTTTGGGACAATTCATAGCAGACAGTTTAAAGTGTGCAGCCAATGGAACAGTAACATGTTTACTGCTATCCATTCCATAACTCTTTAACACCTTCTAAGCATAAGAACACTGTCTCAAATAGATCAAACCCAAGTTTGTATCTCTTTGTATCTCCATTCCCAAAATCTTCTTAGCTGGACCCAATTCTTTCATATCTAACTCTTGAAACAACAGTTTCTTTGTATCCTTTATTACTTGAACATCTTTACAAGCCACTAACATGTCATCTACATATAGGAGTATATAAACATATTTTCCTTGTTCATACTCTCTATAGTAAACACAACTGTCATATAAGCTTATTGTAAAACCATTGGACACCATATATTCATCAAACTTGAGACACCACTATCTTAGTGATTGCTTCAAACCATACAGTGATCTCAATAGTAAACACACCTTATTCTCTTGACCCTTTTCTTCAAAACCATGAGGCTGCTTCATGAAAATCTTCTATTCTAGATTTCCATGTAAGAATGCAATCTTCACATCAAGCTGTTCTGATTCAAAATCACCATAAGAAGTCAAAGCAAGTATGACTCTTATAGATGTGTGTTTAACCATTGGTGAAAATATTTCATTATAGTCTACCTCAGCCTTTTGAGTAAACCCTTTAGCCACTAACCTGGCCTTATACCTAGGAGGTTCACCTGGCATTCCTTCTTTTATCTTATAAATCCATTTGCAAGACACTAGCTTTTGATCACCAGGCTTATCAACCAACTTCCAAGTACCATTGTTATGCAATGATTCCATCTCTTCTTCCATGGCAATCATCCATTTTTCTTTATCAGGTGACACCACTGCTTCACTGAAAGAAAGTGGTTCACATGTGGAATCTTCCTCAGCTACACTGAATACAAAGGCTGAAATGCCATCTTTATCCCTAAACCTCACTGGTTTATTCACCTGCCTTCTTTCTCTATCCTTGGCTATTGAATATCCAGGTTCAGGTTCAGCTCCACCTGTATTAGATGATGAGGAATGACTTGTACTGACTTCATTACTATCATCCTTCTTTGTAACCGGCTCCACCTCGAGTTGAACATCCTTCAATTTTTTACTAGCTTCAACAGCCCCTACCATCACATCTTTATACAAGAATTCTTCTTGAACTTTGACATTTCTGCTATTAAACACCCTGGAGACACATTATCAATTCTCCATAGCCTATACCCTTTAACTCCCTTAGTGTAACCCATCAATATACATTTTTTCAGCTCTATTCTCTTGTTTTTCTTGATTAACATAAGAATATACTAGAGAACCAAATATTTTCAAATCATCATAATCATAAACTTTTGACCCAGACCATACCTCCATTGGTACTTTCATATCAATTGCAACAGGTGGGGATCTATTGATGCAATGTGCTGCTGTTCTTAAAGCCTCTGCCTAAAAACTCTCTCGCAACCCTGATTGATGCAACTTACACCTCACTATTTCCAACAACGTCCTGTTCATCCTCTCTACCAGGCCATTTTGCTGAGGTGTCCATGGAATAGTCCTATGTCTAGCTATTCCACATTCTTTACAATATTCATTAAACTCCCCACTACAAAGCTAAAGACCATTATCAGTCCTGAGTGGTTTTCTACCAAAGTTTTCCATACCTTGAACTGCCCAAAAGCTTGATGCTTATGTTTGAGTGGATACACCCAAACCCTTCTTGAATAGTCATCTATTACTGATAGAAAATAATAGGCACCACCAAGAGATACATTCTTGGCAGGCCCCCAAAGATCCGCATGAATATAATCAAGAGTCCCTCTAGTCTTGTGAATACCTTTTGAAAATTTTACCCTATGAGCCTTACCCATAATACAATTTTCACAGAACACATATTCACATTCAGTCAACCCTTCTATAACACCTTGCTTCTTTAACTCCTTCATACCTTGAATACTCATCTGGCCTAATCTTTTATGCCACAACAAGGCATTGTTCATCTTGTTCTCACCATTAGCAACCAACACCTGTCCTTGATCAGCACGGCCATTAAGAACATAAATGTTGTTGGACCTTCTTGTACCAGTTATCACAACCATAGACCCCTTAGTTACTCTAGCTTTACCATTTTTCAAACTCACTGAATAACCACTACTTTCTAAAGTACCTAAGGAAATCAAATTTCTTGTAAGTCCTGGAATATACCTAACATTGGTTAGCTCAAACTCAGTTCCATTGTCCATCTTTAACACCACAGTCCTATATCCCTTAATGACACATGGCCTATCATCTCCTAACTTTACCTCACCAAGATCTTCATAGTGTAACACTTTGAAGAGTTCTTTATGAGGGGTCATGTGATATGAACAACCTAAATCCATTATCCAATTCAAGATCATATTCAACACTAATACATTTAACACAACTCCATTGATGTTCAATGATTCATCTGTGACAGTTAACACATCTACACTGTCATAGCCATCTTGTGAATCATCTGGAGATGAACCACCATCATGACTTTTCATAGAACCTCCACTGTATTCTTGTCTTTTCTTCTTGTTTCTTTCAGGGCACTCTCTCTTCAAATGTTTCTCAAAATTGCAAATGAAACACTTTCTTTTGAATCTTGACTTTGATCTTGCACCCTTCTTTGACCTTGAAAACCTCTAATCTGTCCTACCCCTGACATACAGTCCCTCTCGACCTTCTTCTTGCACATCTGATTTTTTTTCAACTCCTTCGAATTTAGTGCAGCAAGAACATCTTCCATTGACAATGTTTCTCTACCATACATCGGAGTCAACAAAATGTTCATATGAAGATGGTAATGAGGTCAAGAATATAATAGCTTGATCCTCATCATCCAAAGTTGTCTCAATATTCTCAAGATCCATAATCAATTTGTTAAACTCATCAGCATGGTTTTCTAGGGACTTACCAGGTGACATATGAAAGGTATACAACCTTTTCTTTAGATACAGTCTGTTGGCCAATGATTTCTTCATGTAAAGATTCTCCAGTTTTGCCCAAATACCTGCAGTTGATGTCTCTTTTGATACTTCTTTCAATACTCTGTCTCCAAGACTCAATACAATCTCACTGTGAGCCTTCTCCGTCACTTCTTTCTTCTCTTTGTCTGTCAACCCATCAGGAAGATTATCTTCTCCCCTCAATGCATCTATATACCATTGTGAACCAACAGTGCTCGCATCTTAATTATCCACGAACTAAAGTCATTCTTTCCATCGAATTTTTCAACCACAAACTTCGATGTTGAACCCATGAATTAGTAATCAACATTGGCCGTCAATTACTAATCAATTATTGAAAACCAATTCTTTGAAATCGAGCAACGAGGCTCTGATACCAATTGTTGTAAAACAATCCAAAGAATTAACACAATCAATCAAAATCAACACATCATTAACTTCTATTATGATCGAAACAATCAATGAACAAAAGAATTGAAATACAAGAAAGAAACGATTACAAAATTGAACATAAAAGATGATTGAACATCTGAGCCCTAATCCCTCTTTTATAGTTGGTTAACAGATAATAATGACTAAAGTTTCAGAATGACAACTATAGCCCTTCATCTTCTAACTAAGAACATATCAGGGATAAACTTCTGTACCCTCAGTATCAACTATCCCATATTATCAGAACCAGTCCCTCAACTTTACTATTGAGACTTTAGACAATTACCAACAATATGAAAACTAAGAAATCTTTCAATTTAAGAAGAAAACATGTAAAGAATACAAAAACGTTCTCGATTATACAATTCAATCTTTGATCAAATTCAATGTAAAAACAAATTAATACCAATTATGGATGAATGTTATGCAAGTTCATTGTTATCAATTGGTTGCAGTACAAACTCTACGAATTTCACCTTGTGTCCCCGTTTTCACCTCAATATTACCCATCTTCACCATTGCTCTTCCAAACTCCGCGTTGAATCTAGATCCAGCTTGCCCAAGGAACCCTTGTACAAACCTCTGAGTCCTCCGGTCACTCCATAGCTTCGCATCAGACTCAATAACTCCCCGCCCATTCCTTAAGTTTTCGTAGAATGAATTTCCGAAACTATTCTCGCTACCTGTATCTAGCGGCACACGCCTTGACCCATCACCACCGTTGGGGCAAAGAGCTCGTAGTTGTGGGAGGAATGATGGGTTAATGTCAGGGTCGGGTCCATTGGTACCGTTAAAGTTGTATAATCTGTAGCTAAATAGTGTACAAGCTGCTGTCCCAATAGTGTGTCCACCTAGTAAACAAAAAGTTCAAAAAATAATTATATAAAAGGCCATAACTTAACATTCCATGTATGCAGTAGTTATTGTACATTTTACTTACCAACAAGAGTAACAAGATCTTGGGTGTTGAGGCCTTTATCAGCAAACTTACTGATTTGGACACTCATAGGGTCATTAAAGGCTGGCAAGTTTGCGGTATCTGATGCTTGCGAAACCAATCCATCTCTACGTCCTAATGGTACTTGCCAAGTACGTCCACCGGTCTGCAAAATGTCATAAAAACGATTAACGACCATGGCTAATTAAATACATAATTAACTACAACTTATTAATGTACAAACATCTACTTACCAGGACAATGGAATCACGGGCAGCAAGGGCAACAATATCCGCACATGAGACCACTCCTGGGCAGGTTGTTTCGAGCTGGGACTTAGCAGCATCAATAACTTCAAAGCCTCTCAAGAGAGAGTTTGGCCGTGCCGACTTCTCAGTTGAGGGTCCTTCAATTAGTATAGATGCATCACAACCATTGACAAAGCAGTCATGAAAGAACATCCTTAGTAAACCAGGTGCGATTGTTGGATTTGCTCGAACCGCAGACGCAACCGCTGATTGGACTATGGACTCGGCCCGAGGGCAGGTGGATCTGTAGAAGCCAACTCGAGTGCCTCCGCCACCACCGCGATTGCCCTGGCCTAGTGCCAAGGTTGTAAATGTGGCAATAATGAGAACCAACAAAGCAATTGTTTTTGCTAGGGAAGAAGCCTTCATTGCTAACAAATAGAGTGCTAGATGTGATAGTGTGTCAAAGCTTAATTTGTCTTGAAGGTTAAGTTATGTATTTTGTAAATGAGATTATGATGTTGAGAGGTAGCATAGAGGGAAGGTATTTATAGTGTGAGAATGAAAAAGTCAATCATATATGGTGATGCTAAGGAAACTTCAAACTTTTAAGAACAAGTTGAATCACGGACACAGCTATACTTTAGACACTTTCATTTTACATTTAAAAATTTGCATATATGGACCAAGTAAATCACCAAAAAGCATCAAAGTTGACATAATTATTATTATTATTTATAATATAATAGGCCAAGTCCAAAGCACAAACTAAACCACTGAAAGGATGTTCAAAATGTTTAGGTAATAGAGATGCCAATCCCAAAAAAAAAATTGTAATAGAGAATCAATAATTCAAAGAAAAATAGTATTTAATAAATTTATTTCACAATCTAATATTTATTACATATCAGCTATGGTCTCGCTGTATTAGTGTGAATCTCTGAAAACTTATAGAATAGCATAAAATTCAATTATGTTATGGGTTAGATTGAAAACGTCAAAACGTGTGTATTATTAGTCCCTAAATAACCAATGTGGTGGTGGTCCATTGGCAAAGGCAAAGCCTTTAAAACACATTGTTTGCGGAAAGTCTTAGGTTCAAGTTCCACAAACCACAAGATTTAAAAAAAATTAACCTTTAAAAAAAAAAAAGATTAGTCCCCAATTTTTTTTGTAGAAATGATCCATACGTGGCTTTCAGCTCAACAAATCTAACCAATAGTGAGCTTAAATGTTTTAACTTGATATTTGTGTTTAAT
Organism: Ambrosia trifida; assembly: GCA_028751855.1. Lineage (NCBI taxonomy): Eukaryota > Viridiplantae > Streptophyta > Magnoliopsida > Asterales > Asteraceae > Ambrosia > Ambrosia trifida. The sequence goes on from CM054123.1 coordinate 51,234,211, forward strand.
TATTTAACTAGTGTCTTAGTTACCTGCGTGTTGCTGCGGGACGCGGTTTATACTCGCGTGTGACACCGTTATACATATCAAAAGTGAAAATACTAACGTTACGAGATAAATACTAATCAAAGAGTAAGCAAAGCATGTACGGTACAACCTACAGCAAAAGTAGTAACATTAGACTTTGCCCACTTAATGAAACAAATAACACAAACGATTAAGAGTGCATATTATTATTTAGACATAATTCATGTTCATAAATCGTAACAAAAAGGCTGTATACTAAATCTGAATCCTCACAACTATAACAAATGACATCAAACAGTAAATCATAATTTTAATGGTCTCATAATTGGAGTGAAACCGTTTAGACAATCACAATTCTAGATAGATGGGTACCTTGAACCATCTACTAAAGAGGTAAACAGTAAAAAGAGGAAAATGGCAGAAAGTATCTAAAGAAGTGGGATGATGGGACATGTGTAAACCTAAAACTAAAAGGGTAAAACATTTAAAGCTACAAATCAAATTTACGGATAAGGATACAATAGTAGATAAAAAGAAATAATAAAACTCCTGACCAATCAGAAACATGTACTATTGAAGTGTCTTTACTTTAATATATAAGATAATTCGGAAGATTCTCAAAATTAACATATGACGTATGGGAGGCAAATATTCAGTCGGATGGTTTTCAAGTTATATTAGTTTTTTTATAGGGTGATAACATTTCAACACCCAAAAAATTTATTTACAACATAAATACGCCTCGCCTCGTGCTGTTGATCAATACGAGACGAATTACTTTGATACATTCCTACGTGAGCAGGAAAAGACAAAAAAACTTATACCAATAATGAAATGTGATTCGAATGTCCATGCATGTGCACGTTGTTGGTTCTCCGATTATATTGTCTAGTCTTTGGGATCTCCTTTACTTCGTATTTTAATAAGTTGCTAGATAAGTTGTTGGGTTTTCCTTTATTTCTGGTTATAACCATTGTAGTGTTTAGTATAAGTAGTTGCTATGCTTTTCATTTTGATTTACTTCAATTCCAGTATTCATTTAATAAGAGAACCAAGCATTTGAGTTTGTAAGTGCATGATGTCCCTAGGCTAGTATATATGTTGATTGGATGTGTCACGGGGTGTTTGGAGACGTTTATAAGCGTTTTTGGGGTGTTTGGGCTTCCCAGGCGATTAGGACTATGGGTATTAGCGATTAGCATGTAATCGCCTATAGGTATAGGCGATTAGGCTTCATTCGCCAATTAGTTCATGCGAATAGGGCTCATTCGCTAGTTCTAACATGGTGGATAGCTCCTACTCGCCAGTACTGACCTGTACGAGTACGGGAGGTATAAATAGGCCCAATCATTGCCCTAATCATTAGTTCTTGCCTCACACACTCTCCAAACACCCTCCCATGGTCTGTAAGGTCTGATTTGATCTCTGTAAACACTCGAGCTCTGTTTTAGTGATTAATCTATAATCTTTTGACCCGTGTGTGTGTTGTGATTACTCGTTTATCATTGTTTCATCTTTGTTTCTGTTATTAGAACATATTTAGAGGATTCCACACTCTAAATATCAAGCTCGTGATTGTCGGGTGACGCGTTAGTCGATCCTACAAGTGGTATCAGAGCCCAGGCTCTTATCACGAGTGTTTTGATAGCAAAAACGAGCAAAAACAGGTGGGTTTTTATGGGAAAGTTGTGATTTTTAGGCAAAAACCTGTTTTGAAGTTTGAAACTTTGAGTTTTTGATAAAAACCCTTATTTTCAAATTCTTGGTGTGTGTTTATGGATTAAAACGTGTGTTTTTGATTAGGTTTTGTTCTAAAAGTGTTTTGGAAACTTTTCCAATCATTTGGGATATAAACACATTGTTTTAGATAAGATTTTGAGGCAAAAACGGCTGTTTTTGAGCAAAAGTGGGGTTACAGATCAGATCTAGCGATTACGCAGACAATCTAGCATTTAGGAAACCCTAATTGCCTATATTTAGGCGATTACAAGTGTGTTTAAGCGAGTAGGCTTGTACTCGCCTATAACACACGCGATTACATCCTATTTCACATATAAAAACCCTAATCGCCTCTACCTTAGGCGATTACAGAATCCCTTGACACAATTAGCCTCTAATCGCCTATATATCTAGCGAGTAGAGGCCTACTCGCCTTAAATAGGTGTGGTATAGCTCCTACTCGCGTGTAAGGTCCCCAAACGCTAGCATTTACACCCTAATCGCCTGTAATCACACATATAGAGTTCCTAATCGCCTATAAGGACCTGAAACTGAAAAATTTGACTAAGTATCGGACTTTTGACTAATATTAACATATGGCAAACCCGTGGGGTCACCTAAACCAACCAAGGCAACATAATAACCAACAATTGAACAATCAAGCGAACGTACCCACAAACCCTTGGCAATACTCAGCCGAGCGAAACGCGCAACGGATGCAACAAGCGCAGATGCAAGCGAATGTTGCCGGAATCAATCCGTGGGCGCTAGCGGCTCAACAACAAGCGATGAACGCAAATCCTTGGGCACTCGCGGCTGCTGCAAACTCACAGACGAATCATCTGTCTTCCGTTCTCATGAGTGACTTAGAGACGGGTAGTTCGAATAGGGCGCCGAAATTACAATACATGTCAGACTACCATGGTTGGAAAGGCAGATTTCAAACATATGTTGAGGGTATAGATGGTCTCGTATGGTCAGCGATAGAGACTGGGTATAGTAGGCCTATGGTTGAGAACTCCACAACTCCGATCTCAATTGAAGACATGAATGAAGATCAGAGGAAGAAGTACAATTATGAGAAGAAGGCGATGGCAGCATTGAAGCAAGCTCTTCCAAAGGATATTCTTCATCAATTCGCTCAGTGCACAACATCACAGATGCTTTGGTTAGCACTGGCTGAGAGAAATGAGGGTAATCTGAAGACGCGAAAGGTGAAAATGGATCAACTCAAGAAGGAGTTCGAGAACTTCAATGCTATAGGGAACGAATCTCTGAGAGACTTGACTGCTAGATACTACCATCTGATGTCAGAAATGTATCAGTATGGGGTCTTATATTCATCTGCGGACCTTGTAGAAAGATTTGCTGAGGCGCTACCTCCTCACTGGCATCAATGGTTGGATATTCTAAAGTCGAGCAATGCATATCAGACTCTCTCCATCAATGAGTTCATTACCGAGCTGGAGAACAAGGAGATAGAGGAAATCAGGAGAGCAAATAAGGCGCTCATTCCACAGAATCCCAGCATCTATTATGGGAATCCTCTTCAGGAAACCAGTGTGGGTGGTACCAAACCACAAACTGCTTTTGTGGTTAATCCGGACCCAGTTTATGCTTTCGACAATTATGGTCCCCCAGCTGATGTTCCTCCTCCTACATATCCTTTTGGACCAAACCCGTATCCTTTGAATTTTAATACTAACCAGTTTGGTGTTAACCCGTTTTCTCATCTTGCAGCACCAGCGCAGGCAACTGCAAACTTTAGTGGACCTTCTTCTACAGGTTTTGGCGGGGCTCCAACTACAAGTTATGGTGGATATGGAGGTGCTTCTAGTTCTAATCAAGGTGGCTATCAGACCAATACAGTCCCAGAGCAGCTGAACACCGCGGGTTTAGGAAAAGTGACTATAGAGCTAGCTCAAGAACATATGGCTCTACTGTCGACCTTGGTAAACTCCTATAGTGGACTGGTTGCTGGACAGATCGGGAATCCTCATCTTACACAGGAGGATTACTCGCAGATTGATAAAGACGACATGGATCTGATAGATATACAATGGCACTTTGCAAGCGTGGTGAGAAGGGCAAAGGAATACATGGACAGGACGGGAAGGAGAGATGTCTTAATCAATAACAACACCAAGTTTGGGTTCGACAAAACAAAGGTCACATGCTACAACTGTGGCACAAAAGGGCATTTTGCAAGGGAATGTGACCGACCTAAGCAGCAAGGACATCAGAATCCCTTCAACAACAATAGAGCTAATCAGAATCAGAGGCAGTAAGCTCAGGGTCAACCTAATACTGAGCGTGCTATTGTCCCAGTCAACAACCAGAATCAGAACCAGAGGCCGCCTGCAAACAACAATCAAGGTCAAGCCATGGTTATTCAAGCTGATGAAGGCTATAACTGGAACCATCTGATCATCGGAGATGAAGCTCCTCAAGGTGGTGCAGCCTGTTTTGCTCAACAAGCGTCTGAAGCACCAGCCGAAGTTGAAGAAACCTCGAGTCAGTCTGACATCATCACTTCTGAAACCGAGGTGTCTGACTGTGACTCGGAGTGCGATTCTGATAGTGGAGAAGATTTGGAGGATCTGTTAGCTGAAGCAGATGCATTGATCGGTAAAAGATCATTTCTTGTGGATGCTGACTGCACAGAGAAGAACTACGGCGAATTCTTTGGAGCTCAGAAGACAGCAGCTCATTATGCATTGATGGCCATTACTGAATCGTCGAACAAGGTAAGTTCTTCTTCTGATTCAAAATTAGATTGTATAGAGTGTAATCAGTTGAAATTCAGAATTAAAGAATTAACTGAAGAAAATCTGAATTTAAAAGCTGATGTTGGTCCGTTGCAAAGGTCAATTGATTCCTTGAGACAAAAGGAGAAAAATTTTCTTAGTACAATTGAAAATTATAAAAGGGATGTTTCTGAACTGTCAAAAACCTTAGCTAACAAACAGATTGCTATAAATAATTACATCAATGAGGTCGAAGACACTAAGAAACAATTGGCCATTGTTAACTGTGACTATGAAAAGATCAGGAAAAAGCTTGAGAGTTATTTAAACTGCAAGTATGTCCTTGATCACATAGTTGAACACTCTGACAAGGAAGGCTTCTCCACCAGTCCCAAATACTCTCAATGTCCACCTCCGGTGAGATTCGAAAATCACAATTTTGATGTCTTGCCGAAGGAGGAACTTGTGGACGTGGCAGCCGAGGCAGCAAAAGCTGCAGAGGCGGCCAAGGTTACTGAAGCAGCTAAACCTGCTGAAGTCACTAAGGTTGCTACTCCTGCTAAAGCTGTCAATTTGTGTGAGAAACCTGATGATATCAGTGTATATGACACTGACACTTCGGATGATGAGCTCGATGAACCTCCTAGGTATGCACCGGTCAAAACTATAGATGTTCCTCTTGAGAATCATATCATTACCACTGAAACCTTGAGTGAACTGGAACCGAAAGTGCAAACCGAGGATGGTAGGAGGATTAAGGTGTTTTATAAGTTAAAAGGGTCTGAAAGGGTGCATGCTGATGAGGAAGTCCCTCTCAGATGTATCTCCCCTGGTCTTGTTGCCAAAATTTGGCAAGAATCTGTCATTACCGTAGAAAAGGAAACCTGGAGTAAAAACAAGGGTAAGGGTAAGGTTAGAAAGGATCAGGGAAATCAGCAAAATGAAAACAATAAGAAAAATCAAAAGTCGAACACCGTTAATCCTCAAAATCAAGCTCAAAGAAACGGTCCGAAAAAGCATGTGACTGAGTTCATTAGATCGAGCGGCACTGAAAGAAATGACGATCCTCAAGTCGATCAGCAAAGAAGATGTCTTGAGGATCTAAAACATAAAAACTCATTTGCCGTTCCATCTAACAAAAGGAACAAAAAGGAGACCAAACCCGAATCTCCTAAGTTTGAAGAATATAGATCCTGTCACAAGTGCGGGGAACGTGGGCATTTAGTTGCTGCGTGCCCTGAATTGAGACGAGAAAGGATCAAAGTGGATGATCCTCCCAGTTCTAGCAAATCCAAGCAACCTGTTTCTCCTAAACTCTCAGAGAAACAAAAGGGAAAGCAGGTTGTTTATGATAACCGCAACAAAATTGCTATGAACCAAAAGCCAGTTGATGGCAGGGGTCCACAGCTGAGGGGGAGCACTGTTCCTCCAAAGGTTGAAGCAGCGCCTAAGCCACCAGCAAAGGCTGCAGCTAAACCGCAGGGCAACCCCAAAGCTGCTCCACGCACAGTTAATTCTGAAGTGGATCCAAAATCTGTTCCTCCAAAGGAATCCAAGGCTGGACCTTCTAGCCCACAGGCAAAGAAGAAGCCCAAGCCAAAGAAACCTGAACAGATTTGGAGACCCAAGTCACCAACCAAAGAAGGAGAGTCATCTGCTGGAAAAGGCACTGCTGTACCATCGGAAACAACTCCAACACCAAATGGGAGATGGGTTGACTTTCCGATGTTAGATGAAGTTGGTAGACCCAAGACCGTGAAGGCTTGGGTCCCCCTTAACCACTGAACTTTGAATGTTTGTGCAGGGAGTTCCACAGGGCCTTATCAGCAGCCTATGGATTGTTGATAGTGGAGCTTCAGGGCACATGACAGGCGATTTATCCCTGCTTTTTGACATAAAGAATATCAATGGGGGGTATGTTGCCTTTGCTGGTAATAAAGGGGGTTATATAACAAAGGAAGGAAGTATGAGCAATGGTATAGTAAGCTTTGAAAAGATAAGCTTTGTTAAACAGATAGACCACAACTTGCTGAGCGTTTCGCAGATATGTGACAAGAAGTTCACTGTGTTCTTTGATGATAACGCATGTTTCATTCTGAAACCTGGATTCAAAATACCGAAAGAGTGGGTCATGATCTCAGCTCCCAGGGTCAACAACTTATACGTCCTGGATATGAGCCGAGCAATGACTGCAAAAGGTCAGGTCACTTGTTTTCTGTCAAAGGCGACAGAGAAGGAATCGATAATGTGGCACAGACGAATGGGACACATCCACTTGAGGAAAATGAACCATCTGGTCCAGAACCAACTAGTGGAAGGTGTTTCTGTTAAGAATTTTCATTTAAACGATGTCTGTGTCTCATGTAAGAAAGGGAAGCAGAAAAGAAAGTCTCACAAGCCTAAGAAGACAAACTCAGTTAGTCTACCACTCGAACGACTGCACATGGACCTGTTTGGCCCAGTCAATCGAAAGAGCAAGAACGGTAACTCATACTGCTTAGTGGTTATGGATGATTATTCTAGGTTTTCTTGGGTTGTGTGCATGAAACACAAGAGTGAAACTTTTGATTACTTGAAGAATCTGTTTACTAAATTGGAAAATATATATCAGCTAAAGATCCGTAGGATCAGAAGCGATAACGGAACAGAGTTCAAGAATCACGCTATGGAGGCGTTATGTGCAGAAAAAGGTATTCATCATGAATTCACAGCGCCATACACTCCTCAGCAAAACGGGGTTGCAGAAAGAAAGAATCGGACTCTTATTGAGGCAGCCAGAACTATGCTCGCAGACTCGAACTTGCCTGTGATCTTCTGGAACGAGGCAGTTCACTGCGCGTGTTATACTCTGAATAGGGTTCTAACGGTAAAGAAACTTGGAAAATCCTCTTACGAGCTTCTGAACCGAAGGAAACCTAACTTATAGTTTCTGGAACCTTTCGGAGCTCCATGCACCATGATACATCCCGACGGGAAGTTTGGTGCAAAGGCAGAAGAAGGTTTCTTTGTTGGTTACAGCACTCCCAACAAAAGAGTGTACAACAAAAGAACCAACAACGTTGAAGATTGGCTTAATGTCGATGTTCAGCGTTATACTGCCAATGCACCTGGTGTTGGACCTGATTGGTTGTTCGACTATAAGAGCCTATTTGATTCTTTCAACGTGGAAAATTTGGTGGACGATGCTGTAGCGCAAATGTATTACGAATGTGAAAACGCAGCTAGCTCTCCGCTAATGCGTCCGATCGTGGTTAATGCACCTGCGCCTGCTCCATCTGATGCCTCTGCATCCACGGGTCCCCCTGATAAAACCGCAGCAGCAGAAGTTGAGGAAGTTTTTCAGGAAGCGTCAGCAGAGGTTCTCGAATCTTCATCTTCCGACGACGATTTTAAAGAGTCTCATGAAACTCTCACTGAGGAACAAGCTGGAAATGGTGAATCTACCACTACATCTCCAGTTAATCCGACAGGAAACAATCAAGCTGGTCCTTCTTCTTCAGCAGCTCCAGGGATAGGTCTTCGGATCGATCTCTCCGGTTTTAATATGCAACCCGCTGCTCCCTCTAGTTCAAGCGCAGCTGAGACAAATCTATCTCAAGGTTTGGAGAACCTTAATTTGCATTCGGATGATCCAGTGCCGGCACATCCGTAATCTCGGATTCACGACACTCATCCGATGCAAAATGTGATTGGTAATCCGACTAGCAGAGTCATGACGCGCAGTCAGCTCAGAAATGCTAGTTCAAGTGACAATACAGGTACTCTGGCACTCTATTCGGAAATCAGAAAAGCAGGTCATCAGAACGATTGGTCCTTCGCCTTGTATGTTTCTCAAACTGAACCAAGAACTGTGCAAGAGGCACTGATGGAAGAACCATGGATTGAAGCTATGCAAGCCGAACTTCAGCAGTTCCAAAAGCTAGGAGTGTGGGACTTAGTTGACTTACCTCCAGGCTCGAAAAAGATTGGAACAAAATGGGTCTATAAGTGTAAACGGGATGACCGCGGGGTGATTATAAGAAACAAGGCTCGATTAGTTGTCCTCGGCTTCCGTCAAATCGAAGGAATAGATTACAACGAAGTATACGCTCCAGTTGCGCGCCTTGAAGCTATCCGGATGTTCTTAGCTTACGCTTCGTACAAACGGTTTAAGGTGTATCAAATGGACGTGAAAAGTGCTTTTCTGTATGGTGTCGTGAAGGAAGAGGTGTATGTTGCTCAGCCACCGGGTTTTGAAGATCCGCTGCATCGCGAAAAAGTCTACAAATTGAACAAAGCGTTGTACGGACTCCATCAGGCACCGCGTGAATGGTACAAAATGCTTAGCAACTATCTGATATCCAACGGGTTCAAACGTGGACTCATGGACTGCACCTTATTCACCAAGGAAAAGGGTGGTGATCGTCTTCTGGTACAGGTTTATGTTGATGATATTATTTTTGGGTCTACTAATGATGTCATGTGCAGGGAATTCGAAAAACTTATGCAGGACAAATTTGAGATGAGCTCGATGGGGGAGATGCAATTCTTCCTCGGTCTACAAGTAGAACAACAAGAGTCGGGGATCTTCATCCACCAGACAAAATACGTTGCTGACATCTTGAGCCGGTTCCAGATGGAAGAATCTACTCCAGTAGGCACACCGATTCAGACCAATCATGGGATTGGGCCTGACGAGAAAGGACAAACCATTGATCCTTTTCTCTATCGAGCTATGATAGGCTCACTCATGTACCTCACTGCATCAAGACCTGACATAATGTTCGCGACATGCTTACTATCAAGATACCAGTCAAGGCCGAAACAGTCCCACCTGGTTGCTGTGAAGAGGATCTTACGTTATCTAAAGGGTTGTCCGACCAAAGGTCTTTGGTACCCTAATGACGATAAGTTTGACCTCATCGCATTTAGTGATGCTGGCTATGGCGGATGCAAGACAGACTTAAAATCCACATCGGCTGGATGCCAGTTTTTGGGACCAAGACTAGTCTCGTGGCAGTGCAAGAAGCAAGCCTCAGTCGCCTTATCCACCTGCAAGTCGGAATATGTAGCAGCATCGAGCTGCTGCTCCCAGGTTCTTTGGATACAGCAACAAATGAGAGACTACGGTTTGAAATTTCTTAATACTCCCATTCACTGTGATAATGAGTCCGCTATAGCTCTTGCTAAAGACTCAGTTAACCATTCCAAGGCGAAACATATCTTGGTTAAGTATCATTTCATACGCGATTGCTATGAAAAGAAACTTATCGATATGGTAAAAATCCACACAGACTACCAACGTGCCGATTTATTCACCAAAGCTTTTGACGGTCCTCGTTTTGAGTACTTGTTAATCTTAAACGGCATTAAAGTTAAGCAGGATTAGATCCTCATCGGTAATCGTTTTTGTAAATATTTTTCTTTCAAAAATCAGAAAAATCCAAAAATATTGTCTTTTCGCAAATTTTTAGATTTTTAGGGGGAGAAAATTTCAGAAAAATACAAAAACATTCAGAAAATGCAAAAATTCAAAAAAAATGAGAAAATTCCAAAATCAAAAAAATTGAAAAATGCAAAAATGAGTTTCTTTGGTGAAAATGGGAAGATGATATTAACCAATCAGTCGGACTGTCTGGACCCTTATCATCTTAAAAATATTGGAACTGATAGGTAGCCTCTACAATGATGTGTCGGTAGGCTCAAAATCATTTCCAAGTTCGGCACGGTGATATAAACCTAAATCATCTGAATCATGTGTGGATCAACGTGCGTTGGCATATGGTCTTGTTACCGAAATCTCGTTTGATAGCATGCCAAAATCCGAGGTTTCATGGTCTTTAAGAGGTTGGTACATCCGGGGTGAACTGGACGTCTCTCAGAATAAATAGGAGTGGCACACGTGTCGTACGTTGGGGTAGCAGCCTACGACTGAGACACCCCTATGTCATTTCCTGGGAAAAAAAACAAAACAAAAAAAAATAGAATAAATTCTGATCAGGAGACGTCCGGGAATCCTAAAAGAGCAAAAAGATTCATATATGCCAAAACCCTATTCTCAATGAGAATTCGCTCTAAGTTATCAAATCATATACCTAAAGCATCGTACCGTGAAAAATCAAATATACGGTATTTGACTTGTACCCTGGTTTGGATCTCACTGGTCTCTCTGTTGCAGCGTTTCTGCAGACCTGATCACCACTGAGTCCACTCCTTGTAAAATACGGATGACAACAGCTTACTCACCGGTTACGAGGAAGCTTTGTGCATGACTTGATACGGGAATGTGTCGCGTGGCGGGGAACACCTTGTATCTCAGCCATAATATTACCTTAAACGTATCTAAAGTGCCTAGCGATAAAACTTGATTTTGAGTTTAGGTGGACAACAATATCGACAGTTGTTGTAGGATGCTTATTGGTAATTTAAGCGAAAACTGTAAATATAAGGGTTCTAGTAATGTCCGTACACTGATATGATTCCCTAACCGTTGAAACTCGCAAAAATATGTTTGTATACAGTTAGTTGATCTCCCGTTTTATTTTATTTATTCTTAGTTTAGCTTAGTTAATCATTCTTGATTGCCGATGTTGGAATCCTAATCCATTGTAATCTTACTTCTTCAAAAATAAAACGCCGAAAAATAAAAGGGACAACTAATTGGAAACTTGTGTTTTTGCCGGGTCAAAACCGTATGTTTTATCAAGTACATGGGTCAAAAATGAAAGTTTCTCAAAGTCATGAGTCGTCATCGGTGTTATATGTTTAAACGTGGTGAAAAACGTGTGTTTTAAACCTAAACGGGTCAAAATTGTGACAAATGGTGCTGCAGGGGCAAATTGGTAATTTGTGTGAAAGCTTAAGGCATTTAGAGATTCTAATCGCTCTTAATTTTTGACGAGTACTGCTACTCGTGTGTTAGCACAAGCGATTATCCTCTATTCGCTTAAATATATATGCGAGTAGAAGCAATTATCTTCTTCTAACATTTTTAAACTTTATTAACGAATAAGGGGTACTCGCGTGTAACTTTAAACGAACAGTATCCTACTCGTGCACAAGTAAGGGCGAGTAGCAGCTTATGTATACACAAACACCTTCTTGTCCTTTTATTATTTTCAAACTCTCTAATACCTGTTCTCGTCCCTCCAACCCCGTTTCTGATCAAACCCGTGCCCGTGCCCACTTGATCTTGAATAACTGTTCCTCACTATCAAGGTAATATCCATGTGAAATTTCAGATCTTAACAACACGATTTAAGGGGTTAAATCCGTTAGTTAAATGCTGAAACCCTAGGATATAGTTTCTTGATCGGGCTGCGTTATTTCATGTGTGTTAGTGATAAATGGGGATGGGGTTTGTTAATCGGGTCATTGTGAAGTCTATCCAACTAAATTTCTTATCAAAATCATCCTTGAATAAAAAGCCCCAAATTTGAAGGTTCAAGAACCCTAATTTCTAAACTTACAATTAACCCTTGGTTTAAATCTGTTAGTGTAATATTCCATAGGGGTTTGGTTGTTGGGTTGTTATAGGCTTAATTGTTACCATATCCGGACTCGAAACAAGACACGACAAAATTTGGAAATTTTAATGAAGATGAACACTGTCAATGCGAGTAGAACCCTACTCGCATGACATGTGTAGCGAGTAGGACATACAAACTCCCTATTCGCGTGATGTTAGTAGCGAGTAGGGTAGTCGTGTTGTAATCATGTATACCAGTCCATGCTCGTGTGAACCTGATGGCGATTGGATGAGTGGGACTCCTAATCGCATGAACAGTATAGCGATTAGGAGTCACTCGCATATAATTATATGACTTTTTGTTCTAATCGCCTAAAAGTTACTCTACTCGTGTATATTTACCCTAAAATTACCCTACTCGCCTTTGGTTAAGGGCGATTACCACCTGTAATCGCCTGAAACAACCTGTTGACCATTTTTTTTGTCTAACTTTGTCAAGTTTTGTCAGTTTCAGTCCGTGTGGTCCGATTTATGAATATATGATCAACATAGGATACTTATTACGCGTTTTTGGTGTACAGGATGGAAAATTGGAAGACATCGCCAAAGCACAACTGTTGTGCTTTTCTCGGACCGATTACATTGGATAAAGGCAGAATTTTTCAAGGCGTCATCGACTTCCTAAAGCGATCAAGAATACATTATGCGATATCCAAGCAGCACGCTGCTTACAAGGATATCCTGCTAGAGTTCTATCGAAACGCCAAGGTTGATCCCAAGGCTGATCCGATCGTGATTACTAGTTCGGTTCAAGGAAAAGATGTTATTATCACCGAACAGATCATTCGAGAAGTGCTACAGTTTGGAGATTCTGAAGCTGATCCTATAGTGTTTGATGCTATTCTGATACGTGGCGGCTTTCTTAGGATGAAGTATTTGGGAAGAGTCGACAAACAGACGATGCTGAAGAAAGGATTACTTCCGCCAGAGTTTAAGTATCTTACTCGTGTGGTTTTGAAGTGCCTTGGTCCGAGAAAAGGCACTTTTGATGCGATAAGGGATACATTGGCCTCTGCGATTGTCGCTCTGACACCCAACAAGCCTTTTAACTTCTCCAAGATGATCCTGCACCACTTAAAGGAGATCGTATTATTGCCGCCAACAAAGAAGACCTTCATTGTCTATCACCGGTTCCTACAGTTGATCATCGATAATCAAGTACCTGATTTGATGAAGCATCCGGCTGGATATATAGGGACTGATGATATTACTGAGGTAGAAATGAACAGGATGAGAAGCTACAAGGGGCGACCGAAATCTGAATATCCTCCGAATCGACGACTATATGGGCACATGAAGCGAGAAGACTACGCGTCTCCACCAGGCAACAGGTGGAGACACGAAGACAGTGATTCGGAGGATGACTTTCGTGTCCACAGGTTAGTGTTTAAAGAAGGGGACAATATAGGGCGTAGCATAGATGAGTTGGGAGAAAACGCCCCAGGCAGGATTTCTGACACTGCAGAAGGTGATGATGAGGAGTTTGATCCGAATGTTATTGGATTCTCTGAACATTCGGGAGCAGCACAAGAACCCGATACCTGATCAGTCTCATAGAGGTAAGGCACATATTGATGAAGACGCACCAGTTGACATAACTGATGCAGATGATGACTCTGAAGCCACAGAAGATGAGTCAGCCGATGTACTTTCTTTAGAAGAAGATAGAGCTCTCACAGCTGAGGCGAGAGATCTTGCAAGAGATCCCACTTTCTCTCCAGGTAGTGGTGATCTTGTTGCAGATATTGATGCAGAACTTGCCTCCTCGCCTCCTGCAAAGAGACAAAAGACAATTGCCAAGAAGGACAGGGTTCGAGGTAAGAAGACAATGTCTGTTAAACCTCAAGCTGAGAAAACCTCAAGAAGAAGACGGTTTACCCTTCCTGAAGCTTTTGGGGATCCTGTGACTCAATCCTCTCAAGCGACAACAACAGCAACAACAACAGCAGCAACAGATACAACAACAGCGGCAACATCGTCTGTCCCACTCTCTTTCAGTGCAGCTATGCCTGCGAGTGTGACTATGTCAATGCCTTCATCGGTAATCTTCACTGAGCCAGTCTCAGTTACCGTTGAAGCGACAGGTTCACAGTTGGCCGCTAATCCGATAGGTGACAGAATCCGGATGATGAAAGTAGCAGCAAGATCGACAGCTGCTAGACCTTCGAGCCAATCCTCATCTTTGACTCCAACAACCAACGAACAACTCCAGCGCCAAGTCAACGAACTTACTGCTATAGTGGCCGCCCAAGCACGGGAAATGGCCGAAATGAAAACCAAAAACGCCAACATAGAAGAAAATGAGACGGCGATGTTGGAACTGATTGGAGACACTATCACTGCTAACACTGAGCTGAGAACCACTGTCGACGCTCTTACTTTATCTAATCAGCAACTCTTGGAGTCGAACAGGCAGATCATGGAATCACAACAGCAGCTCATGGAATCACATCAGCAGCTGATTCAGTCTAACCGTGATCTCCAGCTTGCAAATGTGAACAACGAGCGTCGAATCACCAAATATAAGAAGCAAAACACAAGGCTAAGGACTAGGTTGAATGCGTTGACCGGAACACAACCTAGACTTACTGGTGGTTCGGAAGCTGGAGCTAGTACAGGTGCTGATGATGATGATGATGAGGATAGTGAAGAAGACGATGATGATGAAGAGGATGATGATGAGTCTGATGACGATGATGACAATGATGGAAAGGGTGATGGTGGTGATCCCGGAGCCACAGGCGGGGGTGGATCAACTGGTGGGTCTGCATCGGGACGAACGAAGAAAAGTCACGATCGCAGAGGCAATGATCCCAAGGCAGGTTCTTCTGCTCAGGGGGAGCCAGCACCTATGATGAGCAAGATTCAAGAACTTCGCGATAAAGTAAAGAAGAAAGCGATAGTTCTTGTTGAAGACGTGGAGCCTCTAAACAGTTACTTTGACCATGATGATGATGGCAACCTGTGTGTTCCTCATGTGTCCTCTGATTATGATCTGGAAGAGGGTGAAATACCTCCTGAGGTTACACCTGAGGACTTGGAAAAGATCTTTGGCTTGGCACCTGGAGAATCTTCCAGTGCTGGCCACTTCGCTCCAGAACTGCATCCAGATAATCATGAAGTGGAGATGGAAGATGGAACCAATATCACTACACCTGAGTATGTAGTTGATGAGTCGAGTGTAACGCCCGACTATTTTATAAAAATAAATAAATAAATAATATTAGAACATTATATCTTGTATAACAATGTTAACTCGTTGACATAAATATATGTAGCGTTAACGAGAAATACATTCTTAATCGTTAAATAGCTTAAATTATTCGTTTTGTTATTGTGGTTCTTTGAGTTAATAATAATAAATAATAAAACGTTTATAAATAAAATGCGCTAGATAGCTGACGGTTAGTCAACGTCTTTAGACTCAACGTACATATATATATATATAGATATAACAAATATGTTGTCCAAATACTCGGTTTTAGTCGGGGTATGTAAACAAAAGATGTGATACAAATATTTTAGCGACTAAACGAAATTAAATAAAAAAAAAAACGAGACGCCAATCGTTAACGGGTTTGTATACATGGTTGACCTCCACCTAACTTAACCTAGCACTTACCAAGCCCTATTTATTTAAACACCTTAATTCTCATTCTTCTTCACTTCATCATCAACACAAAAAAAAAACCCTAGCCATCACCACCACTACCCTTATCTTCCTTCTTCCTTCCTTGCACCCATTCAACACAACCATCACAATATTCTTCTCCCTTTCTCCCTAAGATAGTAGCAGCCAGCAACCACCACCACTCGGCCGCCACCAACCACCACATCCCACCACCATTAAACCACCTATCATCCTCTACTTCTCTGCTCCCTCTCTCGCACCCTAACCAGCCGCTAACAACCACCATAACCCCATCATCCAACCACCCAGCAACCTCACAAACCCCTCTCTCCTTCTCTCCTTATACAGCGGCCGACCACCACCTGGCTTGGTGGTGGCGGCGCAGAGATTTAAGCCCGAAATGGGCAATGCTGTTGGTCGTGATGTACGGGGAGACAAAGCAGCAGCAGTCACGCCCCCTTTTCTTTTAGGGCTCGGTTCCTCATGGCTCAACAAAACAGCTCACGGCAGCGTCGGGTCAAGTTTGGTCTGATATGGTGGTGGTTATGGTTCGGACAGGCAAGGCATTTTGGGTTGACCTGGGGCTGAGTCTTTATTCTTGGTTTCCCTTTTCGGGTTATGTTTTAGTCTTTTGGGTTTCGCTTGGTTATGGTGCGACATCAATTTTGAGTCTGTCTGATTGCTCAGTTTAGGGTGATGCCGTTCGACGCTCGGGTCGGGTTTAGAGGGTTTTAGCTAATGATGTTACGGTTTCGGTCAAATTTTCAGTCAACTCCAGTCAAGATCCGGGTCTGGTCAGATCTGGTCAAGTTCGGTTCTGGTCAACAGGTCAAACTTCTGGTCAAAGCTGGTCAACCAGGTCAGATCCGTTGACTCTCAGTTTGAGGCACGAGTGTATCGGTTCGCGAGCTTGTTCGTGGGAAGGTATAACGCGCTGTGAATTTTGTTTAGTTATTTTATTTTGTTTTGTAGTACACTCTATATATAAATGTTTCATAAAAAGTTAAGCGAACCGAACCGAACCGACATATGTCAATAATCATTTTATTAATAGTTAGAAAGATCGGAAAAATGACTAACTTATAATTATACTTATTAGTGTGATGATAAACAAACTTCAAACGATATATGTACGAATAGTATTTTTTTTTTTGTCAAAAAGTATAGTTTATATTCATCGTGTTTATAGGTCTAGTTATATTATGTTGTGTGTTGAGAACTTGGTCGAGCGATTTTTGGGAAATATAGACAATATGAATTGTCTGGTTTTATACAAAAACAGAGGAAACTCTGCCCATTTTTTTTTTACAAAATATAAGAAATATACCGAGCATTCAAATCTACAATTTTGTACAAATGAAGCTACGCTTTACAAATAGACGCTATCCAAACTTTAATAGGTACCTATATTAAACAGTCTTCGAAATAAACTGAAACGCGAGCCAAGTTACACGTACAATATTTTCACTGTTCTAAAATGCTTCTTTACAATTAGCCTTAGGTCGCAATTATAAATATAACATACTAAAGTATATATTTTATATCACTATACATACACGCACCCTTTCGAGAAAACTAAACTAAGTATTGTCGGTTCGTTAAGTCATACACACTGCAAGACGCGCATTCGTTCAATGCGGGTCTAGGTAGTTGAATAAACTATCTTTACAACCAAGAAACGAAACAAGATTATTTGCAGTAGAATTTAAGGCATCGTTTACTTGTAATAGGATACAAGAGTTCAATTAATCCAAGTTCAGACTTGTTGCTACTTGCTAGTACTTACACAGTGAATTTCAGGTGAGTTTACATAGCCCCTTTTATCACCACTTTTGGGGTGGAACATGTTATAACATTTTCATTGCAATTCAATCATCAATGTGTCTATGTGTTTTCTATGTTGCATATTGTCTTGAGCATGATTAGAGTAAGCACCATTCTAGCATAATCATTAACATTGATCAGCCGACGGTATACATTGATAGATCTATTGGACTGACAATCCCACCCGGATACGTGCCTCCTACCAAGGTTACGTGGGTGTTTGTTATCGCATAACATATTCATTGGGACCATAAGTGTATGGTATGTATCATTTTATAACAGTCGACAGGGTTGATTATGCACTCGATTTATTTCTAATATGTTCTCACATATGGGCTAGATTAACATGGCACATGAATTGCATAACATTTTATTCATTTATCATCAAAAACCTATGTAATTCTCACCAACTTTTGTTGACCCAAAATATTTTCAAACTTAACATGTTTCAGGTTATAACATGCTCGAAGATTAGAGTTAATGTTTGAAGATGCGTAGCTTGTATTTTTTTTTATTTTGATGTACAAATTCTTAGAACAATTGTATGTAATTTATTTAAATCATTTATCGAAACTTATTATTTACCATGAGCTACTGAACATTCATCAATACGTGACATCCCGATGTTTCCGCCATCGGTTGGGGTGTTATAGATTGGTATCAGAGCCATGGTTATAGGGAATTAGGTTATTAGAAAAATAATCTAGTCTATAACCATAGGATTTAAACCAGTACTTGTTTCTATTACTTGTAACCCTATTTGCTACCTTATCCTTATCTCTATCTCTATCCTCATCCTTATTCTTAGCCTAACTTAGTCTTGCCTACTCTCTTTCACTTATTTGCTACAATCCTAACGTACTTCAGATTATTAGAACAAATTCCTTGGACTTAGATCTGATCAGTTTGATAAGTCAACATTTTCGTTTATTCGTGGTTATATATCTACAACCTCTGTGTTTCATTTCCATTTATATCATCTCCATCTCATTTAAATCACAAGATTTAAATCTCAAAATTTTCGTAATTCAAATCTATTTTCTTCCTCATATAATCCCCTCGTTAGTCTAAATTCCATGAACCATTTGTGGATCTCAAAATCATATTTCAATTTACAAATTTGTAATATTACCCGCTTGTTTAATCATTTTCAACATCCAATCCAAATTGTATATTTCTCTTTACAACATATTGCATATTCTACTCCTTAAATCATATTACATTACATTCGAGCCAATTTTATTTTTAACCTCCTCCTTACATTTTTTAAGGCATCCTCAACCATAAAATTTCATCATGTTCAAAATTTTAATATCCTTGTTCAAACTATAATCTCATAACCTGTTTATAGGAGATATTCTAACACCAACACTGAAGAGTACTAAATTTTCTCAAAAAATTCAACACCTGAGGATTTCACAAACTATAGCAAATAAATATGTTATCAAAGAGCCTTTTAGTTCCACACGCTTATCTTCTAAATTTCAAATGTTTATGTAACATTTTATTGGTGTAATGAATGATTTTCGATGAAATTTTCTATGGATTAATCAGGGTCTATTATACAAAACGCCTAAATAAATTCTTGATTATTGAAACTCGACATCGTGTTTACAATCTCCGACATTCCGATCTAAATCCATTTAGTTTGTACTATCCATCCTAACCCAATTTTGAAAATAAAATCTTGCCACCGACAAGATCAATATTTAGTCTCTAAACTCTCGATTGACCCCTCCATATTTTCAACTTGTTCAAACTTTTACAAATTTTGGCGTTTACCACAATCATGTCTTCTCAATACGCTTGATTTTAACCTTTGATTCAAATCCCACAATTCACGCTACTACATAATCTCCTTGCTACTTGTGTCCCTGTGAAAAACCTATAAAATAAACTCTTTATTAACCATATTCACGTTCACCATTTTTCACAACCTCGATTTTATTTTGAGTTTTCATCATCTCTCAAAATCCAAATTCACATCCTTTACCTCCTCGAACATGAATTTGATTTCCACGATGACCAGACTATTGAAAACTTGATTGTTTGTTGCATCAAACTTGATACTTAGTTATACATGAGGATTTGATTATCTACTTGAACATTTGATTATTCACCATACTTGAAAGCATGGAATATAAACTATTTGCTATAAACACACCTAGAGTCATTAGCCTTGTAAAGGGCAACCCTATTACAACTCGCATGCTATACTTGATACTCGATGCATTTACAAACTTGCTACATGTATATATATTAACAACTTGCAACTTACGTGTTAAATCAAAAACAATTGTTACACTTAATCAAAACAACCGATAGAGGATGAAGTACTTGCTCAACAGTTAGTTGAGTACCAAATAACCTACTCAACGATTGGTAGAGGTCATCATGCCTTTTCAGCAGTCGGGAGAGGCCCTACAACCTGCTCAACGACTGGTGGAGGCTATCGAACCTGCTCAACAATCGGTGGAGGATCCTACTCACTAACTGGTAGGAGTCTTTTTCCTGCTCAACAGTTGGACTCATTAATACAAGGTTCGGCCACATGATTATTTTTTTTTGCATTACTTACATGTGTGTTTAGAGTCATAGAAGGACACAAAACCCTAATGTAAGGTAAATTGATGATTACGGTCCGGAACGCAATCATGAATTTACAGGTACGTTAAGGTGGTGTGAAATTCTATCAAGGTTTTCGGTAGCTAATCAATTATAAACACTAGTTACCTAGTAATTCATTTAGACTTTCCATAGTCAATCAACTCACACATTTGTGTTATAATTCCTAAAACTTAAGTTCAGTGTTTTGTTAGATTCTTATTCTCCTTGCTATGTCAGACGAACCTAATCCAACCCTTAAAACTCACACATATCAAAACTCTTACCCAAATTATTCGAAACATATTATTCTATTACTTATAAATTCATGTTGTGCTTTAACCCAAATTTTTCCAAACCACAGTTGTCCTAATTTCTACCCAATCACTCAACCCTGTGTTTTAATAATTTCGAGGACGAAATTTTCTAAAGTAGGGGAGACTGTAACGCCCGACTATTTTATAAAAATAAATAAATAAATAATATTAGAACATTATATCTTGTATAACAATGTTAACTCGTTGACATAAATATATGTAGCGTTAACGAGAAATACATTCTTAATCGTTAAATAGCTTAAATTATTCGTTTTGTTATTGTGGTTCTTTGAGTTAATAATAATAAATAATAAAACGTTTATAAATAAAATGCGCTAGATAGCTGACGGTTAGTCAACGTCTTTAGACTCAACGTACATATATATATATATAGATATAACAAATATGTTGTCCAAATACTCGGTTTTAGTCGGGGTATGTAAACAAAAGATGTGATACAAATATTTTAGCGACTAAACGAAATTAAATAAAAAAAAAAACGAGACGCCAATCGTTAACGGGTTTGTATACATGGTTGACCTCCACCTAACTTAACCTAGCACTTACCAAGCCCTATTTATTTAAACACCTTAATTCTCATTCTTCTTCACTTCATCATCAACACAAAAAAAAAACCCTAGCCATCACCACCACTACCCTTATCTTCCTTCTTCCTTCCTTGCACCCATTCAACACAACCATCACAATATTCTTCTCCCTTTCTCCCTAAGATAGTAGCAGCCAGCAACCACCACCACTCGGCCGCCACCAACCACCACATCCCACCACCATTAAACCACCTATCATCCTCTACTTCTCTGCTCCCTCTCTCGCACCCTAACCAGCCGCTAACAACCACCATAACCCCATCATCCAACCACCCAGCAACCTCACAAACCCCTCTCTCCTTCTCTCCTTATACAGCGGCCGACCACCACCTGGCTTGGTGGTGGCGGCGCAGAGATTTAAGCCCGAAATGGGCAATGCTGTTGGTCGTGATGTACGGGGAGACAAAGCAGCAGCAGTCACGCCCCCTTTTCTTTTAGGGCTCGGTTCCTCATGGCTCAACAAAACAGCTCACGGCAGCGTCGGGTCAAGTTTGGTCTGATATGGTGGTGGTTATGGTTCGGACAGGCAAGGCATTTTGGGTTGACCTGGGGCTGAGTCTTTATTCTTGGTTTCCCTTTTCGGGTTATGTTTTAGTCTTTTGGGTTTCGCTTGGTTATGGTGCGACATCAATTTTGAGTCTGTCTGATTGCTCAGTTTAGGGTGATGCCGTTCGACGCTCGGGTCGGGTTTAGAGGGTTTTAGCTAATGATGTTACGGTTTCGGTCAAATTTTCAGTCAACTCCAGTCAAGATCCGGGTCTGGTCAGATCTGGTCAAGTTCGGTTCTGGTCAACAGGTCAAACTTCTGGTCAAAGCTGGTCAACCAGGTCAGATCCGTTGACTCTCAGTTTGAGGCACGAGTGTATCGGTTCGCGAGCTTGTTCGTGGGAAGGTATAACGCGCTGTGAATTTTGTTTAGTTATTTTATTTTGTTTTGTAGTACACTCTATATATAAATGTTTCATAAAAAGTTAAGCGAACCGAACCGAACCGACATATGTCAATAATCATTTTATTAATAGTTAGAAAGATCGGAAAAATGACTAACTTATAATTATACTTATTAGTGTGATGATAAACAAACTTCAAACGATATATGTACGAATAGTATTTTTTTTTTTGTCAAAAAGTATAGTTTATATTCATCGTGTTTATAGGTCTAGTTATATTATGTTGTGTGTTGAGAACTTGGTCGAGCGATTTTTGGGAAATATAGACAATATGAATTGTCTGGTTTTATACAAAAACAGAGGAAACTCTGCCCATTTTTTTTTTACAAAATATAAGAAATATACCGAGCATTCAAATCTACAATTTTGTACAAATGAAGCTACGCTTTACAAATAGACGCTATCCAAACTTTAATAGGTACCTATATTAAACAGTCTTCGAAATAAACTGAAACGCGAGCCAAGTTACACGTACAATATTTTCACTGTTCTAAAATGCTTCTTTACAATTAGCCTTAGGTCGCAATTATAAATATAACATACTAAAGTATATATTTTATATCACTATACATACACGCACCCTTTCGAGAAAACTAAACTAAGTATTGTCGGTTCGTTAAGTCATACACACTGCAAGACGCGCATTCGTTCAATGCGGGTCTAGGTAGTTGAATAAACTATCTTTACAACCAAGAAACGAAACAAGATTATTTGCAGTAGAATTTAAGGCATCGTTTACTTGTAATAGGATACAAGAGTTCAATTAATCCAAGTTCAGACTTGTTGCTACTTGCTAGTACTTACACAGTGAATTTCAGGTGAGTTTACATAGCCCCTTTTATCACCACTTTTGGGGTGGAACATGTTATAACATTTTCATTGCAATTCAATCATCAATGTGTCTATGTGTTTTCTATGTTGCATATTGTCTTGAGCATGATTAGAGTAAGCACCATTCTAGCATAATCATTAACATTGATCAGCCGACGGTATACATTGATAGATCTATTGGACTGACAATCCCACCCGGATACGTGCCTCCTACCAAGGTTACGTGGGTGTTTGTTATCGCATAACATATTCATTGGGACCATAAGTGTATGGTATGTATCATTTTATAACAGTCGACAGGGTTGATTATGCACTCGATTTATTTCTAATATGTTCTCACATATGGGCTAGATTAACATGGCACATGAATTGCATAACATTTTATTCATTTATCATCAAAAACCTATGTAATTCTCACCAACTTTTGTTGACCCAAAATATTTTCAAACTTAACATGTTTCAGGTTATAACATGCTCGAAGATTAGAGTTAATGTTTGAAGATGCGTAGCTTGTATTTTTTTTTATTTTGATGTACAAATTCTTAGAACAATTGTATGTAATTTATTTAAATCATTTATCGAAACTTATTATTTACCATGAGCTACTGAACATTCATCAATACGTGACATCCCGATGTTTCCGCCATCGGTTGGGGTGTTATATCGAGCAGCGGGATACCTAAGATCTCTGAGGAGATGCTTAACCAGTCTGAAGAAAAGCTAAAGTCTGATCCTACACCTGTCCCAGACAAGGTGAAAGAACGACATGACAAGATCAGACAAAAGTATCCTGAGTGGTTTCCATCTGGAGGCGAGTCTGAGAAGAAAAAGGAACCTGTACAGGCTTCTATGTTCAAGAAACAGTTGGTAAAGATGTCAGGAAGCGTGATCAGCTGGGCTTACATTAAACATGCTAAGATGTTGGGAGTAAAGTGGCAGGATGGTCTTCTCTACTTTCAACCGTACACGAAAGTCCTCAGTCTGCCCTTCTGGCATATACGTGTTTTGGTTAGACTGCACCTTCCATTGTATCATGAGTCACGCTATGAGTTTCAAGGGTTCTACAACATTATGAGAAGAGAAAGTGTTGAAGGATGGGACCAGTTCCAACCACAGTACCCAAAATCTGTTGTGACAAACAAGATACATCCCATCACAAAGAAACCCATTTGGAAGCACATCATCAAACCACCCGAAACCGCGTCGAAAATTCCATTAGCTCCGATTGAGCAAGACTTCGCTTCTAAGTTGTATTACTGGCACTATGACGCAGAGACCACAGAAGCCGTAATAGTCTTGAGCAACTCGCCAAAACCGTGCAGGAAGATTAGAATATGGGATCCAATGTGGCTGATTAACTGCTCGGAGAAAGACGTGGAGACATTGTTCTTATATCCAATACAACATCTGAAGGCCGAAGCCGATCAAGCATTGAAGATTCAACGGGTGATTCGTTTCTGTCACGCCAACAAAGTTCATGCGGGATGCGACTGGTCAAGACTTTCCAGGATCGAGACAATGTCAATTTGATGAAGACTGAAGATGCTGCATGTTTGTTTATGTTATGTTTGCTTTGTATGTTTTCAATTTTGAGTCTGTAAAGTTGCTAGTTGTTGCTATAAACGTTGTCTTAAGTAATTTTTGTACGTATACTAGCCTGGTCCAAGGGGGAGTCTGTAAGTGCATGATGTCCCTAGGCTAGTATATATGTTGATTGGATGTGTCACGGGGTGTTTGGAGACGTTTATAAGCGTTTTTGGGGTGTTTGGGCTTCCCAGGCGATTAGGACTATGGGTATTAGCGATTAGCATGTAATCGCCTATAGGTATAGGCGATTAGGCTTCATTCGCCAATTAGTTCATGCGAATAGGGCTCATTCGCTAGTTCTAACATGGTGGATAGCTCCTACTCGCCAGTACTGACCTGTACGAGTACGGGAGGTATAAATAGGCCCAATCATTGCCCTAATCATTAGTTCTTGCCTCACACACTCTCCAAACACCCTCCCATGGTCTGTAAGGTCTGATTTGATCTCTGTAAACACTCGAGCTCTGTTTTAGTGATTAATCTATAATCTTTTGACCCATGTGTGTGTTGTGATTACTCGTTTATCATTGTTTCATCTTTGTTTCTGTTATTAGAACATATTTAGTGGATTCCGCACTCTAAATATCAAGCTCGTGATTGTCGGGTGACGCGTTAGTCGATCCTACAGAGTTATTTCCTATTTGTTATTGTGCTTTAATACCAACATTGTGGTATCAGACCCAATGAGTGCTCTCATTCATAAACAAAACTGAGTGTGTGTGAGCATTTGAGCATAAGGTTGAAAACTATTATGTGGTCATGAGATATGTGGGAAATGGTGGAGAATGGAGTAAATGAAACTGAGATAGATCAAGGGAGATTGAAGTCCAGTCGGAAGAAAGATGCTCATGCTATGGTTGTTATTCAACAAGCTGTGCATGAGTAGCAGTTATTCTCTAGATTTGTTATTGATTCTTCAGCAAAGGAAAGGTGAGAAATTATGAAAATGGAATTCCAAGGTGATTCATAGGTCAAATCTGTGAAGTTACAATGGTTGAGAAGGGATTTTGAGAACCTCTACATAAAAGAAAATGAATATGTTGGTGATTACTTCTCTTGGATCATGAGTATAGCCGGTCAACAGAGGTCATATGGTGAGCAGATTACAGATCGTACAGTTGTTGAAATTTTTTTTAAGGAGTTTAACTCCTAAGTTTGACTATGTTGTTCCATCTATTGAAGTCTCATATGATTTATCAACATTTACTCCTGTCAAACTCATGGGATCATTGCAATCTCAAGAAGAGAGAGTTAATAGTAGGTTTCATGATGAGGTTGAAAGACAAGATGCAGATGCCCTTCAAGTTTTTCTTGTTGCTAATAGAAACTTCTAAGGTAATGCAAGAGGAAAAGGACGTGGTTATGCATGGGCAGAGGGAGAGGAAGAACTCCAGAGAAAGGTAGAGGCCCCCAATGCTATCACTGTAACCGATTGGTCATGTCAAACGTGATTGTTAGTACAATGATGAAGGACATGCCAATGTAGCAGAGAATGATGCTCATGATGAGGTAATTGTTAATGAAGAACCTTACTTGTTTGTGATGTATGTTCCTAATGATCAGTATGCTCTTATGACTGATAATAAGGATATTAGTAAGAACAATTGTCTCTGGTTCCTAGATTCTGGTTGTTCCAACTTATATGACAGGAAATAGAGATAGTTTTACACAATTGGACAACTCTTTTCATCTCACTGTTAGGTTAGGTGATAAGAAATATTTGACAGTAGAAGGAAAAGGGACAATGAAGATTGATCTGAAAAATGGTTTGTATAGATTGCTAGATGATGTATATTATGCTCCTGGTTTGGAGTATATACAACCTGCTTAGTGTTGGTCAATTGATAAGGAAGGGTTATACCATCTTATTTATTATTTAATGATGGCAAATGTGTGATTAAGAACAAGAACTCAGATGTTGTGCTCATAACAGTCATGATTGCCAACCATAATATATTCCTACTAGATGCTTCTAATGCTGAATCTCCCACTTCTCAAGGAAGTTCTTCTGGTGCTGATGATGAGTCACAGCTGTGGAATTTGAGGTATGGGCACTATAATATACATGCTTTAAAAACATTGCATGATCATAGGCCTACCCAAAAGTCAAGTCTTTAGTGAATGTGAAGGGTGTGTTTTTGGTAAACAAAATTTGTCCTCCTTTAATTCTAAGTTATGGAGAACCAAAAAAAAGTTGGAACTTGTTTATGCTGATGTGTGTGGCCCTATGCAAGTCTCTAGTTTGGGTGGGAGTCTATATTATCACTTGTTTTTTTGATGATTATACAAGGATGTGTTGGGTGTAATTTATTAAAAACAAGTGAAGTTTTTGGAAAATTTAAGTTATCTAAAGTTATGGTTGAAAAGGATGCTGAAATGCACATTAAGCACCTTAAGACAGATAGGGGAGGTGAATTATGCTCAAATGATTTCATTCACTTTTGTGACTCAAATGAGATCAAGCATGAACTAACTCCTCCTTATACACCACAACAAAATGGTGTAGTTGAAAGAAAAATACACTACTAGAAAAATACCCTTTCTTGACATTTTTTTTATGACATACCCTATTTAATGACATGCAAAAGTGTATGTCATAAAAAAAATGTCATCTTTGATAAAAAATGATAATTTCTTGACGTTTTTTTATGCGTGTCATCAATTTTCCGTCATAAAATAAAAAACATGACGGTTTTGAAACAGTGTGTCATGGTTTTGTGTCATCTCAAATCGCACGTTTCCCCATAAACCTTCCCTCTCTCCCTCATAACAAAATAAACACATCTGCTCAAATCAAACATGACCTCCCCATTTTCCCTAACCCTAATCGATGATCATCCATAACCCTCCTTCTTGAATGAATCTTGAAATTGAGCATTCTATATATATATTAAACATCCCGATCATTTGAACAGTAACATGACAGTTCATTAACGACGTTATTGTTGCCGTTATTTTCCATGGTTTTCCTCGCCCTTTCTTCCTTCTTCGTTACCTGTATCGTATCTCTCCCTTCATTCTCTATTACAGAGATACCCCCCTCTCTCTCTCATACAACTTCTTCACTCAGAGATCTGGAAAGGGATATGGGAGGTGACGGTTATAACGATATGCGGCGACCTACTCTGTGACCCGATTCCACCATCGTCCATCCCTGTTTAAAACCCGTAACCTGTCGTTCGCCCCTTACACCTCCGGCCAAAACCCTTAACATATGTGGGACCACCGACACGCCCGCCGCCATCGCCAACAGCTTGGTTTGTTGTTTATTCTCTACCGGTCTTCGTCGCTGTGGGAACGAATCAGGTATTGAATCCGATTCGAACCAGGTATTGTATTTCGATTAATTGATGTTTGTTTATTAGAATATAACTTGGCTAGATTTGAATAGCCAAATCATGCTAAAATGAAACGCCCATTTGAGATAAATTGCGCAGCCACGACAATACCTAATTGGATCCCTCTGTACACGCAGCTTCCCCCACAACGTGTCACCCCCTCCGAATGAGCCGGTTAGTGGCTGTTAAAGTGGTGGTGTTACTGAAGGTTGACGTTGGGGGTGTTGCAAGTTGCAGCGATGGCGGTCGGAGTTGCAGTGGGTTTTAGGGTTTGCTTCTTGCATCTTTAGGGTTTTTATGAAGATGAGTCCACTGGCCATCTTACATATATGTTTAACTAGAGTTAGGGCATAGCAATCAGAAGCCCAAATCAGATAAGATGGTGTGAAAATTCGATGTGAGTATGAAGAAAGGCGGTACAGGAAAGCCGAAGGCTGCCTCAACATCTTTGAACGTTGCTCTACGCAACATTTATCGAGTACCTGTCAATTTTTTCGGCTTTCTCGAGTACCTGGACGCTAACGTTTTTTCAATATTTCAACAAAATCTTAACATATTTCTGTCTTCGATATTCATATTTCCGTTTCATTCATAGCTTCTTGGTTGTTCCAACTAACAATTGAAGTTACTCATGTTTATTTTAATCTTGATATGTTTCTCTTTAGTGATTGATTAGAGTGTTCACCGGATTATCTGATGATAAAGGTCGTGTATGTGGTTGATCATCTTTCTACTTTACTAACCGAATGAAGAAAATCAGCAGGGTTGACCAGGTTGAAAATCAATCCAGTATTATTTTTGGGGCCGTAGGTAGGTCAACTTTTTCTTGAGTCTTACTATGTGGATTGTATCATTTGCATCAGTTAAATTTTCCCTACGCATCGAAGTCCGATAAGTGGTAATGAACCCCTAAATGTAGACATTGATTAATACTTCTTGGTGCTTACTCTGTTAATTTTATATTAATTCAGGTCAACTGTCAGGAGCAATATGTGCCTACATTGCAAGCGTAATATTTCATGTTAACAACTATTATATGAACAATTAAAAAAGTTCTCTGCAATTACGAGTTTACGACACTGCCTTTTACATTCTAAATTATACTAACTGCTAAAGGTTTATTATCAAGAATTATCAAGAATTTTTTAGGATATTTGTTATTTTAGTGGCCAATTTAGCAGTCTAATACTTTGGCTTCAACTTACATGTTGTCTTTTTAAGGTGTGAGAGCTATGGGCCCCATTTAGATAGCAAATATTTTGAATTGGGTTTAGATTAGAACAGTAATAGTAACATGGAATGGTAGGTCACTAATTGAACACAAAGGTCAATTTTGACGAAAACTATATTTGAAATTGGTTTCTGTGGAGCTCAACTACCTTTCCATATTGGTTTATTATGTTTTTTGATGGCTTCCATCCATTGGAATCCGTTTTCCTAAATACTCATGGTTGTTGCGTCATGGTTTAGCCCGAGTGCATCGCACAAGGTACAAAATGTAGTGCGGGGAATCCCGGCGTGTTGAGGTGGAGGGCATGGCGCGAGGAATCTCGGCGCAACGCGCCGACTTTAAAACCACTAAATGGGTCTTAAGTAGTTGTGTGCAAATAATGTCTTGTTGTGTAAAGAGGTTAGACGTGAAATTTTGTAAAAAAAAGTTAGTTGCCGTTTCTTTGAAATTTTATAAAAATTAAAAAAAATGGAGGAAACGTTTTAAAAGTTTTTGTACTAATTTAGGAGCAATTACAAAACGATTTCGGTAGCATACTTGGTATCGTCCGAAGTTCTGCTGAAAGATTTCGGTTTTGTTCTTGTTTTTGTATCATAAGTTTTTTTTGTGTATCTTGTTTGTGTTTGAACGTATGTGATTAATTTAGTTTTAACCTTTATAAGTTTTGTTGTGACTTGGTAAAATGAGTAGTTTTGAAGTATTATACACTATATAGTATGTATTTATCTTTTTATTCTAAATTTGGGATTGATATGTGAAAATATGGTTTTTGTATGAATGTTTATGTATAGTGGTAGGTAGGGTTGGAAATTGAAGTGTAACAGAGCTACATTTCTTTTGTTAAATTTTGTTGTGACGATCCGATGCCATGTCTGGTTATCATCAGTTTGGTGACTCTTAATTATGTTTGTTTTGATGATTGCATATGTGTAACTTGTTGTCACTGGTTGCTTTAGATGTGTATCGGGAATTCTTCATGTACATCGAGTTTTACTTATTTTAAACATTTATAATCTTCTGGTGGCAAGAATGATATATATGTAACTTGTTGTCTCAGGTTGGGGAGGAGCGGATCATTACGGGGGATGAGGACATGGATGTCGTACACGAAGAATGACATTTATTTTCAAATGACCGAAACTTGTTTGAAGGCAATGTAATGTCGATACAATATATTTTTGTAAACGTTAAACGTTGTCTCGGATTAGTTTGTAATTAGATAAATATGGATTATATAATGAAATGATGTTTTTGTTATTAGTTTCCTAATTATTTTGCATATAATAAAATGACAATAAATCCAGTAGGGTAAATATGTAATTTTACAGGAATTTTTTTTTTTAGATTAAAAATTTATGACACGCAAAGAACGTCATAAAATTCTGTCATAAAAAAGTGTGTCATTAAAAAGTGTCATAACGCGTGTCAATAAATACTGTCATAAATGTGTGTCATAAACAGATGACACGCGAAAATATGTCATGTTAAATTTATGACACCGCCATCCTTGACATTTTTTTTCCTGTCATCAGACCCCTTTCTTGACACGCAATGCGTGTCAAGAAAGGCCTTTTTTCTAGTAGTGATAGAAATGTCACGGGACTTGTTAGATGTATGATAAAACAAAACCATTACTAAATAAATTTTTGGCTGATGTTGTGACCACTTTTTTCTACTTGATTAATAGGGTTGTTACTAAGGCAGTTAAAAGTCAAACCTATTCGGGTTTAATCAAAAGCCAAAAGTTGATCATCTAAAAGTTTTTGGGAGCCTTGCTTATGCTATCACACCATCACATGGAAGGAGGAAGTTAGATGATAGGGAAGAACCATCCATTCATATTGGTTATACAAATGAAACTGATGGTTATAGACTATATAATCCATGAACTAAAAGGTTTTTCACTAGGGGAGATGTTGAAGTTAGAGAACAAGCAAAGTGGCATTGGGAAAATTCAAGTGATAAGAAAACTTATGAAGCAAACTATGTGGATGATTTTTCAGTTTTAAAAAATGATGATGAAGATAGGGCCAATCCTTCCACTCCTCACTCAACTTCTGATGGTTCTGGTGGTGGTGGTAGTGCTTCTCGTACAGCAGCAGGTAATAGCTCAAATAGTGAGATTGGCTCAAGCAATTTAGGTACTCAAGATGATTCAAATATGTCAGTATCCCCTAAGCTCAAGTCACTCGATGAAGTTTATCAAAATTCCAAGAAAGTAAGTCTTAACTATGACACTCATACAATTAATGATGATCTCAATATATGTCAATTTGCTTTGAATGTGACTAATCTAATAAGCTTTAATGAGGCAGTCAACAAGAAGGAATGACAACTAACTATGACACTCATACAAATAATGATTATCTCTCAATGCCTTAAGGAGTACCTTGCACGTGCTTAGAGGATTTGAAGTTGTTAGAGAACAATCCAAAATGGCATTAGAATTCTTCTTACTCTGTGGTGTTGTCAACAAAGTTGTTGTAGACAATGTATTTTGGATAAATGGCCAAAAATGAAGTGAATAAAGGAAAAGCAAGATCACATTGTTTAAAGCAAGGATAAGGGCAAGTCTACTTTTGGAAGAGTCCAAAAGGTAGATTACCAAACTATATATGAGTTTGGATTGTAACATTGCCCATAATAGCAAAAGGAAGGAATGTTGCAATAGCCATTCATTTCAGGTATTTTGCATTAGATAATATTATAGACTATCTTTGAAGGTTTCAACCTTTTCATGCAAAATGGTGTTTGCTTGGGTAAGGAAGTCTAAAGATGAAAAAACCGAAATAAGAGATTTGAAAATTCACTTTGATGTGAGAATCAAGTTCTCATATCCACTCATAGTGATGATTGCATGGGTACTATTTATGAAATAGTTATTTTCAGTTTTCGCATGAACAAATATTTATAATATTTGATACTTGTGGCATTAAGTAATGCATGCATTTTTTATATATTGTTCTTGAGTTATGAACTCTTATGTTAGATAATATCTAAATAAACATTTGTAAATTAATTTCTATAGGAATTTGGTTACGATTGATTAAATTTATCTATAATTGCTTAGTTTGACTATAATTTTCTAATTTCATCTATGATTCCCTTTACAAACGATCATGTTTTATCAAATGATACTATAGTGCAATGAGTTAAAATAGACCACACATGTCTTGCAAATCCTAACTTTAGTAGTATTGTGGTAAAACCATTTACAAATCAAGAATTCACGTAATATTTATTGTTTTTATTGAATTTCTCAACCTGAAACACTTTGGCTATTAATGTTCACGAGCAAATAAGCTATTACCTTAAGACACCACTATCTTATAAGTTATGACACCATATCACATACATCTCCATGCAACCTTTTAAAATAATAGTTGCATTCAACAATTTAACCTCTAACAATGCAACCTTTTAAAATAAAAGTTGCATTCAAATTTTCTCAATGCAACCATTCAAGAAAAAGGTTGCAAATTTAATATAGTTTTGCAACTTTAATTGAAAAAGGTTGCATTAGATCTTCTAATGCAACCTTTATGTTCAACGAAATTGCAATAGAGTCAAATGCAACTCAACTAAAAAATGTTGCTTTGAAAAGGTTGCATTATGCCTATTTTCTAGTAGTGTATGACCGTTATTCAATGGTCAATTCATTCAATGGCCCACAACATCCCTGTTTTCCTTCGTTATCTCGTTAACGACACATCAATGACGCTGGGAAACAAGGAGACACTATTATACGAAAAAAGGCTAATCGAGATGGAGAGGGCACTAGTACCCCTCCACCGTGTACCCTAAATGTGATCATTCACAGGTGAAGCATCTCAACGGATATTAATGAGGTTGAATGTTTTTATTTGACTGAAAGAATTAGTTTTTTTTTTGAACGGCCAAACAAACTATATATATAGCTCCAGCAAGGAACTGGCAAACGAATACAAGGAAAAACACCAAAACGAAAACCGAAAAACAGTAGATTACAACAGGTTCATGACATCAAACGCGATCCATTTATCCCAAGAAAAGGAAGAAGCCTATCCCCGGTTTGTTATCCACAAAATCAGATTTTTTTCTAGCTGTTTTCACGCTCATGTGGCAATGGTAGGGAGATACGTTTCTGGCTCGATCACTGAATTTTAGATGATAACTTGAAGAACAAATTTCCTTGGCTTTTCAGTTTAGAGGACAAGAAGGATTGTCTTATACGGGACAAGTGGGAAGGGGACGGGATGGTTGGTGCTTGGAGTTGTTTAAATGTTGCTCAGATGTCTTCAGTGGAGTGTCGCGCTGAAATAGACCAACTGTTAATAGCTCTGCAACAGGTCACAATTAGTGATTGCTCAGATGTTTTGTCGTGGGTCGGTTCTAATGCCCATCCTTTCTCAGTCAAAGCAGTTAAAAAACTTATGCAGAAGGGAAGGGTTTATGATTGCTAGTACAGGTTCAAATGGGTAAACTGGGTGCCATTAAAGTGTAACATATTTGCTTGGAGATCTGAGATGGACCGTATTCCAACTGTTTCAGCTTTAGCTAGAAGGAGTATTATGATTGAAGACCAGATTTGCGGTTTATCTAGTTACGATATGGAATCTACTTTACACTTGTTCACGGGCTGTGGGTTTTCCTTCGGGGTATGGAGCGCTATCGGGGCATGGTGTGGCATTAAGTCGATTTTTGCTTTTCAAGTTAGAGACTTCTTGGACATGGCTAAACAAGCGACTTCGGATAAAAGAGGAAGGAAATTGATTCATAGCATCATAATCGTCACTATGTGGTCTTTATGGGATGCTCAAAATAAGAAGGTATTCAACAATAAGGAGCCAAAGGTTTACGTGGTGGTTTCCAACGTTAAGTCTTTGTCATTTATTTTATTAAGAATTGGAGTACATTTATTGATATTGTTTGGAAAGATTGGGTCTATAATCATTTGTACATGTTGTAAGTTTTCGGTGCCAGTCCTTGTTTTGAGGGAGCGGCCGTTTCGTTAATGAAAGTTACTGTTCCAACAAAAAAAACCTTAAAGAGTTCATTTTCTTTAAATTCAAACAAATTTCAATTTCACATCCGTTTCCTTCAAAGTCATGTTCTTTTTAACAATTTCTGGTCCTAAAAAAATCTTGTGAACCAAAATACACCCTAAAGTTTTAGGGGTGATGATAAGGGCTGCAAACGAACCAAGTACACACGAACATGGCTTGTTCATGTTGGTTTGTTAAAGAAATAATGTGTTTGAGAAATGTTCATTAACGCTTACTGAAAGAGATTTTATGTTCGTCTTTGTTCATTAAGGAAATAAACGTGCTTGTGTTCGTGTTCATGTTCGATTATGTTTGTTAATTTTAGTTACTGGATAGAAGCAAACGCAAATAAACATAAATGTGTATGACCGTTTTCTCGTGCAAACGTGACAACAAGAATTTGATTTAATTTGTTTAATATGTATGATGGCGGAAACAACAAAACGCGCGTTTGATAGTTGTTTAGGATAACACACGGTAACGATTAACACACTTATATTTCCTGTAACAAATTAAGCAGAGCTTCATCATTGAATACAACTGAGATCAAAAGTTGGGGAATAATGAGTTAGGGTTCTATTTATAGGCCCGGATCTCAGTGGCGAAGTTGGGTTCTCGAATCGGTGGGGGCCGAACTCAATTTTTCCAATCGGTAGTGGCAATCGGCGGGGGCCGCACTCAACCCAGACTCAATTTACCTACGAAAATCACAAATTTCTACCACTGCACCAAAAAACGGGAGGGGCTAGGGCCACCTCTGGCCCATTGTATGCTTCGCCCCTGCTGACTCTCATTCACCCCTAGGGTCTAGTCGAATGGGGCTCATTCGCCTGTTGGTCTAGGCGAATCCTGGAGACATTTTACACTTAACTAAACATTTACAAATTCGACTAACGCCCTGCCCTATTACATGGTAACTATCGCAAACGACATGTTCATGAACATAAACCTTAACGGAGATATATTAAATTTCGAATAAAATTGGCATCTTCATCGTAAACATTATGTAGATTTGCTCAAAATATAATAACCCAATTATTCAAACCTACTTGACATAATCTTGATCACACTTCCGTAAAGTAATGTCACTCCCACCTCCAATAAAAAAAACACAAAATTATCATATTAAACTTGAAGCTCTCAATTTATCCATTCAAGATAAACTCAAAGTCGATCTTCATTTAACCAAATATTTGGATTAAATAATATGTTATACACTAACGTTTATTTAATAATCTGTTACTTAGATTTTTCAATTACTTAATTTATGAATATAAGTTAGAAACCCTAATGAACTATCGAACACACGTTATGAAACTCTCATGCTCATAAATGAACGAACACGACCTCTGTTCATGTTCGTTTATAAACTAAACGAACGAAATTTCTTGTTCACTTTCGTTTATTTCTTGTTCACGCACTGCTCGCTGAATGTTTGATTCACGAACTACTAATAACACTAAAGTCATGATCGATGTCTTTATTCTATACACACCAACATGCTATGCTCTTAATGCTCTCCAATTATCACAAAACAATATTGCCCCCCTCACCATCAACTAAGGGTTTCATTAGGACATACGAATTACGAAGTGTCTTTTAAGTCTACGAGAACTTATCCTTTCTATTTTCCCTCTAAGACCATCTTCATCAAGGTCGCCTTTCTTGGCTGCCCATCCCTTGTGAAAGAAAGAAGAATGCATGAGGAGAGAGGGTAAGGAAAATCCGACGTGAGAAGGGAGGCGAGAGGGAGGCCCGTAGAATCTCTTCTGTGCAAGCCGACGTGAACTCGTGAAGGGATGTGAAACTACTTCCAAATATATTAAGTTTAAGTTTAGTTTTATAGAATATGAAAACTAAGAAATCTTTCAATTTAAGAAGAAAACATGTAAAGAATACAAAAACGTTCTCGATTATACAATTCAATCTTTGATCAAATTCAATGTAAAAACAAATTAATACAAATTATGGATGAATGTTACGCAAGTTCTTTGTTATCAATTGGTTGCAGTACAAACTCTACGAATTTCACCTTGTGTCCCCGTTTTCACCTCAATATTACCCATCTTCACCATTGCTCTTCCAAACTCCGCGTTGAATCTAGATCCAGCTTGTCCAAGGAACCCTTGTACAAACCTCTGAGTCCTCCGGTCACTCCATAGCTTCGCATCAGACTCAATAACTCCCCGCCCATTCCTTAAGTTTTCGTAGAATGAATTTCCGAAACTATTCTCGCTACCTGTATCTAGCGGCACACGCCTTGACCCATCACCACCGTTGGGGCAAAGAGCTCGTAGTTGTGGTAGGAATGATGGGTTAATGTCAGGGTCGGGTCCATTGGTACCATTAAAGTTGTATAATCTGTAGCTAAATAGTGTACAAGCTGCTGTCCCAATAGTGTGTCCACCTAGTAAACAAAAAGTTCAAAAAAATAATTATATAAAAGGCCATAACTTAACATTCCATGTATGTAATAGTTATTGTACATTCTACTTACCAACAAGAGTAACAAGATCTTGGGTGTTGAGGCCTTTATCAGCAAACTTACTGATTTGGACACTCATAGGGTCATTAAAGGCTGGCAAGTTTGCGGTATCTGATGCTTGCGAAACCAATCCATCTCTACGTCCTAATGGTACTTGCCAACTACGTCCACCGGTCTGCAAAATTTTACAAAAACGGTTTACGACCATCTCTAATTAAGCACATAATTAACTACAACTTATTAATGCACAAACATCTACTTACCAGGACAATGGAATCACGGGCAGCAAGGGCAACAATATCGGCACATGAGACCACTCCAGGGCAGGTTGTTTCGAGCTGGGACTTAGCAGCATCAATAACTTCAAATCCTCTCAAGAGAGAGTTTGGCCGTGCCGACTTCTCAGTTGAGGGTCCTTCAATTAGTATAGATGCATCACAACCATTGACAAAGCAGTCGTGAAAGAACATCCTTAGTAAACCAGGTGCGATAGTGGGATTTGCTCCAACCGCAGACGCAACCGCTGATTGAACTATAGACTCGGCCCGAGGGCAGGTGGATCTGTAGAAGCCAACTCGAGTGCCTCCGCCACCACCGCGATTGCCCTGACCTAGTGCCAAGGTTGTAAATGTGGCAATAATGAGAACCAACAAAGCAATTGTTTTTGCTAGGGAAGAAGCCTCCATTGCTAAGAAATAGAATGCTAGTGTGTCAACGCTTAATTTGTCTTGAAGGTTAAGTTATGTATTTTGTAAATGAGATTATGATGTTGAGAGGTAGCATAGAGGGAAGGTATTTATAGTGTGTGTGTGTGTGAGAATGAAAGTCAATCATATATGGTGATGCTAAGGAAACTTCAA
The DNA here is from genome assembly GCA_028751855.1 of Ambrosia trifida. NCBI lineage: Eukaryota > Viridiplantae > Streptophyta > Magnoliopsida > Asterales > Asteraceae > Ambrosia > Ambrosia trifida. The sequence goes on from CM054123.1 coordinate 51,271,492, forward strand.
ACTTTTAAGAACAAGTTGAATCACGGACACAGCTATACTTTAGACACTTTCAATTTACATTTAAAAATTTGCATATATGGACCAAGTAAATTACCAAAAAGCATCTAAGTTGACATTATTATAATAGAATAGGCCAAGTCCAAAGCACAAACTAAACCACTGAAAGGATGTGCAAAATGTTTAGGTAATAGAGATGCCAATCCCAAAAAAAAAAAAAAATTGTAATAGTCTAATAGAGAATCAATAATTGTATTCAAAGAAGAATAGTATTTAATAAATTTATTTCACAATCTAATATTTATTACATATATATCAGCTATGGTTTCGATGCATTAGTGTGAATCTCTGAAAACTTGTAGAATAACATAAAATACAATTATGTGTTAGATTGAAAACGTCAAAACGTGTATACTAGTCGCTAATTTTTTATATAGAAATGATCCATACGCGGCTTTCAGCTCAACAAATCTAACCAATCGTGAGCTTAAATGTTTTAAGTTGATATATGTGTTTAATTATTTAATTGGGAAAATGAGAGGCAAATATTCATTCGGATGGTTTTCAAATTATATTAATTTTTTATAGGGTGATAACATTTCGACACCCAAAATATTATTTACATGCTATAAATACGTCTCGTACTCTCTATCAATGGCGGATCTAGAAACATTTTTCAGTAGTAACGTTTTTCATTTTTTTTCATTTTAGTAGCAACGTTTTTCAAATTTCGTAAAAAAAAAACAAATTTTCCACTACGCGCGCGAAGTTGAGCCGCAACGTCCGCACCCCCTGCTATTACTATAGATCCGCCCCTGCTCTTTATTACTTCGATACTTTCCTACATGGGCAGGAAAAGACAAAAACTTATACTTATATAATGAAATGTGATTTAAATGTCCCTGCATGCTAGTTTCCCGCTAGCATTGGGTGGAATAAAATTTTTGTAGACCGTTAAAAAAAAAAAAAAAAAAAAAATTGTCCATGCATGCATGTGCATGTTGTTGTTTCTTCGATAATGTTGTCTTGTCTTTGGGATCTCCTTTACTCCGTATTTGAGTATTTTTTTTTTTTTTTTTTTTTTTTTTTTTTTTTTTTGTGCTGTGTGGTGGGGGGAAGGAACTCTAGGCAAAATTTTATTAATCCTGAAAAAGAGGGTCCCCCTCCCTCTGGACATTTTACCATGGAGGGGGAAACCAAGTGTTACAAATCAAAGTCCAAGCCCAAACAAACTTGAAACATGCTATAGGGCACATAGGCCAAAAAAAAAATGAGACATAAAGGGCATGCAGGCCCAAAATAAACTAAACTATACAATATACAAGACAAATGGGAACTAAATCTATAACTTCATGAAATGCCCCGTCTCATTTGTCTTTGATAAAACTTCAACCGAGTCATTATCTTTTTCAACCTCTTTAGGATCCTTAGGAATTTCCTTGTTGTTGGATTTTCTGTTATTTCTATTTATAACCGTTCTAGTGTTTAGTATAAGTAGTTGCTAGGCTTTTCATTTCGATGTACTTCAATTCCATTATTCATTCAATAAGAGAACCAAGCATTTGAGTTATTTCCTATTTGTTATTGTGCTTTAATACCAACATTATGGTATCAGAGCCAGTGTGTGCTCTCGTTCTTAAACAAAATTAACAAAATTAAGTGCGTGTGAGAACCTAGCTTCTTCAATGGCTGAACAAGTTAATGCTTTACCAATGGCTCCTACACCAATCCCTGTGTTTAAGGGGAAAGGCTATGAGCATAAGGTTGAAAACTATTATGGGTCAAGGGAGATTGAAGTCCAGTCGGAAGAAAGATGATCATGCTATGGCTGTTATTCAACAAGTTGTGCATGAGCAGCTATTCTCTCGAATTGTTGTTGCTTCTTTAGCAAAGGAAATGTGGGAAATTTTAAAAATGGAATTCCAAGGTGATTCATAGGTCAAATCTGTGAAGTTACAATGGTTGAGAGGGGATTTTGAGAACCTCTACATCAAAGAAAATGAATCAGTTGGTGATTACTTCTCTTGGATCATGAGTATAGTCAGTTGTTGAAAAGATTTTAATTAAGGAGTTTAACTCTTAAGTTTTACCATGTTGTTCCATCTATTGAAGTCTCATATGATTTAGCAACACTTACTCCTGTCAAACTCATGGGATCATTGCAATCTCAAGAAAGAAGTAATAGTAGAGCTCATGATAAGGTTGAAAGACAAAATGAACATGCCCTTCATGTAACGCCCCAAAATTCCTAATACTTGCCTTATACTAATAAGTCTAAGTTAACTATAATCAAATCGATTAAAAACAACGATTATATGACTTGTCTACATCGTGGAGTTAGCCATGCTAACTTTGTTAACCTAAAGTAGAAGAAACCTCCATATTAGAGCTAACTTAATGGATTTGTAATGCCCTAAAGTTTCATATAAAACATTTATGTTACTTTGTGGCGTTTAACGCAACGTTGTTTAATTTTAACAATAAAGTGTGAAGGTAGCATTTTACCAATTACTAACCACATTAGTGAGGTTAGATGATTGAATTATATTAGAAAAATAAACTTAACAAGGTTAGTGTTTATAATAAAACTAGTTGATAAGGGCCAAACTTGAGGGCCTAAATTGGTCAACTGATGAAAGATGTGTTTTAACAAGGTTAAAGGAGCAGGAAGTGTCCATATATTTTTCATCTGGGAATCAATCCCCAACCTCCTTCCCATCTCCAAACCCTAAAACTCATCTTCAAGCTTGAACCAAAGACAAATCAAGAGCAAAATTTCCTGCAAGAAGTGAAACCCATCATGTAGAGTCTAACAAGTCCTAAGGTAACCTCTATTTTCATTCTAATCAAGGTTTTATACTAGTTTGAGGATCATAAACTTGTTGGGCTGATTGTTGAATGAAATAAGTGGCCATAAAGTTTCAATTCGTTTTTTTGGTAGTTTATGTCCTTGAAACGCAGCTGTAGTCTAGACCAGTTTCTCGAAGATCTGACCGTTGAAACACTTTGATTTGAGGCTTCAGAAAATCTAATGTTAAGTGTATATTGCTTTGGGGTATCAATACCTTTGATTTTGTGCAAAACCCTAAAAGTTAGTAGCAAAACTGTTCATGGGCGTAAGGTGGGAGCACGTCAGCGCACCTTGCGCCGGTGCCTTGCCAGCATGCGTTGGCCTTCTGAGATGGTCAACCATTGGCGCAAGGTGGCCAACACACCATGCGCTGGTGTGCACCAGCTTGTGGCCCACCCCAATTTCTTCTTGTTTTTCACTGGTAGTTGTACCATGTGTTTCCAACTCTTGTGAACTTATAGTTTAACATGTTGTGTCACACGAAAAGGTAAGGGTCGACCTTCGCATGATGTGTGGCTCCTCCTGAAGTGGAATTGTTGTTTTGTTTGAAATGATTTGACATTTTAACCCAAATACTAACTGTTTATCGGGTGTATTTTAATCAGAGACGTTAAATGTTTACGCATGTCATGTGATTTTAATCAGAGACGTTAAATGTTTTCATTTATGTAAACTGTATGATAGACAAACTAGTGAGAATCGAGGAGTGTAAAGTCATGTAGGAATTGTTTGATTCGATTTTCAAATAGCACGCATGGGTCATCTATCGACTCAAACGTGCGAGGTATATTAAGCCACGAAATAAAAAAATTCACTAATGTGGGACCCAATCGAGATTAATTATCTCATTTAATTGTTATTAAATGGGCGGGGCCTTATATAATTGGAGTTTTTGGTGTTTGTATTGATTGAATGATAATAAGATGTTGTTTAAATGATGTGAAGCTGTTTAGAAGCATGATTAGGTGTTGCTTTGATGATTAATTGATGTTTTGTGAACTTTGACCCATTTTGGGGATTTATGTTGTAGGTCTAGGGTTTATAACATGAGTGTGGTCATGATAACATGATTAGGAATACATTAGGATGATCTAATCTATGTTTGATAAATTTCAATGTTTTCCATTTTGGGTAAAGTTTTCATGCAAATGATGTGACATCTTCATAATTTGCCATTTCGGGTAATATGTGATTTGGTATGTAAAATGGACAAATTGATGATTGATTCAGGTGTGATAACATGCTACTAGGATATATTTATGTGACTGCAGCGTTTGGTTATGTTTCGTTGGGTTTTCAATCTGATTTGAAGGGTTTTTGGTCCGCCAAAATAGCTTATCGACTGAACAGGTACGAATGGGTCTCATTCGCACGGTCGATGGTGCGAGTGAGTAGGAAGTTCCCTCAGTCGCACGATGGATGGTGCGGAAAATAGAAAAAGATTCTCATTCGTACAAACCTAGTCAATTCGTACTTGAGATACATTCTATTATAGCGAATGATCCAACCTTACGACTCATTTGCATGAACATGGATGCAAATGACACTGGAAACGGTCTCATTCGCACAAACGTGCACTACAAGAAAATGAAGCTATCGCAGCACCACTAAAATGTTGCATTAGGCTTTGAAAAGGTTACAATATGTTTAATGCAACCTTTTATTGGGGGCTACATCAGAAGCAGTTACCTTAGACCTAATGCAACCCTTTATAGGCTTAATGCAACCATTTTTTATAGTGTTACATTTGCTACTCTAATGCAACTTTTTTAGTATGCAACTTTTTTACATTCTAATGCAACTTTTATAATATTCAAATGTAACTTTTATAATACTCAAATGCAACTTTGGTTACAAAAGTGTAACCTTTTCTACAATTAAATGCAACCTTTATTATACTTTAATGCAACCTTTATTATATTTTAATTACAAGTATGCAACATTTTTCTAGTCTTATTGTAACCTTTACTATTTTTATTATAGAAAAAGTGCAACCTTTTTTTTAATAAATGCAACTTTTTTATGAATTTTAATTACAACAAATGCAACACTTTTACACCCAAATGCAACTTTGTAACATAAATCCAATTACAAATAATTAAAATATGCATTAAATCACGATTATGCAAAAACAATAAGAACACAAATATCACCATAATCAAATGATTTACTTAAAATTACTTGTCCAAACTTAAATAACAATAAATTGTCAATTACAATACTAAAGAGAAATATAAACCGGCCTTCTAGTCATCTTGATCTTCAACTTGTAGTTGTTTCATAACCTCCTGCATCATAGCTTCAAAGTTTTTTCGTTGGTTGTCAATAATATCTTTTCGAATAACTTCAAGTTCAGCTTTTTTTCTTTCATGGTCCACTTCAAGCTCGGCTTTTTTCCTTTGATGATCCTCTTCGATCTCTTTGCGCAATTCTAGCAACTGGTTTTTCTCAACTTCAACATTTGCTTTAAAAGATTCTATCATCCCCTCTGGAACCATGTATGACGTGCAAGCACCGTCCACTTTTTTTATCAATGTATTTGTAACACCTCTACCATAAATTCGACGATACCCATAGTTTTCTTTGCTCATTACAACTAAATAAGGATCAACTGTAGCATTGTCATCCTCCTTTGGCTTGTAGTTCTTCATTTGTTCCTTAAATATTGTCAAAAAAAATTAAGAAAATACTTTAGAAATAATTTTATAATTAAAATCATGCTATGGATAAATATTAAAAAACGGATGTCTATTTTCATGTGTCACTGGAGGTTTCAACAAAATTAAATTAATCCTATACATAATAAGCAAACATGATAGATGAATATTTACATAAGGCAAACATAGAACATGGATATTTACATAAAGATAAAAGTAGAAAGAACTTACAATTTTCGTTTGCGTGTCATCATATGTATCAACATATACGCGCCCTTCCGTCCTTTTACGTGTACGTTCAAACAATTGTGTTAAAGTAGGTGATTGTTGGTTTGGGTCAGCATTTTTCTGTATTCATAATAAAATAAATATAGGGAAACAAAAACATTAGTGTATTGCACAACAAAAATAATACAAATCATGGGCAAACTAGAAACATATTACCATCTCCTCACAAATCCTAGCAAAACTTTTTGGACCGGCTGTGTGCATATTTTTTTGAGACATGCGTGATTCCCTAGCTCGCAAACAACGTTTCTGTAAAAACAATAATATATACACATCAACTAATATACAACTCTAAATAGCAAATACTATTAATGGAGAAATTGTTGAAGAAAATACCGCCACATCTTTATTACTCCATAGACGCAACAATTTTGCGAAATCATCTTCTGGAATGCTGTCAGGTCGGTTCTTCCACCTTGTTTTATTGTCCTTAAATTGATAGAAGTGTTTTCGCTTAAACCGACATTTGTAAACCTTATACAATTCTCCAATAGTGGTTAAAACCCATTTCTTAGCAGCATTTGGCACATCATATTTTTCCTTTAAAAAAGTAAGCATTTAGTTAACAATGAAAATCTAACAAATAAATGAAACAAAACTACCAAAAACCTTACCAAGACATACTCCCATATCTTTTCTTTATGTGGCACCTTCTGCCACGAACTATAAATCAATGGTGCATAACTATGATTACGAGCTATTGTGCCCAAAAATCGAGAGAATTGTCCGGGTATATCTTTCCCCTCTATTTCGGGTCCAATGGGTTGTCCAAATTTATTACATATAATAACCTCTCGCTCTTTGAATGTTCGTGTGTGCACAGCATGCAACATTGTTGGTCCTCTTTTTTTGGATTTGGGAATTTCTGTACTCAAGTATAGTTTATAAAAAAAAATATACATATATAGTAAATCAGTAACATCCCAAAAACATGGTATAAGTAATCAAATCGTACCTATTGCCTTTTCTAATTCTGGGCGTTGTATTTGTTCAATTTCAAGGCGATGCACATCGTCCTCATTTTCCAAATCCTCGCTGCTATCATCCATATTCATATTGTTATTTGCAGCTATTATATTTTCAATGTCTTCATCCTCTTCATCTTGATCAGCTTCAACTTGTCATTAGAAATAAAATACGATCAATAAACAACAATTACAAAAATGCTAAAACAATAACCAAGGAAATACTTAAATCACTAAACATACGTACCTTGAGATCTCATAAAATCTCCTTCATTCTCAGCATTTTCCAAACCATCTAGTTACGTAGAATTCATTAACATGTAAAAGTATAAATGAGTAAATTAATATAATACATAGTTTTAATTAAAATAAATACATACCTTGAGATCTCATAAAATCTCCTACATTCTCATCATTTTCCAAACCATCTAGTTTCATATAATTCATTAACAAGTAAAAGAATAAATGAGTAAATTAATATAAAACATAGTTTTAATTAAAATAAATTATACAAACACAAGAATACCTTGAAATATCCCATCATCATCCTCATCAACAAGAAGCAATTGTTCATTTGATCTATCTTTAATACTATTACGCCCTCCCGCTTTTTTACTCAATACGCCTCTTTGTGTTTTTGATAGTAGTTCACCCATCGTAACTGTTGATCTACTTTGATTCTCTTTCAATGCATTTGATTTCAACGAAAACTTTTCAGTGGCCTTTGGAGCGATCATTCGATTCTTCTTCGCTAAATTAGCAATCGTATTCATTGATAGTGGTGCAATATAACCAAGGAAATACTTAAATCACTAAACATACGTACCTTGAGATCTCATAAGATCTCCTTCATTCTCATCATTTTCCAAACCATCTAGTTTTGTAGAATTCATTAACATGTAAAAGTATAAATGAGTAAATTAATATAATACATAGTTTTTATTAAAATAAATACGTACCTTGAGATCTCATAAAATCTCCTACATTCTCATCATTTTCCAAACCATCTAGTTTCATATAATTCATTAACATGTAAAAGAATAAATGAGTAAATTAATATAAAACATGTTTTTAATTAAAATAAATTATACAAACACAATAATACCTTGAAATATCCCATCATCATCCTCGTCAACAAGAAGCAATTGTTCCTTTGATCTATCTTTAGTACTATTAGGCCTTCCCGCTTTTTTACTCAATACGCCCCTTTGTGTTTTTGATAGTAGTTCACCCATCGTAACTGTTGATCTACTTTGATTCTCTTTCAACGCATTTGAATTCAATGGAAACTTTTCAGTGGCCTTTGGAGCGATCATTCGATTCTTCTTCGCTAAATTAACAATCTTATTCATTGATAGTGGTGCAATATATTGTGGCCGATGTTGCTATAACAAATATCATGTTCATTAGAAAATACGTGTTTACAAAATAAAATAAAACTAGTATTAGAAGCAACGTGGCAGAATATTGGGGTTTTACTATTGGGCAACGGTGGAATCTGTGAGAATCAACAAAGTTGCTAAATATAGAGTAGATAGTAAAATAAATTCATAATACCTTTTTGGATACTTCAACACTTGTATTCACTTCTTGATCTTCCTCACTGTTATCATCATTATCATTATCAGGTATATAGTCTACGTCTTTCGCATTATTGTAAGTAGGTTTCACTTTCTTTTTCTTCATGTTTTGACTATCTACCAAACTTGTAAATGAATTTGCAATCCTTTTCAATCCCAATTCTTCTAATTTCTTATTATTTTCTTTAACCCTCAATAGCTTCCTCATCTCATAATCATTGACTTTCCCTTGATCAATTTGAATTTGGTTGCTTTTCTTTGCCATTAGACCTGCTCAAAGTCAAGAATGCAATATATTACATCTAATTTATTCACAGTTGTAATAAACTTATACTTTGGACATTTTAGTCCTTTACTACTTGAATATAAGTTACCGTCTTATGTATTATTATTATTAGCTATTTAAATTATTTTAGTGAACACTAGGAATTTATAACATGAGAAAATACCCACTTTATAAAAAGAACTTTTCTTACCAGATTCAATTGCTACGAAGGATTGCACATCTAGGAAAAAAAATCTATTCACTCACACCAACCCATTATGTATTATTATTAGCTATTTAAATTAATTCAGTTGAAAAAAGGTGTGAAAACATGTGATATTGACTAACTACTGATTTTTAAATTCAATTGTAAAATGGTATATGGAAACATGAGATATTGATTAAGGTTAAGGCGCAACTAGCTTTAGCAAAACAAAAAAAGCCCAATTGCTTGTTAGTCGTTAACATATTAAATGATGATTAACACTTGAAATTTGGTACCATCGATCCAATTTGGGCTTGAAGGGAAAAACGATAGCCATTTGATCATTGAAGGGAAAATGTCAATTGGCTCTTTAAAAAGTATCTGCAGATGCAGCGCCAAACCCTTTAGATGCAGCGCCAAACCCTTTACCTGCTGCTGAATTTCAGCGCAGCGCCAAACACTTTGTAAAGAGCGAATTAGCTGCAGCGCCAAACCCTCTCTGTAGTGGGTTGGGTCAGAAGCTGCTGCTGAATTTCAGCGCAGCGCCAAACCCTTTAGCTGCTGCTAAATCATTTACGCTACATATTAAATGGGTCTGGGCTAGGTTGGGGCTGCTGATTTTGAAGTCAGCGCCAAACCCTTTAGCTGCTGCTGAATCATTTATGCTACATTTTCTCTTCAATGATTAAATGTCAATTGGCTCTTTACAAAATAGAAGCATTTAAAGGTAAACTTAAACGAAAACAACAAGCAACTAACAGTAAAATCAACCGAAAGACAACAAGCATTCGACATAACAATCACACTCAAGTTAATCATATTGTAGTATAGAGTTTCGAGCTAATTGTGAGCCCTAATAGATCTTATCAACCGACGTAAAAGCTTCAACCGATGTACATAATGAGTACAAAATACATATACATAAAATATATATTGGTGGAACAACGTAGTGGTGGAACAGATGCGACCCGGGATCGAATCCCTGACCTGCAAATATTGCTACTGCTACCTCTAAAACAGAGTATCATATGCTTCACTACTTGGGTAAAATTGTGAATAATTATGTTATCTCATAACTAACACAAAGCAGGATATGGTCATTCATGGCTACTAAGTGACACACTGAATCATAGATGGTTTTTGCTATTAGGTTTTGTCGATATTTTTTCATTATGGTATTGTCTCGTAGTTTCTTTTATGAACCAAATACGACCACACATGTACCTATAGTCTTATGCTTTAGCCACACATGTACCTATAGTCTTGTTTCTTTACCCTCATCCACCATTTGAAAAACAATAATGATTGAACAAAACATAGAGTTATTAACAATAATCATTTAAATCTGATGGTTTTCAAACAAAAACCTAAAAAACCCAATGAAAAGTACTGACAACATATGATAGATCGAACAGAGCATAGAGTAGGGTTTCTTATGATAGAACCTTAAGTTGCTGCGATGCTGACCCAGGTTTGAAGATTTGAATGAGGGTTGAAGCTTTGAAGATTTGGTTGTCCTCTTCAATTGGGAGATTGAAACTTCCTTTAGCTAAATCAGGGCATATTTATTTAGGAATGATTAAAGTGGGAAATTTAAAAACTTTCAGCCAAAAATTGCCTATTGTACCGCCTTTTTTTTTGTGTGTAAATGAAAGGTTAAAAACACCATTAGTAATAATTTTAATATATTTTTATTATAATTTTTTATTACATCATAACATGTAATATTTAGTATTTTTTAACCATAATTTTATATATAATAATAGTTATTATAAAATATATTTTTAATTAATATTAGGCTAATGAACCAGCTCGAGCCCGAGCCCGTTTATCAAACAAGCTTATTTCTAGTCTCGATCTCATTTACGCTCGGCTGGATTCAAGATTAATATTTTAAGGAATAGGATTTTATTAATATTTCGTGTATGTGTGTACAAAAGTTTTCGTGTATGTGTGTTATTGTAAGTACATATATTTGTGTTATGGTGCGAAATCCCTTGAATATGTCTTAATAACAGAAACTAACTTGAAACAATGATAAACGAGCAATTACACCACACAAACGGGTCAAAAGATTAACGTTTATATCAATAAAACTGAGCACGAGTGTTCCAATGATCAAACCAAGCAATCTCAGACCTGGGGAGGGTGTTTGGAGAGTGTGTGTGGCAAAAACTAATTATTAGAGCAATGATTGGGCCTATTTATACCTCCCGTACTCATACAGGACAGTACAGGCGAGTAGAGTCCTATAAGACATGTTCCTATAGGAGATTGGGCTCTAATCGCCTATAGGGAGCTTGTACTCGCATGAACAGTGATGTGGTATAGGGTGTAATCGCCTATACCCATCCACTACTCGCCAATAGCCTCAAACACTCCCAAAAACGCGTATAAACGTCTCCAAACACCCCGAAACACGTCCAAACAACATATATAGTAGCCTAGGGACATCATGCACTAACAGACTCCCCCTTGGACCAGGCTAGTATACGTATAGAGACTTCAAAAGACATCGTTTATAACAAACACCGACAACTTTACAGACTCAAAAATTGAGAATAACAAACATAACATAACAAGACACGCAACATCTTCATTCTTCATCAAATCGACATCGTCCTGATCCTTGAAAGTCTTGACCAGTCGCATCCAGCATGAACTTTGTTGGCGTGACAGAAGCGAATCACCCTTTGATACTTCAATGCTTGATCAGCTTCGGCCTTCAAATGTTGAATGGGATACAGGAACAGTGTCTCCACATCTTTCTCTAAATAGTTGATCAGCCACATCGGATCCCAAATCCTGATCTTCCTGCATGGCTTAGGTGAGTTGCTCAAGACAATCACTGCCTCAGTAGTCACTGCATCATAGTGCCAGTAGTAGAACTTCGAGGAGAAGTCTTGCTCGACCGGGACAAGAGGAATCTTCGGTACACAGTTTGGTGGCTTGATCTTATGTTCCTAAATCGGACTTTTGGTGTGAGGATGAATCTTGTCAGTCTTGTATGACTTGGGACACTGAGGTTTAAGGGATCTCCATTCAGATTGGCTCTCTTTAGCTAGAAGGTTGTAGAAAGTATCCAGGCTGGATTCTTTCTCATAATATAGAGAAAAGTCTAGTCTGATCAGATCTCGGATATACCAGAAGGGAAGACTGGGGACATTCCGGTAAGGGCTGAAGTATAACAAACCTTCTTCCTATTTCACCCCCAACATCTTCGTTTTCTCTATATATTCCCAACTGATAACATCTCCAGACATCTTCGACAGACGTTTCTTGAAGATAGAAGCTTGTACTGGTCCCTTCTTCTTCTTTTCCTCTTCAGCCGATGGAAACCAATCTGGATATTTCTGCCTGATTTTGTTGTGTCTCTCTTTTACCTTGTCAGGAACAGGAGTAGGATTAGATTTCAGCTTTTCTTCAGCTTCATTAACCATCTCCTCAGAAATATTAGGAATACCAGTACCCGTATGATCAACCACATATTCGGGAGTGGGCACACTGGTTCCTTCTTCCAAATTTTACCTCATTGTTGTCCGGATGCATCTCTGGTGGTGGACTTTGACTCGCACCGAAAGATTCTCCGGGTGCGTGTCCATACACCTCTTTCATGTCCTCAAAGGTCATCTCAGGAGGTATCTCGCCCTCCTCTAAGTCATACTCTGGTATTGCAGGTGGAGGAAGTAGGTTGCCTTCATCATCATAGGCAAAATAACAGTTCAATGGCTCAACATACTCCACTGGAACTACGGCTTTCTTCATTGCATCCCGTAGCTACTGAATCTTGCTTTTCATGTGATCAGGCTCCCCCTGAGTAGAAGAACCTGCTGCGGGATCCTTGCCTTGCCTGTCATGGCTTTTCTTCGTACGTTTAGATCCAGATCCAGCTGATGATCCGCCACCACCTGTGGCTCCAGGATCACCACCATCACCACCCGTACCAGCATCATCATTACCATCATCCAATTCATCATCATCGTCCTCGTCATCATCTTCTTCATCATCATTATCTTCATCATTATCATCATCATCAGCACCAGCCGCAGCTTCTGAACTAGTACCACCAGTGAGTCTAGGTTAAGTTCCAGTCAACTCATTTAACCTAGCTCTCAGTTATGTGTTCTCTTTCTCAATTCTGGTGATTCTACGTTCGTTGTTCACATTTATAAGTCGTAGCTCACTGTTCATGGCTTCGACACCTACAAGTCTCTCCAAAGTATTTTAGTTCGACTGTATCAGATGCTGATGAGATTCCATTAGCTGCCTGTTTGACTCAATAACCTGTTGATTAGACAATGTAAGCACATCGACTTTCGCTCGCAGCTCTGTGTTAGACTGGATTGTTTCCCCGATCAGCTCAAGCATTGCTGTTTCATTCTCTTCAATATTAGCATTCTTGGTTCTCAACTCAGCTATCTCACGCGTTTGAGTAGCAACTATAGCTGTTAGCTCGCTGATTTTTCACTGAAGTTGTTCATTTGTTGCAGATGCTGAAGAAGAAGAGGTTTGATCGGTCGACCTAGAAGTCGGAGGTCAGACTTCTTGTCGCATCTTCCTAATCTTGTCACCAATTGGATTGGAAACAATCTAGGAACTTGTCGCTGCTTCGGTAACTGAGGCTGGCTCAGTGAAGATTACCGAAGTAGGCATCGACATGGTGACTCTTGCAGGCATAGCTGCACTAACGGATGTGGGGACTGATGATGTTGTTGCTGCTGTTGTTGTTGTTGCTGTTGTTGTTGTTGTTGTTGTTGTCATTGCTGCTGCTTGAGAGGATTGAGTGTCTTGAACCCCAAACGCTTCTGGAAGATTAAACCGTCTTTTCCTTGAAGTCTTCTCCATTTGTGGTTTATGAGACATCGTCTTCTTTCCACGAACATAGGTGGGATCTTCAGCAAGAGCTCTTATCGCAGCTGCACTAGCTTTTTCCTTTGCTGCCTTTCTCTTTGCTCTTTGTTGTTTCTCAGTAAATGTATCAGGGGAATCACTTTCAGTGTCATCAGAGTCATCTTCAGCATCAGTTATGTTGACTGGTGCGTCTTCATCAACAGGTGCCATACCTTTATCAGATCGAGAGGCTTCTTGTTCTGCTGCAGCACTAGAAGGTTCTGAGAAATCTAGAACATTCGGATCAAAATCATCCTCATTACCTTCAGCCGTGTCATTGGTATTTCCAGGAGCGTTTTCTCCTAACTCAGCTGTTTCTCGCCCAATATCATCCCCTTCTTTAAACACCAACATATGAATTTGGGCGTCATCTTCTGAATCGCTGTCATCACGTCTCCACCTATTGCCCGGTGGTGACACATAATCATCTCTGCTCAAATGCCCATATACGCGTCTGCTCGGAGGATACTCAGACTTCGGTCTGTTCTTATAACTTCTCATCCTGTTCATCTCTTTCTGAGTTATGTCTTCAATCACAATGAATTCTGCATGATGCATCATCAAGCCAGGTATCTGGCGATCAAAAATCATCTGCAGGAAACGAGGATAAACGATGAATGAAGTCTTCGTCGTCTTCTGCAATATGATCTCTTTCAGATGATGTAGGATCATTTTGGAAAAGTTGAATGGCTTGTTGAGAGTCAAGGCGACTATCGCAGAAGCCAACGTATCCTTGATAGCATCAAAAGTACCTCTCCTCGGACCAATACACTTCAAGACTACATGCGTGAGATACTTGAGTTCGGGCGGAAGTAGTCCTTTCATGAGCATCTGCTGTTTGTTGAATATTCCCATGTATTTCATCCTCAAAATACCGCCACGAATCAAAATGGTGTCAAACACTATGGGATAAGTATCAGCATTGCCAAACTGTAGCTCTTCACGAATGATTTGTTCAGTAATAATAACCTCCTTTCCTTGTATCGAGCTAGTGATCACGATCGGTACAGCTTTGTAGTCTACTTTGGCGTTCTGGTAAAACTCCAGCAAGATATCCTTATACGCTGCGTGTTGCTTGGTTATCGCGTAGTGGATTCTTGACCGCTTCAAAAAGTCAATAACGCCTTGAAAAGTCTTGCATTTCTCCATTGTAGCACGTCTGAGAAAAGCACAACAGTTGTGCTTGGGAGATGTTTTCCAAATCACCATCCTAAACATCAAAACAAGTTATAAGTATTCCACGCAGATCATATACGCATAAAACGGACAAAACGGACTAAATTCAGCCAAATTTTGACAAAGTTTTGTCAACAGACTGTATCAGGCGATTACAACTTGTAATCGCTCAATGTATACACGAGTAGAACCAAAATCACCTAATTATACACGATTGACTCCTAATCGCTGCACTATTCACGCGATTAGGAGTTCAATATACCCATTCGCTATAATGTTCACACGATTAGAAATTCTAATTACGTGAACAGTAGCATTCGAGCACCAAGGATTTCTCAATTCTAAATTTTAAAGATTTGAGTCCGGATTTTGTCACCTTTATCCCTATATCACCCGACTAGTAAAACCCCTATCAAAGATTACACTAACAAGTCAGAATCAGGGGTTAATTGGACGGGTGAAGCACTTAGGGTATATAAAGTTTGAAATTAGGGCTTTTTGAATCTGGACGTTTTTGATAAAAATTTTGGGTGGATAAGAAACTACACGGGCCGATTAAGATACCCTCATCATCATTCATCATCAAACAATACGATTTAATGCTACCCGATCAAGAACACAAAGGCTAGGGTTTCAGTTCATAAAAACGAATTAAAACCCTTAAAAACTTGATGTTAGAATCTGAAACTTTAAGAGAAAGTTACCTTGATGATATAGAACAATTATTCAAGATCAAAATGATACGGGCAGAGGTTTTGTGAACAAGTAGATGAGAGGGAACGGGAATAGTGTACGGGTGTTTGAAATGAGAAGAATGATAATATTGTCAAGTGTTGGTTTTATACCCTGTTCTATTCGCGTAAGATTATATGCGAGTATGACTATACTCGCTAGATGGAACACACGAATACTGCCAATCGCTTATACATACATGCGAGTACCCCATCTAATCGCTTGCAGTTGTTATAAGGTATAATAGAATGCATCTAAGGCCCTACTCGCCAATACTTCAAGCGATTAGAACGTGATCACTTAGGTAGCACGCGAATGTCTTCTACTCGCCTATATTTTCAAGCGATTAGAATCCTAATTGTGTCCAACTTTCACAGAAATTACCAGATTGCCCCTGCAGCACCAATTCTCACATTTTTGACCTGTTAAGGTTCAAAACATGTGTTTTTCACCCCGTTTTGACACATGACACTGATGACGACTCATATCTTTGAAAAAACGTTCATTTTCAACCCTTGTACTTAAGAGAAAGTATGGTTTTGACCCGGCAAAAACACAATTTTCAACTAGTTGATTTTTGGCGTTTTATTTTTGAAGAAGTAAGATTACCATGGATTAGGATTCCATCATCGGCAATCAAGAATGATTAATGAAATAAAACTAAGCATAAGTAAAACGAAAATGGGAGAACAACTAACTGTACACTATCATATTTTTGCGAGTTTCATCAGTTAGGGAATCATATCAGTGTACGGAGTTTACTAGAACCCTTATATATTCAGTTTTTTTTTAGCTTAAATTACCAATAAGCATCCTACAACAACTGCCGATATTGTTGTCCACCTAAGCTCAAAATCAAGTTTTATCGCTAGGCACTTTAGATACGTTAAGGTAATATTAAGACTGATGTACAAGGTGTTCCCCGCCACACGACACATTCCCGTATCAAGTCATGCACAAAGCTTCCTCGTAAGCGGTGAGTAAGCTGTTGTCATCCGTATTTTACAAGGAATGGACTCAGTGGTGATTAGATCTGCAGAAACGCTGCAACAGAGAGACCAGTGAGATCCAGACCAGGGTTCAAGTCAAATACCGTATATTTTATTTTTCACGGTACGATGCTTTAGATATATGATTTGATACCTTTGAGCGAATTCTCTTTGAGAATAGGGTTTTGGCATTTATGAATCTTTTTGCTCTTTTAGGATTCCTGGACGTCTCCTGATCAGAATTTATTCTCCTTTTTTTTTTTGTTTTTTTTTTCAGGAAACGTCATAGAGGCGTCTCAGTTGAAGGCTGCGAACCCAACGTACGACACATGTGCCACTCCTATTTATTCTGAGAGATGTCCAGTTCACCCCGGATGTACCAACCTCTTAAAGACCATGAAACCTCGGATTTTGCCATGCTATCAAACGAGATTTCGGTACAAAGACCATATGCCTACGCACGTTGATCCACACATGTTTCAGTTGATTTAGGTTTATATCACCGTGCCGAACTTGGAAATGATTTTGAGCCTACCGACACATCATTGTAGAGGCTACTTATCAGTTCCAATATTTTTAAGATGATAAGAGTCCAGACAGTCCGACTGATTGGTTAATATCATCTTCCCATTTTCACCAAAGAAACTCATTTTTGCATTTTTCAATTTTTTTTTGATTTTGGGATTTTGTCATTTTTTTTTGATTTTTCCATTTTCTGATGTTTTTGTATTTTTTTTGAATTCCCCCCCCCCCTAAAAATCTAAAAATTTGCGAAAAGACAATATATTTGGATTTTTCTGATTTTTAAGAAAAATATTTACAAAAACGATTACCGATGAGGATCTAATCCTGCTTAACTTTAATGCCGTTTAAGATTAACAAATACTCAAAACGAGGACCGTCAAAAGCTTTGGTGAATAAATCGGCACATATTCCGACTCACAGATGGATAAGGCTACCGAGGCTTGCTTCTTGCACTGCCACGAGACTAGTCTTGGTCCCAAAAACTGGCATCTAGCCGATGTGGATTTTAAGTCTGTCTTGCATCCGCCATAGTCAGCATCACTAAAAGCGACGAGGTCAAACTTATCGTCATTAGGGTACCATAGACCTTTGGTCGGACAACACTTTAGATAACGTAAGATCCTCTTCACAGCAACCAGGTAGGGCTGTTTCGGCCTTGACTGGTATCTTGATAGTAGACATGTCGCGAACATTATATCAGGTCTTGATGCAGTGAGGTACATGAGTGAGCCTATCATAGCTCGATAGAGAAAAGGATCAACGGTTTGTCCTTTCTCGTCAGGTTCAATCCCGTGATTGGTCTGAATCGGTGTGCCTACTGGAGTAGAGTCTTCCATCTGGAACCGGCTCAAGATGTCAGCAACGTATTTTGTCTGGTGGATGAAGATCCCCGACTCTTGTTGTTCTACTTATAGACCGAGGAAGAATTGCATCTCCCCCATCGAGCTCATCTCAAATTTATCCTGCATAAGCTTTTCAAATTCCCTGCACATGACATCATTAGTAGACCCAAAAATAATATCATCAACATAAACCTGTACCAGAATACGGTCACCACCCTTTTCTTTGGTGAATAAGGTGCAATCCACGAGTCCACGTTTGAACCCGTTGGATATTAGATAGTTGCTAAGCATTTGGTAACGCTTTGTTCAATTTGTAAACTTTTTCGCGATGAAGCGAATCCTCAAAACCCGATGGCTGAGCAACTTCACGATACCATACAGAAAAGCACTTTTCACGTCCATTTGATACACCTTAAACCGTTTGTACGAAGCGTAAGCTAAGAACATCCGGATAGCTTCAAGGCGCGCAACTGGAGCGTATACTTCGTTGTAATCTATTCCTTCAATTTGACGGAAGCCGAGGACAACTAATCGAGCCTTGTTTTTGATAATCACCCCGCGGTCATCCCGTTTACACTTATAGACCCACTTTGTCCCAATTTTCTTTGAGCCTGGAGGTAAGTCAACTAAGTCCCGCACCCCTAGCTTTTGGAACTGCTGAAGCTCGGCTTGCATTGCTTCAATCCATGGTTCCTCCCTCAATGCATCTTGCACAGTTCTTGGTTCAGTTTGAGATACATAAAGAGCGAAGGACCAATCGTTCTGATGACCTGCTTTCCTGATCTCCGAATAGAGTGCCAAGGTACCTGTATTGTCACTTGGACTAGCATTTCTGAGCTGACTGCGCATCATGACTCTGCTAGCCGGATCACCAATCACATTTTGCATCGGATAAGTGTCGTGAATCCGAGATTCCGGATGTGCTGGCACTAGATCATCCGAATGCAGATTAAGGTTCTCCAAACCTTGAGATAAATTTGTCTCTGCGGCGCTTGAACTGGAGGGAGCAGCGGGTTGCATATTAAAACCTGAGAGATCGATCCGAAGACCTATCCCTGGAGCTGCTAAAGAAGAAGTACCAGCCTGATTGTTTCCTGTCGGAATAACTGGAGCTGTAGTGGTAGATTCACCATTTCCAGCTTGTTCTTCAGTAAGAGTTTCATGAGACTCTGCAAAATCGTCGTCTGAAGATGAAGATTCGAGAACCTCTGTTGACGCTTCCTGAAAGACTTCCTCAACTTCTGCTGTTGCGGTTTTACCTGGGGGACCCGTGGATGCAGAGGCATCAGATGGTTCTAGCTCAGGTGCATTCACCACGATCGGACGCATTAGCGATGAGCTAGCTACGTTTTCACACTCGTAATACATTTGCTCTACAACATCATCTACCAAATTATCCACGTTGAAGGAATCAAATAGACTCTTATAATAAAACAACCAATCAGGTCCAACACCAGGTGCATTGGCAGTATAGCGTTAAACATCGACATTAAGCCACTATTCAACGCAATTGGTTATTTTGTTGCACACTCTTTTATTGGGAGTGCTGTAACCAACAAAGAAACCTTCTTCTGCCTTTGCACCAAACTTCCCATCGGGATGTATCATGGTGCATGGAACTCCGAAAGGTTCCAGAAACTCTAAGTTCGGTTTCCTCTGGTTCAGAAGCTCGTAAGAAGTCTTGCCAAGCTTCTTTACCGTTAGAACCCTATTTAGAGTGTAACACGCGCAGTAAACTGCCTCGTTCCAGAAGATCACAGGCAAGTTCGAGTCTGCGAGCATTGTTCTGGCTGCCTCAATAAGAGTCCGATTCTTTCTTTCTGCAACCCCATTTTGCTGAGGAGTGTATGGTGCTGTAAATTCATGATGAATACCCTTTTCTGCACATAACGACTCCATAGCATGATTCTTGAACTCTGTCCCGTTATCGCTTCTGATCCTCCGGATCTTTTGCTGATACAGAATTTCCAGTTTAGTGAACAGATTCTTCAAGTAATCAAAAGTTACACTCTTGTGCTTCATGCACACGACCCAAGAAAACCTAAAATAGTCATCCGTAACCACTAAGCAGTATAAGTCACCATTCTTGCTCTTCCGATTGACTGGGCCAAACAGATCCATGTGCAGGCGTTCGAGAGGTAGACTAACCGAGTTTGTCTTCTTAGGCTTGTGAGACTTCCTTTTCTGATTCCCTTTCTTGCATGAGACACAGACGTCGTTTAGATGAAAATTTTTAACAGAAACACCTTCCACCAGTTGATTCTGAACCAGATGGTTCATTTTTCTCAGGTGGATGTGCCCCATACGTCTGTGCCACATGATCGATTCCTTTTCTGTCGCTTTAGACAGAAAACAAGTGACTTGACCTTTTGTTGTCATGGCTCGACTCATATCCAGGACATATAAGTTGTTGACCCTGGGAGCTGAGATCATAACCCACTCTTTCGGTATCTTAAATCCGGGTTTCAGAATGAAACACGCATTGTCATCAAAGAACACAGTGAACTTTTTGTCACATATCTGCGAGACGCTCAGCAAATTGTGGTCTATTTGTTTGACAAAGCTTATCTTCTCAAAGCTTACAATACCATTACTCATACTGCCTTCTTTAGTAATATAACCCCCTTTATTACCAGCAAAAGCAACATACCCTCCGTTGATATTCTTTATGTCAAAAAGCAGGGATAGGTCGCCTGTCATGTGCCCTGAAGCTCCACTATCAACAATCCATAGGCTGCTGATAAGTCCCTGTGGAACTCCTTGCACAAACATTCAAAGTTCAATGGTTAAGGGGGACCCAAGCCTTCACGGTCTTGGGTCTATCATCTTCATCTAATGTCGGAAAATCAACCCATCTTCCGTTTGGAGTTGGTGTTGTTCCCGATGGTCCGGTAGTGTTCTCACCTGCAGATGATTCTCCACTTTTGGTTGGTGACTTGGGTCTCCAAACCTGTTCAGGTTTCTTTGGCTTGGGCTTCTTCTTTGCTTTGGGGCTAGAAGATCCAGCCTTAGACTCCTTAGGAGGAACCGATTTAGGATCCACTTCAGATTTAACTGTACGTGGAACAGTTTTGGGGTTGCCCTGTGGTTTAGCTGCAGCCTTTGTTGGTGGCTTAGGCGCTGCTTCACCCTTTGTGGGAACAGTGCTCCCCCTCAACTGTGGACCCCTGCCATCAACTGGCTTTTGGTTCATAGTAATCTTATTTTGGTTATCATAAACAATCTGTTTTCCCTTTTGTTTTTCAGAAAGTTTAGGGGAAACAGGTTGCTTAGTCTTGCTATAACTGGGAGAATCATCCATTTTGATCCTTTCTCGTCTCAATTCAGGGCACGCAGCAACTAAATTCCCACGTTCCCCACATTTATGACAGGATCTGTATTCTTCAAATCTACGAGATTCGGACTTGTTCTCCTTTTTGTTCTTTTTGCTAGATCAACTGGCAAATGAGTTTTTGTGCTTCAGATCCTCAAGGCATTTTCTTTGCACATCGACATGAGGATCGTCGTTTCTCTCATTTCCGGTAGATCTAACAAACTCAGGATTGACGAATGTGTCACCCGACAATCATGAGGGTTATATTCAAGGTGCGGAATCCCTTGAATATGTCTTAATAACAGAAACTAACTTGAAACAATGATAAACGAGCAATTACAACACACAAACGGGTCAAAAGATTAACGTTTATATCATTAAAACAGAGCACGAGTGTTACAATGATCAAACCAAGCAATCTCAGACCTGGGGAGGGTGTTTGGAGAGTGTGTGTGTGGCAAAAACTAATTATTAGGGCAATGATTGGGCCTATTTATACCTCCCGTACTCATACAGGACAGTATAGGCGAGTAGAGTCCTATAAGGCATGTTCCTATAGGCGATTGGGCTCTAATCGCCTATAGGGAGCTTGTACTCGCATGAACAGTGATGTGGTATACGGTGTAATCGCCTATACCCATCCACTACTCGCCAATAGCCACAAACACTCCCAAAAACGCGTATAAACGTCTCCAAACACCCCGAAACACGTCCAAATAACATATATACTAGCCTAGGGACATCATGCACTAACAGAATTCTTTATATAAACAAAGTGTTTTATATGCTTTTCTTTTGTGCAAACTATATATACTTGATAAACTGATGTAACGGGTCACCAGCAGGATATCAAGTCTTGTGTGGTCGTGTCAACCGTCAAACACTTTCGAACCGTACACAGTCATGTTTTGGACAACCAAGGGTTAATCGGTCAACACACATATATGCAATTTATGATAGGTCGCTGGTATTAGGTACTATCATCACACGGTCGGTCTGTCTATATTAGAAGAACGCAACCTAAGATGAGTTTTACAATCCCACTACTTACACACTTTCTCATAGGGGAGAAACATGCTACAAACTTTTTTACTTAAAGATCAATTATTACTATTGTTATCGTTTGTAAGGGAACCACTAATATGGGTATATAGCGGAGAAATGTGGATAGATCTATTGGGCCTGACAAACCCCACCCGGGTGAAATGGAGGTTGGACGGGTGCATATTGTCTCAAACACATAGAGCTTACCGGGGATGACGGTAATCCGAAGGGTACACACATTATTGAACAACAACATAGTCAGCAATGGCTTCAATCGCAGTGGCAACATACTTAACTTCTAGCTAACGTTCGATAAAATAGTATAAACGGATTTGATCTTTCACACGTATGATACTGGTTTTAATAAACCTATGAACTCATCAACATTGTTATGTGGACACATTTTTGCATGTTTTCTCATATCTCTAAGGTAGCCGCATAGAGTTAGGATGCACAGAAGTCCACCACATCCATTTATCATTATAGTGTCGGATTTATAACTTAAAACTATTTTTAACCTATTACTTTGACTCGTGGTTTGCAAATCTTATTTACACTTCCGCTATAGATGTCGTTTATTGGGACTGTTGACTTAGATCTTGGTGTGTCACGCGCCTTGCGGTAAAAGTCCGCATGTGAAATTTGAGGGTCTGACAATCAGAGTATCGATATGATAATCTGATATAAAGATATAAATTACAAAGAACCAAAACCAATGAGGAATTAAAACCCTAGATCTACTATAACAGTATTTAAGAGAGAGATTGGAAAGATGAAGAATGTGAGGCCATGAGGGTAACAGAAATATCAGACCTTATAATTCTAACCCTCATCTTATTCTATTTATAAGACTAACATATAGTCGGTGTATTTTTGAGCTGTTATAACCATCCTGAGCCTAAGCTGTTCACTCTTTCCTCAGCAACCTTTTAACCCAACAGACCCATCAACATTTCAGTAACTAGCTTAATTAGCCTCTAGATCCACCAGTCAACTTGTCGTGAATTAATACCTCACAATAACAAAAGAAATAACATGAATTGAAACTGTAACACTTTGGAAATGAATTGAGATGTATCAAGAATATTACATTTTTCACACCCTTCCCCTTAATAATCATATTGATGCATTTAACCAGTATTTAGTTTGTATTAAAATATATCTCAAATGCATCGATCAAAAACTAAGAACATGTTGTCCTAGAACTTGATTTGCAGCGGATAAATAGAGTATGAACACACAAATATGATAGATACAAACTAGAATATTATTACTATTGTTAAATTATTAAACATGCTACAAACTTTTTTACTTAAAGATCAATTATTACTATTGTTATCGTTTGTAAGGGAACCACTAATATGGGTATATAGCGGAGAAATGTTGATAGATCTATTGGGCCTGACAAACCCCACCCGGGGGAAATGGAGGTTGGACGGGTGCATATTGTCTCAAACACATAGAGCTTACCGGGGATGACGGTAATCCGAAGGGTACACACATTATTGAACAACAACATAGTCAGCAATGGCTTCAATCGCAGTGGCAACATACTTAACTTCTAGCTAACATTCGATAAAATAGTATAAACGGATTTGATCTTTCACACGTATGATACTGGTTTTAATAAACCTATGAACTCATCAACATTGTTATCTGGACACATTTTTGCATGTTTTCTCATATCTCTAAGGTAGCCGCATAGAGTTAGGATGCACAGAAGTCCACCACATCCATTTATCATTATAGTGTCGGATTTATAACTTAAAACTATTTTTAACCTATTACTTTGACTCGTGGTTTGTAAATCTTATTTACACTTCCGCTATAGATGTCGTTTATTGGGACTGTTGACTTAGATCTTGGTGTGTCACGCGCCTTGCGGTAAAAGTCCGCGTGTGAAATTTGAGGGTGTGACAATCAGAGTATCGATATGATAATCTGATATAAAGATATAAATTACAAAGAACCAAAACCAATGAGGAATTAAAACCCTAGATCTACTATAACAGTATTTAAGAGAGAGATTGGAAAGATGAAGAATGTGAGGCCATGAGGGTAACAGAAATATCAGACCTTATAATTCTAACCCTCGTCTTATTCTATTTATAAGACTAACATATAGTCGGTGTATTTTTGAGCTGTTATAACCATCCTGAGCCTAAGCTGTTCACTCTTTCCTCAGCAACCTTTTAACCCAACAGGCCCATCAACATTTCAGTAACTAGCTTAATTAGCCTCTAGATCCACCAGTCAACTTGTCGTGAATTAATACCTCACAATAACAAAAGAAATAACATGAATTGAAACTGTAACACTTTGGAAATGAATTGAGATGTATCAAGAATATTACATTTTTCACACCCTTCCCCTTAATAATCATATTGATGCATTTAACCAGTATTTAGTTTGTATTAAAATATATCTCAAATGCATCGATCAAAAACTAAGAACATGTTGTCCTAGAACTTGATTTGCAGCGGATAAATAGAGTATGAACACACAAATATGATAGATACAAACTAGAATGATTAGAATCGAATGATTAGAGTTTTATACAAATGAACACAATAACAAAGGAATTTCCGAATGTTTCGATAAGAGGATTGTTTGTTGTGAGACAATCTTGATAACCGTAAAAATGAAACAGACATAGGATATATATATGTTTCGAACAGATGTGTTTGTTTCTGAACCGTTACGTTGTTTCAGTCCCACCGGTTCGAATTCATCTTGGCGCCAAAATAACTATATTAACCGTAGGGGTATTTTGGTCCATTTTGCTGCATAAATACTTAAAACACATGCTGAATCATTTCGTTCCAATCTGATGTAGTTCAGTCTTGAATGATAATGATTTGTAGCCTTCTAATCTGATGTAGCAGCCGTGAACTTCTGATATGCAACCTTGATGATCTTGTCGAGCAACCTCTTGTGTTTTGACCCATTTGTTTGGTTCCTATACTAACTAACTAATCTAATGATCTTATAATTGGTCACATAATACATATACTACATACATTACATACATATACATAAGTTTAATATTCACAACATAAAAACATATTAAAGTTATATTTACAAATCAATACTCGCCCCTAAATATAACTAGGGCTCATGGGACTTGTTGGTAGAGTTTCTATGGCTTCTTTGAGGGCTAGTTCGGCTTGTGTGAAGTCGAAATTTCTTCTTTTCATAAATCTTTTTGCTGCCCTCCATTCACCACCCATGTACAATGCATAGTCTTCTTCATTTGGCTTCATTTTTTTGCTTGACGATTGAGCATTCATAGACATGTTTGGTGATGTATTTACCCTTCTAACTTGACTATTTTCATGCTTTTCTTTCACCATATTTTCGACTGTTTTGCGGGCATTTTTATGGACAAGGTATTGCCAATCTAAGACATCAAGATATTGTGCATACAAGATTCTCATCATGTCCTTGTCCTCATAGTCAAATCCCAATTCCTTTGCTATCACAACCCAAATATTGTACATAGAAACTCGTCTATGTCCACCTTCTTTTTGCACCAATATATATAGATCATATAACTCAACATACTTTCCATTTTCAAATCTTGGAGGAATTGGTCTATTTGTTATCCCTAGGAATTCCTTTAGAAACCAAGAAACCACTTGTATAAATGGTTCTTTAAGGATGTTTCTATGTGCCCAAGGATATTCCATATCATTTATGATGTCCAATAACTCAATGCACTTGTCAAGTGAGTCTATATTTATATTTTTAACAATATCATCCTCTCTTTTAATGATGGAATCGGCTTCGGCCGATATAGACTCAAAATAATTATTTAAGTAATTATCTTTCATCCGATTATGATTCTCATCATTATTTTCTAACAATTTCGATATTTCTTCTTTGGACTCACTATTGTTTTCTATGAAACGGAATTGCATACTCTTGTCTTTGAACATATTTTCCACAATACAAAAGTTTCCCACAATCTTTACCACAAATCCTTGTAGTATAAGTTGTGGAAGACTTAGTATATTGTCTTCCAAATCTGTCGATAAAACACATTGGGTATGACCAATTGTTGGTCTACAACCGAAATGCTTACAATTCCAACCCCCCTTATGAATACAAATTCTTTCCTAATCTTGCTTTCAACCCCAAAAGATCTCTTTAACTTGAGAAAGAAATCTAAATTACCCGCAATATGATTTTGAAGATTAGGACTTACATACCACAAATTCTTCCACAAACTATTGTCGGATCCTTGAAGAATATAATCTTCACCATTTCCAAATGACTTCTCGGGATAATATGAAATCCTGGTGTTGATGGCATCTCTTATCAATTGTGCACCCTCATTTCTTTCTTTTATGCCACAAACACCAATAAGATGACTCGGTTGTTTGCAATAGAAACATTTTCTTGTTTCAATTCCCCTTCTCCATAATTGATATACGTTAAATTACACATATAAAAGTCCCCGTTTAACTCCCTTTTTCATACGTTTTTGACCTCATACATAGGAATTGGTACTTATTTGGGTATCTTTACGATTTCAGGTCTTAAACGATGTCCCGGAAACACAAGGAAGGAAAAAACGAAGAGTTCGGCGCGAAAACGGGCCATCAGGCCCTTCGAGCGGCCGCTCCAATCCTTCGCGCGGCCGCGCGCCCCTCTTAGATATTTCTGGGGACCTTCCAGAAGGCCTACGTCACGTCTGCAGCAATTGGTCCACTTGGTGATAAAGCGAGCGGCCGCTCCAAGGCTTCGCGCGGCCGCTCGAAACCTCTGCTCTGCTATAAAATCCCCATTTCAGCTCACTGATCATTATTGGGTCTTGAGGGAAGCTTTTCTGGGCGATTTTTGGACGATCCAAGCTGCTGGAAAGCCGTTTAACAAGCTCGGAAGTCCATCCGTTCCATCCTTCATCATCCGATCCATCTATTTAGCATTCTTATGGTTTGATCCTTGAAGCTTTTTATGATTCAAATCTGATTTTTGTATGCTATTTTGATGTTATTATAGTTATTCGTACGCCTACGGGCAAGAACAATAGTATTTAGTACGTTAAACAATCGTTTAGTATGTAATCATGTTTTGTATAAATTTGGCGTTTTTCACGTATTAGATCTTGATGATCATAGCGCAACCTTGTTTGATGTGATTTTCTACTTTTTTGTTTCGCGTGTTTTGGGTCCGGGTCTTATTCCTTCGATTATAACTGACATATTTTAGCATTTTAATGCAGATGGTGCACCGTTTCCTTCAGTTTAATCCCGCGGACCCGCGAGAACGCGGGTGCATAGAGACCTTTACAGAACTGTGGGGGCGCAGGCGTTCTATCGCCCCGCCTAGAAGGATTTGCTTTGATACATTAGCTGAGCTCAACCAAGAAGAAAGATTCCGGGAAATGATGGACGGGCATATGGAGAACCTGCTCCTAATAGAGGAACCAGTTTATGAGGAACTCACCCTCGAGTTCTTCTCCACATTGCACTACCAGAGGCCGCGAAAATAGGATCAGCCGGACTTCCAAAGTAGCGGTAGGCGCTTTGGATTACAGTTCCGTCTGTGCGGGGAGTGGCGCGACATCTCAGTCGCTGAGCTTGGTGTCCACTTAGGAATCTACACGGACGAGGAAGTTGAGGATGAGAGCTTCAACGAACTAATGTACAAATTCCCAAATGACAACGTTCTGAGAGACTCTTTTTGGGCACAATTAACGGGGGAGCAACAGTATAACCCCCAAGGTGCCAAAGCAAGCCAGCTCATTGACCCACTGCTGCGGGTTTTTCAAAAGGTCCTATGCGGGACCGCTGCTGCCAAAAAGGACGATTCAACCGGCTGCCCCACACCTGATTTGTTATTTCTATATGCTCTAGTAAGTGGTGTTCAAGTTAACCTTGCTGCACTTGTTGCTTCTTTTCTTAGTACAGCATCAGGTATGAGACCCGGGAGCGGGATATACGGGGGGGAGTACGTGACAAAAATCGCAAAGGGGATGGGTATTTTGAAGAATGTGCGAAGGGGACTGACCAAGGTTCCCGGCGACTCGTGGGTGAACATGGATGTCCTCAGACACATGAGGATTGTCCACGACTACGCAAGCGGGGTAATAAGGCTAAAAGGTAAAAATAATACGATCTGGGACCCGCTACCAGCAGTGCACATGCCACCTCCCGACCAGCAGCAGCCAGAGCAGCCAGAGCAGCCACAGCAGCCACAGCGGCCACATGAGCACATGCCACCCCAGGAGCCTCTACTGCCTCACCAGCAGCAGTACTACTATCAGCATCCTCAGAGCTTCTATGATGAGTTTGGCGCGTTCCGAACAGAAACGCGCGACACTCTATACCAGCACGGCGAGTCCCTACAGCATCAAGGGGCGACCCTAGACTACCTTGTCTCTGAATTTCATGCTTGTTTCCCAAACCATTTTGGGAATCCCCCACAGAGGGGATACCCGGGGGACAAGCGGAGGCGAGGTGGTGATGCAGCGGGATCATCAGGGACTCGCCATGATGACGAGGATTGAGAAATTGCTGGTAAGATGGTACTATTTTGTTTATGTTATTCCTGTTGGTACTGTATATGGGCGCAAGCACCCATGGATTTATTTTGTTTTTTGTACTTGAACTATTTACTTTTCCGCATTTTAATTTTCATTAATGTTTGGTTTGATTGAATAAGTGTGACAATGAATGGGTGTATTTGATGAGTTTGTTTTGTCAAGAATGTTCATGTTGCAGGGAACTGGCAAGCACCGTTATCGGGGCTCATGCCATCCAAAAACCCGGGCTTTTCTTCGATACCGGGGGAGTATTATTCTCCTTTTTCCCACTATAGATAGCTAATTAATAAACGCTTTCTATTGTCACATTGGGGACAATGTGAAGTTCAAGTGTGGGGAGGGATTATAATCTTGTTTGTCCTCTTGTATATATATATATATATATATATATGTTAAAAAAAAAAAAAAAAAAAAAAAAAACCTTTAAAAGTACATATATGTATATATTCTCATATAAACATCAAGCCTAACTAAATTTTGATAAAGACAACTCGAGGCGCGACAAACAGATGAGATACGAGCGTGTTATATTCGTACACTTGCACCCATTTCCCTACGGCTACGTGAGCGTTTGAGCCTTAGAGTATATTATATTTCTTTGACATGCTTGCGAGTGAGCCGGATGTTTTGTGCAGTTTAGAACTTGTCACTAGTATACTTGTTTAGACCAGATACGTGTGAGATTGTATGAACATGATTGAGGCAATTAGGATACCCTTTTGATTTAGCCCTTTCTTTTCGTTCTATCTATTTCCCGCACCAATATATTATCCACTAGTTAACCATGTTGAACCTAATCCCGTGTTTTTCTTATTTACCACACCATTTCACCACTAAACCAAATAACCTTTTTCTTTTAAACCTTTTGTGTTAAAACTCGGTTTAGGTTATTGTTTTACTAGTTTATATGTTGTAAATAGTTCGTGTTCTGGTTTTTATGTTTAGAACCCGTTTGTCGATTATATTATCCGTTTCAGTTCATTATATATATCATAGATATATATATGTAAAAAAAAAAAAAAAAAATCCAGAAAAATAGAACACCCTAAAATAGGGTGAATTAGCAGTATTCGAGCAGTTTTTAGAGCTTTAAAGTTAATAATTATAAGTTAGCTCGTTTTAAAATAAAAATCGCCTATATTCGCGTTTGTTTTGTACAGTTGTGTTGGTTGATATTATTTAGACATAAACCGCCGAGTTTTAGCCGATTTGTCACTTTAAATATCCATTCCGCACCCTTACCTTTGCCTAACATTACAACCCGTAAAAGAACTCTTGATTTGTGCTTTTTCACACGTTAGTTGGTGAAGACTAGATCTTTTGACAAGCTTATGATATTGCACGATTCGTTGTCTTGGCAATGGAGCGATTTACACATACACATTACACGTATGTATCATAAATAAAACCGAGTGTGTGTGAACATTGTGAGTCGTGTACGGGTTAGCGTGCTTGTAAGATCGGAAGTGAGTCGTTGCTTTTTAGTTATCTTATCACCTGTTTATAAATCTTTGTTGGCTTGTCTATTATCGTCTGTACAGGCTATATTTTGCCTTTGTTGCCACTTGGCGAGTTTTTCGGTTATTTTCTGTTTAAATGTTTGCTTGAGGACAAGCAAAGTTCAAGTGTGGGGAGGTTTGATATACGTTAAATTACACATATAAAAGTCCCCGTTTAACTCCCTTTTTCATACGTTTTTGACCTCATACATAGGAATTGGTACTTATTTGGGTATCTTTACGATTTCAGGTCTTAAACGATGTCCCGAAAACACAAGGAAGGAAAAAACGAAGAGTTCGGCGCGAAAACGGGCCATCAGGCCCTTCGAGCGGCCGCTCCAATCCTTCGCGCGGCCGCGCGCCCCTCCCAGATATTTCTGGGGACCTTCCAGAAGGCCTACGTCACGTCTGCAGCAATTGGTCCACTTGGTGATAAAGCGAGCGGCCGCTCCAAGGCTTCGCGCGGCCGCTCGAAACCTCTGCTCTGCTATAAAATCCCCATTTCAGCTCACTGATCATTATTGGGTCTTGAGGGAAGCTTTTCTGGGCGATTTTTGGACGATCCAAGCTGCTGGAAAGCCGTTTAACAAGCTCGGAAGTCCATCCGTTCCATCCTTCATCATCCGATCCATCTATTTAGCATTCTTATGGTTTGATCCTTGAAGCTTTTTATGATTCAAATCTGATTTTTGTATGCTATTTTGATGTTATTATAGTTATTCGTACGCCTACGGGCAAGAACAATAGTATTTAGTACGTTAAACAATCGTTTAGTATGTAATCATGTTTTGTATAAATTTGGCGTTTTTCACGTATTAGATCTTGATGATCATAGCGCAACCTTGTTTCGTTGTTGATGAATTTGTAGCTGTATTTGAATGACTTTAGCGATTGTCGAATGTGTTAGGCGGATACATGTTGAAAAACCGTCCGTTTAATCGTCCGGTAGTAGACTAGTTAACTTGTTAAATAGTTTATGCCATGAAACTGTAACCGGGTATTGGTTTGGTTAAAGTCAGTCGAATAACGGTTAAAAATGCTTACCGGCACGTAAAAGGGTTTAAAAAGCCTAATGGTGCCGTTACTAGTCTTTGACACGGTTAATGATCTTTGGTAGTTATTTTGGTAAAAATAGCGATCTTAGTAGATCTGGGGTCAAAGTTGGTAAAATGGAATAGGTTGTGAAATGCTCTACTTTATGCTAGTTTAGGTGGCTGTGTTGTGTATTCGGTATCGCTTCCCTAAATTAGTGAGGTTAGAATACTCTTAACGGATGACTAACTTATCTTTAGAAGATCTGCGTGAGATCATATCAGCTGCTCGCTAATGAACGACTTGAAGCGGTTAACGTGTGTATTCGTGTTAGCTTTCTGTATAGTTGTCATGTTAGGATGCCCGAAAGGGACACTAACTGTCGGAAAATGGGAATGTTGATCACGCGCCTATATTACTTATTATATTTAGATAACATGCTAGGATTGGCAAAAATATAGTTTATATAGTTATATTTTCTATTTGGAGTCGTAGTTAAGTTATTTACATGTTTTAGAATTAATTTAGTTTTAAACAAAACTCAAACTTATCTTTTCCTACTGGTAAATCGGGGACAGAGTTTTAGTACAATTGCTCCGCGCGCGTCCATGGATCGATACTTGGTTCTTATCTGTACTTACTACATATATGACAGGGTACACTTGCCCTAGTGTGTGTGTTTTAATATGAAGGTCGAAACCATTTTTATAAATATTAAAGCAAAAACGTGTGTTAAAATCCATTGTAAAATATGTATAGTTACGCACACGTCAATAATGCTGCTTCCCTCTCTTTCCTTCGTCTATAACGTGCCAAATATTGTGGCCTTGATCCCGTGTATGAGATCCCTGTTGACTCAGACATGTTTTATATGTATTGTGAATAATTCTAGTGACTAAGGAAGTATTACCGAAGAGATTCACTGATGTGGCATTGAACAGAAAAAAACAAACAGAATACTTGTGATTCAAAATGGAAATATTTTCAAACAGAAACAAACTTATTTTCCAGAATTCAATTATGATAGATGAAAAGAACCGTATGTTAACACAGAAACAGATGGACAGAATCGAGTGACAGACAAGAATTTTATGAACAATAATTAACTAGACTCGAACAACTAGACTCGAACAGTCTGATATTAACAGAGTTGTATGAACAATAACAGACTCTTTGAAACAGGAATTCTAATGATTAAACACCACACAAATAAATGAATATGATCAGACTTTTTGAAAGAAAGATGAAAACGAAAACAGACACAGAGAACGATGAAATCGAATGATAAACCTCGCTCTGATACCAGTTTTGTTGGCCCAGAACTTGATTTGCAGCGGATAAATAGAGTATGAACACACAAATATGATAAATACAAACTAAAATGATTGATATTAGAATCGAATGATTAGAGTTTTATACAAATGAACACAATAACAAAGGAATTCTGGAATGTTTCGATAAGAGGATTGTTTGTTGTGAGACAATCTTGATAACCGTAAAAATGAAACAGACATAGGATATATATATGTTTTCGAACAGATGTGTTTGTTTCTGAACCGTTATGTTGTTTCAGTCCCACCGGTTTGAATTCATCTTGGTGCCAAAATAACTATATTAACCGTAGGGGTATTTTGGTCCATTTTGCTGCATAAATACTTAAAACACATGCTGAATCATTTCGTTCCAATCTGATGTAGTTCAGTCTTGAATGATAACGATTTGTAGCCTTCTAATCTGATGTAGCAGCCGTGAACTTCTGATATGCAACCTTGATGATCTTGTCGAGCAACCTCTTGTGTTTTGACCCATTTGTTTGGTTCCTATACTAACTAACTAATCTAATGATCTTATAATTGTTCACATAATACATATACTACATACATTACATACATATACATAAGTTTAATATTCACAACATAAAAACATATTAAAGATATTTACAAATCAACAGAACAATTACTACCTTTGAATGAAAAAACAAAAAAAAAATGAGCCCGACATGAGGAGGAGAGAGGGAGATGGTGCACCCCTCTCCTGCCTTCACAACTGATGGTAAATTCCAAATATATTAAGCTTAGTGGTATAGCATATATATATATATTGATCAATATGAAATTAAGAATATGTTTCACGTCAAGAAGAAAATAATCCAAAAGATTAAAAGAAAATACTTAATTTAACAATACAATCTTTGATCTTATTCCAAATAAAACAAATCAATACAATTTTCAATCAATAATTTGCAAATACATTCTATTAACAACTTCTGAATTATGTCAAACCCACACACAATGTAGCTTATCAATTGGTTACGGTACAAACTCTACGAATTTCACCTTGTGTCCCTGTCTTCACCTCAATATTACCCATCTTCACCATCGCTCTTCCAAACTCCGCGTTGAATCTGGATCCAGTTTGCGTCCCCCCACCCAAAAACCTTTGTACAAACCTCCGCGTCCTTCGGTCACTCCATAGTTTTGCATCGGACTCAATAACTCCCCTCCCATTCCTTAAGTTGTCATAGAATGAATTGCCAAAACTATTAACGCTACCTGTATCAAGAGCCACACGCCTCAATGCATCACCGCCATTGGGGCAAAGTGCTCGGAGCTGTGGTAGGAATGCTTGGTTAATATCAGGGTCAGGTCCATTAGTATTGTTGAAGTTGTATAATCTATAGCTGAATAATGCACAAGCTGCTGTTCCAATAGTATGTCCGCCTAGTAAACAAAATATCACCAATTAATTTACGCATGAGGCCGTTATAATATTCTATATATGACTAGCTAGTAGCTACTTATTGTACATGTTTGTGTTCCACTTACCGACAAGAGTAACAAGATCTTGCGTGTTGAGTCCTTTAACAGCAAACTTACTGATTTGGACACTCATAGGGTCATTAAATGCAGGCAAGTTTGCGGTATCCGATGCTTGCGAAACTAATCCATCTCTACGTCCCAATCGTACCCGCCAACTACTTCCACCGGCCTGCAACATGTCATCAAAACGATTAGAGACCATGCTTTAGCATACAAATACTATCAGAAGTGTTAAGAAAGTATCTACTTACCAAGACAACGGAATCACGGGCAGCTAAGGCAACAATATCAGCACATGAGACGACTCCAGGGCAGGCGTTTTCGAGCTGGGACTTTGCAGCATCAATAACTTCAAATCCTCTCAAGAGAGAGTTTGGCGGGGCTGCCTTCTCAGTTGAGGGTCCGTCAATTAGTATAGATGCATCACAACCATTGACAAAGCAGTCATGAAAGAACATCCTTAGTAAACCAGGTGCGATAGTGGGATTGGCTTGGACAGCAGACCGAACCGCTGACTGAACTATGGACTCCACCCTTGGGCAGGTGGACCTGTAGAATCCAAGTCGAGTTCCTCCGCTACCACCACGATTGCCTTGGCCTAGTGCCAAGGTTGTAAGTGTGGCTAACAGGAGAACCAACAAAGCTACCGTTTTGCTTAGGGAAGACACCTTCATTATGAACGAAGATCGTTAATTAGATGTGATTGTGTATTAGTTAAAGATTAGTCTGTGATGTAAGTAATGTATATGGTAAATGAAATGATGTTGGGACAATGCATGTAAGGCAGATATTTATAGTCATTGTGCATACGGATTTATAAAAAAAATAAAAAAATATATATTCAAACAAACTACACATAGGGCAAGTGCAAGGAAGCAAGGATATGGATCACGGACACAGCTGTAAGTGCAGTTTCAATATTCAAATATGAGGAACTATTACAGTTTATATAAACTTTGTTTTAATATTATTATTGCATGCATGGACAAGTAGCTAGTATATCATTTAAAAAACAATAAATATGATAAATCTAAAAGTCAAAGAGTAACACACCAAACCAAAGAAAGAATCAAAGTTTAAATTGGTTTAGGTAACACTGAATAATATAGAGAGTATGGTTTTATTCAATAAAGGGTTACTTGTAAAGCCACCACCCACGTTCAGGCTACGAATAAATCTATTAAATTAATATATTTCAAACTCTTGTATAAGTTTACATATTATCTAAGGCGTAGCTGTATTACTGAGAAGCTCAAAAAAGTATACCATACAAATATATGCTTAGTTGAAATTGTCAAAGCGCGTATATATGGCTAATTAGTTAATGTCGTCAGACAGAAGAAAGGATTGACTCACAAGAAAGGGTAAAGAATCTCAACAAATATAACGTGATCACACTTAAATATATTGATGGTGATCAATTAAACTGACCCAAATAATTTATATTAAATCTAGTTTTCTAAACTTTTAACTTAGTGTTAACCTATAGGCTATAACTAGTGGGACTCCTCATGTGTTGCGGTAGAGCTTGATTGGTATCGGGTCGTTTAGCTTGATCAACATTTGATGCTAACTTATAAAACGTACCACTGCGTCAAATAGGGCCTACGGCCACACCAAAAAAGTGTGATAATATATTGTAGGATCGTTCGGAATGATCCGGATATCACGGGTTTGAGCAAAACATAAGTGCAGAATCCTCCGGTTTTAGTTCTGTAACAAAAATGATAACAAACACACACCAAAAGAGTTGTCAGATTTGGTTAAATGTCTATTCGATTAGTAAGCAGAACTGGGTGATTACACAAACGAATCAGACCATAAAACACATCAAAAACTATCGAAAATGACAATTGGTGATTAGGGTAAACATGCTTGGCTTATATAGTTGCTACCATTCGCCCATGTCTATGGGGACATATGGCTATCATGGCACGGATGTGTGAGGTGAATAGGTTAAGTTTGACCCAAGGTCAAGTCATCGTAGTGCCTGTTGCCACACGTTATTAATTTTTTTCAGGTCAAGTGTGACCCAACGTCAAGTCATTGTAGGTATAATATGTCCATATTGATGTTAAGTGGTCGTAGTCGATTTAAAGTATGGCTAGTGGTTACGTATAGTTGTTTGAAATTTTGTAATTTTAAGTGTGGCTATTGTATAACATTTGACCACACATATTTATTGTGGTTTTATGTGGCTATTTTGTGTAATTAGCCATTTTATTTTCATTTATTTTTAAATAACTAAAAATTTGCACTAAACTTAAGGAAACCATAGTTATCAAAGGCACACTCAAGGCGCATAGGCCTCGCTTGGGGCCTAGGCGTGAGGCGCAAAAAAAGACGAGGGCCTGAGATTAAAAAAAAAAAGCAAACAAAGAAAATAAAGTTAAAATATATTAAAATAATACTATTTTTCATCTAGTTAGTATTGAAAGTTTAAAATATTGATGTATTAGTGTATAAAAGTAGTTTTCCTTAGATAAAAGTGAAAACTGGAATCTAGCCATAATTTAATAAATTTGGCTGGAAACTCTTCAAAATTTAGGAATCTAGCTGAAATCTACAAATAATAGCAACAAAGTTTTTCCAATATTTTCATCTACGAACCTTGATTTTGTACAATATTTTTTTTGTCGTCCAGTTGGTCAAAAGTGGCAGCCTCCAACGATCGTTCGAAAGGGGCAACAAACTTTTCACAATTTTTCACTTATTGAACAAGTGAGGAACCGTTCAATCAAATTCTTTATACCACAGACCTCAAAAAAATCGATGAACCATATATATGTATGTTTGGGTGTGTGTTGTAAAATTGATTGTTTGATGAAAATATGTATATCGGTGTGTGTGTGTGTGTGTGTGTGTGTGTAAGGAGATTTAATTGGTTTTTAATCAAAATGACGTAGTTTTGACGGGTTTCGCATTTAAGTTTACATGCGTAATGTTGTAAAACACACCATAAACTATCATAATCGAACACAATTAACCAACGATTAAAGTCTTTATTGATTTACAAACGAATACAGAAAACAAATTAGAAAGAAATTGAATACAGATAATTGTCCCTAAGTGAATACCCTGACCTGATTTATAAGCCCTAATCAGATCATAACGACTTCTAACAAACTATCTCCAAAAATGACACAAACAATCCATATACTTTGGAACTTTTATTACTGACAAACAAAACATGAATATAACACCGAAAACACTTTGGAACATTGGCAGAATCAGCCCATAGACTTTCAGCAGACCTTTTTAGTCAGATGTTTGCACTAGAGCAGATGTTTATTAGTTGACTTTCAACATTGACACTTGATTTTGACTCATATTTCTAACGATCTCAACCTTAAGCCAACAATCAAGATCTATCCAACTCCCTTAACCATCCAAACAACAATCAAACCTTATTCCTTTCACTGATTTGATCACAACATCAGTTGAATTCACTTCAGTCTCATTGTGGACCATTTTGACCTTTTCTATTGCTTCTATCAAACTGAAGTCTCCTGATTTTGTGAAACACAAAGCTAAAACCTGTTGTAATTTGTCTTTAAAACTTACAACATACTCTATAACCTGATATGCACAACATGTTATGAACCTTTTCCTGTCAAGAACTTTTGCATAATCAGCCTCAACAAAAACTATGACAATTTTACCCCTATCAACAGCTTTGTTATTAACCACCATTTCAGGCTTAACCATCACTAACCAAGCATCATTCTTCCATAATGAAATCGTCAAAGCGCGTATATATGGCTAATTATTTAATGTCATCCGACAGAAGAAAGGATTGACTCACAAGAAAGGGTAAAGCATCTCAACAAATATAAAGTGATCACACTTAAATATATTGATGGTGATCAATTAAATTGACCCAAATAATTTATATTAAATCTAGTTGTCTAAACTTTTTACTTAGTGTTAACCTATAACTAGTGGAACTCCCCATGTCTTGCGGTAGAGCTTGATCGGTATCGGGTCATTTTGCTTGATCAAGATTTGATGCTAACTTATAAAACGTACCACTACGTCAAATAGGGCCTACGGCCACACCAAAAAAAGTGTGATAATATATTGTAGGATCATTCGGAATGATCCGGTATCACGGGTTTGAGCAAAACATAAGTGCAGAATCCTTCGGTTTTAGTTCTGTAACAAAAATGATAACAAACACACACCAAAAGAGTTGTCAGATTTGGTTAAATGTCTATTCGATTAGTAAACAGAGGTGGGTGAATACACAAACGAATCAGACCATAAAACACAAAAAAAAAACTATCAAAAATGGCAACTGGTGATTAGCGTAAACATGCTTGTCTTATATAGTTGCTACCATTTGCCCATGTCTATGGGGGCGTATGGCTATCATGGCATGGATGTGTGAGGTGAATAGGTGGTTCAGGTTATACCTGAGGATTTTGTCCTATTAATCTAAAGGTAGATCAGGATTACAGCAGACGAATAAGAGTACACAACTCGTAGGGTTAGGGTAGCATAGGGTGTGGAATAGGGATAAGGATAAGGAAGAAAATAGGGTTGCAAGTAAGAGAAGCAAGTACTGGTTTAAAATCCCTTAGGTTATAGACTATATTATTTTTCTAATAACCTAATTCCCTATAACCAAGGCTCTGATACCAATCTGTAACATCCCAACCGATGTCGGAAACATCGGGATGTCACGTATTGATGATTGTTCAGTAGCTTATGGTAAATAAGAAGTTTCAATAATTGATTAAATGAATAACATACAATTGTTCTAAAAGGAATTTGTACATCAAATGAGAAACACTAAATATAAATCTTCAAGCATTAACTCTGATCTTCAAGCAAATGTATAACCTGAAACATGTTAAGTTAGAAAATATTTTGGGTCAACAAAAGTTGGTGAGAATTACATAGGTTTTAAGTATTGTATCATGAGTATAAAAGCTTGTACAATTCTAGTGTCATGGCAAATCTAGTCCATATGTGAAAACAAAACTACTCGGTAAATCGTTTGCATAATCAAACCTGGTGACATGATTATTGTGGTCCATCTAATACGCATATGGTTCACTCGTTTATGTTTATGTGTTCGATAACAATCACCCACGTTACCCATACTGGAGGTACATGTATCTGGGTGGGGTTGTCAATCAAATAGATCTATCATTGTATATCGTCGGCTTGATCAATGTTAATGATTATGCTAGTCTAATTGTTCTTACCAAAGTATTGTTTAAGACATAATGCAACATAGAATAACACATAGGCACTTATGTTGAATTGCATTATAAAATGTAACATGTTTCACCCCAAAAATTGTAAAATAATGAAAAGGGCTATGTAAACTCACCTTAACGATAGTATCGAATCCGTTGATACAGAATAATTGGTGCTCAAATATATCCAAGTATCACCCTATGTTTAAGGAAATAATATAAGCATTGGGAAAACTTAAAAGTCTAAGTTTTCTAGTCTAAAAGTATTCTAGGGTTACTAATTTGGAGATCGATAATTATTTAATAGTTAATTTAGAATAATAGTTAATGAAATAATAAATAAAGAAATTTAGAAATTAAATAAATAAAAAGAATTTTTGTAAGTTCTTGATCAAAGGTAGTTGTACAAAAATGTTATAATGTGAAAATAATTTTTATAAAATTATTTTCTTAATTAATGAATATATAATACATTATAATTTATTTGTCAAAATATGGTATTAAGATCTAAAAATATTAAAATTCATAAATTTCAGATCATAAGATTATATTTCTAATCTAAATAAATAAAAATAATTTATGTGAAATTTTGATGCAAAAATAATGAAAAATGGATTTATTGTGAATTTATTACAATTAAAATAGTGTAAATTCATTAAAAATTCTTAATAAATATTTTTCTAAAATTAAAATTAAATTCTGAAATGTTTATTGGTTTATAAGTTTAAAATAATTTTGTGAAATGTTATGAAGCTATTTAGATATTTTTATAGAATTTTTAATTTATATATGAATACATTTGTAATATATATTATATATATTAAATAAATGATTTTTGTAAAACTAAAAATTGTATAATAAAGTTTACCATTTGAATAATATAAAATAAATTTAATAGAATTTATAAATCATATTTGGTATTTTAAAACTATTTTAAAAATAGAAAAGAATATAAAGGTAAAGATTCTAAAAAAAATATTGAGGCTGCCATGGATCTAAACTGGCTCAGGACTGGTCCGAAGCTTAATCAAAAGCCCAGCCCCAACTGGGCTGGACCCTGAGTATAGGTTGCAGCTATATACCGATGGATAATAGCCGTTTTTATTCTGTCCGTTGGTTAATGGTCGCATCGGTTTTGTCCAACAGTCCATCGTCATTTGTCCTATGGTCCGTCCGATTAGTCCTTTATATCGGATATCCGATTCGCCATTAGTCCTTTTGGTCAGTCTTTGTTGTATGGCTGGATCGGTCTTTTGGTCTATGTTTGTGGATCGGCCTACTGATCTAACCGTTAGATCGGTAGGGTCGTATTTTATGCTTAGTGAGTTAATTAGGAGTTAATTAGTTATTATCTTGTGATTACCCATCCTATGTTATCACCCCCCCCCCCCCCCCCGTTTGACGATTTGCTTTTTACTGAGAAATAGGAATCGTCAAACTTTTCATCCGCTCCGTATCGGCGAACACCGACCGTTCTATCCGTTGGACGGGATAATTTAAAACTGTTATTTATTCTTCCCTTGACACGTGTCATGGTCTAATTGGTTAGTACGGTGGCCGATGTACTGTTCATTGATTAGACGTTGTGTCAGTCTCGAAATTCTCCCAAATCTCCCTATATATACCACTGTTCTGGGGTAAAAAATATTTACCCTCTTGTCGATCGTCTGCAGAGCATCCTCGATCGTCCTCCAGGTTCGTCCTTCACTTCGTTCTTTCCTTTCCTTTAGCTATTAATCATGGTAGGTAGGCGAGATATGCATGTGCATACGTCGGTCGTATCCAAGCCGTCTTTAACGGCCTTTTGTTAAAAAAATACTTTGATACTTCCATTTATAAGCCAATCGTTCCTAAACCTACTGATCGGATTACCAATTGTCCGCCTGGTCATGTGGGGTTTTATACAAAGCACTTTGATTTCTCATCAATCTGTCTGCCTCTGTCCGTCTTCTTTCTAGAATTTCTTCAATTCTATAGGCTGGATATCCGGCAATTAAGTCCTTTGGGTGCTCAAAAGGTAATTCATTTTGAAATAATGTGCCGTGCTCTTGGGGGCGAGCCAACCATCGGCCTCTTCCGTCAATTTTTTCACCTGACGACAGCCGGTGATTGGTATACCGTGGGTGAGCTCTCTAAGCTTAAGTCAATGTTATCCGATACTTATATCAGTTTGAAGAACTGGAAAAATCACTTTTTCTCGATGCAGGACAATGTTGTTCCATTCGGTATGCCGTGGCATGATTCTGGATATTCTCTCAATCCTAAGCAAGACGACTTCTTTGATGGGGAATTGTATGATAAACTTCTGGCAACCCCCACCCGTCTCCAAAATTTTCCTGAGATTGTCCTTGTTCTGTCGGGCATAAGCCGAATGTGGCCATACCCGAATGCCGAACCATTAATTAAGAAAGGGAAAAAGGGTATGCCCCTCCGTCTTCCTTCTTTTCTTTCGTACTGTGCTTTTATTAATACTTAGATTATATTTTTGCAGAAATGAGTGTGCTAGGGGTTTGTGAAACAGAGAGGGAAAAGGGCAAAACTGACTTCCCGGGCTTTGGAGGAAGGAGAGGAAAATATTTTGGAGAGAACAGCCGGGATCGTTTATAGTGTGTCGGACTCTGAACGCGATGATATTACGCGTGCTCATCGTGGCGACGCTTCTGGTTGTGTTCCTGATCTGCCTCAGATGTCTCCTCAAGCTTCCAAAGACGTTTCACAACCGGTACCGTCTGACAGCCTTGATGAAGGTTCCAAGGGTCGTCCATCTGAAACTCATGTGGACTTGGATGCTTCAAAGGACTCCGGCTCGGCCCGTAAAGAACATCATCGGAAAAGGAAGAGTGCCGTGGCAGAGGAGGGTGAAGAGCCATCCGGGAAAAAGGTTAAAGCTGATAGTGATGTGCAGGA
Organism: Ambrosia trifida; assembly: GCA_028751855.1. Taxonomy (NCBI): domain Eukaryota; kingdom Viridiplantae; phylum Streptophyta; class Magnoliopsida; order Asterales; family Asteraceae; genus Ambrosia; species Ambrosia trifida. Next base: position 51,313,825 of record CM054123.1, read on the forward strand.
GTCCCAAGATTCCGAGGAATCGTACGATGTCAGTGAGCCGTACATTCCTCGTTGGCAGTTGAAGAACGGGGACATTTTGTCCGACCCGACAGTATGCCATCAGATCTTGCATCATGCTATTCCTCCAGGTGAGCTGGATCTTACATGGAGCAAAGGAGAAGAGTATGCTGCTATTGGGGCGGGTGTGTTGATCGTTCGAACCATGAGCTTTGTCTCAGAGCTTGTCCAGAATCATTACAAGAAAGTTACTTTGGTGCAAAAGTTAAAGGACAAGATTGGGGAGTATCGTACAGAGGTGGAGAGGTTAACTTCCAAATGGCTAAACGTAAAAAAGGGGACCGTTCAAGTGTTAAGAAAGGGAGAGAGGCAATCCGGGCTATGGGTGAGATGAAAGTGACGCACGAGAAGGAGTTGGGAGTCGTTCGTGCGGAATTGTTCAATCGGGAGAAGGAGATGAATGACTTGAAGGAAAAGCTTCGTTTTTTGGAAGAACAGAATCATACCCTGACTCGTTCTGTCTCTGGTTTGGAGGTATGTTTGCCATATTATTTCTTACTGTCGCGTTTTTCTAATTCTTTTCATTTTTAGGAACGACTTGATAAAGCCGCTGAGGAGAAAAAGGCGTGGGATGTGTGCAAAACAAATTATGACAAAGCTCTGGAGGCCAGTGAGAAGGCGATGGAGCAGCTTCTAGCGGATACCAAAAGAGACCGGAACCACCTTATTACGTCCGTCATTCCTGTCGTTTCTTACAAACTTCTGAAGTCCACCGAGTTTCTCTAGCCGTTGGGCGAAATGGAGTCCCTCCTCTATAACAACGGTTTTCATGATGGGGTGGTAGCTGGTTTTAAAGCAAAGGGGGACGGTCTGCCAATCGAAGATCTGGATGGCTACAACTTGACAACTAACGAGGAGTATGAAGCTGGAGATAAGGTTTGGGATGCTACCTCTTACAACTTTCTAAAGAAGTTCAAGGGTATGGCAGGCAAATCCATTAAGGAGGTTGAGGATCTCCTTCCTTCGGACGTGCCGCCTTCCAGCTAGCTTTTTATTTTCATATTTTTCGATATGGTTGTAGATTCTAAACTTGTTTATGCCTTTTGGGCCGGTAGGCCGTCTCTGTTAAGAATTTGTATGAACATTTATTATGATATTGCCGTCGGCTTATAACCGATCGGTAGGTACCCTTACTCGGGTTTTGATTGTGATTTATTTTGATTGTTGTATGGATATTCTAAGGGGCCGGGCCCTTTTATCGAGCTGTGAACTCGATCAGCTATATTCAAAGGGGCTGAGCCTTTTAGTTAGTAGGCTATTTTGAGGTGCCAAACCTATTATGAAGATTATCATGACAAAAGATTTCCCCTTTTTCATTACAATAGTTGCCACTAATGGCCATTACAAGGGTACATGTGACACCCGGCAAATTCTGGTTAATAACGTTGTCTAGATGAAAGTCTACCTTAGCGAGTCACGCGTATATTGTACTTAACTGGGTTAGTTAAGTCGGGTTATAGTTCGGGAACTATTGGTTTAGTCTAGAGGATCATTGGATGTTGGTCTAGAGGTTCATTAGATGTCGGTCCTTAACCAAGTGTACAAACGGTGACGATCGGTAGGATCGTCAGGGCATACGGAACGTACGAGTCTCGAGTCCCGGGAATTGGTGAACGAGTGTAAATATGTGTATTTACTTGTGTTATGTGTTTACAATCATTATATGACTTGTCGGTACGTGAATATGCATTAACATATGTTAAAACGGGGTTTAACGCGCAAAACGCACCAAACCAACCCCTACAGGCGATTAGGAAGCCTAATCACCTGTAGGGGAGGCGAGTAGAGGACCTTAGGGGAGATTGGAGCCCTACTCGTGTGTATGTAGGGGCGATTAGGCCCAATCACCTGCACAATCATGCGATTAGCAGCCCTAATCGCATGAAACTGCTGCATACTCGCCTATAACGTGCTGGACGACTAGAAACGCCTATAAATACAATGCTTAACCTCCTAAACTTCCTAATATCAACCCTAGTCGTCCCATAACCGCCCCAAACACATAAACAACCTCTGGAAGGCGATTTTGATCAAAAACACAAGGTTTCAAGGTCTAACCATCATTCTTTCATAATCCTAAGGTTTGATTCTCATCCATAACACTTTGTAAACGTTTTTAATCAATCCCTAATGGTCCAGACCTGTTCATAAACGAAAAAGCTTTCTGAAAATCGTCAATAAGGGTTGTTAATCGGATTATAACTAATATACGTGCGTTATGGGTGTGTATGATTAGAAAGATAGGATTTTTATGATTCTTGATGATGATTTGATGGGTTATCATGCTAGGTCAGGATTGATATCGATAGTATGATAATAGGAATCTCAGTAATTGGATATTAGGGTTATGATTACGCGTGTTTGTATGATGTTGCATGCTATGTGAATTGGTGTTTGGATTACTTGGTTGCATGCAGGACTGATTATACGAGGTTGAACGAAGGATTTTGGGTTAAACATGTTTAGGATAGTGTTTGGGATGATATTGGGTGGTTACACACGTTCTGGATCTGATTTGGAGCGTTAAACGCGCGAAAAACCGGAACAGCAAGGTTACAGGCGAGTAGCATTCCTAATCGCCTATGTTATAGGCGAGTAGGGTGCTAATCGCCCATATTATAGGCAAGTAGAGGTCTACTCTTGTGTAAGATCAGGTGATTAGCCCTAATTGCCTATAAGTTCAGGGGAATAGCCCTAATCACTAGTAAGTTCAGGTGATTAGCCCTAATCACTAGAAAGTTCAGGGGAGTAGCCCCTAATCGCCTATAATAGAGGGGAGTAGCCCCTAATCGCCTATAATAGGGGCGAATAGGACTCCTAATTGCTAGTTGACCAACCTAAATGCTAGTTGACTTTTCCTAATCGCGTGTACTGCTGCTGTAAGTGTAAATTAGCATTCCGAGACCCGATTTAACATGTAGTAACATGCTAGGAACCCCGTAACATGTCTAATAACTTGGTAACATATATTTGGATGTATTTCGGTGATACGTGAACTATGTGCTATAACTTGTTGTGCGTTAACGTATGTTAAGTGTACTTGCGTTATTGTACGTTTTGGAGCGTAAACATAACACGGGGAGTCTCGGGTCACCAATGGGATGTCGAGTCTTGTACTTTGGGTCGGTTAAATAGTCACGGTGTTTTCAAACGAACTTGGTTATGGTCTGGACATCTAGGGACTAATTAACCTGCGGGTTATTAGTCTAAGTACTTGTAACTGTCGTATGTTAGGTCGCCGCTTACGGGACTAGCATAGCAGCTGGGTTTACTCGGGTTAAGGAGTAACGCAACTTAAGGTGAGTTTACGGCCCCTCTTTTAAACTGGTTTCATATTTCGGGGGAGAAAACATGTGTTAAAACGATTATTTGGTAACTACTGTCATACTATGGGTTTCTATTGTGTACTACACGATCTTTGGAAGTCCCGGGGGGAACCATGAATGTGCGGGTTTGCACAACGGGGAAATGTGAATAGCGCTATTGGGAGTGACCAACCCCGCTCGTCGACTTGGAGGGTCGGCGGGTGCATATTGTCTCAAACAGGAACAACAGGAACAACAGGAACTACATCGGGCATACTTTTGGTATTCGCGTTAGTAATGGTTTTCCAATCGTGGTAGTAACAAAACGTACGCCTAGCTAGCGTATACTGGTTTTCTATTTGTTATAGTATGGACAGGTGGACTTGGTACTTGGATACAAAACCTGTAAACTCACCAGCATTTTTGTGCTGACGTAAACTTTTACATGTTTTCTCAGGTCGCTAAGGTAGCACGACTGGACTAGGGCGCACGCGTCTGCACGGCGTCTAACTAGGGTTGCATGGTCTTTTGAACGTTGAACTATTATTTTATTGTTGGGATATTGTTTTTGAATAAGCTTCCGCTGTAAACGGGATTTTAAACTATGTTTTGAAATTGCATTTATATTCATTTAGACTTGTTTATTGTGATCGTTGGTTTGGATCCTGGTTTGTCATGCGCCTCGCGGTAAAACTCCGCAAGTGGATTTTGAGGGTGTGACAGATTGGTATCAGAGCCAATGGTTATAGTGAACTAGGACTGCATGTAGAGTCTAGTCTATAGCCGAGTCGCACACACTAGACGATCACATGGTACTAAACGTTATAGTGGTTTACGTATGGTCTTGTCGGGGTGTCTCTAAATCGTTGGTCTTTCTATGTTACATCATCCGTTCTATCTTAGGTTGGGTTACTTGTTTTCTAGGCAGTGTGGTCTATTGGAGTAACTCGTGTGCTCTTGAGATTTGTCCAAGGCTCGGACATCTCCCTTTCGCACTCCAATAGAAACACTTGTCATGAACTACCGTAGTATTACGGTGTATAGCTAAGAGTCTATGTTCGGTGATTTGAACTTTGAACTAGGAGAACACTTGGAGGACCATGTAGAGCGTTTTATCATTTTGGGTGCACACAAAATCATAAAACGAAATGCATGGAAGCCCTAGTGAGCTCTGGGTTTGAGGGGATAGTCCTGGATTGGATCTAGCTTTGATCTTGTGAACATTAGTGGTTATCTTTAACTGCGAAACTAAATTTTCTCGTTCTTTCTGCCAGAATCATGTCTGGAGTGCGTGGAGGACGTGGAGGTGGTCGCAATGGTGGACGTGGTGGTGGTCGCGGTGGTGCTGGTGGTCGTGGTGGAGGTATTAACCTATCACAGGCTGATCTGAACAACTTGCTCCAAGCTGCCTTCCAGTTAGGGCACAACGGTGGTGGTAAGTTGTTTTATCCATTTTCTTTGCCTCATTGGTGAGCCTTGTTTACGTTATTCGTGGTTTCTCATACGTTTCATTTCAGGTGGTCCTGTTGACCCACCCCCACCCATGTGCACCTACAAGATGTTCCGGGACTGTAAGCCCCAGGAATTCTCTGGCACTGAGGGTGCGGTTAGCTTGCTAAGGTGGTTGGAGAAAGTGGAGTCGGTATTTCTGATGTGTAACTGTCTTCCAGAAGACCGGGTAAAGTATTCGGCTGCGTTATTTCAGGACGTGGCATTGACTTGGTGGAATGGTATCACCCAGAACATGGGTATTGGGGAGGCATATGCTATGCCATGGGAGAATTTTGTGCAGTTGCTGAAGCGTGAGTATTGTCCGAGGGAAGAGGTACAGAAGCTGGAGCATGAGGTGTGGAACCTCAAGATGACTGGATCGGAAATCGAGAAGTATACTGTGAGGAGGAATGAGTTGGCAGTGCTGTGTCCCGATCTGCACGTGCCAGAGTATCGTAAGATTGAACACTATGTATCAGGGTTAGTACCGGAAATTGCAGGGTTAGTGGCTGCTGGAAATCATCCTACTTATGCGGAGGTAGTTCGATCGGCCCATAGGATGACCAACTTAAAAGTGAATGAGGGGATTTTGCCTACGAAGGGTTCAACTGTTAAGGCCCCAGAGAGCAACAAACGCAAGTGGGAAAATGACGGGAAAGGATCTGGGTCTGCACAGCAGGGTAAAAGGTTTGATAATGGGGGTTCATCTTCTTCGGGTAACAAGCAGGGTGGTTATGCGGGAAAACTGCCCAAATGTAACAAGTGTGGACGCCATCACCAAGGGAACTGCGACAGTAACCGTTGTCACCGCTGCCAGCGAACAGGCCACTATGCTAAGGATTGTCGGGCTACACTTCCATCGACTCAGGCTCCGACTAACAGCTCAGCTCCGACTACTCAGGGGACTACAGGGAAACAGGGATGCTACAACTGTGGTGACACTGGGCATTACAAGAAGGATTGCCCAAAACTGAAGCAGGGTGGGAACAACGGGAATGGGAACAACGGGGGCGGCGGCAGAAATGCACGTGCCTTCGTCATTGGAGCCGCTGAGGCTAGGCAGGACCCTGACACAGTCACCGGTACGTTTCTTCTCAATAATCGTTCTGTTAGCGTGTTATTTGATTCTGGTGCCGACAAGAGTTTTGTATCCAAGGATGTTAGTCGACTGCTAGATGTAGTACCCGTACCATTAGAGACCAAGTATATTATTGAGTTAGCTGACGGTAAAACGATTGAAGCTACTAGTGTTCTTCGGGACTGTCAATTAGAGTTGTCGGGTTTATCGTTCCCCATCGACCTTATGCCGGTACCATTGGGTAGTTTTGACGTTGTGGTAGGAATGGACTGGTTATCTTTGTATCGCGCGGAGATCGTCTGTTACGATAAGGTTATTCGGATTCCTCTCCCTGATGGAGAATTTCTTTCTGTGTACGGTATCAAGGGTGGTGTTCCGCTAAACATCATCTCTAGCATGAAAGCCCTTAAGTGTCTTCGAAAGGGTTATCCAGCCGTATTGGCGCTTTTATCTGTTCCCTCTGGTGATGAAAAGAAGATCGACGACATTCCGGTGGTACGCGAGTTTCCTGATGTTTTTCCCGATGATTTATCTGGTCTTCCTCCTCATCGTCAAGTCGAGTTCGGTATTGATCTTGTACCAGGGGCTGCTCCTATTGCTCGGGCCCCCTATCGTCTTGCACCTCCCGAGATGCAGGAATTGTCCAGTCAGTTACAGGAACTCTTGGACAAGGGTTTCATCCGGCCAAGTTCTTCCCCTTGGGGAGCCCCGATTTTATTTGTTAAGAAGAAGGATGGAAGTTTCCGATTGTGTGTGGACTACAGAGAGCTGAACAAATTGACCGTCAAGAACCGTTATCCTCTTCCACGTATTGATGATCTATTCGACCAGCTTCAGGGTTCTAGTTATTATTCCAAGATCGATTTGAGGTCCGGTTATCACCAGCTGCGCGTCAGGGAGGCTGACGTTGCGAAGACTGCTTTTCGAACACGTTATGGCCATTTCGAATTCTTGGTCATGCCTTTCGGTCTCACGAACGCACCAGCGGTTTTCATGGACTTGATGAACCGCGTCTGTAAACCATATCTGGACAAGTTCGTCATTGTGTTTATTGATGACATTCTGATCTACTCCAAGAACGAGACCGAACACGGGGAACATCTGCGGTTAGTTTTGGAACTCTTGCGACGGGAACAACTTTACGCCAAGTTCTCAAAGTGTGACTTTTGGTTACGCGAAGTTCAATTCCTAGGACATGTGGTTAATGAACTAGGAATTCATGTCGATCCAGCTAAAATCGAAGCGATCAAGGACTGGGGAGCACCAAAGACGCCAACTGAGGTGCGGCAATTCCTAGGCCTTGCGGGCTATTATCGTCGTTTCATTCAGGGGTTCTCGAAGATTGCTCAACCCCTCACCACTCTCACTCAGAAGGATAGGAAGTTCGACTGGGGTGAATCACAAGAGTCAGCGTTTGAAGAACTGAAGTCTAAACTGTGTTCTGCTCCTATTTTGTCTTTACCTGAGGGTCCTGATGATTTTGTTGTTTACTGTGATGCTTCCATTCATGGACTCGGTTGCGTGTTGATGCAACGCGAGAAAGTGATTGCGTATGCTTCTCGTCAACTCAAAGTGCACGAGAAGAACTACACAACTCATGACTTGGAGTTGGGTGCTGTGGTATTCGCGTTGAAAATTTGGAGACATTACTTGTACGGTACCAAATGCACCATCTACACCGATCACAAGAGTCTCCAACACATTTTCGACCAACAACACTTGAACATACGGCAACGCCGTTGGATCGAACTTTTGAACGACTATGATTGTGCTATTAAGTACCATCCTGGCAAGGCGAATGTTGTAGCAGACGCCTTGAGCAGGAAGGAATCTACTAAACCTCGTCGCGTTCGGGCGTTGCAGCTCACTATTCATTCATCGTTACCTGATCAACTCCGTTCTGCCCAATTGGAAGATTTGAAGGAGGAAAACCTTAAAGCTGAAACTATGCACGGTGCCGACAAGCACCTAGAGCGAAGGTCTGATGGTCTGCACTATTTCGCAGAACGTATATGGGTTCCTTTGTTCGGGGAACTACGGGAGCTTGTCCTTGATGAGGCTCATAAGTCCCGGTATTCTATTCATCCTGGTTCGGATAAGATGTACCAAGATCTAAAGGTGCTTTACTGGTGGCCAAACATGAGGTCGGACATAGCCTCATACGTGAGCAAATGCTTGACCTGTGCTAAGGTCAAGGTGGAATACCAGAAACCGTCGGGTCTCCTGCAACAACCTGAAATTCCGGAATGGAAATGGGAACGGATTACTATGGATTTTGTCACACAACTTCCTAAATCACCAAGCGGGAATGACAAGATATGGGTGATTGTCGATCGGTTGACGAAATCAGCTCATTTTCTTGCTATTAAGGAGACCGACACCATGGATCGTTTGGCTCGTCTTTACTTGAAAGAAGTTGTTTCTAAGCACGGGGTACCAGTTTCTATTATCTCGGATCGTGACTCCCATTTTACTTCTCACTTCTGGAAGTCTTTGCACAAGGCTTTGGGTACCCAACTAGACATGAGTACGGCTTACCATCCACAGACTGACGGTCAGAGTGAGCGTACGATTCAAACTTTAGAAGACATGCTGCGGGCATGTGTGATCGATTTTGGAAAGGGTTGGGAAGCTCATCTGCCCTTAGTAGAATTCTCGTATAATAACAGTTATCACACGAGCATCAAGGCTGCTCCGTTCGAAGCACTGTACGGACGGAAATGCCGTTCTCCTCTTTGTTGGGCTGAAGTGGGTGAGAGTCAACTCACTGGGCCTGAACTAGTGTACGAAACTTTGGAAAAGATCGTACAGATTCGTAATCGGTTGGCGGCGGCACGGGACCGGCAAAAGAGTTATGCTGATCAGCGTCGCAAACCACTGGAATTCCAAGTCAATGACAAGGTACTTCTAAAAGTCTCACCGTGGAAGGGCGTCATACGCTTTGGGAAGCATGGCAAACTCAATCCGCGATATGTCGGCCCATTTACGATCCTGGAACGGATTGGGCCGGTGGCATATCGACTTGATCTACCGACGGAGCTCGGTAACGTACATAACGTCTTTCACGTGTCAAACTTGAAGAAGTGTCTGGCTGACGAGTCTCTCATCGTTCCACTAGAAGAGATCAAGGTTGATGATCGTCTTCGGATTGTGGAAGAACCTGTGGAGATCCTTGATTACAAGATTCGTAGCCTACGTCACAGCAAGATTCGTATCGTTAAGGTTCGGTGGAACTCGAACCGGGGACCGGAATATACGTGGGAACGGGAGGATCAGATGAAGTCTAAGTATCCTCATCTCTTTCCTAAGGAAGCGTTCGAGTCGAGACATGTCTCTTCGGCAGCTGAATGAATCTCGGGTCGAGATTCCTTTTAACGTGGGGATGATGTGACAACTCGGGTAAATCTCTCTCTTTTGGTTTCTATCTTTTGTTTGTTCCTTCGTTATTTCTTTTGTTCTTTTGGTACTTGAGCAATTTTCGGGACGAAAATTCTTTTAACGTGGGGATGATGTGACACCCGGCAAATTCTGGTTAACAACGTTGTCTAGATGAAAGTCTACCTTAGCGAGTCACGCGTATATTGTACTTAACTGGGTTAGTTAAGTCGGGTTATAGTTTGGGAACTATTGGTTTAGTCTAGAGGATCATTGGATGTTGGTCTAGAGGTTCATTAGATGTCGGTCCTTAACCAAGTGTACAAACGGTGACGATCGGTAGGATCGTCAGGGCATACGGAACGTACGAGTCTCGAGTCCCGGGAATTGGTGAACGAGTGTAAATATGTGTATTTACTTGTGTTATGTGTTTACAATCATTATATGACTTGTCGGTACGTGAATATGCATTAACATATGTTAAAACGGGGTTTAACGCGCAAAACGCACCAAACCAACCCCTACAGGCGATTAGGAAGCCTAATCACCTGTAGGGGAGGCGAGTAGAGGACCTTAGGGGCGATTGGAGCCCTACTCGTGTGTATGTAGGGGCGATTAGGCCCAATCACCTGCACAATCATGCGATTAGCAGCCCTAATCGCATGAAACTGCTGCATACTCGCCTATAACGTGCTGGACGACTAGAAACGCCTATAAATACAATGCTTAACCTCCTAAACTTCCTAATATCAACCCTAGTCGTCCCATAACCGCCCCAAACACATAAACAACCTCTGGAAGGCGATTTTGATCAAAAACACAAGGTTTCAAGGTCTAACCATCATTCTTTCATAATCCTAAGGTTTGATTCTCATCCATAACACTTTGTAAACGTTTTTAATCAATCCCTAATGGTCCAGACCTGTTCATAAACGAAAAAGCTTTCTGAAAATCGTCAATAAGGGTTGTTAATCGGATTATAACTAATATACGTGCGTTATGGGTGTGTATGATTAGAAAGATAGGATTTTTATGATTCTTGATGATGATTTGATGGGTTATCATGCTAGGTCAGGATTGATATCGATAGTATGATAATAGGAATCTCAGTAATTGGATATTAGGGTTATGATTACGCGTGTTTGTATGATGTTGCATGCTATGTGAATTGGTGTTTGGATTACTTGGTTGCATGCAGGACTGATTATACGAGGTTGAACGAAGGATTTTGGGTTAAACATGTTTAGGATAGTGTTTGGGATGATATTGGGTGGTTACACACGTTCTGGATCTGATTTGGAGCGTTAAACGCGCGAAAAACCGGAACAGCAAGGTTACAGGCGAGTAGCATTCCTAATCGCCTATGTTATAGGCGAGTAGGGTGCTAATCGCCCATATTATAGGCAAGTAGAGGTCTACTCTTGTGTAAGATCAGGTGATTAGCCCTAATTGCCTATAAGTTCAGGGGAATAGCCCTAATCACTAGTAAGTTCAGGTGATTAGCCCTAATCACTAGAAAGTTCAGGGGAGTAGCCCCTAATCGCCTATAATAGAGGGGAGTAGCCCCTAATCGCCTATAATAGGGGCGAATAGGACTCCTAATTGCTAGTTGACCAACCTAAATGCTAGTTGACTTTTCCTAATCGCGTGTACTGCTGCTGTAAGTGTAAATTAGCATTCCGAGACCCGATTTAACATGTAGTAACATGCTAGGAACCCCGTAACATGTCTAATAACTTGGTAACATATATTTGGATGTATTTCGGTGATACGTGAACTATGTGCTATAACTTGTTGTGCGTTAACGTATGTTAAGTGTACTTGCGTTATTGTACGTTTTGGAGCGTAAACATAACACGGGGAGTCTCGGGTCACCAATGGGATGTCGAGTCTTGTACTTTGGGTCGGTTAAACAGTCACGGTGTTTTCAAACGAACTTGGTTATGGTCTGGACATCTAGGGACTAATTAACCTGCGGGTTATTAGTCTAAGTACTTGTAACTGTCGTATGTTAGGTCGCCGCTTACGGGACTAGCATAGCAGCTGGGTTTACTCGGGTTAAGGAGTAACGCAACTTAAGGTGAGTTTACGGCCCCTCTTTTAAACTGGTTTCATATTTCGGGGGAGAAAACATGTGTTAAAACGATTATTTGGTAACTACTGTCATACTATGGGTTTCTATTGTGTACTACACGATCTTTGGAAGTCCCGGGGGGAACCATGAATGTGCGGGTTTGCACAACGGGGAAATGTGAATAGCACTATTGGGAGTAACCAACCCCGCTCGTCGACTTGGAGGGTCGGCGGGTGCATATTGTCTCAAACAGGAACAACAGGAACAACAGGAACTACATCGGGCATACTTTTGGTATTCGCGTTAGTAATGGTTTTCCAATCGTGGTAGTAACAAAACGTACGCCTAGCTAGCGTATACTGGTTTTCTATTTGTTATATTATGGACAGGTGGACTTGGTACTTGGATACAAAACCTGTAAACTCACCAGCATTTTTGTGCTGACGTAAACTTTTACATGTTTTCTCAGGTCGCTAAGGTAGCACGACTGGACTAGGGCGCACACGTCTGCACGGCGTCTAACTAGGGTTGCATGGTCTTTTGAACGTTGAACTATTATTTTATTGTTGGGATATTGTTTTTGAATAAGCTTCCGCTGTAAACGGGATTTTAAACTATGTTTTGAAATTGCATTTATATTCATTTAGACTTGTTTATTGTGATCGTTGGTTTGGATCCTGGTTTGTCATGCGCCTCGCGGTAAAACTCCGCAAGTGGATTTTGAGGGTGTGACAGTACATTATTGAAACCGGCCCGGTGGTGCCGGTTTAAACATAGTATTTTTTTTAAGCTGAGCTAAGTTCCAGTACCTTGGAACCACCTTTCTGTCCATGGTAGCTAGCTTGCAGGAGCCCTTCTCGTGGACCTCGATGACCGTGTACAGTCCTTCCCAATTAGGTCCGAGCTTTCCGGTGCTTTCTTATTAGCTTGCTTCGTTACTCCTTAATACTAGGTCTCCTGGCTGTAATGTTACTTCCCTAACCCTTGCATCGTAATACTTCTTCATCTGTTGCTTGTATCGGGCTTCTTGTACGGTTGCATTCATACGGTATTTCTCCAAGTTTTCCAGATTGACTTTCAATGCTTCTTCATATCCTTGCTCTTGCATGATGAGCACCCTCTTAGTGGGCAGGGCTACTTCTGCTGGGATAACAGCTTCCGATCCAAAGACCAGGCTGAACGGCGTCTGGCATGTGCTTGTTTTTTCCGTAGTCCGTAACGCCCACAATACACTTGGGAGTTGAGACAACCAGTTCTTCCCTCGTTTCCCCAATTTGGTTTTCAAACCCGTGAGAATACTCCGGTTCATTCGTTCCACCTGCCCGTTCGCCTGAGGATGTGCTACCAATGTGAACACTTATTGTATTCCAAAACTTTTGCACCATGCGCTGAACTTCCGGTCTGCGAATTGGGTGCCATTATCAGTGATCATTTTTCCTGGTAGCCGAATCGGCATATCAGATTCTCCCATACAAAATTCGTTATCTTGGTCCCTGTGATGGTTCCCAACGGCTTGGCCTCCACCCACTTGGTAAAATAGTCGACTGCTACCAACAGATATTTCGCTCTCCCTTTCGCTATAGGGAACGGTCCCAGGAGATCCATGCCCCATTAGTAGAATGGCCATGGAGAAGTAACGGGGACCATCCCATGTTTGGGCATTCTCGGTACGGGCGCATGTATTTGGCATGATTCACATCGCTTGGTAAGCTCTTCGTTATCTTTTCGCATCGTGGGCCAAAAGTACCCCAAGTTGGATTCCCTGGTGAGTAATGACCTATCTCCCACGTGAGCACCGTATAGTCCCTCATGAATTTCCTCTAGCACCTTGATCCCTTCCTCAGGTGAGACGCACCGGTAGGAGGGAGAAAGGTAACCCTTTCTGAACAGTATACCCCGTTCATCTCATACGCCCTACTTCGTCGTAGCTCCTGTTCGTTGGCTCCCTCTGTATTTCCCTCGAGTATGTTCACGATGGGCTTCCTCCAATCATCTTCCTTCTGGATGTCAAAGACTACTACCTCCGGTTCTTTTCCAACCGAGGGCTCCTTCAACTGCTCCACCATTGTTATCTTTGTTAAGTGTGCAAAGGCAACATATGCCATCTTGCTTACGGCGTCCGCTCCTTTGTTCTTACTTCGTGGTATCTTTATGATACGGCATGTGTCGAACAGGACCAACAATTCTTTGACTGCTTCAGAATACTATTTCATTACCGTATCCCTTGCTTCGAAGTCATTATTTACCTGGCTAGCCACCAGCTGAGAATCCACAAAGACTACCAGATCTTTTATCCCCATCTGTACGACTACCCTAAGCCCTGCCAGTACGGCTTCATATTTGGCCACATTATTGGTGCACTTGAAGTTAAAACGAAGGGCGTACGCTGTCTCAATACCGTCAGGATCCACTAAAATGAGTCCCGCTCTCGCACCTTCTCGGCTCAATGCCCCGTCTGTATACAAGCACCATCCTTCGGCTGTCCTTGAACTTTCTGGCCGTTCTTAGATAACATCTAGAATCATTGGGTCTTCCATGTGGTTAGTATTCTCCATCAGAAAATCAGCTAAAACCTGTCCTTTAATTGCTAGTCTAGGCTTATACTCGATACCGAACATCCCCAGCTCTACGGCCCATTTGGTAAGTCTTCCGGCTACTTCGGGTCGGCCCAGAACTTCCCATAGCACTGAGTTGGTAAGTACTACGATATGATGGGCTTGAAAATATCTTCGTAGGCGCCGGGCCGTATGACTCAGGCATAGGGCGAGCTTCTCTATAGAAGAGTACCTAGTTTCTGCTTCCCTTAGACACCTGCTAACAAAGAAAACGAGGATAAAGCCCTTCGTTCGATTAGCACATAAAACACTGCCTATAGCCTCTGGTCCGGCTGCTAAGTATACAAACAAAGTTTCCCCTGTTTCTGGGACAACCAACGAAGGAAAGTTGCAGAGATGCTGCTTCATTTGTTGAAAGGCCGACTCCGCTTCCCCAGTCCAGTCTAGACTTGATTTCTTGGTGTGATTCTTAAGGATCTTGAAAAATGGCAGAGATCGTTTGGCTAGCTTTGACAGGAACCTGTTGAGTGCCCCGAGTCTCTCGTTCAAACATTGGAGTTCCTTTAGCTTCCTGGGAGACCTCATTTCTTGTATGGCTCGGACTTTATCCAGGTTAGCCTGGATCTCCTTCTTTGCGACGATGTGACCCAGGAATCATCGTTTTTCCATTCCGAAATGGCACTTTAAGGGATTCAACTTCATATTAACTCTTCTTAGGTTGCTGAATGTCTCGGCGATGTCTAGCAAGAGTCATTCCTTATCTGCACTTTTTATGACAAGATCATTTACGTATGCCTCCATGTTTTTTCCGATCTGATCATGGAAAACCTTTTCTATCAGCCGCTGATATGTGGCTCCGACATTTTTAAGTCCAAAAGGCATCTTTTGGTAGCAGAATAACCCTCGGCTTGTGTGGAACGCCGTCTTTTCTTCATCTTCCTGGGCCATCTGTATCTGATGATAGCCCTTGTATGCATCCAAGAAACATTTGAATCGGAAACTTGCCACCGACTCTACTTTCGAATCAATCTCGGGGAGGGGATAGTGATCTTTGGGGCATGCCTTATTCAGTCTCTGTAATCCACACACATTCTTCATGACCCATTTGCTTTTTCTACCATTACTGGGTTCGACACCCATGAAGGGTACTGGACCGGCTTCATGATTCCTGCTTCTATTAACGCTTGGACCTCTTCTACCACGACCGCATTCCGATCGGCGGCTAACGCCCTTCTTTTCTGAACGATCGGCTGACAATTGGGATATACATTTAAGTGGTGTTCTACGATGTAACGGGGTATTCCCGTCTTGTCACTTGGGGTCCATGCGAACACATCTAGGTTGCGCCTCAGGTACCGATATAACTGCTCCTTGCATTCGGGGCTTAAAGTACTTCCGATGGTCACGAATTGATTAGGATAGTCCGAATTGATGTGCCACTTTTCTGCTGCTCCTTTGGTATCTGCGAACCCAATTTCCGGACACTGAACGAGGGTGCTCATCGTAGCGATCCCTGCCAGGGTGGGGAACTTGATCAAACCGTGTTTGCTGGACGTGACCATCCTAAAGGTCCGGATACTGGGCCTTCCGATCAACATGTTGTGTGGGGTGTTACCCGCAATTACGATGAAGTTCAACAGCTCAACCCTTTTTTCCGGCTCTTCTCCTATTCTGACGTAAAGCTGTATTTGCCCTCGTGGGGCCACTTTTTTTCCTGAGAACTCCAATAACGGGTATGACACAGGTATAATCCCCTTTTGCACGTGTTCGGGCAGCTGCATGAAACAGTGCTCGTACATTATATCGGAAGCGGCCCCTTCATCTATGTAGACCCGATGAACCAGCTGGTCTCCTACCGTAACCTTAATGATGAGAGGGTCTTCCTTGGCCTCGTGCGGCTTGATTTATGGGAAATGGATTGGGACTTCACTCCAATGCATTGTCTCCCCTTCATCTTCGTAGAACACTCGGGGACGCTGCAATGCCACGGTGGGCCTTACAACCAGGATTGCTTTATCCTTCTTTCCATCACTTTTACATTTCCGATTCCTAATATCCTTGACCAAATGGTCCATCTGCCCTGTCTGCATGGCTTCTTCGATTTGTTTCTTCAGTTGAAAACACTCGTTGGTATCGTGCCCTTTGTCTTCATGAAATTCGCAAAACTTTCGGGAGCTGTGCTGCTTAGCCGTTTTCTGTAACGGATAGGGTGGCTTGAACTTGACGTTCGTTTCTGTCGCCAAGATCTCATGTGGAGTCTTTATTAGTTCCGTGAAGATGAACTCTTTTCTTCCGGAGCCCCTGGGCCGATCGTCTCGCCCTTTCCGGTCGTCCAGGGACCCTTTATCTCCGTCTGAGTGGAAACGTTTTTGTGGGAACTGATCCCCTGGGCCGATCGTCTCACCCTTTCCAGTCGTCCGAGGACCCTTTATCTCCGTTTGAGTGGAAACGTTTTTGTGGGAACTGATCTTTCTTTTGGAAGGGCCCTCTTCGGGGCTGATCCTCCAGTTTTCTTTTGAAGTCGATGGCTTGGACCGCCTCTTTTCCTCTTACAAAAGCCTCCGTTCGTTCTATAGCCTCTTCCATTGTTGCCGGAACTCGTGCGTTCAGACTTTCGACCAGCGGTTTCGTTCTGAGGCTGTGTAAAAAGCCGAAGATTCTCATTTTCTTATCTGCGCCTTTCACTTGTAGAGACTCCTCTTTAAACCGAGACACAAATTCCTTTAAGCCTTCCCCTTCCTTCTGTTTGATGTTGTGAAATTCCACAGGGTCCTTCATGTGTCTCCGATGTTGTCGGAAGTGCTCTAGGAACCGCACCATCAATTCATGAAAGCTGTCAATGCTTCCCGAGGGGATGTCGTTGAACCAGACCCGTGCTACTCCCGAAAGGGTCTGTACAAACATGTGGAACCAGGTGGGCATCGGCCACCCCTCCATGCGGGCCACACTGTCGAATAGTAAGATATGGTCTTCGGGGTCGGCCGACCCATCATAGATCCTAACATTCGCAGGCATCTTTATGCGAATGGGAGGAACAAAGTCGGCTATCCGAGGCGTGAACTTGGAACCTTCAGGCGGTCGGTAGGGTAAACTTAGGTAATTCCCCCTGGGTATAACATGAAACGGTTCCACATGTATGATCGGTCCGGGATTGTGGGTTGTAGGAGCCAATACCACGGGCTGCTTGGAGCCGGTTGCGGTAGAGCCTCTCCGGGCCGTATCTGCCAACCGCGAAGCGGAAGCCATGGCCGTCCCTTGCGGTCCCGTGCCACCGTTTAACGGTAACGTATTGTTGCCCTCGGATGGTCCATCCTCGTCATCGAAGGACAGCCTTAGGGCTAGAGTAGCATAGGGTATAGAATAGGGATAAGGATAAGAAAGCAAATAGGGTTGCAAGTAAGAGAAGCAAGTACTGGTTTAAAATCCCTAAGGTTATAGACTAGATTATTTTTCTAATAACCTAATTCCCTATAACCAAGGCTCTGATACCAATCTGTAACACTCCAACCGATGGCGGAAACATCGGGATGTCACGTATTGATGATTGTTCATTAGCTCATGATAAATAGTAAGTTTCAAAAATTGATTAAATGAATTACATACAATTATTCTAAAAGGAATTTGTACATCAAATGAGAAACACTAAATATAAATCTTCAAGCATTAACTCTGATCTTCAAGCAAATGTATAACCTGAAATATGTTATGTTTGAAAATATTTTGGGTCAACAAAAGTTGGTGAGAAATACATAGGTTTGAATATTGTATCATCAGTATAAAAGCTTGTACAATTCTAGTGTCATGGCAAATCTAGTCCATATGTGAAAACAAAACTACCCGGTAAATCATTTGCATAATCAAACCTTGTGACATGATTATTGTGGTCCATCTCATACGCATATGGTTCACTCGTTTATGTTTATGTGTTCGATAACAATCACCCACGTTGCCCATACCGGAGGTACACGTATCTGGGTGGGGTTATCAATCCAATAGATCTATCATTGTATATCGTCGGCTTGATCAATGTTAATGATTATGCTAGTCTAATTATGCTTACCAAAGTATTGTTTAAGACATAATGCAAAATAGAATAACACATAGGCACTTATGTTGAATTGCATTTGAAAATGTAACATGTTTCACCCCAAAAATTGTAAAATAGTGAAAAGGGGCTATGTAAACTCACCTTAACGATAGTATCGAATCCGTTGATATAGAATAATTGTGGCTCAAATATATCCAAGTATAACCCTATGTTTAAGGCAAATATAAGCATTGGGAAAACTTAAAAGTCTAAGTTTTCTAGTCTAAAAGTATTTTAGGGTTCCTAATTTGGTGATCGACAATTATTTAATAGTTAATTTAAAATAATAGTTAATGAAATAATAAATAAAGAAATTTAGAAATTAAATAAATAAAAAGAATTTTTGTAAGATCTTGATCAAAGGTAGTTGTACTAAAATGTTATAATGTGAAAATAATTTTTATAAAATTATTTTCTTAATTAATGAATATATAATACATTATATTTTATTTTTCAAAATATGGTATTAGTATCTAAAAATATTAAAATTCATAAATTTCAGATCATAAAATTATATTTCTAATCTAAATGAATAAAAATAAATTATGTGAAATTTTGATGCAAAAATAATGAAAAATGGATTTATTGTGAATTTATTACGATTAAAATAGTATAAATTCATTAAAAATACTTAATAAATATTTTTCTAAATTTAAAATTAAATTCTGAAACGTTTATTGGTTTATAAGTTTAAAATAATTTTTGTGAAATGTTATGAAGCTATTTAGATATTTTTATAGAATTTTTAATTTATATATGAATTAATTTGTAATATATATTATATATATTAAATAAATGATTTTTGTAAAACTAAAAATTGTATACTAAAGTTTACCATTTGAATAACATAAAATAAATTTAATATAATTTATAAATCATATTTGGTATTTTAAAACTATTTTAAAAATAGAAAAGAATATAAAGGTAAAGATTCTAAAAAAAATGTTGAGGCTGCCATGGATCGAACCCGGGTCAGGACCGGTCCGAAGCTTAATCACAAGCCCAGCCCCAACTGGGCTGAACCCTGAGAATGTTTATATTGAAGTAAGCTGATTAAGGGTTGTTGGATAACTGATTCGGAAGCAGAGACTACTTCCGGAGGTTATTAATATGCCCTTAAATGCTCGCAACTACCGGGCATTTATAGGCCCACGAAGGCTGCGTATTAATAAAAGGAAATGATTCGGTCAGCGTGAACAGTGACAGACATCATTGTAGTCATAGTCAAGGTATAGGTTTTATTATTATTTAATAGGTTGCAGCTATATACCGATGGATAATAGCCGCTTTTATTTTGTCCGTTGGTTAATGGTCGCCTCGGTTTTGTCCAACAGTCCATTGTCCTTTATCCCATGGTCCGTCCGATTAGTCCTTTATATCGGATATCCGATTCTCCATTAGTCCTTTTGGTCAATCTTTGTTGTATGGCTGGATCGGTCTTTTGGTCTATGTTTGTGGATCAGCCTACTGATCTAACCGTTGGATCGGTAGGGTCGTATTTTATGCTTAGTGAGTTAATTAGGAGTTAATTAGTTATTATCTTGTGATTACCCATCCTATGTTATCAGTTTATAATCAATTTCAATTAATTATATAGTTTGTTTAGTGTTTAATCTTATATTACAAAAGAAAAGGAGAGGAAAAAACGTTTGGGACTGGGATCGAACCCAAGACCAAATGCGTTCCATACTGCAACACCACCAACTAATCTACATCAGTTTTGGTGTTGAAATCTGATAAGAAGGCAAAATATACAAAATTGATATCATATCGTCTTCCCCGAATTCCTTAGTCGAACCCTAGTTTTCTAATAAAACGAATTACCAAGCAATAATCCCAGGAATCATGGGGTTATTGCTTGGGTATAAATGATGAACAAAGACATGTTACTAATTGATACTTACAAACCAGAAACGAAGACGAATGGTTTAGTTAACCAAAAAGTCAATAGTGATCGATTTGAAGTTTATTATGAATTTTTAGAAGAAATTGAGAGTAGGGGTTTGGTTTTCGGCACATAGAGATGGTCTAAGAAGGTTCAATTTATAGTATAACAGATCAATTGAACGATTTGGAAGGTTTGACCACACATTTAAACATAACGCCTCGATTAGATATAATAAGGTATGATTGTTGGTAATTGATAACAGGTTATGACGCGGATGCATGTATTTACCAAAAATAATAACCTATCTTTACCAATTACAGATCAAGGCGTGTTGGATTTAAATTCAAACAAGAAAGTCAACTAGGTGTTTGACTTTTGATTAGTTCATTAAAAGTTTCAAACGTGTGTAAATAATATAAGCTTCGATGGAATACACAAACATGCTGCTAGAGCAGCTGGTTTGTGTTGGTGTTGTAAGTTGGTGAATCATTTGGGACACGGGTTCGAGTCCTAGCCCAAACAATTTTTTATATCATTTTTTGATAAAAATTTAATATCCATTCTATACCATAACGAACGTAATGTGGTAAATAATGTCTTGAAAATTTAAAATACGGTGAAACGTCAAGATTCGAAGGATTTTATTAATTAATTATTATGACAAGGTATATAAAAAATACGAAACGTTACATATATGGTCCTGGGTTCGAATCTCACAAGGGGGTTTTCTCATAATTATGAGTTTCCTCCTGAATTGGTGACTTGGTGGTGAAATATGATCGCGTGATAACACTAGTAACATGATGATACTCAAGTGATTCATGGGTGATTCCAATTGACCGTTCAAAAAAAAAAGGTACCCGTGAATTTGTTGCCCTAAAATGTAAGACAAAGTTTCATCAAAATACTTAGAAAAGAACATTAACCATGGCCCTAATTAAATATTAAAGGTTTTGTGGTAATGACAATTCGTTGTAAATTTTATAAAAAGATAATATTTGTTTAACTTATTATATATCTATACAAATATCAACTTAACGTCCATATAATTAGCACGTTAATGTTCAATTAATTCCGTTATACCGCCGTTGCGGTTTACTATACCGTTTCCTCTTCCTTTTTTTAATTCTTAATTTCTCGTGTCACTTTACCATCTCTCCACTAACGGTTTTTCTTATATCTTCTTTCATTTATCCAACCGTCACCCTAACCACCGCACTTAGGATTATATTGTTCAGTTTTGTGGAATTTAAATCTACTCAATAACGATTCATTTGTTGTTGCTTTTATCCTCAATTTGTGTCTTTTGTTTGAATTTTGAATTATGACAACTATGAAATCAAACCATATATTTTTAATCAATTACATCCAGGTATCAAAAATATTACCAAGGAATAGATTTATTGTTGTTTTATTGGCAAATCAAGCGGTTCACAGTTCACACCACATCAATTTAACGGTTATCAGTTTCAACTAATTTAGTGGTTTCCCCAGGCAAAAAAAACGACAAACACGGGATGTAATATGATGTTGGTATGTTACAATGGAGGGCGTCTGAATTGAAGATCATGTGGTGGTGGTCATTTGAATTGGAAGTTCAACTGCGGCGGTGGGAGAGACACGCAAGGTTTATGGTGGAATTTGAGGGCCGGGCTGGAACGGACTCTAATGGTGGGCTGGACCAAACTCTGATGGTGGACGGCCGGCCAGATCGATGACGGATTTGGTGGATCGTGCTTTGTCGTCGACCATGTGAGTGATTTTGTTTTTTAGTGTTTTAATAGATTGATGGGTTCGTACGGGTGGTTGGTTATTTGGGGGGAAATGTCGAGTGTGTGAATTGTTTTGTACAAAATTTGGTGTACACCTCTATGATTCGGCTTCGGGCATATGTGCATTATTTGCTTACATGCTTTGGCAAGGATATTGTCGAAGACGTAGAATTGGACGGTACTGTTTATTATGGTTTCAAAGTTTTTTTTTAATGATGTAGTAGTTGTGATGTTAGGGTGTGATCTTTGTTGAATTCATATATTTTATAGTTTTTTTTTATTTGTTTTATCGTATTTTAATTTAGAATTATTAGTATTTAGAAAAAATTGTGTGTATTACTAACCTAAACTTTTATTGGAACTTAGAACCCTAAAATACAAATGCTTAGAATATTGAGTCATATTAATAATTTGATATTGTAAACGTGTGAACTATTTGGAATTATTGAACTTTGTAATCATATTTTCATTTTGATTTTGAATCAACATTTTAGTTCAAAGAATCAAACGATGAGTGATGTTGTTTGGGATAAAAATGGTTTTTGTTATGTTATGTAACATTTTGGTTTTAAATAAGACATCAAGGAAGGGTGATCTTACTTTCAAAGAAGATCTTTTAATTAGCTAATTAATTTCTAAGGGTTATTGAGCCTGGTCAGTTGTAAAAATTTTTAGCGCAGGCTAAAAAGTGTCTGGGTTCAAATATATGCCGGCAAAGTTGGGTCATTCTTCAATACACATATTTTTTAAGTCAAATGCTTTAGTAGGGTTTTGTAGGCCAGCAAAATGAAAAGAATGTTTTGTATAAACTTAAAATTTTCCGCATCACATATCGTGATACTAACTACGGTCATGATCAACATCCCGTCGCAACGTGCGATTTAGCGTCAACTCGTTTTTTATACATTTATTTGTCAACCAATTTATAGTAATAATCGTAAGTCATATATCAATTACTATATTGCACATATATGCTGGTCACAATATTTATTTATTGTAACACCATAAAGTTAGTAAAATTAAAATATATCTGAAATATAAATAGAAACCTATAACATATACTAACTACCTTGAAAGTGTCAAATCGAGTATAGTATCTCCATCAAACCTAGCTAACGTGACTTAAATAGTTTATGATTAGTGTTTATAAATTCAAATAGTATTTTATTTATGATTGTAAAAGTCCATCGTCGGTAGCAATTAATTACTGGATGTGGTCGACATATGTTCCCTCTCGAGTTCATTTGATTTTTTTTAAGGTTAAGACATTTTTAATGTCGTTTGAATTGATTCAAATATTTTAAAAAACGAAGAAAGTTTCTTCGATGTTAGAGAAACGAGAATAACTACGTGCATTATAAAATAGGGTTTGGTATAATCGCAGCTGGAATGTCTAGCTTGTTTAAAAGATAGAAGATGTTGATTATATAACTCCACACTTAACCACTTTAATTAAAAATAAATGTAAGGTTTTACACGAAGCCCTATACTGAGTGAGCGCAAATTGATAAAAATACATCACGTTATACTAGTGGGTTACCCGCACGTTGACGCGGGATCTAAATACAAATTGCAATACAACAATGTGATTATTTACAAAACGTAAAAATGTAGATTCAATAGTACACCTAGGTAACCAATGTTGTGGTTCGAATAAGCTCTTCTGAAATAAATATTTATCTACTCGTTAAGTGTCAGGTGATTAATTTGACATGTTCTATCAAGCCAAAGTATATATTGAATCCACTAAAACACCTATTTCTTGAGCAATTTGTAAGCATCCTTCTACATGATCAAAGTTAAGCATGCTACATATGTCCAAGTGCATTTGGTTTTCAACATGTTCTCTAATTTATATGAAATAATGAATATGGTTTCAAACTGAAGTAGGTAGTAACCTCTACAAACTAAATATACTTGTTTGTCATTTTTCAACATATTCTTACATTGCATTCTGTTTATTTTCTTCTTGTTTTTCCACGGAAATATATAGTAAATGTAAAGGTGGAGGAGACTAAATAGAAGGCTTACCAACAACATCAATTCTTCCTTCCGTGCATCTCCACTGATCATGTAGTACACTTAGGTACAAGTTTTCCAAATAACTAACAACTATTAAAACTTCCAATAAAGTTTTCAATCAATTAACCTTTTCTTTTCAATCTAAAATCAAGAAATCATTGTTTATATATCAAATTCTATAACAGAAAGACAAACAAAAATATTTCAACAATATACAATCCAACAAAAAACTAAATTTAATAATAGAAATCACTATCAACGGTTAAACACAATTCACAACACGAACCTTAGCAATTCAAACTAAAAATAGATGAATTTACATACCAGACAAAGGAGGCAGATGCAAGCTTCTGCGGTGATATGAAATCAGGCTAAACAAATACAGAAAATGGTAGAAGAAAAGAACATGAATCACACCTGATAATTGAAAAATCGAGTAGGAACTTTGTTTAAATAGAGGGGATTTGAAACTCCTTTGACATTGAATTGGTAACTTCAATTCAAGGCTTTTCGTTTTCGAACCAAAAACGGTTTACAAATCATTAGAGAATTGAATGTGAGGTAGATGGATGAATGAGTTGCATTAGCTATTTGTACAATTGTTATCAAAGGTTGTATAAATTAGAGATTTACATCGTGTCTCTTCATATGTCATTTTAAAAGTGTGACAAAATTACAATCTTATCCATCAAGTTTCTTTAATATAGTACGAGTGGGATCCCCGCGCGTTGCCCGGGTACTTATGTTTTTTTTCTAACGTTGCGTGATGGGTTTTACGTAACTTATTTTTATTATCAATTTGCTATGGCAACTAATAAATCAATCACAAAGAGCAATTGAGTATAAACAAAAACAACAATATAAAATATGGTAGACAACATTATGGATATGTAAATCGCTATAAGATTGCATATCATGTTTTGTTTCTATAGTTATTAATTTGGTAAAATGTTTATGTGGATCACTTCCCTTAGAAAGTACATCTTAGTCAATTGAAGATATAATTTTGATCATCCTAGCAAGCATGTAGCTAGTGAGTCATTCTGGAAAAGAACTTGCAACAAAAACACCAAAAATAAGTTTTGAACTAACGTAAGTTATAAATCACAATTAAGTCTTATCATGTGCTTATATGGAGAGTTTAACTTTGACACTCATTTCTTCTTTTACTAGGCCACAGGATAGCTAATGATACATCTTAATAGTGGAAGTACTCGTAGGAATGAGTAACATCTACTTGGTTGAACACTTCTCTATTGTATTTCTCATTGACAAGTTTCACCATGCCTATCATAAAATAAAAATATATATATAAATGGGTTTTAAAAGGGCATGCCAAGTGGGCTGGGTAACGGGGTAAAACAGGATGTCAAAGTAGGTATATTTCATATCAAGACGTTATGTCGGGTCGGGCTTGTTGACCATCAACACTTGTCTATTTATTCCAAAAGTAAAATACCAAATCTAATATAATATAATTGCATAAGTTATTATAATGCCAATGGATTTAATTATTTTAATAAGGAATTACGTATGGGAATGGAATGTTTTAACTATTTGGAATCATGTATTCAAATGGAGGATCGTGCCATGAGGCAAAGAATAATCAAATTCATCTGAAAGAAACCACATGTGTTTCATCACATCTAGAGGTGGTGATTTCACAACCGATCTACTTAACTGGTAAAAATGCTAAATAAAAGAAACAAGTAAAATGGGTCAAAAGTCATCTAAAATGTATTTCTCTAAGAAAAGGAGTTGAGTTCACGCATCTTAAAATGACAAAATTACCATATTGTCCATCTAAAAGGCCTTATAAATGTAGAATTTTTTAAAATGCCTCCATGTTTTAAAATTAAGTTGTTAAAGTCATATTGTCACCTTTCATGCAGTTGAATTGAATGAATGTCTGCACCATCGGGAATTCCCTAGGAAGCAAGTCGTCACAATTCTGCCAAGTTTATACTCTTCATAGAAAGTTGCATTTTTTAGCAGCAAATAAGGAAAAAAATGAAATTGCAAGCTTTCCTATTTTTGTTTCAAACAACTTAAGGATACAATATTATGTGTTGTAGTTATGTGAAATAGCAGTTAAATAAGGAAACAATTTTAGATGCAAGTGTAAAAACACTAAACGGAAACATAAGGAATCAGTGATAAGCCGTATTGACCTTTGACACAACATAAAGTTTTAGTTTTTTTTTTGTTTTGTTTAATTGTTGTACAGAACATCAACAATAATTGTTTGCCAAAACAATAGATTCCAAAATTTAGTTTGGCAATTTTAAATAAGCCCTATATATGCACAAATTCTCTATAAGTCATAGAAATGCATAATAAGTGCAAGGGTAAAATGAAAAAAAAAATATTTGAAGGAATAAGTTGAAAGTTGTTTTGGTTGGAACAACTGAAAAATTTGATGAGGTATGAATGTTGGTACTTCTTATGTAACCAACCAGACTATTGTTTTTTTAAAGACCTTTGGGTGTGTTCTACCATCTTTCTATCTTTTGGTTAGAAATTAAAACCATAGCAACAAACCTAACTTAGGGTTAGAAATTTGGCAAAAAAATAAAATAAAGGGCTGGAAATTGGCATACGATTCGAGAAGTTTAGCCTCCAACAAGGCGGCTAGTTTCAAGTAGTGCAACTTTCCTACTCGAGGTAGCCTGTAAACATACGCATGAAGATGTTGTAAATGGGCGGGTCTATGATAACATGCTTCATGCACTTCTAAGAATTCAGATTTGAGATGAAAGTTTCTTGAAACCACCAAATAGGATACCCTAATCAAGATTCAAAAAAATTAATTCAGTCTATAATTCATCTTTAGAAAGATTTATAAAAAAAAGTCTATAATTCAATACTTTTATATATTTATAAGAATATATACAACACAATACAAAACATAAACAAAGAGCACGGTAGACTAAGAACACTATATAAAACATGTGAAATAGAAGGAAGTTTTGTTTAAGCATTTCATATGATAGACTAAGAACACTATATAAAACATGTGAAATAGAAGCAAGTTTTGTTTAAGCATTTCATCAAGCGGTTGGTGTGAGGCTTAAAACCTTCAAATTATAAGCAAAATGCTGAATATGAAACCTAATACATGTACATAGAACCAATGTACAAATATAATGCATATCCAAAAGAATTTACATTGAACCGTATATATTAAAACATAAAGAAAAACCATAATAAAAAACAACCTGCAAATTGATTTCCAAAATCATCAGCAACATAGACCTACAAAATAGATTTGTGAAGATGCGATTGAACCAAAAAAACACTAAACAAAAAGTAATAATGATATTAATGTGTGAAGATGATACCTTCGGGTTTGAATTGGATTTGAGGGAGTTGATTGATATTTTCACATTGTTTTTGTTATGGCATTGGAGCTGGAAAACTCCTTTATAAAGGGTAATTGAAGCAACGATGGTTCACATTCAATTGTAGCGTCGCATTCATGGAGATTAAATTAGGTGTTTTAAGGAGGAGCATTGAAGTGGGTGTTAAAAACCAGACTCTTCCCATACCAGCATTCAATTGGTTGTTTATGAACAACTAGTAGAAACCTGCGCGTTGCGGCGGAGCGGAACTATGTTTCGCAATTGCATTTGGTCAATCACGTTGTTGGTGTTGTACATTATGCAAACATATTGATATAAATCGCTTGCCCTTTCTCTCTTGGTAGACCCCTGCTCCTTAATTTGCCACCTCTTCCGGTTCTGTTACCGTTGCCATCCTTTATGACTTACTATTACTCGTGATGGTCAAGAAATGTAGCGGAGGTCGGAATAAGAAGCGAGACTAAAGAGCCACCAAGGGGTTTAATTTCAGAAATTTCAAGGGCTTTAATTGCGGTTTGTTTCTTCGATCTCGAATTGCAATGTTTATTATCCCAATTCTTTTATGGGTTATCATGTATTTATGTATATGAAATCAAGCACTTATTGATTCATTAGATGTATGAAATCCCAATTCTTCCTAGGGGTGTACAAAAAGCTCGCGGCTCGAGGCTCGCTCGAAAAAAGCTCGGCTCGAAGAGGCTCGTTTTGTTTTTGAGCCGAGCTCGAGCCAGGGGTGTGCAGCTCGTGGCTCGGCTCAATGGCTCGACTCGTGGCTCGGCTCGATGGCTCGACATATGGCTCGACTCAGGCCTGTGTATGTGTAATTAATATATAGATGAAAATAATATATTTTTGCTCCAAACCCAATTCTAAAATTCAAAATTTGAAAATCTCATTCATACTACCTATCTACCCCATCTTTTCATAATAAATAAACCATAACTTAGAAAAATAAAAAAAAATATATATATATACATGATTATGTGTAATTTTATTGTTTTTTATTTAATAAATATTTGTAAAAAATCTAAAAAAATATAACGAGCTGGCTCGAGCCAGCTCGAGCTCGGCTCGAACATTTACGAGCCGAGCCGAGCTGGCTCGGTTTAAGTTCGAGCTCGAGCTCGAGCTGGGCCTGGCTCGGCTCGACTCGGCTCGCGTACAGCCCTAATTCTTCCTTCCAAAGAATAATAAGTGCTTGATATCATATACATAAATACATGATAAACCATAAAAGAATTGGGATAATACACATTGCAATTCGAGACCAACAAACAAACTGAAATCAAAGCCCTTGAAATATGAAGATGAAGCACTTAACATGATCTAATTAGTCATTCACCACCTAATTAATTGTAAATAAATGTGTTGTATTAAATTTGTCTTGTTAAGTAAATGATATTACAATTTTGCTCCAAATAATTAATATATAGATGAAAATAATATATTTTTGCTCCAAACCCAATTCTAAAATTCAAAATTTGAAAATCTCATTCATACTACCTATCTACCCCATCTTTTCATAATAAATAAACCATAACTTAGAAAAATAAAAAAAATATATATATATACATGATTATGTGTAATTTTATTGTTTTTTATTTAATAAATATTTGTAAAAAATCTAAAAAAATATAACGAGCTGGCTCGAGCCAGCTCGAGCTCGGCTCGAACATTTACGAGCCGAGCCGAGCTGGCTCGGTTTAAGTTCGAGCTCGAGCTCGAGCTGGGCCTGGCTCGGCTCGACTCGGCTCGCGTACAGCCCTAATTCTTCCTTCCAAAGAATAATAAGTGCTTGATATCATATACATAAATACATGATAAACCATAAAAGAATTGGGATAATACACATTGCAATTCGAGACCAACAAACAAACTGAAATCAAAGCCCTTGAAATATGAAGATGAAGCACTTAACATGATCTAATTAGTCATTCACCACCTAATTAATTGTAAATAAATGTGTTGTATTAAATTTGTCTTGTTAAGTAAATGATATTACAATTTTGCCCACTTTAATGAAAATAAAATGACTAATTTGGCCATTTAGAACTCATTATATAGTATATATATATATATATATATATATATATATATATAGTATAGATATAAAATCTTAACCGAGTAGACGAGTAGTATTCACACACTATTAAGCAAAACATACGTTTATCATCTTTCTAATTGTAGGACTGATTTTTCGTTTGAATCCAAACCAACAATTTGATCAATGGCAAAGCTTATTCAGGACTGGGGCATTTTTGGCATGGTAATGTAAATTTCTTTGATTTGTCTGAAAATTTTATATATTTAGAGTCCAGCCCCCACCGGTTTGAAAAAATTGAGTCTCATGACTTTCACCCCTCATCATCTAAAAGTTTAAGCTCTGCCAATGAATTTAATTGTGCGTGTTAAACCCGGTTCAAAGAGGAAACACAGAACTGAGCATTTGTTAGGTATGAGGATTAACAAGGGATGAAGCATAAACGTACAAAATGGAAAAGGCTACAAAATGAAAAACCAAGGTTACAAAATGATTCGCATGAAATTTCGGTAGCAATTCGACTTGTATTCAATATGAGCAAAGGTTACAAAATAGAAAACCAAGGCATGTATTTATAGCGAAGGCTTATGAGCATTAGGGTGAGCGGGGTGATCCGTGGTGGCCACTCCGTGATGGCCGTAACCATCACAAACACCGCCCCGCCAATGTAATCACGCCTGCGATACGAAATGGCCGTGACCGCCATCACACTCCAATTACTACTCTCCCCAATATTTTATTATTATATCCCTACCTATATCCATTGTTAAAAATTTTTTTTTTTGCTAAATTAAACATAAACATTACATAGCACACTCACAAACCTAAATTAAAACATTAATTAACCTAAACTTTTACATAAAAACTTAAACATTAACCTAAAACATTACATAATCCTAATTAAAACATTTATTAAACCTAAATTATTTAAACACACATACGGAGAGTAGTTATCCCAATCCTCTAGAGTGTACTCCGGCGACGAGACGTCACGATCGCTATCACGACCGCCCGACCTAGCGTCCGATCGTATGCAGCCGAAACCAGGACTTGGAAGACGATACGGAAGATGATACGGTTCATCATCGATATTCACATACTCTGCACCAGTGTCACTTTTGTACCCTTCCTCATTTGGAACCGGGGTAGGAGGATTTGGCGTGAAGTTTGTTTGTCTCACTCCAACTTGTAGTTTACTCAATCCCAACACAACCATAGTGTAGTCATGGGCCAGATAAATTCCTCATTTGTAAGCGGAGCATCTGGATCCATACCTGCTTGACTTGGTAAAGGAGGAATGGTTATTAGTTGGTTTGGAATGTTGAGTCGTCGAGAAGTGTAGAATGGTTGATGAGGAGGAGTGTACACTGTAGGATGAGGAGATGACATTGGTTAAGGTTGGAGAAGAGGAGATGACACTGGTTGTGAACATCGATGGCGAGAGTATCGCATGAGGTTGGAAGGTCTGGTTGTTTCGTTATGATGACCACCACCCATATCTTTTTTTTTTGTAGATTGAATAGTGTGAGTGATAATTGTGACTAATAATTAGTTTTCTGCTCGGTATTTACAGGGTGACAAAACTAGCCGTTTAAAAACTAACCGTTTGAAAAGTAGCAGTTTGAATATTAAATACTATTCGTATATTATTATTATTTATTTATTTAATAAATTTACTTTTTATGTTTTTTTATTTTTAGTTTTAATGTTTTTTATTTATGTATGTTTTAATGTACAATGTTTTTATTTTATTTAAAAAAAATTGAGTGTGATGTGTATCATTCCACCCTATGGGATTAGTGATGAATGTGCTGGAGTGTGATGGAAATGAGATGGCACAATATTATTGGGTGTGATAGTGTGATAAAATCACACTACACACCATCCACCCTTACAAAATGGAAAACCAAGACATGTATTTACGCTGTGTTCCCAAGTTTACTAAATAAAAGAAAAGAAGAGAAAGGATTATTAGGAGAGAAAAGAAAGGAAAATATATAATTTTATTTCTTGTTCCCGAGTTGAAAGGAAAAGAAAAGAAACTAAAGACTTTATGTGTTCCCGAGTTGAAAGGAAGAGAAAAGAAACATATATTTTACAATTATACCCTTGTAAAATTTTATTATAGGTTAAATGAGAGGGTAAATTGAGTTTTTTCCCAAACTAGTGTAGTTAGAAAACTTATTTACTAAAATGGGTAGTTTTAAAAATATTTACCAAAATGGATAGTTGGTTGTTAAATTCAAGGAAACTCTAACATTTTACATTATCACTCCTAATCTTATTGGTTAATTTATATTCATCAACTAATCATTCATTTAATCATTTTTAGAATATTATAAGTTTTATTTTCTTACTTCTAATTTAGAAAAACAAATTATAATGCATAATTAAATTTCTATTTTTCCTATTTTTGGTTAGTCACGTTTTCTTTTCTTTTCTATGTCGTTTTTTTTTCAAATGACCAGTCCACCAGTTCCTAATTGTCTAACTTAATACCAAAATACCAAAAAAAAAAAAAAAACCAGAATAAAAAAAGCTTTAAACTAAAAAAATATAAAGGGTACCTGTTAATTCTTAAAATAAAAATTATAACTACTAAAACATTACACTTCTATATTTATTTTTTACTTTTAAATAGGGGTCCAAATGAGCCGAGCCGAACCCAAGTTTGACTAGGCTAGAGCTCGTTTATTATATGAAAGCTCGAGCTCGTTTATTTTATAAATCATATTCATTATTATTCAAATATATATTTAATATATTAATTCAAAATTATATAAATAGTGGGCTTATTTATGCTCGCAAGCCAGCTCGAACTTGATAAGCGATGCTCGGACTCGTTTTCTAAACACGCTTGTTTTTAGGGCTGGGCTGAGGCTTGTGTTTCTTAAAGTTCGGGATTTACGGGTCATTTCAAGCGTAGCTGAAGTAGCTCGAGAGTAGCTCGGTTTGTTTGTTCCCCTACTTTTACTCTATTTTATTCTATTTTTGTTTTTGTATTTTTGGTATTAAACTAGAAATATAGAATAAAAATAAATAAAACCTAATAAAAAATATTACATCAAACCTAGAAATTTAAGGATACTAAAGAGGTTGAAAAAAAAAAACAAGACGTAGATATAAAATAATAAAACTGTTCTTTGAAGCTAGAAAAAAGATTTATTTATGTATTATAAAATGTTTATTTCCAAACTAAAATTAACAATATATCTTTTTAGTTTGAAACTAAAATATCGTAAGACATGGAAAAGAAAAGAAAACGTGACTAACTAAAAATAGGAAAAATAGAAATTTAATTATGCATTATAATTTGTTTTTCTAAATTAAAAGTAAGAAAATAAATTATCGTTCAAAAAAAAAGTAAGAAAATAAAACTTATAATATTCTAAAAATGATTAAATGAATGATTAATTGATGAATAGAAATTAACCAATGAGATTAGGAGTGATAATGTAAAAAGTTAGAGTTTCCTTGAATTTAACAACCAACCACCCATTTTGGTAAATATTTTTAAAACTACCCATTTTGATAAATATGTTTTCTAACTACACTAGTTTGGGAAAAAACTCGGGTAAATTGGTAAATGATATACTTATTTTTTTTACTTTCCCTTCCTTCCGCTTCCTTCCAATTTGGAAGGATTGTTATTTAGAATAATTTTCCTTTCTCTTCCCTCAACTTCTTTCCTTTAATGAAACTCTGGAACACAAAATTGTTCTCCTTTCTTTCCGCTTCATTTCCTTTCCTTCTATTATTAAACTCTGGAACATAGTGTTATAGCAAAGGCTAATGAGCATGATCCCTTATAGGTATATGGCTTTCAAGCCCTTGATCCTTGCAGGCGTATGGGTCCAAACACCTGGCTCATGAGCCTGTTAGGTTTTCTAAGATAAAATCCATACAAATCAACTATCAGACGCTACCGAGACACACATACATATCAACCATGACCATATAACCTACATACCTAGCTAGGGACATACATGTAGCGTATTTACAGACTCCCCCTTGGACCTAGCTAGATAAAAACAGTTCTTTAATTCCACCTTTAAAAATCTTCAACAACAATAATCTTTTCACGATTAGTCTTCATAGCCTCACCCGTTGCAGCTTTGTCCAATCTCACCCCAAGTGCACATTGTTGACGAAGTAGAAACGTACAACTCACTGGAATCTCATCGCTTGATCAATATCGGTTGCATCAAAGTCTATTTCATTCAGGAACATAGTCTTGATGTCAGCCTTAGAAAAGTTCATCACCTACATTGGATCCAGCAACCTTATCTTTCAATAAATTTTTCCCTTTATTCTTAAAAACGATAACCGCTTCACCCGTACAAAAATCATAATACCATAACATAAACTTATTAGAAAAGTCTTGTTCGATTGGCATCATGGGAATTTCCTTGGGAGGCTCGATCTTCATCTTCCAGATCAGTTGGTTTGTCTAACGATTGATATTCTTAGTCTTGTAGCTCCTTGCATATTGAGGTTTCAGATAGTTCCACGAATTCAAGCTCTCCCATCGTAACTGTTAAGCAAAGTGACCATGATGAGCACCTTGGTTTAAAAAAGCGCGCCTGCATTTGGGGCGCGGGGCGATAAGAAAAACGCTTTTTTTTTTTGTCGAAAAGCGCTCGACTCCATGAAGCTCTCGGGGCGGCGCTTTAAGCGCGGCCCTTTAAGCCTGGCGCTTCGGTAGCGCCTCGGCCAAAAAAACCATTTTTTGCCTATTCTATTTAGCCCACATATAAAGATGAAGAAAACATGAAGTAACTTAACATAAACATTAAAGAAGAAGAATAAAAAGAACATCATAATATAGAAATTGTGAAGGAGAAAAAGAATTGAAAACGAATTGAAGGAAATCGTATGAATAGGAAATCGTTTGAAGGAAAAAAACAAATTGTAAAGAAGAAATCTGAACAATTGAACATACCTGTACAAAAGATTGATCGATTTTGGCTGCAATGAAGAATCTTACTGTAATCTGGAAGTTTTTTTGTTAGGGTTTGTTGGCCGCCATGCTTTGTTTTGTCTAGGGTTTAGAATCATATAACCAGGACTCCCTTTTATTTTATTTTTTTGTTAAAGGCTCAAATAATATCTGTCCCAAACTCTAATTGTTGGGCTATATAAATCAAACCAAAAGTGATTTCTGGGCCGAGCAGAGACCATGTTTAATGTTGATTAAGACTTTCAAGTGTATTTTGACTTTGTATAACTATGTGCTTCATCGTTTTTATGTTTTGAATATGCTTTGTAAGACTATTTGGTGTGGAATGGGGGAGGTTGGTCGGGGTGGTGATGTGGCAAGAATCCCGATCGGGAACACCGCCCCCCCCCCCCCCGTAAATTTTTCGGGGAAAACGGGGATATCCTCCCGTTTGAACCGAGGCTCTTGATTGGTTGATTAATTTTGAACGTTGGGTGTGGGGACAAGGCATATAGCCGTTTGATATTTAAAAAAAAAAATAAATAAATAAACCTTTTACCTATATATAAATAAACCTTCTGTCTAAACACAATCATACAAAAAAATAAAACCTTCCATCAACACAACCATACACACAACTATATTCTTCCATCTCCACAAAATTTATAAAAATTCAATTTGTTACCATGAGTTCGTCGGAGGAGGAGGAACAAAATGTGATAAACTTTTACGTTGGCGCAATGATGGAAACGGCAAAAATTATAGCCGAGTTGGAAGACGAAAGCGATAGTGAAGCGTCTTCGGTACCATTGACACGGAGCGCGGCGCTTGATAGAGATCGTGAGGGTATGTTTTTATTTTTTTTGTTAAAATGTTTTATTTTTTTTGTTAAAATTGTTTATTTTTTTTGTTAAAATGTTTTATTTTTTTTGTTGATATGTTTTATATTTTTTGTTAATATGTTTTATATTTTTTGTTAATATGTTTTATTTTTTTGAAGGTGCACACGAACGTTTGGTGGCCGATTATTTTGACGAAAACTGTGTTTACACGGACGAACAGTTTAAACGTCGTTTCCGAATGAGTAGAAGATTGTTCGAACGAATTGCCGATGATTTAGCTAATTATGATGAATTTTTTACACTACGATACGATGGTAGAGGGAAACGGGGTTTTACGACCCTACGTGTCAAGAAGCAGCAAGGAAAGACGTCGAACGATTATATGGTGTGATCAAGGCGAAGTGGCATATAATAGAACGACCAGCACGTGCATTCCATCCACAAAGATTGAGATACATTATGTACGCGTGTTTGATACTTCATAACATGATAATTGAAGACGAAGGTCGTGCGATATGCGTTTACGATCCGAATGAGATTGAAGAAGTGCTCGAGCCAGTTGACGAGGGACAACAAGAATCAAACACGTGGGCGTTACACGATGCTACTATGAATGGAAACCTTGTTTCGGATCTCGTTGATCACATTTGGAATAATTTTCGTGTCGACGACAATGACGAGTAGTTTTTTTTAGTTTTTTTTAATGAACTTTAGTTTGTAATTTAATTTTATGAAATTTCGGTTTTTTTTATTATTTACGTTTTTTTTACGTTTTTTTTATTATTTACGGTTTTTTTTATTAATAAAAAAATAATTATGAAATATAAATTATATAATTAAATAAAAAGGAAAAAGAATAAAAAAAGGAAGGGGAATGGGGGAGTTGGGGGAAACCAATGTTTTAAAAACCGGTACGTACCGGCCGGTATTACCGGTAATACCGGTTACCGGGTGTGTAGCCGGTACGAAACATGCCGGTAAATTGGGAAAACGGCATCTGAATCATACCGCCGGTAAGTTGGTTTATACCGGTACGAACCGGCGTACCGTACCGGCCATAAACCGGTTTTGGCAGGTTTTGTGATGGTGAAGACTCTTCACTGAAGAGTATATGTTCTTCAGAGGCGACGGTGGTTAGAATGAAGTGATGGTTTCGAACGGTGGCAATACAGTGTGTAACAAAGTTGTTCACCGTGAATACAGCACCGGCTGCCACCGTGCAGGAGATTGTTGAGATGGTGAATACACCGATGCAGATTTCTTCTTCGGTTTCCTGTTCTTCGAACGAGGGTGCTAATCATGTTGACCAGGAGAATAATAATAATATTAATAATAGTAGATCGGCTCTTGTGGAAGATGAAGGACAACTAGAAGAATATTAATAATTACATGTGTGTGTTTTTACACATAGTTCAACTATGATATTTGTTAATCTTTGCATGACAGATTGACAGCACAATATATCAGCTATATTAGATGTGGTCGACATGTGTTGGTATTATATGAAGGTTATGAACACTCCACCCGGTTCAACCACCCGGTACAACCCGGTTCAACCGGTTGAACCATTTTTAAGACAAATCCGGTATGACTTAAAAACCGGTTTTTAAAACATTGGGGGAAACCATTTCCAAAGTTTGGGGGAGAAAATGAGGGAAATGACATGGCGCTGATGTGGCAGTTGGGGGAGTTGGGGGAATGGGGGGCACACCATATAGTCTAAGTGTTCAAGGGTGTTTTAAATCATGTTTTTGTGTTTATGTTTGGTTACAAGGTAGAATATGTCATACTGACATATATAAATATTTTTTATATTTTTTTAATATTAGGCGCCTCGCACACGTGAAGCTCTCACCTCGGGCTTGAAGCCCCGCGCCTCGGATTTTGGAATTAAAGCGCCTCGGAGCGCCTCGCACCTTTTTAAGCCAAGATGAGCGCTTCAATCTGCATTTATCATGTTCAAGCACTTTAATCTGGATGTGCTTGAAATACTGAATTCCTTTCTCCCATCTAATATCTATGCCCCTTAATTGGAGAACATACATCCAACAAATAATACGACCCTTCGAATAACTTGTATCTTTCTGGTAGAACATAGCTTGAGGAGGAGTAGGAACTTTCCAATACCTCTTCAAGTCTAGAAACCGTTAATCGAACAAAGCTTTCTTTTCTTCAGCCTTTTTCATTATCTCTTCAGGAATAGGACCAGAGTTGGAATTAATAACATTTTCAACTTGCTGAATAACATCTTCTGTAAGATCAGGAACCCTTGCACTACTATTATCAACACAGTACTCCGGGTATTTTTCATGGATTATATCTTCCATCTCAACATCTTCATATTCTTTATACTCAGAAGAATCAAAAGTGGGCTACTTTGGAGCTTCCTTCCATAGGAGAAGGAACATCTTGGGGATTAACATTGAATAGCCTGGATGTTAAACACACGATTTTTTGTGAATTTTCCCTGAACAGCTCATCTTAAATACCTTGCTGTAATGAATTATTTTTCATAAATTCTCAATATGTTTATATCACAAAATAAAAATAGCGATGACTTGAAAACATATACGGGAACATAGAGTAAAATTTGTGGAGTCTAATTTGGAGGATAAGTATTTTATACAAGTTTGTTTTTGTACCTCAAAATCTGCCATCAAAACGCTGATTTTGAAAACTAAAGATAATTGCTTATTGGATGATTTTCTTGACTTATATGATGCTAGTCATGGGTAATGATTGTTAAATGAGTTGTTAGCTAATGGTGTGATAACTTTACATGATGGATAAATTTCATGACATTGCTATGTTTGATCGGATGTGGCGGTCCGGTCAAAGATAGTATTTATATGTCCTAAATTACCTCAACTAATGTAGCAGTGGAAACAAAGGGTGTCGAACCACGAAGAGTTTATGGTTGCTGAAATAGGTTTAGTTGATTAAAAAGTTGTCACTTATGAAGTTTAGTCAATTATGAAGTTGCATGTTTTTGTTCATTTAAGAAAATTGGTTGGAAGGAATTTGATTATTTTAATAAAACTTGAAATTGAATTGTAATAAAAATAATGGAGAACAAATTGGATTGTAAACAATTGATGAAAAAGATCACACCTGGGTTTCAACAAATGAAGTGTAAGGTTTTCACAAATGGGTCAAACAATATAATGCAATTAGTATTAACGGGTTGATTGTTCAATAGGTTTAGGTATCAAGAATCATCAACATCAAAGATGGACAATAATATACTTCATTACACTAGAACATACAACCCTAGGTTTGTGTTAAAGCAAGATGTTCATGACACTAGAAATTGGCATAAGATCAATTAACTAAAATGACTTCAACATAAGATTAATCACGATTTAACACAATTGTTCAAACACACAATCAACACAATTAGGAATTTAAAGAAATACCCAAATGTTAAACGCTAGAACCTCAAATGTTTACACCCAAGTGTGATACAAAAGGATTAGCAACTCATGGCCATAGAGCTTGATTATTCAATAATAGGTCTTCAAATCTTGAAAATGAGAGTGATTGAATGATTTTGAATTGGGGGAAATGATTAGGATTGATGGAATGGAATGGTGGAGAACGAGATACTCAATCATGAGCCTTCAAGGTGTTTTAAGGCTAACCAAATCGAAACTCCCGTTCATAATCTTCATTAAAAGAATTAAAACCCGAGTTTGACTAGAAGTGGAGTCGGTGACGCCGACCCATTTTGGCTACAAGAATTCTCGCTGTCTTACCACGTTTTCTGCTCTCCTCCTACAGAAGTGGCGTCGGTCACGCCAGATTTGGCATAGGCGATGCCAATTTGCCCTGGAGCGTTTGTTTCAACCTTTCTTGCTCGGTTAATCCCTCCTTATGCTTCCAAGATGTTCCAAAGCTCCAAAATTGCACCTTTTTCATGTCAATGTCTGAAAATCATAAAACACATCAACGTAGTTCTATTCCACAATCTTTTATATATTAATTACCCATTTTAGCTTTGTTAACTCTCGTGCTTTTACCAACCCATCAATGTTTCTACTTAGACTTTTTGATGACTTTGAACTTATGCGAACATTGTAATAACGATTTGAATGATATGAGAGTCTAATGGCCACCGACGGGTCGTCAAGTCAACTTAATGTATGTGTTACACTTGAGTCACACTAAACACTTGGATCATTAAGAGTTATTAGATAAAAGGGCTTGTAAAAAAAATTGCATGAATGTGTACTTATAGAGTAAAACTTGTAAGAGGGAGTAGTTAGCGGGTCACCTATTATCTTGTGGATTTTTGGATTACTATCTGATCAATGCAACC
This sequence comes from Ambrosia trifida, assembly GCA_028751855.1. Lineage (NCBI taxonomy): Eukaryota > Viridiplantae > Streptophyta > Magnoliopsida > Asterales > Asteraceae > Ambrosia > Ambrosia trifida. The sequence goes on from CM054123.1 coordinate 51,353,031, forward strand.
AAAGATGAGTTTCAGTAATTTCTTAAAAGCATGCATCTCTGGGTAGGATTCCTGGGAGGAATATGTTTCCTTATAATACTCTAGTTTAAATTTCATGTCCATAGTTTAGCTAAACTACCTCTATCATTGAATGTCCTTACACTTTTACCAAATCAGATGTCGGGGTAAAACGGGGTATTAATTGATAACGCTATTAGGTTTGACAAACGTCACACCGTGATGGGAGTAGGGTGTGAACTTTTGACCTTAACTTATCACCATTGTTAATAGACAATGGTGGAAGGATTAAACTCAACTTAGTCAGTTTTTGGTACTACTTGTTTAGTTGCTTAGTATTGGGTTAGCTACCCATGACTTAGGTTCAAAAACTCTTTTATTCTGTTCTTAGTTCTTGAATAACGTAACTTGTGAACTCACCAGCTTTATGTTGAAACACTGAACATGCTTTTGCAGGCCGCTAGGTATGGCTCACTTTAGGACATGCATTCATGGAGTCCTTTATCAAACACTAACTACTATTTTATTTTGTATTACTTTTACAATGGTTTTTGGGCGCGTTTGTTTGCGCAAATTTAAACGGGTACTTTTATTTAATGCTTCCATAATGTTTTAATAAACTCTGAGATTATTATTTTTGGATTTTTAAAATGAGCTAAATGATTTCATACATTTAGAGTCGTTCATGTAACTAATGGCAAGGAAGATCTTGGTTTGTCATGCGCCTTGCGGTAAAACCCCGCAGTGGATTTTGAGTGTGTGACAAGGGTGAAGTTCACCTTCTTCAACTCTAGGTAGGAATAGTAATCTAATATTCGAGATACAAACTGCTATTATTGTTTACAAATATCTCCCTAAACTTAGAAGTGAAGTTTATTGGAACACATCCTTTCTTAATAATCCTTCACAATCTCTCCTTATCCTTTTTAGACATCTTGCCACGACCTAGAGATTTCTTTGTCGTGCTAATGGGCTCCCCTGAGTGGATGCACTACCTGCAGGATCATCGCCATGGGTCTTGCTCTTCATAGATCTTCTTGAGTACATATGAGAAACTAACCCTCTCGATGTTGTAGATGAGCTTCCAACCCAGTTGCACCTTGACCGCTACCATTTCCAACTTGATCACCCTTATCACCACCATCATCATCCTCCTCTTCTACTTCATTTTGTATCTAATTCAGATTCACCACCCTCCTCCTCGTTGCCTTAGATTTGGGAAAGATCTTCTTTCAATTTATCCAACTGTTCTTGCAGCTCTTTGTTTTTAGACTCATATAGCGTCATTCTCATTCCATACTAAGAATATGTCAATCTCAGTTGAGTCACTTCAGACTTCAAAGAGTCAGTTTCATCCTTGGCACATTTGAGCATAAGCATCACAGCCGTCTCTCGTTCTACCATGGTCTTGATCATTCTTTTGTTAGCCAAGTTCTCAGTAGCTTGAACTTGAACTAAGCTTAAGAAATTGTTGATCTGAGCTTGGAGAGCTATAAACTGAGATTCATAGGGAGATGGACTAGTAGATGTTCCAGCAGTCTGTTGACTTTGTGGAATGCTAAAACGTTCCACAAGATTGCGGAAAGTTTCATCAACAGTCTGTGAAGACTGGAACGGCTGAAAAGCAGAGGTGATGGCAGATGAAAATGAAGTTTTCACTAATGTAGCTACAGAGGCCCCAGTTCTTGGCATTGGAACGCGCAATATTGAAAAGGTAGATGGAACTAGGGATGAGCATACAAGGCCGAATACCGATCCCGTCCCGTCCCGATACCGTACCGAACCGATACCGAACCGAGGGGTTTCGGGATCGGGATCGGTATCGGTACCCATATTTATGGATTTTCGGTTTCGGTATTATCAGTATCGGTACGGGATTGGTATGGTATCGGTATTTTAAGGTAAAATACCGATACCATACCGGTACCGTACCGTATGTGTTCGGTATCGGTATCGGTTTTTTGGACTTTTCGGTATCGGTATTGTCGGTATCGGTTCGGTACCGATACCGTCCCGAGCTCATCCCTAGATGGAACAGGTGTTGTAGTAATGGAAGTTTTTGATTCTACTATTGTTGTAGATTGAGAATGAGAGGGGCCAATTACAAAGTTTAATCTCTGCCTTTTAACTCCTTCAGACATTTTCTTGAGCTACTTTGATAACTTGGCCCCTTCCTTCACATAAGGCCTTTTCTTTTTACCTCCTTTAGCTTGCGAAGCCGCTGGAATTGTTTCTGATTCAGGATTGAAATCAGGGTCAATTGCATCACCTCCTACCACATCACTTGATGATTGACCCTATTTTAACCTGGCTATTTCTGCTTTTCTCCTTTTATCCTCTTTCTTCTTTTCCTGAAAACTTATCCACTGTGCTCTAGCTAGTTCATCACCATGAAAATCTAGCTCTGGTTCTGACAATGGAGCACCTACCGGTTGGGGTTCTTCACTTGCAACCCCCTTACCCAAATGATGGACTAGAGGGCTTGAAATTAGAGAAGTCTGAACAGTGGTGTTGAATTCAGTAATAAGTTCTTCAGTTGAGAAAAGAATATCTGGAAATCTGATGTCAGGAAATTCAGGTTCAGGTGTTTGTGACTCTGCAGGTGTTGAAGTGGTAAGATCTTCAGCTTGAGTTACTGCCGTAGCAGCTCTTCCCTGCTCATCTTGAGGTTCAGTAGCTAGAGTAATGTCTTCTACATCAGGAATGTTGTTATCATATCTCCACTGATCATTTGGGGGGGGGGGGGGGGGGGGGATGTATTTAGCTCTAGCAATATGTCCAATCATTCTCTTGCCTGATGGTTTCCCTTTAACTCTTTGCCGATATCCTTTGAACTTTGAAACAGTTTGTTCCCGGCCTGTTCAAAACTAAAGCAACCATTGCACTTAGTTATTGCTTGGATAAGTCGTCATATCCCTATGACGCGGCCCGAGAAACTGAATAATAACATGTGCCAGATACTTGTATGTTGGACTTAAAGTTGGATTTGTTCAGGGTCTTCACTAAAACATCATCATCATACTTGATTCTCATAAAGCATCCACAAACTAGAAGATCTGGTGGTGGGGATTGTAACTTTCCATAAATTTTCCATTTGTCACTCAACGATCGAACTTCGCTTATGTCTTTTTTTTTTTTTTTTTTTTGAGGATCAACGAATCAAATGATATTTCTGTTCCAATTTTTGCCTCTTCTTTTCCCTCTGAATCAAACTTTTTTTTCCCATACTCGTTAAGTTCCTATTAGTATCCATGATACAAGTCGGATCCTAGATGTAGAAATATAAGATAAGAAGGTGGATCTCTTCTACATCGAAATCAATGAGATTCTCGCGGATACAAAACATTCAATTAAAAAAATTTAACCAAATTTCCTTCATGTTGAGGCAATCAAGAAAGTTGCATAAGTAAATATATAACCTACAACAAAAGTGGGCTAATCAAACCAATCTTGCTTATTCAATGAAGAGTTCCACCAGTTTATCTCTCCAACGAATTAAATTTGCTAAAGGTGTGCGTTCATGTGCCCATGCTAAAGTTTCAATCAATTCCTGCTAGTATCCACGCTAGGAATTAAAAGCATAAATCCAGTAGCCCAAACAAGATGTCCAACTAAAAACATCCAATTATATCCATTAATAAGTTGTGAAGAGTTTAACCATAAATAATCTCTTAAACAGCCCATCAATAAAGTGGAAGATTCATTAAACTGTGAAACATTCCCATACCATAATGTAATGTGCTTCCGATGCCAATAATAACTAACCCTTCCAATGGTATTTAACATCCAAAAAATTGCCAAATAAAATGCTTCCCAGACCAAAATATCGCAAGTACTGCCTCGCCCTGGGCCATCGCACGGAAAACTATAACCAAAATCCTTTTTATCTGAAATTAACTTGGAACCATGTTCATCTAACGCACCTTTTACTAACATCAACATAGGTGTATGTAAACCCAGCGCAATAGCATGATGAACCAAAAAGTCCTCCGGGACCTATTCTTAAGAATAGGGAATTACTATTCTCATTAACAACATTTAACCAACCCGGCAACCATATGCTTCGACCCGCACTGAATGTCAGGCCACTCGTTAAAGATAAAAGTATATCGAACCCATATGAACACCAAAGTGCAAGAATCTCTCACAGTTTGCTCAGAAATCGTAATTTGTTGTCCAAGAACCTTTGAAATGATCACAATTGGCTCACGGTCCTCTCGAATCTCCTCATTCTCCCAAAACGATCGTTGATGAGACAGATAAGGTATCCTAGCTTCCGAGTTCCGATATGGCATACACGATCATGGAACACTTCAAAAACAACAACATATTCTTCATATATTGCGCCAACTTGTGTGTTTCATTAAGATATAAGCAGTTGTTATGCTTCTTGTCCCATTCCTTCACCATTTTCTGTCAAAAATTAGAAATGCAAAATATGGACAAACCTACCTTTCTGGGCCGACTGAGACCTCAGTTGGACTGAGTTATAACAAAGCCGACTAAGACATTTAGGACCGACTAACAGGAAACAGATCAACTAAGAGGAGGAGGACCGACTAAGACACGGTTTCACTTGACACTGACTAAGGATAATCGGGCCGACTAAGAGACGGCTTGAATCTTGGCTTAATCGGCTTGAATATATTCACACTTTCAAATTTTCAAGGATCAAGATTTAAGTGTTATAGAACAATCATGTCCCACTTATACCTTCTAATAACCCCGATTATCAATACCCAATTTCAAAATTCGGTTAACAATCAAGTTATACACAGTGTTTTGATGTTTCTATAAGTTAGGGCTCGAAACATTTGAAATAAAATTTAAAACCCCAACATTTAGGGAAACCTTAAATTAGTGATGTATATGATCGACAAGGTTTTGAGAGAAGGAGAATGCAACATTGGGAATAATGAACCAATAGTTATTATATACCCTAATCTTAGTTGGTGTAACCCTAAGACCGACTAAGCCTATTAAACAGAAAGTACAATAAAAAAAATCCAACTTTTGATATCAAAAACTCAATCTAAACCCATTTTTATCAAACTTTTATATCAACTTGACAGGAAAACACGTTTCGGATTAGTTTACACACTCAAAACTATTTTTTAACCTGAAAATTTATCCAAAAAGTCAAAAAATGTTGAAAAGCTTGTAAAACTCATTTTAAGCCAAAAAAACTTTGAAGTTTATCAACAAAACACATATTTGAATCCTAGATAATCACCAAACAACCAGTGAATCGAGCATGAAATGCTCTGATACCACTTGTAGGAAAATTTTTTGTCAAACAAGAAAAGACTCACTTGGTTTTATATCCGAATCAAAGGCGGAAACAAAGACACAGACTTGGATGATTATCTATATGAAACAAATAAGTAAAGAAACAATCAAAGACACGTTGTTTTGATTAGGCTTACGTAAAGCAAATTTACAATGGAAAACTTTCTTGCACCTAGAACTCACCTAAGCAACACACTCATAAAAATGAGAGTTCTAATGATCCATGGAGGAAACTAAGATGTATACTAAATCTTAGTCTCTTCATTGTCTTAGTTTGTTGCATAGGGAGACTGAGGCTTAGTCTCCCTTGCTGATTAATTACAACCGTGACACTAGCTATACAAACTAGGTAAACAGAAACCGAAACATGTAAAACACGATTACAAACACTAGCGTGGGACATTATGTGCTAACATATATTTTTATTATGAAATCTTATTTTATCATCTTTCTTTTCAGTTTGTCATGCCCAAAACCGACCTAACTCGAAAGTAAATATCGTCTGGTTGTAAGAAATATGAACAGCAAGAAAAAACACTGATGTGAAAAACAGACCATGGATCCACCACTAAGATTAGAACTTATATAAGAGAATAAATAGTTACGGAAATAAACAAATTACACTAAAAAGTATGAACCGTTGTCAACGTAACAGCATTGATTAACATTATTCTCCAGATGAAAAAACACACACACACATTAGCCTTTCCATGCATGCAGACGCCTTGAATTAGTGTTCACTAATTCATTCGAATAATAAAATTTCAAGCAAACTTATAAACAAGAAATGTAAGAAACAACAAAGAAAGCTTGTGTCTTATAAACACGAATCAAGTGCAAGTCGTATCCTTATCGATTGATTTTGGCACAAACTCTACGAATTTGACCTTGTGTTCCTGTCTTCACCCCAATATTACCCATCTTCACCATTGCTCTTCCAAACTCAACGTCGAATTTCAATCCATGCAGCCCCCTTAATCCCAAGAATTGTTTAACAAACACTTGTGTTGTTGGATCACTCCATAGCTTTGCATCAGATTCGATAACTCCCCGTCCCTTCTTCAAGTTATCGTAGAATGAACTGCCGAAGCTATTAACGCTTCCTGTATCAAGTGCCACGCGCGTTAATGGATTACCACCATTTGGGCAAAGTGCTCGCAGCTTTGGTAAGAATGATGGGTTGATATACGGGTCGGGTTTGTTTGTATTGTTGAAGTTGTATAGCCTGTAGCTGAATACTGCACAAGCTGCTGTTCCAATTGTGTGTCCACCTATAGTATACAGAAATAATTTTACAACGTTTAACTTTTAATTATTGAAATAGCATCCTTTAATTACATGTAGTAATATTATTTTGTTCTACTTACCAACAAGAGTAACAAGATCTTGGATGTTAAGACCTTTATCAGCAAACTTTTTGATTTGGACAGCAATAGAGTCGTTAAAGGCAGGCAAGTTTGCCGTATCAGATCCTATTGAAATTAATCCGTCTCTACGTCCTAACGGCACCTGCCAACTATGCCCACCGGTCTGCAACATGTCATAGAGCATGATTAAACATCTCAATTAATTAAGCAATTAACTACACATACTCTTCGCTACTAGAAAACTGGTATGTTTGCTATGCCAAAATGGGTCTGAAATACGTTGGATACCTGTGGTCGCAAGTTCGTACGAATTTATGACCTTTTTTTAAGAAATTGGGGTTTTTTATTGCGTAGGAATATATTTACCCATAATTTCATTGAAAATTTTCTAGGAAAATTACATTTTTTATAGTAGTTCATAAAGTGTATTAGAGAGATAGATATGACAGCTGTTATCCACTGTAACAGCTATCATATCTATCTCTCTAATAAAGTGGAAAGAATGTTACAAAAAACAAAACATGTACCAGGACGACAGAATCACGGGCAGCAAGGGCAAGAATATCAGCACACGAGACGACACCAGGGCAGGTCTTTTCGAGTTGGGACTTTGCAGCATCAATAACTTCATAGCCTCTCAAGAAAGCGTTTGGCGGTGCCGCCTTCTCAGTTGAGGATCCATTAAGTAGTATGGATGCATCACAACCATTGATAAAGCAGTCATGGAAGGACATCCTTAGTAAACCAGGCGCGATTGTTGGGTTGGCTTTGACTGCAGCCCGAACCGCTGACTGGACTATGGACTCCACCGAAGGGCAGGTGGACTTGTAGAAGTCAACACAGGTGCCTCCTTTGCCATAGCCTTGGCCTAGTGTCAAGGTTGTTAGTGTGGCTAACAGGAGAACCAACAAGGTAAGTGTTTTGCTAAGGGAAGAAGCCTCCATAATTACCAATAAAGTGTTGTTTTTTTGTATGTGAGGTGATGGTATGTATTGCAGGGTATATATTGCAGGATATATATAGCCATTGGGAGGTTGACAAACGTCAAAAACATATACCGGTTCAAAAGTCAACTAGCTTAATATGAAGGTGCAAGAAAGCAATGAAAGCGAAACCTTAACTTCTACAAACAAGTGGGATCCAATCAATGAATATAAAAGGATAACTTAACACATTCACCAAAGGGTGTGTAGCCTAGCTGTACCAAAAATGTGTTTGAAAAGGTTTACATCCCGTAAGTTGAGGATTTTAGGGATTTAGTCGAATGGTAGTTAGAGAGGTGTGTGCATTAGCTATTAAAAAAATTAATGCATTCAAATAAAAAAAGGTTCATTCTCTAGCACTATCTGAGTACATGGAGTATTATATTGAAACCAGCTTCTATGATAATATAAATTTCTAATACAATTAAAAACATCAATTACATATACATGTACTTTGTGTTTGGGTTTGGGATTAGTTTAAGGAAAGCGAAATGAACTTTTCGTCAAGTTTTACTACAGAATCATTATATATTTCATGAGTGAAGGAATTTAAATCTATCTCATCATGAAACACACCAAAAAAGCTATGTTAGCATCTCATCTTCTTGTACCCTCACTTGTATATGTATCTCTCACATGCTTAAAACTTGATTATATAATCCAAAATTAAGTCATGATTTGCTTAAAAGAAAACTTACATGTATTTTAAATCAATTTAAAACTTAAAAACGAATACTAATTCCTATAAAATTGACATTGGTATCGATGTTGTTCAATCGGTATTGATTCGAATCGTTACTATTACAATAATCATTATAGTTCATAATACAATATCTTAATCTCTCTGAATACAATTATGTTTGAATAAATTTTATATGGAAATGTGTGGAAAAAAAATGAAACAAACTACGTGGTTTTTTAAGTTAATAAACACAAATTATTAGAGAAAAATAAAATTATATAGTAAATGAAATATTATTAAAAAGTTAAAAACTATCTATGTTGTTGAAATTGTGATTGAAAACAATAATAATTACTATTAAGTTTTGCGCGTTGTGGCGGGAACGTAAAACTGTGCGTGGTTGTTAGTACATGTAATATATATGTCCCTAGCCTAATATAAATGTTCGTTTAATGTTATTGTACGTATTTGGATGTATTTAGTATGATTTTGGGCAGTTTTTGTATAACTAGCGATTAGGATCCTACGACGTGACTAGCCCAGCTAGTCGTGTGGGTATTGATGTGTCACAAAACTAACATAAAAAACGTGCATAATTATTAGTCTCAAAATAGGGCAAAATTGAGCTTAAATTATTGATTTTAGCTATTTAATCGTTCCTATTTGTATGTTTTAGGAAATTGGAGCTCCAACCTAAAAATGAACGATTTTCGGGCAAAAAAGCTAAAAACCGAAGATTCCTGAAGATAAGAGACATGAAACATGTTTCAAGAATGTGTAAAGACCTTCTCGGAGCTTAAAGGATGATAAAAATCAGTCCGGGGTTGACCAAGCATGCACATGCACATCCGTACGAAGGCCCTTGGCACTAGAAGATAAAGCAACAAACTTGGGGGACAAGAAAAAAACTTCTCAGAAGAGACAAAACTGTGGCTAGGAGACAAAGGGTACAAGATACAACCACAACATTGTCCCCCACATGCAAGGTTTTGTACTACAAGAAAGAGACATGTTTACCACTTTGCCTATAGACTGCAAGCTCAACTGAATCATTTGGGATCCCATTTCATTCAATCTTGTGCCTTCTTGGGTCGACTTCCAATCCTCTTACAGAGATATTGGGCCAAAAAAGCTATGTTAGCATCTCATCTTCTTGCACCCTCACTTGTACATGTATCTCTCACATGCTTAAAACTTGATTATATAATCCAAAAGTAAGTCATGATTTGCTTAAAAGAAAATTTATATGTATTTTAAATCAATTTAAAACTTAAAAACAAATACTAATTCCTATAAAATTGACATTGGTGTCGATGTTGTTCAATTGGTATTGATTCGAATCGTTATTGTTACAATAATCATTATAGTTCATAATACAATATCTTAATCTCTTTGAATACAATTATGTTTGAATAAATTTTATATGGAAACGTGTGAGAAAAAAAAAATGAAACATACTACGTGGTATTTTAAGTTAATAAACACAAATTATTAGGGAAAAATAAAATTTTATAGTAAATGAAATATTATTATGGCTGTATCTTTCTATCATCTCCGAACTCACTTCGATTTGTAGACTTTTATTCTTTTTAGTACTTTATTTTTAGTTATTTGGTGTGTCATCTTCTTATCTAATTCTTGTTTGTTTATGTTGTGACAGGTTCAACATGTGATTAAGTTGATAAACCTTTGAAATCAATCCTAACTTAATTAATAAAATAAACTATCAAGAGGTTTCATCAGCTTCTGGTAGTCCTGAGCTAGATCTAAGATGAGGAAACCGGTAGTGAGACAGATCCTTCAGGCTTCTGATATCCAAACCGACTTCTAAGCCATGGCTTCTGAAGTGGACTAGATCAGAGTGACACATTTCTAGTTCTTACCAGATGAATGAGTGAATTCTTTACGGGTGCACCAGTGATATTCGGATTGCACACCTTTAGGATTATGTTCCACGTTTGTTAAGGATTTCATTCATCTCGGGAGGTTATGGTTTGGGTTTATTAATTCATAAATCACTAAACCGACTTTTTATTTACTTGATCAATAAATAATTAAGTTGTCACTTTTTAAGATAAATAAAACAAGAATATTATATCTAGGTCTCATTAGTACAAAACCGTTAACCATCGGGGATACATGTCGCCTGAGCTGACTTTAAGAGAGATCCTTCGGTGTTCATAACGGTTAACCTACTGAGAGGATACGATGTTGCTAAGGCTGACTATAAGAAGAGATCCTTCGGTATGGAACGCGAGAGCTAAGGGAGGTGTACGGTGTTCCTAGTCGGAAGTCAAGCCTCCATTCTAAGAAGAAGATAAGTTAGAGGACCAGTGACTTGACTGCGGTTTAGGAAGCACCTGTAAATACGGGGCTCAACCGGTGAACCTTCATAGCTAATGCGGACGCGCATCGGAAGGTTATGCACACTATTCAGTAGTGGCCCAGCTTCTCTGTCAAACAGCCAACACTTCAAGTCCACTCTTGTCCTCCTCACAAATAATTAAACTTAATATTAATTCTAATAATAAACTTAACTACTTATACGGAGGGCCCCGAGATGTGCATGTTCACTATCTCTACTGTTTTATCTTTTTATTTTATAAAACCAAACCCTTTTTCAAAAACCTATTTTTCTTAGAACCCCTCCGTCTTATTTTCTTTTCAAACCCGATTAGTTATTTGATGAAAGGTTGACTAGGGGAAAGTGTGTTCTCTAGAAATACCATACTCTGTATTTACCCTAGAAGCTATGCTATACACGTCAGGTTCTCTACCTATGTGTTGGTTTTAGTTTCTACGTATTTATCGTTTACTTATAAATTTAAAACTTGTTTAAACGGTTTAGTAAAAATCAATCTTTTTCCCAAAACCATTGTTTTGGAATTGAAACACCAAGTTTTTGGCACCGGGAAAATGATATTTTTTAAAATTACTAAAACCAGGCTCATCAAGTTTTTGGCGTCGTTGCCGGGGAACACAATTAATTTCCAAAGAAAGACCGAAGTCACTTAATTAGTCAGTTAATTTTTATTTTTTATTTTCTTTTCACTTTATTTTTCTTTTTGTTTTCAGTCTTCTTTATTTTCTTTTTATTTCTTCTTTATTTTCGATAAATGAGGTTATTTTAGCTTTTCTTTGCAAGTGTCCTTCAAGATTCGCGACCTTGGAGAATTCCCGTAAAGAACGTCAAGATGGTCAAGCTTATCAACATCCATTTTGGAGGGTTTTTATTTCTGTTTTATTTTCGTTTAAAAGATGTTTGTCATACCGTGAAGATCGATAGGTACGTTTAGTTAAATGTGAAAAATGACCTAGATGAGATTTTTCCAAAATTTTTAAACTTAAAATGTTTTTGGGGCTTAAAATTGGGTTTTGAATTTTAAGAAGATGTTTCCCAAATTTTAAAACCATACTATGGAAAACCGTTTAAACATTCAAAAACGTAATCTCCACCCTTAAAACCACCATTTTCCGTTATTTTTCTCTATCTCAAACTCTAATCTTCACTCTAAGGTATGTGTTGTAAATAACTATGAAATTGTATCAATAATTAACAATCAAATGCTTCAAGCTTATTATTGATGATAAAACGAAAACGAATTACGAAGAAATTGAAAGAAAAACAAGTGCAAATTGGAACAAAGTAGGTCTACAAGTGCAAATAAGATGACCGTTGTGCTTGGCTTCAGAAAAATTGAAGGAATAGATTACAACGAAATATACGCTCCAGTTGCACGCCTTGAAGCCATCCGGATGTTCCTAGCATATGCTTCGTACAAACGATTCAAGGTTTACCAAATGAACGTGAAAAGTGCTTTTCTATATGGTATCGTGAAGGAAGAGGTGTATGTTGCACAGCCGCCAGGTTTTGATGATCTATTTCTTCGTAACAAACTCTACAAATTGAATAAGGCATTGTACGGAATCCATCAAGCTCCGTGAGAATGGTATCAAATGCTAAGCAACTATCTAATATCCAACGAGTTCAAACGTGGACTCATGGATTGCACCTTATTCACCAAGGAAAAGGGTGGCGACCGTATTCTGGTATAGGTTTACGTTGATGATATTATTTTTAGGTCTACTAATGATGAACTTTGCACGGAATTTGAAAAATTAATGCAGGAGAAGTTTGAGATGAGCTCGATGGGGGAAATGCAATTCTTTCTTGGACTACAAGTAGAACAACAAGAGTAGGGGATCTTCATCCACCAGACCAAATACATTACTGGCATCTTGAGCCGGTTCCGGATGGAAGACTCTGCTCTAGTGTCCACCCCTATTCAAACAAATCATGGGATTAGTGCTGACGAGAAAGGACAAGCCCTTGATCCTTTCATCTATCGAGCGATGATTGGCTCATTGATGTATCTCACTGCTTCTAGACCTGACATAATGTTCGCAACGTGTCTCTTATCCCGTTACCAGTCAAGTCCGAAACAATCCCACCTTATTGATGTGAAGAGAATCTTACGTTATCTAAAGGGTTGTCTGACCAACGGTTTATGGTACCCTAATGATGATAAGTTTGACCTCATCGCTTTTAGTAATGCTAACTACGGGGATGCAAGACAGATCTCAAATCCACATCGGCTAGATGCTAGTTTTTTTGGTGCAAGACTAGTCTCATGGCTATGCAAGAAGCAAGCCTCCGTGTCCTTATCAACTTGCGAGTCGGAATACGTAGCTGCGTCCAGTTGCTGCTCCCAGGATTTATGGATACAACAGCAAATGAGAGACTACGGTTTGAAATGTCCTAATACTCACATCTACTGTGATAATGAGTCCGCTATAGAACTTGCTACAGGCTCAGTTAATCATTCCAAGGCAAAACACATACTCGTTCGGTATCATTTCATACGCAATTGCTATGAAAAGATACTGATCGATGTTGTTAAAATCCACACTGATTACCAACGTGCCAACTTATTCACCAAAGCTTTTGACAGCCCTCGATTTGAGTACCTGATAATTTTATACGGCATTAAAGAAAAGCAGGATTAAGTTCCACATTGTGATCGTTTTTGTAAATATTTTTTTCTTCAAAAACTTGAAAAATCCATAAATATTATCTTTTCGTAAATTTTTAGATTTTTAGGGGAAGAAAAATCAGAAAAATACAAAAACATCAGAAAATTTCAAAAAATAAAAAAAAATGAGAAAAGCAAAAAATCGAGTTTTCATTTGGTGAAACATGGAAAATGATATGTACTCATCAGTGGGCTATCTGAATCCTTTAAAAATTATAAAAGAATTGGAAACGATAAGCAGCCTCTACAATGTTGTGTCAATAGACGCAAAATCATTTCCATGTTCGGCATGGTGATATAAACTAAATCAACTAAAACTTGTTTGGATAACGTCGCGTTGGCATATGGTCTTAGTACCGAAATCTCATTTGATATAATACCAAAATCCAAGGTTTCTTGGTCTTTAAGAGGTTGGTACATCCGGGGTGAACTGGACGTCTCTCAAAATAGAGGAGTGGCACACGTGTCGTACGTTAGGTTCGTAGCCTACAACTGAGGCACCTCTATGTCAACTCCTAGCAAAAGAAAAGAAAAACAAAAACAAAAAAAAAAATTCTGATTAGGAGACATCTAGGAATCCTTTAAGAGCAAAAAGATTCGAAATGCCAAAACCCTAATTTTCACTAAGAATTCTCTCTATGATATGAAATCATATGCCTAAAGCATCGTACCGATAAATCATTTAACAGTATCTGACTTGAACCCTGGTCTGGATCTCACTGGTATCTCTGTTGCATCGTTCATGCAGACCTGATCACCACTGAGTCCATTCCTTGTAAATACGGATGACAACAGCTTATTCACTTATTACGAGGAAGATTTGTGCATGCCTTGATACGGGGATGTGTCACGTGTGCGGGGAAAACACCATTTAAATCAATCTTAATCATTACCATAACGTATCTAAAGTGCCTAGCGATAAAACTTGATTTTTAGTTTAGGTGGAAAACAATATTGGCAGTTGTTGTAGGATACTTATTGGTAAAAGAGAAATGAACTGAGAAAAATAAGGGTTCCAGTTTAGTCTATGCACTGATATGATTCCCTAACTGATGAAACTCACAAAAATATACTTGTGAATAGTTATTTCATTTCCTGCAGTTTGATTTCTATTTGATTATCTTAAAAAAACACAAAAAGATTTTATCTTTATTTAGTTTTTGATTACCGGTGTTGGAATTTTAATCCATTGTAATCTTAATCCTTTCATAAATCGAAGCCGGAAAGTCAACTATTTGAAACTTGAAAATTGTCGGGTTAAAATCGTACTTTCTCAAGTATCAGGGAGAAAACAATGAAAAATATAAATTTTTTAGTCGGAAACTGAATCATCTTCGAGAAACTAAGTGAAAATGCAAGTTTTAACTTTTCAAGGGTTAAAAATGTAATTTTGAAAAGTTCAGGGGCATTTTTGGTAAATCAGGGGTGAACCACGACTAGCAAAGCCAATTTCCACCCACAAGAGGCGACTAGCTAGCTAAGAAAATAGTCTAGTTGTGTGATGGTAAGCACGACTAGCGTGAGAAGAGGGGTTAAAGCCAGTCGTGTAGTCTTCTAAGCGACTAGCCCCCTAGTCGTGTGTCTGATGGAGCGACTCAAAGCTAGTCGCGTCTACAGTGATGCGATTAGGTCTGACTATATAAGGAACAGTTAGGTTTTTGAAACTCATTTATCACAAACCAACTAGTGTTCCTACTCTTTTCGAGTTAATTGCAGTTTTCGTCCCTGTGGTTTGCCTAAACTAACAGTTTCAGCCCAGGCTTAACACCCTGAGTACATGTGCTTTCATTTTCTAACAGTTTACATCCCTGAGACTAATGCCGTTAATTATTCCGTTAGTTTTTGGGTAAATTGACTAATATACCCCTATCTTCTCCAACCATCACCTACAACACCACCTGCAACACCAATCACCACCGCTACCACCTGCAACCCTAATAATAATAATAATAAATCACAATTACAATAAAGAACATGATCCAAATCTGAGTGGCATCACTGCTGACACTAACAGTAGAATGCAACCGTCTCCCAACATACCCAGATCCAAAAAACCGATTAAAATCAAGGTTTTGATTAACCCAAGAACAACGTGCATCCCTAGAAATAATAATAATAATAATAATAATAATAATAATAATAATAATCTGATCTCCTTTACAATAAAGCATACCAGTTTCAAAACCTTCCTGTTCCTTGTTTCATCCTCAATAGACGACCACCACAACCCCTGTTTCATCCTCAAAAGACCATCACACACAGCCCCCTTCCTGTTCAAGATCCATCATCAAACGACGATAACCACCGGTTCCTGTTCATCGTCTTCCCCCTTCGTGTTCATCATCCCCACCAAGACCACAGCCCATCCTGTTCATCGTCTTCCCCTGTAAACCACGATGAAGGCGGCAATCCCTCCGGCCTAGACTATTCTCCGTCATCTTCCTCGCAAAAAACCCCTCCTTCCCCACCGCAGACGCCTCCAACGTGCCACCAACTGCGTCAAAACCCTACGAGGCCACACAAGCTTCGTGTTTTGTGTTAATTTTAGTGTGCATTCTAATCTTATTATGTCTGGTTCGTTTGATGAGACGATTAGGGTGTGGGATGTGAAGACTGGGAAGACGAATCATGTAATTAGGGCACACTCTTTGCCGGTTACGTCAGTGCATTTTAATAGGGATGGGAGTTTGATTGTGTTGGGAAGTCATGATGGGAGTTGTAAGATTTGGGATACGGCTACTGGGACTTGTTCACTAATAACTTGTTACTTGATATAATTGAGTATGTGATCATATGGATTTTGATGGTTATGTAGCTTGGTTTAAGTTTTAGCCACTGGAAAAAAAATCACTTTAGGTGGTGGTGGTAATGCAGGTGATGGTGGTGGTGGTGGAGACGTGGAGTGGAGATGGTGGAGGAGAGAGGAGAGGGAGGGTGGCAGCGGTGGTGGTGGTGGTGGTGTTGCAGGTGGTGGTGGGTGGGTTGGTTGGAGAAGATGGGGAGGGTATAAATGTCATTTCACCCACAAACTGAAGGGTATAATAGTCATTTCTCTACAAATTAATAGACAAGCCTAACGGCCGTTAGTCTCAGGGATGTAAACTGTTAGAAAATGAAAGCACAGGTACTCAGGGTGTTAAGCCTGGGCTGAACCTGTTAGTTTAGGCAAACCACAGGGACGAAAACTGCAATTAACTCACTCTTTTCTCTCTAAGGCGATAACTAGACTCTCTTTTGCCCATGATTTTCTGATTATAGAAACTTGATCTAGACCATATGGGTATACTATGGTTCGAATTTCAGATCTTATCATCAAGTTTTAAGGGATTAATCGATGGTTTTAAATTTTGAACCCTAACTGACCTAAAATTGTCTAATAACCAACTAAACATGAATAATAATGTAAAAACTACACTAGGGTTTGTTAGTCGACTGATTTAGAACAAAATGACATAAAAATCTTCAACCAAATCGACCAAGAAATTTTTTGACCCATTTGATGTTTAAATTATACTGTACAGGCGACAAGGTTAGCTAGTCGCGTGTGCAGTGACACGATTATGACTGTAGTCATGACTTTCCCAGGCGACTAGCAAGCTATTCGTGTGAAAAAAGAGGCAACTAGCCTAAGCTAGTCGCCTGTTGCAGGCTGCAAGTCCAAATTGGTCGATTTTTGTCCGGTTTTGCGTCGTTTTTGTTATCTAATCTCTTCTATGATTTCATAATCATGAATTGGGAAAGTTCGTCGAAGAATAACGTGTGTGCGTTCCTTGGACTAATAAAAAAGGACCAGAATCAAGGTTTTGCCGTGATCGTGGAATTTTTGCGCCGTTCAAGGATATCCTATGCCATTATGAAGCAGCACGTGCCGTACAGAGACATCCTTTGTGAGTTCTATCATCATGCTACGGTGGATTGTACAATTGTGCCACCTGTAATCCGTAGCAAAGTACAAGAGAAGGAAGTTGTCGTGATCGAACAATTGATACGTTAAGAACTTCGCTTCCAAGACTCGTCCACAGATCCAATCACTTTCGACTCTATTCTGATCCGAGGCTTCTTTCTGAGGATGAAGTATAACATGCCAGTAACCAAATAGAAGATGTTGCAGAAAGGGCATGTGTCTCCTCTGTTCAAATATTTGATACACGTTGTCCTCCGGTGTTTAGGTTAAAGGAAGACGACGTTTGATGCTATCAGGGATACTCTGGCCTCAGCAGTGGTTGCATTGATATTGAAAAAACCGTTCAATTTCTCTGGCATGATAATGCACCACTTGAAGGAGGTGATTAACACAAAGACAAGTGATTCGCCATTTTTGGTTTTTCCTCGTTTTCTGCAAATGGTGACTGATAAACAGCAACCGGACTTAGAGAAGAATGAGATGGAAAGCTTCAAGTTAGCTCATATAGATGAGGAGATGATGGAACGGATGTTATCATTCAGGGGTCAGCTGAAAGATCAATGGCCCAAGAATAGAAGGTTATTTGGGCATTTAAGCAATCCTGGTTACAAACCTCCGAAAGGAAACAAGTGGAGGAATGAAACTAGTGATTATGAAGACGACTTTGCCATTCTGAAGAGAACGTTTAAAGAAGGTGATAATATAGGTCGTGATACAGTTGAATTGGGCAAGAATATCTATGGAAGCGTTTCTGTAGCTTCTACACATGACGATCTACTTGATACAGATGTTCTTGATTCCCAGGATCCACTGTCTGTAACGCGCGATCAAGGATCGTCCCAGGGTGACAAAGGCAAATTTGCTGCTATAGAAGATGAACCCGTGAATAGTATAGATGATTCATGTAACACCCCAACCGATGGCGGAAACATCGGGATGTCACGTATTGATGATTGTTTAGTAGGTCATGGTAAATAATAAGTTTCAATAATCAATTAAATGAATTACATAGAATTGTTCTAAAAAAAATGTACATCAAAAGAGAAACACTAAATATAAATCTTCAAGCATGAACTCTAATCTCTAATCAACACTATAACCTAAAACATGTTAGGTTGGAAAATATTTTGGGTCAACAAAGGTTGGTGAGAATTACATAGGTTTGAATATTGTATCATGAGTATAAAAACTTGTACAATTCTAATGCCATGGTAAAACAAGTCCATATGTGAAAACAAATTACTAGGTAAAGCGTTTGCATAATCAACCCTTGTGACATGTTTATTGTGGTCCATCCCATACTCATATGGTTCACTCATTTGTGTTATGTAATCGATAGCAATCACCCACGCTACCCATATCCGGGGGTACATGTATCCGGGTGGGGTTGTCAATCCAATAGATCTATCATTGTGTATCATCAGCTTGTACGGAGTTAATGATTACGCGAGTCTAATTGTGTTTACTAAAGTATTTTTTAAGACATAATGCAACATAGAAATCACACAAGACACGTAATAGAATTGTATATGTTGAGTATAAGTGTTTAACATGTTTCACCCCAAAAAGCATTGAAAAACTGTAAAAGAGTGTGGATATGTAAACTCACCTTAGGTGCTTAATGAGTTCGTGTGTTTTCTTGAGCGTGCAAACACTTAGTAATAATGCCCTAAAGTAATAAGAAGTGTTTTTTTAGGGTCATATTAAGGGTCTAGAGTTCTTATACGATTAGGATAATCGAAAGAATAATAGGTGGAGTGTTAGTTAGGTTAGATTTGTTAAAATCACGTTTTGGACATATTGCAGCTAATGTTTTAACTTACAATTTAAAAATACCAAACGACTTTGAAAAATTCTGAAAATTCAAAGTAAACTAAATCAAAGTATTCTGAATAACTTTCATTTAGAAAATATTTTCGTTTGAGCCCGAAAAATAGGTCGAAAACGTAAGACAAAACAGCTCGTCCAGATTTGAACCCTTGTTTTGTTTGGGCTCGTTAAAGGTCAAAACGGATGAGTATTTTTGACAAATAATATACCATCGGAACTGGAATTCGAAGATCTTGATCATAGCATTTGAGTTTACTTTAAAAATTGTTGTAAAAATAGAGTTATGGTGGTTTTAAGTTCGGTTTTGCTTGCTGTCCAAATCAAGGGTTGCACTTATATGCACCTTTGAATATTTTAACAATTGTTTTTAGCTAAAATATGAAAAAATAAGTTTATGAACATCTTACTACAGGTTAAGAAGCATTACAGATCTAGTTTTTAGAGGGAATAAGTAATGGAATAATAAAACGTTTAGGGAACGATATTGAATGAATTATGATACTTACTTGGAAAACTCGGAACTAGCTAGAGGAGATATTGATGGATGAAAACTTTAGTGTATGGGATATGGGATAATAATATTTTTTTTAATTGTATAAAGAGTTGAATGGTAGGCTATTGTATTTATAGTGTAGAAATTGAAGTTGTAATTTGTTTAGGAAGTAAAAATAGTTCATAAAGAAAGGATATTGTTTAATGGGTGTTTTAATGAGAAAAGTTTAAGTTCTATGATTCAATTAGATAGGCCGTATGAAATTATCAAATTGTATATTTTTTTATTCATTAGAGATGCCAATATATATACAATGAAAGAGCCTAAAACTAGAGAATACAAACTAGAAATTAGGGACTACTTTGACTAGGCTAGAATTTAGGAACAACTTTGACTAGGCTAGAATTTAGGAACAACTTTGACTACCTTGACTACTTTGACTAGGCTAGAATTTAGGAACAACTTTGACTTGACTAGGAGACCATATTTACTAACACTTTGACTCTCATGACTTAACTAGGAGACTACTTTTGAGTTTTCAGGTTTGACTAAGGGACCTTGAAAAGGTTTAAGTTTAATTGGTTTTAATTAACATCACAAAACACCAAATGGTGTAGTGGTTTGTGTGGTGTGGTTAAGATTTAGCCTGCTAGGGACTCAGGTTCGAATCCTGGCTCAGGCAAACATTTTTTTTAACATTTTTAAATAAGAATTTTTAATAAAATCCAGTTTAATATTGATTATAAGGCATTATTTAAACTAAAAATTACCAAAATGGATGGGAAAGATACTGTAAACATGAATCGGATGAATAAACGAGGGAGTTCTATATATATATATATATATATAAAAATTGTGTGATGTTACAATTCAGATGCAACTGATTCAGATGATTCCCCATATACCAAAGCTGCTAAAGTAGTGAAGAGAAAGGAGAAATGGATGGAGAAGAAACTTGTTGCTGAATATCCAACTTTCACTGTCGATCCAGATGAATAGATCGCAGATCTAGATGCAGAGTTAGAAACTCCACCATCTGGAAAACAAAGGCTATGGGTGGACGACTTAAGAGGAAATCCCAAAGAGTTAATGAGAAACCAAAGAAGAAAACCAGATTTGGGAGGTTACCTGATGTTGTCGAAGTCACCTCACCTGAAACTACAGCAGCAACAATAGCAGCACCAGTCACTACATCATCTGGTGCAGGTATTTCTCGGTCAATGTCTGCATCGGTGATCTTCACTGAGCTAGTCTTAGTTACCGGTGCAGCGACCTCATCGCAGCTTGTACCGAATCCAGTGGGTGACCTGATTAAGAACCTTCGTGAACAATTACACCCAACAGCTTCAGCTTCTCAATCAACCTCAACATCAATTCCTGTTGGTTCAACTGATCAACTTCAGTGCCAAGTTAATGAACTGACTGTTATGGTAACTGCTCAGGCGCGAGAGAATGCAGAGTTGAGAGGTAAGATAAGTACAGTAGAGGAAAATGAGAAATCTATGTTAGAATTGTTAGCTAAAACCATTCGCATGAACAAGGAGCTGCAACATCAAACAGGTCGCTTCAACTGTCGAATCAGCAACCTTGTTGAATCTAATCAGCAGCCGGTGAGTTCAAATGAAGAGACTATAAGGAGATTAACTGGTTTAGAGTCTCAGTACAACCAGTTGCAGTTAGCGAACGTGAACAACTAGAAGAGGGTTGAAGAATACAAGTTTGAGAACCAAAAACTGATGGGAAAGGATAGATAAACTGTTTGAAGATCGCCCTAGACTGACAGGTGCCTCAGGTTCAGGTTCTGGTAATGATGATGAAGATGAAGAAGATGAAAGACGGTGGTGATAATCCAGGGAATGCGGTGCAGGTTCATCGTCTGGCGCGGAAGAACGTCGTGGCAAACGCGAACATGACACCCAGGGCAAGGATCCCAAAGGTGGTTCATCCACTGAGGGGGAGTCCACTGCTAAAGCCCTTCAGAGACTTAAGGATTATATATAGCCTCGATCAGTACCTTTGGGTATGGCTAAACCGTTAAGGAACCTGTTCCTATATGATGATGAAGGAAACCTAAGGAACATCCCTCAGCCGTTGGAAGATATGGAGGAGGGAGAGATTCCACCAGAGCTCTCTAGGGAAGACATTGCGACTATATATGGCTTGACATTTGGAGAATCTTCCGGTGTAAGCCATACTCCTCCAGATTTGGATCCTAGGCATAACGAGGTGGAAATTGAAGATATTACTGATGAAGTCTATCCAGAATATTTCTTTCACAATAATTCCACCAGGATTCCAGACATTGACGATGATATGATGAAGCAAGCTGAGGAAAAGCTTCGTTCTGAGCCAACTCCGATCCCTGATGAGGTATTATCTCGAACCGAAAGGATTATATCCATTAATAAGTTGTGAAGCGTTTAACCATAAATAATCACTTAATCAGCCCATCAAATAAGTAGAAGATTCATTAAACTGTGAAACATTCCCCTACCATAATGTAATGTGCTTTTGATGCCAATAAAAATTAACCCTTCCAATGGTATTTAAAATCCAAAAAACTGCAAAATAAAACGCGTCCCAAACCAAAATATCACAAGTAGCACCTCGCCCTGGGCCATCGCACAGAAAACTATACCAAAAATCCTTTTTATCTGAAATTAACTTGGAACCACGTGCATCTAATGCACCTTTTACTAACACCTTTTACTAACATCAACATACTATTCTCATTAACAACATTTAACCAACCCGACAACCATATGCTTCGACCCGCATTGAATGTCGGGCCACTCGTTGAAGATAAAAGTATATCGAACCCATATTAACACCAAAGTGCAAGCAATCTCTCACAGTTTGCTCAGAAATCATAATTTGTTGTCCAAGAACATTTGAAATGATAACAGTTGGCTCACGGTCCTCACGAATCTCCGCATTCTCCCAAAACGATCGTTGATTAGACAGATAAGGTATCCTAGCTTTCGAGTTCCGATATGGCATACGCGATCATGGAACGCTTCAAGAACAACAACATATTCTTCATATATTGCGCCAACTTGTGTGTTTCATTCAGATATGCGCAATTGTTATGCTCCTTGTTCCATTCCTTCACCATTTTCTGTCAAAAATTAGAAATGCAAAATATGGACAAACTTACCCTTCTGGGCCGACTGAGACCTCTGTCAAACTGACTGAGCCTTAGTCAGACTAACTAAGATAGAGGACCGACGGAGCAAAAATAACTGACTGAGATCATTAAGACCGACTAAGAACAAGAACACCGACTAAGGTTCTAACTTATCTCACTGAGTTATAACAAATTCGACTAAGACAGTTATGACCGACTAAGAAGAAACAGATCAAGTAAGAGGAGGAGGACCGACTAAGGATCTTAGTCGGTCCAACTAAGACACTGTTTCACTTGACACCGACTAAGGATCGAGATGTAAGTGTTATAGAACAATCTTGCCCTACTAATACCTTCTAATAACCCCGATTATCAATACCCACTTTCAAAATTCAGTTAAAAATCAAGTTATACACATTATTTTGATGTTTTTATAAGTTAGGGCTCGAAACATTTGAAATAAAATTTAAAACCCTAACATTTAGGAAAAACCTTAAATTAGTGATGTATATGATCGACAAGGTTTTGGGAAAAGGAGAATGCAATAGTGGGAATAAGGAACTAATGGTCATTATATACCCTAATCTTAGTCGGTGTAACCCTAAGACCGACTATGCCTGTTAAACAGGAAGTACAATAAAAAATCCAACAATTTTGATATCAAGTTGACAAGAAAACTTTTATATCAAGTTGACAGGAAAACTTTTATATCAAAAACTCAATCTAAACCCATTTTTATCAAACTTTTATATCAAGTTGACAGGAACACACGTTTCGGATTAGTTTACACACTCAAAACTGTTTTTGGAATGTGAAAATTTATCCAAAAAGCAAAAAAAAATGATGAAAAGCTTGTAAAACTCATTTTAAACCAAAAAAAAACCTTTCAAGTTCATCAACAAATCACATAGTTGAATCCTAGATAATCACCAAACAACCAGTAAATTGAGCCTGAAATGCTCTGATACCACTTGTAGGGCATTTTTTTGTCAAACAAGAAAAGATTCACTTGGTTTTATATCCGAATCAAAGGCGGAAACAAAGACCCGGACTTGGATGATTATCTATATGAAACAAATAAGTAAAGAAACAATCAAAGACACGTTGTTTTGATTAGGCTTACGCAAAGCAAGTTTACAATGGAAAACTTTCTTGCACCTAGGACTCACCTAAGCAACATACAAACAAAAATGAGAGTTCTAATGATCCATGGAGGAAACTAAGCTGTTTATACCAATGTTTTCATAACCGGACCGGACATCAAACCGGTCTTCTTAGCGGGTCACTGGTCAGACCGGTCCAACCGGTCGAACCAGATTCAAGAATCGGAATATATATATACATATATAGGGTAGGGATCATACGAGAACCAACTTTAGGGAGAGAACCAGAGAACCATTGTCAACACAAACAAAAAAAACCTAAAAACCCCACCTTCACCCCCTAAAAACCTAAACCCACCCACCTCACTCCCTAAAAACCTAAACCCCCCATCCCCCACACCGTCCCCCCCCCCCCCCCCAATTGTGAAATGCACATGTGCAGCTAACCCCACACCCCCCCAAAAACCAAAACGCTCCATCCCATCCCCCCAAAAAGATACCCCCTCTTCCACCATACCAAAAAACTAAACCCTAAAGCTAAACCCATTAAAAAACTTAACTATAATAGTGAAATGCACATGTGCATGTAGTACAATTATCTTATTTTATAGTTTTATATAGGGGTTTTTTTAAGTTTATTCACCAACAACCCCAAAAAACCTAACCCCATTCCCATCATACCTAAAAACTAAACCCTAAAGCTAAACCCATGAAAAAAAAAACCTAACTATAATAGTGAAATGCACTTCACGTTTATTTAAAGATCATTGAATAAATTTTTTTCCACCTTATATATCATATCACGTCCATTTAAATGATCATTTCATTATGGCAATTGATAATTTATTCAAAAGTGTGCTCTAATAGTGAAATGCACATGTGCATACGGTATATGACGTAAAAAAAGCCATTTTTTTGTTTTTTTTTTATTTTTTTTGTTTTTTTTCAGAAAGATTAACACTAAAAAAACATTTTGGTGTTTTCACTTTTTTTTATTTTTTTAGGTTATATAATTTTTTTATTATTTTTTTTATTTTTTGGTGGAGGGGTTTTTGTGTTCACACTTGGTTCTTTGGTTCTCTCCCTAAATAGTGGTTCTCAAATGATCCAAATCCTATATATATATATATATATATATATATATATATATAGGAAAAAGATCAAATAGGAACCAAGAGCCTAGTTAGGAACTTAGGAACCAATCTGAGTCATTCATCTTTGATCTTGATCTAGGGGGTAGTTATGTAATTAGACAATTAAATATTATATTTTAATTTAATTAAAACTTTTATATATGGCAGTTAATTAACTTTCTGCGATAAACATGCAAGTTTTTTTTTTACTTTCCTTAAATCTCTCAACCTATTATCATCTCTAATCCCAAATCAAAAAAATCACGTTCGATTGAATTCGATTGAATCGAAATAACTTCCAGACGAATTTAGAAGATTTAAATTGATTGAATTGAAAAAACTTTCGATTTAAAAGAATCTAAAATCGGCCAACGATTAAGATTTCCAAGTTATGGATAATAATTCTATACATGAAAACATTGAATCACAATCTCATGTGATAGAAGATCATGAAACACAATCACAAGCTTTGTTTCTAAATAGTGTTGAAAATCAAGGTATTTATGTATTGTTTTTATTTTTTTAATTGTTTTTCGTGCGAAAATCACGTTTTTTTGTGATTTCTATTTGGATTAGCCTTATAGTGTGGTTTATTATTGATTTGCAAAATAGTTGTTTTGTATTCTGTAAGTCATATTTTACGCACAGAATTGGAATGAGTAAAGAGTTATACACTAGTGTATCATATATAGTTATTGGGGTTGTACAGATACAATAAGATTTGTTCTTAGTTTCTTAGTTGTTATACACCAGTGTATAACAACAAATCTATTAATTATTATACACAAGTGTATTATAGGTGGTAAAAGACGTTATAATAAACTGATAGTATTTTGTTTGACATTAAATATACACAGGTGTATATTCATTATAAAAAAATGGAATGTGCAGTATGACACAGCCTGTGTGTTACTCGATTTACACAGGTGTACCGTATATGAGTTGTAGCATGTCTAACTATATTTTTTAAATATTGTAAAATTCATTTTTAATTTTACATTTTTTTATTGTAGGTTCCTC
Organism: Ambrosia trifida; assembly: GCA_028751855.1. NCBI lineage: Eukaryota > Viridiplantae > Streptophyta > Magnoliopsida > Asterales > Asteraceae > Ambrosia > Ambrosia trifida. The sequence continues at coordinate 51,378,992 of CM054123.1, forward strand.
GTCGAGCAATGTATATGAGTCTCCCGGTGGGACGAGATATTGGACGCCTGTTGTACCAGACGATGTTAAACCATTTGTAGGTGCCAAGTTTAGAACGTTGGACGAAGCTATCATAATGTATGAAAATTATGAGTTTCTTATCATAATGTATATCTGTGTTGATGATGTTGAATGAAAAGAAAAAAATGATATACATCAATGTATAACTGATGTACACCGTTGTATATATGTGTTTGATGATGATGATGATGAATGAACAAAAAAAACTGATATACACCAATGTACACTTCAAAAACGAATATACACCAATGTATATCTGTGTACATCAATGTATATCTTGATGATGAATGAAAAAACGAATATACACCAATGTATATCTGTGTTGATGATGATGAATGAAAAAACCAATATACACCAATGTATATCTGTATTGATGATGTTGAATGATGTTGAATGATGATGAATGAAAAAACGAATATACACCAATGTATATCTTGTGTTGGTGATGATGATGAATGAAAAAAATGAATATACACAAATGTACACTGTTGTATATATACCGAGATATAATTTTAATAGTATATACAATAAATACGTTTGGGTATACCATAAACACTAATTTCCTGTTTCCAAATATACAGGAGTTTCTTATTAATCTATAACTTATAATAAAAGAATTGAAGATTGATGAGTTGTCATTCAATGAAGGCCTAAAAATGCCATTTTATTGACATGGCATTCAAGTAGGCATTCTCCTCCTTAAGTGTGTCATGTGTCATGCCATGTGGCAAATAAAAAAAATAATAATATAAAACCTAATCTACTAAATTTAAATTGAGTTATTTTAGGAAAAAAGAATTTAAAAACAAATTTAAATTTTTCTCTCTTATGTTTTCTCCCATAATTTTTAAACGTTAATATCTTTTATATACGAGATTTTTTAAAGAAAAAAATTACACCAAATTAACGAGCGTTTTATTATCTTTCCAACGAGTACCATAGTGCTATATAAAAAACGAAGAAAAAAAACGACTATTTTTTGTGGGGTTTTGTTCATACAGGAAAAAAAAACACAAAGTGTTCAAGTTATTCATTAATAATGTTTTTTCTTTTAAACCAGGTTCTTATCTATGATGTTGAAATTCAGCTCAATCGCCATGCTTTCATTGGAATTTTACTCTTTTAAAGATGTATAGGTATACTTCATCAAGAGAAGCTAGGAGAAAGAATCGCGCAACACTGCAACACATGGTGTCACCTTATAGCAAGGTTATTTTTTTATTTATTTAATTACAAGAGTAATAATATATATATATATATATATATATATTGCAAAGGGATTAATCCTACATGTCATACTCTTATGCAATCTCTTCTTTGAGAGATGCCACATAAGATGTGATGTGGCAAGTGTAAACCAATTAAAAAAAAAAAGAAATAAATATGATTTAAGCTAATCTATCATAATCTTTAACCTAATCTATTAAATATCTAGTCTACTAAATCTAAATATTAAATCTTTATTATTTTTTCTATTATGTTTCCTCCCATAACTTTTAAACGTTAATATCTTTTATATACGAGATTTTTTAAAGAAAAAAATTACACCAAATTAACGAGCGTTTTATTATCTTTCCAACGAGTACCATAGTGCTATATAAAAACGGAGAAAAAAATGACTATTTTTTGTAACCTGACAGATATTGTGTCGGGTTTGGGATTAGTTTAAAAAAAATTGTGTTTGGGTCAGGTCTGGGATTAGGTGATACCCGACCCGATTACCCAAAACAACATACCCAAATACCCGAACTATATACCCAATCATATACCCATGAATTTTTTAACGCATCACATAACCCTTAGACTAAAGCGTTCGATATTTCAATAATTAACTTTTTTTTCTTATTTCATGTTAGTTCTTTTTAGAATGATCGATTACAAACTTCCGAATTCATTTGTAATGACACTAGATTTATACCCCGGCGTAGAGATTAATTTTTTTAATATTTAAATATGATAACTTATGGCAGAGATTTGTTTAAAATAATAATAATAATAATAATAATAATAATAATAATAATAATAATAATAATAATAATAATAATAATAATATATTTTATTATGTCATATTAGATATTTCAACCCGGGACGCTCCCGGGATAAAAACTAGTCACCTAATAAATGATATTGAACAAAAGACATTAATACCCCTTTATTAAAATAACAATTAATTAAAGTTTTACTTATTTACAATCATGCCATTGAAGATGGATGGCTCAGATTGGTTCCTATAGTTCCTACTTAAGGGCTGGTTCCTATTTGAACCCTACCCTATATATATATATATATATATATATATATATATATATATATATATATATATATATATATAGTATAAGTATTAACAAGAAACTCAAGTTATATGGTAAACCTTAGAAACCCAATATATGGCTAGGATTAAGCCACATCATCATATTCAAAAATCATTTTAATGATATCAAAAGGGTAAGAAGGTCATTATACATATAGCATCTTTTCCAAATCTGAATCAAGTACAATAGAAGGGATTTTGTACTATGCAACCATGCTTTTTCACGTCTCCCCATTTTTGTACTCTACAACCTTTTTCACCAACCCACAAATACACCATACAACCCACTCATCTTCATCTTTTTATCATTTTCTTTCCCCTCCATGGATTTTAACATTCAAAATCCACCTTCAAACATGTTTCCTCCATTTTTCATCTCCTCCACGTGGTGTGATTCTCAACAACTTTGCAGGCGATGTGACTGTTGCAGGTTTGTAGATGAAACAACTCATTCACACCTTCATTTTTCGTATTTTCCTCTTTTTTTTCATACACATGATGTGGTTACTGATTTCTTACATGTATCTCGGCATATACAGCTTTCGGCGATGGAGAGCCTTTGTCGGTGGAAAGAAACAGTTCTTCAAATGATGAAGTTGAAGGTAATGTCTATTATTTCTTACATGTATCTCGGCATATACACCCCAGTAGATAACACACATGATTCAGTAGATTGTATTATGCGATATGTTATGGTATATGTTTATTATTTTTCTGTTTTTATGGTATATGTCTAGCATAAAAGTAGAACACAAAAAACATCGGCCCACTAAAATTATGTTTCTTTACACTCCAGAATGGGGATGGTGTTTTTATGTTTTTACAGATGATAGTTCCTGTTTTTTTTTTTTTTGGAATAAAAATGTGTTTACCTTTTTCTTGTATATGGTTCTGTTTTTAGTATATGAGATTTATGATTCTTTGGTAAGATTTGATACTTGTAGTTTTTTAGGACTAACAAGTGTTAACAGAGTTTTTACTTTTTATATGTGAGTATGTGGATGAATGGGTTGGTAACACATGTTAATAGTTTTGTTCTTTCTGTTATTAACAAGTGTTAACGAAGTTTTATACGTCAGATTATTCTCTGGGTAACAGTTTATGCTACTACATTCTGGAATTAACATGCGTTTAATGACCTTTTTGCACATCACACACCACAAACCTTAACACATGTTTATTTTGTCACATTTGGCCCCGACTAACATGTGTTACTCCTGTTTAGTATGTTAGATGATGAGTTGGTCACACCGGTTAATATCTCATCTATTGTTTTGCAGTTGATAACGAAGACCCCCAGTGGTTAACATATGTTAACAAACGAAGTCAAAGGAAGCCAAGAAAAATATGTAGAAAAACATTCTAACAACATTTTCTTTTTTGTACTCAATGTATAGAGTTACTAGATTTATTTTGTTAAAGTGGTCACAAAATTTGTAAGTATCAATCCAAGGAGACTTTAGTTCTTTAGCTCCATTGACTCTCACAGTGGTCAATTAGATAAATAATTAAATATAGCAAATACACACCACTTAAGTGAATGGAAAATGTATCCAGTGACACGATCCGTGTAGTACTGGAATGCAAAACATAACAAAAATAATCAAGACCAGATTATGATAATCCATTTTATCAAATCATGAAAAAACAATTAAAAACCGTAATAACAATCTACTGACAGAAAAAAGGTCCCAAATTTTTACTTTGATTCTTGATTATATATGCATCTGTTATGTGATTCACGCCCTCGTAGACTCAGGATCTAATGCGCCAAAATAACCTACCGAAACTAATAACCAACGGTTCGGTTATGCTTTTTCTATAAAAATAAAAAATTAAAGTTCGATTTCGATTATGCGCGCTCCAAATCAGAACCGCACTTCAGTACCAAACTTGTCTAGAATATTTGATATTGGATTTTTGTTTGCCAGACGATCTACTCGAGCTTCAAGAGAATAGAATACGATGATCTTTATACAAACACTAGTGGGAATGCCCGCGCGTTGCTGCGGCTGCAACTGTTTTATCTCGTCGTAGTAGTTGGGGTTTCTACAGGGTTTGTGGTGATGCGTTATGGTGACAAATGGTTTGTAAAGGTTTTGGAGTGAGTAAGATGCTGTGGACTAACACGTGTATTTGGTAATGCCACAGCACTACCACTCTACGCAATCCATCGAGGACCAACAGCAAGTGGTCCCAAGCCTATATTATCAAACCGTGAAGAGCTTGTTACTATAGGATTTGTGAGAATTGTGTACTCCCTTTTCTAATGTTGCAACATCGAAACAGTGTACCTGTAAATTGTGATACATATACAATTATACAAACGATTTAGTCTGTTAGTGTAGCATAAAAATGTTGCAGATTAAGAAATAGGATCCGTTTGGTTGGATGAGAAGAAATGAAAAAAGAATGGAATACGCAAGGTACTGAGGTGAGAAACAGCATCCGTTTGAGAATGTACGTCACTCTAGCATGTTGTTTCTAATGTATTTTTTTGAACTTTTTGTCTCATTGGATTATAATTAAACTTGACAGGTTTAATGGGGGAAAGGAACATTTCTTTTACTTTTTTATTTGAACATATTCAGTTTATATATTATTTTTTCGTAAGTAGTAAATAATTATAAATATTACCAAATTTTATATTTGTAAAAATAAGAATTTAATACATAACAAAAAATTATTAAAAAAAACTCAAATAAGATTACAACAGAAAAATGTTATTTTAAACTGAACACTTTTGACAAATTAATGTTATTTGATACCTATCCTTCAGGGGATGAAAAAATAAACACTCCTCCCCAAAATATGATATGAATTTTCTTGAAACGGATGGAATCAAATTCATTATTGATGGTCCATTACATTCATTGCGTCTGAAAGGTCCGTCCATTCCACCTTCAATCCATGCATAACAAACACTACTTGAATGAGAAGAGAACAAACCTGTGCTGCTTGTAAAACATCAACCACGCGGGAACTGCATCTTACATAGTAAACAACCGATCTGAACTTCAATTCTTTTATGTAAGCTTGAGATTTTAATGAATAGAACTATACAACAGTAGGCACATATCCAACATTTATCTGATCATGATTGGTTTTTATATTACCATTGCTATAAATGGAAGGCCCACGCTGAGCATTTACACCTGCAGAAAACGACCCATCCGCACAGATCACCAATATTCAACGTGCGAATGGTTTGATACAGTTGGTTTTGGCAGTATTTGCATAAAAGAAACAGCACCATCATATCTAGAGACAATGTTACGCACATTGTTTGCATCTTCAACATCCCACACTTGAAAACCATACTGATACCCGAGCAACAGCAATCGGCGTGAGATACCCCCTTCACATCCCAGCTTGTCAAATCCAGCCCATAGCACCTTTTTTTTTTTTTTGAAAAACATAGAAAACTCACGGCTCATTCCCGGGTATGAAAAACCAATAAAGCTATCTATTAAATGTGCGTAAAAGAGATATACAACAATTCTTATACCACAAAACAAAACAAGTTGTATCTCTTTCTTGTCATGTTGCAAGGTAGAAAGGGTGTTAGTCAACTTATACAATAAAGTGGCATCTACATAATACGCTCCTAAGAACAAATCAAGGAGCATGGAAACCAATGCTATGCATACAAAGTTAAAAGGTTAAAAGTCATGTTTATATGCCAAGGTTTATTACACCAAAATGCAACTTACTTTCATCGTTTTCACATAATTTCTTTTTCTCATTTGATGTTACATACTTACAACTTCCTTTGCAATTATGTAGGTAACCTTTTATAGCATATAAAATAATGATGTGGCAAGCCGCAAGCCGTCATGTTAACAAAAAACTGGTGTCACGTCATCATTTTACCTGCTCCCATATGAACCGCCAATAATTAAGCTACTACATACAAACCTATAACTCGATCCTATTATCACAACAAGTCAATAACTAATTACCTAATATAACTTACAACAAGAATCTAGACATCAATCCAAATTTAAAAAAGACAATCACAACTCAATCCTTGATATAACTGGAGAGGATTTTGCCTAGACGCTGACACATTTCAGATTTTCATTTTGTTTAAGTTAACAACAAAATGTTTACACTTTCCACTTTTAAGTACATAAATCTTCACAATATATCACCGTACTCAATAGTAATGTAAGTCATGCCACTTCATTTGTTGAAGGATAAAGTAGCTTCACATTTGGACTCGGAATCGTCACATCACAATCAACATGAAAATATCATATATTCATTCAGTCATTTGTACTAAGCATCGAAACATATTTAACCTTCAATCAGATTATGCATTAACATATAACTTCAGGTAAAAGAAAGCAGCCTTGAGACAAATACTATTTATGAAAGATCAACCTCACCTGATCAGGACCTGCATCAGCATCAGCATCACGGTCCACAATCGTCGATGCAGCAGAAGCTGCAGACCAACAGTAGATGCAACGGTCGATGCACCAGATTGCACAATCCTCAAATAATTCGAAAGCGACCGAAACGAACTCAGTATAAATCCACTATTACCACCACCACCATACCTTTGCTTCTGATCAGTCTTCCTCATCACCACACCTCAAAACAACACCAAAAACCCTAGTTCTTCTCCTTTCTACACTGATCATAACAACAACCTTCTTCCCTCACATAACCACACAAAACAACCTGTTTTCAACACTCACCATATCATCTCCACACACTACAAACATCAAACCTCACTTCATTTAAACAAACAAAAACTCGATCGATACTATCAACACTTGAACCAATCAAAACAAACACAAACAAATTCGAATCCTTCAGCGAAAAAAAATAATGAAGGATTTGATGTATTTACAACCATATCACATCCCACAAGGTTACAAAATACCCAGGCTAACAAATACAAAAACTTCTAATGGCATTCCAACAATCAAGAACAATACACAAACCATTCTCATAATTCTATAAGACAACATCTCAACTATATATAGAGAACAATTCTGAAAATTTAGTCCTCAATAAAAAACACATAGCAAATTACCAGATGTAACACAATCAACCCAACAATCAGAAGATGACATACAAAAACGGCATAAAATTACTGAATCAACAACCAAACATATAAACAACATGCCACCGACTTATCCAACAACCCCATTATGGAAGTCAAGAGACAAAAAAAGTGACCCACATTACCATCATAAAAAAGAATCACTTCACCATCATATGCAAGCATTCATGAACACACATACAAGCATACAAATTGACATAACATGATGATAATAAGTAACAAAAGATGATAAACAACAAAAAAAACCGCAAACAACATAACAACAATATCATTAATTAAGCAATACAAAGATGACAGAAAATCACGAAGCAAAAAAGACACAATAAAACAAGAAATGAGAAATCACACTACAATCAACTAACCTCATTTGTATCAGTCCTCTCATATAACACCACTTTTATGAATTAAAGGATTAATTGATTTGTAACAGTTTGGTGTGATTGAAAGGGGGATTGAACTCGACAATTGCCGACTATAATAGTGACAATCGTGCGGTGCCGGCGATTCCCGCGTAGCACAAAGAAAACAGGATCGATGGTCTGGATGCGATTGCAATAGCAAGGAATTAAGGTTTGTTTTGTTTTGGCTGGTTACTATAATGGCGTAGGAGATGGAACGATTCATTGAAAATCACTTAAGATCACATTGAAGGAATTGATTATGAGAATAGGTTTTCAGTGGGAATTGAAGAGGTTAAGTGACACGAAGAGACTACACTCTGCTTGAATTCTTAGAATTGGGGGTAGGGATGGAAAGAGAGGGTAATATTGTAAAAGTGTTTTGAAATTGTAAAGAATGAGATAGGTGAAATGTCTATATTATCCTTCTAAGTGTCTTAATTGTACAAAACGTTCCAATTATACCCTCATTATATAAGCTTGATTTACTTGTACATCTTGCTATAATAGTTGGATAGTGTACAAAATTACCAAAGGGACCATCACTCCTTCTTTATAATGTATTATAGATAAGAACAAAAAAAAAAAAGGAAACTGCACATTATCAATGCAGCACTACAATGCAGACCATTGCACCAATTTCCTGCATATTATATGTCTAGCTGGGAAACATCAGCAACTTCAACCGAACAGCCACCTGTATGGCATTTGAAATAAATCGCATTCAAAATTGACCCGATTGAAATAATACCAAACCCAAATCAAATCTACATGTTATAAAACACAACCCAAATTGACCCGTTTGTCAGCACTCCTCTGATCCGCTAAACTTGCCATCCAAACTATTGACCCATGACCTGGAATCGGCCATATGATTCAGCATCACATTATTTACAAGAGCGCTGCGCTGCTGCACTTGGTACATCTTCGAGTTCGACCCAAATCAAATCTACATGTTATAAAACACAACCCAAAATGGTTCTGTTGTACTTCTAATAATAGGAAACTGTTTTTTCAGTACACCAAATGCTCGTTCAATTGTGTTGCGCAATGATGCATGGCGGAGGTTAAACAACTCCTTTGCATTCTCAGGAGAGCGAGTGGAGTACTCTTTCAAATGATACCTAACACCTCTATATGGTGTCATTAAGGTACTCGTATGAGGTAAACCCGTGTCTACTAAACAATATCTACCTATAAACAGGTTGTAATTAGTTTCATAATAAATTGTTATACAATTAAGGAAATTTGGTTTAAGAGACTACCAGTTGGAATTACTATAATTCTTGAGTCTGATGTTGTACCGTCCCATCCAGTTAGCACATATGTAAACTTTAAATCAAATGTGCAAGCAGCGAATACATTTATTGTTTGTTATCCCTTGCAACCACAATACCTAGGGGTATCCTTATTAGGTACTTTGACGCGAACATGTGTTCCATCAATTTCCCCGATACAATCCTTAAAGAAAGGATAAAATCTCTTTTTTCCTTGAATTTCTTTCGGGACAATATCACCTTTAGGTTGTTGAACATAACTACCTTCTAAAGATATAATTGCTCGCAAAACTCTATGTAGGCACCTACTAGTTGTTCATCCAGAACGACGGTATAGCCAAGAGATAAATCGATTTCTAAAATCATTACCTACAATATGCAAAAAAGTTGCGACATGCTCTTCAACAGATATGCGTTGAGTAGGTCAAAGTCCACCATCACGCTTTAAGATATTGCACAATGTCAGAAAGCTTTCTCACTCATGCGGTAAGGTCACGACATTTACCATTGTTTAAAAGGTTGTGTAACATCTCTTCTCGTACATATCGTCACTGTAATATTTCATCTCTAGTAGGTAAATTAGCACGGTTGTCGGCTGATAGTCTACGTATTGCAATGAAAGCCACCAATAAGCAAATCAGATTAACTGCATGCAATTGTCTGGCTCGCACAATTTGAATAACCTTGCGTATCTGATTATCCATTGTAGCTCTACTTGCTGTTGAAAATTGTTATTTTGATTAGGAAATTGTTACTTAACACTTCACATTCATGCTCACCAGTATATAGCCCAAATCTATAACTTTCTAAGCTTTGGATGTAAATATAATATAGTTCTAAAATGAAGCTAAACCTATTTTGAATTTGATTCCAAGATGACTAATTAATTGTCATCAGTGAAGTGAATTATGATGCACTTAATCGCATAGGTGTAGTGCATTTTGCCACTGTGAAGCAAAGCTAAGAAATAAACGCCTCCAACTTTGGCCTTCTATTATATAAAATCAATCCAGACTCTTTTCTTAACAATTATTGTGTATAACTATTTAAATATTGATAAAGCTAAACGTCACTACCCTAAACCTAACCTCATTCCTTAACTCAAACTGTAGAAGTCATGATCTACACACACAAAAACAAAATCGATGAAGCCAAACAGCCTTAAATAGACAAATACCAAAAAATCAATTTTGTCAATCTTTATTTACATGTTAAAACTGGTAATAACAATCAAACACTAAGTAAATAAAGACATAGTCATAGGGCTGGCTTGTGACACCCAGAAAATTTTCGGAATTTTCTCTCACTTGACGCCAACTTTACTAGGTTACTTGCTGAATTTCGAGACGAAATTCTTTTCAACTTGGGATGATGTGACACCCCGCAATTTCAGGTTCTTAATTTAACTAAACTCTAGTTACTTGCACCTAGATTTAACTAGGAAAGTCACACGTGCACACACTATATGTATAAGTATCTATGGGCTATCATAGATGGACAAATACATGGCTAAACTTATGAAGGTTTACAAATATTAATGCATGTGAATAGTTGCGGATCAACCTCCTATACTTCTATATGTGCTTGTATATATATATATATGCCTACCCTCATGAATGGTTAATATCATGAGATGATTAGATAAACTAACCTAGCTACACCATGATACATCACTATCACTATGACAATCTAGAATCCTTGGAACTATCAATCACTAGTAAGAATGTTCTAGGATAAATCACCATCAAGTCCACACATCCATGACTAGATTTTTGGACCTAGTGACAACTCAAGAACACTATGATACAAATGCATGCCTAGGACAAGTCGCTATCACCTTCCACATCCTTATGAGTTGGCCGAAGGTTCTTCTAGGTAACTACATGACTAAATATCCACTTCAACACATGATGCAATCATAGGTGAGGTGAGCATTTAAACTAAAATGGAAACAATGTAAGAAGGAAGTCATGAGTCACCCTACCTTTTCTTATAATCGGCCGAACATCTCCACACAAAACACCAAGAAGCTTCCACTCTCACAACTAAGATACTATGATCCATCAACATCAAAGAAGTGAAAACTAGGCATGCCATGGAAATGTCACCATCAACCTTCTACCCTTCATGTATTTCGGCCGAAATAAACCAAGGAGGGACAAGCATGAGGAAACTCATGATTAGTTGGCAAGTTTCATAAATGTGGTAATAAAACAAGCTTTCCATAACACACCCTATTAATCAAACCAAACCCTTTTGAAACTTCCTACAAACCTACGGCTAAGGACAAGAGTTGTCAACCATCATTCTTAGTTGTCAACCTTACCATAACAATCACACTAGGACTAGTCCCTTTCAATAGGCTCTAGGACAAACAACTCAATGCATATTGTCACTTACACCAAATAAGATCAAAACAAGAAGTGTAGTAAACCTATGAAGTGGTGATTTGCCTTTTCCTTGCTACCTCTACACCAATCAGCCGAAGCACCCCCCTTACACCAAGTCATGATGCAATTGCCAATCATAAACTTAATCCAAGGTATTTCAATTTGCCAAAATTGTTCTTGTCCTCATGTGGGTCGACCACTATATAAAGGGGGCCTTACTTCATTCACAAATGCACACCAAACAATTTCTTTCACTCTCAAAACTTTCGGGTCTTGATCACACTTAGCCGAAGCTTTACAAGCTCTTGGAGGAGTCTTGGAGACTATCCAACCTTCAATCACTTCTTGGTAAGATATCCATACCCCTAAACTATAATCTAGTCCTTTCTACCCCACCTTGATCGACTATAGGTTGGTTTAAACTCATGAACACACACTTTGTCATAGATTTTATTTACTCTTACTCACTAATGAACACACTATCTTGACACCACATCAATCGGCTCTTGTAATACCCTTGATGCCGAAACCATGCTTTTATATCCTAAGATCACATAGATCACCGTGTGTAAAGATCGGTTTTTGTAATAAAAGCACTTTTGATTCAAGTTTGAGCGTTAATCAAACCCGTTTTCTCACAAAAACTCACAACACAATTCTTCTTGATACCCCACGAGGCCATGCTATGCTTAAAACATATAAGTTTAATTCATATTACGATTGATTAAGGATTTATATGAAGCTTCATGATCGGCCACCACTAACTAACATGTGTTCACATTCAACTAAGGTAAGATTATGTTAAGGTGTCTAACTTTATCACAAGTACAAAACTAAGGTTCACATAACACAATAACCAAGTCCACAAGTGTTGGGTAGACAAATTGTATGATAAAACTTGTGATTTACCATGCTTTAATAAATCATAGGGCAAGTACTGTCCGGACGGTAATAGCTACGTAATTCAACTTCACTAGATCACAAGCATCTCTATCAGGTGAGTTTCACTACTCTTTTCTCAAAAGCATGTGTCTCGGGTTTGAGACAACTTACTTAACTTTTTCTAGTCCGGTTTGGGACTACTTTCACATCCCGGGTTTGGGGTGCTATGACTCCTTGTGTGGGTCAGGCTTTGCTAGTTTCACACTCTGTGTCCTTGATGAACTAAACTGCATCCTATCACGGAAGTCCTCTACTATTTACCGAATGAGTTGTCGGGTTATGGCAAGCGGGTTACTAGTTGATAGCGCTATTAGGTTTGACAAACCTCACACCGTGCTGGGAGCCGGGTGATGTATTGTAAAATACATCTATTTCCAGTGTAGAGTTTGTATAGTTTTTGAGTCGTTTAAATAGTGTTTTTATTAGTTTTAGGCTTGTACTGGTCTATTTTATTTATTATAGGTTCTTATAGATTTTTATTAGCTTTGTGTCATTTTTTAGTACTTATTTATTTATTTTGTATTTTGTAGGTGTTCATGGACGTTGGAGCGTAAACGAGCAACTTTGTTCAAGTCAAGAACACCCGAGTCGAGAGCACGGAGTCATACTACTATATAATAATAATAATAATAATAATAATAATAATAATAATAATAACGAAAAAAGAAAAGAAAAAAGAAGTCAACGGGTCACATTCCCAAGCCCAAAACAAAAGAAAACAATATGAAATATAATTTACCCTATGGATTATTCGAGGGGGGCGGCGCAGAAGATTAAAGGGAGAGCCAACAAAAAAATCGAAGGGGGGAATTTTTGGGGAGAGGATTGGAAGGAGCCAACCAAAAATTAAGGTGAATTATATTCTATTTGAGATTGAAGCCATCACTCATGACAATAAGAAGCAATATTATTTTGAAGTGGATCAAGGATTAAGGCATAGGTACCAGCACGGGTCGGTTCTAATCTATCTATTTATTATTTATTTATTTAAACCCGTTGTGAACGCCATGGATATGTTTAGCTTTTATTATTTTGATTTTATCATGACTATTATTGGCTAACTCATAGAACTACCTAGGCGATGATGAATACACTTGTTTGATTTATTTTCTTTTGGTTCTTGGAACTTTTGGTTGTGGGTGAATTTTAAAGTAAAGAACTCTTTATTTTCTGGTTTGATGTATATGCGTATTTAGTTTTATTTAAATAACTTTTATAAACTCCACTTGCGTTTTTGTGAATGTCTTTCATGTATGAATGCGGGTTAGGTTGCGGACTTGGTGTTAGCAACTAATTTATGGTTAATTGCCTAGGATTATCCATAGGAGTTGTAATTGTTAGTTAGATAATTCTAAGTATTCTACCAATTCTCAATAGCTGTGAGGTGCGAGATTGTTGGTCTGTCTAGGGTGTTAAATTGCTAGATTTAGAGGCTTTGTGAGAAGATCTTCCTAGTTTCCCTAGCATTCCTTGTAGGCCAAGTCTTATCAGAAATATTGTAGTTACCCCTTGCACTTTTGGGTGTATTGTGACTTTCGCGCTGTGAGGTAGACTGTCTAGCGGGTACTTTAATATTCGAGTAGGTAAGCCTGTGAGGGTAACCTCTCAACCGGTGGTTTAACAGCACAACAGTATTCTAGGGTTTCCCCTTGAGAAGGGTCGAGGGTGTCTAGTTTATTCTTGATGTTTAGTATTTTAAGATCCCGGTTCCACACCAGTTCCATAGCCATTAGAAATTTATCATTCATGTGTAGGATTCTAGCCTAGGTAGTGCCTTCCCATCATCTGATCCCAGTTCCAGTTCCCAGTTTGTGTCTTTAATTATTTTAGTTTATTTTATTTATTTTTATTAGTTTGTTAGAAAACCCCCCTTAAGCAATAAAACATTGTTAAGTCAGTTTGTAGATAAGTAATCGAGTCTAGTTTACGTTTTCTAGTAGAGTCTCGTGGGTTCGATACTCGGACTTACTTTAGCTATACTGCACTGACCGGTACACTTGCCGGTTGTGTGGTTTAGGTTTAGAGAGTCTTAGGTTATAAATTTAAAACTTAGAGTGTCTAGTTTAGGTTAATTTAGTTAGTTTTTACTAAACCAATTTGAGCACATCACCGGGCGTGAACTACGACCTTAGACTTTATCATTGTTGATAGGCAATGATGGGAGGCAAAAACCAGCTCACGGGGCGAGTGCATCGTTTGAATAGCAATTCGGTATATCATTGTTTAGTTATCATGAATGGGTTAGCTACCCTTGTGTAACGTCCCGTTAGTTTCTAATCCATTTATAAAAAATACTTTATTGATTTAACAAATTTAATTTGTTAACAATAATATATCGTCACCGCAAAACACACTCTTACTTTCTATACCATATTCATTTAGTTACATAATGTCAAAAATAATAATCTCTAAATGTGCTAAGCACGAGCAACTAGTTAACTCTTAAAAACTTCAACGCGATTACATATATATATATATATATGTATATATATATTTATGGAGAACTAATCTATAGTCCAATTAATCATTTTGAGTCATTTCATATTAACAAATTTCATAGTATAACTATCTTAGTGGCTAATCGAGCTAAGGTTTTAACTTGTAGCGAGACGGTATCGGTTCATATAGGAAATGACATTTCACATAACTTACACTGAACCCTAACTATATAAACAACTTACTACCATTAATGCTATTATAATAATAATAATAATAATAATAATAATAATAATAATAATAATAATAATAATAATATTAACAATAAAACAAAACTAGTAGTAATGATAATAGTATGCATTAAAGGGTAAGACCCATGGTGTATTTTAGATGTAATAGATGTAATTTAGGAGTTAGATGAAAATACCATATAATTCAAACTCCATCTTTATAATGACCGTCCGTCTCCATTTCAAGATTTCATAACCGACTACATTGATTGTTTATCACCATTGAGTAATAAATACAATGAATTATATTGAATGATTGACATTCTGAAACTCATGAACGTTCTTGTTTGAATTCTTATAAACCTTTCCGAGGACACACCCCATGACCATGAATTCTAGTTCCGCTTTATGCCGTTCCACTTTGTCCACTATCCTCTGCTCGGTCACTAGATTGTTCTCCGATCACAACCAAGTACCAAGATCACCATTCTTTTCTCTTTGAAACTTTGTATCATACATTTTTAATCGGTTTTGATGTTTCCGCCATCGGTTGGGGTGTTACAGATTGGTATCAGAGCCATGGTTATAGGGAATTATGTTATTAGAATGCCTTTAGCCTAGTCTATAACTAAGCTTACTTTCACGAGTCCTCTCGTATATATTTTCTCTTTATCTTTATATTTTCTCTCGCGATATTTTCGTTATGATTCTTTCTCGTTATTCTTTTGGTATTTTGCTTGGAGTAGAAGACACTCGTATTTCACAAACGAAACGATATCACCAAGTTAGGAGTGACATCCATACCTTGGTGATTAGTTTCACTCCTCTGTATGTTATTTATCTTAGGAATATATCTTTGAGATAGGAGTGACATCCACACCTCAAAGAGTACTTCCTTCAAAAAGAAACTTAACCACTAAGCTGGGAGTGACATCCTTAACTTAATGATTGGTTTCATTCCACAATAGTTTTCAATTTTGAAATACATCTTTGAGTTAGGAGTGAAATCCACATCTCAAGGATCTATTTCTGCATCTCGTTTTAACTTCGCTAAAGTTTTGGAATTCACTAGTGATGGGGCACGTGCAATCTGGAAGGGTGAGCGCCTGTATCCTAAGTTTTCTGTCTAGGCCTGGTATTTTGTATAAATCCCAATCAGACGCGGGACCCGTATACCTACCTGGGAACTCTTGGGATGAGCATTCACTTATAGGCTAAAGTACGCCCCCACAAGTCACTAGAAAATTTCAAATACTTGAGTTAATCAAAGTTTCCTATGAAAACAATCTCAAAGTTTATGATTGATATTTATGTTTTATTTACCATTTGAAGTTTCAATTTCATCGCTTGATGTTTCGTATGCTATTATTCGTTAATCATTCGCTTTTGGATTCTTCAACATCATTATTAAAATTTTTGTTCACTATATTATCGCATTAAAATTACGTTATTTCATTTATGTTTTGTGACTTTTACACTATACAACATCATTTTCTTGCGTTAAAACATTTTTCTCCTGACTCAAATCCTTAAACTTCAACTTTGATCACATTCTGATTTTTGAACGTTGCGTCTTCATACACAGTTAAACACAAATGTGGTTTCAAAACTTATTAATCAACTTGTTTTATATCGTCATTCACTTGATCGATGTCACAGTATATCATTAAACTATGACCTTTAGTATCCACTAGTGTCTCCCACAATACTCATACATAAATGCTTATCTACACGATACGCACTAGTACACTACTCTCTAAAACGATTAATTTGACAACTTATCCTGTATGTCTTTTCACAAAGCCTATTCACCGGATTAGTACACACTTTATATACACCTTGTGCCTTGAAACAAATAGCCCACTACAAGCCCGAAGAGATGCCTTAATGATCCTTACAAACAAACGATCTTTCAATGTATACATTTCGTAGAAGTTTGACAACTAAAAGGTTTTCGGTTTACCCAGTCCTAACGGGTACCACTTAGATTTTCTCAAACATTTCATAACAATTACAAAAAAAAAAATTGACTTTAATGAGATTTCAACCTACAAGCTAAAGAAATGTTTAAATACAGAAAATGCTATTTTTTAAAATTCGTCAAGGCACCTGGGATCATTCACAACCTTCACGTCATTTTAAATCTTGGTCTTTCGAAACACAATAGATTTACACATACTTCATGAAATGGTTTCATCTTGCATTTTATAAACTAGTATTGCATATTTTACAAGTCAAATATAAACCTTCTTGTTTTCATACACGGATTCAATATATGTTTTTGAGAAAAGAAACTTGCGACTAATAAAATACTTTATAAACACTTTTCAACTCGAATTCTCGTAAACACAAGAAAATGTGTACTTACGAAGACTTTTCATATGAACCTGTTTTGAATCTAAAACACAATTCGATTTCTAAAAAGGTATTCTCATGCATTACTACCATTCTTTCAACAATATCACAAAGTTCGAGTAAACTGCGAAAATTTACCTTTTACACTTGTACACTTTCAGTCGCAAAACTTTTGGTCTAACAAAACAATGGACATATCCTCATTGGAATGTTGCTAAATGCCTTTCATCGTATGTTGCAAATATACAAAAGTTACTAAACTTTAACTCGCATACTAGTAGGCTGTACGTAGGTTCTATGCACTCTCAATTGCAGCAAATTTCATTATTTTATCCTTACACCATTATTATAGTTACATTCGCACATTATCTTATTATTCTCGTATTATTCTTTTATTAGAGATTATTCTCATGCGTTATTCGCAACTACTCTTGCACTAGTTATTAGTAGTTATTCTTACAACACTGGTTTTGAGCATTAATTTAACTCGTTTAATTTCATTTTGTGCAAATTGTGCAATTTACTCGATTTACGTTATACTATTCTTTCAATCAAAATTTTATGCTATACTTATATACTTACATGAACGCATATTTGGTATGCAAAATTTTTTTCTGTTGTGAGCAAAACCTTGTTATACTTTACATTATTTTGTTCATCATCATGGCCAACGAACATACTAGTTGACAACTCGTATGAGATCTAAGCCAGTGCCCACGTACAACTCGGATTAGAGTATTTCTTCAATCCGAGGGGAACGGTGTAAACCTCAAAGTCTATCAATATGACTGCTTAGAGCCAACGATGTGAACAGAAGTTACCGGTTAACGGTGAACCCGAAAGGGAAGGACCTCTAACCATGTCTATTACTTACATGTTACTCTCATTACGGTTAAAGGGTAAACCCGAAAGGGAAGGACCTCTAACCATGTCATTGTTTCATTGCAGTATCAATTACTTAGCATATCCTGATTGCACGCATTTGTTTCGGGTATTACTTAGGATAGGGTTATGGAAAAGCATAACACCCTAATGTAAGGTAAATCGATGATTACGGTCCGGAACGCAATCATGGGTTTACAGGTACATGAGGGTGGTGTGTAGTTCTATTTAGGCTGTTGGTAGACAATCAGTACGAGTCCAAAGTATCGGGAGTGCGGTGGGTCAGCCGGTACACCCTAGATATAAACATAAACGATACTGCGGGAGCGAACTAGAAGTCTGACCAAGAACCTACCCATTACTATCTCTTCATTAGATCGTTGACTAATGGCTAGCATTTTGATAAGAACATTTTACATAAGCTTCAATTAGTTTTTTTGGAGCCTTCTTTGTTGACCAACTCTACAGAGAACCTTAAACCTTGTATACTCTTACACTCTCGATTATTTAGATTCTTGTTGCATACTCTAATAATATTTAGTCAGAAACTTTTCTAAAGTAGGGGAGACTGCTTCATTAGTACTTCTGCCCCTCACCCATTACACATTCCCAAAACTTTTCTCATTTACAGTCTCAACTTTCTAACCTCGGGTCAAACGTCAAGAATTTTGAAACTTTTGCTTTGGATATTAGACAACTATTTTAAATTTTTGCCAAATCATGACTGATGCATTTCTTAAAACCTATTTGGCTTTTTCCATGTCTTTTGTCTTATAGGAACCTCCACTTATAAAGGAATTTCGGGACGAAATTGCTTAAAGTAGGGGAGACTGTAACGTCCCGTTAGTTTCTAATCCATTTATAAAAATACTTTATTGATTTAACGAATTTAATTTGTTAACAATAATATATCGTCACCGCAAAACACACTCTTACTTTCTATACCATATTCATTTAGTTACATAATGTCAAAAATAATAATCTCGAAACGTGCTAAGCACGAGCAACTAGTTAACTCTTAAAAACTTCAACGCGATTACATATATATAATTATGTAGAACTAATCTATAGTCCAAATAATCATTTTGAGTCATTTCATATTAACAAATTTCATAGTATAACTATCTTAGTGGCTAATCGAGCTAAGGTTTAAACTTGTTGCGAGACGGTATCGGTTCATATAGGCGATGACCTTTCACATAACTTACACTAAACCCTAACTATATAAACAACTTACTACCATTATTGCTATAATAATAATAATAATAATAATAATAATAATAATAATAATAATAATCTATACAACTAATATATGAAACTCAATGTGGACACTTGTCAATCCCACATTGAGCCTCAAATTACATAGCCAATCAATTTATACCAAGTGTCCCATTGTGAGATTTTATAAAAATTTTTCTTTTTTTAAAAAAAATACAGAAAATATAAATACCCTCTAAAAAACACGGACATAACATACACATCATAATCATCGTCGCCTCCATAACCAAACCACAACCCTAATCAGGCGATTCAAGGTTTTCCTTCATCTCCAATCCAAGGTAATCTCCATTCGATTCTTTTTTCAATAAATCGATGTTCATCCATCTTTTTTTCTGTCTTGTGTTTCAGTGATTTTCCATATCTGTTTTTAAATGTATGATTCTGCAGGCCGATTACATCTAGGGTTTTGTCTTTGATTGATTTTTGTATGTTACGGTTTGTGTTTCTTTGTTATGGAGTTTATCTTTCGATTCTTCTTTCAATAAATCGATGTTCATCCATCTTTTTTTCTGTCTTGTGTTTCAGTGATTTTCCATATCTGTTTTTAAATGTATGATTACCTTGGCCGATTATATCTAGGGTTTTGTCTTTGATTGATTTTTAGTATGTTACGGTTTGTGTTTGTTTGTTATGGAGTTTATCTTTGGATGATTAAATAACTAGGGTTTGCAATATACCATTATCACTGATTATCTTCATAGCTTTGAAATGTTGATGATCACATAACTAGGTATTGTTCAGGTTATTATCGATTTTTTGGTTTTATGGTTGATGGTAGTGGAAACTTGGATGAACATTTTAGTAATTGATGCTTCGATTGTGGGTTGATCTGTTTTTATAAGTGATTTGAATCCTTTATGTTATTTTAATCTGTTTTTATAACGATTGTAGGTGTTGTTACTTTTATGGATTGTTGTTTGATTAGCATTTCTTATGTTTCAGCTACATGTTTGTTTACTAATACAGGTTTTTCTTATGTTTGAGCTATATATATATTCAGTAATAATGGTTTACGGATTTTGGGTCAAGTCTGAAGGCAACGACCGTGTAAACCTGGTAAGCAATGTAACAATCTTTGTTATTTAATACTTTTATATTTCTTGGAGTCACTCGACTATCCTAGATGTCATTTTATTCAGATTCGTTATATTTACATATGACTTTTTTTTTATGTGTAGGCCTTACCTTCCGAGTATAATGAATGGGTTAAGCAGTACAACTACCCAACTGGGAAAACCAGAATTCACACATTGGATGAGAAAATCTTTGATGTTAAAGTGATGCAGATTGCTGGAAGGTGGTTCTTTTTCAATGGATGGAAGCACATGATTAAAACACTAAATTACCCGTCTGATTGCAACTTTGTTTTCGAATACGAGGAGATTATCAGCTGTTTTAGAATGATCACCTTTCATCAGGATGCTGTAGCTGCCCTTGGTAAATTTTTCTACTGCAAGCTGGACGACCCACTGACTGATGAAAGACGTCTGGTATGCGTTTTCTACTATTAGTTTACTACATTATATAAGACATAAAATAGAGTAAATCGTATTAACTTTGAAAACATTGTTTACCACTTTTCAGCATATCAATTGCTTTGTTTTTCATGGATTACACAATAGAGCCGTTCCAGCGGATTCAATTTTGTGCAGCTCATTTCCAGGTCATGTTTTCAAATCCATATTTCTAAACTGATTTGATATTTGTGCGAAGACATAGGTACATGTCATGTATAGATTAATTAGGGTTCAATGATTTGTCATGAAAATTGTTTAGATATAATATACAGTTGCTTCAGTTGCCTTTGTTTCGCTGATATCAACATGTTGACATATTGTTTTCCAATACTTATGTATCTTTGCTTCAGAACATGCTTTCCAAATCAAGCTTGAAAACGATCGTGGTGCGCTTTACATAACTAAAGGATGGCCTTATATGAAGAAGACGTTTCAGATAACAAGCGATCATCTAATTGTGTTTGAAATTTACAATGAGGTTTGTTTGTCAATTTCTAAATAGTTGTTGTTTTATTTATCCTAATGTAAATCGCAATACAATATGCTTTCTATTTTTAATTAATTTGTGTGTTTTCATTTTTTTCTTTGTTAATAAAATAGAAATCGTATAAGGTGTCGTTTTTTTAAGAAAAACAAGCTTACTCTGCCTCCAGAGCTTTGGGAATACAATTACAAGGTCGAGGATGATGAAAATAAGGATGAAGAAATCGTTTTTGTTTCCGATAATGATACTGAAGAGATGAGTGTAGGAGATGATATGGAGGAAGAGGTTGATGAATCTGATGATGACGAGGAGGAAGAGGCTGTTGATGATCTTGACGTTCCAGTTGTTTTCACTGTTGACAGGCATTTTGTAAGTCTTATCTATTCAATTCCTTATATTATATAGCGATTTATGTATACGTACCTTTTTATTAAAATGCAAATTGTTTTTATTTTTATAGCGTATGAAGGTAGATTGGGCAAGGGATAATGGTTTGAACAGGAAGAGGGCTTTGACTATTAAAGATTGTGAGGGTTGTACTTGGGGAGTTTCTGTTGGTATTGAAGGTTCGAGAAGCAGTTACCGTTACAACATTAGAGGTATGTCAGTCTTTGCTGCCGATAAGGAGTTGCAGTCTGGTGATCAGATGCATTTCCTTTTTTTCAACAAACAAGGTATGTTCCAGCTAACTAAAGTAGTTAGGGTTGATGATAATTAGTTATGGTTGTGGTGGTAGTTTTTTGATGAACATTAACATGTTTGGTTGGTAACTTTTTGCACCTTAGTGGTGGTAGGTTTTTTGAACATGATTAACGAATGGTGGTCACATACTTTTGCACCTTTTACTGCTGATGTAGTAAAATGTGTGTTTTTTTGGTATGTTATGTCTTTTAAACCGAATATCTTGGTATGGTTTGTTGATAATGATCATCATTATTATGTTCGTAGGAGTAGTCTAAAATTGTAAATGTTAATTTAGTCAACTTTTAATTTGGTCAACTTTTAATTTAGTCAAGTCAATTATTAATTTAGTCAACTTTTTAAATTAAGTATGAAATTTTAAATTTGTATCTTTCTAAAAAAAAGTTTTTTTTTTTTTTTTTTTTTTGTTATTTCAAACTTAAAACTTATAAAAAATATTTTTTTTCATAAAGAATTTCAACGTTAAAACTCATAGATTTAAATCATATTATTAACTACAATTCTAACAACTTTAGTTTTGCATAAGTCATTATTATCAAAAGCACAATAAAACGGTTAAATAAAAAGGTTTACAATCATAAAATAATAATCGTTATGCTTCAAAATATCAAACTAATTGGTTGTATATTGATATAACGGTATTTCATTTTTTAGTGTTTTATATGAGGCCACTTTTTTTAACATATTAAATCATATTAAACATGTCAAATTTTCCAAATTTCTTTCAAAAGTAAACGCATTTAATTAAAAAAAATCAAAGTAAAAACTTGTATAATTAGCCTTGAAATTTTTTGAATAACATAATAAACTTAATTTTTATTAATCTAATTTCGAAATTTTTTGATTTCCATTATCATAATTTGGTTTCCATTTCTTAAACCTATACTAAAAATACATTTCTTTAAAATTTCAATTATTAAATACAATTGATATTATTATAAATCGGTTTCCATTTCTTAAGCCTATACTAAAAATACATTTAATTTTTTCTTATTACAATATTAAGTATGATTTACATTATCATAATTCTGTTTTCATTTCTTAAACCAATACTAAAAATACATTTTGTGTGTATGTTTGTTATTACAATATTAATAAGATTATAAATAGAATGATCTAATCATCATCTTTTGAGTGAATTTTTTTTTTTTTTGCAGACTTGCTAAGGTAGTATCTACTCTTTTTTTCTTTCATTATTTATTTATATATCACTATAATACAAACAATGTAGCATTAACTCTGTTGTTTGTTACATAGCATAAAATTGCAGAATCATGGATCCAAATAATGTCACGTTTCTAAATGACATTACTTGGCGGCTTAATGATTATACAATCAAAGTGAGGGCACTTAGAATATGGAAGAGAGCAAATCGTAAGATACCAGGGGAAACTCTTGCAATTGATATGGTTGTTATGGATGAACAGGTTAGATTTTCTATCATCAGTTCTGTTTTCATTTATTGTTAATACAAGTGTTGTTATATTATTTCTGATTATAATTCGTTGTTTTTTTTAATGTTTTAACAGGGTTCTAAAATGCAAGCTATGGTATGGAATCGCTATATGAAGAAACACGAAATTTTTTTAAAAGAAAATGAAGCTTATTATATATTTAGA
The DNA here is from genome assembly GCA_028751855.1 of Ambrosia trifida. Classification (NCBI taxonomy): domain Eukaryota; kingdom Viridiplantae; phylum Streptophyta; class Magnoliopsida; order Asterales; family Asteraceae; genus Ambrosia; species Ambrosia trifida. The sequence goes on from CM054123.1 coordinate 51,402,953, forward strand.
CCACAACTAGCAGATAACAAATCTACAAAACACTTTGCTAAGAGTGACATACTTTCATTTACTTTTGAAACTAATATAACCAAATGTAAAAAATTTCAAGGCAACCTTTATGGTTTTAATTTTTCTTCATTTGAGACAATTAAATATGGTAACCTGTCTGCAGAAAATAGAATTGATTTGTTTACTCACTGTAAAGTTTCATATACGTTTGGTTTTATTCGTTTATACTATCTTAGCTAACTTTTTATCTTTTTAGATTTCATTGGGTTTGTTGATGAATGGACTTCACCAGAGCCAACAGAAACTAAATCTGGGTGGAAGAACAAGATGAGTCTTGTGTTGATTGATCTAGAGTATGTGGTTCATCTTTTCAATTAAATGGTTAATTATTTCATCATCTATAACATTATTTTAATTTAGGTGTGTACTATCAATTGGTAGCAATCCATATTTGAATGTTTTCCATTTAATAAACAATGTATTTTTATGTAGTGGTGTAAAAATTAGTTGTACTTTGTGGGATGAGTATTCTGACCAGATGTTTGACTACATCAAGCATAATGAAGCCGAAGTCCATGTGGTTCTGGTTGTTCAGTTTGGTAATTTTAACAATTACAAAGGTTTGTACTTTATTAATGTGGTTTTTTTAGATTGTACATATTTTTACTTTTGTAATATATATATATATCCTGTATGTGTATGTATGGATCGTATAACAACAAAGAATGATCAAACAAGTTAGTTTTAGGTGCGGAATCCCTAAAACAATCACAAAATAATAGTCAAACAGATCAAAACAAGTAAATCATCATTTCAAAAGCTTTTCATTAATTATAAACTCGATTACACGTTAAAAGATTGATACAAACAGGGTAAGAACGTGAAAAGAGCTAAATAAACTTCTAGAGAGAATATCAGAAAGTGGAGGGAATAATATGAAAAAAAGTTACATTCAAAAATCAAGCTTGACTATTTATAGACTGCACATTCGCCCACTTTGTTCATGCGAATGTGCAGGTTCGACCAAACCAACTGGTCGAACCAAGCTATACAAAAACATAAATCACATTCGACCAAAACTTCCTCCTTCGCACCTTCTGATCTTCCTTCGACCGTATCAAAATCTTCCTTCGCACCTTCTAAAACACCTTCGCACCTTCGACATATACCAAAACAAATTTATTGTTCAATCTGAAGCACTAGTCGCACAATTGCATCTACAAACTCCCCCTCGACTATTGCTTGGATTGCTGTCGACGTTGTTCGTCCATTCTGATGTTCGTCAATCTGATATGTCGTTGAATCTTCTGTTCTTTAGTCAAAACCGGTTCCTGTAATTGCTTTGGCTTCGTCTTCTTCAATTCAGGCACCTTTTGCTTCTCAACAAACTTCCCGAGCTTCTCGTCATAGTCACAACCAGCGTTAATGTCATACGCAAAGCACAGAAATACCACACGTTGGTATTTTCCTGCTTGCTCAGCATCCTTCACTTCAGAATAGATCGGATTGTAAAACAACATTATTATATCCTCATGTGAACAGTTGATTAACCACATGGGATCAAAAATGTATATCTTTTTTGTAGTTCTTCTCTCCGTCTTTCAGTACGATCACAGCCTCTGCTATCTTCCAATCGTAATACCACCAAATGAAATCTTTAGCGAAGTGTTGTGGAATCGGCAACAAAGGAATCTTTTTCAACACTCGCGGTGGTTTATACTTTAACGTCACCTTGGGCATACCTGTAATCTGATCAATATCCTTTTTATGAACAATTCGTTTCGGATATTGTGGTTCAAACAAATCCCACTTGGTTCGACTTTCTCTCGTCATCTTTTCAGCAAAGTAGGTAATTTGACTATTTGACGCTCCCGTTAAACGGTGACGGAAAATATCACGAATTGCCCAGTAAGGAAGAGTCTTCAAATGATGAAACTTATCAAAATATAAGATCCCCTTCTCCCACTTCACTGCTATGCATCTCAATTCTTTAACAAACTTCCAGGCCAATGCACGACCTTTGAAAATTCCACTATGAAGTTTGTAAAAGCATCCTTGTATTTCAGCTTTCGGTCGGTTATTTTCTTTCTCTTTTAATTTCCTCAAAAACTCCTTCAAACTCTCAGATTGCTCGAACCGTGGTTTGTCATACCCTTTGAAAATTTCATCTTCAAATACTTTACTCTTCTCTTTCGCCAGTTTCTCGGCTTGGTTTAGCACATCATCCGAGAATCCAGGAAATCCACAATCTTGATTATTCTTGAAATATTGTGGATACTCCTCACTCGTTATGTCTTCCATTTCAACATCCTCAAAAGCAGGAACATCACGGTCATCAGAATGATTTCCGGCTTCCTTCTCAGGTATCTTTGGAATGAAATTGTCAGCGAGCAACTCTTCCAAAGTCTTTCCCACCTGTTTGGCTAAACCCTCAAGTATCTCTTTAAAAATCGCCGCAGAAACCTCTCCATCTTCAAGATCAGGGTCATCAAACTCCAACTCAAACAGTTTATTGCTCGACTCGAATATTTCTGGAAATCTGCTTGTCATGTCAATCGTCCAGACTAGATCTGTGAGCATCTGGCGATACATGTTCTTGTCTTCTTCAGATAACGACTGCAGTTTCTCATTCCAGAATATATCGTCATCCACATTTTCACCTGGAGTCTTAGAGCTCGACTCTCCACCCTTACATGAATCACGCTTTTCATATGTATACTTTTCAGCGTTGTCATCATCATCATCACTACTATCAAAAGCAGAGCTGTTTCCATCACTCGATCCACCATCTGAACCTCCATCATCTCCATCATCTTTCTTCTTCTTCTTTTTAGTATCATTACCTGCATCTTCATCAAGTTCTTCATCTTCTTCGTCAGATGGTTCAAAATCGACCTGCTCTTCTTCTCTTTCCTTATCTTCTTCACCGGCTTGAAGTTGAGGAGCTCGAGAGTACAAGTTTTTGATCAAATCATCCATATGCTTGTTACTCTTCTTTAGCTGTTTATTCTCCTCTTTCAAGACAATAATCCTTCTGGTGTTTCGTTGCTCGTGCTTCAGCAACTTCTTGTTCTCTCTTTTCAACCTCTTGATAGTTTTCTTCAAAACTTCATTATCATCATGGGATGTGACTACGACTTCCAACATCTTTTGATCATTTGTCTTCAATTGCTCGATCTCAGTTTGCTGTTTGTTGATTATACTCATCATCTCAGATAACCTTTGATTCACAGCACTCATGATATCACTATCTACTGAAACCTTCTTCTTCACAGGCGGTTCAGCAGCTTCAGGCAGTTTGCCTTTCCTAATCTTCTTGAGCACATTATCTAATGCTTCGTTAAACTGATCAACAGGTAAATCTTCACTCTGTTGTGTGCTCGAAGTAGTCGTAGTCTTTTGTTTCTTTTGTGCTGGTGCAGTAACCGGTGACTTAGAACTAGAAACTGGTGGAAGTTTCTTACCAGCTATGAGCGATTCAATCTCCTTCTTTCTCTTTATACTTGGTTTCTCTGGTTTCTTCTTCTTTGACTTATCAGCTTGTACAGGTGAACCAGGTAAATCTTCATCTACATTCAGAATCACTTCATCTTCATCAACAGGGATTGGACTCTTATTCCCTTGATCTTCAACATTCTGACTAGCAGACACACCAGCCTCAGTGGCCTTGGGCGTGGTGGTCTTTAACGATTCAGTCTCTGAGTCCCAATGTTCATCTTCTTGCGTTTCTTCTGAATCAATCGACGCTTCATCTACAATATGCAAACCCTTCTTTGCCATCGTCTTATTACGTCTTGGTGTGCTTTTCTTCTTTTCAGGTTCAGTCACAACCTCTAACCTTATCTCTTTCTTCTTAATCTTTCCACTCTTGGCACCGACATTCACAACCTGTCTTTTGCGCTTCGCATCAGGATCAACAGGATGTAATGGGTTATCATGATCAGAATCACTGTTTTCATGTCTCACAAGCCCTTCACCTGGATCTGTATAATCTATTCTTGCTAGATGTCCAAATAAACGCCTTACTGGTGGACGTTCATTGACTGACAATCCTTTATACGCCTTCATCCTAGCAAGTGTATTAAGCGACATATGTTCCTGAACAACTATGTGCTTAGGATCCCTTTTCAAGTCTTTATACTTGTTGTCAAACACCATCTGGAGAAAACGAGGATATAGTAGAAACTTCAGATTCCTCGTGCCGTTTACAGGCTCTAGCAAATGTTCCATCAGCATGCCTGAAACATTGAACGGTTTGTTCAATACCAAGGCTACCATCATAGAGCTGATACTCTTGCGCATCAAGTCATATCCTCCAGCTGCAGATCCGAAGACATGTATCAAAACATGTGGCAAATATTTGAATTGAGGGCACAGTTTTCCCTTGTGCAATGAACCGTCAGTGATTGGTCCATTGTATTTCATTCTCAGGAAACACTTTCGCTGATTCATGAAACTAAACTCCTTAGGATCTGTCTTCTCATCTTCTAAGTTCAACGCTTCTCGTAAATCCTGCTCACACACAATAACTCTTTGACCTTGGATCTTGCTAGTCAAGCACGACTCGCAATTCCAGAAATCAATCTTCGCTCCAGACCAGAATTCTTGCATCATATCTCTGTAAATAATCGTCGGTGTAGCAATTGCATCTATCACCCTGCATCTCTTCAAGAATTCAATGATTCCAACAAACTCCGTGTGCTTTTTCACTTCTCCTAGATACGCACAACAATTATGCGCATTTTCGAAGGCTAAAAGCTCTTCAGGAACTGTCTTGGCAGGTTGTGAGGATGATCCAGCTTGCTCAGTCGTCTTTTCCTGCTCGGACATGGTTAATTCTGCAAAACAAAACAAAGACACATGTTAAAAATCGACAAAAATTCAAATTTTGAAAATTTTGGTAATTAACATTCTCATTCGCCCAAACGGGGGTGCGAATGAGAAACAACAAGGTACGAATGAGAAATTTTGATGGTACGAATGTATGAATTTTGATAAAAAGTTTCATTCGCCCATAAGTTTTTCATTCGACCAGTTTGGTATCTCCTTCGCCCATTCGAAAGGGTCGAAGGAGTCTGTTCATATTTTGAATTTTCAATTTTGAAATTTAAGGTTTCTGATCATGTTCTATTGATTTGTATTGCTCCTAACAATGACGATTAACCATTTTAAGCTAACAGATTCATCAATTATTCATTATATCTGTGTTTTCAATTAAAACTAGGGTTCTAAACACAACCGATGATCAATTGATCAAACTGTTGGTTTTGAATCCATGGTTTATGGTTTTTCTCCCCCTAAAACACACATATAATGAATCCCAATCAGCAATTATAACAATGAAGTTGATTATTATCAGTTTTAAGATTTAGGGCTCGAAACAGAAAAACAGGGATAAATCCATTAATCCTTGATGTTAACCTGTAAAAGATAGTGGAAAATGATCAGTGTATGTAGACGAGCACAATGATAAGGCACAAAATAACAAAGCAACAAGGTGAGGTTAGAGTGAAATTTCTGAAAAATATTTGAATAGGTTCGAATGAGACAGAAATGGTTTATATAGGCACACTCCTTCGCCCATTCTATCCGTACGAAAGAGAAACTTTTGTCTCCTTCGACCCTAGTTAAAGGTTCGAATGAGCCAAAAGGGTTCGAATGAAACATATGATCAAGAATACTCTCCTTCGCCCATTTAAAACATACGAAGGAACATGAAAAATCCCTCATTCGACCAACCGAATGGGCGAATGAGAAATGGGATTTTAGATAAATTTTCCAAATCTCAAAAACGAATCCCGGTCCAATTATTTTCCAACTTTTAAGCATCCAACAATCATATTTTCACATTTAAAAAGTTACAAAGCTCAAATGGTGTAACAAGATTTAGAAAATCGACATCAACCACCATCAGTTATCAAAAATAAGATGGAAAAGAAAAATCTTTTTGGATTTTCTAAAGTTTATGCTAAAACACACCTAAAATCTTTTTGAGTTTTGTAATTTTTGACAAGAAAATAAAATGCAGAAATGTAAATGAAAAACTGGAAATGTTTTTGGGATTTCCGGTAAAGGGATCATATCAGTTATTGAGAAATCTGATCACACCATTGATCTTTTGAATTATTATCATTAAAGACAATGTGTGATCTGGCAACTGCTGATATTGTGATCCACATAAACTCACATGCAGACTTTTGTGTAGTGCTTTAAACTGATACTGATATTTATAGTATAAACGTAATTGTCTGTGGTTCCCACGCACACGACATACTCTCGTATCAAGAAGTAAATATACAAAGACTCATTGTAAAGCGTGATAATGCTTTCGTCGTCTGTAATTGTACAAGATATAATGCACAGAGGTATACAGGTCAGCAAATTAATGCAGCAAAGTAACATATGCACTATACCAGGTTGAGAACTGATATTAATCAAGATTCGCATCAGTAATTAATACGATGTAATAGATAATCTTTGATCATCATATAATATGGAAAGTTCCTCAATTCGGTAACTTTAGGATTTGGCTTAAAGCTCTTTTATAAAGACACCCTGTCTGATCTAGGTCCGTAATGACTTACAGCAGAAGATCAGAGAGGCTATCCCCAGACAACTAATAACATAACGACCCTAAACCTCCGAGTTTTGTACAAATACCCTATCAAACGAAATTACGGTACTAAGACCATATGTCCATGAGGAGTTCATCCACACAACAATTCATTTGATATGTATGTATCAGGCACGCATTAATAGGTCTACGAAGCCTATCAGCACATCGCACAGACTCAGACACACACCCTATATATCAATACATTACTTAGAATGTGTCAGATCCCCACTGATGTACTATCATTTCCCTTTATACTCCAGGAAATCATTTTTGATTTTTCTGATTTTTATAAATTTTCGAATTTACTGTTCCCAAGGATAAGCTGGAGCATTTCAAATATGTGACTGCCCAGATATCGTTTGTTCACAGAAATCTGACGGCATTAATCTAAGGGAAGAAGATATAGCAGTCAGCAAAGAAATTTTCTAATTTTTATGGATTTTGAAATTTTTCAATGTTTTTGGATTTTCGAAATTTTTCTGAAAAACAGTAAAAAAATTTAAACTAAAAAGTGATAGACTGAGGTGGTGATCAGTCCTGTTTTTCTTTAATACCATTAGCTTTTAAAAGATAATCAAATCTGGATTTGTCAAAAGCTTTGGTAAAAAGATCTGCGCGTTGGTAATCAGTGTGGATTTTGACCATATCGATCAACTCTTTAGCATAACAATCACGGATAAAATGATATTTAATCCGGATATGTTTAGCCTTTGAGTGATTTACTAAGTCTTTTGTTAATGCGATTGCGGCCTCATTATCACAGTAAATAGGGGTTTTAAGAAATTGCAAACCGTAATCCACCATCTGTTGTTGGATCCAAAGAACCTGTGAGCAGCAGCTCGATGCTGAAACATATTCTGCCTCACATGTGGATAGTGCAACTGCGGTTTGTTTCTTGCATTGCCAGGTCACGAGCCTGCTCCCCATAAACTGACATCCAGCCGTTGTGGATTTGCTATCTTTGTCACAGCCGCCCCAATCTGCATCACTAAAAGCGATTAGGTCAAAATTATCATCATGAGGGTACCAAAGTCCTTTCGATGGACAACCCTTCAGATATCTAACGATACGCTTGACAGCTGCAAGATGACTCTGTTTCGGCTTCGATTGATATCGTGCACAAAGACATGTCGCAAACATTATATCCGGTCTAGACGCGGTGAGATACATCAGAGATCCGACGATTGCTCTGTATGTAAATGGATCAGTCAGCTCCCCCTTAACGTCAACTCCAATCCCGTGATTAGGTTGTATCGGGGTATCCATCGGCTTCGAATCATCCATCTGGAATCGGCTCAAGACTTCAGAAACGTATTTCGTCTGGTGAATAATGATCCCCGTTGGTCTTTGTTCCACCTGCAAGCCTAGGAAAAACTACATTTCTCCCATTGCGCTCCTTTCGAACTTTTCCTGCATAACATTTTCAAATTCCCTGCACAGAAGTTCGTTAGTAGACCCGAAAATAATATCATCAACATAAATTTGCACAAGAAGCAAGTCATCTCCTGCTCGTTTCGTGAACAGAGTGCAGTCTACCAATCCGCATTTGAATCCTTTCGAGAGAAGATACGTGCTCAGCTCCTCATACCATTGTCTCGGAGCTTGGTGCAACCCGTAGAGAGCTTTGTTTAGAACATAAACCTTATCCCGGTGAATAGGGTCCTCAAAGCCTGGCGGTTGACCTACGTAAACTTCCTCTTTGACCACACCGTAAACAAATGCGCTCTTTACATCCATCTGATACACCTTAAATTTCTTCCATGATGCAAACGCTAGGAACATTCGGATAGCTTCCAAGCGTGCAACCGGTGCATAGATTTCATTGTAGTCGATTCCCTCAACCTGATGAAAACCTTGAACGACCAAACGAGCTTTGTTTCTCACTATGACTCCTCTATCATCCTTCTTACACTTAAACACCCATTTGGTTCCAATTTTCTTTCTTCCCGGGGGCAAATCTATCAGCGTCCATACACCAAGTTTCTGAAATTGTAACAACTCTTCTTGCATTGCTTCCACCCAGGCATCATCCAAAAGAGCTTCCTTGTATGTCCGCGGCTCGACCTGCGAAACATAACAAGCGAAAGACCAGTCATTTTGAAAACCAGATTTCTGTATTTTGGCATATAAAGCAAGGTTGCCAATATTTTCTGGTGCTTGAGCATTTCTTAATTGCCCTCTTGTCATCACGCTGCTACCAGGATCACCAATAACCTGTTCAAGCGGGTGTATCCGATGTATCCGAGATTCCGAATAATCAGGTACTTGTACTCCCGTTTGAGTCGTCAAATTCTCTGTAGAAACCAGATCATTACCCACATTCGATGTTGAAGCATCCGTAGTAGTTGGGTTCACTGGTAGTGTCACTGTAGCATTGTCCAGAATAGCTTCATTTGTTGCATCATCGTCTTCATCTTCTGAATTGGATGAATTAAGCGTTGTAGAAGCTTCTTGGAACACCTCTTCTTCCATCACAGGAGTAGTGGTATCATTAGAAGCTGCTTGAGGATTTACAGTGATCGGACGCACTAACGGTGAAGTCACGGCGTTTTCGACCTCGTAATATAAGCGAAGTACAGCTTCTTCAACCATGCTATCTAGATTGAATGATTCAAAGAAGTCTTTGTAATCAAACATCCAATCTGGACCTCCACCCTGTACATTTTGTGTGTATCTTTGTACTTTGACATTAGCCCACTCCTCAACTTTTCTAGTTCTTTTGTTGAATACCCTTTTTAGTGGGGTTGCATATCCAACAAAATAACCTTCTTCAGCCTTTGGTGCGAACTTCTCCGAAGGATTAAGCATTGTACACGGGGCACCAAATGGTTCTAGATACTCCAGATTCAGCTTGCGTCGGTTCAACAGCTCATAAAAAGTTTTGCCAAACTTCTTCACTGTTAAAACACGTTTTAGAGTGTAACATGTTGCGTAAATTGCTTCATTCCAGAACATTACTGGGAGATTTGAATCCGCAAGCATAGTTCTTGCCATCTCGATTAGAGTCCTATTCTTTCTTTCTGCGACACCGTTCTGCTGGGTGTATACGGAGCGCTATATTCATGATGAATTCCCTTGTTTGCACAAAGATCCTCCATCTGAGCGTTTTTGAACTCCGTCCCATTATCACTCCGGATTCGTTTGATCTTCAGACCATAGATATTCTCCAGACGTGTAAACAGAACTTTCAGGTTGTCAAAAGTGTCGCTTTTCTGGCGTAAGCACATTACCCATGAAAATCTTGAATAATCGTCAGTCACCACAAGACAGTACAATTCCCCGGCATGACTTTTACGTCTGACTGGACCGAATAAGTCCATGTGCAAACGCTCAAGCGGTAGTTCAACAGAATTGACTTTCTTTGGTCTATGGGCCTATTTGTGCTACTTTCCCTTTTTACAGCTAACACACTTGTCATTCAAATGGAAATGTTTCACATTAACTCCCGTGACAAGTTCATTCTTCACTAACTGGTTCATCTTTCTCAAATGAATGTGTCCCATTCTCCTGTGCCACATTATAGATTCTTTTTCTGTAGCCTTAGAGAGGAAACACGTGACTTGGCCATGGGTGGTCATAGCTTTGGACATATCGAGAATATACAAATTGTTTACTCTCGGTGCCTTTAGCATCACCCACTCTTTTGGAAGTTCAAACCCCGGTTTCAAGATATAGCAAGATTTGTCGTCAAAATACACAGAAAATTGCTTATCACAGATTTGACTAACACTGAGCAGATTGTAATCTATCTGTTTCACGTACGATATCCGCTCAAATGTCACGACCCCATTGCTTACACTACCCTCCATCGTAATGTAGCCTCCTTTATTTCCTTCAAACGCTACGTAACCTCCGTTTATGTTCTTGATATCAAAGAGTAGCGTGAGGTCCCCTGTCATGTGACCAAAAGTTCCACTGTCAACAATCCATAGGCTGCTAACAGGGCCAGCTGGAGCTCCCTGCACATATCAAGTAAAGCAGTTAGATCTTTCGGGGGACCCAAGCCTGTTTGGTCTTGGGTCTTTGAACGGGTTGTTTCAAAGATTCTTTCGATTCACAAACATCTTGGGTTTTCTCAACCCCTTTCTTCTCACTCTCAACTTTCTTTTTCTCAATTTTCACATTTTGTGAAGTTGAGGCTCCTTCAGATTCCTTTGATGACCAAGATTGCTCAGATCTTTTCAAGATCCGGATCTGAGATTTTGAGGTCTCAGCCGGTTTCTTTACTTCGTCTTTACATGCAACCTTCTTGGTTACCTTCTCTGATTTAACAGAGACAGGTCCAACTGCTTGTTTTCCATTAGGTTTAGGAGCAACCTTTTTGTTATCAGCAGTTGAGTTCACCACAGGTTTCTTTACAGATTTCTCAGTGGCTATCCGGTTGCGTTTATCATAAGTCATCGGACGGTTTTCCCTCTTGTTGTAAAAATTGTTTTGATTATAATAAGGTGCTTGCTGAGGGTAATACCGTCTTTGTGGATAACCGTAGTTGTCAACCGGATAATCATGATGTTGCCTCATCTCCACCTCGTGCCTCTTGTGTCGTACGTATGGGCAGGCGGCAAGTAAATGTCCCCTTTCCCCGCACTTAAAACACGCACGGTATTCTTCATAGTTTTCTTTGATCGGCGACTTTGAAAAACTTGCAATGGGATAACGATCAACCATGCACTGTTTCCTTAAACTCTCAGGAGCTGGTTCCTTCGAGTAAGTCGGTTCAATAAAACTATTTGCTTTATCAACTGGCAGAACAAATTGTGTGACATTGACCTTGGCATCTTTATCCGAATAAATTTTCTCTAAAATTTCTGGAGGAATGTCATTGGTTCGTTCAAATTTTGGAAACCAAATTGTACTTTCCTGCCAGATCTTTTCAATTTTGGAATAATTGACAAATTTAATCGGATATTCATCATCAGACAAAATCTTATCGGAACCTTGCATCCGATAGAAAATTTTCACAGGTTTGTCACACGATTCGTTTCTCATTTCATTAGGTTTCTCAGATTTAATCTCAGTTTTCTTTTCAACCGGTTTAACCACATTTTTCTCAGATTTAATTTCAGTTTTCTTTTCAACCGGTTTCTTTACATTTTTCTCAACTTTCTTTACCTCTTTCTTTTCAACACTATTACCAACAGACTTTTCAGTTTTCTTAACAACATTCTTTCGATGAGCATTTGCCATGGGATGAACGATCTGAGATGGTGAGACTGGCTCAGTAGTGATTATATGATTTTCATCAGGTATATCACTTTCATTTTCAACCATCTCAGACTGTTCATCTTCTTCATCAGAATCGTCTGCAGCGACCACACCCTCATTGTTTCCCAAAACAGGTCTCACATCAGAATACGGGTCTCCAACACTGGAAGTGTTGGGCTCGTTATCTGATGTGGAGTCAGAATTGACTAAAGTCTCCGGTGGTATTGCATGTAAATTATGGTTTTCGAACAACACCGGAGATGGGACCGCCTTATAGTTTGCACTATTCGACTGGGAGGGTTCTTCTATGATATGGTCAACTACATATGCAATGTGCTTATAACTCTCTAACTTCTTGTTCACTTTTTCAGCGAAGCACTTGATGGTTGCCATTTCTAACTTGGTGTTTTCCATTTCATTAATATAGTTATTAATGGCAAGTTGTTTTATTGACAAAGTCGTTTTAAGTTCAGACACATCCTTTTTATAACCATCAAGAACTTTGTTGAAATCTTTTAAATCTTTTTGATAAATCTGACAGTTTATTTTGGCACTCTCAAGTTGTACCTTGAGAAGCTTATTTTCTTCTGTCAGTTTTTCAAAATCAGCACATTTAACACACACTTTAGAATGAGATTCAGAACTTACTGGTTTAGGAGGTTCTGTCATTGCCTTCAACACGAAGTGAGCTTCCTTCCCTGCGAAGAATTTGGAGTAGTTAATCTTGGTGCACGCATCATCCACCATGCATGACTTGCGGGTCATAAGGAAATCAGCTTCAGCTAGCAATTGATCAATGTCATCATCTAGTGAATTCACACTAGCTTCCGAATCAAAATCACTCTCCATATCCGAATAAGCTGAATCATAGTGCTCTCCAACATCTGTGACAAAATCAAGAATCATTCCAGATTTCTTGTCTTCACTCTCAACAATCACCTCCTCATTCAACTCCTCTATTTTCAATTCCGACACTTTCTCAATCACAACCTCCTCTAAGATCTCCTCATGCTCATCCAAACTCATCTTCTGTGCCACACAAGCCACGTTTCCAGGAGTAATCTCCTCCACTCCCAATTGCATACCCGTCCAATCAAAACCTTCATCCTTTTGAATCACAAGTGCTTGGTTTTTATTATCAGTTTGGTTTTGGTTTTGAGTGTTAGGTGTAGAAATAGGAACAATGGTTCGGTTTGGATTCTGTTGAGATTGGTTTTGAGTTGTGGGTTGTCTAGTGTTGGTATTTTGTTGTGTGTGTTGACGGTTCTGGTAGTTGTTTTGTGGTTGAAAGCTTGAGATGTTGGGACTGTTGTATGAAACTTGATTTTGGTTTTGGTTTTGTCTGTTTTGGTAGGTTGAATTGAACGGGTTTTGATTACCTTGCTGTGCAGGCTGTGTACACTCCCTCTTAAAATGACCCTTCTCACTACAATTGAAACATGTAAACTTGGCTTTGTTGAAGCCGTAAGTGGTGTTTGGAGAAGTTGAAAGGTCAGTTCTTCCAGTATTCTGGATAAAATCAGTGGCTCTCCTCATTATGCTTGCAAATGCCCACTGTATGTCCATAAGCTCCATCTCCTCTTTATCGATTTGTGCGTAGTCCTCATTGGTGAGATTGTTGTTTCCAATCTGACTTGCAACCAAACCGTTGTATGATGCAACCATAGCAGAAACTAAAGCAACATGCTGTTGAGCAATCTCAACAGTCACATTGTTAAGATTAGAAGTCTCTAACACAATCGGACTTTGATTTGATTGTGCTTGAGTAATCTGCATCTGATTCTGTGAGGAGTATATTGTTGTTGTTGTTGAGGTTGACTTGCTGTGTAACAGGCAGCTTGTTGTAATGGTGAAAAAGGTGGAATAAAGTTTGGTGTTTGATAAGATTGTGGTGTGTATGATGGTGTGTATGATGAAGTTTGGGCAAGATAGTTGATTGGTGCTTTTGTGGGTTCAACAACAATGGATACACATGCAATGTGAGGAGCAACATTTGAAGTAGTGCTTGAAGCAGAAAGAGAGTTAGATGTACCACTCACATACAGATCTGGATTCTGTGGAATCTGCGCTCTCTTGGCTTTCCTCTTCTCCTCCATTTCTTTGTTTTCCAGCTTTTGTATGAACTCGTTGATAGTCCAATACTGGTATGCATCCTTTTCCTTCAACACTTCAATGTGTTGGTTCCAGTATGGTGGTAAAACATCAGCAAATTTATCCACCAGTTCTGACATCGGTATGCTGATTTCATAGCTCGAAAGTTCTGTGAGCAAATGGCAATACCGTGGAACCAATTCTTTTAGAGTCTCATTGCCCATGTAACTAAAGTTCTCAAATTCTTTCCGAAGCTCTTCCATTCTCAGCTTCCTTGTCTTTTCATTACCATCATGTCGGTTTCTCAGCATATCCCACAATTGTTTAGATGTTGTACACGATCCAAACTGATGCAGCAAATCAGTGTTGATCGCCTGAGATAGCTGAGAAAACGCCTTCTTCTCGATCGCAAACCTCTTTTTCTCATCATCAGCCAAATTCTCCAACGGTATCGGTTCTCCAGTATTCTCCAGAATAGGAGCAACATAACCCTTTACTATCATCTGCCATGCCTCGGCTCCCTCTAGTCCTTGTCCCTCAACATGTATCTTGAATTTTGTCTTCCATGTGTTGTACTCCTTCATGTCCATGAGCTTTGGTGGACGATTGCCGCTTCCTGATGATAGATCATGAATAAGTGTGGATATGGCATTGGTCGTCTGCGAATGAACGGCAGCTGCTGCTACTCCCCAATAGTTGTCAATTGGTTGTTGTAATGGTTGCACAACTTGTTGAGGAGCCGAACTAGTCATAGCCATGTAATTGATTGGTTGGGATGGTGGACTAGTCTTCTGGGCTGCAACTGACCATGGATCTTGTGTTGTCTGCTGTTGTGGTGCTTGAGTAGGTCTTGGCGTTGTTGGGAAGTTCCACATCTTAGCCTGTAAACGTTTAAACACGAAAAGATTAGAAATGTTTTAAAAACAGGAAACTCTTTCGTACTATCGAACGTGTGAATGAGAAATATTCTTCTCCTTCGACCGTTTTGATTGATACGAATGTGGACTGATATCAAAAAATCTCTTTCGACCGCTTTCTTCTCTCGTTCGACCGTTTTCCTTCTCCTTCGACCGTTCGATCAGTCGAATGTAACACCAACCGGGCGAATGAACAAAATAAGCAATGAAAGTCTACGTTCGACCACTAAAACACCTCCTTCGACCACAAAATCTCTCTTTCGACCAAAAGAAATCCCACTTTCGACCACTCTCTCTACGTTCGACCCCTGGTAATTCAAAAACGGTTATTCTTTGAAAATCCGTTAATTTTGATCATGTTTATCAAATGTTGATGGATTTTGATGATCTAAATCAGGTTTTGAATCGGAATTGATTTGGAACAACTTTAATGAAGAGAATTATCCAATTTAACCTTGAAATCAAGTTGTAATCAATCAAAATCTTAACAAATCAGTTTGTTCAATGAAAACAGAAACTTTTTGACCAAAATTGGGTCCAAATCAACTGAGAAACTATTAATTTGTGGTTGTTTGATTCAGAATGGCTCTGATACCACTTTGTATGTGTATGTATGGATCGTATAACAACAAAGAATGATCAAACAAGTTAGTTTTAGGTGCGGAATCCCTAAAACAATCACAAAATAATAGTCAAACAGATCAAAACAAGTAAATCATCATTTGAAAAGCTTTTCATTAATTATAAACTCGATTACACGTTAAAAGATTGATACAAACAGGGTAAGAACGTGAAAAGAGCTAAATAAACTTCTAGAGAGAATATCAGAAAGTGGAGGGAATAATATGACAAAAAGTTACATTCAAAAATCAAGCTTGACTATTTATAGACTGCACATTCGCCCACTTTGTTCATGCGAATGTGCAGGTTCGACCAAACCAACTGGTCGAACCAAGCTATACAAAAACATAAATCACATTCGACCAAAACTTCCTCCTTCGCACCTTCTGATCTTCCTTCGACCGTATAAAAATCTTCCTTCGCACCTTCTAAAACACCTTCGCACCTTCGACATATACCAAAACAAATTTATTGTTCAATCCGAAGCACTAGTCGCACAATTGCATCTACATATCCGTTTGTTATTTTTAATCTATTATAGGGAATATAACTGTGCAAAATGGATTTAATATCACTCGGCTGTTTATCAACGAAGCCATTGATGATATTCTTTCTTTTAAGAAAAGGTAAGATATTTATCTATCTTTTTGTTATAATTTATATACATATATTTTTTCTTATATATACTTAACTGATAGTCTTATTTGACTTTTAACAGTTATATTGAAAAGTTTATTGCTACCGAATCCTCTTCTGCTCAACGATCTCTCGGATCTTCTGGAAGCATGAATTTGGCAGATGAATTTCTGAACAAGACCCATTTCAGCACTATTCGTGATCTTCCGTTAATAACAGAGGTATATCAGTTTCGACTTATATAATCTAATATGAATGTTTATATTCCATTCAAAATATTATCACTTATGTATTTTAATGTATACACTATTAGTCATTTTGTGTGAAATTATTTTTATATTAAATTTTGACATTAATATTATTTTATTTTGCAGATTAACAAACAAGTCATTGTTGTTGGTACAGTGAAGGGTGTGGATGCCAACGATGATTGGTATTACTTAGGTTGTGAGGCATGTAATCGCAAGGTTGAGCCAACTCTCATGTTACCTGATGATAAGGAGGAAAAAGATGTTAATTCATTTAAGCAAGTTTTGGTTTGCACCAACAACGACTGTCCAAAGCATATTGTATCTGCTGAACCTGTGTAAGAATTATTTTTCATAAACATAAATTAAAATTTTACGATATTATTTATTAAATAATTTGTTGTTATTACTTCCTTTAGGTTTAGAATTCCAATTAGGGTACAAGATTGTACTGGAATAACATCACTCACATTGTTTGATCGAGAATCGAAAAAAATGTTGGGCATGTCAGCGATGCAACTCCTGGAAAAATCCAAGCAGGTAATTTATTTTTTTCTACCTTAAACCATATATCTTATTATACCTAATGTTACTTATGAAAATTTTTATCTAGGTTTCTGACGGTCAGAGAAAATAACTCCCCCTGAATTTGCTTCATTTGAAGATAAAAAGTTTGCTTTCAAAATTAAAATTGGCCAATTTAACATTGATAAGCATATGGATGGTTATGGTATACGCAAACTTACCGATGATTCTTCAATAGTTGCTTCGCTGGAACAAAGGTTCCCAGACATTCAGGTTATTATTATCAATGAAATATTCCTTTATTATTACTCTTATGAATCATTAGTACATTTTTATTATTCTTCTTATTAATTTTTTTTTGTTTTTATTATCAACGTTTCCTTTGAAGTATTACATTTATATTTTTTTTCCAGCTCGATCAACCTGTTTTTGAACACACTGATATAGATGAATCTTCAACACAGAATGCATTGTCTTTGAAGGTTGTTCTTTTACTTATTTAATCATATATTCTATTTAACTTTTTTATGTAGTTTATTCTAACAAAATTTACATGTCATTTAATATTGTAGGATTCTGTTGGAGATAACAATACTCCAGAGTCATCTTCTAGAGTTGGTGTTGTTCGTGATGATGAGGAAGTCAAGCGTAGCCTAGATCAAGTGTATGACCTTGATGATGATACAAGTGAATCTACAACAAAAGCTGCAAAGAAATCACCCGAGATCCCCCTTTTGGTTCCTAAGGTCGAGAAATAGGGACAATGAACAATTTCTTTAAACATTTATGCTTCGTTTGGTTTTGTTGGACAATTTCGTTTTTTTATGCTTGGTTGGGTTTTTTGATAATTTGTTTTTGTTTATAGTTTCTGTGGTTTTTTGAGACTATTTTTACATATATATATAAATGACATGTGGTTGCATTTTATGTTTCTTTTTATCAAGTTGTTTACAAATACAACATTTGTAGTTTTTTTTTTAAAAAATGTAATACACTCAATAATATTAATCAAACAATTTTACAAAAACTATTATTAAATTTCATTGATAACTTTATACTTAAAAAAATATTTTTAATAGTTTAATATACAATTTCAAAGTAATCAAATGAATTTATTACCTTCAAATTATAAAGTTGCAATCATACCCTTCAATTTAAACACAATTATTGTAATTAATTAATCAGTAAAAATCGAGTTTAAAAAATTAATTCAATTGTAAATACGAATTATTTAAAAAATTTCAATTTTAAGTTTTAATTACACGAAACATTCAAATGTGTAGAAATATTTAATAATGGTAAGTAATTATACCAAACAGTTATTAAAATTCTAATAAAAAAATCGAAAAATTAATTTTCGAAAACATTCAAAATTTTTAAATTTTAAATTCAAATTACACCAAAAATTCAAATTTTTAGTCTTCTTTAATAATGGTAGGTAATTAAACATATTAATTATCATTATTGATTACTAATTTAATTCTAAGTCTATATAAAC
The DNA here is from genome assembly GCA_028751855.1 of Ambrosia trifida. Lineage (NCBI taxonomy): Eukaryota > Viridiplantae > Streptophyta > Magnoliopsida > Asterales > Asteraceae > Ambrosia > Ambrosia trifida. The sequence continues at coordinate 51,421,310 of CM054123.1, forward strand.
CATACTACTTTAAAAAAAATAATCAAACCAAGAAATCAAATCAATAAAACCTTCAAGAGTTCTCCCTGTCTGTTTTTACTCTTGCTCAAGTCTTCTATCGTACAAGTTGAATGTATGTCCTTCTTTTATTTCAATATCAATTATTTTATTAAAACATGATCATCGTGATGTATGTTTATTTTTCTTGAATCCATATTTCTCAATAATACTTCACTATTGGTAGCCTAACTCTTGAAGATCAATCGTTAGTTTAATATTATGTATCTTTAAATCTTTATATGTATTACTGTTATTAAACATTTTATTTAGAAATTTCCTCCTTTTAGTTGAAATGGGACGTAAAAGACTCTCTAATACTTTAAAAGGTAAATTTTTTTATTCTATCTACAATGTTTTTATATTTCTATTATTTGTGTTGTCTCATTTAACTTTTCAATTTTTGTATAAGGTGATGACAAACGAACGCCGTTATCTAATATCTCAAACGGTACACAAATTTCATATTATTGACATCTTTATTTACATTATCTTAGTTTTATGTAAGTAATTAAATTTTTTTTCACAGCTTTGTCTGATGAACAAAAAAGAAATAACACGGTCGAGTGTCGCCGAATTAGAAAATTACACTTGGATGCAAAGAGATGCAAGGTCACTAATCATACTAATGTACTACAACATTTACCACCACCTACAATATTCAACCGTGATTCAATTCAATGTTCCAACCATTCTATTCCGCAAGGCTCAACCTTACAAACTACATTGAATGTTTTTACACCCGGTAAACGAATAACAATTTTTATTTTATATCTATATATAAAGTTTCAACTTCCAATCCCTATTTATGATTAGAGTAAATTTTGTTTGTTTCTGTTTTTTTTATAGGTCAATTGCAACCAACGCCTTTGTCTACTATCTCAAATGGTATTTTTATTTATTTAAATAACATATTCCATCTTATAAGAAATAACTACTTTGTTATTCACTTTATTATATAAACTAATATTACTTTATATGTTCTTTATACGTTTGAAGTCAACGTGAACATTGCATCGGATTCTCGAAAATCCAGAAATATGCAAATGGATGCTAAGAGAAAGAGTGTTAAGCAATGTGAAAATACAAATCCCTCACAATTCAAAAATAGTTTGGTTTCAATCGATATATCATCCGTTACAACAACCTTCAACAACCCTTTTAACGCATCTTTTTCGGGTAATAATTGTTTGTAACATTTAATAATTTTAAGCGTTAATTTTTTCACTTTATGTCAATTTTTTTACTTTACCCCGTTATTTTTTTATTTACTTTATGTATCAACAGGTTCTACAGAACGCACTCCTTTGTCCAATATTACAAACGGTATTGTAATTCTATCTTACTTAAGTTTTTATCATACTTCAGTCCAAACTTATTTTATTTTTATCTATTGTTTCAGTGCCTGAACTCACAACACAACATTCTGTAGAGTTTCGAAAGTTCAGAAAATTACAACTTGATGCAAAAAGACGTAAAGTAAATTCTATTACTGGAACTCAAAAACAATCTAATTTTACAACTCCTACTTATCCAACCACATCTGGTACAACTTGCTATGTGTCTATTAATTTTCAAAATTTTTAATTTTTTTTAATATAAAATTTGAAATAGTTAATATTAATTTCAGGTGGACTCACTAATGTTGATACAGTTTCACTTGCATCATCTTCTGTGCAGTCAGAAACCATGAATACATCAAGAAGTAATCGACGTTGCATCTCACCTGTTCGCATGGTTAGTTTGTCTGACGAAGAAGCTGTCAACCCTCAACCAACTAAAGACTTGCAATATAAGGGTGTCTCTAAAGGTAAATATTAAGTTTACAAAACAGTTACAACTATATTGATTTCTTTTATGCGTTAATTATTTTATTGGTTTATATTTGCCAGATTATCTGGATCACGGTGATCAAACGGTTGTATGTGAGATGTGTAACGCAAAATTGTGGAGATCAGAAGCTGGTAAAGGCCTTAAGGTTTCTGGAAGAACAACTTACATGCTATGTTGTTTTTATGGAAAGGTACAACTTCTAGATTTCAAAGAGAGTAGCTTAGATTATCAGAATCTTTTCAAAAACACAAAATCGAAGAGCAAATATTTCTTAAAACACATTCGCCGCTTCAATTCTATGTTTTGTTTTACTTCAATGGGAGCCAAGGTTGACTCAAATATCAATAGAGGAAAGGCTCCATTCATATATAGAATAAGTGGAGAAAATTATCACACCTTGGGTGGTCTTATTCCTAAAGATGGTTCTAAACCAAAATTTTCTCAGTTATATATATATGACACCGAAAATGAAGTCTCAAACCGGGAAACGATTTATAGGTAATATTCTTTAGTTTGTTACTTATTTTTTAGTTTTTTAGGTAAATATTAATTTTTCTCAATTTTCTTTTTTTTTTTTTTTTTTGATCTTTTCAGTAATGAAAAAGGAGAGTCTAAGGATATTTCTCACGAACTTGACATTGAAATCATTCAGTACGTGAAGTCGATGTTAGACTCAAATAATCAGCTTGTGAAAAGCTATAGGATTGTACGTGATCGATTTCAAGAAAATCCTGAAGTTAACCTTAAATTACGTCTTATTGGTAGGAGATCTAAAGACGGCCGAACATACAACTTACCCACTTCATCAGAAATTGCCACCCTTATTTTGTCAAACGATGATGACCAGCTTGACAATAGAGATATTGTTGTCGAGTCAAGAACAGAGGGTCTTCGGCGTATAAGTGAACTTCATCCGTCATATCTAGCTCTCCAGTATCCATTGATTATTCCCTTTGGAGAAGATTGTTATAGGGTTGATATACCACACGAGGAAGAAAGGAAATCTAAAAAGAAAGTAGATTCAAAATGTTCAATGAGAGAGTATTTTGCATATCATATCCGAGACAGAGTTGGTAAGTTCTCATTGATTTTGAATGCAAGGCGACTTCTTCAACAGTTTTTGGTTGACGTTTATACCATGATAGAGAGTGAGCGCTTATTTTATGTCCGTTTCCAGCAACATAAACTTAGGTGCGAGACTTATACCAATCTTCAAACGTTGAACCAAAATGGACCTACTGATTTGTCAAAAGTAGGGACGCCTGTAATTTTACCCTCTTCTTTTACTGGTGGTGCACGTTACATGAGGGAAAATTATCTTGATGCAATGGCTATTTGTAAAAAGCATGGATACCCTGATTTTTTTATTACAATCACATGCAATCCCAAATGGCCTGAAATTAGAAGGTTTCTTAAGGACAAGAAGACAAATCCAGAAGATAGGCCAGACATTTTAGCTAGACTATTCAAAGTTAAGCTAGACTCAATCATGAAAGATTTACGTGAAAAATCATTATTGGCAAGACTTCAGCAGGTATAATTATTTACGAAAAAAATTAAGTTTCAATATGTATTCATAGATTATCATCGTAATTCAATTATACTTATAAAATATTTATTTTTTTATATAATTACTATCATGTTTATAATTATTAAGTTTCTAACTACATTTTTTAACTTAATATTACAGCTGTTTATACTATAGAGTTCCAAAAACGTGGTTTACCACACGCTCACATCTGTCTGTTTCTCAAAGATGACAGTAAGCTTCCCACGATTGACCATGTTGATCGTTTTGTTTATGCTGAAATCCCTGATAAGAAAGTAGATCCGGAGTTGTTTAGTCTTGTGAGTGACTTTATGATTCATGGACCCTGCGGACGTGAATATCCCAACTGTCCGTGCATGTTTGACGGTAAGTGCTCCAAGAAATTTCCAAAGAAGTTTTCTTCTGCATCAACGTTAGATTCAAATGGATACCCGGTTTATAGAAGAAGAGACTCAGGGCTAATTGTTGAAAAAGGAACTGCTAAGTTAGACAACAGAAATGTGGTTCCTTATAACGCAAAACTTTTAAAGCGTTACCAAGCACATATCAATGTTGAATGGTGTAACCAGGCTGCTTCAATTAAGTATTTATTCAAATACATTAATAAAGGACCTGATAGGGCTAAAGTTGCTTTTGTAGAAGATGATGGAGAAGGTCAAGAAGTGGTTCAAAAAGATGAAATCAAAAAACATTTTGATTGTAGGTTCCTTTCTGCATGTGAAGCTTCATGGAGGATATTTAAAAACGAAGTGCATTATAGATACCCTCCAGTTATAAGGCTTCCATTTCATCTGCCCGGTGAGCAAAGTGTTGTATATGGTCCAGAAGAAAATCTTCAAAACGTTCTCGATAAACCAACAGTATCTTCAACAATGTTTCTAAAATGGATAGAACTAAACCAAAGTGAGGCTGTGGCACGTGAACTAAGTTACATTGAAATCCCAAGTAAATTTGTTTGGAAAATAGAAGAAAAAAAATGGGACTTTCGAAAGATAGGTAAGTCAATTGGTCATGTTCACATGGTTACTCCATCCATGGGCGAGGCGTATTTCTTGAGAGTTCTTCTCAATAAAGTAAAAGGCCCTAGATCATTTGAGGAGATAAGAACGGTCAATGGAAAAGTTTTACCAACATTTCGTGATGCATGTTATGCTCTTGGCCTCTTAGACGATGACAACGAATATGTAGAAGCTATCGAGGAAGCTCATTATACTGGTTCAGGATACTCTCTTCGTAATTTGTTTGCGACGATGTTGGTGTCTAATACCTTATCTAGGCCTGAGCATGTTTGGGAAAAACATGGAAATACCTGTCAGATGGTATTATGCGTAGACACGAAGATTTATTCGATATTGAAGGTAAATAATTTACGTTTAAATTTTTTTTTCGTCCCTTTTGTTTTATATTAATAATTACACACTTAATCATTATCAGGGTTGTGTCTCACTGATGATCAAATCAAGAACATTACATTGCTTGAAATTGAGAAACAGTTGCTTCGGAATAACTCAAGCCTACGTAGATTTCCTTCTATGCCGTATCCTAATACTGATTCTATAACAGCTGCAAATAACCGTTTGATTCTTGATGAGCTGAATTATCAAGTAGGTTCGCTTGCTGAGGAATTTGCTACAAACTCACGTTCTTTAACCGATGAGCAGCGCTCAATTTTTGATGAGATCATTCATGCGGTTGATTGTAACAAGGGTGGTCTATTCTTTGTTTATGGTTTTGGAGGCACTGGTAAAACCTTTTTATGGAAAACTTTGTCTGCTGCTATAAGATCTAAAGGACAAATTGTTTTGAACGTTGCATCCAGTGGTATTGCTTCTCTTTTGTTATCCGGTGGAAGGACGGCGCATTCTAGGTTCCGTATACCTTTGAATGTTACTGAACAGTCCTTTTGCGGTATAAAGCCAAATAGTGATGAGGCTGCTTTATTGAAACAAACTAAGTTAATTATTTGGGATGAGGCTCCAATGATTCATAAACATGCTTTTGAAGCACTTGATCGTACAATGAAGGATGTCTTGAAGTCAACTACTTCACTTAATTCTGAGTTGCCTTTTGGTGGTAAGGTTATGGTTTTAGGTGGTGATTTTAGACAGATCCTTCCTGTTGTTCCCAATGGTAGTAGAAGAGATATTTTAAATGCCTCAATAACTTCCTCTCCTATTTGGAATAGTTGCAAAGTGCTTACATTAACCAAAAACATGAGGTTAACGTTGGGTAACAACACATTTGAAACCGCAGAAACAAAGCTATTTGCAGACTGGCTTCTTGAATTAGGTGAGGGTAAAGTTGGTGATTCAATTCATGATGATGAGGCAGATGTGGAGATACCAGATGATCTTCTTATTAAGGATTCATCAGATCCGATTTCAAGATTAATTGACTTCGTCTACCCTTCACTTCTTCAACTTTACAAAGATAAAGATTACTTTGGAGAACGAGCAATACTTGCACCTACAAACGAAGTAGTACATGAAATTAATGAAAGGTTGCTTGCATTGTTGCCTGGGGATGAAGTCGAGTATCTGAGCTATGATAGTATATGTCAGATTGAGAACGCTAATAATCGTTCGCAGGAAGACTTATATTCTCCTGATGTCCTTAATGGTTTAAAAATTTCTGGGTTGCCTAATCATCGATTAACACTAAAGGTCGGTGTTCCCGTTATGTTGTTGAGAAACATAGATCAACAAAATGGGTTGTGTAACGGTACGCGATTACGAATCACCAAACTTGCAAAGCGTGTTATTGAGGCCGAAATCATATCAGGTGGAAACATTGGTATCAAAACTCTTATTCCTAGAATAAATATGATACCATCTGATATCAAGATTCCTGTAAAGTTCCAAAGGCATCAATTTCCAATAAGCGTATGTTTCGCAATGACCATCAACAAAAGCCAGGGTCAGTCTTTATCTAAGGTTGGATTGTATTTAAAAGAACCTGTATTCTCACATGGCCAACTTTATGTTGTTTTGTCAAGAGTAAAAAGCAGGGCAGGAGTGAAGTTACTTATACTGGATGATAATGGGAATGTGAAAACTAAAACCAGAAACGTGGTGTATAAAGAAATATTTAGTGATATTTGAATAAAATTTGTATTTGTTGTTTTATACTTTAATACAATATTTTTACTGTATTTTTCTTATACGTTATAATTCCCTAAATAGATGTACGTTGGTGAACCGCGTGTACACGCGGGCAAAAATCTAGTAATAATAATAAAACAAAACTAGTAGTAATGATAATAGTATGCATTAAAGGGTAAGACCCATGGTGTATTTTAGATGTAGTAGATGTAATTTAGGAGTTAGATGAAAATACCATATAATTCAAACTCCATCTTTATAATGACCGTCCGTCTCCATTTCAAGATTTCATAACCGACTACATTGATTGTTTATCACCATTGAGTAATAAATACAATGAATTATATTGAATGATTGACATTCTGAAACTCATGAACGTTCTTGTTTGAATTCTTATAAACCTTTCCGAGGACACACCCCATGACCATGAATTCTAGTTCCGCTTTATGCCGTTCCACTTTGTCTACTATCCTCTGCTCGGTCACTAGATTGTTCTCCGATCACAACCTAGTACCAAGATCACCATTCTTTTCTCTTTGAAACTTTGCATCATACATTTTTAATCGGTTTCGATGTTTCCGCCATCGGTTGGGGTGTTACACCTTGGCATACGCTGAACTAGTGGTTCTTGGTTCATGTTTATTGGTTCTTGGTTTTGGTTAATGATTACTACTTTGGGTTTGGGGAACCTAATAAACGTTCTTGGTTTGGGAAACCTACACTTTTACTTACCTTACTTTGTGAACTCACCAACTTTATGTTGACACACGATATACATGCTTTTACAGGTAGTTAGCTTCCAGTGCCGTGATTAGAAAGCCTGGTCACTAGTTATAGAGCACGTGTAGGGCATGCATTATATAGCGTCATTGGGATATGAACACTTAACTACTTTCAAATGTTTAATTATCTGTTATGATTTTGAGCGCGTTGTTTTGCGCAGACTATAGGGTTAACTATTATCTTTAAATTCGCTTCCGCAACTATTTGAATAAATGATTATCTAGTAAACCTGTTTTCGATAACGAACTAAATGGTTTGGGCATTTAGAGTCGTTCATGTGACTTATGGTTATGGGATCCTGGTATGTCACACACCTCGCGGTATAAACCCAGCAGTGGAAATTTGAGGGTGTGACACGGCTCAACCTTTTAGGGGGTTGGTTATTCGTCTTTTACTTGAGTTGGTTTCACTAAATACCAATAGAAGTCCATACCACTATTAACCTTTTTTTTTCCTCTCAATAAAAAGCATGTGCAGTAAATAGAAGAAAAAAAAGTGGAAAAATCAAAAGTGGCTCAACTCAACCTGAGACAAAAAAAAATAAAAAAATAAAAAAAAAGACATGTAAATAAAGATTGCAACTCAGACCTGTTTCCTTAAAACTTGGGTCAATTTGGGTTTGCTTTTCATCTCCATGCTTAAAGCTTTCTCAAATGTTTTATAAAAAAAAATAAGATTATTGTTTTAATATTACATTTTTAATTAGTTTTGGTATAATAGAAAGTCCCCTGTTTGTATTTTTAAGGCAAAAAAAAAAACACCTCATAAATAATTTTATTTTAATAGTCATATTAGTACTGAAAAAATATAATCATTATAACTATAATTGACACACCAATAATTTACAGAAGTTAAAGAACACTAGACTAGAAAGTACCCATTATGGCCTGAGATCGTTACCCAAACCCTACGCCCATTTTGACACTTTCATAGATTGTGCACTGAAATATCAAACTTAATGAATTATAAAGTTAATGAATTGAAGGTTGGTTTGTTACCTGGAAGACGAACTGGCGATTGGTGATGGAGGATTATGAACAGCTTCTTCTGCAAATGGGAGATGATGGAAAGTGGGTTGAATATATGGAGGGTTGTGGGGGATGTATGGCGGGTTGTGTGGGAAATATACCCGCCATTTTGTTGATGAGGGTAAATATGGAACTGAAATTAAGAACGTGATATTATCTTTCTTTTCTCTCGTAATCTTTCTGATTTCGAAGGATTGAGTTAAACACTACAAACCCTTCCTCTTCCCCTCTCTCCTCTTCTCTTCTCTCCATCAAAAAAACTCTGGAACACCAACTTTCATCATTTCTTTCTCAATCATTTCCTTTCTCTGGTTAAATGAAACTCTGGAACACAGTGTTAGTCTCATACATCTTTCACCTTCAAACTATATATGGTTGGCCATCCAGAAACAAAAACCTTAAGCTTTAGTCAAACTGAATCACTCTGACACAAGCTAGAATCTCGGTCGCAAACAATGCCAACCACCGAAGAGAAGGTCGATCCGATCATTTTCACACCGATTCCCCAGTCCAACCACTGGCCACCGGTTTGGCCGGGCGGTTCTTTGAACACACGGTCCAAAGGGTGTGACCGGACCGCCAGAACTACCGATCACTGGTTAAACTGGCCGGACCGGCCGGTACGGTTTGGTTTTCAAAACATTGGTTTATACTAAATCTTAGTCTTTCCATTGTCTTAGTCTCCCTTGCTAATCAATTACAACTATGCCACTAGGTATACCAACTAGATAAAACATAAACCAAAACATGTAAAACACGATTACAATCACTAGTGTGAGACATTATGTACTAACATAGTAACATATATTTTTATTATGATATCGGATTTTATCATCGTTCTTGTCAGCTTGTCGTGCCCCAAACCGACCTGACTCGAAAGTAAATAGTGTCAAATATAAACAGCGAGAAAAAAAGATTGATGAGAAAACCAAATGGTGGATCCACCACTAAGATTACAACTTATATAAGAGAATAAATAGTTACGGAAATAAACAAATTACACTAAAAAGTATAAACCGTTGGCAACGTAACAACATTGATTAACATTGTTCTGCAGATGAAAAACACACACACACTAGCTTTTCCATGCATGCAGACGCCTTGAATTAGTGTACTTCACTAATTCATTCAGATAATAAAATTTCAAGCAAACTTATAAACAAGAAATGTAAGAAACAACAAAGAAAGCTTGTGTCTTATAAACACGAATCAAGTGTAAGTCGTATCCTTATCGATTGATTTTGGCACAAACTCTACGAATTTGACCTTGTGTTCCTGTCTTCACCCCAATATTACCCATCTTCACCATTGCTCTTCCAAACTCAACGTCGAATTTTAATCCATGAAGCCCCCTTAATCCCAAGAATTGTTTAACAAACACTTGTGTTGTTGGATCACTCCATAGCTTTGCATCAGATTCGATAACTCCTAGTCCCTTCTTCAAGTTATCGTAGAATGAACTGCCGAAGCTATTAACGCTTCCTGTATCAAGTGCCACGCGCGTCAATGGATTACCACCATTTGGGCAAAGTGCTCGGAGCTTTGGTAAGAATGATGGGTTGATATCCGGGTCGGGTTTGTTTGTATTTTTGAAGTTGTATAGCCTATAGCTGAATACTGCACAAGCTGCTGTTCCAATTGTGTGTCCACCTAGTATACATAAATAATTTTACAACGTTTAACTTATAATTATTGAAATAGCATCCTTGAAATACATGTAGTAATGTTATTTTGTTCTACTTACCAACAAGAGTAACAAGATCTTGGATGTTAAGACCTTTATCAGCAAACTTTTTTATTTGGACAGCAATAGAGTCGTTAAAGGCAGGCAAGTTTGCCGTATCAGATCCTATTGAAATTAATCCGTCTCTACGTCCTAACGGCACCTGCCAACTATGCCCACCGGTCTGCAACATGTCATAGAGCACAATAAAACACCTCAGTTAATTAAGCAGTTAACTACACATGTTCTTCGCTACTAGAAAACTGTTATGTTTTCTATGCCAAAATGGGTATAAATACGTAGGATAACTGTGGTCGCAAATTCGTATGCATTTATGACCTTTTTTAAGAAATTGGGATTTTTTTTAATGCGTAGGGATATATTTTACGCATTTTTTTCTAGTAGTTAATAAAGCGTATTAGAGAGATAGATATGACAACTGTTATCCACTGTAACAGCTGTCATATATCTCTCTCTAATAAAGTGGAAAGAATGTTACAAAAAACAAAACATGTACCAGGACGACAGAATCACGGGCAGCAAGGGCAAGAATATCAGCACACGAGACGACTCCAGGACAGGTCTTTTCGAGTTGGGACTTTGCAGCATCAATAACTTCATAGCCTCTCAAGAAAGCGTTTGGCGGTGCTGCCTTCTCAGTTGAGGATCCATTAAGTAGTATGGATGCATCACAACCATTGATAAAGCAGTCATGGAAGGACATCCTTAGTAAACCAGGCGCGATTGTTGGGTTGGCTTTGACTGCAGCCCGAACCGCTGACTGGACTATGGACTCCACCGAAGGGCAGGTGGACTTGTAGAAGTCGACACAGGTGCCTCCTTTGCCATAGCCTTGGCCTAGTGTCAAGGTTGTTAGTGTGGCTAAAAGGAGAACCAACAAGGTAAGTGTTTTGCTAAGGGAAGAAGGCTCCATAATTACCAATGAAGTATTGTTTTTTTGTATGTGAGGTGATGGTATATATTGCAGAAAGGAATGGTATATATAGACATTGGGTGATTGACAATGGTCAAAAACATATACCGGTTCAAAAGTCAACTAGCTTAATATGGAGGTGCAAGAAAGCAATGAAAGCGAAACCTTAACTTCTACAAACAAGTGGGATCCAATCAATGAATATAAAAGGATAACTTAACATATTCACCAAAGGGTGTGCAGCTGTACCAAAAATGTGTTTGAAAAGATTTACATCCCATAGGTTGAGGATTTTAGTCGAAGGGTTGTTACAGGTATGACTACATGAAGTATAATCTTAAACCAGCTTCTAAGAGAGAATCTAAATATCTAATACAATAAAAAACATCAATTACATATACATGTACTTTGTGTTTGGGTTTGGGGTTAGTTTACGGAAAGGGAAATTAACTTTTCGCCAAGAATTATTATATATTTCATTATATATTTCTTGAATGAATGAACCAATCTATCTCATCATGAAACACACCAAAAAAGCTTTGTTTGCATCTCATCTTCTTGCACCCTTGTATATGTATCTCTCACATGCTTAAAACATGATTATATAATCCGAAAATTAAGTCATGAATTGCTCAAAAGAAACTTTATATGTATTCTAAATCGATTGAAAACTTAAAAACGAGTACCAATTCCTATAAAATTGACATTGGTACCGATATTGTTCAATCGGTATTGATCATTTGAACCGTTACTGTTACAATAATCATTATAGTTCGTAATACAATATCATAATCTCTCCTTGAATATAATTATATTTTAATAAATTTTATATGGAAATGTGTGAGAGAAAAAATGAAATATTATTAAAAAGTTAAATACTATCTATGTTGTAGAGTTGCGGCGGGCACGTAAAACTGCTAGTAGCCCAATGTCACATCATCGTCAACGAACACCAACACTGAAAAAGCTTGTAAAACAAAATAAATAAAAAATAAAAAAATAAAACTTAACAAAAGTATACATAGAAACATTATACCATGCACGTAAAACGTAAAATATATAAAATAATAACTAATTTGATTTAAGAACGGCTAGTTGAGACGGAGCCATTAAATGGGGAAAATACGCATAAAAACGTGGAACCACAAGTACATTGTGGCGTGTTGAGTCGCAAAATGTAAACCTAAATGCAAAACGAAAAATTTGTAACAGATAAAAATTATAAAGACCAAAGTTGAATTTAATAACGTGTTGGATTTGGACAATGATGCCTAAACCATTTGTGCCTAAAAAATATATCGTCGAACACAATGAATACTGAATGGTGCATAACATGTTTGTGGGTGTACTTTTTAACTAGTAACTAGTGGGGGAAACGGGACATTGAGGCCAGGGTTATTAGTGTTCATTCTGTGTAAAAATTAAACACTATATTACATCCATGTTGATGCATTTTCTATTGTAATTCCCTATCGTTGACAAAAATTGAAATAAACATAACTATCAAACAATAGCATATACTAAGCTAGATTGAAAGTGTCAAAACGAGTATTTTATCTCCACCAAACCAAACGTGACGTGATTATTTTATGTTGGATAAAGTATTTTATTTATAATTGTAAAAGTCCATCGTCTTTAGCAATTAAATACTTGGAATGGTCGACATTTGTCCCCGTCTCTGGCCTGTGTTAGATATTATTGAAGGTTAATAAATTTTCAATTTTATTTGAATGGGTTCAAACATTTTAGAAACGAAGAAAAGTTCTTCTATGTTAAATAATAATCAAAAAGGGTTTGGTATAATCACAACTGGAATGTACTGTATTTATAAATAGATATTCTTTAAATGATTTCAGTAGAACCACTTTGATTTTAAAAAGTGCAAGGGTTTTCACGAAACCCTAATTGACTCAGCAACAAGTTAAAAGTGCCGTACATGTTATATAAAATCTTGAGTTTAAATAGAGTAGTCATGGGGCAAAGCCTTTTTAATCCACACGTAGCCGCCACATAGGCAAAGGAAGTTTTGCCCTCCACATACAGTTGTTTAAATCGCTTGGTGCTCACTGATCGCTCGCCGCTCGAGTGGAATTTGTTCGGAAAATGCTCGCTCGATTTTTCGCTAGGTTGTAAACGAGACAATCGGCTCGGTTTGATTTGCAAACAAGCCAAACACGAAAAAAGGTCCGCTCGGCTCGATATAATTATCAATTTTACATATGAAATAGAATGATTCATTTTACAGTTACATGCAGGAAAGCTTCGGATAGCACCAAACCTAAAACAATTAACAATGCATCTCAAATATTAACGCCTAACCTTAAACAATGTATAACTCTAATATTAATACCTAACCAAAAATAATGTACAACTCCAATGCTAAACATGTTGAAAATAGAATTCATATTTACTTATTTGAACATAATTAGTGACTTGACTCTACATGATTAATGAATTACCTGAACACTTTGTGTTTTTTTTTTCTGTATGAACAAAACTCTACAAAAAAATAGTCGTTTTTTCTCCATTTTTTATATAGCACTATGGTACTCGTTGGAAGGATAATAAAACGCTCGTTAATTTGGTGTAATTTTTTTCTTTAAAAAAATCTCGTATATAAAAGATATTAACGTTTAAAAATTATAGGAGGAAACATGAGAGAGAAAAATCTAATTTTGTTTTTTAATTTTTTTTCCTAAAATCAATTAATGCCACATGACACACTCAAAGAGGAGGATACCCTTTTTGAATGTCATGTATTTATTGCTTTCCATTATATAATAGATTAGATTATATCCTGAGAATGTCTCGGAGTTGAGAAATCCAATATACATATCAATTTTACATATGAAATAGAATGATACGCTTTACAGTTACATGCAGGAAAGTTCAGGGTAGCACCTAACCTAAAACAATTAAAAATGTATCTTCAATGTTAACGTTTAACCTTAAACAATGTATAACTTTAATATTAATACCTAACCTAAACCAATGTACAACTCCAATGCTAATACATTGTGACAACTGTCACCCTCACATTTTAACAAGTTGTCAATTAGTCCCTCGTGTATTCAAATATTTCTATTTTAGTCTTTGTAAGTTTTGTCGTATTCAAATTTAATAAAAGAGCGAACTCAATGTTCATCATTTGTATTTATTATGGATTGTATCTACGTTTTAAGACGCATGCGTATATTGAACAAAATTTGATTTTTTTTATAAATATTTCGTCTTTAAAGTTCAATGGATTTTTGTTGAATTTAAACGAATAATGTTTTTAAAAATTTCGGAAGTATCAAAATTTTATGGTAAAGGTTTATAAAATAACATAAAACTTATTTTGTGGTTTGAATAAAGTTTAAAAAGTTTAAGTTTTATGAAGTTTTAAAAACATTTTGGGTTAAGTTAGTTAACTTGGTTAGTTTTTATAAAGGAAAACTAACTAAAATATAATAAAACTAACTAGGTTATATTTAGAGGGACTAGTTGTGCCAAAATATCAAAATTTCAAATCTGAAACTCCTTCTTTCCCCCATTCACGCTTTTACGATCAAAAATCTGGTCACCGGATTTAATTTTCGGCCACCCTTTAAAACTCATCATTTTTTAGTCTTTAAACCGTTTTCCTTACAAACCAGTCGTTTCCCCGTCATTGTATAACTGATTCGAACTTAATATCTTGCAATTAACATGTTTTAAATGAGTTTAATTCGGGTTAAAACGTTGTAACCGTCGGCCACTTAAATCGAGTCCAAACGTTTGCTTTTCTTGGGTATTAGTATAAATTGGTCATTCTTGGTCAATCCCTAGCCTTGAACAATCTGTAACCCACCATAAAATCGTTCCAGTTTAAACACGAAAGCTTGATTAATCGAGTTGAAGTCGCAGCCTGTAAAGCTTCGATTTCCGATTTATATTGTTATTGTAAGTTCTTTCCAAACATGTCGTTTTTCTTCTCTTATCATTCCGAGCAATAACCCTATGATCTGGGTTGAATTTATAATCGAATTGACAATCTATTGTATTTGGTCAGGGTTAGGGTTTCTTGGTAGATTTGGGGAAGAAGATAAGATGTGGAGTAGATTTATATATAATATTTTCCGGAATTAAAACACATGAACACTTATAGTCGAGTGGTTGTATGCATGCTTGGTTGTAGATCAGACCCGGGTTCGATTCTTATTACATACGGGTCTGGTCACTATTTTTTATTTATCATTTCTTTATATTTATATATATATATATATATATAAATACATAAATCTTGAAATATTCAAAATAAATTCATTTTTGATCTAAAAATTATAAAAATTTTGGTGTAACATCTTGACACCCTAAATAAAATTATCATATTTTTAATTGCTAAAAAATATATTATTTTCATATTTGTTTTGATTTAAATTGTTTTAATCATGATTAATTGATTAAAATTAATTTTTAATGATTTTAATCTCAAACTTTTTGGGGAATTATTTCAAATCATCATGAGCTGAAATAAAAATTATTGGTCCAGAAAACAATTATTTTTATTGATTTTCCTATTTTTAATCATTTAAATATGATTTAAATTCATTAAATCAGTTTTATATGCAAATAAATTGAGAAAAATTATGGAAAATTTATTATACGTATTTTTCATTAGAATGTTTTCGTGTTTCTCAAAATTATAAATTTTGAATCATATATTGTATTTTTGTTGTATTTATGCTTATTTAAATACAATAATCATTATATTTCAAATCAGATTTATTAATTTAATTCTTTTGTCCAAAATGATTTCAATTACTTTTTCACTAAATATTCAATTGATGATAATTATATTACCTATCCCCATTTATAAACTTTGTCGTATTATTTTTTATATACAAGTTTTATATTAATTCGATTTACCATAAAAACTATATATCCCTAAATCGACTTAGTGAACCCTAATGCCTTAGAACCCTAGATACCTTAGACTTTTAAGACATTTCATTTATTAGTATTCTTATACATTATAGGTAGAATTCTTCGGAATTCCCATTTCTTAACTCATGTCAGCTTAAGTTGGATTTTGATCGCTTTCGCAAACTGTGAGTATATCTTTCCTCTTTTTCATGTTTTTCACTTTGGGGGTGACTCATGTACGCTTATTACTTCACTCACTTAATCATGTTTTATTCTATATTCACAATCGCAATTCTTGTAGGTGTTTTACTTGTTGATCGCTGATAGTGTGTATTTATGACCTTAATTATTAACTCGGTGTGGGCCTAGCATGGCAATAAATTGTACTATGGTATATACCCCTTTGTTGATTTACGTGTTCGAGTTAAGTCCTTGGTTATTGTTATGTGTAAACTACATTGTCTTGTCGCCTACTATATATAATGATACTTATGAGCGAATACTATATATATGATTCTTGATTCTTGATTCTTTAAGGTTTGATTTTGGGTGGCATCTGTACACAGCTTGAACACTGAATTGTAGACAGTATAACACGTGAATTGCGAAAGTCTTTTTCTACTATATGTATTCAAACAGGGTATGCTCACCAATACATTTTGTATTGACATATACTATTTTCGTATATTTTTCGGGTTATTTATGAGATGACTTTTGAGCTTTTAAAATTTTTACTTAGATTTTGGATTCATTGTATTTCAGTTAGTTGGCATTTAGATTCGTTGTATTTCATTTCAATGTAATAAAAAATTTAATCAATGTATCAATATTTACACTTTTAGTCCATGAGCTATTGAACAATCGTCACTACGTGACACCTCGATGTTTCCGCCATCGGTTGGGGTGTTACACACATGCTGAAAATAGAATTCATATTTACTGATTTGAACATAATTAGTGACTTGCCTATACATGATTAATGAATTACCTGAACACTTAACCCTACAAAAAAATAGTCGTTTTTTTCTCGGTTTTGTATATAGCAATATGGTACTCGTTGAAAAGATAATGAAACGCTCGTTAATTTGGTGTAATTTTTTTCTTTAAAAAATCATGTATATAAAAGATACTGTATGAACAAAACCATACAAAAAATAGTTGTTTTTTTCTCCGTTTTTTATATAACACTATGGTACTCGTTGTAAAGATAATAAAACGCTCATTAATTTGGTGTAATTTTTTTCTTTAAAAAAATCTCGTACATAAAAGATATTAACGTTTAAAAATTATGGGATGAAACATGACAGAGAAAAATCCAATTTTATTTTTAATTTTTTTTTCCTAAAATCAATTAATGCCACATGGCACACTCAAGGGGGGATGCCCTCTTTGAATGCCATGTAGGATTTATTGCTTTCAAATATATAATAAATATATATACACACATTAATTACAATTATATTTATAGTTTTATACATACCACTCTATTGGCTTTGGCTCAATATATGCATATATACAATTATATTTATAGTTACTTGCTCAGTCAACCCAATGATAACTTAATACTAATTTTAATTGCAAAACCCTAAGCCGTGAAAAGACATGCTTGACTTCCTATTCCCATTAGTTGTCTGCCATCAATCGTCTCCCGCTATCAACCTTGCTTCACAATGCGACAATTGTTCTCTGTAGTATGTTCACTGGCCCAATCTGAGCCTCATTATCGGATAACCAGACCTCAGACTTAGTGTCATCCTCGAACGGTCGAACCTTAGTCGTCACTAGGAAGCGAGAACATTAAAGGAAACATCCCAAATTTATGGATGTCCAAAAAACTCGCCGCTCGTCGCTCGTTCGGTGCTCTCTCGAAAAAATGTGCGCTCGAAAAATGCTCGCTCGGTTTCTGGCTCGGTTTTAAACGAGCCCCTCAGATGGGTTCGGCTTATAAATGAGCCAAGCACGAGCAAAGGTCCGCTCGGTTCGGCTCAGGTCGTGAACAACCCTACCTCCACATAGTAAAAAAAAAAAAAAAGATTGGTGATGGAGGGCAAGGGGGAAAAACTAACCAATCAAAATAAATCATTCAAAAAAATATAAAGGTGAGTGCCCATCACCTGTGGGTTTTCCCACATCAATGTGAGGTCATGCCGAGTAGCAAAGGAGGAGGGGATGGTCACTGTGGCGTTTGAGGCTCCCTTGTTAAATATAGTAAGCTAAACTTAAGAACTTATGATTTTATGTAATATATATATATATATATATATATAGAGAGAGAGAGAGAGAGAGAGAGAGAGAGAGAGTTAGGTTCTTGTACAAAGCCAAAAATTTGTGAGAATGGTGAGAAGCAATAGGGTGGTGACATGTGGCAGCCGAAATTATTAATTAAAAGGGCATCAATGTAATTTGCTTCTTAATCTTATTTTTAGAGATAATTTTGCAATTATGGTTGTTATTAATTTAGAGTTTTTTTAGAGATATTATTTCTAATGTCAAATAATCATCTTGAATTGTTATAAAATATCCACTGCACATTCTATCATTCATCTTTCATTTACAACAATTCTTTAAATCTCATACTTGTGTGTTTTATATTCATGTTAAGCAAAAAATGCAAAACACGTGTTTTATACTAAATCCTTTTTTGTTAAGAACATTCAACATAAAACACATCATTTGTTAACAACCCAAATAAACGCTGAGTACAAATTCAATTGTGTTTTATATTTCGTTTACAAATTACATAACATGGTGTTTTATGTTGAAGTATGGTGTTCTACAATGTCTTGCTGCTAAAGAGGTATAAAACACAACAATAAAATGTGGGTGTAAACCACTATTACAAAACACCCAGTTAAGAACATTCAATATAAAATACATCATTTGTTAACAACCTAAATAAACGCTGAGTACAAATTCAATTGTGTTTTATATTCGTGTACAAATTACATAACATGGTGTTTTATGTTGAAACATGGTGTACTACATTGTCTTGCTGCTAAAGAGGTATAAAACACAACAATAAAATGTGGGTGTAAACCACTATTACAAAACACCCAAATTAATAAATGTGGGTATCATGTTGGCTCGAGTTTGTTTGAAACACAAAAAAAAAAAAAAAAAAAAAAAAGTTTTTGCACAAAAGGACGAATTGTCCTCCATTTTTTTACAACCACGTTGACCATGACTCATACATTTTCATAATTCAAGTGATATTTCCACCAATTAAACCACATCAGCAACTACTAGATATGCTTGAATGTGTTGTTAAAACATTAACAAGGGCAGAAGATAGTTTCGCAAACAAGAGAGAGAACGAGAGAGAGGGGGGACAACATTGATGATAATTGAATAAATTTCCATCTTTTTAAGGCCTCTCAATTAAATGTGGGTGTGCATTTTACCTTAATACCCCTCAGCCATTTAATTTATTATTAATAATATAACACTAATTACCAAAATGTCACTCAATTAATCCACACCATAGATTAAAATGATCTAATGGTCAAAACACCTTCTCACACAAAAAAACACTTTGTACAGGATCTTGACCCTATATATATATAAGGTTCCGGTACAAAAACCTCTTTTTGTGAGAAATGTAAGAAGGCTTGTGAGAGTGACACGTGGCAGGGATTTAGTTTAGTCTTAGGGGCATTAGGGTAATTATATACCTATTTAAGATTTATGGAAATTTAAATATTTAATTAATGTGAGAGGTTATAGGAATATTATTCAAATCATTAACTAATCAACATATGTTTCTAAGAAAGTAATCGTCCATATAAATATGAATTTTTTTGAAACCCGCTATTTTTTTCTGAAAATGTAACACACTGAAAACCATAACCTTGTGTGTTTTATGTTCAACCAACTAATTCATCACTAAAAAAATACATATAACAATCAGAATGTGTTACTAACTCATTAGTTCAAAAACACGGTAACAAATAAGATGGTGTTTTATTTTCAATAAACTAACTCATTAGAACATAAAACACGCTAACAACTAAAAATGTGTTTTATGTTCAATGAACTAACTCATTAGAACACCAAACACGCTAACAACCAGATTGTGTTTTATGTTCAATGAACTAACTCATTAGAACACCAAACACGCTAAGAACCAAAATGTGTTTTATGTTTAATAAATTAACTCATTATAACACAAAAAGACGTAAACATTCAGAATGTGTTTTATATTCATAAAACCCAAAAAAAGGTTTACCAAATGTCTCCTCACCCTGAGATTAATTTTACACCATTGGAGTACCATAAAACCCAAAAACAAAAAGTTAACCAGAAGTTTTTATTGTGTTTTATAGTAAACCTAAACAAAAAAAACTAATATTAACCAAATTAAACTGGTGCTTGTAATTCCAAATAAGAGTAACACTCCAACAAATAAAGCTCCGTTGTCGCTGTATATTGCACTAAAGAATTCAAAACACATAAAATTGACCAAAATATTTTTTATACAGCAGAGGAAATAATATCAAACAAAACATTGGAATATTCTAATCATTTGTTTCATGTCACGCTTCCAAAGAAGGAAAACTACTGCATCCTCCAAGAAAAAAGAAGCCGTGACGGTAACCGATTCTTCTATTTCTTATTATGTTATCTTCAAACAAAGATTAACCCAAAACAGCCCCAATCGAGGCTGACGATTTCAAAAAAAAAAATCGAGGCCATCCATCATCAATTAAACAGTTAGAGCATGCAAATGACTATCCGTCTGATTCCACCGTGAAGACCGTAATAGTTTGTTCTGTGTTTTATGTTAATCGTATAAAAGGAGAGGGAGAGAAGAAAGAGAGAGGGGGGAATTGAATGAATTTGTAAGAGAGAGAGGGGATTTAATGGTTTATTAAATGAGTGTTTTTAATTTAGATAGTGTGCTATTACATAAATACCCTTCATCATAAAATTATATAATAACATTATAACATAATTTACAAAAATGTCACCCCTTTAATCTCACTCATCCATCAAATTGATCCAATGGCTATTTGTATTTCTCACCCTTCTTACAAAACACATCTTTTGTATCCTAACCTCACCCATATATATATATATATATATATATGGGTCGGATCATTTGAGAAAAAAATTGTATTTGAGAAGAAAAAGAAGAAATAACATTAAATACTTAAACTTAATTCACATTATTTATCCAATTAATTAATTTTAAATATTTTATCTTACACACATCAAAACTTGTCCTACACATATCAAAATTCATCCTGCACATATCAAAATTCATCCTACACATACCGAAATTTATCCTTCACTATAAATTATCTTTGCATTAAAGATATATATTTGAAAAAGAATTATGATTTCATTTATTTAACTAGTTTATGGAAGTTACAAAACCTTAAAAATTTATTTAACAATAAATACAACTATTAAATGGAAGATTTCTATTTTTTTTAAATGGAAGATTTCTATTTTTTTTTTAAATGAAAGATTTCTATTGGTTTAAATTTCTTCTTTTTCTTCTTACAAGAAAATGTATTCTCATTTGAACTCTCCACTACATAGGGGATATATATACATATATATGTACATAGTAAAGTATCACGTGACATTTGTACATATTAGGTTTGATATCATGTATTGTATTAATGTAAATATTAGGATTAAGGTCAGTTATGTCGATTAAGCTTGGTGCTGCCCACATGGAATGATCATAAGGCGCGCCTCTTGCTTCAATGGATGTGATCATGCACACATGGAATTAACTGCCATTCGAATGTAAACTATAAATAGGATAGGATGGTGTATTGTAAAGGTTACCAAGATTGATTCTTTGTTAACTTGATTGTTTATTTGTTCTTACCTCTTATCCGCTGCATATTGTATTATTCTCCAACAAAATTGATATCAGAGCCAAATTTGTTCTCAATAAACAATCAAGAATTCAGTACATTCATTTATTCTTTCTCTCGCATATAATTATGTCAGGTTCTAGTATCACTTTCGGTGGTTCTCGATTCAATGGAAGAAGAAGGTTCATGCCAAAAAGAAGGAAAAGATTGTCTTAGAGAAGAATTGACACGAGGGTTTGTTATTACTGCAAAGAACCGGGACACTTGATCAGTGTTTGCAATATGAGGGAATGAGATGAAACTGCACAATTGGTCAAAGACGCGATAGACACATGTATAAGTTATTTTCCAGAAAACACAAGAATAGAAAGTGAGGATTTCATCGTAGAATTCACTACAAGAATATTGAGCAATAGCGACGACGGCATAATATCGACGACGTCGTCACTATTGCTCGAGAGTACAGCTGGCTCATTAACCTTTTGCAGAATTGATTTCAGTCATTTAATCTTATATAATCAGACGGATGGGGAGCCCAAAGTACATTGAGCAATAGCGACGACCCTTTAGCGACGATAGGTCGTCGCTATTGCTCGAAAAAAACAGGAGGGTATATTTCCCTCTCCTGCAACTCTTTCTTCTTCATTTCACCCAAAAAAAATCCTGCTCTCTCTCTCTCTCTCTCTCTCTCTCTCTCTCTCTCTCTCTCTCTCTCTCGTGAACCCTTCACATCATAGCGTACTTCCACATACCCACTCAGAGGACTCAACCCTTCTCCTCCATGAATCATGTCCCCCTTTGTGAACCCTTCTCCTCCGTGAATCTTGTCCCCCTCCGTGAACCACCACCCGGTCGTCGGCTACCCACCACCCAAATCCACCGGCTCACTTTAAAATCCCGTCACCCCACTTAATTTCGGCCATCCCCCCTCACCTTAGGTCACCACAAACGGTAATAACCACTTTAATTTGTTTTTTTTTTTTGTTTTTTTAGTTTGTATATAATAATTTGTATGTAATGTAGGTCTTGTCGACGGCCTCCACCATCCCGAAGCACCACCACCTACAACAAACACCGGAGCATCACCAAATCGGTTAGTTTTCTTTTACAATTATTTTTAAATTTTTTGTATGTATTTATGTTTGTAGGTGAGTATATGAATATTTAGGGACTCTAAAATTAGACTTTAATTGTCTATATGTAGTTTTTGTTTTGTGTGTATATGTATGGAGGTATGTATGTAAGTACGTAAATGTGTGTATGTAAGCATGTATGTTAGTATGTATTTGAGTATGTAAGTATGTAAATGGGTGTAAGTTAGTATGTATGTGTGCATTTAAGTATGTAAATTGTGATTGCTGGTATGTATGTGTATTTGTAAGTGTGTGTGTGTGTGTGTGTGTGTGTGTGTTTGTAAGTGTGTATATTAGTACTAGTGGGGTGTCCGTGCGATGCAGCGGAAAATACAACACTTAGGTTGGTGATTGAGGGGTGCATAGGATGATTCAGTTTGAACTTGAGCTATAACTCTATGCTTTGATGCAGTCGTGCCTCTTTTAAAATGAACATCGTTATTTCATAGTAAGACAAGGGTCAAGTTGCATCAAAGGAATAACGTTGAACCATTTAGTTTACCAATACAATAGTCTGCTACAAATTGTGCCATATTTTCATTATACATATATAGCTACAAAAGAGAAAAAGGGAAAGATCTTGTTCTTTACAAAGTATGCCATATCTACCATTCAATGTGATAATATAAAAAGAAAGCAATCGTTTTTTGTTGATGATGTTTATCGAAATACTACGATTAGTTAGTCAGCCTATTATTTATCGTAAAAGAAGTTGTGATTTTGTTCCAGCTAGAACAATTTTCAAGGCTTGTGCTTGTGGTTACGCTTCTTTTTATGTGGATAAGATATATGCACATATTCATACTTGTAAATCACGTATCAATGTCATGCAACTAATTCAGGTTAAATGTGTAGCGAATTATATTAGTATGTATTTGTGTGTGTTAGTATCTAAGTGTGTATGTAAGTATGTGAATTGCAATTGTTAGTATGTAGATGTGTTTGTATGTGTGTTTGTATTTGTGTGTGTTAGTATCTAAGTGTGTATGTAAGTATGTAAATTGTGATTGTTGGTATGTAGATTGTGTGTCACACCCCAACCGATGGCGGAAACATCGAGGTGAGACTTGTGATAGATTGTTCAAAGACTTCATAACACTAAATTGTGACAATAGATTAAAATAGATTTCATTCGTAATCTAAGATTCAACAAGTATATAATTTGTTCGTGAGAAAAATACATTAACTTGAACATGACGTAAAATAAAGATTGTTTCGTTTGTTTCTAAGGCCAAATCCTATGTGATGTTTCTTGTATCGTCTCATCAAACTTTTCCTGCAACATGTATAAAATATCCGTCAACACATAAAGTATTGGTGAGCATACTAGTTTTGACCTACGTACATAGTATAAGAAAGTTTTACTCAAATCTTCATGTTATAGGCATATGCACGTAGAACCATACAAACGGAACAACACTCGATAACACAAAAGACTTCATCTTATCATGACCCATAAAGGGGGCGGCGTGTCAACCTATAGCGCTATACATGTAAGGTGGGTTGTTAACTAATCGTACATTTGTATGTAAGACTTTGAATTCTAGCATGGCATAGCATATGAGCATTTAGATTGAGCATAATAGTTTTAAGAGTATGAAATCGTTTAAGTTTTGATAGTGATACATGTTGAGCCCCAAAGAATAAAGAATAAAAGGGAGACAAGTATGAACTCACCTGATCGCGATGATGAACTTGTAAGATATCAGTTAATCATGCTTGAACCTATATTTTCATTATTGGAATTTATGAGCGATAATGCGATTATATGATTCTTTGACTCGTTTGATTATTTTGTTTGTAGATACATAACGACTATAGTATTAGTATACTAGCATGGATTGAATATTCCTATTTTATTTATTTGACCATAACATTCTATAAACAGAATAACGTTGTTTATAAATTTATATATACACCTTTATGGTAAGGTATGGAACTATAGCCAAAATCTATTATTCATTGTACCTTTCAAAAATTGAATAAAATCCACTAACATATAACCTTTTGTAAATTTATGGAATAATAATTAGCCTAAACATTCAATGTTTAAAAGAAAATGATGCTTGTATACCTTCATTCACAAAATTGGTTTAAATTTATAAAAGGACAACACTTTTCATTTTGTAACCAACTTACACTTCTTTAAAAAAAATACTAGTAGATTTATAAAGCAATATTTTACGAACTCATTACTCCAAAAAAAATGAAAAATCTATTTAGTTAATAAGAACAAAAATGTGAGCCACCTGTTACAAGAATCGATGATGGATTACATTGACTAGGAAATTTTATAAAAATATAGTATTTTAATTTAACAAAGCTTCAAATTCATTTCATAAACACACAGTGGCAAGCTTTTAACTAAACATTGTTTCCTCACTATTGAGGAGTCCAGTTCATCATTCCATGGCCAACATATATTGTTTGTTTTTCTTTTCTTTATAAGCCTAAAGTTACAAGTTTCCACTGGTTGAAAACGTATGAGCATGTATGGGATTAGCTCATTTACCTGATTTGAATAGAAGACATATTGGATGAGTAGAACTTGGATATGGCTAACAGGCTTAGTGCTCCTCATGGTGAACGGTGGTTTGTAAAGAGGCGGAGTAATCGGTTTACGAAAAACGTCAAGACAAGGGAACCAATACTTTTTCGCCGGAGTATGCTAGTCGGATAACACAAAGGGATCGACCAAGAGGGTTGTCATGTGGTTGTTGGTGAGGTGTGGTCGTAGATGGTAGGATGGTGGTGGTTTTGCCGGAAAAGAAAATCGCGCCCGAAAGCAGAGAGAGAGACATACCAGAGAGAGTTGAGGGTCATGTGTTTTGTTTCATTAGGACTCGATGGCCGGAGGTTGCTATGGTTCGGCAAGGCCAACTGATATCAAAGGATGCTTGGTTTGGGAAGTTTGTGGGGTTGTTCTAGGCACCAAAGTTCTGGTTTGTGGGATGAGTTTGACTTATAAACAAATCAACGAACTAATGGAGGTTTAATTGATGAACACTGAGATTTTAGGATCTAAAATTTGTGATCTAAAAGGTGGTCACAATTTGTATAAATGGTGTAGATAGCGCCGGTTAGAGGCAAGGGCAAGGGTTGAGGGTTAAAGGTAGGAAGAAAGAATATGTGGGGGCTAGGGTTTGTGTTAATCAAAAATGAAGGAAGAGGTGTTGTTAGAGAGTTTATATAGCTAGGGTTTTGTGGGTAGGTTAGGTGGTTGAGTACCGCGTATACGAACCCGTTACTGACTCGGGTCTTGTTTATGATTAAATATCTTTTTCACGCAAATGATTATAATATGATTCATTTATACAAACCGACTAAGATTGAGTATTGAGACTATTAATTAGTTATATGTATATATGTACGTTGGGTCTAAAAGCGAGGACCAATCGTCAGTTATTTATCTAGAGTATTTTATTTACAAACTTTTTATTATTACTTCCAAGAATTATAAAGTAACGAAATCATTGTTTTAATTTATTTAACGAATACAAATGTATATCAGGTTAGCGATATATTGTTGTCGAAGAATATATATAAAAAGGTATAGTTATATGAGTAAATCATTTTAAATAAGCTTTTAGAAAAATAGCAGGGCGTTACAGTGTCCCCTACTTTAGGAAATTTCGTCTCGAAATTTATTTAGGAAGGACTGTCAAGTACGGTTGCGAACACTAGGAAGAATAGGAATGTAAGGGTTATAGTTTGTGTTGTTGGGTTTAGACGAGTAGCAAAATTTTGTGTAAAACGGAGAAATGTTTTAAATTTGTTTTAACTATTACTTGAATGATTATGCTTAGACTTAAGGTAAGGCTTATTGTGTTTTGGTCAGGTTGACTAGAGTTGGTCCTTGGTCCGACCCTCAGTCACATCTTCGACACACCATTAGTGTTTATATATAGGGTGTACCACAGCTAACCCACCACACCATTGGCTTGTCGGAGAAGACATGCGCCGGTCATCGGAACTGGCCACCGGATTTATGGTCTCCGGTCGAGCTCTCATCACACACATATTCTATGTGTTGTGCTCGTGTGTTTGTGCAGGAAACAATGGAAGGGGAAGGGTTTTTATACCCAAACCAAATCTAGGGGTGTTTGGAAACATGTATAGTAGCTGATATTAATAAGGGGTTATAAGAATTGGATGAAAGTGCAGAAGTAGGGTTCATGATGGAAAAGATGATATTAATAAGGGGTTATAAGAATTGGATGAAATTGGCAAAAGAAAAAAAGTTTGGTGTGTATGGACAAAAATGCCCTTGACTTAACTGGGTTTTTGTTAACTGAGTTAGTGCTGATGACTAAAATGACAAAAAAAATGAAACCCCAGGGACACAGATATAACAACAAAAAGATTTGGATGAAAGTGGCAATTTTTGACAAACCTCAGGGACTAAATTGGCAATTAACTCAACGGAGAAATGTTTTAAATTTGTTTTAACTATTACTTGAATGATTATGCTTAGACTTAAGGTAAGGCTTATTGTGTTTTGGTCAGGTTGACTAGAGTTGGTCCTTGGTCCGACCCTCAGTCACATCTTCGACCCACCATTAGTGTTTATATATAGGGTGTACCACAACTAACCCACCACACCATTGGTATTTCGAATCCGTACTGAGCATCTACCAACAGCTCTAAATAGAATTTCATCTTACCTTAACGTACCTGTAAATTCATGATTACGTTCCGTGCCGCAATCGTCAATTTACCTTACATTAGGGTGTTATGTCTTTCTATGACACTAACTCGAAATTAAATGATGGATATGATGTAAATATGTCCTAACTCTAAGAGCTAGTAATTATATTTGTGAAACGAACACGTTGATATGTGACGACTTGATAACGTAATGATGATGTATGCAGGTAGGCAAGTAATTATTACGAAACAAAGCACGTATATGAATATAAGCACGTATTAATTTAGGTATGGGCTACAACCAAAACTGGTTGTCTGGAAGGCTACATCCCAACAAGATGTATTCCTATAATTCTTGTAAGTGTAATCCATGACATAATGCTTATGCATTTATTGAAATAGAAAGGGATCGTTAACTTTTCCAAGTTTAAAGGAGATTCAACGTGAGTACTATGATGTTTTGAGTTTTAGGTATAAGCGAGTTGAAATTCGTGGATAGAATTTTTTTTATGACGATTTATATGCATTAAGTGAAAAATTAAATTTATAGAATATTACAAGTATTATAGAATATCTGTTTTCAATATCATGGGTAAATCTAGTCTTACGCAAATCAAGTCTTCGGTTTCATGGATAAACAAGTTTCATGTAGGATCAAGTTTGAAGGTAGCATAGAATAGGCATTGAACCTCAAGTATCAGATTTCATAGTTTATGGAAAGATGTATGTGTATCGAAACATATCAGGTAATGTATTATAAGTATAATTGTATCTAAGAAGGCGTATCTAGGAATGTATCCAACTGTGGAGAGGACATATAGACCTCTACTAGTTGTTGGGTAGATAAACGTATTAAAATTGAAAATGTAACTGCAGGGGTGTATAGATGCGAGCATAAACGTATATGTCGAGGTAGTTATGATTGTATCATACAAAGATAAATGTTCATGAAAAATCAGGTTGGAAAGTAATGTTTGAGTTTATTGAAAGATGAACTAGTCATTCCCTTGGCAAGAGTAATTAACGGGTAGTTATGTTTTGTAGGAGATGGAGGTGTTGAATGAGTTGAAGAATGTTAACAATATATAGATTTTGATTGTAGAAATGGAGTACAAAATTAAGTGGATGACGATAAGGAATACCGGTAATGGGAAATGAAGTTTTTGGTTGATAAGCAATCAAATCTCGTAGGGAATGATGTATATGGAATACAGTTGAAATGTGAACCTTGGTTGTGGAAAATGAAAATGTTGTTGGTAAATAGTTTAACTCATTAAAACTTGCAAATTTGTAGGTATGTGGGTATAGACTAGGTGACATGAAATCAAGTTTATGAAAATGATTGGTTTTACAAAAATAAGAATTAATAATTTATAGGAGTTTGCTTGCGAAAAGAGCTCATGATCCTTATTATATGCCATATATGAGAAGGTCAAGTTTCATATGTTGTCAAAGATTTTCAATTGTAAACCAGGTATGAACTAGGTAAATAAAAGGACTTCATGTTTAATGCTAGAAGAATTCATATTCGCAAATATATATGTTTTTAGCATTACGAAATCACGCATAACAAAAATAATTGTGTACCTATTTTGAATCAGTTTGTTTTTTTTTTTGTTTTGGAAAATACAGGGAAGTTTTAGAACGGTACAAGAAAATACGAAAGATTTGTGTTTAGACAAATGTGTAATAGCATTTGCTAACGTTAAAGAGGTGAATGAAAACCTTAGGAAGAAAGTTTTAGATGATGAAGTTCAATTTGAAAAACTTTCAAAAGAGTTAAAATCAAAATTGACTGAAAAAGAATCTGAAATAAGCAGCTTAAAACATGAAGCAACTATAACCAAAGACCAGCTCCAAACTATGATAACTAAATATCATAGTTGTAAAAAGGAACTTGAGGCCACCCAAGTTGAATGTGAAAAATGGGTGGAATCATGCAAAGGTTTTGAGATGCTCCTCAACAAACAAACCAAAAGTCATGTGAAGTTTGGTTTTGGTTTTGAAACCACTACTCCAGCTTTTGAAAACACTGAAAAAAGGGATCAAAAGTTAGTTGAGGTAGTACCAACTAATTTGAAGGGTCAAGATATTAAAATCACTGAACCTAATGGAAAGAAAATGGTTCTTGAAAAACCAGAAGGTTCCTCATCATTCACTGAACTTGAAAAATATGAATTTAAACCTACTTGGTCTGATGAGTGTGGTACTCTTGAAAACTTCAAACCAATTGACTTCAAAACCCCTGATGGTAAGAAAGCACCACAGGCAAAGGTCATTCCCTTGATAGATCTTCCAGCAGATGATCAAACATCTGTTGAAAAGAAGACTGAAAAAGGGAAAAAGAAAGAAAAGTCTGTCCACTTGTTCTGTGATTTCTGTGAAAAGAAGAATCATGCTACTAAAAACTGTTTTCTTCTAAAAGCATATGATATCAACAAAGGAACAAGTGTGTGTGATTCTAATACCACATGCTCAATATGTGGTAAAAAGAATCACAAAACCAAAGAGTGTTTGTATCTCAAAAATTTTGATGTCAAAATACAAGAGTACAAGGCTAAAACTCTTGCAAATCAAGTGGTGAGTACTTCAAAAGGAAAACCCAAACAGACTTTTGCTCCAGTCCAAACATCTGTTACCAAAAATCTAGAAACATTTGCTTCCAGGGATGTTCAAATAACAGATGCTCCACCCACCAACAAGCACCCAAGAGGACATGGACAACCACCTTGTCATAATCTGTCACATGTTTATGAAGAACCCAAGAGGCCTTCTAAACCAAGAGTGAACAGAAATCCCTATGGGTACTATCATCTATCAGGAAGTGATCAAACATCTGTTGCACCAAGTGTTGACATCCAAGCACTGGCAAATGGTCAGCAACAGTTGTTGAACTTGATTCAAAAACTAGTTCAAACCACTGATCACCTTCCTAAGCTTGAGGCTGAAAAGTCTGTGGACCCATCCAAAGCCAACTTGGCTTTAGACACTCACCAAAACTGATCCATTACTAATGTGCAGGGAGCTTATGCTTGCTTAGATAGCCTTTGGTATGTAGATAGTGGAGGCTCCAGGCACATGACAGGATGTAAAGCCCTTCTTCTGGACTTCTTAGCTCATGGAGGGGGTGATATATCCTTTGGTAATGATTCAAAAGGTAAGGTGTTGGGTTCAGGGACTGTTCAGGCTGGGAAACTCAAGTTTGAAAATGTCAATCTTATTGATAATCTTAAATTTAATCTTCTTAGTGTATCACAAATTAGTGACAAAGGTTATGGCTCATTCTTCACTAAGAAAACTTGTAAGATTATTGGGCCAGAAGTGGTGAAAAAGATTGACACCATAATTGTTGAGAGCAAAGCACAACTTGTTGCTCATAGGAGTGTCAATGTGTATGTACTTGATATGTTGAAGGACAATCCTATGGCAAATGTCTGTCTGTTTTCTGCTGCCTCCACTAAAGAGACAGAATTGTGGCATAGGAGACTGGGTCACACCAACCTTCAAGCTATCAACTCACTGATATGCGGGGGGAAATCTTAGTCGTTTCGTGTTTAAGATTGTATTTTTATGCAATTTTATGGTTTTGGACACACTACTTTGATAAAGTTTGCGTTTTGCAGGTTTAACAAAGTTTAAGGTGTATTTCGGAGCTAAACGAAGCTTTGGATTGGAGCTAGGATGATTCAGGAAAGAAAACGAAGAAGAAAGATGGAGAAACTGGTGAAGGCCTGTCGTTGACGGACGCTGTTAGTCAAAGTCAAAGAAATCGATATTTTTAGGAAAATTAATGGGACTTTGACCAGAGACTTTGACCCGAGACTTTGACCAAAGACCTTGACCAAAGACTTTGACCAAGACTATTGACCAAAACTTTGACTAAACTAAATGGTCATTAAGAGGAGTTTGACAATGGAGACTATATAATGAAGTCTTGAGAGTAATCTCTCATCATCCCTCATACTTCATCTCTACACTAAAAATCCAAATCCATCCAAATCATCATTTTGAGAAGAGATTCAAGCTCCTACAACCATGTTTGGTTAGTTCCCCTTCACTTCCGGGTGAAGGATTGTAAGTTTCTAGATTTGTAATGTTGTTTTGATTGTGTATTTGTAAGGAACAAGTGTTGTACTCAATGAAGCATTGATATTGGGTTGAACTTTGTGTATGTTTATGTTGTGCTTGAGCCATGGGGATGAATTCCATCAATTAGCTTTTGATGTTGGGTTAGACCTTGTGTATGTTTCTTGTATGCTTAAACCGTAGAGATGAATCTTGTCAATTAAGTTTTGCCTCAACAGTATCTTTAGACTTGTGAGATAAATCCTATCACTTAAGTTGGGATATTGGGTTAGACTCATTATATGACTAAAGGTTTTTGTATCCTTGCAAATCTATTTGTAATCGTGACATCATTTGTATGAATTAATTGTTGTGCTTAATTGTCTTGGTATTGGGTTGGACTTATTGCATGTTTAGAGACCATTGTGTTTTTTTAAGCTCATAAGATGAATTCTGCCAATTATGCCTTAACTCGACATATAGGATTTGGTGAACTAGATAATGAAGCATACTTAGGGCCTAGTAGCTATTTGTTGATGCCTAAGTCTTGATTCTCTGTCCTAGCGATTCTTACAAGTGAAATTGCAAATCTATCATAATAACTCTTGAATCCTAGTTACTTGCATATCCTAGCCCGGGAGTGAATGTTAGTTAGAAATTATTGTTACCTTAGTTATTAGTTAATTCCAATTTCTTCTTTAAAACAAACAATTAGTGTGACGCTAACCACACGCTCCTTGGATTCGATACCCTATTTACCCTAGCTACCTAGGTTATTTAGGTTTTGTATGACCCGTGACGACCGAGTTCATCAAATGGCGCCGCTGCCGGGGAGCTAGTGCGCTTAGTGTTGCATTGCGTGTTTGTTTGTGTGTATATTTAGTTGTTTTAAAATTCAAAAAAAAAAAAAATCTTTGTTTTTATTTTTAGTTTTTTTTTTAATTTTATTAGATTTCACTTTGGGTTTTCTAGTTGTCTGTGCAAGATCTTTCTTTCGCAGGTAAAAGAAGCTCAAGTTTTGATCATGTATGCATATCGCGATACATGTGCGGTTTGTGGGGATCCGCGCCACACTTTTGAATATTGTCCAAAGCTTGCATTGAAAAAGGAGGCAGCAAGAAGGTATTTAATTGCTTATGAAATATGGGAGAACACTCCGGTCTTGTACTATGAAGAGCTTGCCCCTCCTCCGACCCTTCAACACTACCAAACACTAGTGAACGCCGAACATAAGCGGCAACTTCAGGCAGATCAAAGCAGACTTGACAAGATTACGTTTAAAGTGCAACTTTCTAAAGTCGAAAAAGAATTAGCAAAACCTCATCAATCATGAGAATGTCGGCTAAAATGGCTCAGTTATAAGTACGACATTCTAAGCTATGAAAGAAGAAAGGATAAGGCTTATATCGCCTTATCACCTCATGAAAAATGTCAAGCAAAACAAGAGTGGATTTTGTCACAAATTGAGGAGGAGGTTGTGGAGATGAATACCGCACCAATCCCTCATGTGGTTGAAGATTTAAAGATTGAATCCACCATGGCTAAAGAAGAGGTTCCAAGTCTTCCTACACAAGAAAATGAATGTTTAAACCTTGCTGAAGACACGGTTACTCAAGAAGAGCTAGTGAGTTTGATGCCTAAGGTTAGGAAGGTTGGCTTGCACGATTTTGGGCAACTTATTTTGAAGCGGACTCGCAAAACATATGATCTTTACATGCCAATACTAGTCAAGCATCCTTGGACACGACATGTAAACTACCGAGCATACATTGGAAACTCGGTAGGCAAATGTTCTTTGAGACCACCATGAATGAGAATCAGGTATGATTGTTGTATATTTTGTATATTTATTTGTTTTATTTAACTTTTTTTATTTTTATTTTTAAGTGTGTTTGAATCAGTTTTATTTTGTTGGAGTCATGGGATTGCTTGTTTTGATTTGAATTGCAAGAATAGATTGTCCCGCCCGTACTCAATCTCCATTCGGGTGAGGACGATTTGGAAATCACTAATGTTTGCAGGAATCCCGATTTGTTTGTTTTGTTTTTTTTTCTTTCGTGTTTCTTTGTTCCAGGTTTGTTATCGGCTGCGAATGAAATGCTATACGGCCGACATTGGAAGGAATTGAACGGACTAATATGTGTATTGCTTATCCAGGGGAGTCTCTTCCTTCTACTATTGTATTTTATTTTTTTTTATTTGCTTTATTTTATTCCTAGCTCACATTGAAGACAATGTGTCGTTTAAGTGTGGGGGTGGGGAAACTTTCATTTTCATTTGCTTTAGTTAGGTTTGAGTCTAAAAAAAAAAAAAAAAAAAAAAAAAAAAAAAAAAAAAGGTCCTAAAAGCAGTCTGATCGGGAATGAAAGCGACTGTTTCAGTGCTTTCACTCTGTCTCTGTTTGTGGTGTGTGGGTCCTTAATAACGGTCCAATTCTTTAGAACAGACATATGAATCGTTTTCAGCAGGTATTTTTGAGAAAATGTTTAGAAGTTGCTTGATTAGGTGTAACGAGCCGTCGGTAATAAATGCATGCACACATCGGTAACCCTATTTTCCCCATTTTTGTGAGATCTTGAGCCTACTAGATTGTTAGTTGATCTGATATATATTCATTTGTTGAGTGTAGGCCGTATGTTGCTCTGTTTTAGAACTTGTCTGATTTGATACATGCCGAGACTGTGGACTTGATTTATGCACATATATGATAAAGGCAAATTAGGAATCCCTTTTTCGTCTTACACCTTTGTTTACCCATCTAACTGGAAAAAAAAATATCACCCTTAGTAGACTATTTTGAGCCTTTCACCTTTTCATTTGTTTACCCGAATCCTGGTCTAGACTGACCCGTTTTGTTATCAGCTTTATTTGACGATCTATGTGTTTCCTATTTATGTGTTTGGTATTTATATTGTTATCAAAAAAAAAAGAAAAAAAAAGAAAAAAAAATGATGAAAAAAATATGTTAGTATTGTTTAATACGGGTCGAAAATAACCTGTAGTTTTAGTTATTGTGTTCAGTATGAAGAAAAGATTGTCTTGGGTTGGTAGTTTCGTTGTTTTTTTAGCCACTTTATAAACCTAAACATCCACCACCTTTAGCCTAAGCCCAAAACCTGCAAGTCCTTTTGATATGTGCAAAGTCTATGTGTTACAGTGAAGGTTTGATTGTCTTACAAGCTTATGAGTACAGAGTTTCATATTCGGTTTTGCTTTGAGTGATTTATACTAGCACATTACACGCTAGTCCATATATTAAACCGAGGGGAGTGAACAACTGTGAGGGGTGTGTTGCATGAAAATAAAACTGACAGCATGTTAGACTTAGTTGGGTGAGTTCTGTTTTCAAAATTGTGCATCATGGTTGCCTGTTGAATTAACACATCTAATGCTGATCTATGAATGGGGTATGACTTTGGACCCTAACTAGTGCATGGCGGGGGCGTTGGATGTATTTGTTACTTGTTCGTGATAATGTTCTGAGCAGATTTGCTTGAGGGCAAGCAAAAGGTAAGTGTAGGGGTGTGATGTGTTGCTAAAGGCATCACATTTATTTGTCAGTTTTGTATATTTTTTAGTCGATTATATAGTATTTTTATTAGTTTTAGGCTTGTACTTTATTATTTTAGTATTGTATATATTTTATTACTTTTTGGTTACTTTATTTATTTATTTTATACTTTTGGTAGGTGCTCGTGTGGAGCAGGGCAGAAAAATTAGAAATTATATTCAAGACCCGAGCACCAAGTAACATGCATGAAGTTTACTACTACTACTATTAATACTAATAATAATAATAATATATATCATAATATTAATAAATAAATAATAAAACAAAAGAACCGTGACTTATGTCATGGCCCAAAAGTCAAAACTCAAAATTAATAGAAAAAGGGGGTTTCAATAAGGAGAATTATCAACATTTAAGGGCCATAAAAACATTGGTCAAGGGAGGAGTTATGAAGACTATCAAAAGAGTTATCTTATAAAAAGGAGATTCCATCATTTTTCTTTAAATTTTTAATCACCATTCTCTGAAGACAATCATGTGGGCTGAAAGGAGGATTCATTAAGTTTCTCTTCACTTCCGGGTGAAGGATTGTAAGTTTCTGGATTTGTATGTTTTTATTATGATTGTGTTCGGGACGTTTATTGTAAGAAATAATTGTCTTGATTAATTGTCGTGATATTGGGTTGAACTTTATGGATGTTTATGTTGTGCTTGAGCCATAGGAATGAATTCCGTCAATTAAATTTTGATGTTGGGTTGGATCTTGTGTATGTTCCTGTATGCGTAAACCATAGAGATGAATTCTGTCATTTATGCCTTAACTTGACATATAGGATTTGGTGAACTAGATAAAGAAGCATACTTAGGGCCTCGTTGCCATTTGTTGATGCCTAAGTCTTGATTCTCTGTCCTAGCGTTTCTTGCAATGAAAACCTATCATACTAACCTTAGAAATCCAAGTTACTTGCATGTCCGAACCCGGGAGTGATTGTTATCTTTATTACTGTTCTTAGTTTAAATATTATTGTTATCATTCAACTATTCCTATAAAATCAAAAAAAAAATACCTAAATAAGAGGTACTTGTTAGTTTTTGTATATTTTTGTATTTTTTTTTTCTTTTTGTTCGTTTTTTTTTATTTTGTTTGGTAGGTAAATAAACGTTGTGGGTGTGTTTCCTATATAACCCTCATGAGACCTCACTCGTCCTCATAACCGGGCTACCGGGAGGTTTAAAGGATCTATCTTAGTGTATATTTTGTCCACTGATCAAAATTAACTAAAAGATTACTTGGTAATGCTTTTCAACAAAAAGTAAAACCGATAACTCTTAATGATTTTGTGAGAAGCTTGCTTCTACACACTTGCGAGTTGCAGGTTTATTTATGATGGAAGTGGAATTATTTTGTTGAAGAACACATGGAATTGAAGAATGAAGAACAACCAGGTGCATCTATTTCCATCTCTTTAATTTTGATCGTTTACTTAGATTTAATAAGTGGATTGTAAACTGTATATTGTTGATTGGGGTGAATTCTTTGGTTGGCTTTATCACATTCCCGTAAAACAATTTTAAACTTTCCTTACACATTGAGAACAATGTGGACTTTAAGTGTGGGGAGAGGAGAAAAATTTAAACATTTTAAAATCCACCATTTAAACACTACACATTGAGGACAATGTTGGACTCTAAGTGTGGGGATGGGGGAGAAAATTTGAAAATTTTTCAAAAATGTCCTTGTCCTTGTTTAAACATTTTAAAAAACGCAAGTAACTAAGTCAGCACGGGATGGTATGAACCATTTTGGTCTTTTGTCATGGTCAGGTTCTGAAAAAATCGCATGATAACTCTCAACTAGTTTTGGTAAAAAGAATTACGGGTGGTTATCTGGGAGTAGTTTGCTTGAAAGGTCGATTTATTACACACATGTCATATACCTACCCATCTTTCCATGTGAGATTTTGAGCCACTACAACATGTTACACTTTATAAAATTCTATTTATTTTGCATGTTGTGTTCCTTTGAATTGAGTGTGCCATTATAGTTGCATACGGTAGAACTTGCACCTTTAATACGTTTACCGCCCTAGACCGATTGTGAACATAAGAATGATTAAGGCATTAGGTTAAACCTTTTATTTTTAAACCATTTTTATCATCCCTAACCCATTCCAATATCCCTTAGTTAACCAATCTTGAGCCTTAAGCATTTTTCAATTGACCACCCATATAAACCCAGCTGACCCATAAGCCTTTTTCACTTTAAACCCGAGTGATGAAAATTCGATTGTAGGTTGTTCCTTTGTGTTGTAAATAGTTTAAAGTTATTATTGTTAGTTGTTTGTTGAAAAAAAAACTGCAAAATCATTGAAAAAGAGCAAAGTCTCTTAAAAAAAACATTGTAGAAAAAAAAATATGCTCTAGTTAGTCGTTGAATAAAAAGGCATATCCTTGCTTTATAGTTGAGTTAGTTTGTTTGTTTCTATTAGTTTGTTTGATGTAATAAAAGTCGAATTTTCATCACCTTAGTCACTTTAAATATCCCATTCCACACCCTTCGCACAGCCACGTTACAACCCTTTTAAAGACCTTTTGACTTGTGTTCACTTTTATGTAATTTGGTGAAGTGCGATTAAGTTGCAAGCATATACCAATATGCATTATAATCGGTTTTGAGAGTACCATATATATACTAGTACATCAATACTAGTCAATTGAACCGAGTGGAGAGAACATTGCGAGGGATACGTGTGTGGTTTATTGGCTTTAGAAGGTAGGATAATCTTGGGTAACCACTTGAGTTTTGAAAAGAAATATTAATTGAAAGTTGGGTAGTCTTGATTGTAGAAGCCATAGGAACTGGGTATGACATTAGACCTTAACTCTTTGAGAATGGGGAATGCGTTTTGTGTTTGGAATTGTAAAAGCGTAATAAATTTTCTTGAGGACAAGCAAAAAGATAATTGTGGGGATGTGATATGCGGGGGAAAATCTTAGTCGTTTCGTGTTTAAGATTGTATTTTTATGCAATTTTATGGTTTTGGACACACTACTTTGATAAAGTTTGCGTTTTGCAGGTTTAACAAAGTTTAATGTGTATTTCGGAGCTAAACGAAGCTTTGGATTGGAGCTAGGATGATTCAGGAAAGAAAACGAAGAAGAAAGATGGAGAAACTGGTGAAGGCCTGTCGCTGACGGACGTTGTTAGTCAAAGTCAAAGAAATCAATATTTTTAGGAAAATTAATGGGACTTTGACCAGAGACTTTGACCAGAGACTTTGACCCGAGACTTTGACCAAAGACCTTGACCAAAGACTTTGACCAAGACTATTGACCAAGACTTTGACTAAACTAAATGGTCATTAAGAGGAGTTTGACAATGGAGACTATATAATGAAGTATTGAGAGTAATCTCTCATCATCCCTCATACTTCATCTCTACACTAAAAATCCAAATCCATCCAAATCATCATTTTGAGAAGAGATTCAAGCTCCTACAACCATATTTGGTTAAGTTCCCCTTCACTTCCGGGTGAAGGATTGTAAGTTTCTAGATTTGTAATGTTGTTTTGATTGTGTATTTGTAAGGAACAAGTGTTGTACTCAATGAAGCATTAATATTGGGTTGAACTTTGTGTATGTTTATGTTGTGCTTGAGCCATGGGGATGAATTCCATCGATTAGCTTTTGATGTTGGGTTAGACCTTGTGTATGTTTCTTGTATGCTTAAACCATAGAGATGAATCTTGTCAATTAAGTTTTACCTCAACATTATCTTTAGACTTGTGAGATAAATCCTATCACTTAAGTTGGGATATTGGGTTAGACTCATTATATGACTAAAGGTTTTTGTATCCTTGCAAATCTATTTGTAATCGTGACATCATTTGTATGAATTAATTGTTGTGCTTAATTGTCTTGGTATTAGGTTGGACTTATTGCATGTTTAGAGACCATTGTGTTTTTTTAAGCTCATAAGATGAATTCTGCCAATTATGCCTTAACTCGACATATAGGATTTGGTGAACTAGATAATGAAGCATACTTAGGGCCTAGTAGCTATTTGTTGATGCCTAAGTCTTGATTCTCTGTCCTAGCGATTCTTACAAGTGAAATTGCAAATCTATCATAATAACTCTTGAATCCTAGTTACTTGCATATCCTAGCCCGGGAGTGAATGTTAGTTAGAAATTATTGTTACCTTAGTTATTAGTTAATTCCAATTTCTTCTTTAAAACAAACAATTAGTGTGACGCTAACCACACGCTCCTTGGATTCGATACCCTATTTACCCTAGCTACCTAGGTTATTTAGGTTTTGTATGACCCATGACGACCGAGGTCATCACTCACTCTCCAAACAAAGCCTTGTCAGAGGCCTTCCATCAAAAGAATTTAAATGTGATGAGCATTGTGTTTCCTGCTTAAAAGGGAAACAACATAAAAGCTCTTACAAATCCATTGATGAGTCCAAAACAAGTCAATGTCTACAATTGTTGCACATGGACTTGTTTGGCCCAGTTAAAATCATGAGTCTATGAAGAAAAAGATTTTGTCCTGTCATAGTTGATGATTTTTCTAGGTTTACATGGACTTAGTTTCTACACTCTAACGATGAGACTGCATGTATCTTGAAGGACTTTGTCACCAAAGTTGAAAAACAATATGACTTGCCAGTAAAAGTCTTTAGAAGTGACAATGGAACAGAGTTTAAAAATAAGGAGTTGGATGACTTCTGTGTGTCAAAAGGAATTGTGAGGCAGTACAGCATTCCAAGAACACCAGAACAAAATGGGGTGGTTGAGAGGAAAAATAGAACTCTCATTGAAGCTCCAAGAACCATGCTAGCAGATTCTGGTTTGCCACTGTCCTTCTGGGCAGAAGCTGTAAACACCGCTTGCTATGTTCAAAACGGAGTTTTAATCAACCCAAGACATCAAAAGACTGCTTATGAAATTTTGTTCAAAATCAAACCACTAATCTCATTTTTCAAAATCTTTGGTTGCCCATGTTTCATTTTAAATCTTAAAG
Organism: Ambrosia trifida; assembly: GCA_028751855.1. Classification (NCBI taxonomy): domain Eukaryota; kingdom Viridiplantae; phylum Streptophyta; class Magnoliopsida; order Asterales; family Asteraceae; genus Ambrosia; species Ambrosia trifida. Next base: position 51,461,401 of record CM054123.1, read on the forward strand.
ATTCCATCTCAAAATTTGCAGCCAAAGTAGATTGTGGATATTTTCTGGGATATTCTTCTACTGCCAAGGCCTACAAAACGTTTAACACAAGGACCAGGACAATAGAAGAAACTCTGAATGTAAAGTTCAATGAACTTTCATCCTTAAAAATCCCAGCAAATCCTGCTGAGTTGTATGATTTAGATAAATTCAAATTTGAAGATATTACTGTTAAAACTAACAGTGCAGGTATTCCACAATCTCCATAACAAGACTACAGAACAGATGTTGTGATTCCAAGTCACTATAAAGTCTATTCTGTATCAGGGGAAGCAACTGTTCAAAACACCTGTCAAAACTCTGCCACAGCTGAGTCAGCCACTGTTGACCAGTCTTACCCTCAAACCACTGTTTCACCAACTTCAACCACTGCTCAATCATCTGTTGACCAAAGTCAAACCTCTGTTGACAAAAGTCAATCCAGTTTCACACCACTTGGACCCATTCCCCCACCTCCATTTCAAACATTTGTTGGTACTATAGAAGTGCAAACAGATGTTACATCAACAGAGTCACCAAACCTCTGTCCCTCACCTCAAAATGCCATCATACCATATCAGTGAGATCTAATCTACCTAAGAGCTCATCCACTAGATCAAATCATTGGCAACATCAGAGAGGGTGTGCTCACAAGAAGCCAATCCTCAAACATCTGTCTTTTTGCAGGCTTTCTATCTCTCACACAACCTGTCAAGTACCAAGAGGCACAAAAGACAACAGTTGGGTAGAAGCCATGCAGGAAGAGCTCCTTCAGTTTAAAATACAACAAGTATGGGAACTTGTACCACTGCCAAAGGATGTTTGTCCAATTGGCACAAAGTGGGTCTTCAAAAACAAAACTGATGAAAGGGGTATAGTTGTCAAGAACAAAGCCAAGCTTGTGGTTCAAGGCTTCAGACAAGAAGAGGGGATAGACTATGATGAAACCTTTGCTCCTGTAGCTAGGCTAGAAGCTATCAGACTCTTCCAAGCCTTTGATGTCAACCACAACATCAAGGTGTATCAGATGGACATCAAATGTGCATTCCTATATGGCAAAATTCAGGAGGAGGTCTATGTATGTCAACCACCTGGTTTTGAAGACACATTCCATCCTGATTATGTATACAAGCTTAACAAAGCTTTGTATGGATTAAAAGAAGCACCTAGGGCCTGGTATGAAACTCTTTCCACCTTTCTCTTATCCATTGGTTTCACAAGAGGTAAAATTGATAAAACCTTATTTTTAAAATGGAGAGGGAAAGACTTAATGATTGTTCAAATATATGTGGATGATATCATTTTTGGATCCACATGTAACAATATGTGTGAAGAGTTTAGGAAACTCATGACAGCAGAGTTTGAAATGAGTGCCATGGGTGAACTTCAGTGCTTCCTTGGTCTCCAAGTGAAGCAGATGCAGAATGGCACATTCATTCATCAAAACAAATATGTAAAAAATTTGTTAACCAGATTTGAGATGAATGACTGTAAGCCATGTAGTACACCCATGAGCACAGCCAAGCTACTCACTATTGATGACAAGGATGAACTGGTTGACCAAACATACTACAGATGCATGATTGGGTCTTTATTGTACTTAACTGCATCTAGGCCAGACATTATGTTTGCCACTTGTGTCTATGCAAGATCCCAAGCTTCACCTAGAAAGTCAAACCTTATTACTATGAAAAGGATATGCAGATACCTAAAAGGTGCTCCCACACTTGGTATCTGGTATCCTGCTAATGGAAACATTAAGCTTTCAGGTTATTCAGATAGTGATTTTGTTGGCTGCCACACAACAAGGAAGTCTACATCAGGAGGGTGCCAGTTTCTAGGGAATGCCTTAGTCTCATGGCAAAGCAAAAAGCAAGCAGCTGTTTCAACCTCAACAGCGGAGGCTGAATACATTGCTGCTGCAAGCTGTACAGTCCAACTCATGTGGCTACAAAATCAACTGCTAGATTTTGGGATAACTGCACTAAAGACTCCACTCATGTTGGACAGTCAAGCTGCTGAAAATATCATCAAAAATCCAGTCTCTCATTCAACCACAAAGCACATAGACATCAGACATCACTTTGTCAGAGATAGCTATGAAAAAGGTTCGATTTCTCTGCACCATGTTTCAATAGAGGATCAGTTGGCAGATGTGTTGACAAAAGCTTTAGACACATCCATTTTTACAAATCTGATCTCTAGAATTGGTATGCTAAACATGGACTAACAACAAAAATGTTTTAAATAAAAACATTAAAATGTTTCAGAAAAATCAAAATTCACCTTTAAAAATAGCATTTTGGTTGAAAAATCTGTTAAGGATAAAACAACCACTGTTTCATCCATTCTATCCACTGTTAGTTGAAAAATCTGTTTCAAACATCTGATCAGATAAAACAACCACTGTTTGGTTGAAAAATCTGTTTCAAACCTTTGATCAGATAAAACAACTGTTTCATTATATATAAATATATCTATATATCTATCCATAATAATAATAATTGAAAAAAAAACCAAGTGCTGTTAGCATCGGCACTTTGGTAAGACAACAGCTGTTTGCATCAGACCTTTGGCAACAGCTGTATGCCACCAGATGTTTGCCACGTCTGCTCTCAAAAGCAGAGTTTTGGCCACTTCAGCGATTTCACCAGAGGCTATAAAAACCCTGTTTTACCACAACGGTTGTTACACTATCTCATTGTATTCAAAATACTAAACCGCCTTCTTCAACCTCAAACCCTCACTCTAATTCCTTTCATCCTCACACTCGAAATCCATTACAATGGATCTTCAAGCCAAAGCCACCCACAATTATCTTCCATATCTGGTCAAAACAGATGAAAACGTCCCATTCCATACCACCATCGACATCATCCTCAATTCCAAATACCTGACAATCTTAACCGCTGATGCTCCCATCTATCTCGATACCCTCCAAGAATTTTGGTTAAATGTTGAGTTTCTCTTACAAGACAAAAAGCCTACAACCATCATATCAAAAATTGGAGAGACAAATGTCGCCATTACCCCCCAACTGATATCCACAACCTTCTCACTGAATGACCTGTCAGGTAACGACTCTTTTCCTAAGGCTGATCTTCACACAGAGTTTCAGGAAAGAGGTTATGATGCACAAATGACTGGGTCAACTCTTTTCAAAAAGTTTTTCCCACCAGTCATGAATTTTTTCTTTCATACCCTCCTTCTCTGTGTCTCTGCTAAGTCCACTTCCTTCAATGAAATTTTTCTTTTCAAAGAGAACTAGGACAACAACTGTTGTCCAAACCTCTGTTGTTGAGCCCACTGCTCCTGGTGATCATGGCACTACATCCAGTGCTGTGAAACCCACACCAGCCACCTCCAAAAGAAAACGTCCATCCACAAAAACCACCACTAAACCCAAAAAGGGGCCTTGGAAGATGAGATACCAGAGGAAAACTTTGTTGCAACACAAAAGCAACAAGAAACCACTGTTGTTACTTCCTCACAACAGATGGATATATCTCAACCTGAGCAAACTCCTCATGAATCCTCACAAAAGGATCATGTTGTAAGCCATAGGGAACCACATCATGATACATATGAGTCACTTGACCATATGATCATCAGCCCTTCTCCTATGGCTACTTCTCTTTTCACTCCTCAACCCTCACCATCACATGTCCTTCCAACAATGCAACCACTGTTTGAGGCTATTGATAAAACTCAGGACATTCCCAGTTCCTCTCCTTCACCCATCAATGAGAGTACACACCTACAAGTGACTGGGACTGAGAAAAATCAATCAGCTATCCCACAAACAGAGGAGGTTACACCCCTGGAGTTGAATGAAACTCTAGGTGAGTTTTCAAGTGAAGCAGCCACTACTGATGTAGAGACCATTGTCTCACAACAGGACAGTGGTTACATAGCTAAGACTTCCTTGAAGGCAACAACTGATGAGGTCACTATAGTGTCCCCAAAATCAGTTGGAAGTCCCCAGAACCAAGACAAAGGGGCATCTGGTTCTCATCCATTGGATTCACCTCCAAGGACTGAACCAGTTACAACTACCACTGGTAGGAATTCAAATGATCCTATTAACTTAGGTGATGGGTTAAAATACCAAGAATTGACGGCTAAAGTACAATCCATTGAAACCTCTGTTGCTGATATCAAATCAGATGTCAAGACAATTTTGGGATCCTTAGCTGCTCTTACCAAAAGTCAACCATCAAAGGAAGAGATTGCTAGTGAGCTATGGAAATCAGTTTCCCCCATCATCATAGCTCATAGAAAACTAGCAGATCAGACACATGAAACCTACATGGCTCATATCAGAAACATGGTAGATGCTATGTACACAGATACCCAAGCAGACATTAAAGCCATCAAGGATCACCTGCTGAAGACCACTGACTCCGCTCCTACCACAATTATCAGAGATGAAGATGATGATGAATTCACTACTGATGATGCCAAAAAGGGGGAGAGTGGCAGAGATAGATTGCCAAAGCTAGATCCCTTTGGTTGTCCACCCTCAGAAAAGGGTCAATCAAAGGCTGCCAACAAACCAGGGTCTACCCAAACAGCACCGCAACAACAACAACCCAATGTTCAAACCTCTGCTGATGCTGAAACTGTCAAAACTAGCAAAGCAAAAGAAGTTGACACCTCTGCAAATGTTATTGCTGAAGAGACTGCTAAAGCTAAGCAGAAAAGGCTTGACACATTGGAAGTCAAGGCAGAGGCTTTGGTGCAAAGAAAGAAAGAGCAACAGCAAGAAGTTGAGGATGTGGGTTCCTCTAAAAGGAAGAAGATGCCTGCCAAACATGTCAGACAACCTCCATCTAAAACTGCTGCTGCTAAAACAACTGCCACCAAAACCACTGATACCACCACAACATCTGAACCTGCCACTACAACCACCAAACCAACCACTGAACCTACTACCACAACCACCAATACACGACCTACAACCACTTTACCACCTAAATCCCAAACATCTGCAGGTTCTACAAAAGTGCCAACAGATGTTAACACAACCACTGCTGCAACACCACCATCACCAAGAATCTTGTACATAAGGAAGAGAAAATCAACCTTTGTGGTACAAGATGAAAACATACAAACATCACCACCTCCTACTTCAACCACTCAGCCTACACCCATATCAGCCATCCCACTTTCATCATTCTCACCACACACTTCACAATTCACATCTCATAGACCACCACCATCCATCACACCATTGGTTGTTCAGTATCCTCTTGAACTTGATCTACTCAAGGGGGAAATGCAATCCTTCTACAATACTGAACAGCCATCTGAAAGATCTTTCCCATCTCTTCCAAATTTTCCTGTTCCCTTAAACTTAGATAAATATCTTAAAGACAAGACTGAACAGGCAGATCAAATCATCAAGGAGAGATGTAAAGGGAAAGATGACAAGACTGTTCAGGGCATCCATTCAGCAGAGTTTAGCAAACTGAGAAGGATTGAAGATTTTGCTAAGACCCTGAGCAACTCCATGTCAACCATGCCTCTCAGCAGTGATCTGTAAAGGGTGGTTAGGGAATCTCTTCTTGACCAAATCTTGTCAACCATGCCCTACAAAGCAAACAAGAAACAGTTTGCAGGCTGGACCACTCATGCCCTTAGAGAAGAACTCTTGAGAATAGAAGATATGGCCAAGAATCCCCCAGCCAAAGTCTATGCCCCTGACTTTAGGAAAGGCAGAGATCCAGCCAGAGCTTTAAAATTCAAGAGAATGAGAGAAGAGATTGTGGCTGCCAAGTATGGGGAGATGAAGTCAGTTGCAAGGTGGGCTGAGCTAAGGCTGGTTGAGACATACAAGAAGTTGGAAGAAAATAGAAAGAAAGACCCTACTCTGCCCAGAAAACCAGTCTACTCTGATGCTCCAATGGTAAAGAGACCTCAACAGGCCTTTACACTTGACAGCCTACTTGACACTTCTGACCTATCTGTTGCTGCCAGAAGACAATTCAAGAAACAGAAGGAAATGTCTGAAGAAGACCAGAAGAAGTTTGCTGATACATTTGTAAAAGAGGGTATCTTCAACCAAGTCCATTATTTCTCTGATCCATATCTAAAGAACTCAGACAACTCATTGGTAGACCTCCATCACCAAACTCATCAAGAATAAACTTGCAGCTCAACAAATCCTCTGATTTAAAAATTCTAAAGTGGAAGGTCAACAAAGACACCCATGAATTGACTTTGCTCAGATCAGATGGAGAAGCTCAGAAGCTGAATATGTATGATGCACATGGCCTATGTGCAGATGATCTCCAAACATTGCTGAACTTAGAGCTTGATAGAGATGCAGAAGACCTCTTCTCATTGAGCTTTGAATTACAATTCAAAGGGCAAATCAGAGAAAGTCTGATGAGGAATAAAGATCAACAATAAAGCTTAGTTTTGGCATCATCTGTTCTAGGGGGAGATTGTTGGGTCTGCTGACCTGGAGAAGAACAGATGATTGGAAAGCCAAAATATACTACTCAGTTGATCCTTAGCAATAACAGCATTTACAAGTTACTTCTCCCAAAAGACTATTGGCCCTAACATCTGATGTACCCTAACAACTGCTGTGACAACTGCTGCTACAAAGGTCTGCTAGATAATAACTGCTAGAGAACAACTGCTGACCAAAGGTCAGATGAAGAACAACTGTTGAATCAAAGTACTGAAGACTAAAGGTCTGTTGGAGCCAACAGCACTTAGGCTCCAACAGATGATTCAAGACCATCAGAGTTTTCCTATCAGCTGTTTGCCTTTCAGAGTTTTCCAATGTAACAGTAGTTTGTATCAACAGATGTTTTATGTTTGTTATTCTGTTAGAGGTCACTGTCTTAGGTAACGTCAGCCTAGGTCATCAGAGGTTTAGATTTTTCTATAAATAGAACAGTGCTTGTACTGTTCTATTCATCACTCAAACATTCTCTTAAGACAAACAAATCACAGAGTGATCAGACTGAGGGGGAGTACTTGTACAATTGATTGTAATCATTTGAGTTTATGAAAGCATTCGATTGAAAAAAATTTATTCTCTTGTTTTGATTAATAGTTTATCATTCCGCTGCACTTTCCATTTATATTTATTCCTATGTGATGTTTCTTGTATCGTCTCATCAAACTTTTCCTGCAACATGTATAAAATATCCGTCAACACATAAAGTATTGGTGAGCATACTAGTTTTGACCTACGTACATAGTATAAGAAAGTTTTACTCAAATCATCATGTTATAGGCATATGCACGTAGAACCATACAAACGGCAACAACACTCGATAACACAAAAGACTTCATCTTATCATGACCCATAAAGGGGGCGGTGTGTCAACCTATAGCGCTATACATGTAAGGTGGGTTGTTAACTAATCGTACATTTGTATGTAAGACTTTGAATTCTAGCATGGCATAGCATATGAGCATTTAGATTGAGCATAATAGTTTTAAGAGTATGAAATCGTTTAAGTTTTGATAGTGAAGAAACAAATAGTCTCACCTCCGATTAGGGATGGTAAGATTATGAGTTACTACAGAGTTGATCCTTCACTAACAGCTACGGCTTGGGGATACCTGCAAATAAGAGTGAAAGTATGGGTGTGGAGACGACTACTCGAGGTAGTTGTTTATAACAAAAACAGGGTGAATGGGGATACTATCTAGTATGATAGCTCTCCAGGTCAGTAGAAAGTGTCCTCTCCTATTGGGGATGTGATCCCTTTTATAGGAGAGTCCGTATGCCACCATTACCCAAGTCCTAACCGTGGTTAGGTTGTCTCCATCACCCTAAATTATGTTAATAAGGTGATATATGGAAAGCTAGATTAAAGGAAACAGTGGAATCGAATACCGCCTTAACTAGTGTGGTTACGTGATTCATGCATGGCTATTGACCATGCATGATATTCGCCTTGACCGGTCCTTGACTATTGGCTGTGCATTTAATGACCTTTGACCAAATCCTGCGCATGGCTTTCTTCCGCGCGCCAGCGTTGTGCCGGGTTTGGGTATACGGAATGGTGTATTCAGTACCCAATCCCATCAAGTCCCCCAGTCCAGTGTGTCTCTCATCTTAGATGTGAGGGATGCTGGACTAATTTGTAGTGGGTTGATTCTTATGGTCTTTCTGCTGCTTACCGACCTTGCGTGCTGGCGTAAACATTGTGCGGAGAACGGGTTTTGAAATTTACGTCATCTGTCCGCATTGATGAGACACGTCGGTTTGCATGTGTGGACAGGTGTCATCTCCCCCTTGTATTTGAAAATTTGTGGTCCATATGGCGAGTGGTATTGACATGACTTCTGTCAATTGGGACGTGTGCAGAGACATGTGAGCGGCGGTTGTCAGGCGAGTGGGCGCGTGAGGCGCGTGTGACGTCGGTTTGTTTTCCTTTACACACGTGTCATCATCTCATTGGACTCATCTCCGAAAAGCTTGTCCATGACGTCAGGCACATTAATTGCAAAGCCTATATATTAAATTTTGAATGTGGCTCTTCCATCTCAACTGTTTCAAAGTTTGAATTTCTTTCTCTTCAACGTCTCTATTTTCTCAAAATTACCATATCCTTCAACAATGTCGCAAGATTCCCAAGATGTGCAAGAGTCAAGTAAAACATCTGATACTGTTAAAGATCTAGGGAAGGAATCATCAAAAAGCATAGAGGCCACCACTATTAAGTGGGATGAAGCCTCGTATCTGAGTTTTATTGACCAGTACGGCATATTGCCGGAATGGTAGCCTGAACTTCCTACTGAGGGAAAAACTGCTTTAAAGGCTCCTCCTGGTAAAATTACCTTGTATGCCGCTGCTTTTACTAAATGCTGTTTTCGTTTGCCAGCCTCCAAATTCGTGGTGGATGTGTTGCTGAAATATGGAGTGCATCCTACACAATTGACTCTTTATGGGTGGTGCCGAATACTGCATTTTGAAGCCACATGTCGTGCATTGGAGATTGAACCCACAGGGGAGAGATTAAATGTTTTCTATGTCCTTGAAGCAGCGCGTGGCGGAAGCGGCTGGTTTAGCTTGGGTATTCGCCGGAAAGTTAAACAGCTTGTCTCGGAAAAAGTGAAATCCATGTATGAATGGAAAGACAAATTCTTTTATATCAAACATGGCGTTATTCCTGCACCCTTCCAATGGATGGTGCTTGGTCAGAGAGAGAAGATTGCTGAATTCCCCCCTATGGTGGGGTATAAAGATCAGGATTGGTACAAAACACTCTGTGATCATGCTACTCCCCTGATGATGGATGAATGTCCTGAGAGTGTTTTGAATTTGTTGGGGATTAGCCTTATCTGCCCTGAGGGTCAAGACCCAAATCCTCCCAAAGGTATTGAAATTATATTTGTATTTTTGTCTTATGGGCTCGCTTTGTGTTATTGCTCAAACGTTTCTTTATTCATCCAGATGTCTCTCTATTCCAATTGTTTGCTAAGCGTGGTGAGGCAAAGGTGTTGTATACTCCGGTTGCCGCCGGTGTGCCACGCTTATCTGAGAGAACCAGTGTCAATTTTCTGCATCCCAATTTTGTGGATCCTCCAAAGCAGTATGTTCGAACAGGTTTGTGATTTCTTATCCACTTGTTGTTTATGATTATTTTCTCTTGTATGTATGCGAAGGAAGCGCACTTGGTACGCGTTCTGCGTACTGATTCAGCGCGTTCTTCGTGTTAGGTGCGGGTATACAACTCCGCAGGAAAGCTAAGAACGATGTTGAGGAAGTTACTTCGGAGCGCAAGGAGTCCTTTGGTTAGTCTTTGTAACTTCGTAACTCATTTCTTACGTATATTTTAACTTGATACAGATGTGGTTACCGCGCCAGGCACAAGTACTTCTAGGAAGCGTGCTGTGGCTAGCAAGAGGACCAAACCACCCGCCGCGCCTATCATTGTTGAAGAAGTCGATGAAGACTTGACTGAGTCTGACACGGAACTGGAGCATAAGCGCGCCAGGCGTTCTTCTCCTATCCGACAATCAGGTGGTGTTGCTGAGGATTTATATCAGCAGAGGATTGCTGAACTGGATCAGAAACAAGTGCAAGTTCCGCAATCCTCAGTTGGGAGTTTGGATGTTACTTCACCGGAACCCATTCCCGCGGTTCCGGTAAATGTATTCAAGCCATTGACGTGGCCGTCTACGGAAAAGCTGGATATCCCAGTGAAGCCTCCACCTGTGCGCGAGAACTTGCCCATGAAGACTCTGAGGCATTTATCTGGTACACATGCTTTTCTTCTCTTTTTGCCACGGTTGTGATAAATGTGTTAAAATAATGTGAGCAGCATTTTATGTAGGGCAACATCCTTTTGCAGAATCTCGGAAGAAGCATTCCCCCGTGTTGTTGAAGGAAGTATCCTCCTCCACTCAGCCAACTGACACTACCGCGCAAGTGATGCCGGTTACTGCTGAAGCAACAGTTGATGAAAGCTTGTTGTCTCAACCTACACCCATCCCTGAGGATTTGGTTATGGAGGTGGAGAAGGATGTCATGCCGCAGGAAGAACCTGCACAAGTTGAGTTGGTGGTTGATGTTGAGAAGGATGTCGATAAACGGGTTGATGAGTCTGTGACACCAAATTTGAAGACACGTTGTGTTGATCTGACGGAGCAAGTACACGAGCCGAGCCCGTCAGAAGGATTTGAAGCAGCGCTTGATAGTCAGAAGAAAGATGAACGTGTGACTGAGAATCCATCCAACTTCCAGCGCACAGTTGTTGACACTACCATCTTCTATACTGATACTTCCGCCAGTGTTGGTGGTAGCTCTGGTCGTCGGCGGAGAACGTTTTCCTCGCGCCCATCTGATTCTTCTAGGCCGTATCAGCCGCGTTGGGATATCCTGGACACTACTCGCTTTACAAATGCGCTTGATGCGCAAGAGTTTGTCATGATGTCCGTTCCTCCCGCGGAACGTGATTATCAGGATAGTGTAGACCGTCGCTCGCTATTCATTGATATGGCCATGAACCTCTCTCTTGGTGTCAGCGGTCTTGGCTCCCTTATCAGGCGTGAAAACGAGTTTCAAAGGGATTATCAGAACTTAAAGGATTCTGAAGCTGCGCTGTTGAGGCGGGAGGAGGAGTTTCAGCGCGCTCGTCATGACGTTCGTGCTGAGATTGAGCATCATCAGAAAGTTGCTCGTGACGCTGTTGAAGAGTTGGAGAGAGTGAAGAAGGAGAAGGCTGATGCTTCTCATGCTTGGTCAGTAGCTTGCAAGAGGACGAATATTGAGACTGAACAGCTACGGTCCTCCATTAAAGAATTAAAACTTGAGAATTCTAATTTGAAGAAAGACGTGGAGCAGACCCAAGCAGCGTTCGAAGGGAAGCAAACTGAACTTGCTGATGTCATTCAAAAATACAACTCTCAGCATGATGAGCTTATTCGTGCTACCGCTTCCTTGTCTGATGTGGAAACCAAGATGAAGGCATTGACTTTGGAGAACGCCCAGATCCAGGAAGAGAAGGCCTTGGCGGAATCCTCGTGTACACAGGCAAAAGTGGAGCTAGACAAGGTGCAAGCTTTGTTCCAACAAGCCACTGATCTGGCCGTTGCTGCCAACGAGAGGATTGCCTGGTTAATGGGCGATGGAGTTGCTGGGGTAAGTCAAAAAATTTTCCTTTTGTATTCTATCCTTTTTTGCTTTTGGATTGTGTTTTATATGCTATCTTATTCTGCGCAGGTATTCAAGCGTGTCTGGAACGATCCTGCGCTGACAGAAGTGATTGCAAGCATCTCCAGCTCTTCCGTGAAGCAAGGTATCAAGATTGGTTTCTCCGAAGGCTTCAATCACCATGCTGAGGGCAAAGAAAAGGAATCCGGACCATATGAGAATGAAGCATACGATGATGAGCTGCTCAAAGCCTATGATGACTACGAGCATCTGAAATTTGATGTCTTTGACTTGTTAGAAGCCTGCGCGAAGACTGATGATCCTGCTAGGGAGCTGCGCAACTATTTTATCAAGTCTGATCGCCTTGGTGCGGAGCTTGCTGAGAGGGCACAGATGGAAGAGAAGGGTAAAACTGTGGCCACTGATGCGGAAGCAGGAACATCCTCCGCTGCTGAAGGGAAACGCGCAGAGGGCGCTGGGAGTGATGATATTTCCCAATATTTGAACCTTTAGTTCTCTTTTTTTTTTATGTATGATGAATACTATTGATGCACCATGGTTGCATGTCTTGTCTTGAACACTTTGATTTTTCACGTATGCTGAACAGTGTAACTTTCTTTTACTTTCCACGTATGCATGGTAATCATTAGGTGATGTCATCTTATGTGCATCTGACGCAGGTGACTGTCAGTCTGCCCTTGACGTGACTTTTGTGACGGCTGTGGCAGAGTGTCTGTCAGTCTTCCCTAGGGTAATCGAGTGGTTTACCATTAATGGTAATTAATGGCGGTAACCTCTCTCCTCTATATATAGTAAGTAAATCTTACATAGCAGTTTATACTTAAAAAAAATTTTACCATTCTCTCTGAAAAAATGGCGTCCAACACTTCAAGCAATGTTCTTAGTGCCAAGGAGATTTTGGCAGTGCAGGGTATCATCCGCTTGTCTTGTTATCCTGATCATGATTGTACTTCCACCGAAGCTCTTGATCGTTTGGCAGAACATTGTTCATTTCTGCTATCACAGGAGGACATGCGTCCTGATTATCTAGATGATCAAGGTACCATTGATGGAAAGCCCTTGAAGATGAAGAAGCTGTCTGAACTGGGAGATGTGAAGAAGAAGACTACCAAGAAGGTTAGGGGTTAGGATGTATATCTCCTATGTAGGAGTCTTTATGTATAAAGTTGTTTCGTTTTTGAGTGATTGTTGGATCACTGTGTCATGGGGTTTTGGTTGTTTATGTTTTGTAGTTCCCCCTTGTTTGGTGATAATCATCTAAGATTTTGGTATGTAATCTATATTTGCTGACCACCAGTTTGTATAAAAATGCTTTTTGTAATATAAATGAACTTTGGAAATTAATTCCTTATTACAAAATCATTGTAGCATGTTACATGTAGCATATACGTAGCTGAGCTGCATTCCAGGTGCGTGGAATTGGTGAACCGTCTAATCGTTCTAAGGCATATGCCCCTTTTCCCAATACTTCTTGAACTTTGTAAGGCCCTTCCCAAGTTGGGGCCAGCTTCCCTGGTTTTTCCGCGTTTGAGGCTTCATTGTTGCGGAAGACAAAGTCACCAACGCGGAAAGTTTGTTCTTTGACCCGCGCATTATAATATTTCTCTAACTGTCTCTTGTATGTGGCTTCTCGGACATAAGCCGAATCTCTCCGTTCATCTAAGAAATCTAGATTCATACGCAACTCTTTGTCGTTGTCAATTGATTGCGCAAGCAAAATTCTTGGGGAAGGATTTGTAACTTCCGTTGGGATAACCGCTTCAGTTCCGTAAGTTAGGCTGAATGGTGTCTCCCCATTACTTGTCTTGGGAAGTGTGCAGTGAGCCCAAAGAACATGTGGTAATTCATCTACCCAACCGCTGCGCTTTGTTCCCAAGCGTGTTTTGATTCCCTCTACAATACTTCTGTTTGCCCTTTCAACCTGTCTGTTGCCCTGGGGGTGCGCCACAGAAGTAAAGATTTGCTTGATCTTCATAGAGTGAAGCCATTCTTGTAAGTGCTGGTCCGCAAATTGCGTGCCGTTGTCACTTACAATCTCCATGGGCAGTCCAAATCTGCAAATGATGAACTCCCATATGAATTTCTTGATATTGCGCCCATCAATTGTGGCTAATGTCTTTGCTTCTACCCATTTGGTGAAATAGTCAATGGCGACCAATAGGTATTTGACATTGCCTGGCGCGGTGGGAAAGGGTCCCACTAGATCTATGGCCCATTTCTGAAATGGCCATGCTGCGGTGACCGGTACCAAGTTATTTTTTGGCCTGAGTGTTCCTGGTGCATGTCTTTGGCATGCGTCGCATTTTCGCAATTCTTTAACTGTGTCAAGGTGCATTCCGGGCCAAAAGTACCCAGCATTCATAAGTTTCGCCACGACCATGCGGGGTCCTGCATGCAGTCCGCATGTACCCTCATGAATGTCTCTAATCAGGTATGTTGCTTCTGCGGAATCGACGCATCTGAGTAATGGCCCAAGGTAGGACCGCCGATACAAGATGCCATTATTTACTTCATAATGCAAGGATTTGTGTTGCAGCTTTCTTGCTTCCGCTTTGTCGGCCGGGAGAACACCCTTGGTTAAGAAAGCCATTATTGGAGTGATCCAGGATTCTTTTCCTATTTGGACCACGTTCACCTGTTTCGACGGAACAGATGGCTTGGCTAGTGTCTCGACTCGGATGTCTTTTGCCATGTGGTCGAATGCGGTTGATGCCATTTTGCTCAATGCGTCCGCTGGCTTGTTTTGGCTTCTGCGAACATGGATTACTTTGCAGTAATGGAAATCATTCATTAATTCTTTGGTATGCTGTAAGTACAGGACCATGGTCGGTTCCCTTGCTTCATATGTGCCATCAATGTGATTGGCAACTAGCATTGAATCAACGTGTGCTTCGATGTGCTGTGCGCCCATCTTTTTGGCAATCCGTAGACCAGCAAGCAGAGCTTCATACTCTGCCTCATTGTTTGTTGTTTGGAACTCGAGCCGAATTGCATACGTATATTCTTTTCCCTCCGGTGTTATTAGACGTAGGCCTGCGCCAGCGCCTTCATCATTACAGGCTCCGTCGGTATACAACTTCCATACCTGGGTTTCATCGGGCGTGATCGAATTGGATGACGCTTCCTTTGTGCACTCTTCAATTTTATCTGCTGGGACTTTTGTTATGAAGTCCGCGAGAACTTGTCCTTTGAAGGAGGGTCTTGTTTTGTACGAAATTGAGTGCTCCCCAATTCTATTGCCCACTTTGCCAAACGCCCGGAGAGTTCTGGTTTGCGCAAGATGTCATTGATGCGGAAATCTGTGAGGACGTTGATTGGGTGTCCTTGAAAATATCTCCGCAGCCTTCTCGACGCATGAACTAATGCCAGGACCAGCTTTTCCATTGTCGAATAACGTGTTTCCGCATCTAAAAGCATGCGGCTGACATAGTAGATTGGGGTTTGGACCCCTTTCCGGTCAACCAAGAGAACTGCCCCGATTGCCTTGTCTGTCACGGACAGGTATAAGGTGAGTGGTTCTTTTGGTAGCGGAGCTGTGAGTGTTGGCAGGTTGCCCAAACACGTCTTCATATCTTGGAATGCAGTTTCTGCTTCTTTCGTCCAGTTGAAATTGGACTTTTTTAAACAATTTTTCAGTGTGTCCACGAAAGGAAAAGATTTGGACGCGTAGTTTGACAGGAACCTGTTCAAAGCTACGAGCCACCCCATTAGCGTTTGTACCTCCTTGATTGAGGATGGTGATGGCATCCGTTCAATTGCTTGAACTTTCTCTGGATTTGGACGGAACCCATCTTTTGTCACCACCACGCCGAGAAACTTTCCTTCCTCCATCCCGAAGGAACATTTCCCCGGGTTGAGCTTCATCCGCACACTTCGTAACTGATCAAATGTTTTCTGTATGTCGAGTAACATTTGATCCTCCTCTCTGCTTTTGATCACCAGGTCGTCAACATATACTTCTAGGTTTACACCGATTTACTTGACAAAAGCGGTGTCCATTAGTCTTTGATACGTTGCCCCTGCGTTTTTCAGCCCAAACGGCATTTTGGTGTAACAAAAGGTGCCCATGTCTGTGCGGAAGGCGGTTTTGTCCTCGTCTTCTTTGTCCATTTGTATCTGATGATAGACCTTGTAAGCATCGAGGAAGCATTTAAATCTGTATGGCGCCAAAGAGTCGACTTTTAGGTCGATCTCAGGCAGTGGGTAACAGTCTTTTGGGCATGCCTTGTTTAAATCTTTATAATCGACGCACATGCGCCATGTACCATTAGACTTCCCCACCATGACCGGGTTTGCTACCCATGTTTGGTATTTGCTTTTGCGCAATATACCGGCCTTCAAGAGTTCTTCCACTTGCTCGTTCATCGCCTTTGTTTTTTCTGGCCCCATGCTTCGTTTCTTCTGAACGACAGGTTCCGCATTCTTGTAAACATTAAGCCTGTGTTCCGCAACGTGTCGCGGAACCCCGACCATGTCTGATGGTTTGAATGCGAAAATGTCCATATTCTTTGTCAGCAGTTGTTTCAGGTGAGTGCGGATGGGGTCAGAAATTGCATGGCCGATGACAACTGTTTGTTCCGGGAATAGAGGGTTAATAACCCATTTTTCCGGTTCGGTCCGAACAGTTGGTTTTGCTTGTTTTGAAGGCCTGGATGTTTCTATTGCATGACACGTTTTATTTCCCCTGATGAACGCGACTCCTGTTCGCGTTGGAAAACCCATCATTTGGTGCGGTGTAGAAGCATTGCAATTGAACTTTGCCAATCCTTCTCGTCCTAGTAGGATGTCATGTGAAGAATTGACAGGGAGCACGGTGAAGTCGCACGTTTCGGTGCGTGAGTGTTTCCCGTCTGAGAGTGTCACCGGGAAAGTGAGCGTCCCCAATGGGTAAATGGATTCGTGGATGAAACCGGAGATCAGCTCCGTTGTTGGTACTATTCTCTTCTTGTCCTCATCATCCAGCTGGTCAAAACACTGCTGGTACATGATATCAGTGCTGCTGCCATTATCCAAGAACATGTATCGTGTTCGGTAATGGCCAACAACCCCTGTTATGATTAATGGAACTGTGGAGCATGCTCCACCTTTTACCCTTGGCATAATCACCTGTTCCTCTTTCCAGGAATCATTCTTCGCCTCTATGAAGGTACGCTTATGACTTGCGTTCCTGTGAATCATGTTGCATGTGTTGCGGGAGGCGCTGTAGACATGATGCGCATTGAGATTGCGTATCTTCTTTTGGGAGGGTTCTCCTGTTTCTGTGTTGTCTCTCTGCTTTCTTCTCATGTTTTTAACAAGATGCGTCAATTGACCAGATTTGATTGCATTTTCGATTTCCATCTTCAAGCTATAACAGTTGTCCGTCATGTGACCATGGTCTTCGTGGTATTCGCAGTACTTTGATCTGTCCACGTTTTTCCTGTCACTGCGAAGCT
Organism: Ambrosia trifida; assembly: GCA_028751855.1. Classification (NCBI taxonomy): domain Eukaryota; kingdom Viridiplantae; phylum Streptophyta; class Magnoliopsida; order Asterales; family Asteraceae; genus Ambrosia; species Ambrosia trifida. Next base: position 51,478,504 of record CM054123.1, read on the forward strand.
CTTGCGGCTTTGGAAACTGGATCTGTTCTATTTTTAACACCTCGGATGGTGTTTTGGACAATGGTGTCCAATCATAGTTCTTCTTTGAGTGTCCCTTACGATCGCGGGATCCTCTGGAGCTCAGCATGTTTCTTGCATCTTGTGAGGAAGAATATTTTCCTTCCTCTGCCGCGCCTGAAATTCTTGACCAAACGGACTGCTTGCCCTTTCCCCTGTTATTTGACGGTCCATGATGACCGTTACCTTGTTGTGCGTTTTTGTTGCGTTGGAAAGAGCGCTCTGAAGACGCGTAAACTTTGGCAGCTTCAATTACTTCATCCCAAGCTTCCGACACGCCGTCTTTGCCGGTTAAGCATCTCATCAGATCATCATTTCTTACCCCGTGTATAAAGGTTGCGCGGGTAAGCTCTTCTCCGCATCCCAGTTGGAGTGCTTCCTTGTTGTATCTGACTATGTAGTCTTCCAAAGACTCATTATCGTTGCGTGAACACAAGAGGATATGGGCTTTGTCCTTTTTATGCTTGCGCAAATGAGAGAAATGGTTTTTGAACTTCCTTATTAGGTCATCGAAGTCAACGAGACTTCCGACCGGCAAACTCTCGTACCAAACTCTAGCTGCCCCCGTTAGGGTTTGTACAAATAGGTGACACCAGGCTTGCACTGGCCATAATTTGGAGCTGCCAGCGCAATCGAATGCATGCAGGTGATCATCAGGATCACGCAGGCCATCATATCTTCCAATGGTACTTGGTAACTTACATTCTTGCGGCATTGGTGCCTCTACAATTCTTGCGCAGAACTTCGAACGTTCTGCGAAAGTTTTTGGTCTGTATGGCTTGTACAGATCATCATCTTTAGGGGCCAAGCTACTGGCAGCAGTTTTGGAATGCTGCTTCTTACTTGTGTCGTGATATACTTCGTCTTCAGATTCGTAGCCATCTGGTTCACCGTTCAGGTTGACGGGGTCCTGGCCGTGAGTATTTCTACCACGGCCTCCACCACGTACCGCCTGACGGTGTCCCTTTGCATGACGGCCACTGTTGTTCTTCCGTGGGGTCTTGGTAATTGTGTTTGGTGTTACGTCTTGAATTTCTTCGTTGACTGTGGCCTCGACATCAACGTTGTTGTTTCCATCCTTTGAGAAAGCCATTGTGCTAGTTTGAAAGATTGGTTTAACCGTATGGGATGGCGCCAATGAAGAAACAAATAGTCTCACCTCCGATTAGGGATGGTAAGATTATGAGTTACTACAGAGTTGATCCTTCACTAACAGCTACGGCTTGGGGATACCTGCAAATAAGAGTGAAAGTATGAGTGTGGAGACGACTACTCGAGGTAGTTGTTTATAACAAAAACGGGGTGAATGGGGATACTATCTAGTATGATAGCTCTCCAGGTCAGTAGAAAGTGTCCTCTCCTATTGGGGATGTGATCCCTTTTATAGGAGAGTCCGTATGCCACCATTACCCAAGTCCTAACCGTGGTTAGGTTGTCTCCATCACCCTAAATTATGTTAATAAGGTGATATATGGAAAGCTAGATTAAACGAAACAGTGGAATCGAATACCGCCTTAACTAGTGTGGTTACGTGATTCATGCATGGCTATTGACCATGCATGATATTCGCCTTGACCGGTCCTTGACTATTGACTGTGCATTTAATGAGCTTTGACCAAATCCTGCGCATGGCTTTCTTCTGCGCGCCAGCGTTGTGCCGGGTTTGGGTATACGGAATGGTGTATTCAGTACCCAATCCCATCAGATAGTGATACATGTTGAGCCCCAAAGAATAAAGAATAAAAGGGAGACAAGTATGAACTCACCTGATCGCGATGATGAACTTGTAAGATATCAGTTAATCATGCTTGAACCTATATTTTCATTATTGGAATTTATGAGCGATAATGCGACTATATGATTCTTTGACTCGTTTGATTATTTTGTTTGTAGATACATAACGACTATAGTATTAGTATACTAGCATGGATTGAATATTCCTATTTTATTTATTTGACCATAACATTCTATAAACAGAATAACGTTGTTTATAAAATTATATATACACCTTTATGGTAAGGTATGGAACTATAACCAAAATCTATTATTCATTGTACCTTTCAAAAATTGAATAAAATCCACTAACATATAACCTTTTGTAAATTTATGGAATAATAATTAGCCTAAACATTCAATGTTTAAAAGAAAATGATGCTTGTATACCTTCATTCACTAAATTGGTTTAAATTTATAAAAGGACAACACTTTTCATTTTGTAACCCACTTACACTTCTTTAAAAAAAAATACTAGTAGATTTATAAAGCAATATTTTACGGACTCATTACTCGAAAAAAATGAAAAATCTATTTGGTTAATAAGAACAAAAATGTGAGCCACCTGTTACAAGAATCGATGATGGATTACAATATTGACTAGGAAATTTTATAAAAATATAGTATTTTAATTTAACAAAGCTTCAAATTCATTTCATAAACACACAATGGCAAGCTTTTAACTAAACATTGTTTCCTCACTATTGAGGAGTCTAGTTCATCATTCCATGGCCAACATATATTGTTTTTTTTTTTCTTTTCTTTATAAGCCTAAAGTTACAAGTTTCCACTAGTTGTAAACGTATGAGCATGTATGGGATTAGTTCATTTACCTGATTTGAATAGAATACATATTAGAGGAGTAGAACTTGGATATGGCTGCTCCTCATGGCGAACGGTGGTTTGTAAAGAGGCGGAGTAATCGGTTTACGAAAAACGTCAAGACAAGAGAACTGGTGCTTTTTCGCCGGATTATGCTAGTCGGATAACACAAAGGGATCGACCAAGAGGGTTGTCGTGTGGTTGTTGGTGAGGTGTGGTCGTAGATGGTAGGATGGTGGTGGTTTTGCCGGAAAAGAAAATCGCGCCCGAAAGCAGAGAGAGAGACATACCAGAGAGAGTTGAGGGTCATGTGTTTTGTTTCATTAGGACTCGATGGCCGGAGGTTGCTATGGTTCGGCAAGGCCAACTGATATCAAAGGATGCTTGGTTTGGGAAGTTTGTGGGGTTGTTCTAGGCACCAAAGTTCTGGTTTGTGGGATGAGTTTGACTTATAAACAAATCAACAAACTAATGGAGGTTGAATTGATGAACACTGAGATTTTAGGATCTAAAATTTGTGATCTAAAAGGTGGTCACAATTTGTATAAATGGTGCAGATAGCGCTGGTTAGAGGCAAGGGCAAGGGTTAAGGGTTAAAGGTAGGAAGAAAGAATATGTGGGGGCTAGGGTTTGTGTTAATAGGAAATGAAGGAGGAGGTGTTGTTAGAGAGTTTATATAGCTAGGGTTTTGTGGGTAGGTTAGGTGGTTGAGTACCACGTATACGAACCCGTTACCGACTCGGGTCTTATTTAAGATTAAATATCTGTGTCGCGCAAATGATTATATTATGATTCATTTATACAAACCGACTAAGATTGAGTATTGAGACTATATATTAGTTATATGTATATATGTACGTTGGGTCTAAAAGCGACGATCAATCGTCAGTTATTTATCTAGAGTATTTTATTTACAAACTTTTTATTATTACTTCCAAGAATTATAAAGTAAGGAAATCATTGTTTTAATTTATTTAACGAATACAAATGTATATCAGGTTAGCGATATATCATTGTCGAAGAATATATATAAAAAGGTATAGTCATATGAGTAAATCATTTTAAATAAGCTTTTAGAAAAATAGCAGGGCGTTACATTGTGTGTATGTTAGTATGTATGTGTGTATGTTAGTATGAATGTGTGTATTTTACAATCTTAATGTGTATGTAAGTATGTAAATTGTGATTGTTAGCATGCGTGTATGTTATTGTATATGTGTAAAAATAAATGAATCTCTAACTAAATAAAATAATAATTATTATATGTAAATATTTAAATAAAAATAATCATCATTTAAAATTAGTATTATGAGCTTTGCAATACCCGCCTAAAATTAATATAGAAATTAATTTCGGGTAGTCCCCGTTTTAGGACTGCTTTTTGAATACTTTATCTCATCTAGGATGTGAATGTGTATTAAACGATTGTTTGTTTTTGAAAAATTCGGCTGTCATTTCCTCTTTGCTCTTCGGGTGTGTGTGTGTGTGTGTATACACACGCTTGGGAGCTAACGAGAAATGCTGCCGATTTTATCTGAAACAAACATTCGTGTAATACGCATTCATATATGAGATAAAGTATTCAAAAGTGGGTGTAGTAGCCTACCCTTTAGTTGTCAATAATCATCTGCCTTAAACACTAATTTCTGTTTCAGTACATTATCATGCATGTCGCTAAAATCTTGATTCATTGTGATCATCGGTACATGTCTATGTTTGTAAGTGTGTATGTGTGTATTAGTATGTATGTGTGTATGTTGGTATCTATGTGGATGCCTTAAACACTAAATTCTGTTTCAGTTACATTATCATGCCTTTCAACAAAGGCTGGATTGATTGTGATTATTTAGCACCTGAGCACCGAAAAGGACTCGAAACTTTATCGAGATGTGCAAACAACATGTAAACGAGCAAGGCAAGATTAGATGTCTGTGTAGAAACTGTAATAATGTTGGGTATATACCATACAATAAAATGAAATTACATTTGTAACGTATTAGTATCTATCGGAATTATATGAAGTAGATCTATCACGGTGAAGGACCAACTCAACTTCAGGTTGTGGATGTAGATGTAGATAACGTTGCGCCAAGAAACGATATGGATGACGTTATTGAAGACCTTAGAGCGGAATGCATGGAAGACGATACAGACCTTAACGAACCGAACTCGAGTCCAGAGAGTAGTGGTATTCGTAACGAATTTAAAGCCTTGATAGAGGAAGTCGAATCAGAATTATATCCTGGTTGGACTATGATTTCTTCCCTTGACTTTTTAGCAAAACTCATGAATATAAAGGTGAGGAACAAATGGACCAATAATTCATTTGATCAACTCCTTGAGTTGTTGCAAATTTCACATCCAGCAGGCAACAAGATCCCCCCTTCACATTATGTAGCTAAAAAGAAATTAGAGAAGGTTGGTGTGGGGTATGAGATGATAGACGTGTGCAAATATGATTGTGCTCTCTTCTAGAAAGAAAACGAGGCGTTGCAGAATTGTCCTGTTTGTAATGAGAGTCGGTGGGCTGATAAAGATACAAATGGTAAGAAGGTACCTTGCAAGGTCTTATGATACTTTCCTTTGACCCATAGAATACGACATTTATATTGTTCAAGGCACACGGCAAAAGATGTTGATATGGCACAGTACCGGGCGATTAGAAGAGGGTACTATGTGCCATCCTGTTGATGGATCTTCATGGAAAGAGTTTGATGTAAAGTATCCAGACTTCTCGAAGGAACCCCGAAATGTTCGTTTATGGCTTGGGGCTGATGGATTTAATCCATTCGGTAACATTAGTACGTCTCATAGCGCGTGGCCAGTTATGCTCACCACATACAATCTGCCTCCATGGCTATGCATGAAAGAGTCCTCGTTCATGTTGACCTTATTGATTCCTGGACCTAAAGCTCCCGGGAAGGTGTGACAGCCGACAAATTCACCGGTCAAGTCCGTACAATTAACTAGTTTTGCTTCATTATGTGCTTAGACTAAGTGTATCAGTGCGCGCCAATGTTTGAATAATCATAAACCCTACCTGAATACAATGAATATTATGAGGATCAACAAGTACAAACATATGTATGGATTTTCACATAATATTCTATGGAACCAAAACTATGTTTTTATTATACAAAATATATATGTATGTTATCTAAAAACAAGAACAAAACTCTACATAGGTGTATATAGTCGACTTCATATATGTGTAGATGTGAATGAGACCAAAAAAACTAGAACTCGGCCACTTCAATTGCTTTCGGTTCATTTTAGTGGTATGATGAACTAACCTAAACTCTTTGATATTCTATTATTACTAAACGATATTGTGTTCACCCGACGTTATGACACACACCAACCCACTAATACACTAAGTTAGAAGGGTTAAAACTTACAAAACTTGGAATAATACCTCTTACATATACGCGCAAATACATATATATGTACACGTATATGTATATACACACACATACATACTCGTAAATACACGTGTGAGTGTATGCGTGTGTGTATAATGTCGAACAAGATACATAAAAGTGGTTTTTGAACTCAAACATAAACATATATCATTTCATAGTTTTTGTGAAACATATGTTATAAATAACTAGACATGTGTTAGCTATGGTTTTAACACAAGAGTTCTAAGACATAAATTTTTCATAAGAATTCTTAACATGTGTTATCATGAGGTTTCATATCGTAACATATGATAACTTGTGAACCCAGTTTTGACAAGATTAATTATTTTTATAACTATAAACGAACGGATTTAACGATATTTTCAAGATCTACAAGTTAAAACCATACACCTTTTCAATATTACAAGCAATGTTACGTAATAATCATCACGTATATGGACAATAAAACACGTATTCTAAAGACATACAAATCGGGTGAACAACTTACATGGTAAAATAATCGAATATCAAGACTTTAACTGTCCTTCTAAATTCTAGGGTACTTTAGTTCGGACTCTAGTTCATTCAGGATTTTCATTTGCTAGACTACTCGTACGAACACAAGGTGAGTTTCGTGGCCCCTTTTTACTGTTGTCATACTTTGGGGGAAACTTGATTACCTACTTGACTATACATCTGTTTAAATACTTGAAACCTTGTTGCACTATTTTATACGCACATTGACAACATAGTTTGATACATATGTTCATGACCTACATTTTGTGTTACATGGGTTAGACAACATTATCACAACAAAGTCCACGGACAACCATAACCATTAACTTAGCAATAAGACATGGATCATATGAATAGTACTATTTGGGTTGACACCTCCTTTCATGGTTAGTCGCGCTAACCACGACCATCGTGTCAAACGATTACATATTATCCATGTTTTTCAATGTCCCGTGATAAGCCATTGGTTGGGGCGTACAAGGAAGTCGGGGTTTGGTTATGGGGCTCATGGTAACTACAAAAACACTATTGAACATTTGTTGACAACAAAATAGGAACACTTGCATTCATAGACAACAAAACCTTTACATGCATGCATGGACAATAGAACCTTTTTATGCATTCATGGACACCAAAACCTTTACATGCATACATGGACAACAGAACCTTTTTATGCATTCATGCACAATAAAACCTTTACATACATACATGGACAACATAACCTTTTTATGCATCCATGGATAACAAAACCGTTTACTGGCATTCACTTAAAGCAAAACTGTTTACTTGCGTATAGACCAAACATATTTTCAAAATGAGAAACACTTGTCTTCAAAACAAATCCGCGATTTATAAATGATTTGCAATCAGGTTGTTTACATGAGTCTAAACCTGCGAACTCACCAACTTTATAGTTGACGTTCTTAAGCATGTTTTCGAGGTATCTTTTTACTATGGCATGGTTGGAATAGGTGGAACCTCAATTTTGGGTTAGGCGTTCAACATGCTTGAAGTCATAGTTATATATTCCCGTTGCGTTGCATTGATGACAATCGTCTCACTTCGTGTTTCCGCCTTAGCCGGGGTGTGACAGAAGGACATGGATGTTTTCCTTAGACCGTTAGTGGATGAGCTTAAGCATTTGTGGCAGTCGGGTGTACGTGTTAAAGACGCAATGGCAAACACATTCTTCACAATGAAGGCCGCATTGTTATGGACCATAAATGACTTTCTAGCTCGTAGTAGTCTGTCAGGTTGGAGTGGACAGGGCTACTTAGCATGCCCTACTTCAACGAAGACACTTCTTCAATACGTGCAACAAATAAAATTGTGTATGTTGGTCATCGTCGGTTCTTAGATGCCAACCATCCTTGGAGAACGAATAAAGAGTTTAACGGGTATGCCGAGATAAGAGCCCCTCCGAAACAGTTTAGTTTGCTGACATAGAAGCTCAACACGATTGTTTAGCCCATCGTCTACCAGGTAAGCATCCAAATTTTGGAGGTGTTAAGATACCACAGGACAAGAAAGAGTTGAACTGGTCCAAAAGAAGTATATTTTTTGAACTTGAGTATTGGTCTTTTCTACAGCTGAAACACAACTTAGATATGATGCATATAGAGAGAAATGTGTGCGACGGTTTGCTTGGTACTCTTCTAATGAACGACAAGACTAAAGACACGTCGAACACACGAAAAGACTTGCAAAAGCTAAAGATTCAGAAGTCGCAGTGGTTGCAAAAAATGGGTGACAAGTACTATAGTCCCCACTGTAACATCGCGAATTTCCCCTAAATTTTTTTTGATAAAAAGAATGTATTGTTTTAAACAATATATGTTTTAAATACCTTAAACTAATAATTATTTGTATCTCGACACTTTTGTACGTTTTAAAAATATTTCGAGTCACTTTCGGGCTTATATAATCATATTATGAATTTAGAATAATATAGTTTTAGGGAAATAATTGCCAAAAAAAGATTTGTGTGGACCGGGAATCGAACCCGCGTCCACAGCCAACCAACACACAGTGACAACCAACTGAGCCAACTATCATCTTGTGTAGTATTTCAGAAGAAAATAAACTTAACACGTTCCTTAAATTGATTAGTCAAGTCTTAGTCAAACAGTCAAAGTCTTAGTCAAATAGTCAATTCATCATAAAACCTTACTTTATGGTGTTGACCAATTTTAATGGCTAATTGACTCTAAAACTAGTATAAAAACCCACCTATGACCCATTATACTTTGCACCTCTAAATCGATTGTTTCAATCTGATTAAACTTTCCCTCATACCTTTCTTCTATAGTCTATTACTTCTACAATTGAAGCTTTGATTATAAGCTCTTGTAATTGGCGAATTGGAAGCTTGATATTCTTTCTTTTTCGTTTTCTTCAATTTGGACTAGCTACGTTGTTGAGTCTTTGGGATTCGCCTCGCATACATTCACAACACATTATTCTATTTTTTTCATGAGACATAACATTTTGCTAAGGTGAGTTTTACATAGCCCCTTTTTCTATTTATCACCGTTTTTGGGGTGAAACATATTACAACATTCTATATGCAATTCAATCATCAAAGTGTCTATGTGTTTTTCTATGTTGCATTATGTCTTGAACATGACTAGGGTAAGCACAATTCTAGCATAATCATTAACATTGATCAGCTGACGGTATACAATGATAGATCTATTGGACTGACAATCCCACCCGGATACGTGCCTCCTACAAAGGTAGCGTGGGTGATTGTTATCGCATAACATAATCGGGTGAACCATGAGCGTATGGGATGTACCACAACATAACAGTCACAAGGGTTGATTATGCACTCGATTTACTTCTAGTATGTTTTCACATATGGACTAGACTTGCCATGACTCTTGAATTGTACAAGTTTTATTCGATTATCAAAACCTATGTAATTCTCACCAACTTTTGTTGACCCAAAATATTTTCAAACTTAACATGTTTCAGGTTATAGCTTGTTTGAAGATTAGAGTTATTGCTTGAAGATGCGTAGCTAGTATTTTTCATTTTGATGTACAAAATTCTTAGAACAATTGTATGTAATTTATTTAAATCATTTATTGAAACTTATTATTTACCATGAGCTACTGAACAATCATCAATACGTGACATCCCGATGTTTCCGCCATCGGTTGGGGTGTTACAGATTGGTATCAGAGCCATGGTTATAGGGAATTAGGTTATTAGAAAAAAAAAAGTAATCTAGTCTATAACCATAGGATTTTAATCAGTACTTGCTCCTTTTACTTGCAACCTTACTTGTTTATATTCTCTATTTTACTTCTTATCCTTACTTTAGTCCCTACAAGAAGAGTGCTCTCCATCACAAGATCTACTCTTAGACTAATAGGACAAATCCTCAGGTTTAGCCTGAACCACCTTGAAGATCTCGTCGAAGTTCTAGATTTTAATAACGAACACGTGCAATCTGGAAGGGTGAACGCATGTATTCTGAGTCTTCTGTCTAGGCTGGCATTGCGCATATATCCCAATCAGACGAGGGACCCGGATGCCTACCTGGGAATTCTCGGGATGAGTGTTCACTTATAGGCTAAAGCATGTCTTCACTATGTTATTAGAATCTAGAAGCTTTGATAAGTCAACGTTTTCATTTATTCGTTTTAATTAATGAATAGATGATTACACTCACTTCCCTTAAAACTAAGCTCTAAAATCTCAAAATTTTACAGCTTAAATCAATCTCATATCATAACCATCTATGGATTTCACAATCACACTTCACCTTACCATCTTAGCCACTTTTTAAATATTCAACACCCTACCCAAATCATATTATTTCATTTCTCCACATGTTACTTATTTTTTTAAAAACTATAACCTCATACCTTAGCACAAACTAAAGATTTCTAAATCTTGTTGTATTTTCATTACCTAGTAACTTTACAAAGTACATATTTTTGTCAAAAGATGTCCTCGAACTTAAATTCAATTGTTTATTTATTGACGTAATAAACAATTTTCTATATAATGCTTTAAACTATTAAAAATCACTTAATAGAACCTTGATCTTCAAAACCTAATGTCATGTTTGAAATCTTCAACTAACGGGAATATTTTAATCAAAGCCCACTTAGCTTGTACTATTTAACAACTTTTGCTTTATGTATAAAACCAATTTTGAAAATAAGATTTTTTTTTCCATAGGAATAATATCTAGTCTCTAAATTCTCCATCGACACTCACTCATTTTCAACTTGTTCAAATTTTTACAATATTTAGCATATACCACAATCATGTTTTCTTATACACTTGATTATAACCTTTGATCCAAACCCCAAAATTTACACTGCTACATAATCTTCTTACTATAAAATAAACTCTTTATAAACTATCTTCACATTCACTATCTCTCACAACCTTGATTCTGCTTCAAGATTTTTCATCATCGTCTCAAGAACTAAATTCATATCCTTCACCTTCTCACACATGAGCTAGTTACCCATGATAACCAAACTATTGAAACTTGATTGTGTGTTACATCAAACATAATCCTTAGTTATACATGAGGATTCAATTATCTGCCATATTTAAACATTTGATACTAGAAATCATGGAATATAAACTATTTGCTATAGACACACCTAGAGTCATTAACCTTGTCTAGGACAACACTATTACAACTCGCATGCTATGCTTGATACTTGATTGTTTATATGTACATATTATCAATTTGCAATTTATGTGTGAAATAATTGGTACACTTAATCAAACAACTGGTAGAGGATGAAGTACTTGCTCAACAGTTAGTTGAGTACCAAATAACCTACTCAACGATTGGTAGAGGTCATCATGCCTGCTCAACAGTCGGTAGAGGCCCTACAACCTGCTCAACGACTGGTAGAGGCTATCGCACCTGCTCAACAATCGGTAGAGGTTCTTACTCACTGACTGGTAGAAGTCTTTTTCCTACTCAACAGTTGGACTCATTTTTGGATACATTGTAAACGATTCAATCACAAGGTTATTTTGCATTACTTACATGTGTGTTTAGAGTCATAGAAGGACACAAAACCCTAATGTAAGGTAAATTGGTGATTGCGGTCCGGAACGTAATCATGAATTTACAGGTACGTTAACGTAGTGTGAAATTCTAATAAGGTTTTAGTAGTTCATTTGGTTTTCATATAGCCAATCAATTCATGCATTTCTTATAAGATTCCTAAAACATAAGTTTAGTATTTTGCTAGATTCTTATGCTTCTTGCTACTTCAGACGAACCTAATCCTATCCTTAAAACTCACATCTCAAACCTCTTATCCAAATTATTCGAAACAAATTATTCTATTACCTATAAATTCATGTCGTGCCTTAACCCAAACCACAGCTGCCTTAATTTCTACCTAATCAACCTCAAACCTGTGTTTTTAATAACTTCGGGACGAAGTTTTCAAAAGTAGGGGAGACTGTAACATCGTGAATTTCCCCTAATTTTTTTTTTGATAAAAAGAATGTATTGTTTTAAACAATATATGTTTTAAATACCTTAAACTAATAATTATTTGTATCTCGACACTTTTGTACGTTTTAAAAATATTTCGAGTCACTTTCGGGCTTATATAATCATATTATGAATTTAGAATAATATAGTTTTAGGGAAATAATTGCCAAAAAAAGATTTGTGTGGACCGGGACTCGAACCCGCGTCCGCAGCCAACCAACACACAGTGACAACCAACTGAGCCAACTATCATCTTGTGTAGTATTTCAGAAGAAAATAAACTTAACACGTTCCTTAAATTGATTAGTCAAGTCTTAGTCAAACAGTCAAAGTCTTAGTCAAATAGTCAATTCATCATAAAACCTTACTTTATGGTGTTGACCAATTTTAATGGCTAATTGACTCCAAAACTAGTATAAAAACCCACCTATGACCCATTATACTTTGCACCTCTAAATCGATTGTTTCAATCTGATTAAACTTTCCCTCATACCTTTCTTCTATAGTCTATTACTTCTACAATTGAAGCTTTGATTATAAGCTCTTGTAATTGGCGAATTGGAAGCTTGATATTCTTTCTTTTTCGTTTTCTTCAATTTGGACTAGCTACGTTGTTGAGTCTTTGGGATTCGCCTCGCATACATTCACAACACATTATTCTATTTTTTTCATGAGACATAACATTTTGCTAAGGTGAGTTTTACATAGCCCCTTTTCTATTTATCACCGTTTTTGGGGTGAAACATGTTACAACATTCTATATGCAATTCAATCATCAAAGTGTCTATGTGTTTTTCTATGTTGCATTATGTCTTGAACATGACTAGGGTAAGCACAATTCTAGCATAATCATTAACATTGATCAGCCGACGGTATACAATGATAGATCTATTGGACTGACAATCCCACTCGGATACGTGCCTCCTACAAAGGTAGCGTGGGTGATTGTTATCGCATAACATAATCGAGTGAACCATGAGCGTATGGGATGTACCACAACATAACAGTCACAAGGGTTGATTTTGCACTCGATTTACTTCTAGTATGTTTTCACATATGGACTAGACTTGCCATGACTCTTGAATTGTACAAGTTTTATTCGATTATCAAAACCTATGTAATTCTCACCAACTTTTGTTGACCCAAAATATTTTCAAACTTAACATGTTTCAGGTTATAGCTTGCTTGAAGATTAGAGTTATTGCTTGAAGATGCGTAGCTAGTATTTTTCATTTTGATGTACAAAATTTTTAGAACAATTGTATGTAATTTATTTAAATCATTTATTGAAACTTATTATTTACCATGAGCTACTGAACAATCATCAATACGTGACATCCCGATGTTTCCGCCATCGGTTGGGGTGTTACACCCACCCAAAATACTCATTCAAGGTCAGCGATCGAAAGCTTTTTTAACAGTTTATAAAAAAAAGTTAATCTACCAGATGGGGTCGGATATAATATCAGCAAGAGGGTGACAGATAACGATAATAACATTACTGGGTTGAAATCTCATGACGGTCATATTCTCATGCAACGTTTGATACCGATTGGGGTTAGAGGGTTTTTGGCTAAAGATATTTATACACCAATAATAGACCTTTGTATGTTCTTTAGACAACTTTGCTCTAGAACACTATTGGTGAAAGCGAGAGATGACGTTCTTACAATCTTATGCAAGTTTGAGTTGATGTATCCTTCGGTGTTTTTTTTTTTACATTATGGTTCATTTAGTTGTGCATTTACTTAATGAATCGATTCGTGGAGGTCCAGTATGTTTTAGATGGATGTATCCTTTTGAAAGCTATATGATAAAACTAAAACTCTATGTTAGAAACCCAGCAAGGCCGGAAGGTTGTATAGCTGAAGGTTACGTGGCTGACGAATCTCTAACATTTTGTTCGAGGTACCTTCAAGATGTTCCTACTAAGTTCAACCACCCTGATAGAAACAAGGATGTGGTTGTTGAAAAAATAAAGTTGTGGTTTTTTTAGTCTAAATGTCTTCCGACTAGCGCAACGAATATCAAACATCTTTCAGTAAGTGAAAAGTTAAAGTTGGAATGGTTTATCCTTGATAGTTGCGAAGAAGTCAGGAACTATATGAAGTTAGTGTTCCTATCTTTAACATCATTATCTGTTAGTTATTATTTCTCCCTTCCTTACTTTTATATATTTATCATCAATGTAATGAATTCAAATCTGAACATCCCTAAGATGATCTAATAACCAAATTTTTGAATTGGTTTCTCAAGAAGGTAATAAACATATAACAAGCATTACACTATATTTGTTAGGTAATACATATATAACAAGCATTATTACTCCATATTTGTTAGGTCTATTCGATGAAAACACAAGAGTCTCCGCAGCTCCACCCAGAGTTGTATGCTCTTTTGTTGGGTGTGCAAATACTAGCCCATAGTTACATTGCTTCCATAGTCAATGGTGTGAGGTTTATGGTACTTTCCCGTGATGCACAAAAACAACGCAAAACTCTGGGGTTCTAGTGGAAGGAGAGAACGGCGAGAAATATTATGGCGTGTTAGAAGAAATTATCGAGATGCCTTATATCAATGGGTATTCAACTATCCTATTTCAGTGCAAGTGGTTTGATACTCAAAGAGATGTTAGATATCAAAATAATATCACAAGTATCAGCACAGAACGTGAATGGGACAAAGAACATCAACTCATATTCGCTTCACAAGCCAAACAAGTGTTCTACATCAAAGAACCTTCTCGAAGAAACCAAAGCAATAACCATAGGTGGGTCGTCGAGAATGTTAATCCTCATAATATTTGGGATTGATTGTTGAATGATGGCAGCGTCAAGAATGTTCAAAATGCTGACAAAGACCTGGCCGAAGATCTTGACGTCGTTCACAACAACTCTTCAACTAATAGTTCACTTGTCATTGACTTCAGCCAATATTTTCAAAGCATCCATTCTCATGTTACTATTGGTGCAACTGCAATTGAAGTCGACCCGCTAACGGTTAGTGACAATGAAGAGTCTGATTGAGAGACTGATTATGATGAGAACGATCCTGATTATGACACGGACCCGTCCGAGTATCTGACATGACAGGGAGTCTGATTAAAAGAAAAAATATTGTAATATTTGTTAATTTGTATTTGAGAGACATTGTTTGTTCTAATTATTATTTGTATATGTAACTTTACAAGACATGTTTTCTTTGTGGGTTGTGCTTGTTTATCAATGAGATACACGTATTATTTATATTAATTTGTAACTTTTCAGGACATGTTTTCTTTATGGTTTGAACTTGTTTATGTTATAGCTGATGTGATGGGCCTTGGACATGGAGGGGATGGGGCTGGGGATGAACCACCTGGTGGGGGTGGTTTCAACTGGAATGGGAGCCATCAACAGGATCGTAAGTCTTATTAAAATCGGTTTTTTACTATTATGTTTTCAATTATTATAAAATATTGTGACTAACAGTTTTTAAATATAATTGCAGTTGTTCCTAGGAAGAAGACTAGGGGGAAGGCCAAAACCTTCAACTCGACAGAGAGTTGAAGAGTAGAAAGGGGAGGCCTTTGATCGTTGACTTTGATAAAAAGGTTACATTTCATCCCGTTGGTAAAAAATGTGACTTATTTACACGCGAGGCGGGCATTTATATGTGGCGAAACATACCGTTTGATAGAGAAGGTTGGAGAAATGTTGACAAGGCTTATAGGAATGGCTTGGAGGAAAACATGAGGGTAAATTATATATTTATAAGTATATTTTATTTGTTTTCTATTGATTCACTTTGGTGATTGTTTAAGACCATATAATGTTTTCTTAGTCATCATACTTCTCCCTTGTTATGAAACATTTTCTAAACCCGGGTGCTTCCTTGTAAACTTATTCCTAGACATCAATTTGGTAAAAACACATGCTCTTAATTTGCTAGCCGCTACCGGAGAACAAGACACGAATTGTGTCAAGTTTATTTAGTTTTTGGTCATAAGGTGTCTCCAGTAATCTATCTCGTATAATATAACTAGATTATACCCTAGAAGCATCTTGGGGTTGAGAAATCTAATATGACACATCAATTTTACATATGAAATAGACTAATGCGCTTTACAGTTACATGTAGGAAAGCTTTGGATAACACCTAACCTAAAACAATTAACAATGTATAACTCCAATGTTAACGCCTAACCTTAAACAATGTATAAGTCTAATGTTAACATCTAACCTAAAACAATGTATAACTCTAATATTAATACCTAACCTAAAACAATGTACAACTCCAATGCTAATACCTAACCTAAAACAATGTATAAGTCCAATGTAAATTCTAATATTAACACATATCCTAAAGGCTAAAAAAATGTACAACTTTATCATACTAATATTGATATCTAATCTAAAACAATATATAACTCTAGTATTAACACCTATTATAAAGTCTTAAAAATTGCATAACTTTAATATCAATATTTAATACCTAACCTAAAATAATGTATAACTCTAATATTAACACCTATCATAAAAGCTAAAATAATGCATAACTCTAATATCAATATTAAATACTTAACCTAAAACAATCTATAAATCCAATGTTAATACCTCAACATGAAGAAGCACTAAAAACCTAGCCGAATTGGTAAAAGAAAAATCTTGAATTCCATCCGTAAAGTAAATAGCCATCTGCTAGTCCTTCGCGCTTTATTTAACCAAGATTAAAGAACATTCACACATATATCCAATAAACATAAAAATGATCATCTCTACCAATACGAAACAGACAACAACACTAATGATTAATCAAAACAACACCATCTAAGAATGAAAATCAACAATACTAGTTTAATAGCTACTTCTTCACCACTTTGAACATTGACACCTGCAATATCATCAAAGAAGAAAAGATCATCAACATACATACATACACACACATTAACATATCATAACATAAACACAACAAAAAACGATATAAAATCCAAATATACCAAATCGCAATTTCCACGTTCAAAATCGAGAACTTTGATAGCAACAATCTCATCATTATCAAGACACTTGGCTCGAAAAACCGAAGCGCTAACGCCTTGGCCTATCTCCTCATACAGCTCATAATGCTCGGCTCCGATTGGATATTTCTTCATTCAAATCAGTCAGTTATGAATCTTATCAAACATAAGTTCGCCTCACAGAACAATGGCTTCAAATTCTGTAGAACAATAAATAAACACTAAAACACCATATAATATATATATATATATATATATATATATATATATATATAAAAAAAAACCAATCAATTAATCAAACAAGGTGATTTTTTTTCAAAACTTACGTAGTAGTAGTAGTAGTAATAATAATAATAATAATAGAGAAAGGGGATTTAGGGTTTGGGATGTGGTGGACTGGTGGTGGTGCATAGATGGTAGGAGAAGATGGATGGAGGCAAGGAAATGTTAGGGTTTTTAATCTATTGTAATATTAAAAAATATTTTTTTTATTTTCTTTTTTAAATCACCTAATGACATGGCATGTCACATGACACACTCAAGGGGACGTTGGCCTCTTTAAGTGTCATGTAAGATTTTGAGCTTTGGTTTATTATAATATATATATAGATTTGTTATAAATGTTGAATATACTATTGTCATGTACTTATTTTTATCTACGTTTTTTTATAAAAGTTTTATTTAAAATAAAATGGGTCAAATATTATTGATTTTTTTATTCTTTATTTTTCAATACAATATTGTTTTTCCTTTATAAATTTTATATACAACGTTTATATAAAGTTTTGAATATAAAAAAGAATTGTTTGATTCGGTTAAGGATGAACTTCAAATATTTTGAAACACGAATCCAAATATCTTACTCCCTCCGTCCCAATTTAAATATTCTTCTTTTCTTTTTTGTTTGTTTCAAATTAAATGTCCCTTTCCAAAAATAAAAATGCAATTTCCATTTTTGCCCATAAAAGACAAAACACAATCACCACTTTTGAGGATATTATTGTCATTTTACCACATACAAACAAAAGATTTCTTAAAATGTGTGTTTTTAGACCCAGGACATTTAAATTGGGACGGATGGAGTATTTAAAATCCGTTTTGTTCGACTTTCCAAGTTATAACACGTTACCTCCATATATTATCGTTTCGACGTAAAAAAAATTCAAAACATGGAATTACAAACTTGACATTAACCAGTACCGACTTCAGTATTATTAGAACCGGTACAAATATTTGTCTTTGTGGCTTTCAATCAATGTAAAACATGTGTCGATATTCTTTTAGGCAATTTGATTCTTCTCTCTTTCTTTTTTTTTTCTTTTTTTGTTGCTGCCATACAAAGTGCTGATATAGAGATACACAAACCAATTATTTTCTATAACCGGTTTTATCGGTTATTTTCTCACCAGTTACTCACTTTACTCGGTTGCTTTCATTTTTTTCAATCTTTTGGTTTTGTCCCGGTTAAACAGTATATCAGTTAATAACTAGTTATTTCTCAATCAACGGTTAACATTAATCTTCAACCGGTTAATGATGTAACTGTTATTAACTGATTTTGGTTCGCAAATCAGTTATTATGTGACTTTACACATTATCATTGTTGATAGGCAATGATGCGAGACACTTTTGCTCACTATTGTGAGTGCACGTTACTTAGCAGTTCGGTACTACATGTGTGTAGTTATCATGAGTGGGTTAGCTACCCATTGCATACGCTGAACTAGTGGTTACATGGTTTTGAAAACCTACACTCTTACTTACTTTACTTTGTGAAATCGCCAAATTTATGTTGATACACCCTAGCATGCTTTTGCAGGTCTATAGGTACGGAGCACGTTAGGGCATGCATCATTGTGTCATAGGATAATTGATCATTGTTAACTTTTATATTGTTTTTCATTCATTTGGTTTTATCTTTGGCCCGTTGTTTTGCGCATGGTTTTAAAATGGCTATGTTTGGTTTATGCTTCCACAACTTATCTAAACTTTTTGGTTAAACGTTAAACTTGATTTTTTTTAAAACAAACTAAATGGTTTGGAACATTTAGAGTCGTTCATATGATTTATGGCTATGGGATCCTGGTATTCCACGCGCCTCGCGGTATAAACCCCGCAATGGAAATTTGAGGGTGTGACAAAAAAGAATTTTTTGATTCGGTTAAAGATATACTTCAAATATTTTGAAACACGAATCCAAATATCTTATTTAAAATCCGCTTTGTTCGACTTTCCAAGTTTCCGAGTTATAACACGTTACCTCCATGTATTACGGTTGCAACATAACATTTCGATATAACAATTTACTTATAATCATTAACTCCATATATCATTGTTTCAATATAAAAAAAAAAAAAATCAAAACATGGAATTACAAACTCGACATTAACCAGTACTGATATTAGTATTATTAGAACTGGTACAAATATTTGTTTTGTGGCTTTCAATCAATGGTAAACATGTGTCGATATTCTTTTAGGCAATTTGAGATTTCTCTTTTTTTTCCATACAAAGTGCTGATATAGAGGTGCACAAACCAATTATTTTCTATAATCAGTTTTATTGGTTATTTTCTTACTGATTACTCACTTTAACCTGTTGCTTTCCTTTTTTTCAACCTTTCGGTTTTGTCCCGGTTAAACAGTATATCGGTTAATAACTAGTTATTTCTCAATCAACGGTTAACGTTAATCTTTTAACCGGTTAATGGTGTAACACTTATTAACCGGTTCCAATTCACATACCATAATTATGTGCACCGGTACCGTAGCGAACCGACCCACTTGTTAATAATGATAGAGCCCATTTACAACATAATCCTCGCCAAAACACCAGTAATTGAGTTTCCTGTCTTCATTGCATTGTTGAAACTACAAACCCTCTGTTCATATCACAGAGCTATGAGTTTATCTTTATTAGAGGGCTATTCGTCTCCCGAAGAAGACAACCAAACACACCTCTCCTCAGACGAAGACGAAGATGACCTGGACACTCCAAACGACGACGTTTCTGGTTACCCTACAACCGGCAACGATTTTAACAAACCCTTGTTTGATCCACCCAATCCTTCCGCTTCTTCTTCGCTTCCTTCGGCATTCGATGCATTCTCTGAGGTAATTTCACTCTCCATTTTATTTTAATTTATTTATTTATTGAATCAAGTGTTTTTAATTATTCTGGTTTCGTCTAGTTCGGGTCGGGTTATTCAAGTTTTTAATGTATGTTTAAAGATCTAAATTAACAATTGGGTATTCGGGTCGGGTGAAATTGACAGGCCTAAATTGATGGGGGCAGATGTTAGGAGAAGAAAGTGAAATAGTTCATAACCCTAATTTTACACTGATAGAGCGTCGACTGAGCAATGAGTTTAATTTGAACAAATCTGACTAGGAATGATGAAAATATCTTATATTTTAGTGTTTAAAAGTTAAAACGTTATCTATAGATAGTAGTTTTTTAATAACGGACGTCTCTATACGTGATGTGCGCGTTTCGCGCATTGCGCATCAAGCATCAGCTTTTGAGGTCAAATCACATTGGATAGCCGATAGCTACACGCTTTTTAAATTCAAGCATGGGACCGACTAGTCGGATTGGGTTTTTATGTGATCAGTAATTATCAGTTTTATATGTACATACACACATTTTTATTTCTATTTTTTAAATAGACTTAACCCCTTTCATGACCCGTACTTTTTAAGTAGATAGGATTAGTCGCCAAAAGTTACATTTTTTGGGCTAAAATTTACAGATTTTTGGCCGGAATCCCCAGACTAGTTAGATGAAAATTAATCGGTGAACCTCCTACTAGCGACTAATAGGAGGCTAGGTGTGATTTTTACAACCATGGGACCAACCAATAACACCTTTAAGCTGATAATTCATATTCTTATTTGATGGTGAAAGGCTATCTTATTAGTAATTGCGATCTGTTATTGGCTATAGAGCCTACTAACAATACCTATGGCTGATGGCCACACACTCGGTGTTAACGTAGCCTTAGTATTGGGTCTTTTGACTTAAGGATCCCGAGTGCAACCTTGTGGTGATTGGTGAAACTCAAGACGCATAAGTTTTGTATGTGCTTTGGGTGGATGTTTGATATTAAAAGGTTGAAAGTTAGCTCCATGTTTTTGGAATGAAAAAGAGTGATATTTTTCTTGTTAGAAATGAATAGTGATAAGCAAGTTAGGGTCCCGCAATGTTATTTGGAGTTTTTGCTTTGGCAACTGACAAGGCAGACACTAGTAACTAGGAGAAAGAGGAAAAAACAAAGGTGTAGCACTTGATTGGGAATCAAACCTTGGAGAAAATAATCAAAATACCAATAACGCGCCAAACTAAAGCGTTGTGGTATTATGTGAATATATCTGTTAATTCCTTGGGATAAATATGACATGGATAGAACAAAGTTATAAGGAAGAATGAGTAAGAGTTCCGTTTAAAGCACAACCACAGTGCTATATATGTGCTTCACAAGATTATGCCTTGACGAGAAAATACTCCATCCCATGTAACTCTTGCTCTCCTTTGTATATTATGAAATATGACAGTTGGGACATGTGGGTTAGACTTTTAAGCCAGTGCCCTATATGCCTAGTGATAGTGCAACAATTCAGTTTCTGCTTTAGTATATTGATGTAGGTCTTTGGTATACTGATGTATCAATTAAAAATCGCCATCATTGCTAATTATTGTTCTCAATAATCCATCTGTCCCAGCAACATACTTTTAGGATCTTTAAGTTTGCTACTGGCTAGAAATTTTAAGTGTTGTTTAGAATAATTACTCTATAAGAGAGAGAGAGAGAGAGAGAGAGAGAGAGAGAGAGAGAGAAAGAGAGAGAGAGAGAGAGAGAGAGAGAGAGAGAGGGAGAGAGAGTTGGACTAGTAGCCTGTAGCTCTGTTGCAAGATTCGCATTAATTTTGCATCGAAAGTTGAAAAGAACTAAGCTTTCACACAGAAGAACCAGAATGATTATAGTTCTTTAGGACGAAGGTATTACCATAACAGTGTAATTGAGTTGAGGCCTGATTTTTGTAGAGCATAACATATGGGGGTGATCCCTGAAACAAACAATAAGGTTAGCTTGTGGAAATAATCTCTATGCAAAGGATGTGGATCCTTAGTGCTTTCGGGTGCCCCGGTTATCTTTCTTTTTAGATAAATAATACTGTAATAGAGATGATATTTTGGTGGTTTTCATGATTAAAAAAGATGACATTTTGTTTACACATTTTCAGCATTCATGAGGTTATCGTAAACTTCATCGACGTAAACAAAAAAGTATTTTACCATGTCTTCCACATAAAAACTAAATGTAATTATTTTGAATTATTGGAGATTTCAAGACCACCACAGTTTCTGAACAACTCTGTTGGAGAATCAGGATCAACAGACAAAGATAATGAAGGTCAGCTATGGCGGCATGGTCACCGGAGAAATCGTAGAGATAAAAATGACATGCCTGCAGGTAGTTTGTTTTTTCTTTTACAATTTAACAAACCTTTTTCTTCAACTGCGCCTAATTACTCAGAATCAATCAGAGGCGGTCAAACTCAGTTAGAATCGGATTTTGGCGTTCAACATGGGACAAGTTTGACTTAAAAAATAAAAATAAAATAAGTTTTATGTCTATAATATTAATGAATGAGTTTTTTTTTTCAAGAGATGGATATCATTTTTCGAAATACTATAGTATTTGAACTTGTATCTTTTGTATATATATTGATAATAACATATTTTATTATAAATTATTATAAATATTAATAAAACTGTGATATTGACGTATATATAATTTCCAAAAAATAATTTCTTTATAATTTACCATGTCCGAGCACTCTCCGCCTAGGCCGAGTACTCACAAGTCACAACTTCCCAGTTGACGGGAAGTTGACCGATCTGGGAGCACCTAGTGACTTCTGCTACCAATTATCTTGCCTTAGTTTACAACTGAAATTCATTAATGTTTTTTTTTTACATTATAGGGGCTGTAGTGCAGGCTAAAGCCCAGTTAGTTGGAATCCGTGACAGAGTAAGCAGTGATGCTGCCAATGCATCTTCAACCGAATCTGGAGGATCTACAAAACGTGTCATGACTGCAACTAATCCAAATGCAGAAGATGCTGCAGAACTTTTGAGGTACTTCCGAAAATACCTTTTACTTATAAATATTTCGTTAAGACGAATTTGATGTTCCTAAATTACCTTCAAAGGGGTAGTACACCGGTAAGAATATGAATAATCTCTAGCAGAGGGTTTTATATTCATCCTTGAAGATCGCATGCCCGTTTACCTGGTTAGAATGGTATAATGGTAACTCGTCTAACGGCGTTTTTTTCTTATAGGATGTGTGTGCAATGTGGGATACCAAAAACATTTACTAATGCACGAGGGATGGTATGTCCCGTGTGTGGGGACCGACCTATCAAAGAGACGGAGGATACAAAGAAGAAAGGCTCTATGATTAAAGACAAGGAAAAGAATAAACGAATGAAAGGCCAGTCATCGCACGCGACATGGAAAAGTGAAACAGAAATGCAGCTTCGACAGCAATTTGATTAACGGAGATTATTTTTCGACCTCATCAGTTTGTGATGTATGATGTATTTTATAATCAGCTGAAATATGTTTTGAGTTTTGAACTTTTATTATCAAGAGTTTGCTGCATGTACTCTTTGTAACATGATTGTCCCATTGACCTTATAGGCGACGACTGATTTTATTTCATTCCGACACTTTTCAGCATAACAAACTTGAATGTTTTTACTCCTCAAACTTAAGGGATAATCCCATTGAGGCATCTTCAGGAATTTAGGTTAAATCGGTTGAAGGGTTCAACCCAAATCAGAAACTAATATTCAAAGAATTGTTAAAAGAAGGTGATCTGGTGAATTTTAAAGCACCAAAATCATACCAACTATACATAACATTATTTCATCACATGAGCAGCATAATACACCTTTTATCAAGATACACAACACTACTTACAAAACCAACAGAGTAGCCGCATTAAAAACGTGCAGAACCAGGGATCATTTTGGAGGTTCAAAATCATAGAGAGGTCAGTTTCTATAATGACAAAAGGATATACACCAAGGAATTGTAAAAGCCCGACTCGTTGTATATGTGGTGAATGGTGACAGAGCCGGGCCTCTTGGATGATTTTATACATTATATAACACAACACTATATAAACAACTGTCCTAATTTTACTTGCCACCCATCGTGTCATTTGATTCGCCTGCAGCTTCTTCCTCACAAACTCGTTTTTCTGCCAACATAGACTGTTCCGGAAGGGACCCATGGTTCTGTGTCATCATGAAGATATTTTTTTAACAATCAGAGCGTGTAATATAATTAAAAAAAAAGGAACTTGAGCTGGAAAGGAAGTATATTTTACCAGATTTGGGTTGGGAGGAAATGGAGTAGGCAACTTAAGTGATTCTGAAGGCCTATGAAACAATAGATGTGCCACAGACCGATCTATAGGATTTGTATCAGTCTCCATATCCATGAATCCACTGCATGTATAAGCAAAATATTAAAAAGATCAGGAAAAGAAGTGTGGAGTGTGGACTCCAGTGTAAAAATGGATAACAGGAAATGAAACAAATAAAAAGCTGATATGGCAATCTCGAGTATGAGTCAGGTTTGTATTTGGTTGACCGGAAAACATTTATTATCTTTTTTTTAAATATTAATGCGTTAAACTTGATCACAAAAATTATATTTACTGGAATAATAATAATTTTGAATAAACTGTTTTTAGGAGGTTGTGTGCACTAAAAATATGATTTTGAAGACCTTCAACCTGGTTTGACCAGGATTCTGAAATAGAACTTTTAATTTTACCCATCTGACTATTAAAAATTTAGCATAACCTAAATCAATCCCTCCGCACTGTAAGTGAACGGGGCAAATTTGCCACCTCTAAATTACACTATAATATGTAATAAATCAGCCAAAATATCTCAGGTGGTGAGTCAACTGAATAAGGTAAATTGCTCAAAACAATTAAAAAAAAGCAAGTTCGCAAGTGGAACCATGAATCACTTCCAGCACAAAAATAGATAATATTTATGTTTTGAAAGAGGTTACTTAATCAAAATATAGGGAGAAAGCGACCATACTTGTTAGTCCTTTCAGACATTAAAGGCCCACCAAGATCATTAACATCTGTGGCACTGCTACTTAGACTTGGATTATTATGTCGTTGCTCTGCGCTTCTAGCCAAACGGTACAAACTGTCCCTAATGCATAACTTGGTTCTCAGATCCAACTGAAAAGCAAACCGGATGAATAAAAGCAACTTTAGAAATTTGATGAAGACAATAAAAGCGCATGTCATACGGTGTTCAAAGTAACTCCAGAAAAACGAGCATGTCTGGCCAATATAACTGTTTAAAACAGGTCAATTTAAAAAAGTATCACTTTGGTTCGGGTCAAAGCTTCTAGATTTTTTGCTTAGAAATTAATATAATCATAGTAAAACCAGCTCACATGCTAAACCGCCCATCATGTAAGGAACTAAAACTGCCTGATTTCTGCAGCCATAACTGCAATTTGTGCTATTTGATAACTTACTTTTGCTGCACACAACCATTCTGATGTACATTTAACCCGATATCTACCCTCCCAGACATCAAATCATCTCTTGAGTTCTATAATACCGGCTTGTGTTTAGCCTTGCTCATGCGTGTGATTTGAATTATTAGATACTCTGTATGCTAAGGGTTAAGTTAACTTTTGGGTTCACATAGATCTATCATTACATTATTATGGGCCACACATCACTAACATGATGACCAAAGTCCAAACTGAAAGAGTTCTTTTACTTCCATTTCAGGTTCTTTGATGTAAATTAATAGGAATCTTTACTTTCTGGATTGGATAGAACTAATTAAATGACTATAATGATATTTTGGGAGTTTACTGTGATCGATTAGCAACCTTACACCATTTATGATGCAACAAGATAGAAGTTGAAATGAAATGCCAAGAAGCATAACTCGTAGAGGTTGCCATGAAAATAGCAATATAAGCATACCTGTTCCGTAGCCTGTCTTAGCTGCCGATAACTAGTAGCTTCAAGTGAGATTTCATTCAACTCAGAACTAACAGAGGAGCTTTCTTGTACATTTAATAAACCTATATCCACTCCTTTCTGATCTCCTTCAATATTCCTTTGATCATGTTCCTTTACGGATAATTTGTCTTGTTTTTCATCAGGAACCAATACACCTTTTGAAGACTGAAACATCATACTCCTCTGTCTTGGGCTTCCAATAAATAAGGGCTGAAATCCTTGTGACTGTTTTTGCTCATCAACTTCAGCAGCATTCCCTTCAAATGAAAGACCACCAGAACTCTGGTTAGATGCATAGGACGACCCTATTGGGGAAAGAGACTTAAGACCCTTATGTTCAGATCTAATGCCTGACAGCATTGGAACAGCTGCAGTTTGATGGAGATAATCTGGAGATATATAACAAGTGTCGCTCTGCATGTGACCAAAATAATCAAGTTCCACGTTTCCATGCTGCTGCCTGTTGCCAACAGAGGTAAAATCTTGGTCGGATTTGTTGTTTGAAGACAGCCCGCTGTCATTGCTTCTCAGGTCACTGATTTGATAAAAGGAACCATTACCATTTCCTACTCCTTGTCCTACTTTTT
The DNA here is from genome assembly GCA_028751855.1 of Ambrosia trifida. Lineage (NCBI taxonomy): Eukaryota > Viridiplantae > Streptophyta > Magnoliopsida > Asterales > Asteraceae > Ambrosia > Ambrosia trifida. The sequence continues at coordinate 51,505,232 of CM054123.1, forward strand.
TCCCTTCAGTTTGATTATGATGTTTTGACTTCTTTTTCTGCATATTAACCTGCCACAAGTACATAGTTAGACATAACCTAAGTATACACAAACAAAACACTGTGTTATAAACTATATCTAACAGCTGAGTAACACAACTTTAAATTCGTTCAACAGGTAAGAATGAATTTTATCAAGGTTTCTGTCACAAAAACAAAATGTACTAACCTGATCTTTGAAATTAAGCTCGTCTTTGCTCTCAGAGATACAGCTAGACCTGTGATTATTTGATTCTGGAGACTTATGATCCGGGTGTAATATATTCTTTAAACCACTTGGCTCAGGACATGTGAATTTAAAATCCATCTTTAAGGCTTCTCCAGTGCCCTCAATTTGAGCTGATGTAAACCAGCCAAGTTCATCATTATTGTCAGTGACACCTAGTCCAAACGATGAATCACAACTCCTGCATATAAAAAACAAAGCATGCGTAAACTTTTGCGTTACATGAAAAGGAAAACATGTTCTTTAACTTTTCAAAGTAAGGCCTACCTTAACATCTTGTCAACATCATCGAAGTTACCTATATCAGGCCAACTGTAGTATAAAAGATCACCTGATTCCTTATCCTGACAATTATTGTCAACAAAGCAAAGATCTCCCGCTTGGGAAATCTGTGTTAGTGGGTAACTGTACGAGTTATTATCACCTGTAGCTGATGTAGCATAGCTACTTTTGAAGGAATCATCTGGCATTCTAATGTCATCAGATGGTAAATTAGGCATGTCTTTTACAATTTCGCCATCACACGAGCCATTAAAAACACCATGTGATGCATGAGATGGTGAATCCTTTTCCATCATTTTCTTTTTCTTATCTAGTGGCTTATAATCTTTTTCTTCCTTTTCTTGGCAAATAGTATGGGAAGCATCAAAGTTGCTCAAAACAGGAGTTGTTTCACGCCGATGTTTTTTAAAGCTGTCTCCTTCAGATGAATTTCTACTGGACTGAGCATTAGTAGGGTGTGGTACTATATGGTCATCACCTCGGTCAAATTCATCCCAGATGATATCTTCAAGCTACAGAAACAGTGAGAAAAGTAGCTGTAATAAACAAAGTTGTAGAAAACTTCTATTAAGTTCTATACAAACTACAAGGAAGGTCACCAGTTCATTCAAATTGCAAGTTTTTAATCTTCACAGGTCTACATAAATTATATCACAGTTTAGCGCATAAAAGGACCAACAGCTTCTAGACATCATTATAGAGGAGCCTTTAAAAAGGTACAACTCAAATTTTTTTATGAATTTGTAAATTCTCTATCACACCTTTTCTGGTGAAGCAGAATATGATGCATCTGGCACTTTCATGCTTAAGTCTTACATTTGGCTGTCCTAAAAAATAGCATGCTTTCAAAGGCTAAGCATATCAAACGATCAAAGCCTTCTTAGTTGTATTCAATATGCATGGCATATTCAAGAGGATAACATTCTACCTACAACAAACAAGCTCCTTACTAATGCTTTAGGATTTACATGGTTCTACTTGATACCAATAAAATCATGGTTTTAACTTATACAAATAACATCATGATTAGAAATTATAATAGTTCGGGTTTCACATGACCTATGATCTTAAAAGCTCATAAGTCCTGGTAATTTTTCTCTTACTCACCAAGTAGGCTAAAGATAACACGGACAAAGGTGATTTTGATAGTTCAGGAGATAACATGATCCATCTTTAGATAAGTACTTAAGCTGCACTCAAAGAATTATAGCATGAAATTCTCCCCTGTATTGATTTTAAAATTGTAACAAAGTATACAAGTCGACTCAAATAAGGGACATAAAAGAAGTTCCCAACAACTAGTAGATGGTATGTGAAGTGTCATTTACATGTGCAAGCAGGAAAATTCAACGCTTTAGACTCTCATCATACTTCATGGTAAAGTTAGCTACAGGGAAAAAGACAATCTCATAATTTATGAAAAAAAAAACTTTCATGCCAAAAGATAAAAAAAACAGCTATATTTTTATGAAATATCAAATAAATAATAGCATTCCCACTCGCTTATAGTATCTTTTCCCCCCAACTAGACCTTGGTCTTTCAACCATTGCCTATAAGCAATTAAAAACAAACCACAGTTGATCAACTAAACATGATGAACTAGGGTCAACAGTCAACTAACAAAGCATCGATTCCCCCAACAATTATGCCCAAACAAAGTATTAAAGATCCTACCTCATACATAGACAAGTCTGACATTCCTTCGAAAACTTCTATCCAGCACTTATGATGAAGCGAACATCAAGATTGAACCTCATAATTTTCCCAAGATAAGTACACCAAAAAGTAGACGTCCCTTTACCTCAGTTGACAAATCAAACGAATACAAAGAAATATTATTAGACCTAAAAAACAAAATTCACATTATTTTACATCATCAATCAAAATGTTTCAAGACTCTACAAAGCAATTATGCTATGTTATATAAACATTCAAATAACTTTCAGTCTTCTTCTTCCTCAGTAGATAAATCCACATAAGAACCAAAACAGATCATAAAAACCAAATAGCATCAAAAGCAATCCAACCATATAGCATCAAAAGCATATTTCAAACCAATAACAACAACAAATCACAGTAATTTCAGTCACTTGCCTTATCAAACAAATCAATAAACATCAAATAGCAACAACAAATTACCGAATCAATCGACTGAAACAATCGCAGTCACTAACCTAATCAAACAAACCACATGACATCAAAAAACATATCTCAAACCAATAAACATCAAACAACAACAACAAATCACAACATCAAGTTACTGTAATAATCTCAGTCACTAAAAATAACACATAGTATCAATTCAAACCAATAAACATCAAATAACAAAAACAGCAACAATAAATCACCACATCAAGTGCCTGAAACAATAATCTCAGTCACTAACCTAATCAATCAAACAACATAGCACCAAAAACATATCTCAAACCAATACATATCATCTAACAACAACAAATCACCACATCAAGTAACTCTAATAATCTCAATCACTTATCTACCTAATTAATCAAACCAAATAGCATCAAAAACCTATCTCAAACCAATAAACATCAAATAAACAACAACAAATCACCACACAAAACAAGATCTACACGAAAACTCACCGAAATTTCAACAAAACATCCAAAACCTCACTACCTGCTTCCAGTAAACCCTAATCCTCGAAAAACGCGCTTACACAATAACAGTTCAACAAATCTCGTTACGTTAAGCTACAGATAGAGAGAGAGAGAGAGAGAGAGAAACTGTGTGTGTTTGTGTGTGTGAGTGTGTGAGAGAGAAAGACTTTGTGGTTTGTGAAGAAAAAATAAATAAAAATATAAAAAAATTAGGGGAAAAGTTAGGGGCAACGAACACGTGACACGTGGCAATGAGATCAAAACATGGGTGGGGGAGAGAGGGTATCTAAATAATTAGTGGAGGAGAGAGGAGGAGACAGATGATCTGTTACTAATGTGTTATTGGTCCACGTCAGCATTTATTGGTATCACGTGCAGACAGCAGCCGACACGTGCTGCATCTTTATGTGTTGATTAGGTGATTAAATTAATTATGTGGGTTTAAATTAATCCGTGACACTTAATTATACCTATTATTTTATAGTTGGTTTGTTAATGCTTGCCGACCTTTCTTTTCTTTTCCAAATTGTTTATACGTGTGAAACACACGGGAAGAATGAATCCAACCTTAAGCGATGTATAATAAACACAACATTAAAAAGTCAACCGTCTGCTACGAAAAACATCGGTTTAGTACCATCTGTTTATTGTGATTAATGTTCATACTTGTTGATTAGGATATAAATATTATTACATGATAATGTTTTCAAACGATACATTCCAATGTTTTTATAGTTAGAAAGAGTTTGAAATTTGAAATGGTATGGTTGATTGATTGAACACATTTTAAAACTATGTTAGAGCACTCACATCCCATCCATCAAATGTATGTGAGTGTGTCCACCAAATTATATGAGGTGAGTGTAAGTGGTTGTAAGTGAAGGAGAGAGAAAATATTTGGTTGAAACACTGTTCCACCCTAAATATGAAAAGTTATTGTTCACCCCTATATATATTTTAATGTTTTTGTAAGTAGTTGTGAGTGATGAGAGATAAAATGTAATGATAAAAGTATGAAAAAATATTAATATTTTAATTATGAGAGAGAAGATTTAGGAGTGAAGTAGTGATTTTTAGTGTAATTTGATGGATGAGATTTGGTGGAGGGGATGTGAGGGCTTGTTATAATGAAGAACTCTTTCGGTCATTTTTGTTTTGTAAAAAAAAAAAAAAAAGTGATATTTTATAGGGTTACGATCAAATACACAGTGAAAGAAAAAAATAGAAAGTCGTATGAAATGTATCAAACGGACTCTGATTGAACTCATTCAAGCAGCATTGGAACCGTCACATCAAACCCTACGATCTTAGTTTTTAGGTTTTCGTTTTTTTTTATTTTTATGTCTTGTAATTTTTAAAATTTACGTTGTATCATTGTGTTTTTTTATGTAGTATTGTGTCTTTTTTTATTTTCATCAGTGGTTTTTTTCTTCAACATTTTATTATAATTTTCGGCATTGTGTTATATTTTGTGGTTCATTGTATCATATTTTGTGATCTATTGTGTTTTTTATATCCTAAAAATCATGGATATTACATCATGTAATTTAAATTAAAAAAAAAACTTCAATGAGTTTTCACATTTTCATCAACTAAAAAAGGTTTTAAGGATTTTAATTTATCATCCATATATATATATATATATATATATATATATATATGGGAGAGTTATCTTGAGAACGCTAAATATTGTGAGAACCGTGAGAACAAGTAGAAAAATCAATCAAAGTCAAATTTTTTTAACACAAACCTCATTATAATTAAAATACAACATTAATAAATGAATTTTCTTTCCAAATAATACATCTTTTCTTGCAAAAACACTTTCAAATTAACTTTTTACACATGTGTAAATGAAACAGTTTACACATGTATAAACAGTAAATTTACACATGTGTAAAAACAATTTATTTTCGTATACGTTTGAATTTTTACGCGTAAATTGTGTTTTTGGGATTGTATTTTAGTAATAAAGATAAGTGTAAAAAGAAATTTTGAATTTGAATGGTTTTTGATGCTGTTCTCACGGTTCGCACGAAATATAGGTGTTCTCAAATTAACTTTCCCCTATATATATATATATATATATATATATATATATAATAGTTTTAATTTTTCATGATAAAATCACCATCAAATTAGACAACTTAATTTTTTATTACTTAAGAGATAATCTATCTATCTATACATATAATAAACTAAAGCCATTTTAATGACATGACACTCAAAGAGACATTCTTTTCCTTGAGTGTGCCATGTGTAATCCCATGTGGCATTGAGATATTTTAGGAAAAAAAGAATTTAAAAACAAAATTGGATTTTTCACCCTCATGTTTCCTCCCATAATTTTTAAACGTTAATATCTTTAATATACGAGATTTTTTAAAGAAAAAAATTACACCAAATTAATGAGCGTTTTATTATCTTTCCAACGAGTACCATAGTGCTATATAAAAAAACAGAGAAATTTCCAACGAGTACCAAAGTGCTATATAAAAAACAGATAAATTTTTTTGTGGGTTTTATTCATACAGGAAAAAAACACAAAGTGTTCAGGTAAATCATTAATCATGTATAAGCAAGTCACTAATTATATTCAAATCAGTAAATATGAATTTTTTTCAACCAGAGCCGAATAGGTTAATAGAGTTATACGTTGTTTTAAGTTAGGTATCAATATTAGTATGTTAGAGTTGTACATTTGTTTAGTCTTTAGGATATGTGTTAATATTAGAGTTACATTAAAGTTCCACATTCTTTTAGGTTAGGTGTTAGCATTGGAGTTGTACATTGTTTTAGATTAGATATTAATATTAGAGTTATACATCAGTCTATTTCATATGTAAAATTGATGTACCATATTAAATTTCTCAACCCGAAACGCTCCTGGGGTATAATCTAGTTGTGAGCTATTTAAATTGGTTTCTAGGACACTTGTCGCATATATAACGTAATCTAATACACACATTGATACAAGCCTTTAACATTTGGGTTTTAATAGAGGTTTTTAGTCTACAACCATGGGCCTAACGTTTGAAAAATACTTCCCCAATGAGTGGCCACTTCGATTATTTCTACTACGGCAATCTCACACCCTGGGAAAAAAAAAATTCATAAGCGGTCAAAATGTGAAGAAGTCATATTTTTAGAGGGTATGTATATTTTTAGAGGGTATGTGGCTATGTTTTCAAAGTTACTCAGACGCAAGTTTAGGCCCACTTTTTAGGTCCTGCTTAGCGTTCTGGCATTGCTTCAAAAGTCATACTTTCAAATCCTTAGACGCATTATTTAAGGCCAGGTTTCGACAGAATTCTAGCCAAGAATTATCTAAACAGGTCTAAAACAATTACACCATCCCTAGATAAGTCTATAATCAACCTAAAACAACCTACATTAATCCTAAACAAGCCTAAAACATGTTAAAAACACCTAGAAATGTATTTTTATACTGTTTGTCTCGTTTAAAAAACTGTTTTTTAAGTGTGTTGCACTAAGGCCCAAGGTTCACCCTTTACGTCTTTAACAACTATGGCCATGGTCTGTGATCGGATAGTGGAACGGTCACGGTGACCTTAAAATAGATAATGTTAAAAGTTTTCATAATGTTTATACATTTTGATGTTTCTTTTAGCACTAATCCACGTAGAGTTCATGTGTACTTTAAGTTCTCTTTTCTACTGGTATTTAAGAGTGTATATAGTGAGGCTCCATTTGGGCGTTATCTTTAAAAATAAAGCCCCCCACACCGTTACGGGGGGGCTTTATATTGCAAAAACCACTCCTAGCGCTATTGAAATAACGCTCGAACCATGTTGCCTTATCCAATAAAATTCAGCCACGTGAATTTTTTTTTTAATAGCACCCCAAATTTTTTTCTCCACTTCACCCCCATTTTCACTTCAAGCCCAATGCTGACTCAGTTGCCACGTGGACCAATCAGAAACAGGGGCTTTATAAATAAAGCATTCCACTACACATGGTCTAAGCACCTAGTTTGAAGAAAGAAATCAGAGAAGAATTGAAGAAGTGCTTTAAGCCTTTAGCTTTACATTTATGTTTTACTTTTATTTGGGAAATCGTTCAATATTTTGAATCGGTCTATAACAATATTGTTTTCATTCTCGTCCTCTTCCTCTCGCATGGACATACTGACCATTGAAGAGACATTGGCTAAGTCACAAGATCTCCTAAATTTGTCAGCACCAACCCCGTCCAAATTGCCGCCAACTTCCACCATTAGATTGCCTCTCTCTTCACCAAAGCCGGCCCTAATGCTTTATAAAACTAGACAAGCATCTAGGGTCCCTAGTTTTGCTAGGCTCCGATTAAATTCATAGTTCAAAGGTAATGATGCATCAAAACAAATTCTACAGATATATTCCAAGATGCAGATGTAAGCACCAATGAGAATGGATAAAATAAGTTTGTTAGAAAACTTACATATTAATCGCCGCAACGCCTCTCGTACATGAAGCTCACATGTATCAGAATCTCTATACTCGCTGCAACAAAATATAAAAAGAAAATAAATCATAGAAGTGAACCGGGCTTGTGTTTGACACAATTCCCTTAAACAGATTCTCGGTCTGTTCCCAGGGTACACCGGTTCTTTAACAGTGTTGGTGCACTACCGGACTATCCCACTTGCCTGAAATAATAACCAGAAGTTGGTTGTTGCTACATAAGTTGGTTGTTGCTACATTTCTATCATTTCTATATGTGTGTGTACGTGACATGCATGAATGACCAGAAAGTTTTCTAGTTCACGTGCATGATAGATTGCAAGTGATATATTATCATTCTTTGCACACTAGAAGGAAAAACCAAAAGAAAAACGAAATTGATTTGTGTGTTGTCCATGTCCATAATTTGCATAAAGAACTCTTCTTGTTCTTATAGACTTTGCAATAATGATCACCATTAAACTCGATTAATGGTGCTGATTAAATATGGTTTATTGCTATAATAATACTAGATTAATGGCAACATAATGACTTGAAACCGAAGGAATCAGGAGAGTCACAAGGATTAAAAACTAAAACAGGTAGCAAAAATCGGCCGTCACGCGGACCCGGAATTTTCTAGCTGTATTCGTGGCCGCAGGTCGTGCGGGCGTCGCGTTGGTTCAAGAATTTTTCTCGAACCAGAACCCATTTTTACACCCCCCCCCCTGCGCGCGCAGGTAGGTGCCCAAGTATAAAGTGACTAATAATTTATTCCTTCCAATTTGGTTTCCTTATGAAACCAATCTAGTTTTCATTCCCCAACCAATGTGGGATAAGATAAATTCACATTCACACATAAATTTCCAACAATCCCCCACATGAATGGAAGTTATTCTCAGAAACAACCTCCCTCCGATTAAATTTCAACAGTTGAGTTTTGCATACGATAGGTAGGTGTGACCCTTTGAACCTTCGCTTATGAAACGCACTTAGCCCACTGGCTCTGAGTAGAACGCGATGTCTTTGAACTCGTCTGTCGTTTGTGTGGACGACAATACGCTTCACACAAGACTCTCCCTGACAACGTCAAGTCCTCATAGTTGTGTCCGTTATGGTCATGGACACGTGCCTGGTTCTGCGAGAGCTCTTAAGTATTGTGCCCCAACAATACCCTTCAAAACGACCCCACTTCTCTCTCACATAGGCGATCTACTAGGACTGGTTACCTCGGTCAGATCATTAAAAGCCATAAGCTTAACCTCAACCTTGTCACTTTTTAGGAATGGACTAGGAAGCTTATTAAATTTATAGTAAGCTCCCTTTTTCAAAACGTGGGGTTTCCACCAACTCTCCCCCACAGTGACCTTCACCAGTTCATACAATTAGGTTGTCCTATTGAACTCAGATCTTGGGATCTCCAGTCAGCTGAGTTAGGTTTCCTTCGCATAAACTTAGCCTTTCATGGGCTTTAGTCTCATTCCCATTGAAGACTTATGAACTAACTCTCTGCTTAAGCCTTTTGTTAGCGGATCCGCGATGTTATCCTTTGACGTTACGTAGTCAACAGTGATAACTCCTGTAGAGATTAGTTGTCGTATCGTATTATGCCTACGTCTTATATACCTGTTCTTACTGATACACATTGTGATATGAGCTCTGCCAATTACCGATTGACTATCACAGCGTATGCATTAGGCCAATGCCGGCTTCGGCCACCTAGGTATATCCTTAACAAATTGACGTAGCCATTTTGCTTATTCATCCTCTAAAGCGATGAATTATGATTCCATCGTGGATCTAGCAATAAACGTTTGCTTATGTAATTTTCACATTATCTCAACACCTCCTAGTGTGAGTAAGTACCCACTCGTCGCTTTGGAATCATTCATGTCAGATATCCAATTCGTATCATAGTAACCTTCAACAACTGCTGGATATCTTTCATATTACAGCCCGTAGTCTCGTATGTATCCTAATTACCAAAGCACCCGTGTCACGTAATTCCAATGAATTGAACTTAGGTTGCTCGTGTATCTACTTAGCTAGCTTGCTAAGTCTGGTCTGATACAACTCATCAGATACATCAGGCTGCCAATAATTCTTGAGTACTCTAATTGGTTAACAGGCTCACCTCGATTCTTAGCTAGACATTAACTCGTGTCAATGAAAGTTCTAGCCACATTAGAGTCATTTCCATTGAACTTCTCAAGAATTTCTTCCACATAATAGGACCGACTTATAACAAGTCTGTTCTAGGTTCGTGTGATTTATGCTTCCCAAAATCACATCCGTTCATATCAAACCTTCTATTTTCAAATGCAAGTCACCTCCACACTTGTTATTGGATAACTAACAAATGGGGTGATGAAAGTTTCTTCCTTTCAATATGTCGCTTGAAAACTTCTCAAGTACCATTTTTACATCCCTACAGATTGTTTCTTAAATGGCTTTTCCCCTCTCATTGCTTGCACTTTGATTAAGTTTGAGTAATATCACTCGTGATGACATTAGACACCCATGATAAGATAACGACTATCTATATCTTTGTGTTATTGAGGTCATCCATTATATTACTCAACCCATATTTTTCACACGAACCATTTTCTAAGCTATATAAGTTCTCTTCATATTAAGCTAAATAGTATCATAACCAATGAACTATTTATTCGGTCCTTTCGAGTCGTCCTTTTTAATGAATTATATATTTGTTTTTACAAAATTCATTCTTATGTTGTCACATATGTTTGAATGTTCAAAGTTAATTTATTCTCCGTGGAGCATTTAAATTAACACGTATTAGTCTAGCATGCTTTAGACTACGAATACTTAGCATGTGAACAGAAGATGCCTCATTCTGATTCTTCACAGCCTTAAGAGATAACTCACTATCTCTTCCTAACATTCACGTCTTAGTTTAGACACAAAATGAGATTTTGTTTACCATTCCAAAACCTTGGTTTAAAGAATGCTTCAAAACCATAATTAATTCCATCCATTAGGATCAAGACTCGTTTGCTTTTAATGTTCAAGGCTTCACCATTGACTCTTTAGGACTTAAATATAAGTCTTAATATAAGTCACTTTGATGAACATATTCATCATCAACAAGTCAATTTGATTGACACTCAACGACATGACATTCACATATGCCTAAGTGATATGTATATATTTTGTTGAAACTATTTATTGGGTAACTCTCCCAAAATATATCACAAATCCTCCATATAGTTCAACCAACATTGATGGTTTGTAGAAACTCTACACATCTATCACTATTCTAAGTCTTTTATAATAAATCTCGCAATATTTATCAAAGACTTATGAATAATAACATATATTTCTATCATATGTTATAGTCATCAAAACTACATTTGTGCATTTCTACGTAAATGCTCTCAACATTAGATGACATATCTTGTTTTCTGCATTTAACTTCAATACCTTTGCTACGTTGATCATGATTATCTTAATGGGAATGGATGAAAAGTTTTTCTTCTTAGTCACTTCATTAGAGACTTAATTTAAAATAAAGGCTCTAATAAATTGACATAAAATCTCTAATAAAGTAACATAAAACTTTAATTAGAAAACACGAAACTCTACCCAAGAGTTTACTCTTTATTCACCACATTAAGATTCAAATTAATAATTATAATTTACCAAATTATAATTTCAATATAATCCAAAATATATATAATATATTACATATATATTTAAACGGATTATAAGGATATATAAACATCAAATCTCAAAGTGTTATTCTCTTCAACACTTTATCGTTCGACGCAATTATATCGTCCCGTTGCATGTTTCGAGGTACTCCTTCAATACACTGTTTAAAACAACACAGTTGTTTATACTTAACTACTCACAAGTAGTCAAACAAGTAAAGATGTCCAAAACAACATCAAGTTTTTTTTACACTAAATAGTCTCTTTAGACTATTATATGGTTCAAGTCATCATACTTCTCATACAAGTATCAAATCATATATAATTTGTAAAAGACATGTTTTACTCATACAACACATTTCTACTTTTTCAAGTATTTTCCATAAACTATGCATATTTATGTTTTGATTACAAATCAAAACCATAAACTCTAATATAGTTTTATTATTTAAACCATTCATAACTCACTTGTTACAGTATATGGTTTTCATTATTAACCATTTCTAATTCGTTCATTAGAAACTATACGTGTACCATATAAACATATACGGTTTCAAAATTAACCATTTCTAACATACTTGTTAGAATACAAACGATTACATGTTTCATCATATGGACCTTTTTCTAACACACTCGTTTAGAAATAAATGATTACCAACATCATTTTAAAGGTCATTGGTTTATATTCTCAACCGTTTCTAACCTGCTTGTTAGAAATACACGATTATGACAATCGTTTTAGACCTTGTTGGTTTATACAAAATAAACCGTTTCTAACACTCTCGTTAGAAAATTAAACCATTTACATAAATGGTATTAACTTTGGATTTTCCAAAATATACCCGTTTCAAACTCGCTCGTTCAAAACTGTCAAATTTTAACCAAACCAATTAAATGTTGAAAAGGTTGAAACACCCAATTCTCCATTAACCCATGAGTTGAAACACCCCATTAAAACCTTTAAGAATATTTAACCCAACTTAATGGTATTCTTATTATTTTTAAGTTTCAACTTTGGAGTTTTAATTAGTATTATTACTCTCATTTTCAACACGTTTGTGTATTTTGTATAATAATCTTTTCTAACACACTTGTTAGAAAATATAAACATCTTATTTTGTCTTTACAAAATCATCAATTTCTAACACGCACGTTAGAAAAATCAATATATAAGTTTACAAAATAAACTTATAATTTTGTAAATAATAATTTCTAATACGTTTATTAGAAATGTATCATGACACGTTATTCATCCAACGTCGTCAATTCTAACACGCTTGTTAGAAATACATGTTTCAAAACCTTATATTTCGAAACCTTTCATTTTCCAATACTTTCATTAGAAAATGTAAACATTATCAAATGTTTTTCATGGGTTTACAAATATTATGACTTTTCTAATACTCTCATTAGAATTTTAGTATTTCAAAAATGTCTAAATATATGTTAATAATCCGGTTTATCTAAACATAACTCAAAACCCATGAATCCGAAGATTAAATTAAAAAATCATTTTGTCAAACAATCTTTCGGATTGAAGATTGCATTCTCATCATGAATGTAATCTAATTCGATGTACCAAAAGAAAGAACATACAAACTTTCGCGAACCCAAATTTCTTAGGAAGAACACGAAAGTTTGTTTACTAATCTGTTTAAGTTTGCTAGAAAACTTACATATTAATCGCCGCAACACCTCTCGTACATGAAGCTCACATGTATCATAATCTCTATACTCACTGCAGCAAAAAAAGAAAAAGAAATCATAGAAGTGAACCGGGCTTGTGTTTGACACAATTCCCTTAAACAGATTTTCGGTCTGTTCCCAGGGTACACCGGTTCTTTAACAGTGTTGGTGCACTGCCAGACTATCCCACTTGCCTTAAATAATAACCAGAAGTTGGTTGTTGCTACATTTCTATATGTGTGTGTACGTGACATGCATGAATGACCAGAAAGTTTTCTAGTTCACGTGCATGATAGGTTGCAAGTGATATATTATCATTCTTTGCACACTAGAAGGAAAAACCAAAAGAAAAACGAAATTGATTTGTGTGTTGTCCATGTCCATAATTTGCTTAAAGAACTCTTCTTGTTCTTATAGACTTTGCAATAATGATCACCATTAAACTTGATTAATGGTGCTGATTAAATATGGTTTATTGCTATAATAATACTAGATTAATGGCAACAAAATGACTTGAAACCGAACGAATCAGGAGAGTCACAAGGATTAAAAACTAAAACAGGTAGCAAAAATCGGCCGTCACGCGGACCCGGAATTTTCTAGCTGCATTCGTGTCCGCAGGTCGTGCGGGCGTCGCGTTGGTTCAAGAATTTTCCTCGAACCATAACCCATTTTTGCACCCCCCCCTGCGCACGCAGGTAGATGCCCAAGTATAAAGTGACTAATACTTTATTCCTTCCAATTTGGTTTCCTCTTATAAACCAATCTAGTTTTCATTCCCCAACCAATGTGGGACAAGACAAACTCACATTCACACATAAATTTCCAACATCATAAGTCTCTAATTTGAATAGATTTCACTTATATGATATTCAGAACGTGTTAGCAGGAAATCATATATTATTAGTGTAGTAATTCTTTGATTGAATTATATATATTTATTTCCTTCAAGTTCTTCTCCATGGTTAGCTCTTTTCAAGAAGCAAAGATAATAAATGGAGGGCATTACTCTTACTGAACAACAACAACAGCAGCAGTAGCAACAACAACAACATTTAGAAGATAAAGCGTTAAACCCCAGGAATCCGTCCAACTCCAGAAACACACCAACACCCTAACCAACTGCACTACACACTCGTTTGATTGAAATATCAAACAACATTGTATTTAACATGTTTACAAATTAAGTGTAAAAAAAAACATTGTTCAAATCCGGACGTCTATTATTATTATTATAGTGTAATGTTTGTATTTTACAAAATTAAAAAAATTTAAATTAATTTTTTTGGTGTTAGTGTTAAAACTTTATGAAGGTCTATTATATGTACAACAAAAAAATATCATGGGATGCGGTTGACCGCGTGGCAAGGCATTTGGTTAGCCCATTCAAAACCCATGATTTTGGTTCGTTCTCACACTTTAATGGGAGATATGCAATCTTCCATGAAGATTCCAACCTATCTCTCTTCCATGGAGATTTCATCCCACCTCGTCTCAAGTTGTACTTTCTATAAGTTCGGAGTGGCTCCCCTGGTTGGATTTATCAAGAGGAAAGTAGTTTGATTTTCCAAGAATTGTAGCGGCCTAATAAGTTCAGCTCGCTTCCTTCCATCGGGAGGGGATTGCTCTACAGTGGCATCGTTGGACGACGAAATCAAGGGACCACTCTCATGGGCGAAATTCACCTAGGTTTTGCAACTTGGATTGTGTCTAAAAGACTACTAGGACCATGCCGAAGCCTTGCCACATCTCAAGCAATCCACAACTTTGTCGGACTATCAATAAGCCTTTGAAATCCCTTAAGCTAACATCAGACAAGTCAAATGTTCAAAAGTTTATTAGAATATGACCTTAACTATGTTTATACCTTGAGCATTGTGACGCGGTAAATCAGATCGTTCTCAGTTTGATAACACGTACGTTTGTGCTTCGATTATTGTACTTTTATTTTACTCTTTTGTTGCAATTATTTTATATTATTAAATTACACATCTGAACATTATTCTTTATGGCAAATTTTGTATTCTATATTTTAACCTTTTTTTATTTATGATGTTATATTTTGAATAATTTAATATATATAATTAGCAAAAACGTAAATTTAACTTATAACTTTTTTTTTTGTTAACAGCAAGTGGTTTTGAGAATTTTAAAATTGAGATAAAATAAAGTATTAAAAAATATAATTTAGGAAGAAAAGGATAGTCTGAAATCACTTAAAGGAATATCTTAACCCATGTAATCATAGTTAAAAGTACCGGTATGCAAAAAAATCGAATTAGGCGATAAAACCGAATCGAAAAAACCTAACCAAATAAAAATCTAATGGGTTGGTTAATCACTTAATTGTATTTCTTAAAACCGAAAGTAGCGGGTCAGTTATGGTTATCAATATTTCCATATCCTCCATAACCAAACCAAACCGACTTGTAGTAAAATCTTTGTCGGATTTTGGATTTTTAACCATAAACGTTTGTCTGAATTTATAGGTTATGTATTCATATCCATTTTGGTTGAGCGTTTCTTTGAACTAATAAATTATTTCATATCATTTTGTTTGAATATTTAGTAATAATGAATATTAATAGTATAGATCTTACGTAGTTTTTAATGGTATATACATAAATGTGTACTAACTATTTAATATTTATTCAGAAACTTTCCAAACCAAAACTTGCAGACCCGAATAATGCACAATTTTATTCATCATTATCATACTCAGTTAATCTCACCCATAAGAATAGAGAGGCTGCTTCCAGTGAGACCTCCGGCTCGATGTGGTTTGGTATCAAGCCTTGGACATAAGGCATAGAACACTTAGCAATCGGGATAAACCCGATCGGTGCATGTACCCCTTTGTCTTTTAGCTATCAACGCCACCACATGATGCATGATTAACCGTCCGTCGTTTTTAACGTTATTTTCACGAAATTAGTAAAATAACGTTAAAACTAGTGCAAACTTTACTTTTGCCCCCCGAGGGCCACACATGTATACATTATATGCGCACACCGTAAGTGGGGCGTTAATGCACAATTTTATTGTTTTGAGTTATTTTCAGCTAGACCAAATTTCATGGTTAATCGACCCATAACCACCCATTATAACTTTCATAACAGATTAACCAAAATTGCCAGAACCAATTGGCTATGGTTATGGTTATGATTTTAGGCCAAAACCAACCCGTGTATACCCCTACTTAAAACTTAAAAGTATAACATCTATCTCCAATCAGGATTCATGAATGGAGACATGTTACAACTCCATTTGGCAATTACATATATCCCCCTCCAAACTTCATAAATTACATATATACCCAAGTTAAAATTTTATTTACATATTTCCCCTTCCCAAACTTCATAAATTACATATATACCCAAGTCAAAAATTTTATTTACATATTTCCCCTTCCCAAAAACTAAAAATATCAAATATACTCATTCTATTATTTAGCACCTCATATCATTACATGTTATGTTGAATGTAATGATATGAGGGCTTAGTAATGATTATGTAAGAGTGTTAGAACACTCGTTTCGGTGAAATCAAGTTGTAGGATGCATGAAAACATTTTGCATGTCACATGTTCTTGGTGTTCATAACTTACTAAGTTGGAAATATCGTATGGGATATAAGTTGTAGGATGCAAAGAATATGTTGTATGACTTGTCGTGAATATAGTTTAGTAAAAGAATTGGGGTAAAATAGTTATTTTCCTATGCATTTTTAATAGAATGTGTATATATGTAATTTATGAAGTTTTGTAGGGGGATATATGTAATTTAAATTTTAGGTTGGGTATATATGTAATTATAGTTGAAAATAGGGGGATATATGTAATTAATCCTTAAATAAAGATCATGTTACAACTACTAATGCACATAGTACAAAACAGTTGCATGCATTCACCACCATCTAAGTTTCCTCAATTTATACTCTCTCAAAGAGTATGTGTTCTAGAGAAAGGTTGGTCAGGATGGTCAAGCCAGAAACAACATCCATGGGCAACGTGGCGAGCCACATCAGCGAGTAAGTGGTGGCAATGCGATTCACCAACAGCCGCAATCCATCACCTTCCACCTTCCTCGATTCACCCTCCATGGCAGCCAACAATGCCTGCTACTTGTTAGATCAAAATTTACGGCGTAGATTTATTCGAACACTATTCATTCTGTTTGGTTTTTAACAGTATGTAATGTAATGCTTTTAAACCTCTAATCATATTATACAAAAGTTAAAATAGTATAACAATACTTTTTAATCATATTTAAGTAATATATTAATTATGAATAAAAACTTTTAATAATTGGACAAAAAGGTGACTATTGTCCAAACAACCCATTTTGCAACCTCTAGTTGATACACCAATAAAAGACAACCCAAAAGCTACAACATAACAAAGCGAAATTACATCAACATTGTCACCATATATGTTTTAAGCAACTTCAACCCAAAATTTGCCTTACTTCTCTATCTATGATCCCATCCCGCAAGCGCGATTTTAAACGAAAAATATACCGTTACTTAGTACACAAGTGTTTACTAACATGACCCGGCTCATTATAGACACAAGAAACAACAACATTACCATCATACAGTCAGTCACCTCCTCAAAAGCTTGTGGGAGAAAATCCTCTTCGAATACGGGCTGTTTCGTGAGACTGCCTTGTGGGATTCAATCACATTCACCAGCGCGTTATGAAGTGGGCCCTGCACTTGGATAAATGATTACAAAAGATTAGAGATGGCATTTTCGACTCATCTACTTGTGACTGCGTCAATTTGGGTTACGTTTCACATGGATAAAACTAAAAACTACGTAAAATGAAATGAACGGGTCAAACGGGCCAAAAGTCACCAAACTTCTGGTTTTAATTCATACAACCCCATAAACATCAATTAATTCAAAAACACAGTATTATTATTGTTAACTTATCATAAATCATAATAACAGTGACTATTAATATTATTATATTATTGTTATTGTTATTGTTATATAATTTTGTGGTCATATTTAAGCCATTATATAAAAAGCTGATAGAAAGGTGTTTTGGGCCTACCCAATCCAATATGTCTACAAAACAACCTATTTTGACCTGACCCACATGTTTTGCCACTTATACAATAACCAACAACTTTATAATGAAAGATTACAGACCTCAGAAACACGAAGAGCGGTTTGAATAACATAGTTGGCATGCGGATCTTGAAGCAGTTGTTCAAAATGAGTAGCCGAGATCAGTTCCCGGATGATGGTTGACCTGATTTGACCATCTAACACAGCTAAACATTTCTCGACCACGTGGCTGCTGAACTTTTGAGTGGCAAGGTGCACGTAGTTACCCTTAAACTGAGAGGTCAACTTGGACACAGCGGATGGAATCTGCAGCTCAAGAATGTACTGTACAGCATAGTTTCTGCATTGTATGATAAACAAATGTTAGCCGAAAAATATAAAAACGTGAACGGTTTTTTCCTTGAACGTTACCCGTATGCATCTTGCGCAAGAAGGATGCCATTTTTTGATATTTCCGAGACTATCTTTTCACGGTACTCGCCGGTCGAGTGATTGATGCATCTTTGTAACACGCAACATCCGTGTTGATGAGTTGCAATTTCAACGCAAAATTTTGCAGCAGCTTCAAAGATGAACTGTGATCAGTAAAGAAATGGGTCAGATGGCGAAACTTAAAGTCAAACTTTTTTACGTTTCATTACATTTTAAAATTTTGTGATCAAACGTTTTGCTTTCCAAATCAAAAATCTGTACATAATTTGAAACAAATCAACATAAAACGATTCGTATTTCATTATAACATTAGATCACTAGAAGAATCATAAAGTAGAGAAGCCATAAGATTGACCTCAAAAGTCAAAGGCAAGTCCATATAAGCATATAAACCTATAATTCTGCTAAAGCTTAGCAAGTCGAAACCTTATTATCTTCATTGCTGAGACACTGCAAGCAACGCTGAATGACATGATTACCGTTGAGATCCTTTATCAGAGAAAGAAAGCCCGGTTCAATAGCCGAGATAACAAGCTCAATTTGCTGCCTAGTCTTCAGTGTCTCTATAAGCTTCTGTACCACCCTAGTTCTATAGTAAATAGCAAACGTTTTTACGTTTTTAATGTATTAAACTAAACTAAAATAATACAATGTTGAACAGAACAAAAGATATAACTTACCCATGAGTATTCAAAGAAATCTGAACAAGTTCCCTTGGTTCTCGAGTAACCGCGATCAAAATACGCATTCGCTGTTCTTCATTACACACTTCCAAAAGCTTCTGCATAAAGTAATTCCCAAAAGGATTGATCATAAGCTCAACCGCATGACCTATGACCTCATTAAACACAGTTTGTACATGTTGCGGGTTCCCATCGTCAAAAATCTTTTGCAGAAGCCGACACCCCTGTTGATCTTTAGCCATTGCCAAAATACACTGTTGACCATAGCTCAAACGAGAAGAACAATCCGCTACTTTGGTTTGACCATTTTCGCAAGGTCGAATAAACTTCTTTCTTACTCGACTTACATCTTCACCTTGAATGATCAAACTATCCTCACTAGCGGCTAAACCCTCGAGTCCCGGCCTGAACCCGAGCCCGAACCCCCCGCGAGTGATCCTTGAACCACCAGTTGCCATGTTGAACCAATGAGGGTCATAATTCGGGTTAATCCTAGCCTTCGAAGTGGCTACATTTTGCATCATTTTAGCTGGAACCCCTGACTGATAACAATACCTTAACAAACTCCTATCGAAATTCGACTGCTCGTAATTCACAGGGATTCTTGAAAAACAAGGGTTAGCTTCAAGATAATTATAATCCCGAAATGCATTCGAATGAATTCGATTAACGCGATACAAACCCTGATCTTGATCATGACTTACAAACATCCTACTAAGTTCATCAATCAAATTTCCATCAACTTCCTTCCCTAAAGATGATTGGGGCAGTTCTAAACAGGGGTTTCTTGAAACAATATGTGGTTTAGGGACATGATCATATAATATGGTTGATGATGATGATGATGAATGGGCATTAACCAACATACTTGTAGTATTTTGAGTGTACCCACATGATGAATCATCATACATCATCCTGTTCAATGTAGGTTTATTATTATTATTATTACCAACAAAATGATGATGGTGAAGGCCATTGACATATGATGGATTATTATTATTATTATTAATATTATTATTATGAAGGGAAAGTGATGTTGCATGAGGGATCTCACCCAACAACATTTCAAGTTCTTCATCATCCTTCATGTTATTATTAATAATATTATTAATCCCAACTCTCTCAACCATCATCAACAACAACAGTACTTACAACAACACAACAATCAAGAAAAGCTTGAAACCAACAAAAGATTAATAAAAATCAAAACTTTAAAGCACCCACATCAAGAAAATGATCAAGAAACAACTAGAAATGAAAACCCATAACAATAAACAATTACCCTGTTTTTTTTTGTTCATCTGGGTGTGAATCTTTTGATTAGGTTATGATGCAATAATAATAATCATGATTGTGATCATGATATTATTTGGGGTTGTGGGAAATTTGTGAGGTTGGTGAAGCATGCAAAGATGGAGGATTTTTAATGTACAGAGTGTATGTGAATGTGGTAGTGTACACAATAAGGTTTCATGCCATAAAAGATGGAGAGAGGAACAGACTCACACTCATATTTTTTCATTACTCTCTCTCTAGAATATACACATATATAGTGAGAGAGTGAGGAAGAAATCTCATTGAGAATGTTTTTTTTTTGTTCTTTCTTAACAAATTTTGTAACACAAATACGTGTTATTAATAGTTACTAAAGAGTAAACAACTACCATTTCATAAAACTAGAAATAACCCCTTGCTTGGGTGCAGGACACACCGATTTTAAATGGCAATATAGACGAGATAGTAATAATAACACTAATAAAAAAACTAAAACTCAATTGCTGCAAAAATCGAAAACAAAAAAAAAAGTCATAGTTTCCTCAACCCGGTCCGTTAGGTTTGGTTTATTTTTTGCCTATCCCAGTTTCTAGCTCGTTCCGATTTGGGTAAAACCGGTTCTAATCCTTAATAAAAGAAACCGGACAATTTTTCAACCCGGAATGGTTTGAGAAAAAGGGTGTGCTATCTTTAGGCTTAAGTTAATGTAATGGACACTTTTCGGGCCATTTTTTTTTTATTTTGTGGTCAAAGAAGTTGAAATATAAGTTTCTTAACACATTACCTCAATATCCATTTAGTCTTAACAATTACATATTCTTAAGCACGGATGAAAAACTTAAACCAACATGAATATCTAGTAATAACTACAACGAGCCCATCTCTTAACATACCTTGAAATTATTATATGTGTAAGGGTAGGTTTTGATATACTGTTCCTAATAAGTAATGCAATGTTTTTTGGAACCGTCAATCTAAAAAGAAGTATATTTTATAGCTGAATTTAGTTGACAGGTTTTACATATTTTAAACATTTGATAAGGGGAAAGTGAATATGGGGTTGTTGCACATTTAAGCTTAGATGCGAAACCCATCAAAACTACGTTATTTTGATTAAAATCAACATAAAACTACGTAGTAGGCCATGAATAAGTAGAACAAGTATAAACAAAATACTGTCTCAATAGTGTGGCTATGAGACTTGGGATTAATTACACGATTTGTTTAAGGGTATGTTTGGCAAAACTAACTGGTGGCTGGTAGCTAAAAGCTTTTTAAATATATTTTGGTGTTTGGTAGAGTAGCTGGAGCCAGGGACGAAGGATGTTGAGGGCCAGGGGTGGCCCTGGCCCCCTTGTTTTTTTGGCGTAGTAGTATAAATTTGTAATTTTCGTGTGTAAATTGAGTCCGGCCCCCGCCGATTTGCCACTACCGATCGAAAAAATCGAGTCTGGCCCCTCCCGATTTGAGAACCAAGCTTCGACCCTGCCTGGAGCTTTTAATAAAATGTATAAAATGACCAAAATGGGTATAATTAAAAGCTTGTAGCTAGTAGAGTTTTTTCTTAAAAGCTACTACTAGTAACTTTTCACTATAGAGCTTTTTCTCTAACCTAAAAGCTTCCAGCTCCTTCAACCAAACAAAGTTTTTTATTAAGTATGAGTTTTTTCTTAAAAGTTCGAAGCTCTTAAAATCTCATTGCCAAACATAGTATGTTTGGCAAAATTAGCTGGAGGCTGGTAGCTGGAAGCTGTTAGCTGGTAGCTGCAAGCTATTAGCTGAAAGCTTTTTAAATATATTTTAGTGTTTGGCAGAGAAGCTGAAACTTTTAATAAAATGTATAAAATAACCAAAATGGACATAATTAAAAGCTTGTAAAGAATGTTTTTATTTTATTTTTAAAATAGAATGGGTATTTGTGTCATTTACTAATTAAAAGCTTGTAGCTAGTAGAGCTTTTTCTTAAAAGCTAATACTAGTAGTTTTTCACTATAGAGCTTTTTCTCTAACCTAAAAGCTTCCAACTCCTTCAACCAAACAAAGCTTTTTATTGAGTAGGAGCTTTTTCTTAAAAGCTTGAAGCTTAAAGCTCCTAAAAGCTCTTAAAAGCTCGCCAAACATACCCTAAATGTGAAAGATAAAATAGTGGGTCATTTACATATTTCCCCCTCTTAAGATCATTTATTACATATTTACCCAACTTAAAAAGTCAATTACATATTTCCCCCTCCTAAGGCATACACAAGTAGCAAGTCAATTACATATTTCTCCTCCCAGGGAGAAATATGTAATTGATTTTTAGGGTTGGGTACATATGTAATTAAGAGGCTTAGCAGGGGGAAATATGTAAAAAATCCTAAAATAAAAGGGTAAAATAGACATTTAAAGATAGAAAATTGGTTACGATCGTATTTATTTTAAAGGGGTATTAGATTTTAATAATCCAAACTTTGACCTATTGACCAACAATAATTTGTACTTCAAAAATTCCCAACAACGATCCCAACTTTCAACGTATTGGCCGACAATGAACATTTGTTAGCTGAGAACTAACTCAGTTAGTGGATGATGACGTGGATGCTGACGTGGCATGCTCACACTGATGTGGATGATGACGCGGCATGCCATGTCAGCGTCCACATCATCATCCATGTCTCTGTTGGCATGCCACATCAGCATCCACTAACTGAGTTGGTTCTTAGTTAACAAAGGTTCATTGTCGGTCAATACATTGAAAGTTGGGATCGTTGTTGGGAATTTTTGAAGTACAGATTATTGCTGGCCAATGAGTGAAAGTTTGGATTATTAAAATCCAATACCCCTATTTTAAATTACTAGCTTTGAATCATGTTAAAAAGTTATTTATGAATATAAACTCAATTTCATATCAAATTTAAGAAATAATATCTAAATAAATTTCGTGAGAAGAGTGTCACGCAAGGTTTTCAGAACCGGACCGGATGTCAAACCGGACCCCCGGCCGGTTCACCGGTTCGACCGGTTCGACCGGTCCAACGAACCGACCCAAAAACAAAAAAAATAAAAAAAAATTAAAAAAAAATACAAAAAACTGGTCCAACCTCCCGGTTTTCCGGTCCGACCTCCCGGTTTTCCGGTTCGACCGGCCGGTTCACCGGTCCGAAGCTGGTTCACTGCACCAGCGGTCCGAACACCCGAACCGGACCGGTCCAGGTCCCGGAGCCCGGTCCGACCGGCCGGTCCGGTCCGGTTTTCAAAACCATGGTGTCACGCGTTTTATATCAATTAAGTGAACAAAAATAAAAGGAAATTACAATTGATAGTGTGTTTTGTGTAACATACTAAAACTGGTAAATTTAAGTTTTATTTGGATACATCAATCGTATACATTTTAAAGTTTTCTTAAAGGAAGTTTCAAACTCTCGACAAGGCTTTTCTATAAAAATCAAGAACGGTGAAAGCTATCCATCCATGTTCATTTCTTTGCGTTTACATTAATCTTAAGCGTGTTATGTTATGTTTTCTCCTTATAAACAAATCATTTTAAACAAGTGATTTAAAAGACGCTAATACAAAATATAAAATATAACTCGTGCAATGTTTGTTGCATCTGTTATTCAATCGATTTTTAAATAATTACACAACTATTACATGTGGTTTATCTATTTCATACCTATTTATTAAAAATAAACCATTTGTACCAACTTTTACAAATGACTACACCACATGTGCTAATAGTGTAATCTCTAATAAATATGTATGAAAATGTTAAAGTTGCTAAGGGGTTGTTTGGTTGATTAAGTGCTGAATCATTAAGAGGTCTGAATGGTTAAGAGGTCTGAATGGTTAAGCGCTGAATCATTAAGTTGGACCTCTTAATGGTTAGTTTTCTTGTCCCACGTTGGTAGGGGAGCCTTATTAAGGTTCAGCCTAGTTCAGTGCTTAATGGTTCAGTGCTTAATGGTTGCTTAATGGTTCAGCAACATCCCAAATCTTAATGATTCAGACTTAACCATTCCATTCAGAAGCTGAAACAAACACACTGAATGATGAATCATTCAGCGCTGAATGGTTAAGAGCCTCATTAAGAGGCTACCAAACAGCCCCTAAACCACAAATACTAACCGTCTAATTACTTCGTCGGTTTTTATAAAATTTTAAATCAAACCTTTAACTACTATATTCTGAAAAAAAAAATAGAAACAAAAAAAATAATAATAATAAATTCAAACATGAAGTTTATAAGAAAAATACTAAACAAACAGCTTTCAAGGGGTAAATTTGGTATTTACACACAACGATTAAGATAGTTACTACTGAGGGATCTTTTGCGTTACCACAAAGGGAGGGTACCGTTTTTGTTGGCCCACATCAACCCAGCTAGTCATGGTCATGCAATTGTATTCTATCTAATAATATAATGACACGTGGCCCTCTTTCAACAACCTATACTCTCGTATAAGACGATGTGTAAGACTATCTCCAATGCTATATGCGCCCTTAAGCGCCCTTAACTACCACGTCATCTGTCACATAATATCCTTACAAATCCTTAAAAACCTTAATTTCATCTCCAACCTTACAAATATCATTATCATTCTTAATTTCCACCTCATCACCTAACCATTACACACAATCTATACATATAATAAAACAAAGTCATTTTAATGACATGACACTCAAAGAGGCATTATTCTCCATGAGTGTGTCATGTATCATCTCATGTGGCATTGAGATATTTTAGGAAAAAATTTTAAAAATAAAATTTGATTTTTCTCTCTTATGTTTCCTCCCATAATTTTCAAACATTAATATCTTTTATATACAAGATTTTTTTAAAGAAAAAAAATACACCAAATTAACGAGCGTTTTATTATCTTTCCAACGAGTACCATAGTGCTATATAAAAAACGGAGAAAAAAACAACTATTTTTTTGTGAGGTTTTGTTCATACAGGAAAAAAACACAAAGTGTTCATGTAAATCATTAATCATGTATATGTAAGCCACTAATTATGTTCAAATCAGTAAATATGAATTCTATTTTCAACATGCGTTAGCATTGGAGTTATACATTGTTTTATGTTAGATATTAATATTAGAGTTATACATTGTTTAAAGTTAGACGTTAACATTGGAGATACATTTTTAATTGCTT
Source organism: Ambrosia trifida (assembly GCA_028751855.1). NCBI lineage: Eukaryota > Viridiplantae > Streptophyta > Magnoliopsida > Asterales > Asteraceae > Ambrosia > Ambrosia trifida. The sequence goes on from CM054123.1 coordinate 51,530,802, forward strand.
TACGTTAGGTGCTACCCAAAGCTTTCTTACATGTAACTATAAAACAAATCATTCTATTTCATATGTAAAATTAATATGTCATATTATATTTCTCAACCCCGGGACGTACCCGGGGTATAATCTAATAATTACATAAAACATTTCTTTTTTTAACTTTGGGTCCACCTTATTGCAAGAACCAAGGCAAATGCATGCCCTTGTGCAAGGGCACCTCACCTAAGGGCTCCGTAGGATAGACACACTCCAATGCTAAGGGCCTCTAAGGACATCCAAGGGCTTCATCTCTAAGGGCCCATTGGAGATGGTCTAAGGGGAGACGGGGCGCCACCCGAATTGTCTACGGGTACCGACTACCAGCACTGTAACACCGCCGCCACCCATGCTGGTAGTGGTCCCGTTAACCGTTTTGCTAGTTGTATCTACCGTGCTGATAACCGTTTTCTAATTTATTTTTGAATTAATGTAATCAGCTTTTTTTATTATAACCGTGTGTATCAATTTTTTGCTTGTTATAGTTTTATAATTTAAACCGTGTGTATAAAAAATAATAAACATAAATTAACAGAAAATTAAATAAAAAACATAAAACATAATTTATTAATATTAAACATAAATAAAAAAATACATCAAAACATAAATAAATAAAAAAAAACTTAGAGTTGACGCATAAGTTGCCAGGCCTGAAAATGCTCAAAGTTGCCGCAGTAACGGCCCGCATAGCTCGCATGGGTCAACTCCACAGCCAACTCCGGCACAATAGAACTTTTGAGTTTTAAAATAGTTATATTAACATATGACAAAATTATTGTCGTTTAAAAATCACGAGGATAGTAAGTCCAAAAGTCTAACTTAAAAATTGAACCATTTGTTTTAAATGGTGTATTAACTTAAGTTTTAAAATTATGCAAAATTTCTTTTTGGAAAAATTACAGAATTCGTCCTTTAAGTTTACCTCGTTATTTAATGAATACCCTTTCGCGTTTCAGATGCTGAGATTCATCCTTAACGATTTAAAATGTTACACCCACTGTCCTAAGGCACTAACTCAGTTAAAAATTTCAGTTAACTTTGGTCATGTGTCTTGCACATGAGGGTAAGTTGATAATTTCAACCATCTCCACCACCACCACCCACTATTATACCCTTCCATCTTCTTCTCCAACCAACCCACGCACCCACCACCACCACCACCACTAACACCATTTCCACCACCACCCTCCTCCCCTCACCATCTCCTCTCTCCCATCATAAATCATAATTAACATTTAACAAAGAGCACATTGAAGTCACAATAAGTTAATAACACCTCTAATAGTTGATAGAATTAGTAAATTGAGATTAAGTACACTTAATTAAGTGATTAACTGTGCTGATTTTTTGTAATTAATCTCATCTACATGTATACTAAAATTGAAACAATACAAACATGCTTTTTTAACATAACGCAAATATGATTAAGAGTTTAGGATGAATAGATGAACTAAAGTTAGTGAGATCGAGAGATCCAAAGATTTATTAATAAAACATGGAATAATAATACTAACAGTTGCAGATTAATAGTAAAAATAATGACCGACAGATTGGAAGAGAGTGTAGAAGAAGGAATGATTAATGAACCACGAGATGCTAGGAATCATGTTGATGATTATTATGATCTGGATATGTTTATCAATTATTTTGCGTTTGAACCGAGTGATGACTGATGAAGGGTGGGGGATAGAGACGAGCGTGTCTGATGAATAGTGGTGGTGGTGGGTGGGTGGGTTGGAGAAGAAGATAGAAGGGTATAATAGTGGGTGGTAGTGGTGGTTGTTGGTGGTGGTGGTGAAGATGGTTGAAATTACCAACTTACCCTCATGTGCAAGGCACAAGACCAAAGTTAACTGAAATTTTTAACTGGGTTAGTGCCTTAGGACAGTGGGTGTAACATTTTAAATCGTTAAGGATGAATCTCAGCATCTGAAACGCGAAAGGGTATCCATTGAAAAACGAGGTAAACTTAAAGGACGAATTCTGTAATTTTTCCTTACTTTTTTGTTTCCGATATTTATAGGATTCACACAGATTAAATTTATTGTAGGATAAAGAATTTAACAAACAATTTTAACCAATTTATAAGCAAATATATCCATTCAGAATATCAGATTGTATTTCGTTTATAACGTTTCAGGACATGTAAAACACAATAGAAAAATAACAAATATAGGAAAATGTTTTTTTTTTCTTATATATATTCTGGGATGCAAATTGAACAGTGAACTGGTGAGTTGATTTTACAAGAAAATGATTTGCAACAGAGAAAGAATTATGATTACAACTGAGAATCTTTCCCTCCAAGTGTCTGAATTATGGCTTCTAAAAGTTTAATCTCGTTATCCCGTTTCGCGATCTCGTCTTGCTTTGCTCGCAATTCTTCCATGTGCAGTTCAAACACTTCTGCATTCATGACCCATAACAGAAATATTAATCGCGTCACTAAAAGAGTAGGTGTGTTCACTAATGAATGGTCACTATGGGTTGTATTTTAGCCCAAACGGGTCAAATAAAAAGGTTAAATAAAAGAGAGACGGGCAAAACGAGTTAAAAGTCATCCAAAGTCGATTTTAAATCCATACAATCTCTCAAAACTCTCTACTCGATGAATTAGATGGTTATTGTAATACCGTATTTTGCAAGTATAAAATATAGCATTTGTTATAAGTAAAAAAAATCATGGGCAAAAATGTTTCAACCGAAAACTCTTTGGACCCGTCACCCAACCAATCCAGACCCATGCATTCGGTACATATAACTAGAGAAAATAAGTTTTAGGGTATGCATATACTTGTGGTGTTCTCCAGCTCCTTTGTGATTTCCTGAGCTCGTAACTCAGCAGCCTTTTGTCCTGCTTCGGCCTGCCTTTTTTCAGTTCGAGCACGGGCTGCAGCCGAAATGGCAGCATCCAGCTCCCTTTCTAAAGTCTCTACCCTTTGTTCAAGAACCTGCACCAAAAAATACTCATTTCAAGCACGGTCTTACTTAGCGAGCATCAACTATAGTATATTAACATGACAGAGCAAATCATATTACTTTACCCTATGCCTAGTAGGCTAAATAAGTTTTTTTCCCACAAAATTGCTATTGAAGCAATCTAGCTGAACAAGGGGCACCTCTTTTAAATGATTTTTATCATTTTTCTTTTACTAACCGTGAGAACCCATTACAGGAAAATTCAGGGGCCCCAGCAAAACTATGCTAAGCAGAGAGTCTGCTCGACTCGAACCTGAGACCTTTGCTAGAGGGACTTAAGCACTTACCACTACACCACCCCTTGAAGGTTATCATATGTCAACTATCAGATTAAATGAAGAGTAAATTCCTCAATATGCAAAAAGGTATATTGCTCGATGTAACTTACATTCAGTGTGAGATGTAAGAGTTCTTCAAGTATGAAAAAAAAATCCATTTTCAATAATCCCTTTCAATTGATGCATTACACATCTAAAAAGGATTTTCTTTTTCCATTTGTGAATATCGAAATTCACTACAGTTTAGTATTTAAAGTATGCGGAAGAGCCTAAAGACTAAAGAGGAAAGGCCAACTATAAACCATGAATTTGAAGGCCAGCTACCCAGCACGTTGTGATTCACCTAACCTTGTTAGTTAGCATGGCATTGGCAGGTGAGTTTTCCGCTATTGGGTTCTCATGGTTAACCAAAAAAAATGCAAACCATAAAACTCTACCAACTGAATTTACTGTGAGCAACTGCAACTAGCTTTTGTTCACTGAACCACTAGTTAGTAGTTACAGCTCTAAATATATCCCATACCTGAATAGTTTTATATATTTTGTTACATTTTTTAGCATAATTTGCTTTCCTAATCACAAGTTAAATATATATACAACAATCGTATCGAACAATCCCTCCATCCCACCAGCAAAAAACATATATTGACTTCAAATTACTTGTAAAAATATATATATAATATGCAATAATTCTATTCATCTAAAAAACCACAACTTAACATATGAAAAGTTCACCATCTCAATCACTTTCATAAGTTCAGTCAATAATATAATATGTTAAATATCTATTTCCAACCCTAAATCAATAATATAACCGTCACGGCTTTTAATGTTATTTGCACGAAACAAGTAACATAACGTTAAAATTAGTGCAATTTTGCTCCTCAGGCACCGCAAGCGGGCACTCATAATTACCAATTACCAAAAAAAAAATGGCAAATCATTATAAGTGTATCCTCGATTAATGCAGCATCAGATGCTATGTTTGAATTCTCGATTCTAGTATTGAGCGAAAGGTTACACCTATGGTTCGGTATTACAGGTCAATCACAATGAGTAAACCCTAAGTTAATCCAAAGCTCAAAGAGGTCAACTACAATCACATACAACAAATCCACAACAAAATTGTGGTCAATTAAGCTGAAATTCATCAAAAAACATAACAAGTGATAGAAATCGGAGTTAAAAAAAACATAATTTGTGATGCAGAAATTGAGAAAAAGAAAGATAAGATGTTAAAACCTTGATTGTACGGGCTTGATCGGAGGTTAAAGAGGCTTTGTTATATGATTCTTCATCGACGTATACAGCTTTCTTGTTGAGTAGATTCTGGAGAGACTGAAGATCCTTTGATATGTCTGACAGATTGGCGATCGCACCGCTCCATCTCTCGTTTCCTCCTTTCTCCTCCTCCATTATTATTATTCTTCTCCTATGTCTTCTTCCACCATTATCGTTGCTTCATAATTAAATTATTTATTATTAATTAATACTAATAGTTAGGGTTGTAAACAAAAATGTTCGGTGGGAAGTTCGTTTGTGTTCGTTCGTTTAATAAATGAACGAACACAAACAAGACATTTTGTTCATTTAGTCAAACAAACAAGCATGAACAGAGGTCGCGTTCGTTCATTTATGTTCATGGATGTTCGGTAACGTGTTCGTTTATGTTTGTGTTCGATAGTTCATTTAGGTTTTTAACTTTTTTACTTTTAGTTTATGTACTTCAAATTTCCCATTAGTAGATTATTTAATATATATTGGTGTATCACATTAGTTTAATTAACTATTATTTTTGGTGGATTAAATGAATATTTCAAGTTTAATATGATAATTTTGTATTTTCATGAGATATTATGTGATAAAGATTATGTCAAGTATATTTGGGTAATTAGATTAGTATATTTTGGGTGGACGATGTTCGTGATGAAATTTTTGGAATTTAATATGTATCAGTTTGTGCTCAGTTTTGTTCATTAATGCATGTTTGTGTTTGTTTATATTCATTGGAGTTTTTATATGTTTGGTTTTGTCCGATAACTAAATTTAACGAATAAAGACAAATTAACACGAACACGTTCATTTCTTTAACAAATGAACACAAACAAAAACCTCGTTCGGTAATTGTTCATGAACAATTCGTGAACACGTTATTTCCTAAACAAACAAACACGAACAAAAATTCCCATTCGTTAATATAATATGAAAAAATTACCATCTCAATCACTCTCATAAGTTCAATCAATAATATAATATGTTAAATATCTGTTTCCAACCCTACATCATATTATGTTCATGAACAGTTCACGAACACGTTATTTCCTTAACAAACAAACACGAACAAGGCCATGTTCGTGTTCGTTTGGTTCGTTTACAGCCCTACTAATACTTGTAGATTAACAAAGCGCGACACCGTCACATGTGCATGGTTCGGTCAATTTGGTTATTATCTTCAATAAAAACCAAAAATAAAGTCATTGATTAGTCTATTTTATTAGCCAATCGGTTTTGGTTAATAAGTTCGGTTAATCTGGGGTAAACGAGAGTACAATAAAACAAATAGCCAATTTTTGTTTGCTAATTTGGTTTCAATAAATTCAGTTTTTGGTTGATTTTGGTCTGGTTTCGTACAACTAGGCTACAAGCCCTTCGCTTTATATACATAACTATGTGTTACTGTTTACATATGTTGCATGATTATAAGAACATGGTACATAACTTTTTCAGTTTGTTTTCGGTTAACGATCCAACTATTGCACAACCCTAGACACTGTTAGTGTTGTGGAAGGGCTTCACATCCTCCCTTCTATGCCCCACACCGTATAATCTAAGGGATCGTTTGGTTTGTAGAATCCTTTGGAATTGAGATAAATTGGAATTAACTTCCTTGATATTTAATGTTTGGTTACAACATTATGAAATTGTAATTTGAATGTATTCCGCCATTTATTGAAATTTAAAATCCTTTTCTACCCCAATGGAATGTTAGCCAATTACCAAAAATAACATATATTTTATCCATTCATCCTTTAATTCATCTTTTTTATTTTAACAATCAACTTCATTAAAACCATAGTTGTCAAAGCGCCTAGGCGCACTCAAGGCGCATAGGCCGAGCCCAGAGCCTAGGCGCATAAAAAACGACGGCTTTTTATAATTAAACGCATAGTATAAAATATATTTTTTAGGGATTCTAGAGATGTTTTAGGCTTGTTTAGGGCTACTTTAGGATGTTTTAGGGTTGTTTAGAACTTGTTCATGACTCATTTAGGATGTTTTAGAGGTTTATGCAACTTTTAGCCTGAATTTGGCCGGAAATCAGCCCTGATAGTGCGCCTCAGTTCCTAGGCGCGCTCCTCACAGGGCGCAACGCACTTGGTGCGCCTCGAGCCTAGGCGCGCCTAGGCGCTCGCCTAGGCGTGCTTTTGACAACTATGATTAAAACACAAGGAACGGTCCGCAAAACACAAACCGAGGCTACAACCGACTACAACGAGTACATTGGGTTTTTACACCATTCAATCCAATCAAGACTATTACAATCGATGTGACACCCGGCAAACTCATGGTAACATTTTTTAACATATAAGTCTACCTTAGTGAAAACATTCATTTAACATACTTAACGGGGTTACGTTATGTATTGTCTAGGTTTCAATGATTCGAAGGATCATTGGGGTCACCTTTTTGCACACACACGAGTCTTGAGTCCCGTTGTTGGTGAACTTACATAATTGGATAGGATGATAAACGTGAACCGCTTCGTATATGATGAGTAACGTGTGAATACGTGTTTAAGTGATGCTTATATGGTTCTACATGATTGTATATGCTTAAGATATATTAGGATTGCATGTTCATGTGTTAGGATGTGTTAAAACACGTTTAAACGACAAAACTGGAAATTTGGGAAAATGGGAAACCTAGTTCGACCCAGAGGAGATTCGAACCACGCATGGATGCTCTCATTCGACCTCTGTAAAGGGTCAAATGAAACTTAAGTATAAATACTACACTTTGCAACTTTTCATCATTTCACAAACCCTAGCGCCTCTAAACACTCTCTCTCGACTCTAATCACTGAGGAAGGAGTTTCTGAACTTGTTTTGCATAATCTAACCTAAAACCATCTTCTATATCACAAACAAGAGAAGATTCAAGGTGTGTTCTTGATCTAAAACCATTTTCATTCATTTTGATTCGTTTTTATCAAACCCTAAGTGTCCAGATCTGATTCAAACATGTTTTCATGGATAAAAACCTTTCTAACATCTTCCTAAACAAAACCTTTTCATTAACAATGAGTTTTCATGCAAAATACATGTGTTAACGATGTTAATTGATGTGTCATGAACTTGTATGGAATTGATTGATGATTTACTGCTGTGGAGATGTTATAACAATGATCTAGGACTGTTGTTGATGATGATTTATGATTTAGATGGGTTATAATTGATTATTGATGATGTTTTGCTCATTTTGGGGATTTTGTGTTAGATCTAGGACTTGTTCATGATGTTATTGATAATGATATGATTAGGGATTTTCTTGCACATGATAATCTGAGCATATTGAGCTAATTGATATGCGAATTTGATAAGTTTCCATATCGGGTAAAGATTGCATGCGTATGATGTGACGTTTCCATAATTTGCTATTTTGGGTAACTTGTTAAACGAACTGATTTCGAGGTAAAATTGGTAAGGATTTGTGGGGATAGATTAATGATAGTGGACTGCTGTGATTCGTGATGTTTCGTGACGTTTTCGGACTGTTTAGATGCGATTTGGTGCGTTTAGGAGGTTTTGCAGGGCAGAGGTCGAACCAGAAATTGATTCGACCTGTCGTGGGGATGAACCAGTAACTTTGAGGTCGAATGAACACTTTTTGAAGTCGAATGAACTTAGTTGAGGTAGAATGAAAACCTTAAAGGTCGAATGAACATGATTTAGGTCGAATTAACATGTGTTAGGTCGAATGAACTTGTATATTGGTCGAATAAACTTCACATGGGTCGAACCAAGGTTGTATGGGTCAAGCCAGGACCCATTAGGGTCGAACCAATACAGAAAACTCCTGATTCGACCTTACGACTTCATACGTGTGATTTTTGATGCAAACTAAGTGTTTTATGCATGATTCTTGTGTGTTAACTATATGTACTTGATCAAATAGTGTAACGGGTCACCAACGGGATGTCGGGTCTGTCTGGTGTGTCGGGTTAACGGTAAAACACATTTTCAAACATACGTAGTCACAATCTGGACAATCGAGGGCTAGTTAACCTATGGGTTAATAGTCGAAACACTTACGCAAACATTATGATAGGTCGTCGGTAGTTGGGACTATCAGTTCGTGTCGGGATCTTTATTAACTTGAAGACGCAACCTAAGGTGAGTTTCATGGCCCCTCTTTCTGTGTTTACGTTTTCGGGGGAGAAACATGCTACGTACTCATTTTATGCTAATCTTGTTATGCTAGTGTTACTTTGTGTTCTTACTATACGATAGTTCAGTTTTCCGTTGGACGGCAGTTCAGTTAGCCATGGTTCGGTAGTTCGGTTAGCTGGGCTCGGCCGTTCAGTTCACCGGGGGTTCGGTAGTTCAGTTATGCCTGGGTTGGCAGTTCTGTTGCACACAAGTGTCATGCACTTGGTATCGTATGAGTGGTTTCATATGCCTGGGTTGGCATCCTTTTAGCATAACGGTAACTTTTGGAAACCTGCGGTAACTTTTGGAGACTTTGGAAACTTTTGGAAACTCTTGAAAACTTAAGTAACATTTAGAAACTCTTGGAAACTTTTGGATGAAACCTTTAAACTGGTGGAAACCTTTGGGAAACTTTTGGAAACACTTTTGGAAACGATTTACTTAAAAACCTATGAACTCACCAGCATTTTGTGCTGAAGTTTTTAGCATGTTTTTTCAGGTCGCTAAGGTAACAGCTATTGATAGGCGCACGGTGTCACACGACGTCTAGGATTTCACTTGCATGGTTTTGAACATTATCAGACTCATAACTTTTACTTTTCGAGTTGTAAAGACGTTTTATGTTTCCGCTGTTGTGGTTACATTTTGAGAACTTAATGAATGGTTTACGTCGTTTTCATATCATATAGTTGTCGTTTATTGTGACTGTTGACTTGGATCCTGGTGTGTCACGCGCATCGCGGTAAAAACCCGCATGTGGAATTTGAGGGTGTGACAACCGAACCTATGTTTAAACCAAAAATATGCACTCGATTTTATTTTATAAACAATCTCCATAGGTTTGAAGTTTCTCTGATTGAAGACTTTTTCGTTGCGAGCCGTCCAAATAGCCACAATGATAATCCCTGCACAATCCGTTTTCGTTGTTTCCCTCCGCCCGCTCTTTTGTAAAGAACGAGTAAGTCTCAAACATCGAATGCGTAGATAGGAGGAAGATTGCACCACGACCCAATTCTCGACCAAACTTCCATGACTAATGTGTAGGCTGTAAAGATATGGGTCACCGAATCAGCCCCTTTTTCGCATAAAATACAATCTATATTTTCAAATTGGACATTTCTTTTCTCCAACTCGAATTTAGTTGAAAGTCGATGCATCTTCGCACGCCAGGCGTTTATATTACAAGGAACCCAATGAATCCTTTAATTCATCTAATTCCATTTATAAATGTACACACCAAACAAAATACAAATTTTGATTGGAATTAATTCCAATTCCATTAAAATCCAATTCCTTTTGAGATGCTAATCCCTTCTAATGTAATTCCATTAAAATCCAATTGCTTTAGTTCATCTAATTTCATTTATACATTTATGTCTAATAAAAATTAATATTGACGTATATAATGGAAAAACATATCAGACTCCCTTTATGGCCTTCATTAAGATCTCCACCAAACAATTTTACCATAACTAGAAGTGGTGAGGTTGTTAATGGGTCAATATGTGTAGATTTTGTTTCAAGTGTGCCGAACACTTTGCGTCAGCTTTTTTTTTAAACGGCAAAACGAAACTTTATTAAAAAGCTAGCAAGAGGCTAGAAAAAAAAGTCCGAGAAAACAAAGCCCGAAAGAAAAAACCAAACACAAAAATCCGAAAAACAATCTAAACAAGGCTATCCCATCTTCGCCGTATCAAACATGCACCAAGAGTCCCAAGTCATATCCGCAAATTTCCCACGATTTACGATCCACAAATAGCTCATCCCTTTTATTTCTTCCAAAAGTCTTCGTCCCGATACCTGTTTCTGATTAAAAATGAAGTCGTTTCTAGCACGCCATATACTCCAAAACGTCGTGTGAACAACGCCACATAAAGCCTTCCTTGGTCGCTTTCCTTCCTTGGCCGTTCGGTGAATTGATAGTAGATCCCGGACATGAAAGGCAAAAACATTAGGAACATTACACCGCGCAAAAACCGCCTGCCACACATCTAAAAACACTGGACATCCTGTAAACAAATGTTCGGTTGACTCTACAACCAGATCACAAAACCTGCAAAGCTGCGTATCCAACTGAATATGACATTTAGCTAAGGCTTCCGCATGGTGCAACACGTTGAACCATGAGATGAATTAACGTCCTCTAAAATTATCAATACAATAACTAGAAATGTGCTCACGCACTTCTAACATTTTAATATTTAATATATAACTAGAAATGTGCTCACGAATGGTGCAACACGTTTAACCATGAGATGAATTAACGTCCTTAAAAGTTATCAATACAATAAAGCAGTGTTGCAACACTGCTTTATTCTATTGATAACACACATTAAACCATGAGATGAATTAACACCTTCGAAAGTTATCAATTAAATAAAGCAATTAACTTCCTCAAAAGCTATTTATTTATTTTACATCTGGAATTATTTTAAAGGTATTAAAAATATTTTGGTTTTCTTCAAGATAATGATTTTAACAAGATGAACAGAAATAGCAAGAAATGTCAAGTGCTCAGGACTAGGCCTGTAAACGAACCGAACGAACACGAACACAGGCGTGTTCGTGTTTGTTCATTTAACTTTAACCGAACACGAACACGAACACGAACACATAATCGAACACATTTTTGTGTTCGTGTTTGTTCATTAAGAAATTTGTCGTGTTCGTGTTCGTTTATGTTCATTCATTTAAAACCTAAACGAACAGTTCATGAACATAAACGAACATTAATGAACACAAAAAAAACACAAGTTTAATAATGATTCATCACAATTCAACCAAGTCTAATACATCACAATGCAACCAAAACAAAATCTAAATTAGTAGGGCTGTGGAGTGTGGAGAAAAAGGGAGGTGAGGCTGTGAAATGTGAAGAGAGGCTGATATGATTAGAATGTTAGGGTTAGGATTAAATTTTAGAACATATCAAGTATATTGTATATAATATAATATGAATTAAGGTTACTTAATAAAAGGGAAATAAATAATAAAAATAAAGTAAAGTTTAATTAAACGAACATAAACGAACAAAAATAAACGAACATAAACGAACATAAATGAACGAACATAAACGAACGTTCATGAACATAAATGAACGAACAAAACATGTGTTCATGTTCGTTCGTTTAATTAAACGAACAAAAAATTGTGTTCGTGTTCGTTCATTTATCTAAATAAACGAACATAAACGAACTTCCCGCCGAACAGTTCATGAACATTCGGTTCGTTTACAGGCCTACTCAGGACTATTTTGGCATTTTAATCTAAAAATAATAATTCATGAGGCCTTTTACATTCATAAATACTCCCTTTTTGGCGATATTTTATTTACTCTTCATATTTACGCACCCTGACACATTCATATGAGGCGTATGGTATCACACATCCCATATAACTTTCACTTTATTGACTTTTGTGCCAGCAATCATTGGATGTCAGATCAACCAACCTATATGCCCCATATGACACTATACGACCCATATGTTATGTCTGGATTTTTTTTAGAAGAAACTATGGTTTTTCTTGGTTGGTATGTTACGAGTTATACTTTGTAAAAAAAACGTTACAAATTACTTTTTAACGACATACAAGGTTGACTACATTTAATGCTAAGTTAAAGTAGCTTTCAGAGACGTGAGAATCGTTGTAGCTGTCATCGATGTCGCCACTTTAAATTTGGTGATCAAAAGGTAAGTTTTCGGATGATATTTCTTGAGTTTGAATAAAACTTAGAAGAACAGACGGGTATTCATCAATGAAATACTACCACCATATGGGGCGTATGGCTACATACTCCACGTATGGGTACAATGTCACTTCCCAAGCAACACGGGTTTTTGTCGACGTAACAAGCCAAAAAGGGCCTATACGTCGCGTATGGTATCATAAGAGGCGTATACAGGTACGAGGTCACATATCTGACATAAAAAGTTGTGCCGATATGCCTCGTATGAGGTCATATGAGGCATATGACCTACATATGGGGCGTATGGTGTCACAAGAGGCGTATACAAGTACGAGGTGACATCTCTAACCTAAAAAGTTGTGCCTGGTACTTCTATATGCCTAGTATGAGGTCATATGAGGCATATGACCTACATATGGAGCGTATGGTGTCACAGAAGGCGTATACAGGTACGAGGTAACATGTCTGACCTAAAAAGTTGTGCCTAGTACTTCTATATGCCTCGTATGAGGTCATATGAGACATATGACCTACATATGGGGCATATGGTGTCACAGGAGGCATATACAGGTACAAAGTGAGATCTTTGACCTAAAAAGTTGTGCCTAGTACTTCTATATGCCTCATATGAGGTCATATGAGGCGTATATAAAAGCATATAGGACGTATGGTATCATACGCCCCATATAGACCCTTTCTGACCACACAGATTCCAAGGTTGACTACATTTAATGCTAAGTTAAAGTATATGGGGCGTATGGTTCCATACGCCCCATATAGAGGGTGTGTAGATAAAAATGGGGGTTGTGTAGTTACCATGACCCATTTTATTTTACCGGAATTGACCAGCCCCTGACAAAATTTATTAGCGCTCACCTTGGTGTTCAAGTTTTAGAGGGGTTTGAGAACCAACCACCTCTACAGATGCGGACCATTTTACAGATAATCTCATACCACCCACAACAAAGATCATTCTAATAAATCATATGTGTTCACCATCATCTGTTTTATGTTGCGATTATGGTTACACCATTAGAACGCTTGCATATCTATTTCTCTCATCGTTTTCTTCCCCATTCTAACCGGTTCTTTAACTTTTCTTTGTTTCGTTTCGTCTCTGTTCATTCAAACCCACCAAAATTTGTACTTAACCCAAAACAACCAATAAGCTTAAATTAAAAGTCCAAATAAACCCTTAACTTGGTCTCTTGGTCATTACTGCCCTTTCTACATCTCATTACCAGTGGTGGTACTCCATGTAAACATCAAAAGACCTGTAAAATTCTTCAAAAAATATTATTAACTTTCTAACAAAATGGCTTAGGAGGTTTTATGCACTAAAACACTTTAGGCAAGTTTCGAACCAACACGTGTGTGCTAGAACTTAAGATAAATACCGAAAACTGTGCGTCTAGAAACCCATGAGGGTTTGATTTAAGATTTGATTTACCTTTGGACGTTAGTTTCAGGAACCTAGCACGGTCCTAGAGCGAGCCAGCATCAGGTACCATCTATTTTATAATGCTGACTTTTTAAAGAAATCAACTTACTGGCCAGCATGCTGCCAGCATGTCAGTTTCAACCAAGCGGTCTCAATTAATCTACAGACTATACGCACAGCATCAACAGATCATCATCATCATCATCATCATCACACAGCCTCAGTCTACCTTTTCTCCATCATAACTATAAAAATCCAGCATTAAATGAACAGTAAGATGAATTCCAGTCAAAAGACGTGACCAACAAAACATCCACAAATCACCATATGAAATTACTGGTTTATACTAAGCAACCTACAAATTGCTAACTTCAAGAGATGTCTCTCAATAACATGCAAGATGGAAATATGTGAGATCACTTCAGAATCCATTCCAGCTCATGTGAAGGGCAGGCAGTCACTCCTGCACAAAATTAAGATAATGATAATTAAGCACTGGTATATAGATGATGAGATGGCTGGTTTGGGTAATAGTATCATGCGGTCCAGCTGAGCTGCAAAAGCTTTTGGTCCGTTTTCTAATCAACTTTTATAAATACCACAATAATATATGCTTCCAAGCAATAATCATTTAGGAGGCCTGTGCATTAAAAATAGACCGTTAAGCAACTTTTAATCAGTTGGACCTATATATGATCATTTCCCCTTTTAACTAATTTTTTTAGTTTTGACTCCTTTCACCAGTTCAAAATAAAACGCAAAACAGATTGACCCACTCATATGTAAATGTGTAAATATTACCACTTTTACTTCGAAAAGCAGAATTATAAATTTCTTGGCTCAGAAACGCACCTCGTAAGGACTATGTGGTGATGGGCTGCGACTAGCGGGGCTTCTATCCCTGCGTGGTGATAAGCTTCTTCGAGGAACAGGACTGCGTGCCAACATAAAAGTAACTCATAACTCAGATTACTTTATGATGGGTCAAATATCACGTATCCAAGTACAACAGTGGCAATTTTGACTCTCATAAGTTATGATGTTCAATTCAGATTACTTTAATCTAAATGGGTTACTGGGACAAACATGTAAAGTTATAATACATTACTTTTTGAATAAAGTTCTGTAATCCAAATTGACACCAACTAGGCAACTAGTCATAAAATAATCAAAAAAATTGCACAGACAGCGTGTCAGGACTCAGGTAAACCCAAGCCCCTTTGGCCCGTACCATATAATACACCCCAAACCTGCCCATTTTGTCACCTCTACTTGGATAAATTGCAAACCTTTCAATGGACCGACTTCTCCTCCGACGCTCATCATCATAACGGGCCCTTCCATGGGCTCTATCATAATCTGGACTATAGCTACGACTCCTGCTTCGATGGCGATAACCTCGATCCCTGCCATACCTAGTCCTGCTCCTGCTGCGACTTCTCCTTCTATTACCACTGTCCCGATAATCATCACGATGTCTGGAGCTGAAAATTACATCAGAAGAAACTTTAAATCAAAGCATAGAAAATGCTAGCAATTAAACAGAAAAAAAAATGAAACGTCTTTTCAGTTTGTGACTATTGAGATAACATGTCATTTAATAACTTGAACATGAAAGATTAAAAGAAGAAACCATGTTCCCATCTGTTCTGATAAAGCAAATATAACAAGATATGATGTAATACTAGCATACTACTGCAATAGCAGCATTAATATGACAAAAAAACATCCCTTGTGATTCTTTTCACATCGATGTTTTATGCAACATCACAAGGTAATGAGGTATAACCATCTATGCCTAACGATGTTCTTCATATTAAAAAAAAGAGAGAACCTTCGTCGAGGACTACGACTTCTTGACCTGCCACTGTCCCTTGGTGACTTCTCAATGATCCTTCCTTTATGACTGCAAACATGTGGGCAACATTGCGAACAAAATCAACTAATCAAGACAAAAGTGCAACAGCTTTTAACCAAATGGTAATTACAATACAGTAGGCCTGTGTAGTTTATAGAGCAAACAAAGCTTGTAAACTACACCAAAAAAAACCTACTTAAAAGTTCAAACTTACATTCTTTCTGCATTGGGTCCATATTTTGCAAACTGTACAGTAATTTCTCGACCATCCACTTCTCTTCCTGATAAGAATATCCACATAAGAAAACAAGCTACTTCAGTATATACCATAAAATGCATAAGACCAAATATAGAACATAATTATTACCATCCAGCCTATCCACTGCCTTCTGTGCTTCATCTTCATACTTGTAACGTGCAAATGCAAATCCGCGTGACTCACCAGTCCTGATGCAAATAAAACACGATCCAAGAGATGAGAAACGCAAAATTAAATAGTTCTCTAAATAGCTACATATCCTATATCATATTCTAAACTATCCGCATACTCGTAACGCATAAACGCAAATCCGACCGAATCATCAGTCCTGATGCAAATAAAACACGATCCAACAAGAATGTAAAACACAAAACCTAAACAGTTCTCTAAATAGCTACATACACTGATACACTAAATCGTATTCCAAACTAAACGCAAATCTGACCGAATTACCAGTTCTAGTGCCCAAATAAATCACGATCTAACAAGATGCAAAACACAAAAACTAAACAATTTCTCAAATCTGCATCCAGGCAAGCTACATAACTAAATCATATTCCAAACTATCCGCATACTAGTAACGAAATTCGACCCAAATCAACAGTCCTAATTCAAACAAATCATGATCCAGCGATACATAAAACACAAAACTAAACGATTCTCCAAATCTAAAACAAGGCAAGCTACATATAGTTTAAATACTAGTACTAAATTGAACAGAAACTGTTATTAACAATTATCGTTACAGTTCTAGGGTTCGTACGGAAGCCAAAATTCGATCTACGTTATTATCATTCCATAAACAAAACTCACAGCAAAATCAACGAGATATAAACAAAACAAACACACCTTCGATCCTTAGGAATAAAAATATCAATAACTTTTCCGTACTTATCAAATAACGGATACAGATCATCCGCCGTCGTACCTACACACACACACATACATAATATTAATATTATATAACCAATTTAAACGCCGATCAACTGACTTTTTATAAAAATATTAATAACTTACGGAAGCTGATATTGAGGATGAGGAGAGAGTAGGTGTCTGAAATGTCGGGTGGACCTGATCGGCCGAAGTGTGACATTGTTTGGATCGTAGAAGAATAATCTGGAGGAGATTTGTTTGGTTGATGAGATTATATGAAGTGTTTGGAGGTTTACTAGGGATTAGGGTTCGTGAGGAATGTTTGTTGGAGATTATTATTATTATTCATGTCATTTTGGAAGAAGGTTCCGGAAGATCTCGTATCGAATTAAAATGGGAGTGTACATAAGTAACGCCAAGTGTATTTTTACCTGATTTTTTTATTAACCTTAGACCATGTGTTAGACCCCGTAGTGGGGCGTTACTTGTCAAAAAAATTTAAAAATAGTGTCCCCCCATACTGAAACATGAGGGCGCTATATGTCAAAATTTGGGAGGGGCTTTATAAAAATAACGCCAAACAAATAATGCAACCCCCAATTACATTGTGACACGTGGCGTTGGCAGCAAAAAAAGGTCAAAAATTTTTGACCGTTGGTTTTTTATTTTTTGAACGGTAAACTTTGATTTTTTTGAAGTTTATATATATACACACACAATACACATACAACACAACACAACCACAAAATAACTAAAAACCACACTACAAACCAGCTATGAGTGGACGATTTCCTAATGATCTTGCCGAGTCATCGAATCTCCTGCGATACGCTCGCCGGAGACGTCGTGCACCGGTGTTTTCTTCTCCTCACCCTCCTCCTCAACAAGTGTTTTTTTCTCCACCCACTCCTCCCCAACAACAGTTTTTTTCTCCTCCTCCTCCCCAACAACAATTTTTTTCTCCTCCTCCTCCACGTGTTTCCAACCTCGTCCCCGTCATTCCTCCACTCCCTAGATACACTCCCACACACCCTGATGCTGATTTCACTGCAGAGGAGATTGTGGGGGCCGTAGATTACGTTATGGCTGAGAGAGGATTGGGGCGTCTACAGTTTGTGGAGACCCAACCGAACCTCACCCCAACCCCTCCTGACCGAGAGGAGGACCAGGAAGCTTTAAGGGATGCGATAGAAGAGGAGCGAAACAATTTTTCCCCTCCTCATGAGTACTGCTGCATCCCCTCGGATGTGAGGTCCGACGGTCGCGATAGCGATTGTTCCGTGTCCCCGCCGTACTACACACTCATGGACTGGGACAATTACTCTCCATAAGGGAGAAAATTAGGATTAATTATTTAATGTTTAAATAAGTAATTTAAGATTATCTACTGTTTAAATTAATATTAGTTGTAATTTTTTTTTAATATTAGTTGTAATTTTTTTATATTTATTTTTCTTTTATTTTAATTATTTTGAGTTAAAAGATTAAAAAAATAATAAAAAATCAACCAATCAGAAACATGGGCTTTATAAATAAAGCCCCTACCACTACACCCCTTTTTCAGTTTCTCTCTCCATGTTGACTCAGCAGCCACGTGGACCAATCAGGAAGGGGGCTTTATAAATAAAGCCCCTCACTACACATGGTCTTACGGTTTGATATATTTTTTTTAATCGCATAAGTTTTTACTCACTTTTTTTTTCATGTTTGTGTATTATGGTTTACTAAGTTTTTATATTTACTACTCATTAAAATATAAGAATTTTTTTTAAAAAAAAAAAACACATCTGATTGGTTGATGAGAATAGGGTCGCCATGGTGCGGTGTTTAACGTGGATGGCCAAATACACTAGAGAAAGTTTACGGTACAAAGTACAGTTTGGTACAAAGTGTAAGAAGCAATAATATTATGCCACGTGGATGACAGATTTTTTGGGAACCTTCCATCTAATTCTGCAGTCAAAGGGTATGTTGCTACAATAAATATAGGTCCAACGTTAGTACATAGTCAGAGGAATGATAAAAGGGTTGAAGGGTTTTGTTTTGCCTAACGCAGGTCGTGGTGTCCCTCTACGTTGCTAAATGTAGAAGGAGGTTCAAGAGTTTTATGTTTTGAGTGATACTCAAAGCCAGAATGTCGGTTGTAAGCTAAGGTGGGATGTTGTGTGATAAATAAAATCTTTCACCCGTGAGTGTCAAAGAGAATAGAAGAGTGTGTAAGTGAGAATGTAAGATGGTGTGATCATATCACTGATGAAGTGATCTGATTTATAGGAAAAGCATCTTCTTCTTTGAGTAACCATAAACTCTTGATCCATGCAGCAACTTAGGGACTTGCCACTTTTAGCCGATGAGGGCTTTGGACCTGCGGCCCGTGTGTTGCAGTGTCTCCACATGCAGAGTGTGGACAGCTGGGGACTTTGACCGAGAAATGTGATGACAAGACAGGTCATCTGTTTTTGTTCTTTATGCTCAGTGCTTTATCAGCTTTGGAACGTTTTTACCTTTCAACCTTTTCAAGCAGGATTGTGCAATGTTATTAATTTATTTTGCTTTAGGCTACCCACATCATCAGGGTATTATAGACTTTTTCACATCTCTGTAATCACGTTGCAATCGTTTTATCAAAAATAGCTGCATGATCACTTTCAAATTTAAAAACTGACTACTACGTTTAATCATTATGCGAAGTCAAAAATCCATATTACACTTCGTAATTCTACATTAATAATTGAATATTCATCTAACATGTTTGGTAAATAACATTTGTGTTATTGTTCTTCCGTTGATCACTATCATATTGTTGTTATATTGAACTTAATTATATCTAATTTTGCAGATCTTAATGAAATCCAGATGTTAACGTCAATGTAGATGGAGATTTTGAATGTAACGTTAATTTTATGTATTCGACTATGTCGAATTGTTGATATATGATTCACTGTTGTATTGGTTTTAGATATTGTTCCTGAGGATCCAAATCATGAAGGCGATTTGAATTCGAACAGTGATTTTAACTTCATCGAAGAACACAGAAAACTTCAAGATTAGTTATACAGTGATCTGACTACGTATATAAACATACAATTTGCGTTTTTAAATCATTTTGAAATCTCAATGGAGGCACAAAGGTTTAACCATAGGAAGAACGATCATGATTCTAGGCACATTACCCCTTATCTTTGGTCTAGGAATCCACTTGAGGAGCAAGCAGCCATGATTTTCACACGTACCATATTTTTTGACATTAAAGAAGAGACAGATGCTACCAATACAAAGAAACATGGTGATTTTTTGAAGATTTTTGTTGAAGATCCTAAGGCGTATGGAAAAGGGTTTTACAGGTAATTTTTTCAGTATTTGCGTCAAAATCTAGAAGTTGCGTATTAACAGACACTGTTTGCGTTTTAACAAAACACGGGTTCGTTCAAGATGTATGTTATTGACTGTGAAGGGGCAATCGGTACGTGCACTTGCAAAACATTTTCTTTGTATTCAAGTCGTATCACAAAATACTTGCGCACATGTTATCTGAGAAAATACTAAGAACTCATCCCTGTTGGCTGCCGGTTGTGCATCCCAACTCGACTTTGATTATTCTAGGATTGATTATGAGTGTTCTTTGTATTTCTATCTTTTAGGTTTATTTATTAATTTTAATTTGTAATTTTTAGGTTTTTTAATGTACCTTTTTTAAAATTTAATGAAAATGCATTTTTTCTTTATTTAAATTTCATATTTAATTTTATAAAAAAACTTGGTTTTTGTTTAATTTTATATTTAATAAAAAAATAGACGGTAATGATTTACTGATAAAAGTGGTTTAGTGATTTAGTGATGGTGCTGCTAGTGATTTAGTAATTGTATGATGAAATGTGAAGAAATGACATGGTTATTTGTTATTGAGATTTAGTGATGGGTGTGATGGCTCCCAACCACCTTTAGAATCAAGGAGGAATGAGGCACATTCGGGTATCTCAAATCGTGTATGTACCTAAATCGGTAATACCCCTTCTACCATATATGGGTATCTTAAATCGAGTAGCGAGTCCGGGTGGTAGATACCGATAAGTAAGATGTGTAGGTAGGAGAGGTAGAGAGAAAGCAATCTAAAAGGGTGGAGTCGATGGTTCAATGTAGTATTGCCACATATTAAGTTGTTTTAGGTTAGTTTAGGTAAAAGCGAGTCGACAATACATGGTTGGTGGAATTTAAGATAGTTTGGGGTTGCACCCCTTCCTCCCTTACAAGGTTAATACATATCCTCATATTAAGGGGGACAGGGTGTTCTCAAGTATGGCAATCGAGTACCCAGTACCTGATCAATAACACTGCCACCGACGATTCTGGTAGGGGTACTCGAGTAGGGGTCGCGGGTGGTTGTTGCTAGTAAGTATGTATGTGTAACGGCTACATTTTATAATATAAAATCCAATTAAACAAAAAAAAAAATAGCAAGCCATGTCTGAATAATAATACCAACGGTGATCATTTCATATTATTTGTCAGTACCGTATGTGAGTAAATAGTATTCCATATTCCGCATGGTACTCTTGAAGGGCCTCGTTAATCGCTACTAACTCGATTACGTCATCACCACATTGCATCACATTGTTGAACAATTAGCTAAAGATGGCAAAGCACATTGTCGGATCCGTCCACTTCGACATAATTTTGTTGGCCTTGCGATTCATTTTACCGGCAGCCTGACACGTTGTCAGAAGTCATTAATCACTGCCCACCAAAATGGCACGTTCTCTTTTTTTAATTTTTAATTACATTTTCATGTTTCTCAACGCTCATTTCTACAACAACATAACACTTTTATGATTTTCATTACACCATCACAAAAGTACTTTTATTTACATTTCGATGCTCAGAACCGTGCTGACACAACTAGGGCTACAAATGAACCGAACGAACACGAACAAGGCCTTGTTCGTGTTCGTGTTCGTTTGTTAAGAAAATTATGTGTTCACGAACAGTTCATGAACACTTACCAAACGAGATTTTCTGTTCGTGTTCGTTTGTTAATAAAACACTCATGTTCGTGTTCGTTTGTTAATTTTGTTCATGAACGCACACAAACACAAACAGACATTAATGAACACAAACAATTGTTCATGAACGGAAACAAACACAAATGGACATATATTACTTTTTAATAACATCGAATTTACATACATTAAGACATTAGCTAAATCCACCCAAAATATAACCTAATTGTCCAAACATACTTGGTACTAGAGATGGGTATTGGAGGTAGTCGTGTACAAAGCGGTTTTTTTCCCAACCCGGACCGGTTTTAAAACCGATTCGTTTTTTTAGCTAGCAAAACCGGTTTTTCCGGTTTTTTTTGAAAAACCGATCCGGTTTTCAAACCGGTTTTTATTGTCGAGGGGGCACCATCTATCCAGACCGATTAGAACCGGGTCTTGGACCGGTTTGAAAAAAAAACCGATTTTAAAAAACCTGTATAAAACCCGGAAAAAAAAAACCGGTTCGGGTTGTTGAGAAGGTAGATGAATAATGCAAGATTATTAGAGATTAGAGAGTGATTTGTGAGAAAGTAGATGAATAATGCAAGATTAGAGAGTGTTTTTGATGGTGTGATTGATCCTAAACATTAAAGGGTATTTATACTATGGTTGTGGGTCAAAAAATACCAAAAAAAAAAAAAAAAAAAACGGCTCCTTTGGCTCTCCCAACGGTCATATGACCGTTCCTTAACGTTCGAAAACCGGTTTTTAAACCGGGTTGTAAACCGGTTTTTTTTATCGGGTTATGCAAGAACCGGTTTTGAAATCGGTTTTTTATCCCACCGGTTTTTTAATCGGTTTCAAATCGTTTTTTTCTTTTAAACCGGTTGCCCACCCGGTCTAATACCCAAAGACCCAAATCTATACAAAACCGGTGATGTGGGTCGGTTTGGAACCGGATTGTAAAAAAACCGGTTTTTGCCTAACCGGTTTTCCGGTTTGAATTTCGGATCGAGTCTAGAAACCGGTTTTTTTGCCCATGCCTAATTGGAGGTGGAGGGCATTAACACTGAAAGGTGGAAACATATATTGGATACAAAAGTTAGGTTTATTGATCTCATATAGTCATATATTTACCTCATGAATATTATTTATTTTGGTAAAATAAATAAAAATAAAAGAATATAAAAAATGTATAAAAATTAAAAACCTTAATAAACTATTGAACACAAACGAACACGTTAACGAACGTTCACGAACATAAACGAACGAACGTGACCTCTGTTCATGTTCGTTTGTTTAACTAAACGAACAAAATTTTTTGTTCATGTTCGTTCATTTATTAAACGAACGAACACAAATGAACTTACCGCCAAACGGTTCATGAGCCGTTCGCCGAAAGTTTAGTTCGTTTGTAGCCCTAGACATAACACTTGAGGTATATCGTACTAGTAGTCTAGTACTCTAGTATAAAGCACAAGCCAACATTCACCTCGTCCAAAATCCAAAGTAGTTACTAGTCAGTGGGTTGGTTGTAAACTTGACCTATTTGGTCGGGTCAAAAACCAATCCTTATCATCCAAAAGTTATTTTATTTGCAGTCAACATTGTGTTGTATCACTCATTCTCTATGTAATCTACCCAATTCAACCTCTCCACCAACATTATCATCACATCATCATCTGGGTAACTCACCCTAATTCTCTACAATATTTGTTTCAATTTTCAGTTTTTTTGGTCCTATTATTTATCTTATCCTGATTAATTATTGTATCAGTTAAAGATTCTTTTGTGGTATATACGGATCTGATAATATTATTGTGTAATTTAGGTTCATGTTGATAACTTATACTAATTTCTCGACCCCGTAGCTTTGTCTTTTAGTAGAATTTGTTTTTGCTATTCAAAAGGGTTGCGGCCCAACTTGTTTCCCGATTACCTGCCGCTTGTTTTTAATTGATTGTTTTGGCATTAAGTTAAGAAATTATGATTATGGGTTTTAAAAATAAATGTATGGATGAATTGTGTGTTATTATTATTATTATTATTGTTGTTATACTTTTTTTTTTTTTTGAATTTTGTACAGAAATTATTGTTGTTTGTAAAGTGAGTAAATTTTAGTGTATTGATTTTGTATTTTAGAATATTATGGACACAAGCAGGTATGGGACTAAAGTAATGAACTTGAACACATTGTGTTGTTTTCTGCTAATTACGATACCTATTGTGTGGAAGGAAATGGATTTTCGAGGAATGATATTGTTGTTATCCGAATCCGTCGGAGCGTGTGTGTATGTTATTGTTCATGATGGGTGAGACTTGATTAGGTGATGTATTTAGTGTTTGTTTTATCTCAAATCAACTTTTTCTTTATACGTCTTACTTGTTGTGCTGGTAACATGTTGCTGCGAATGGTTAAGTTCATTAGGTTTGGGAATCTTAGTGCCAGATGTTTGTTTTAAGGTCACATGCAAGGAAATGTTCTTCGGTTTGATGTGGTAGAAGAATCTGAATTGTTATATTATTCTTTAAATAATGCGCTTAGGGCTGATACACTTGTGGCTTTGTGGGTGATAGAACTTATACCAATCCTTGTACAAGGGCTTACAACAGAAAGTAAATTCCTTTCTTTTATGCGGTCGTTACTTTATGAAAGAAAAGGCTATTGGACAAGGATGGTATGTAATAATGATAATCTAGTGTTCATTTCTTATATGTTATCTACTGTTATCCCATTTTGGGAAGTAAATTCGGAAGGAAATTGCGCAAATATTATATTTTCTGAAACGCTTGGAGAAGGGAATTTGACTTTATCTATCATTTCTGTCATATTGGACCACTCCCGTCATATTCAAGAACAAAGATACATGATCATGGATCATTCTCGATCGCTTTCATCCTTTTGCTAACTATTTTGTAGCATTAGATGATTATGATCCCCATTTTTCCTTCTTTCTGTCTGATATTCCTTTAGATCTTCTCTTGATAAAGCTTCTCGCCTGCGGGTTCCGTATACCGTATACACTCTGTTTGGCAAGGATTATGCATTGTTTTTCAACCTGAGTTACTTTAAGCATTTCTACTTTCGGGATTACTTTATTTAGAGATTGGCAAGGTGAATAAAGTATGCTATATGTTAGCTGGTACTTAGCTCTAGTCATAATCCTTCGTTAGGCATAGAAATGTCGCCCTCGTTAGTCTTTTCATGTTCTTGAACCATAGATACTTCAAGCTTAAACCTTGCCGGGCCTCTTCTTCACCTTCTGTTGGGTATTTGAGATTTTGAGTATTTCCTGAGTTCGAGTGAATAATTAAAATGATAATAATGTGGTCTTATTCTACTTCTAATTATGTGTGATAGCGGTATTAGGCATATATGTGTTACTCTTTATCACTTATGTAAAGGAGATGCGTGGAACATTAGATAACCAGCAAAGTGCTTTAGTAATAATTGTCAAGTTGTTATAGGAATCTTTCGGACAAGTACAAAACACCTTCCTTTTCATTATATATATCGGATATATGCCTGTTTGCAAAACATTACAAACTAACATATCGCAGAACAATAGGTAACGCTGAGCTTTCCATTCAACAGCTTCTCTCTTACTTGTGTCATATGCGTTAACTTAATTTGGTCCAATTTAGTTTTTAAACAACCAGTTCTTGGAACGAGAAGTTTTTAAGAATCAGCTCAGTCTATTCCGGTGAATGATTTAATTTTAGAATTTTATTTTTTATAAACTTGAACGATGCCATTATGTGTGTAAATCTTTTCCAAGGCTTAAACCCTAAGTTTGCATTCAGTTTACAGTCTGGTTTAGGACCAAGCTGCTTCTTGACAGGAACCGGACTTGTACCTGACCCGTTTAGATTAGTCATTTTTATTTTATTTTGTTATTTCGTGTCGCCTGTAATCGATATCCTTATACTGTGAATGCAGTATAATATATTCTAATCATGTCTCCTCTATAATTGATATCCTTGTTCTGTGAATGCAGAAGACAGCTGATTTTTGTGTCTAAGATTCTGTGGAATATACCCGTCACCAGTGAGAAGCAATGTCGAGTGGCGGCAATACACATTGGTGCTATCAATGCCAGCGGCCAGTCCGGCTACGGGGTCATAATCCTGTGTGTCCATACTGTTCTGGGGGATTTGTGCAAGAACTAAGTGAGGTGGTCGAGTCTGGACAACAAGACATCGGGCCTATTCATGCATCCATGCCTTATGATTATGGGTACATGGAACCGTTCCCAAACCCGAGAAACAGAATGATGGACGTTTTTGCCGAGTTAGTAAGGCAAAGAATGGGTGGAAGAACCCCGAACTTTGAATTCAGAAGGAGATCTGGACTCGTCCCTGAACATGGAGTGGTTCCATGGTTCATATTTGATGGTCAAGCCCCGGCTCGGATGTCTGCAAATGACGGATTTGAGTTTTTCTTCAACGATGAACCACCAGGTCCGAGCCGGTCTAATGTCAGCAATATCTTTATGGGCCCCGGGTTACAGGAACTAATCGAACAACTTACATTGAACGAGGGTAGACATGGCCCACCACCAGCATCCCGATCAGCAATTGATTCTATGCCCACTATTAAGATTACAAACAGACATCTGAACTCTGATTCTCACTGCCCGGTCTGTCAAGATAAGTTCGAGTTGGGGTCTGAGGCTAGACAAATGCCGTGCAACCATATCTACCATTCGGGTTGCATTGAGCCGTGGTTGGTACAGCATAATTCTTGCCCTGTGTGTCGGGTGGAGTTGCCAGCTGATGGTACAGGTAGGGGAAGCAGCAGTGGCAGTGGGGGTGGTGAAGAGGATGGTGGAAACAGTCGGGGAAGGCGGAATGCGCTATCGTTTTTGTGGCCTTTTCACTAGTGAACGGAAACAAGCAATGAGTATTGTTTCTGTTGGTAAATTTTATATCTTTGTTGCCCCTATCATTGAAAATTGAATCCTGGAAGTTGGTTTGGGTTTGGGTTTGGATATCTGTATGTTGCTATATATAAAATGTTGATTACATACATGTAAATCGATAGCGTTTTTGCTATAGTCGCGTTACTTGATGCAGTGGAAGATGGATACTGCCCTGTATTAAGAACATTGAGCCATGGGCTCGGGCGTTCATAAACCGCTCAAACCGAAGCAAGTTGGCCGGTTTGAAATGTATACGGTCCGGTTTGGAACTTGGAACAGGGCGTGTAAACTGAACCTGCACTTTTAACGTTTGTTAGCTAGTTTTTTATTTTATTTTTTTGCTAGATATATAAAGTAGACAAAAGATCAAATACATATAAAATATCCGTACGAACTGTACGAATGGCACAAATCCACGCGGTGGCAATTTCGTAATTAACCAATATCCTCTTTTCTTGTTGCTGCCTCCATTAAAAATCCCTAAGCTCCATTTAATCAGACATAAACCCTAAATTTCATCACATTAAGCTCCATTAATCCTCTTTTCTTGCTGTTGCCTCCATTAATGAACAACCAATTTTCGTAATCTATACAATTTTCACTCAATAACCCACAGATCGTTTTTTTCCTCTCCATCAATGGCTGAAAGTACAACGAATGTGATTCAAGGTATGTATTTTAAATGTTTTGATTTTAATTTTCTTTATCATATTTGCTTTTGCATTCTGATTTTTGTAGATTCAGATTTATTCAGAATATCATTCGTTGTATTAGTGTAATATTCCAGTTTGGTTTTAGATAATGGGTAACAATGGTGTTGTAATTACTCTGGTTTATTAGATTTATACATAGGTGAATAACAATGGTGAATATGTCTTGAGATATGTTTTATTACTAGAGTAATTACTGAAAAATATTATCCATTGTTTTTCTTATCATTATGGATAGAGTAATTAGTACTTTTGAGTTGTCAATTATGATTTACTCTAGATAATAAATCGTTTTTTGTGTTTAGAGTAATTACTCAAAATGATTGTCATGTCTATGTTATTGTTTTGTAGAGTAATTGTTTTTTTTTTTATGCATATGTTTGAATGAATTTTTAGAATAATTATGTTTTGTCTTTCTATTTAATGTAGATTATGCGGTAGAAGATTTAATTATGGGATTTCAACGGTTGTCCCCTGTTTCTTGTGAAAGAACTTTCAAACCTAGTGTTTCTTCTTCATTAATACCGGTTGAAGGCATGGTTTTCCCATCTTTGGATGCTTCATTGGATTTTTACAAAACATATGCTAGAAATGGAGGTTTCTCTGTAAGAAAAGGTACTCAAATCGAAAAGAATGGTATAATCAAATATAAGTATTTTGTATGTTCAAGGGAGGGATATAAGATATCTACTAAGTCTGATCATCTTCTATTTGTTAATGATAACAAAAAACCGAAAAAGCATAAGAATAGGCCTTCTATCCGTATTGGTTGCCAAGCACATATCGGATTCATTTCAGATGATGGTCAATCATTTAAGGTATTCAGGTTTGTTGAAGAACATAATCATAGTTTTATTTCCCAAGAAGATATGCAGTTTGTTCCTTCATCAAGAAATTTGTCCGTTATGAAGCAAAAGAGGATATGTTCTTTGTCAACGCTAAATTTAGGCCCTGTTAAATCATTTCATATTATGAGGACAGAATATGGTGGTTTTGAAGAGGTTGGTGCAACTGCTGTAGATTGCAAAAATTTTAAAAGAGATTTAAAATGTTTTATTGGAGAATATGATGCTGAAATGATTGTTCAAAGATTAACTGATAAGAAAGATTATCTTCCTGATTTTTCATTTGAGTTTACAGCGGATGATAAGGGTTGTCTAACCGGTTTATTTTGGGCTGATGAAGTTTGTAAATTGAATTACTTGACTTTTGGTGATGTAATATCCTTTGATGCAACCTTCAAAACTAATAAGTAAGTTTCTAATTCTTTATTATTGTTAGAGTAATTATTATTACATTTTTTATTAAATTTTTCTTTTGTTGCGCAGATACAAAATGGTTTTTGTACCTTTCACTGGCATCGATAACCATTTTCATAATGTCAATCTTGGAGCTGGTCTTATTGCAAAAGAAAATGTTGAATCGTACGAATGGTTATTGTCGTGTTTTTTAAGGGCATTTGGTCGTCAGCCTAGGGTTGTTGTTACCGATCAAGATCCTGCAATGAAACAAGCAATTCAAAGAGTTTTTACAGAAAGCCGACATAGATTATGTATGTGGCATATCATGAAGAAAGTTGCTGATAAGGTTTGTCTATCATTTTAGTTGTAGAGTAATTATATTGCTTCTAGAGTAATTGTATTCTGAGTTGCTGATAAGTTTTGTCTATCATTTTAGTTGTAGAGTAATTATATTGCTTCTAGAGTAATTGTATTCTGAGTTGCTGATAAGTTTTGTCTATCATTTTAGTTGTAGAGTAATTATATTGCTTCTAGAGTAATTGTATTCTGAGTTGCTGATAAGGTTTGTCTATCATTTTAGTTGTAGAGTAATTATATTGCTTCTAGAGTAATTGTATTATGAGTTGCTGATAAGGTTTGTCTATCATTTTAGTTGTAGAGTAATTATATTTTCTTCTAGAGTAATTGTATTCTGATTCAAATTTTGTAATTTTTTTTCTGTAGTAATTGTGTTTCTAACTAGAGTAATTATAATATATTGTTAGAGTAATTTTGATTAAATATATATTTTTTTTACAGGTTGGGATTTCATTATGCAATGATGATAACTTCAAACGTCGTATTTGTAATATTGTTTGGACTGATTCGATTGAGCCTGAGACGTTTGAGCTTGAATGGCAAGAAGTAATTAAGGATTTTGGTCTTATGCAAAATGCTTGGATATCAACTATGTTCGACTTACGATCAATGTGGATTCCGGCGTATTATCGTGATGAGCATATGTCAGGCCTCATGCGTACAACATCGAGGTCTGAGAGTGAAAATCAATTCTTTGGTATTATTTCAAATTCACAGTTGACACTTGTTGAATTTTTTAGTCATTTTGACACCGCAATTGAAGCTCAAAGATATAACCATCGAAAAAATGATCATGATACCCGGAATACAGTACCTGATTTCTGGACTGAATCAAATCTTGAAAAACATGCTGCTAAGTTGTATACCCGGTCTATATTTTTTGATGTTCAAGAGGAAATATATGCTAGTTATCACAAATGCTTTTCAGTTAACATCAAAAAAGAAGGAGATTATGCTAGAATTTATATTCGAGATTCTGAGGCTTTTGGAGATGGTTTCTTTGAGGTATTTTTAATTTTTTAACTTATCGTTTAATTTGAGTAATTACTATGTGGTACATGTCATATAATCCAGTAGTGTAATTAGTATATCTCATGTATTATTTAACAGATAACTAGAGTTATTATTCAATTAATTCAATAATTAGGGTATTCACTATTTTGATACTTGCTATAGAACCTGCTAGAGTAATTAGTACTATAATGTGTTATTTACTATTCAAGTAAACTATTTTTTTAAATTCTCAGGTATTGGGTAAAGCTGATGAAGAAGATATTTCTGTTTCATGTGTTTGCAAAAGATTTGAGCAATACGGTTTGTTATGTCGGCACGCGTTCCTTGTGTTACGAATGTTTGAACTTGATGAAATACCTGAGAAGTATGTTTTGAAGCGTTGGAGAAGGGACACAGTTGTAAACAAAGCCAATTCTTCACTTTTTGTTAAAGATAGTTCTAATGTCAACATTGATAAGGCGAATCAGCTTGTGCGTGAGATAATGGTTGCTACCGAATACCTTAGTAGTCGATATTTTACAAACATTGAGGAATTAACTAAGGTAAGAGATCAATTGAAAATATTGATGGAAAAGGCTGAAGGTAGTAAAACTGGGCCGACTTTGAAGAAAAAAGATATGATGGCGTCTCTTCTTGGTTATGATCAACCAACAACCACAAAGTTGAGACTTCCATGTGGTATTAGAAATAAGGGACGTGGCTCACATAAAAGAATAAAATCTAAAAAGGAAATGGCAGCTAGCCGCGCTGGTAAAAGACGTAGAGTATGCGGTGTATGTGGGAAGCTTGGTCATGATGTTCGTACATGCAAATCATTTGTTGGGAACGAACCAATCGGGAATTAATCGATGTTATTTTTGAACTTTTCTAATTCGCATCTTAATCTTAATTAGTTGAGATTTTTGCATTTCGTGTTATAATTGAAGTAGTAGAGTAATTATTTAATTACTCTAGTTTCATCTTATTTAAAATATAACTAGAGTAATTAACTTTGAATTGATAGTTTGTACTAGAGTAATTAACTTGCAATTTGAAATTTTATTTTTCTACTAGAGTAATTACTTCAATATATATATTGCACTAGAGTAATTAACTTGATGGTTTGAATTTTTATGTTTTTGTGAAAATGGAAGTATGTTTGTACTAGAGTAATTAATTTGAATTGATTGATTGTACTAGAGTAATTAACTTTTGCAATTCAAAATTTGCTTACTGTAAAGTTTTAGCAATTTATATGTTTTCTACTAGAGTAATTACTTCAATTGATAGATTTTGCTAGAGTAATTAACTTGCATTTTGAATTTTGTATACTGTTATATTTAGCAATTTATACTTGGCACCAATTCTAAATCCAAATACAAAGATTTATATAAACCATACATAATGCCTACATAGTAACGATGTCAAATATCATAGAATGGATCCCATGTCCAACAAAAGTTTACAATTTGATCAAAAGACGAAATTAAACTACTAGCATTACTAACAAATTCAAACAAAGCTCGCTTGCCTTTCTTTTATCTGATCGATCAAATTTTTCTTCATGTCTTCCTTTAATTCAGTTTCCATGGCTTCAACTTTAAGGGCATTCGTTATAAGATACCTCTTGCACTGTTGATATCGGACAATAACATCTTTGACAAGAATTTGTACCTTAGATCCTTGAGCTCTTCTTGTTGAACATCCTCTTTTACCGAGAAACCGCTATCCCATTTTTCATTTCCCATGTAGGTTTCCATATGACGCATTGCAAAAATGCCACAATCGATTTTGTTTTCCTCGGTCCTCCATGGCATTTCCAACCTTTTGATATCTGCCCCAATCATTTTCTTCAGACCTGTTTTGATTTTGGATATCTTCATGTAATTGCACAATGCATTTCTCTACAATATATGCAAAAACATATTAGCTTTTTCAAATTTATATAAATGGTAAAGTTAAATAAAATGTCAACAATATTACCAGCTTATGAGGGATCCCTTTATATCTATCATCAAAATTATCTCCCATCTTGCTGTTATCCATCAAAACAATTTTCCCAACTTTCAAATGGAAACACAAAACATAGTAATGTTCTGAAGCTAGAATTGGGAAAAAAAGGAGGTCAGTATCCGTTAATGATTTCACTTTAAACTGTTTAAGGTAGGCATCCATGCTGCTATTGAACTTATCAAATAGCATTTTTTCTGTGAGCATAAACTGTTGTTCCAGCTGCATTTTAACAATACAATTATCAGTAGAGTGATTATGTAGATACAATAGAGTAATTATGTAACAGATTTAGAATTTAATAAACATAATTGCATAATAGAGTAATTAACTTGCAATTTGAAATTTTATTTTTTCTACTAGAGTAATTACTTCAATAGATAGATTGCACTAGAGTAATTAACTTGATGGGTTAAATTTTATGTTTTTGGGAAAATGGAAGTATGTTTTGTTCTAGAGTAATTAATTTGAATTTATTGTTTGTACTAGAGTAATTAACTTTGCAATTCGAAATTTGCTTACTGTAAAGTTTGCTTACTGTAAAGTTTACCAATTTATATGTTTTATACTAGAGTAATTACTTCAATTGATAGATTGTTCTAGAGTAATTAATTTTGCAATAGAGTAATTATGTAAATAGGATAAGTATTTTTCATACCAATATAGTTGTCGAGCAGAAAAACCTCTTTGGTGACGTTCGGCTCTTCAGTTTTTCTTCATCATTTAGCACTTCAGACCAAACATCAATGATCATTGATGAAAGTTTAACACCTTCATATAAGCACTCAAAAATGACCTTAAGTATTTCTGACCCATACATTGATTTGTAGACAAAATTCCTGTTTTTGCGCGGAGTTAGAATGACGCAATAAAATTTATTTTTAAATAATTATTAAATCTGGACAAATCTGTACTTACAGTTCATCAATGGGAAAAAATATGTATTCTGCCACCATGGTTTCATCGTCACTAAGCTTTTGTCCCAGTTTAACCTTCCGTTTAACATAAGGTGATTTATATGCAGAAGTCACCTTTGTTGTTCTCTTTTCTCTTGCTGGTTGTTGAGGTGTACAATCTGTGACAGCCACAACTTCTTTGTCTTTTCTTAACCGAAAAGCAGGTAACGCGTTGATCATTGATGATTGGTCAACTTTGACCACATTAACCGACTCATCTTCAACATTTGTTTCATCTAAATTGCCTTCAATATTTTCCAAGTATCATTTCTAGAGTAATTAGGTAAATATAATAAGCTAACTATATATTTTGGAGAAAGTACATACCTGCTTTTCCTCCAACGTCTTTTTTATCCTGCTTAAGATTGTCCTCAGTATTCAATTTAGCATCATCTACACCAATTTTTGTGAACATTAACAAAGTTAAATATAGCTAGAGTAATTATGAATAACTACTAGTGTAATTTTAACTTACCTTGTTTTTTGGAAATAGGAATTACAGTCCATGTGTCTTCCACAGCAGCAAACTTCTGGAACCCAAGGCAAGCCTCTTTAGCAACAATTTGTTGTATTTCCACTTCTTGACAAGTTATCTCAATTTGTTTTTCCATTGTCTCAGTGACACTTTGTTGAACATCACTTTTTTCAGCAAAGTCGCCTTTAACAACACCGACATCATTTTTATTCTTATCAACTTCTGCACCTTTCAATGGAACACATACATATCGTTAGTATTAGAGTAATTATTTGTCAACATACATATAAATAGAAAGTGTAAATGTTAAATAGTTTTTTATTTTTTTTACCTTCATTTGTTGTCTCATGTTCAACATGAGTTGCATTGCCTTTAACTTCTACTTCTTTCTCGGTTTCTGCTATTTCTTGAGGATCATTCAAACTGATGACAGTGTTGTTATCATCAGTAGAATTTTGAGATTGAGGATATTGCTCTTCCCATTCCTTGCACATGTTTAATATGGCATCATTCCAGGTATACTTTGCTTTCCCTTCTTTAACCATATTATTTATGACTTCCCCCAATTTCTTGTATTGATCAATATGGTCTTCCAAGTTGCATAACCATTGCTACATACGATTAGGCCAAACACATTAGTAGAGTAATTATGTTTTTTAATATTTGAACATTTAACATGTAGAGTAATTATTACCCGTTCTTTTGCTCTATAATCAGGGCCTAAGTAGGCTGATAAACCAGACAACGGCACTGGTGTAATGCAATCGTCGATAAATCTTTGGGTTTCTGTTCCAACCACCATATTTTCCAAATCTAAAGGCGATCGATCAATACTAAAGTTCACTATAAAGAACAAGTTATAAACAATGATCAGAAAATATTAGATAGTACTAAGTAATTCCGTAATAGTATATTTAAGATGGAATAACATACGTGAGTTGTCGAAATCAACTTCAGTTTGTTGACTATTATCAACATTTTCATCATTCTTTCCAGTTCCAGCTGCAATATCCTTAGTTGTCGTAGCCGTGTCCACAGCCATAACTTTAGCCTTTTCCACAAGTTGTGCAGCAGTCTTCCCTGTCTCCATTGCAACATTTTTCGTCACATTCTTCGCCATCTTAGCAGCAGTTTTTCCAGTTTGCGACCCAATATCTACAACCATCACAGTCGCGTCCACCGCCACACCCGCAGCCTTGCCAGCCAACCCAATCGCAGTCCTTTTGCTTGCCATTGCAATATCTGAACTCGCTGCAGCCGCATCAACCACTAAATCAGCAGCAGTACTTCCTGTTTGCCATTTAAAATACGTTATAATAATCACATCAATAATGAAAATAAAAATCCAGATATGTGGTGTTATGATCACCTTCATTGTCATTCTTCTCTTCAACATTGTTATGATCTTCTTCTTTGCCTCCACCTTCATTCTCATCTATTTCTCTGCCTCTACCTTGATTCACATCTTTCTCAATATCCTCAGCTTCATTATCAGTTAATGGACCATTATTATTCAAAAACTCTTCCATTTTACATAGAGTTTTTGTATTAATATACTTTATTGCTGGTGTCTGGATTTGAACATCATCAAATTCAGGATGCCTTTTATGGTACAGATATGTGTAGAGTACCTGTCAAAATATTTAAAACATGTGCTTTTTTTTTAGTTTTAGAGTAATTATCTTATAAAGAAGAAAGTAAAAATAAATCATACCACAAGAAATAGAATAGGCCCTGTGTATTGATCCTTTCCACCATGCCATCCTTTTTTTGTTCTCCTGAGACAACATATTATGTAGTTGCACCAATTCAACTTTGGTATTTCAGAATCATCTTCAATGCAGTTCAGGAATTTTTGATTGACTGTTGAGCATTTTGTTGATTCACCCAATAGTGTATTGAATATGACAAGGAAATTTGTTTTGAAAACCCTTCCAGCAGATGAACTGGCCTTTACTAGGTTAATTACTTGTAACACACTGATTCTTGGATTGGGGAACTGATTCTTGAATTCATCCAACCTTTCACAAAAACCTTTTCTTGGTTTATTCTTTTCAATCACTTCTACTTCTCCCATTGGAATACCTAGGCATTCATGTACCAAAGACGAGGTTATTTTGATCTTGTGATTTCCTACGTTAAGCTCATTTGTGTCCTCATTGAAATTTTGTAGCAGCCATAATGATAAGCGAGATGGTATATCGAGTATGTCCAAAGATAACAGAGATTCAAAACCCATTTCTACGACAGCAGCCTTTTGAGCATCAGATAAGTTTTTGATAACTTTAAGGAAGTTTCCTGGGTCAAATCTCAGGTATAAAGTGTGGTGTGTGTACTCGATAAATGGTTTTCTAGGTATTGGATTTGGTTTTTTTCTTGGTTTTTTTGAAGGTGGTGATTGAAAATCATCATCTGAAGTAGTCAACTTCCTTTTAACAGGTTTTTTTGAAGGTGTAGCTTTAACATCTTTGGTTGGTTTTCTTTTAGAAGTTTTCTTTGATGGTGGAGTTTGAAAATCGTCATCTGAAGCGACTTGTTTTCTTTTTGAAGCCGGTGCTTCCTTCCCAGCAACACTCTTCTTCTTGTTAGCTTTTTCGACAGAATTCTTTTTCTTACAAGCAATACTCTTCTTTCGGCTTTGAACTGTTTTTTTTGTAGTGTCATTCTTCATTGATGTATCTATAACAAAAGAAGGCAAATCTGTTATTTGTGCTCATTGATAACTAATATTTCTATAAATACTTAACCTGTTTTTTGTGCTTCATCAAGATCAATAGAAATTGGGTTTGATATATCGTTGGAAAATCTGAATGATCTTGTTTTTGCTATTCTATCACTTCTTCTTCTTGTTACGATTCTAAAACTTTCAGTACCAGAATCTGATTTGTATAAAACATACAACATGGACAAATTACTTTTGTTATAACAAATTAACTAGTGTAACAGTATTGAAAAATTACACTAATAAAAATGATATTCCAAAATTTAAAAAACATTTTACTCTACAAAAAACATGCTATTCAAAGTTTAACCAAAATTACTCTACAAACAATTACTCTAATACAAACAATTTACACTAATACAAATTTAACAAACATTACACTACATATTACTCAGACCTAAAATGACATACAAAGTTTAACCAAAATTACTCTACAAACAATTACTCTAAGACAAACAATTTACACTAATACAAATTTAACAAACATTACACTACATATTACTCAGACTTAAAATGACATACAAAGTTTAACCAAAATTACTCTACAAACAATTACTCTAATACAAACAACTTACACTAATACAAATTTAACAAACATTACACTAGATATTACTCAGACCTAAAATGACAAACAAAGTTTAAAAAAAAAAATTAATCTACAAAAATAACCAGAAATGAAAACGATTAAAACATTGAAACCCTAGTTTATTATAAAGCAAATAATAAAATTACTCTTCAACATATTACATCACGGTTTGTTGTTTTTGCATGATTTTCAACTTCATCTTGGTTAATCGCTTGAATCGTGATGTTAATTTGTGGTTTTTTGACGGTTAAAACTTTGAAATGAAAACGATGAAACCCTAGTTTATTATAATGCTAATAATAAAATTTACACTAATAAAGAACAATATATTACCTCCGGTTTGTTGTTTTTGAAGGATTTTCAACTTCATCTTGGTTAATATCTTGAATCGTGATGTTGATTTGTGGTTTTTTGAAGGTTTTGATTCGAAAAACTGATTTTTGGGGGTGTTTGAATGACGGTTGTTGTACAGAGTAATTAGAAAAAGTGGGTTTAGTACAAAATAGCTTTTTGAATTATTTACAATATTGCCACCGCGTGGATTGTAGTGATTCGTACAGTTCGTACGTTTTGTCTGTATGTACGGGACCTTGACTCATATAAAGTATATATATTATATTCATGAACAATTATTGTCATTTAAAAAAATTAGTACATACTTATAATTCTGAACTTCTTTTGGGTTCGTCAAAATGCGCAAATCGGCCGGTTTGGCCAATTCAACTAACTTAGCCGCCGGTTTGCTTTGTCTTTTTCCAATACTGTGCTTAACGGTTCCAATAATTCTCCCTCTCTTTTTTATTTGGGTTCAAAATCGACCATATGAAGATGTACGCATTGGAGTGTTTATTTTTTTACTGTTTGCGTTAACTGCAAGTCTGCAACAAAAGGAGTTGTCATCGTTGATGTCTTAGTGTCGCGCAAGTGACAAAGCACGGGTCAAATTAATTTTCTCATCATTTACCCAACGGCCCAGCATAGCATCTAAACAATCATGTTATTCGTAACATAACGCATTATAGCAGGATTTGGTACGTAAACGAAGCACAAAGTAATAAATGGATTACATTTTTGTTGCATAATTAAATAAAAAATAACGATATTGCCGTTAATTTGAAGCAAAAAGATAACCCAAACAAACTCATTTAAAAGAAAATGGGTCAAACTGCCACTTCTACGTGCAGAGAAAATTACATCAATTCAACTAGTGAAGTTAGTTTTTTTTTTTGAAAATTCACTTTCATTAACCAATCAAAAAAACGACAACTATCACCAAGGCGTAGACAGAAGCCCAAAAACCAGGATACAAAACCAATACATCAATCACGTTACATCAAACAAAACCCACCTATTCCAATCCACTACCCCTTGTTTGAATCTATTTTTATACCACAAAAAACCCAAAGACTTATATCCGCGACCATGTCCACCACATTAGAAACCTTGCTAGAAAACACCTTGTCATTCCTTGCTCTCCATAATCTACAACATGCAATTATAATAATCCCATGTATAATCTCTTTCTTAAATCCCGACACACCATTGTGATCATGCATATCCACCAAAGTTTTGATGTGAAAAACAAACGGTCTAGGGATCTTGCACCAGTTAGAAATCGCATTCCACACTCCCGTGGAAAAAACACAACCCGTGAGAATATGTTCTATAGTTTCATCATAGCTCTCACACCAAACACACAAATTACTGTCAATAACAATGTTTCTTCTTGCAAGAGCCATCTTAGTCGGAAGACGATCCAAAAACGCACGCCACATGAAAATATTACATTTATTTGGCACCCAAGAGCTCCATTTTAACCCAAAATTTCCAGCAGGAGTAACTGAACCTCTCATCCATTTCTTCACCGAGGAGACCGAAAAATCAATACTACTACCATGGGACCAAGTCCACATATCTGTGCTGTCATCCAATGAGACCCCATTAAGATTATCCTCAAGCGTCTGTTTGTCACGCAATTCCTCTGAACTCGCGGGTCCTCTAGACCAATCCCAATACACCATTCGAACATTATCATTAATTTTCAATCGGCCAGAAACCAAGACCCTTTTGTTTTTCTCGAGTGCAAAAAGAGAAGGAAACGAGACTTTTAATGGCTCGGAACCTAACCAAGTATCCAACCAAAATCTAATACCACAACCATTTCCGACTTTCCCACGAATAACTCCATTAAGCCCAACCCTCTCAACCTTATATTTATTCCAAAAAGTGGCACAATTTTTCCAAACTCCCGTAATAGCATTATTAACCGGAGCGAGACCCCAACTCCTGGAGGAACCATGAATCGCAAAAACAACTCTTCTCCACATCGCGTGATGATCGTTAAGAAACCTCCAAAGCCATTTAACTAACAGAGCATTGTTATTATCCTCGAGACGCGCTATCCCCATGCCACCGTCTTTAATGTGATTAGTAACGACATCCCACTAAACCCAACTCATATTCCTTACTTCCTCTTAACCACCCCATAAAAATCTCCTCATTAAACCTTCCAATTCGCTAATCACCTTCTTAGGCGCCTTGAAAAGGAAAAATAATATGTTGGCAAACTATCCAACACCGACTTAATTAACGTTAACCGGCCGGCGATGGACAATGTATTAGCTTTCCACTTCGAAAGCCTCCTCTTAAATGTAGACACCACAGGTTCCCAGTTCGACACTCTATTCATATTTGCCCCAACCTTAATACCCAAATACGAAAAAGGCAAAACGCCCGGCTTACAACCCAATAACTCGGCCTCTTTAGCAATTTCTTCGTCATCCACTCCCACCCCATGTAACACCGATTTATGAATATTGATTTTTAACCCGGAGCATAAATAAAAAATACGAAGAATACGTTTCATGTTAACGAAATTTAAAGAAGACCATTCCCCCATAAGCATAGCATCATCCGCATAAAGCAAATGAGATAATACCGGACCATCATTAGGAAGCTTTATACCACGGAAAACACCAATATCACACGCTTGATTCATCATACCTTTTTGACAACCGAATTCGAATGTAGGAAACCCATTCACTAATTTGCGGATCTAGAAGAAGCCAAAATGCCCCGAATCCAATCACACCAAACTGGAGAAAAACCCATCTGCGCCATAACCGACAACAAGAACTCCCAGTTAACATTATCATACGCTTTATCGAAATCGATCTTAAATAAAAACATTTTTCTATCCCTTTTCTTAGACCAAGAAATAACCTCATTGGTCATCAAAGGACCGTCTAAAATATACCTCCCTGATAAGAAAGTCGACTGATGCTCAGAGACTAAATTACCCAAGACCGACTTCAACCGATTCGCCAACACTTTAGAAACCACTTTACTTAGTAATACACCCTATAAGACTGATCGGTTAAAAATCCCCCAGCTTCGATGGTTCAGCCACCTTAGGAATCAACGTAATAAAAGAAGACCCAACCCAAGGACTAAATCGCCTAACCCTGTGGAAGTGACTCATGATGTCCACAAAATTTTTCTCAAACAAATCCCAAAAGTGTCTGATAAATCTAAAGTTGAAACCATCCGGCCCGGGAGCTTTATCAGCACCACACTCAAAAACTGCTTGTTTAATTTCTTGGCCCGAAAACACAACATCCAACCCTTCGGCCTTAGTCTGGCACAGAGGCGATAGACCATAGCAAACTAAACGCGGCCGAGTGACCATATCTTCCTTGAACTTGTTCCTAAAAAAACCCATAACCTCCCGTTTAATAATCACCGGGTTCTTTTCCCACACCCCATTAACCTCCATACCTGGTAAGTGATTAGAAGCCTTCCTTTTATTAATGCACCCATGAAAAAAACGCGTATTATCATCCCCATGTTTGGCCCAATTGCACCGAGCCTTTTGTTTCAAGTCGCGATAATAAAACTTATCAAGTTCGGCCAGACGTCTTTTAATCTCTGCCAACATCCAAACCTCCTCCTCCGATAATGTTCTAACTTCCAAAGCTTGGTCTAAATCCCTCAACTCTTGTTCCAACAAACGCCTCTCGCCCAATTCTTTAGATTTACAATCGTGTGCCCACTTAGAAATAATATTACGCAAATATTTAAATTTCATCAATAACTGCGAATCCGGATAACCTGTGAATGAGCCATTTTCAAGTGACTTCCTAACAAGCGTACCGAAATCCTCTCGACCAAGCCAAGAATTATAAAACCTAAAAGGTTTAGGACCAAAGTTACTCGAACCCGTCTTCAACAAAAGCGGGTTGTGATCAGATTTATTCCTTT
Source organism: Ambrosia trifida (assembly GCA_028751855.1). Taxonomy (NCBI): domain Eukaryota; kingdom Viridiplantae; phylum Streptophyta; class Magnoliopsida; order Asterales; family Asteraceae; genus Ambrosia; species Ambrosia trifida. The sequence continues at coordinate 51,571,848 of CM054123.1, forward strand.
CTAGCGTAATGTATTCTGCACATGGCCATTCCATAAAAAATTCCCAGTTAACCAAAATCCTATCAATTCGACTCAATTTCACACCTGCAACAAAAGTAAATCGCCTCCCTTTCAAGGAATACTCATGAAGATCCGAGGCGTCAATAAAATCATTAAACTCGTTAGCCTCAATCACATTAAAATAAGAATTATGCCTATCATTCTCATTTCTAACCACATTAAAATCCCCCGCCACAATCCACTTACCATTCCCATCGCCAAGTAACCCACCAAGCTCCGTCCATAACGCTCTTTTAGAAACTATATTTTGAGGAGCATACACATTTATCAAATGAAACGGGCTACCACTACCTTTAACCACACCAGAAACTAGAAGCCAATTAGTATTTTTAACCACCCTATCCATGCGAAACACCTGAGGATCCCATAACGACAACAAGCCACCCGATCTACCCGTAGAAGGAACCCAATCAAATCTACAATCCCCAAACCCCCAATAGCGCTCAACATTCACCGTATCCAAAGAAACAAATTGTGTTTCCTGTAACATAATAAAACTAACCTCATTTTGAACCCGGAGACTCCGAACCCAATCCGCTTTACCCGGATTCCCTAACCCACGGATATTCAATGAAATAATATTCATTGATCACCGCCTTGATAACCTTCGTCACACAAAACCTCTATAACGTTCGGCACAAATTCATCCAAGTTCTCTACCCCCAAAATTCTACTTAAACCCACCGTTTCGGCTGCTTCAACATCTATCGGCTGCTCAAATACAACCTCAGCATGCTCCTCAGCCGGCACCGCATTGACAGTACCACTGTCCGTATTCCCAGCCGCACTTCTGTTGAGGTCCGGCGTCATAAACACCTCGTTACCATCCGACTCATCGCTGCTATTAAACGCCGAATTATTAGACATGATACCAATAATTTTATCCAACCCAAACTGATCGTTGTTCTCCCTATGTCGTTTCTTCGGTCGTTCAATCGAGCCACTGCTTTCAATCCTATTTTTAAACAACGACTTACGCCTGAACTTCCTCCTGCCCTTCACATTAAGCGACATGCTAGCAGCACACCCATCAAGATTATTCATTTTAGTGCTTCCATTAATAACCCCAAGATTACTACCATTCCTCACATTCTCCTCATTCACCAACAGGTCATCACCCAAGACTTCACCCTCCTCTACACGGATATCCTCTACGCTGCAATTACGCCCATTATCTTCCAGCCCATCCTCTTGAACCACAAACGAATTGTCATCTTCAAAGTCCACAACACAATCCGGTATCCACTCGCCAATATCTTCCTCAACCCAAACGTTAAACGTTTTTCCCCTCCAACTAATATCCACCCTATCTACAATCCTTTTACAAGACTTAGTCAATACACCAATAGTCGCATACGAAAAATTATAGTCCTCAGTCGAAACACATGCAGATTGCACCACCATACCGAATCTACAACCCACCGAGTCGAAAACCTGATCTAAAGCCAACTGTATCGGGACTCCATGCACTTGTAACCACGCTATACGATCCTCCACAACACCTACGCTACCATCCCATCGAACTAAGGATTCAAACCACAGTGAACAAAACTAGCATTATTATAAAACGTTTCCGCATCACCATCAACCTTAAAGACCAACACCACTGTGAAACCTCCCAAGTACTTGATATCCATGGTTAAGCATCCTCTGTTCCGAATCAACACCTTCAAGGACGTAAGTGTCACACCCTCAAATTTCCACGTGCGGGGTTTTACTGCGAGGCGCGTGACACACCAGGATCCAAGTCAACGGTCACAATAAACAACACTGTATGATACGTAAAAATGACATAATCAAACCATTAAGTTTTCATAAATGATCCAACGCTGCGGAAGCGTAAAACTTTATTACAACGTGAAATCAAAAGTACGAAAGTCTGAAAATACTAAATGAGATGCACATGAATCCTAGACGCCGTGAGACTCCGTGCGCCTATCGACAGCTGCTACCTTAGCGACCTGAGACAAACATGCTAAATACGTCAGCAAATAATGCCGGTGAGTTCACAGGTTTTTAATGAATACCGACTCCAAATGTATACCAACTCCAAGTGAAAATCGACTCCAACTGAATACCCATGGTCAATCCAGACCACATGCATGCAAAACATATGAATACCTTACTACTGCGATTGGAAAACCATTACTGGACTCGAATACTGTGAATACTGAATACGTGCCCGAATGAATGCTGAATACTGAATACTGCATACTGAATACTGAATACCTAAGAGATAATATGCACCCGTCCGACCTCCAGTCGACGAGTGGGGCGGGTCAAGCCCAAATAGCGCTATCCACATTTCCCCCGTTGTGCATCCCCGCACATTCATGGTTTCCCCCGGGACTTCCAAAGATCGCATAGTAATATAATGAATACTCCAAAACATAATGAATACGTGAAAACATAATGAATACTCCAAACCCAATGAATTCACGAATACCAAAATATAGTTGAAACACCTTTTATGAAAACATAGTTGACACACGTTTAAAGGACACAGCATGTTTTCTCCCCCGAAAATGTAAAACCAGTAAAAGAGTGGGGCCGTGAAACTCACCTTAGAATGCGTCTTCTGATAACTAGAATTCCAACACGTGTATGATAATCCCAACTAATGACAACCTATCAATGAGTTTACATAAGTGTGATGACTATTAACCCGGAGGCTAACTAGTCCCCGATTGTCCAGATCTTGACCGGGTATGTTTTAAAACGTGTTTAAATGTTTAACCGACACACTAGACCGACCCGACATTCCGTTGGTGACCCATTACCCTAACTAATCAAGTACACATAGATTACACACAAGGTTCAAGCATAAAACACTTAGTTTGTATCAAAAATCTCATTTCTGCATCAGAACGGTCGAACCAGTCAGTTTTAAGTCTCCTTCGCACCTTTTCAGTCTCCTTCGCCCGTTTTACATTTTGTTCGACCGTTTGATGCCTCCTTCGCCCATTCTACCACATTCGCCCAACAAAACCCAGGTTCGACCCTGGTTTTCCTCCTTCGCACCTTTGATCGGTTGAAGGAGGCCAGGTTCGCCCCTGTTGTGCAATTTTCCTTAAAAACGCTTCAAACACATTCAAAACGACTCGAAACATCATCAAACACAGCAGTCAAGCATGGATAACTTATCCCTACAAAACCCCACCGATTTTACACCAAAATCTAGTCGTTTTACGAGTTTCCCAAAATAGTAAATTATGGAGATGTCACATCATCATGCATGCAATCTTTACCCAATTAGGAAACTTTATGAAATCAATCAATAATCAACTTAATATACTCAGATTACCATGAACAATAAACCCCCCAATCATATCCTTATCACTATCATCATGAACAAGCCCTAGATCTAACCCAAAATCCCCAAAATTGATAAAACATCATAAATGATCAATTGTAACCTATCTCAATCATAAATCATCATCAATAACAGTCCTAGATCATTGTCATAACATCTATACAGCAATCAATCATCAAACAATGCATAACATCACATAAAACACCATTAACACATGTTATTTTGTATGAAAACTCATTGTTTATGAATAGGTTTTGTTTAGAAAGATATTAGGAAGGTTTTTATTCATGAAAACATGTTTGAATCAGATCTGGACTCTTGGGGTTTAATGAAAACGAATTGAAATGCTTTAAAAATGATTTAGAATGAAGAACACACCTTAGATCTTTGTGTAGAAGATGTTTGTAGGTTAGATTATAGAAAACAAGGGCAAAAACTCCTTCCCAAATGTTTAAAGTTGCTAGAGAGTGTTTTGAGGCGTTTAGGGTTTGTGAAATGGTGAAAAATGACAAAGTGTGGTATTTATACTATGTCCACATTCGCCCCTTTTACCTGGGCGAATGTACCCTCCTTCGACCCTTTCACAGGGTCGAACGTACCCTGACTTGGTCGAATGAAATTCTTTAAATTCCATATCCCAGGTTCGCCCCTTTTACAAGGGTCGAACGAGGAGTATTGTCCAGGTTCGCCCATTCGATTGGTCGAACCAGGACTCAAGTTTTTTTCTAGTTTTCCAATTTGTCGTGTTTAACGCATTCTAACACATCTTAACACATAAGCATGCAACCTTAGTCTATGTTTATCATATTTAAGCATGGATGATTATCTACACATCATTTAAACACATCTAAGCATATAATCCACCATACGACAATTAGTCTACACATACACTTAATTAGTTTATGTAATTCACCAACAACGGGACTCGTATCGTGTGTGTGTGTGTGTGACTAACCCAATGATCTCCCGAATCATTTAACCCTGGACAATACGGACTGTGTTCCGACTCTACTGACCCCGTTAAGTGTGTTTAATAAACGTTTTTCGCTAAGGTAGACTTATGTGTTCATAAAGTGTTGACTCAAACGTGCCAGGTGTCACAGTAAGGGTATCAAAATCAACCACCCTCCCGACAAGAGCGACCCCGTTCCACTGTGTATATCCCTCCACCACATCGTCCACCCGAATAACACCGACTTTGTTTCTATTCAGAACCGTATCCAAAAACGAACGTCCCTCACCCACAACGGTATCCGCAGACCCACTAGAATTCGAATTGCCGATCACATCATTTGCTCCCCCGGAAATAGGGTTTATAATAACCTGTTGGTTCTCCACTGCCGCCTTTCTTTTAGGTTCACTGTTTGGTTTAGACACCCTCTCTCCATCAACAAACCTTGCAACCACGATAAACAATTTATATGATCCTATCCAAACGTCCGACATCACCTCCTCCATTCTTTTGAAATCGGTAACCTTTGAAGGACACAAAAGCGAACCTCTTGCCTCACTTGTGCAGTTTCCTGGCTATATACGAGCCCTCGTATCTACCAAAACCCCCAATACCTCCTTGTTAGCTATGATTCAGAGAATAAGAAAACAGAGAAGAAAATTCACATCAAAACATAGCTGATCTTATTATCATACACTTCGGCTACTTATAGAGCCAAGTAACTAACTTCTAACAAACTTTCAAACTTATCAACTATTGACACATTTGACCCTTATACTTTCTATTATTACAATTCAGACCTAAAATACATCTTATTAGTAACATAACTCCCCTGCTGAAAAACATTCTTGTCCTCAAGAATTAAACTTAGGGAATCTCAATCCAAAATCTTCAGCAAATTCCCAGGTAGCTTCACTTATTGCCAAATCTTTCCAGTGAACCAAAACTTGTTTCACCATCTTGTTACCTCTTCTAACCACTTTCTGGTCCACCACAGCTCTAGGCTGTAATAAAAACCTCTTTCCCACAGGTAAAGGCAGTACAGGTTGGTTATTCCCACGAGCTTTCTTCAAGAGAGATATGAAATACATTGTGTATTTGAGCCTCCTCAGGTAAATCCAATTTGTAAGCCACACTGCCTATCTTGGCCAAAACAAGAAAAGGTCCAAAATACTTAGGCCCAATCTTGGAATGTTTCTGTTTCCTCATAGAAGATTGTACAAAAGGTCTGAGCTTTAGATAAACCCAGTCTCCTACTTCAAACAATCTTTCACTTCTGTTTTTATCTGCCTGTTGTTTCATCCTGTTTCTGCTCACCTGCAATGCTTCTTTTAACTGAACAATCATCACTTCTCTATCCTTGTGAAGCTCTTCCACAGCCATGACATTAGTATCATTAGGAATATAAGGAATATGGACAGGTGGAGGAAATCCATACAAAGCTTCAAATGGTGTAGTCTGTATTGCAGAATGAAAGGTGGTATTATACCACCATTCAGCCAGACTTAACCATTTCATCCATTGGTTAGGGCTATGCATACACATACATCTTAGATAAGACTCCAAACATCTTTTCAAAACTTCTGTTTGTCCATCACTTTATGGATGATAAGCAGTGGAAAAAGACAAATCTACCCCTTGTAGTTTCATGAAATCTTTCCAAAATTGGCTCATGAACAATGGATCTCTATCAGATACTATGGTTGAGGGACAACCATGTAACTTAAAAACAGTGTCTAAGAACACTTGAGCCACTTGTGGAGCAGAATAAGGATGAGCTAATGGAATAAAATGTGCATACTTACTGAGTCTGTCAACAACAACAAGGATAGTATCCTTACCCTAAGACTTTGGCAGTCCAGAAATGAAGTCCATGGATATGTCTGTAAAAACATGAGTGGGAATGGGTAGGGGTTGTATGAGTCCAGGGCTAGCTATTGGTTGATATTTGGCTTGCTGACATTCATGACATTACCTGACAAAAGAAAACAAATCCTTGGAACTGCCCTTCCAATAAAACAAACTTTGTAACCTTTTTAATGAAGGAATGTACCCTGAGTGACCCCCCACTGAAGAAGAATGCACCAACTTCAAAATATCACTCTTTAACTCTTGATTATCTCCCACCCATAGCTTGCCTTTTTTCTTAAGTAATTGACCACCCCATGTCACATGTTGAATAATCTGACCCTGTTGTATCTGCTGAATAATACCTAGAAATTTACTATCTTGCCCCCAAGAATCCATGATTCTTTGTAGCAACAAAGGTTCAACACTGCTTAAGCCCATTTCAAATAAGGCTAAACCTGTGACCCTTGACAAGCCATCGGCAGCCTCGCTTCCCTTCTTATACACTATTTCATAATCATACCCAAGCAACTTGGCTAACCAAGTTTGCTGCAGTGGTGTCATAATTTTCTGAGTCAGCAAGTATCTCAAACTTTTGTGATCAGTTTTAATCACAAACCTTTTAATAATGAGATAATGATGCCACTGTTTGACAGCTAACAAAATGGCCAATAATTCTTTCTCATATACTGATAATGCTTGCTGTCTAATGGACAAAGCTTTACTAATAAAAGCTACAGGATGTCCATCCTGCATTAATACAGCCCCTAGACCCTTAGAAGAAGCACCTGTCTCCACTACAAACAATTTGTTCATATCAGGTAATGATAGAACAGGAGCAGTGATAAGGGCATTCTTAAGTTGTTCAAAAGCTGCCTGAGCTTCATCATCCCAATTGAATGCATCTTTCTTTAGAAGCTCAGTCAAAGGTCTAGCTAAAACTCCATAGCCCTTAATGAATCTTCTATAATAGCCTGATAACCCCAGAAAGCCTCTCAATTGCTTCACATTTGTTGGTGTAGGCAATTCCTTAACAGCTACTACCTTAGCAGGATCAGTTTGAACCCCTGCTGCTGAAATGACATGACCTAAGTACTCCACAGATTTTCCTCCAAATGAACATTTGGATCTTTTGGCATACAATGTATTCTCCCTTAGCAACATTAACACTTGTTCCAAATCATGAATGTGCTGTGACATATTTGGACTGTAAACCAAAATGTCATCAAAAAACACCAGTGTAGTTTTTCTCATCAAAGGCTGAAAGGTTTCATTCATTAATGCTTGGAAGGTGGCTGGAGCATTAGTGAGCCCAAATGGCATCACTAGGAACTCAAATAAGCCCTGATGAGTTCTAAAGGCAGTTTTATGGATATCTCTATCATCCATCCTTACCTGATGATAGCTAGCCCTCAAATCTAGCTTAGAAAACACTATGGCACCCCCTAATTCATCTAAGAACTCTTCAATCAATGGAATAGGGAACCTATTCTTTATTGTTGCTTCATTTAACTGCTTATAATCTACACAAAATCTCCAACTACCATCCTTCTTTTTTACCAAGACCACAGGTGAAGCAAAATCACTTTTACTATTCCTTACCACACCAGAATCAACTAACTCTTTTGTCATTTTCTCTAAAACATCTTTCTGGGCAGCTGGGTATCTATAGGCTCTCTGATTTATGGATACACTTTCATCTTTTAACAAAATTTTGTGGTCACAATTTCTTTTGGTGGTAAAGAAGTTGGCACAGCAAACACACTCTCATACTTAACCAACAATTGTTCCATTTCTTTACTTAAAGACTCACCATTGATCATTGGTTCATGTTGAGACCCCTGCTCAGTAGCAGTGTTTAAACTAAACAATTGAACAGATCCAATGGCTTTCTCATTGTTCAGAATATTATTTATTTTTTCTGCTGAACATAAAGAAACCTCATTATTTTCAATTCCCTTTAATTCCACCCATTGCCCATCTACCTTAAATTTCATAGTCAAGGCCTTAAAATTCCATACAATATCATTCAATGTTTGCAACCATTGAACTCTAAGAACCATATCATAATTGCTTAAAGGTATCAGAATAACATCAGCCATGAACCACTTACCTTGCATGATCCACTTGAAATTTGGACACATTTTAGTGTACGATACCTTATTACCATCAGCAATTGTTACTTTGACCTCAGGAATATTCTTGACTGGACAATTCATCTTAAGAGCCAATTGTTCATTCAAGAAATTGTGAGTGGATCCCGAGTCAGTCAAAATATGTGGTGTCTTTGTTCCAATAGAGCCCCTAACTCTCATTGTAGACATAGAAGGAACTCCAGTCATTGCATTCAATGAAATGGTAGGTTCTTGATCCTGTACATTCAAAACTTCAGCCATATCAACCATATCATCTTGTTCCTGATTTTCATCTAAGGCTACCAACTGAATAGAGAACAATTGCTTGTTCTTACATACATGCCCCTGTGAATATCTCTCATTACATCCAAAACATTCACCTTTAGCCTTTTTTTCTTCTATTTCTTTTTGTGTAAGAGTCCATCTCCTAGAACTAACAGGTTTAGGAGTGGGTAACAAGGAGAGTTTATTGGTGTTTGCCATAGTTGCAGGCTTATTATTATTATTATCAATGTTTTGACAACCGGATCGGACCGGCCGGTCTGACCGGTCCGACCGGGATTCGTCCATTCAACTGGTCCGGTTCTTGAAGATCGTTAGTTATAGAAAAAATCGGCCGGTCCGTGCAGTTCCCCGGTTTCGCGGTTTGAACGACTCGGCGGTTCGATCGGTAAGTTCACAAAACTCTTATTTTGTCTTCAAATCTTGAACCAGAAACCACAAAATCAAGAACAAAATTAAGCTTTTAAGCCAATTCGTAAGCCCCATCTGATTTCTGATTTGAGATTTGAAGTAAAATTGGTTTTGTAGCTTTGAAGCAAAGCTGACATATCTAATTTACAAACTCTCTATCCATTATTCAGCCTCTGTGTTGGTGCTATATGGTGGTGGTTATATGGTACTTGCTTATTTGTTTTATGTTAGGGTTGGTTTAGAAATGGTAAAAGAAGAGAATGCAGATGAGAGATAGAAGAAGAAAGAGAAGAGAGAGGTAGAAGAGTTGAATACGGATGAGAGATTGGAAGAGATAGTCATTTATTATTTTGCATAATTCAATTTCAAATAAAAATTATTTTTTTTCACATATTAACTATACTAGCTTATATCCCGGGAGCGTCCCGGGTTGAAAAATCTAAATAAAGTGAATAAAATTATAAATATCTAAACTATAAAAATGACATCTATATAGCAATTACCTGTTGGAGAGCGTCCTAAGTTGAAATATCTAATATGACATAATAAAATATCTAATATGACAACATAATTAATGACTTACTAATATATTATTATTATTATTATTATTTTAAACAAATCTCTGGCATAAATTATCATATTCTAATACAAAAAAAAAAAAAGTAATCGGGTCAGGTATCACCTAATCCCAGACCCGACCCAAACCCACAATTTTTTTTAAACGAATTCCAAACCTGACACAATATCTGTCGGGTTACAAAAAATAGTCATTTTTTTCTCCGTTTTTTATATAGCAATATGATACTCGTTGGAAAGATAATAAAACGCTCGTTAATTTGGTGTAATTTTTTTCTTTAAAAAATCCCGTATATAAAAGATATTAAAGTTTAAAAGTTATGAGAGGAAACATGAGAGAGAAAATAATAAAGTTTTAATATTTAAATTTAGTAGATTAAGTATTTAATAGATTATTTTAAATCATATTTATTCTTTTTTTAATTGGTCTAGAGTTGCCACATCACATCCTATGTGGCATCTCTCAAAAGAGAGATTGCATAATATTATGACATGTCATTAAAATAGCTTTGGTTTATTATATGTATAGATAGATATTTCTTTTGTTATATTTTTAATTATATATATTATTTATTATGTAATCCGGTTTTGAAATCCGGTCGGACCAGTTCGACCGGTCGGACCAGTGAACCGGTATGACGCCCGGTTCGCTGTCCGATCCGGTCCTGAAAACATTGATTATTATGAGTATTACTATATGAACTCCTTGTACTCTTATCTTGAGAGGGTTGGAGAGCTTATAAAGCCTCATCTTGCATTCTTGCTAGAAGATATGCCTCAGGCAAGTTCTTAGGCCTTAGCATTCTCACCTGATACCCTATTTCAGGCTTCAAGGCTTGTAAATATAGGCTCACTGCATATTCATCACAAATGGTCACCCTTGTGAGAGCCAAATCAAACTCCCTATTCAATTCTTCCAATGATCCTTTTTGCCTGATGGATGCTAACTGACCCATAGCATCTTGATTCAATAATAGACCAAATCTTGAAACAATGGCATTCTTGTAATCCTGCCAAGTCATACCATCAATACTTCCACCTCTAGATTTCACTAAAGACTGATGCCATAGTAGGGCTATGTCTTCTAAATGAACAATAGCCAATCTAGTTTTTATGTGATCCGGGGTCTCATCAATGACAAAAAAATGTTCAACTCTACATAACCAACCCTCAATATTATCTCCATTAAATTTGGGGAAATCAATTTTAGTCAATCTGTTGCTATGTGAATTATGGTTCATCAGGCTATTCATTTGATTACCTGTAACCATATTATTATTATTATTATCATTATACAGATTGTGGGTGTTATGATTCATACCATGCAGATGGTTATGAGTCATATTATTAGTATTATCATTATGGTTATTATTATTAAATTGTGAAGATTGACTGTTATTCAAAGATTGTTCTTGAATTGTTTTCAAGATCTCATTCATTTGAGCCTCGAGTTGATCTTTAATGGCAGAAAGATTCTCAGTTGTCTTTTGTAAGTTTTCAGCATTCTTCATTGCAAAGGTTTTTAATCCTTCAATTTCTGATAAATTTTGACCGACTGTTGCTTCCAAACGATTAAGAGTCTTATCATGTTCTTGAATTTTCTGTTCAAACGATTGATTACGAGTGTTCGTCATGATTCAATTGAATTGAAGAAAGAAAAGAATGAATTATGAAAAATCAACAAATCACGAATTGTTTTGCTGATGGAATTGATCACTCACGAATTGACTGATCAATGGAGTGATTTGATTCTGAATGAATCAAATCCGGCTATAAAACGAAACAGAGCAGACGAAATGAATTAAGAATGAAGAAGAAAACGATGATTGGAATTTTCAGTTATGGTGGCTGACGGTGGCGGCTACGGTGGTTGGTGGTGGTTAGGGTAGTTATTGGTGATCGAAGGCCGAGAACCGGTGGCTCTGATACCAATTGTTAGCTATGATTCAGAGAATAAGAAAACAGAGAAGAAAATTCATATCAAAACATAGCTGATCTTATTATCATACACTTCGGCTACTTATAGAGCCAAGTAACTAACTTCTAACAAACTTTCAAAGTTATCAGCTATTGACACATTTGACCCTTATACTTTCTATTATTACAATTCAGACCTAAAATACATTTTATTAGTAACACTCCTTGAGATCCTGTGACGAACACTTCGGTGGAAGATTCGATACAAAAAACTTTGTTATTACCTTGTTGTTTTCCTCGCTATGATGATCATCCCTCCCTTTCCTTCGCTGAACCTGCTCCCAGTCTTCTGGAACTAGCCGCCTTTGATCGCCCGACATTGTCGGAGCAACTAGGGTTTACGTACTTTTATTAGATTAGTGAAGTTAGTTATCATCATAAACTTTGTTTGCTTTTTATCTGTGTTATAAGCCTCATTTCTCCGCTTTTGCTCACCGATCTCTATATTCCTAAACATATAAATCCTTGGTGTATACAATGTAAACTTGCCTTAGTGAATCTGAATCTATTAGTAAACCACTACAAGATAACAATAATAAGAAGAATTAAGTAGAAAAAATTGAAATTATTGTACCTTAGTAAATGTCACCATTAGCAAGTATGTTTAGATTTTTCATCATTCTGTGTCAAAACAACTGCATCACCTTCAATAATCTTGTCAAGCCTCAAGTAAGATCACTTGCCAACATGATTTATATGGGTTAAAACTAAATGCTTAGTTTTTTTTTACTAAATATATTTATTATAGGTAAATGCTTTAAAATTTCTAATTTTATTTGTATTAAAAACTTTAAAGATGGTTATTGAAAACGGAGTTGTATTCAAAATATAATATATTGTTTTATCATAAACTAGGGATAAACATTTTTTATCGACTACCAATATCGTACTAAACTAATTTCGATTGAACAACATCTAATTTCGATTGAACAACATCGGTATTGTTACAACTATTCATTTTTATAGTTTTCGGTTTCTGTACGAGTTGTTTTCAGTATTTTGCACTACCAGTAATGCACAAAGCGCAAGAAAACCCTTTAGTGGTAATATATCTGATTGCAAATTTATAAAATCTCTACCGCATCACATGGGACAACCCACCAGTTTTATTAACAATTTTACACCTCAAGAGTCAAGACTATGGACAATGTTTTGTGGCCCATCCACTTGAGTAAGGCGGCCTGTGTATGGGCCATGGTTGATGAATGGTATTCTCACAAACATAACTAAAATTGCTAAACATATGTTTGATAGACCTTACACATGATGAACATGGTGTTAAGTTGAGCTTGCTAGACACCACATGGACTAATTTTACATTCATGACAGCCCATCTTTATCTCGGTAGAGTCTTTTAGTGGCATGTTTCAGTCCTCTTCCCCATTACTTAGAAAAAGTGAGCCACCGGTTCAGGTACAATATACTATTATTACCGCCTGGACAATTAGAATCAAACCCGTAATCACGACGACCCAACACTATTATAGCTTTATTTTTCCAAATACGACCACAACACAACAAACGTTAGATAACGACACAAATCAAGAAACAAGATGAATTAACATTTCTCAACCCGTCAAGGGACTTATCATCGTTATCTTTGATGATGGTATTAGTGTTTAAAGCGACACATTCGCTATCATCCACATATGTATCTTTATTGTTACAACTAAAAACAGATGAAACCAAATAGTTATAGCAGCAGCAGCATCAACTGTACATCAAATCCATCTCAACTTTTTTCTCATCTAATAACCACAAATTCCCCTATATGATGGATGATACCACAAAAACACAAAATACCTTTTAATGACCACCGTTGGTAGCAAGGCTCTCGTAGAACAGGATGTACCCATGATCGGTGTTGCTTGCATACTCTTGGGCTGACCCGAATGAGGTTTGAACAGCAGACTCATCAATCATTTCTACATTTTCATCGTCAAAGAACAGCCAGTGGTTGTGGCTTTTGACCAGACTTACATAATGGCCATGGTTGGGCCCACTGCCGACATGAACCACCACTGCAAATAACGAGTACTCACAGTCGGCATCTTCCATGGTGTTGGTCAGCTTCAGCTCCAGAGGAAACACGACACGATATGATAACTTTTTGTACCTGCCCAGCTGTTCCATGTACTTGAACCGCTTTAAGTGTATAACCAATATGTGTGGCGGTTTCTTGATCTTCATCCTCTTTTGTGCTTCCTGCAAACTGGGTCATGAAAAACAAGCAATTAGAAGTGGCGGTAGACTCATTTATGTTTTAACGCATTAACTACTTAATTTTCAAGAAAAGCGAAGACAAAACAAAAGTGATTGTGGATCAGGCTGACCATACTTGTTTGATTCATGCTGAAAATTTCTCATTTTGACCCATCAACGCACCCAAATTTGCCACCCTTTAGAAACAAGTCAACAACCAATATGCAACCTCCGAACAGAGTTGCATTCTTGGAAGTTATTCAAGATATTTCATGAACTCAACATAGACAGATTTCTCCAAAAAACGGAGCTTTTCAGGATTCGATTTTTAAAGCAATTCCAAGATCTCAATATGATTATTTCCCAACTTTACAAAGAGAACGAAACATTTAATTCTTGAAATGATTTCGAGCTAAATAGAGAACTCAAATAAGCAAATAATGAAATTGTGGAGAAAGTAGCAACCTGCAGCATTTATCACAGAAAAACTTATCCTCAGCATTCAAGGTTTCAGTGGAGCTGAAGTTCTTTAAACAACTTGTAATTGAGCTGTTCTGCTCAATATCAAGGCTCAAATCTAAAAACGTCTCATCCCTTGCAGTCACAGTCTCACATCTTAAACACTTTGTTTCATTTGTAAGTATACCCTGGATTTAAAACCACAGCAATGAGCAACCAGTGAACAAAAGCAGCAACAACCTCAAGTCCTCATTTAAAAAAAAAAAAAAATACATAAATATAATATGTTACATCTAATTATGAGTTCTCAAACAAACCTGAAAATTTTTGTGAACCCAAGTAACCAAGGGCTCCTTCCGTACACCATTAGCCTGAGGAGCATGTATCCCATTGGGAATCTTTTCAGAAGGTGATGAATGCTCTTTTGAACCTTTTGATGCATTGGCTTCTTTCTCTAGTATGTCAACTAGTTCGTTTAACAAGAAATTCAAAAATTCATGTGCATCCTATACAATATTCATAAAATAACTTATATTAGAAATAAAATTTTGCAGAAATAAAGTGGGCTTCGGAGTTCAGATATTCAATTAAAAAAATGTCTGGTATACGATATACCTGATGCATGTAACCGCGGAAAAGCTCGTTTTCTTTCTTCACTCTTTGTACAAAGCGTTTTGGAGCAATAACGCCTGTTTTCTTCTTTTGTGTACTAATCTAATACAATGTAACAGAAATCACATTAGCTACAGTAATGGGATATTAATAATTCATCAGTCCTCACCATGCTTTTAAGTTCATCTGGAGGTTATCTTGATCATTACAAATTATATCTACGATGAAATGTTAAAAAAACAGATAACACAGAGAGTTGGTTTTACGAATCTTCATGGTAAACTTTTCAAGTTCTCTAAACAGTTTGTCATGAAAAAACGGTTTTGTCATTTCCTTTTGTCTTGATTGAGATTTGGGTTCCAAACCGTTCTAAAACATATTCTCTATCTTCCAAATAATACATCAATTTAGATAAAAGACTGGTCTTGCCATGTGCGTGTATGTTCAGCAAAAAACACAAATTAGACCCTACTTAATGGTTAATACAAGCTATATAACTAAAAGAAGAAATGATGAATAAGAAGGCCACCCAACTACCCAAGTATTCAACCTTTTATCATTAAGGCGACCCCTCCAGCTCCATTCACACCAATTGGCTGCTAAAAATGCCCTTAAACTCTTAGAAACGTCTAAAAATACCGTTCAAGAAGTGTTACTGTTAGCATGTTATAGATTAATCTTGTATTTTCAAAAAAAAGTCTTATAGCCATTTTTGTCATCTGGCATGTCAGTATGTCACATGCTTTTTTTTTTTTTTGCCAGGAATGCCACAAATGAAACTAGATGCATACTTGGTTAGTTGGGTGGCCGCAGTTTCAATATATATGTCCTTAACGAAAAAAAATATACTTAGTGTGTGTGTGTCCTCTATATACATTATCACTTGAGAAAAGGAAAATGCAATGGTCGCAAAACGAGACCGTAATCTATAAATTTAATGTGAAATGTTAGTCGTTAGCAAAACAACGCGAAGGTTATAGTCATTAGCAATGTTATTGGAAGCAAAAATGTAAACTGCGGATAACTACTATAGTAAGTACTATATATCAAAACAACGAGAAGGTTATAGTCATTAGCAATGATATTGGGAACCAAATTCAATGTTTTGCAATAGCAACTCCTTTTACAAACTTCTAAATTGCAATATATCACCGAACGCTTCAGCCCTAGATATAACATAATGAAGAAAGTAAGAAACGACATATGAACATATGTCAGGGCCATGTCAAGGAAAACATATACAATCCCATGCACGCAGAATACACTATTTAATAAACAACAAGCAAAAGAAACCAGTAAGCATGTATTCTAGTAAGTGTTTACCTGCATAAACAGTTCTGCTAAACATGTAAGGAGATTTTCTTCTGTGTCGCCTGGATTTTTAATATTCCCGTAATATTCAAGTAGTTGTTCACGAAATGGAACACAAAAATATAGAGCCTGGAAAATAACAACAAAGCATATGTGTACATCAGTACATAGTTAGATCAAAACTGTAAAAGTTTGTTCAAAAAGTAATAAACCAAAACGTAACTGAGATTAAAATAACGAGGATCAATACCTTAAAAAGGCAAAAACCAAAAGCGTTATAATTTGCAAGAATGGTGATATTTAACATTTTTCCAAAACTGATCATTCTTGTTAAATGCAGTGATTTCTTGCATATTCACAAGAATGACTAGTAGTTTGAAAAAGGCCCAACACAATATTTTGAGAAGTATCTCACTCACTAACAGTCTATAGCTATAGAGGAAAGCTTAATAACTCATAAGCAGGTCAATGTGCATTAAATTTTCAATGATATAACTAATATACATGTTTAAACTTTAAAGATACTGTCCAGGCGAGGCGGTAAGAAAACGTGTATAAGGCGCCTCATGAGGTTATGTTTGTATGTACGCCTCTAAGGGCCAAGGCGGTAGGAAAACGTGCGCCTATGTTTTAGACTTTTGTGGCAATTATTTTATTTTTTATCATCATCATCATACTCAGTTAATCCCACCAATAGCAAAAGCTAAGGTAGGGTCTGAGGAGGGTAAGATGTAGACAGCCTTACCTCTACTCTATGGGAATAGAGAGGCTGCTTCCAGTGAGACCCCCGACTCGATAGTGGTTTTGTATCAAGCCTTAGACATAAGGCACATAACACTTAGCAATTATTTTATTTTTTATAAGATATATAATTTTATACTCACTTTTTAGTTCCGCCTCGGGCTTACACCTCAGTCGTCAGGCGAAGGGAGACCACCCCGAGGCTCGATTACGTGCTTTTAAACCTTGCTAATATAAACTAATTATGTCTAAAAAAGAGATGCCGGTTACTTCAAATTAATGCCAAACATCATGATTCATAACGGTTTACGCATTTACTAAGCTAATCTAAATCACGGCATTATACACATTATGTCCAAACCAAAACAAATAAAGCGCATTGTGGCCGTATGGACATACTAACTAGGAAAAAAAGAAGCTAATTTCCACTTTTCATTGTCATAATCACAATTCACAAAACAAAAAACCGAACGCGATCCAAATCGCCATCACAATTCCATCCGCATAACGTCAACTCATGCCATTTTGTTCCTCTAACTTCCTCCTTAACATAACAACTAACAAGACCCACAAACAAGAAATAATCTTCATTCAACAACAACAACATAAACCCATCTTGAATCAACAACAACTAACAAGATTGCTTAAGCATTTACTAATATAATAATTAAAAACCATGGCTTTTTAAACATTAACTTCAAATTACATAAGACATAAAATAAGAAAAAAAAAGGCATGTGAATTGTTGAAAAAATAAGAAAGAAACCTGCAAGACACTGTTACAATAGCAAGTGTTACCAAAGTTTTCAAGGCCAAAATAACGTTCGCCTTCAGGGAACTGGTCTCCTAAAGCCTTCTCAAGCTTTGAACCTGTTGCCCCCATCAGACCATCAACAAGATACCAAAACTCCTCTATTTCTTTATGTAAATCTTTTTTTTTTATTTATTATATGAACTCCTGTAAATAAATAGAGCGATTAATATGAGATTTTGTAAAAAGGGGTTGTTGTGTGTGTTGAAGAGTTGTTGTGGAAGAAATTATTATTATTATTATTAGGGTTTATATGATGTATATTTGGAAGAAGAAGAAGTGTGGATTGATGCGTAAGGAAACAGTTTGATCGGGTTTTTATTGTTTTATCATACTTTGATTCTTTCAACTCTCTCTCTCTCTCTCTCTCTCTCTCATGTGTGTGATAAGTTTTTATTGCATGTTTCATTATTTTAATAATAATAATAATAATGGAAAAAGATCAAATAGGAACCAAGAGCCTAGTTAGGAACTTAGGAACCAATCTGAGCCATTCATCTTTGATCTTGATCTAGGGGGTAGTTATGTAATTAGACAATTAAATATTATATTTTAATTTAATTAAAAGTTTTATATATGGCAGTTAATTAAAATCACAAAATAAGTTACCAAACCAAACTATTTTGTTTCTTAAAAAAACTAGATATTTGCCCGCGTTGACACGCAGTTCAACAACGTACGATTATTTGGAGTAGTATAACGTATAAGAAAAATAAAGTAGAAACATTTTATTAAAATTTAAAAGCAACGAATACACATTTATTCAAATATCGCTGAAAATTTCCTTATAAACCACATTTTTTGTTTTAGTCATCATTTTCCCACCAGCATCAAGTATAATTAACTTCACGTCTGCCCTGCTTTTAACTCTTGACAATGCGACATAAAGCTGGCCATGTGAGAATACAGGGTTTCTTAAATACAATCCAACTTGAATAAGGCGACTTAAATGGTATGTGTTAAAAATAGACTTATGGCATATTCAACAATAAGAAAGTAATAAAAATGAAAATAAAAAACTAACTACCACCTAAATTTCACAATTTAATTTGACACGTCTGAGAAGATGAGCATTACCCATATCGACCCGCTAAAAAAACTTCGAGCATATTTTATTCTATGTTTTTATAAAAGAATTTATTTTTTAAAAATCGAAAATCATTCATTAATGTTTCGGTCAACGTGTTTAATAACTTTCCTAAACAATATAATCCACATTTTTTGTTTTTTTAAAATAAAAAACATTTAATAATTATTCTATTTTTAAAATTCAAAAAAGAGTTATTAATGTTTTTATAAAAAAATTTATTTTTTAAAAATCGAAATCATTCATTAATGTTTGGGTCAACGTGTTTAATAACTTTCCTAAACACTGTAATCCATATTTTTAATTTTCTTAAAATAAAAAACATTTAATGACTATTCTATTTTTAAAATTCAAAAAAGAGTCATTAATGTTTTTATAAAATTTTTTATTTTTTAATAATCGAAAATTATTCATTAATGTTTCGGTCAAAGTGTTTAATAACTTTCCTAAACATTATAATCCAGATTTTTAATTTTTTTTAAAATAAAAAACATTTAATGACTATTCTATTTTTAAAATTCAAAAAAGAGTCATGTTTTTATAAAAGAATTTATTTTTTAAAAATCGAAAATCATTCATTAATGTTTCGGTCAACGTGTTTAATAACTTTCCTAAACACTATAATCCAAATTTTTACTTTTTTTAAAATAAAAAACATTTAATGACTATTCTATTTTTAAAAGTCAAAAAAGAGTCATTAATGTTTTTATAAAAATAAATATTTTTTAAAATCGAAAATCATTCATTAATGTTTCGGTCAAAGTGTTTAATAGGAAGGAACATTATCTAAAGTGACCCATGTATAAGTAAAAGGAGCATTACTCAATAATTTTAACCGACTATTACCTTATAGATGCTATTTATACGCTAAAAATAGTAATGTGACAAATCAAATAATTCAGCATTTATTTTGTGTTTAAATGTCATTAATTTTAAAAACTGGATTTTTTTTAAAATTTGATTTTGAATGTTTAAAAATAAATTTATAAATGTATTTATATATGATTAATAATTTTATGTTTAAATCTTATTAATTAAATGGTAATCATAATTATTAACATTAGATGTTTCCAATATTGAGTAAGTCACGATAAATGCTAATTATACGCTCCATATTTGCGAAATCGTTGCTAACCCCACATTGTGTAAATCTTCTTCCACATTTTGCTTCCCGGACTACTCCACAGCCGAGTGTTTAATAACTTTCCTAAACACTATAATCCATAATTTTTAATTTTTTTTAAAATAAAAACATTTAATAACTATTCTATTTTTAAAATTCAAAAAAAAGTCATTAATGTTTTTATAAATGTTTTTTATTTTTTAAAAATCGAAATCATTCATTAATGTTTGGGTCAACGTGTTTAATAACTTTCCTAAACACTGTAATCTAGATTTTTAATTTTCTTAAAATAAAAAAAATGTAATGACTATTCTATTTTTAAAATTAAAAAAGAGTCATTAATGTTTTTATAAAATTTTTTATTTTACATCAACGAAAATTATTCATTAATGTTTCGGTCAAAGTGTTTAATAACTTTCCTAAACACTATAATCCAGATTTTTAATTTTTTTTAAATAAAAAACATTTAATGACTATTCTATTTTTAAAATTCAAAAAAGAGTCATGTTTTTATAAAAGAATTTATTTTTTAAAAATCGAAAATCATTCATTAATGTTTCGGTCAACGTGTTTAATAACTTTCCTAAACACTATAATCCAAATTTTTACTTTTTTTTTAAAATAAAAAACATTTAATGACTATTCTATTTTTAAAAGTCAAAAAAGAGTCATTAATGTTTTTATAAAAATAAATATTTTTTAAAATCGAAAATCATTCATTAATGTTTCGGTCAAAGTGTTTAATAACTTTCCTAAACACTATAATCCAGATTTTTAATTTTTTTAAAATAAAAAACATTTAATGACTATTCTATTTTTAAAATTCAAAAAATAGTCATTAATGTTTTTATAAAAAAAATAATTTTTTAAGAGCACTCGAGAATTCATCCTAACTCAAGAACACATTTGTATAAGTAGAACATACCTATTGAAATTAACTCTTCTGTTTTTGTATATGAAGAAGATCGTTCAAGTGTAACCACTCAAACAAAATGGAGCCAAGTATTAAGGTTTGCGAATGAAAGGGGATGCCTAAATACTTGTCGAAGATTGACTAATATTATGAAAGAAGAAAGTTATTAATGTGATATAAAAATAATTTTGATTAAAATGAGACAATTTTTGTATTGTTACCTCGTATGATATGTTATCAATATCGAGCCACCTATCCATGCCATGGAACATTAACCTGAAAATCAAATGAAATTACGAAATCATACACACTCGAACTCAATGAGCATACTGTAAATTATACATACACATTCGAATTTACAAAAATAAAAATAAATTGGGAGATGAACGAACCAGTAGAATGACTCAAACTTATACATCCTTTTGTAGTTTATTTGATTGTGCCTGCACCATAACATATAATATTATAAAATACAAAGCTTAATTAATTAGAATAAACTCATAAAGGCATGGCTCTTAACCACCGCACCATGGTCACCACTGCTATTACCGTCACCTGTCACAGCCAAACGAAGTGAAACATTGGTTTGAAATTGAGAAGATGATGAACTCCAAACAGAAAGAATACACAATACCTTAGTTTCAAAATTATTACTATTAATTATTACAATTAAAAAAATTCTATTAATTATATAATGGAAAAGAAAATATGTATGGTTCAAAATCAAAGCTTATGACCTTTCAGGAATGTGACACCCTGATCCGTGACCTTGCTACACGAAATTTGTAATTCTTTCAAGTTTGTAAGGTCTGAGACATAAACATTATATATATTAGTAAAATATGCGAGATTATATATTCTTATCAAGTTCATTACATTACAAACTGTAATAAAATTCTGTAATAAAATTCGAATTATTCTAAGAAAGCACTTTTTCTTGACCATATATGTTATAGGCTTATTGTATTAGAACATTGATTAGAGCTGATCATGTAGACAACAATGATGTAAACTATAAAGAACAATTACCTGAGAGAGGCTTCATATCCGCATCGGTAATGCAATTACAGCAGTTGATATTAAGTGATTCGAGTTTTTTCAAACCTGCCAGATATTAAGATGCAAGAAATCATGGTTGATCAGTGGGAAGGGGAAGTTCACGAACTAACCTAGTAATGGAGAAGATTGCTGCAGAAAAGGGTTTAGAGAGAGAAAGTTATTAGAAAGATTGGTTTTAATTAACAAATAGGAAACTTATTAATGGGAAAATTAATATTAATGACCGATTTTGACCAACTTATTAATAGGAAAATTAATATTAATTACCGATTTTGACCAACCAATAAATGATTTTTGATTTTTAGAAAAAAGAAAAATTTTATAAATTCTCACAATAGAGACACTTGGCATTAGTTGATTGGCTATGTAATTGGAGGATGAATGTGGGATTGCCAAGTGTCCTCATAGACTTTGTTTTATTAGATGTATAGATTTCTAAACAATCAATTTGATCGATCAAAATAATCAAATCAATCATCGTTACATTCATCATCGATTAAACTTTTGCTCTTTATATGAATCGCAATCTTGATATATCTCAATCACAAAATCAATTTTCAATCGATTAAACTTCCACTCTTTCGCAAAATCATTCAACTTACATCAATGGAATTCAATTCAACCCAAGAAAACATTCAATCAAATCATTGTTCTTATGATTGGAAGGTCTGTATTTATTTATAGGGTTTCAATCAAAGGAATCGAATGTGCAGACAATTTAGGTTTAATGTTTTTTTTATTATACACTAGCGTATAATTCTAGGTAGTTTAAATGTAAAAATTTGTTAATTTACGTGATGAAGCATACAAAACATATGGTTTGTACACCTATGTATATACATCTATGTTACATTGGCCTTTTACTTGTTGGTATATCAAAAAGTACATTAGGTGTTTCTATATTGTGTCCTCTTAGTGTCGGAGGGGTTTGTATTTAGTTCCAGTGTGGCAATCAAAGAGTTCGAATGTGCAGGTCCATTAGGTTTAATTGTGGTTTATTATACACTTGTGTATAGTTCTTAAATGTGATGTTTTACTTGTTAAAACGTACACTGTTTGTTTGTATGGGCACATATGTATATCCATATATAAATACATCGGTCATGTACTTGTTGGTGAATGAAACATGAGAAAACAGTTGGCAGTTCATAGGTGAACATTTGGTCAGTTACTTTAACAAGCGTACATAATTTTTGGTATTTGCACATATAAATATCCATATATAATACTTTGGTCATGTACTTGTTGGCAAATGAAACAATGAAAAGCATTTTGGTAGTTCATAGGTGAACAATATTTAATGAGATGTGTTGAACACGTATAAATGAAATTTATACACAAAATTTAAACCAAATAAACACACATATGTTAGACTTCTATACACTAGTGTATAGAAATGTTTATTGGCTACACTGGTTATTAATAAATATTGGTACCATAGTCATAATTCCATATACACAAATGTAACCAAATATACACACATGTAGTAGACTTTTGTACATATCAGTGTATAGAAATGTGTTATCAATACAATGTTCTTAATAAGAAAACCCATTGATACATTGTTCATGATCTCATATACACAAATGTAATCAAGTACATTATTTCCAAAATTTAAAAAACTTAGCACAAAGTTATAACTATGTATTAATATTAAAAATAATTCTTTTAACATGTGGAACACAATAGCAAATGTAAACCACGTGCGAACAAAGATATACAACACGAGGGAAGCCCATGCAAATCAAGAGTAACCTGCACAATAAAACAAAAAAAATCAATATTAATGTATATTAGTATACATAGATGTACATATATGTTATACATTAATGTATACTAATGTACTAATGTCTACTGTTAGTAAATATACATTAAATTAATGTGTGTTAATATATATACATAGATGTACATAAAGGTTATACATTAGTGTACTAATGTCTACTGTTAGTAAATGTATCTATTTATGTATAATATATACTAGTATTAATGTATATTAGTATACATAGATGTACATATAGGTTATCCAAATCAAGAGTAACATGCACAATAAAACAAAAAAAAATCAATATTAATGTATATTAGTAGTATACATAGATGTACATATAGGTTATACATTAATGTATACTAATGTACTAATGTATACTGTTAGTAAATATACATTAAAATAATGTGTGTTAGTATATATACATAGATGTACATAAAGGTTATACATTAGTGTACTAATGTAATGTATGTATTTATGTATAATATACACTAACAAATATACATTAATATTAATTACTGTTTTTATTGTGATATATGTTTTTTACATTTAATATACATTGGTGCACATAACAATAACATGCCCAACCTCTGAAGACTAATATATACGTAGGTGTACATACAATAGCATGTCTAAAGAGTTCGAATCAATATTTTTTGAATTAACACTAATGTAAGATTTCTTCTATATACATAGGTGTACATAACAATAATAGGTCATACGATGGAAGAAGCATATATACATAGGTGTACATACAATAACACATCCAACGATTCGAAACAACACATTTTTTATTTAACACTTATGTCAGATTCTTATATGTACATAGGTGTACATAAAATAACAAGTCTAACGATTAAAGACGTATATACAGACATATCATACGAACAAATGTCTAGAAACCCTAAAAAAATTGATTCAACCTACAAAATCGATTTGATACTATACCTGGCATTGTTATTGTGATAAGAACATAATTGATTCAATAATAACATACAAGAAAATAATAATTAATAATATAAGAAATCAATACATGTTACAAACCTGGCATTGTTGATCAATCTTCTTGTCAATGAAATTGAAAATGGTTTCTTTATGGTCAAGATGAATGGCTGTTACAAAAGTAGGGTTTTAAATCTATTAAAAAAAATACACGTATAGAAAGTATATTAACGTACAAGAAAATTACAATTTTAACCTTTTTTAATGAAATAGATTTAAATGAACTTCATAATAATTACCATCATGCCATTAGAAATCAATGGTGGTAAAGTGGTTCTCATGGTTCCTATTTAACCTATGGTTCCTATTTGAACCCTACCCTAATAATAATACTCTCGTTAGAAGATAAGTTTTTGAATGTATTGTTTGATTTTTTTTAAACTACTCGGAGTGGTGGGGAAAGAGGGGATGAAGCGTCATGTGGCATTTATAGGACCATTATGGGAGGGAAAATTGTGGGGAGTGGAATGAGGGGGGGAGTGACATGTGACATTTCTTTTTTCTTTTTTTTTTTTATAAAAAACTTTCATATATTAATAAAATAATAATAATAATAATAATAATAATAATAATAATAATAATAATTTAAACCGAAAATATATTAAATTAATAAAAAAAATAATTAATATTAAAAAATAATATAAAAAATTATATTTCTAACCCTATAAATTTTCCCCCCCAAACGTTTGAATTTCAATCCCCTCCCTAGGGCTGTAAACGAACCAAACGAACACGAACAAGGCTTTGTTCGTGTTTGTTTGTTAAGGTTTCTTGGACAAACGAACCGTTCACGAACACACTAACGAACATAATTCTATGTTTGTGTTTGTTTGTTAAGAAATTCAGTTGTTTGCGAACTGTTCGTAAACACGGGTCTTGAACACAAACAAACAAAAACAAACATTTAATATGCAACTATGATGTATTGCAAAATACATCCGTTTTCGGTCTATAGTTTATATTATTTTCGAGTCAGTTTGTGTCGTTTTTGTGGTATTTTCGTATTCTATTTAGTATTTTGTGTTGCACAGGAGTCCGGGCAAGAAAGGAAGTAAAATGGAGCTTAAACGAGAAAAAACGAGCCTCCGGACGAGTCGCGGTTGATCGGGAAGTCGAAAAAAGAAAAAAATGAAAAATTATGTCTCGTCACGCTACGTGACGGGAAAGAGCACATCTGGTCACGCGACGTGACGGATCCCCCCTGATCCTGAAGCTGGTCACGCTACGTGACCACATCACCTGAAGCCCGTCACGCTACGTGACGGGAGTAAAAACGTGAAAAAATTGGTTTTTGGCCCAATTTCGATATTAAAAACCCTAGAACGGCCATGAATGGTTTTTATCTTCACTTTTGACATATTGGAGCTGCTTTGGAGCACTAGGAGGTGAGAAAAAGGCGAAGGGTCAAGATTTTGAGCATTGGGATTGAGAGATTCGGGTTTTAATCATTCGGTTTCTTCATTCCTTTGTTCTTTTGAATTGCAAACTATGTTTCTTGAACTTAGAATTGATTTTATTCTTGTTTTGAACATGTTTCTTGGCTAGACTTTCATTACTACTTAGGCTATGATGAATACTCATGATTGAATGAACGTTTTTATGGTTTTTTGGAACTTTGACTATGGGTTGATGATTTAGTAAAGACTTTGATTATTTTTGATCTGGTGTAGATGCGTACTTAGTTTTGTTCAATTGATAATTATTTACTCCACATGCGTTTTTGTGAATGTCTTTCATGTATGAATGCGTGTTAGGTTGTGGACTTTGTGTTAGCAACTAGTTTATGGTAAATTGCTAGTGTTTTCCATAGGAGTGATTTTTATTGATTGGGTAGTTCTAGGTATTCTTCCAATTCCAATAGCTGTAAGGTGCGGGATTGTCGATATGTCTAGGGTGTTAAATTGCTAGATTTAGATGCTTTGTAAGAAGATCTTCCTAGTGTCCTTACCGTTACTTGCGTATCGAGTCAGGTTAGGTTTTCTATAGTTACCCCTTGCACTCTTAGTGTGGTGAGGCTTTCGCGCTGTAAGGTAGACTGTCTAGCGGGTACTTTATCATCAGAGTAGGTAAGCCTGTAAGGGTAACCTCTCAATCGGTAGTTTAACGGCTTATAGGTAACCTTAGGTTTCTCCTTGAGAAGGGTCGAGGGTCCTCTAGTTTATCCTGTAAGTTTAGTATCTGAAGATCCCGGTTCCATAGCTAGTTCCATAACCATAGAAGTTCGTCAGTCATGAGTAGGATTCTAACCTAGGTAGTATTCTCACCATCATTTGAATTTGGTTCAGCTCGGTTTACGTCTTAAGTTCAATTTAGTTTATTTTAGTTAATCTTTATTTTTTCTTGAATTTAGTTTTGTAAACCCCCCCCCCCTCTAAAATAATAAATAGTTTTATTTCAGTTTTAGATAAGTTTTCGAGTCTAGTTACCGTTTTCCATTAGAGTCCTGTGGGTTCGATATCCGGACTTGCTTTAGCTTTACTAGAGTCGATAGGTTCACTTGCCTGTCAGTAGTTTAGTTTTAGAGAGTCTAGAGTATTACTAGGTGTCTAGTTTTAGGTTTAATTTAGTTATTTTTATTAAACTACTTTTAGCACATCAAACTAACTAAAAAAACATTGTTAATATTAACCGTTAGACAAAGTACATCTTCTAAACAATGTCGATAAGTCAAATTGTACTAACTTAGACATAATTATCTAAAATTACTTAGGCATAGGCATGAATACATGATATTCCTAACTCAAAAGTTCATAATTATCCTAAGTTTTAACTAGTGATCGAACATAAACAAACCTACACGAACGGATATAAATAAACGAACGTAAACAAACACATTGCCGAACGTTCACGAACGCAATCGAACGAACGAGACATTTGTTCGTGTTTGTTTGTTTAGTTAATCAAACAGAATTTTTTGTTCGTGTTTGTTCATTTTTAAACAAACGGACACAAACTGTCACACCCCAACCGATGGCGGAAACATCGAGGTGAGACTTGTGATAGATTGTTCAAAGACTTCATAACACTAAATTGTGATAATAGATTAAAATAGATTTCATTCGTATCTAAGATTCAACAAGTATACAATTTGTTCATAAGAAAAATACATTTAACTTAAACATGAAGTAAAATAAAGATTGTTTCGTTTGTTTCTAAGGCTGAATCCTAAGTGATGTTTCTTGTATCGTCTTTGCAAGCTTTTCCTGCAACATGTATAAAATATCCGTCAACACATAAAGTATTGGTGAGCATACTAGTTTTGGTTTACATACATAGTATTTTAGAATGGTTTACTCAAATCTCATACTATAACATTGCACATACATATCATACAAAAGACATAATTCAAACCCGCGAGTACCACAGCGTATACCTAACATATTCATGTTAGGCCGTTTAAATCTTAACAATGACCCATAAAGGGGGCGGTGTGCTAGTCCTATAGCGCTATACATGTTAAGTGGGCTAATAATAGTTAATGATTTATGTCTAAGTATCTAAGAATCATAAGCATGGCAAGTAGCATATAAGTATGTTTAATAGATTGAGCATGTGTGTTTATGAAAGTATTAGTGTGTTTTGCATATGATACATGTTTACACCCCAAAAGTGATAAAGAGTAAAAAGGGGACAAGTATGAACTCACCTTCGCTTATCGAGTAAAATGCTAGCGTTGCGGGTGTATACGAGGCGAATCCCAAAGACTCAACCTAAAGTTTCAAGTATTCGAATTAAGTGTTTGAGCTTAAAAGAGTCTAAGTTTTCTAGGATTAGGCATTAGGGTTTCTAGACTAAATTGGGAAACTTGAGTTTTCGAAATTAGTTTAATTTGAAACCGATTATAAATGGATTTTTGAGTATTCCATAAATCATATGAATATAAACTAGTGTTAATGGTAATTGGTATTTCATATATCTGGTAATTAAATTCCATCAAGTGTTATTTTGATAACAATTTACTTATTAGTTTCTTTTGAAATTAATTAGATATAATGTATCCTAATATATAAATAAAATGGAATACATGATAATACGGATTAATAATACCTAAAATTAAGTTTTTGGAAGCAAAATATTCTAGAGTATTTATAGTAATTTTATAAAACTCCAAAATATTTATTTGGTATTTTTAAATGAATATAAGTGTCATAAATGTAATAATTTAAGTTTAATTAGTATAAAATTTATAAAAGTATAATTCTTTTATAGAAACATGTTGAACTGATGTATAATGCTGGAAAGTAATTTTATAAAGTATTTTCTATTTTTATTTTATAAAAACAGATTTATTTTCCTTAATAATGAATAACTTGATTAAAATACCAAAATAATATTAAAACGTAATTTTTTTCTGAATTAATAATTTTCCAGAGTCATGTAATGATAAAAGAATTTATATAAAATTTTTGGGCTTTTGAATCACTCAAATCGGATTTATAATGAATTTATTATGAATTAAACAAGAAAATATATTAAATATACAAAATAATCTAATTTTCGAGATTAAAAATATAAATAATAATATTTGAGATATAAATGAGCTTCTGGAATATTTATAGAATTTTTGGAGTCCTAAAAGTATTTTAAATAAATAAAAGAAGGATTTAAGGAATATTTATGTAAATTAACACCTAAAACAAAAAAAACAAAAAAAGAATGTGTGTGACAGGGGTCGAACCCTGGTCACTGGCCGAACCAAAGGCCTAAGACAGATCAGAGAACCAGCTGAGCTGTGGTATGTTTGTTTATAACTGATTCTAATAATTTAAAACATACAGTCCAAACGAACCAGATTCCCAATATAACTAAGAACCCTAACCCTAACCTAAATCAAATTAACGAATCTACAAGCAACAGCATGAAACGTTTTCATAGGGCTATTACAAAGTATTAAAAAACCGAAAAAAACCATATGAAATAATTAGATTAACCTGTTCGATTCGACGTGTAATTGCTCGATAAGAAGGACGAAGACCCGTTAGCTAAAACCGGCAATTGGAGGTTGATTAGCTTGTGTTTGATGGGGGTTTTGGTACAGAAACAATAGAATATGGTATGAGAATCGGATTCAGGCCTCAATCTATATAATAACATCCGAATTGAATGCGTTTGGAATTTATACCAAGTGGGTTTTGTTTTTAACGCGAATGTTGGTCAAAATCCGGACAATTGCCGCGTGAATTCACCTTGGGAACGTGCACCTTGAGTCCAACAATGTCTGCCATGCTTGAATTAAGAATTGGTGAAGGTTCCAATGATCAATTACTCATTTTTCTTCAAAGTGGGTTTGCTAAAGAATTTAAATCCGAAAATAAATCAACAATTCTTGCATTTAAACGCGTGATACAGCAGGTATAGGTGCGATTCATATCTACGATTACATGGGTATGTTCAGATATGTGTTCGCGTGTGATTCGGATATGCAAGATCCGTTTTTGATAACGTGGGTCGTGTTTGGTTTGGGTTTTTGACTCGTTTTTCGATCCGGTTTGACTCGGTTTTATCCGATATGAGATTTCGAAAAGTTTTGATATGGTTTCATGTTTTTCGTATTTCATTTGACGTGAAAGCGTTTAGTTTCGGTTATAAATACGCGTATGTTTATGCTAAAAATGAGATTTTATTTAAATTGATGTTTTTTTAACAATCATGTCATGCTTAATAATATCATTTTCCCAATTATTATTTTTTTTGTATAAAAATCTCTTATTTTGATTGTATAAAAATAGTTGTTATTACACAAACGAACTTCCCGCCGAACGGTATACGAACTGTTCACCGAACGTTTGGTTTGTTTACAGCCCTACCCCCCCAAACGTTTAAATTTCAAACGTTTCCCCCCCAAACGGTTATATTTCTAACCCTATCAAAACTGATTTTTCAATCACACCTCCAATTCCTCGTCCTCAAAACAATGAATAATATGGCCGGTTTTCAACCAGGAGCTGCCGGACCGTCTAATGTCCGGATGAGGAAATGGTCTGGGCCATGGATTATGTCTTGGCTGTTAGTGAAATGGACCGACTAATGTTGTCGGCCCCCACTCCCCGGACTGCTGCTGCTATCCCCACCCCCACCACCAGACTGCTACTATCCCCACCCCCACCCCCACCACCAGACTGCTGCTATCCCCACCCCCACCCCCTACCACGAGACTACCCCAACTGAGGAGGACTTGGAAGCCCTCAGGGAAATTGAGGAGGAGGAGTACTACTACTTCCCCTCAGATGCGAGATCCGATGGACGAGATAGCTCACGTTCCGTGTCCCCCGAGTACTACACACTCGAGGACTGGGACAACTACTCTCCATAGTGGAGAACATTATCTATTGTTTAAATAAGTAATTTATGAATTATCTAGTGTTTAAATAAGTAATTTAGGAATTAGGATTATGTAATGGTTGTTTAAGTAATTATGTAATGGTTATTTAAGTAATTTAATTATGTAATGTTTATTTATTTATTTAATTTATTTATTTAATTTTTTTTATTTAATTTTTTTTAAACTAATCGGCCAAAAAAATAAAAGTATAAGATTTTTTTTATATATAAACTAATAATTATACCCTACCCAATCATACCATGCCACCTCACCCCCACCCCACGCCGGTCACCTCCCCCACGCCCGCCCCACGCCCGCCCCATTCCCGCCCCTCCCACGCCACCTTGCGGCAGTGTTCCCCCCCCTTCCCGCCCCCATTCCCGCCCCACTCCGAGCAGCCTTAACGGACAACGAAATTAATGTCCGACTATACGGGGATGCCCGCCCTTTAGGTGAAGGCTCCCTATACGCTTGGGTTTACCAATAGCGTTAGGTAGCCTAAACTCGCAAGTTCCCGAATCAGGGAAAACCAGTCCACCAAAAGGCCCGTTGCGATGGAACCCGGGTGAGATCAGATTCGAACTTGAGACCTTTCAGCCCTAAGCTCTAACCCTCATTTACTATGTCACTCCACCACAAGGGTAGGGGCGAATTTATTGTTTGATTAAAGGCTAGTATTTTGTTGGGAGGCGTTGTTTCATGAGCCTGTTAAACAGAAAAATAGATGAAAAAAGGCTAAACACCACACGCACTTTGTGATGTTTTAAATCGAAAAATTAGAATGAAGGAAAAAACTTGTGAAAGATAAAAAGTATAAGGACGGAAGTTGAAAGTAAAAAGGGGTTGTGGTTATAGTGCAGAAGATGATAAGTTTTGGATTAAAGTTGAAAAATAAAAGGGTTAAATTGCAAAAGATAAAATTTATTGAGTTTGAAGTGAAAAACAAAAATAATCAAAGACTTAAATGGCTAAAGATTAAAACTTTAAAGTTGTTAATTATGATGTTGATAGTGATTAGTTTATAATTCTTAGCACGTATGATTATGAATCATTTACATAACTAGCGGGTTTATCATTTTACAAATTACATTTGGGGGGTATTGGGGGAAAAATCAAATTTGGTGATGTATGGAACCCATTTGGCGGCATCTAACAAAATAAAGTTGATGCCGCCGAACCATTTGGCGGTATCACTTTATTTTGTTAGATGCCGCCGAACCATTTGGCGGTATCACTTTATAGTTTATAGTAATTGACCAACAAGTCCTTGTAGTTTATAGTAATTGACCAACAAGTCCAATATATTGAGAAATCAAGCAAGAAAGTTATAACTCCATATTTATTTTTCATGTGATGATATTATTATCATTATTTAGTATTTAATAAAAGTTAAAAGGTAAATTTGATGATATATGGACAAAGATATGATAATCCTACAATCAAACTTAGTAAAAATATTTAGAAAACTAGTTTTAGCTCTTTATAAATACTTGTTTTTAGTGAATATATCAGTCCGTAACACTTACAGTACTAAATCTATAAAATTATAAGTTTATAACTTACATTACATGTAGGAATCAAACATGCTAAAAATAATTTAATGTATTATTATTTTAATATTCATAGCGTCTTGATTTGTTTTATTATTGTTTTAACCATATTTAGTACATTAATTTGTTTTATTAATAAATTGACACAGACTTGTTGATCCATAACCACTATTTAGTTTATGTCGAACCAACCGATATCTTCGTTTGCCAAATCACACTAGGGTTTATAAACAGTTTAAACCTACGATAATTCTCAAACATAAGAAAGTCGGCTAGTATGGACGACTTAAAATACACAACCTGGTTCAAACTCGACTTTAACCATGTTAAACTTGGAATCGACTGATCAACATTTCTTATTTTTTTCATTTGAAGAATATAAAGCTATGTATACATTTATATTCATGAATAATTCACTAAAAACAAGTATTTATAAAGAGCTAAAACTAGTTTTCTAAATATTTTTACTAAGTTTGATTGTAGGATTATCATATCTTTGTCCATATATCATCAAATTTACCTTTTAACTTTTATTAAATACTAAATAATGATAATAATATCATCACATGAAAAATAAATATGGAGTTATAACTTTCTTGCTTGATTTCTCAATATATTGGACTTGTTGGTCAATTACTATAAACTACAAGGACTTGTTGGTCAATTACTATAAACTATAAAGTGATACCGCCAAATGGTTCGGCGGCATCTAACAAAATAAAGTGATACCGCCAAATGGTTCGGCGGCATCAACTTTATTTTCTTAGATGCCGCTAAACCACTTCTATACATCACCAAAATCAGTTTTTTTCCCCCATACCCCCCAAAAGTAATTTCTAAAAAAATAAGTCTACTACTTATGTAAATGATTCTATGATTATATGTTCTTGGTTCAAAATAACCCCTCTTCTTAATTTTTATTAAATTGAGGTTAAAATTGGATCTAAGCAGACTATTATTCACAAGCGAGTGAGAATCAAGAATAATGATGACATATGTTATGCATCATTGATTTCCAAATACATAAATAATAACTGTTCTTTTCGCATAGCATTGATCGGACTTCTACGATCGCTCTTGGCGGTTCTAAATCTTCTTGACGTGCATTGCCAAAGAACTTTTGTACCCTGACTGGACGGGACATGATGTTTTGGGTTTTCTTGAGAACAGAACCGTTTACTCTCTTTCTCATAATCGACAAAGCCAAGACGTTTACACTATGTAGTCTTTCACCTACTCAATCATCCTCATTACCCACCGAAATTTTAAGCCAAGTATAAATATGCAGCCAAGCCACACCATACCTACCACCGGGCATTGAATTAAGGCATGATCTATTGTTCAACCTTTATACTGCACAATTTACATGTTGACAAGAGTGCTAGTCCTCTTAGTCCCAAAGCCGCCGTCGTTGGTATTTTACAAAGTGCAAACCACATGAACCATCCGTGTACTTTTTAAAGGCTAGGAACTACTACTATCACGGGGCGGAAAAGAGTGCAATATCTAACATTCACAAGATGTGCCACATAAACCTAGATATCCTCAAAAACATGAAGAGCCTACCAATTGGTTTGTCATTTTTTGAAACCAACACAATGAACATGGTTCCAACCAGTTTATGGCACTCTCACTTGGGCAAGAACCAACAACATACACCAAATGCATTACTCCATTGACAAGATATCCGATCTGATGTGCGCAATTTATTCTCAAGAGAATAAACAAAGAACTACATTTACACCACATGACAAGGGAAGGATATACAAGATGTGTGTGTATGTGTGTGTGTGTCACATTGGCTTTGACCCCGCAAGGTCAAACAATGTTTGTTGAGATCATTTGATTGGATGGTATTGATCCGAAACTCGTCTTGGAGGCAGCTTCCGCAGGATGAAAAGCACAAGGGCAGACGGCAAAATTTCCACTATCTACATCAAAGGATAAAACTGCGTTGGTGAAAGAAAACATAGCCCCGGTAGATATAATAACCCCCAAACCCTGTAACTAGAATGTAGCAAAATGGGTGCGTCGGGTAACAGGTTCACATTGAAACGGGTGAGTCTGGTTGATCTGAAAAACCTTTTTGTCCATTTCATGAACTTTAAGAAATAACTGATGCATTAAATAAGATTTAAGAAAACAATAATAAACCGATTCGCTTCACTTGTACTTTAGCTAGTTTTTTTTATTGTTTATTTTTTATAAAATCACTTTATATTAAAATAAGTCCAAATTAACCGCTCATAAGCAAACGGGTCAAAATAGCTAGCCACCTTAACCAATAAATAATCTTATGGTTCATATGTCTCACAGGACCCGTCCCCTGATATGCTCACCATCACTCTTGCAAGAAAAAAAGCGTCTTACTATTTACTTTTCGGTGGTCAAGTAAAAGGGTTTAGCAATGTCAAATTGTAGACCTTATGATCTTAAAAAGAGTCCCAGAAGTGACAAACTTACCAAGTAGTACGCAAAATCGAGGATGGGGTGATTCAGGACATGCATATCAGCGTTCTTGTCAAAAGCAGCAACCGCAACCTATCGTGAAAATCAATCCATTTACGGCATACAGATAAGCAATGGAACTTAGACCACATAATGTCGGTTGTGTATGGTTTTGTGTTAATTTGAACTTACCATCACACATCTTATTATAAAACAAGTGCAGCAGATCCCAGTCACAAATCCCACCTGTCAAAAAGCAGCATACAGATATCCAAGATCCAAAATTATTCAATTTTCAACGCATGCAATAGAACAATGAGAAATCGCTTTGAAACTACTTCATGTTAGTCTCCAAATGTACACAAAGAAGTGTGGGAAAATAGAGATATAACCTCATGCAGCTTCTTTTGACGCCCTCTAGATTCGATTGGAAAGCGCCTAAGCATGACAAATAATCTATAGAAAGAAAAAGAAATCATTATAAACAACCAGTATAGGGTGCTTTGAATACTAAACCAATTTTAAGTAGACAGCCACATAAACACTTGAAAGTTATGCATATCAAACATAGTAGGAAAGAAACAGGGAGACGGTTATGCGATTACATAACCACCTTATGTAACACATTTAAAACATTAAGTACACGTGTTTATCAGGTTCTTGCAATTCTCTAGTTAAACTGGTCATGAATTGAACGGCCCTCCGCCCAGTGAAGTAAATATTACAACTACGAAGAATGGAATATCATATGTTTATGTTGTTCTTATGTTGCAATAAGCGATTACCTCCCACCATATACAACGAATCCAACAGCAGCAGCAAGTGAGATTACTGCACCACAAAAAGTGCACATAAAACACCTGATAATCACATAAAAAACAAAGCAGTAATCATATGCTCCTTCATATACTGGTTTTGAGTATTCTTACACGAAAAGAAGAGTTCTGCAAGTTCCATAGCAGCAGCGGTTTTGTTGAATATCATATAAGTCCAGATGCAAATCTACAGAACATTATGCAAGTTCACAAACAATTGGAACAGAGTTAAAATTTGATTAATCCATGTATCAAGCCTGGTTATTGTTAATTTCGGCACTACCTGAATGAAGTATACAATTCCATTTATAATAAAGTATGCAGGTCTGAGTTTATCAGTTGGAAGACTTCTCGCCTGAAATTTGGAAAAAAGAATTGCACGAGATCAACAATAAAAGACATTTGCTTATACCATACATACATTCCGATATTAACTTTCCTAAATCCATAAAACCAAATACCTGGTGGTATATTTCTGCCCAGAATAACACAAGTAAAGTGTATGTTGAAAAAAACAAAAGACCAGGAAGATCCAACAATATCATGTCTAAGACCTGTCAGTATCGTCAAGATAAAATCTTTACCATAATATTCATCATCAAAAAAAAAAAAAAGTTTGGAGGCATATTAATGTAAAAGGTAGAACATGAGCTTACTTTTGGTTCTATGTGAAAAACTCTCCAGTACAATCCAAACTGAATAGCCCTTACTGAGAATTTACAATAATCAGATAGACCGGTGAACCATAATCATTCAGAAATGTAAAAAATTAGTAGCAACCTTACATCCATTGACCACAAAATTCATCAAGTGGAAGACTTTTTGTGTTGTCCAGCCATATTCCGGTACTCTCATTTGAATACGAACAAGTTGTATCTGCATGTTCAGCGACAATCAGTTGGTGATAATCTTGTTTGTTTAGACTTGGAGCTAGAAATGTGTGATTTAAAATGACAAATGGGAGAGGCTAACCATAAATATAGTTACATATTTTCAAGTTGCTACTGGGTTTCGAATTCTAGTCATAAGTTTATGATCAGATTGTGATATAACCCCCTCTGGGTTTCTAAGGTCCCGTTTTGGTTTGCAGGAGTCAAGAATCGTTATAAATGTAAAAACGGTTATTATTACTTGAAAGCAGTGTTCATTATGCATTGGGTATAGGCATTATACTTAAAACTGATATTTGGTTTGTTATCGTTTTGCGTATGAGAATGCAATAAAGATTGTATACAAAGTTTCATAAACACTATATTAACATCTTAATCTATTTTATCATAAAAGAAGTTTAGAAAAGGCAAGGAAGATTGGGCAATGACATAAGCAAGAAATCTATAGATGCGCAACTGGTCCCGGCTGACACTGAAAAATTCAGGGAAATGCTAGGCACAGCCCTTACAGCTGGTTTTTTTGGCCAATGCACAATCAATTCAAGCATGGCTGGTTTACGACGGCGGTAAATGATAAGGAATTACCTCTTAACCGCAGATCTTAGGCCTATGTTTATTCCCTTAGTTATTTACAAACTCTATTTTTAAAATAATTTTACTTTCATAAACACAAAATCACTTCCCTTATTGAACACCAAAAATATTATTCTAAATAATACAACACTAAACACTGAAACAACAATTTCTTAAGAAAAAGATTGCGCAGGCCGTGACAGCCCCACATCTGCCCGTTTTCAACACTAAGGATTGTGCTAACAGCGACCAGGACTGGGCCTTGCTACGCCTAGGTTCCTGGAGAGTTACCAGACCATGGCTAGCCCAAGACCGTACTTTGTGCACCTATATCAACAATAACATAACCTAGGAAGACACGATGGCAACAATGAAGATGGATCATCAATGACGACAAAAGTTCAGGAATTGAGATGGGAATAAAAATGTAAAGAGTGATGAACCCCACTTCCTTCCTTAAGGCTAGGGGGCGCCACCTTGGACTACCCAGATCCCCTTCAATCATGCACTACCACCTCACTACCATGATTCACTACCCTAAAACACTTATTTGGAGACAACACTATACTGAGTCACTACCCTATAAAACATAAATTAAAAATAAAAATACACCACCTACAACTACAACAACCACCATCATACCTCCGCTAACCACCATCCTCCAACCACCACCGCGTTGGATCACCTGCAACCTTCTAACCACCAAACAACATGAGTCGTGGCCTACAACCAATGCAACCTACCAGGAACCCCCTACCTGAGACACCGGCAGCGGTGTTCCTGGATGGATAGGGGTACCTGTCTTGCATTGGGACGACGCCCCGGGTGCCCTATGTTTGTCATTTTTCATCATTTTCAAGTTATGGAATTACATTTAAATCTTGACTATTTTGAAACTTTTGGTACTAATTAGATGATATTAAATGTTATATAATAGTTTTGTTTATTCTATTTGAAAAATACTATTATTTTTCAAATACATAATATTTATTTACTTTTTCATTTAAGTGCGCTTTTTTTTTCCTCCGACACAATTTTTTTTCTGTTTTTCCCCCTAGTGCCTTCAATACTATGGTACAAATCAGCCTTCACTCTCCACCAGAGGCGAAGTATATATGTGGCCAGGGGTGGCCCTGGCCCCCCCTGTTTTTTGGCGCAGTGGTGGAAATTTGCGATTTTCATAGGTAAATTAAGTCCGGGTTGAGTCCGGCCCCCGCCGATTTTCCACTACCGATCGAAAAAAATTGAGTTCGGCCCCCGCCGATTCCGAAACCAAGCTTCGCCACTGCTCTCCACAACTAAACATTCATGTGATTTAATGAGCCCTAAATCTAAATCTATTCGGGTCGTGTGATCGGGTAGAGCGCGGGTGATGGTTACCTAGAGTGGGTAAGAGAGTAAAGTGATGTGACAATACGTATTAACGTGTTTTAGTATTAAAGTGATGTGACGCTAATTTTAGTATTAAAGTGATGTGACAATACGTGATTGGGTACGCTCCCTAATTCGGATTGCATAACCAATGATCCACATAAAAAAACAGTCTAACCCAAACAGCCTCAAACCATCATAACACAAACGGAGATTTGTTTTCGTGAATCTAATTGAATATAATATCGATCTAAAAGTGGAGTATAAACAACAACATACGAGAGCAACGAGAGAAACAAGTGCATAGGCAACACAGAGAGCGTAGAACACGCCTTCCTGCCATCTCTGTGACTGCCCGACCTCATTCCACAATTGATTGAACAAGGTTATGGATCCAGTAAGGCTCTGAGCATCTGTTACATATGTAGGCCATATGGTGTTTGTAGACAAAGACGACGTTGCCATTAATTAACGGTTGTAATTGAATATCGATTAAGGATGCAAAGAAGAAGAAGAAGAAGAATATAGCGAGCGAGCGAGGATAAAGCCGAGAAGAGGGACAGTTGAAGAAGAGTGAAGAAGACACGTTCAATATCTGATGTTTCAAGCTCACACGTGTCAACTCAGGTTATACCACTTCACATATAACTACAAAACTAAAATATTAATAAAATAAATACATGTCATCAGTTTTATTATTATTATTCGTGCGTTGCTGCGGGACGGTTAAGATAAATATATTTTTTTAAACAATGCATAAGCGTAGTCGTGTTAAACCACCAAGCTGTAGGAAAAGTGTAAAAACGTAACTGTCTTTGAATGCAAAACGATGTATATGAAATTAATCCATTTCTCTTCATTGTTTAATCTTTGAAAAGAAACTATATTTTTTTAGATCAAACATATATGTTACTTTTCATGCCACACTGTCTAAATTGTCCAACCATATGTCCTTAACTTCCAACATCTAAGAGATGATGTATACACATGACCCAAGTATAAAAAAAGATTTCATTATATATGAAAATGAACTTCTTTGGCCATCAAAATTCAGTCATCAGTACTGTTCTCAAAACCAAATATGAGCATAAATAATTTTTATTCTCAAATCTTTCTATATAATTTTCCTCAAATTTAAACCAAATCACCATATGGATACGTATTGTCAGACATGTACTCAAAACCAAATATGAGCATAGAAATCAAAACAGAGCACATAAACCAAAACACAACCATTCGATATCAGTATAAACAAGTAAACAGAGAAGTAAAGAAGTATCAACAAGACATTTATTTTAATAAACAAATCAAGTTTAACCTGGAAGATGAATTTGCAGATACAGTCCACTTTCGGATTATGTCGACGTTTTGCCCGATTCGTTACAACATGATTACTCTTTTCAGCGTCCTCAGTCGCACCTTGTTGTTCTTATTAAATAATTAAAATAAAAAAAACCTTATCAACAGAAAATCAAAACGTACCGTACTACTTGGCGTTGTGTGTGCATCACTTCGTACCACCATTAATGCTCTGCAAAGTTGCTTCGTTTATCTTTCTGCGTGTTCTTCTAACCATCACAAGAAAAAAAAAGTAGCCGTACATGTCAATGGTTGGAATAAAAACCTTGTAAAGATAAGGAGTTATTTTTAATATAAGTGATTATCTTCTAGGGGCATTTAGGGAAGAAAAGTGGTAAAATTTAAAAAATTATAAAGAAACCCTTGGTATACCATCTTAACTTTGGATAATTTGAACATATTTGCCAATGTCTCCTCCTTTATAATGTAGTATAACTAGATATAGATATAGATTATTATTGTTATTATTATCCTATATATTAAAATTAGAACTTTCATGGATACTAAGTTAACGCTAAGTTGGACATGCTGAGCTCCATATATTGAAGGGTGTGGTGCAAGTTATTACCCTAAACCACAAGTCCAACCATTTTACACACACTACCCACTACCCTCTCTCTATAGCTCTCACCTACAAACACACACCCTCAATCGGTTATTATTATTATTATTATTATTTTTTGCCACCAATCAAGAATTCTAAGTGATAAGTGGAGATTATAATTTTTGACAGGACACAAACACTAAGAAAAACATGAATCTTGATTAAAAATAATTGTTTATGGTAGCTAGTGATCAACAAATATTCTTAGCTGAAACCATCTGTAATGGGGTATGTCAACATTTACGAACGTAAGTTCGAAGGAGAGATGCTTGAGATGAAGAGAGTTGGTGACGAATTTCATGGAAAGTTCGTGTGCAAGGACATCCATGACGACTTATGTGAGAGGGGCGGGGAAAAAAGGGGAGGTCCTTGGCGATCCTTGGGTGTATGAAGCTTTGTTCAAAATCTGACGTGGTGGTCTTCGTTTTTCATTGTCAATCATGTTGGAATAAATATACGTTATGTCTTGTATATTTATCGGTGTAGCCATTATAATCATTTATATTATGTTTGATCAATTGCTAAATACTCTGAAGAAACAATAAGTATCACGGTGATTGGTTTATACTTACGTAACGTCAGGAATAATCCTTTACCCAAACCTCCAGGTTTAACCCGTGTAAGAATAAGGAGTGAGTGTGTGTTTGTGAGCTTAGTGAGTAACGACACAAGATGTAAGTGGTTCGGTCGAAGTTGACCTACGTCCACTGTAACTAGCCGGAATGTTATTAATGATCGAGTATTATAAGAGAGTAATATTAGGTTACAATGAATAATTTCGGATCCTTCTGCAAGGAGATGACTATCCTTATTTATAAGTGAACTCGTGGACCTAATAGAGAAGCCCACGAGAAGTTATCCCCACTTGGGCCCGGTCAAAGCCCAAGTCCAGACTCTTTAGGAAAATGGCGGGAAAAGGCAGATCACTGTGGATGCCGTCAGGCTGCAGCATGATCGTTGCTCGAGGCGGACACGTGGCAGCCTCTGACTAGCGAACGACAGCCTTATCCTGGCTACAGTTGTTGACCCTGCCACTGCCACCTGATTTGACGTCTGGTAGTAGCAGGGGATGTTGCTGGTCACTGTTGACGACGGCATGGTGGGAGCGTGGGCACAGTCATGTCGCCGTTCCTGTCAGTAGTGGTTGTACCACCCCTGCCACTTGTCGTCTTCTCGTTGGTGCGTACTCTGTCAGGGATCCTGCTGAATCTTCCTTTTGTGATCTCCTGTACCTCGTACCGAAAGTAGTAAGGGAAGATTCCGCGCGTGGGAGCACGCACTTATCAACTGCTGTGTGTTACTTATCATTTGGCGACCTTGCGCGCTGGCTTGCTCTTTGTCTCGCCAGCGCCGCGGAGGGAACATGGCGCCAGGATTCCGGTTTATGGGGATAGGGATGCCGCCTCCCTCTGGATTAGGCTCCTTATCCCTTCAAGTCCCCCTAGTCTAGGGCTTCTCCTGCTCTTTATGGGGAGCAGGTGGAGTGCTAGACTCAAAATGTCGTGTCACGGATGAAAGCTCATCTGCTTCTGGTTGCTCTGGAAATTTGTTGGCGTGGTCGTGTTCCGCCACGGCTTGTGTAGAAGTTGGGCGGGGAACGTCTTTTTTGCTTTTACGTCAAATTTGCGCTGGGGAAGACGTGTTCCGCCATGACCTGTGAAGGAGTTGGGCGGGGAACGTCTTTTTTGCTTTTACGTCAAATTTGCGCTGGGGAAGACGTGTTCCGCCATGACCTGTGAAGGAGTTGGGCGGGGAACGTCTTTTTTGCTTTTACGTCAAATTTGCGCTGGGGAAGACGTGTTCCGCCATGACATGTGAAGGAGTTGGGCGGGGAACGTCTTTTCTGCCTTTACGTCAAATTTGCGCTGTTGAATTGAATGCTCTTGAGTGATTGACGTGGGTCTGAAGTTGCAATAAATTTGGAATCATTAGCAATCAATTTGTCTCTCATAAATTGGAGTTAATGCGCCTGGAATTCGAATGATCAGTTTCTTCAGAGGGAAGTTTAAGGGTTGCTGACGTGCCAGGTTGTTGTCTGTTGTGCTGACTGGTGTGTGTCACATCATCAGGGTGCAGTTACCAACCTTTCGTCTGGTGTCAGGCGTGTGTGCCGTCACGCGCTCCACTTGGCTTCCTTGTGGTTGAGATTGTGCCACGTGTCATGAGGCACGTGTATTTTGTCAGGCGCGTGAGCGTCCACGCGCTTGACGTTTCGAAAACGTGACATCTGCTGACACGTGTCGTTCATCCGACGGAGTGACAGTCTGGAGCGGTTCCCAGTGTTGATCTGGGCCGTCTGTTGGCGCATGTGACACGTGGCGTCATCTGGGCTCTTTAATTTGAAAGGAGTGTGACGATTTGTTTATCCTTTGTGGGTCCCACCGTCATTAATGCAGTGGGTATATAAGTCTCACTGAGACTTCATGAACGGTTACGCTCTCATATTCCCTTCGTACTCCTTTCTTCTTCTTCTTCTTCTCTTCTCCGGTGAACATTTGAAGTTTCCGTTTAATCTTCAAAGATTTCCATAATCTTGAAGATTTATTGTTGAAACTTCTCATTTGGTCATCTTCTTGTCATTGTTCTTGTTGTCTTACCACCCTTCCTCAGATTTTCTTTCAAAGTTTTGGTTAACCCTCAAGTTTCCGTTGAAGATTCCGGTGAATCTTCAAGTTTTCCGGCCAACTTTCCAGTTTCCGATATCTTTCTTTATTTTTTTTTTTACAAAATGTCTGACTTATCTGTAAGTTAGTCACCTTCTGGTGATGCCTTGGGTAAGGGACCGGTGGTGGAGGAGGTTGAGGAG
Organism: Ambrosia trifida; assembly: GCA_028751855.1. Lineage (NCBI taxonomy): Eukaryota > Viridiplantae > Streptophyta > Magnoliopsida > Asterales > Asteraceae > Ambrosia > Ambrosia trifida. Next base: position 51,615,222 of record CM054123.1, read on the forward strand.
GAGGTGACGGTGGAACAGGGGAAGATCAAAGAGAGGAAGCTGATGACCAACACTTACTGTGTTTGGAGTCAGACTTCCTTTGATGAGTTTTGCAAAATCTATGAGATCTTATCGGAATGGGAACCGGCATTGCCGTCTCCGGCTGACACCATATTATCTGCTAACAGTGGGCAAATTGCCTTATATGAGGCCCACTTTACTAAGTGTGGGTTCCGCCTACCTTGCACCCGCTTCCAGATAGATACGCTGGTGGCTTATGGTGTTGGGCCCACACAACTGACTGCCTTTGGGATGTTAAGGCTAGTCCATTCTGAGGCTTCTTGCCGCGCGCTAGGGGTTGAACCGACCGTGGAGCGGTTCAACGTGTTTTACTTTCTCGCGCGGGACGAGATGTGGTTTTCCTTTAAGCCCCGCCCGAAGGTGCCGCCGATGGCCACCCACAACCCCAAGTCTCTGCACTGGGAAAATGAGAGGTTCTTCTTCGTTAAGAGGGGTGTTATCCCTGTGGGGCTGCCATGGAAGGTGATTGCTGACGGGCAACGTGTGGCGGATATGGCGGTGTTGAGGGATTACAAGGCGCAGCCTTGGTTTGTCACTCTTACCTCCAACGCAACGAAGTTGGATATCAAGGGCCTGACGGAGGGCATCTTCCTTTTGCTAGGTTTGATCCGCGTTGGCATTCGGGCGGGCAAGGAGCCCTATATTGCTCAGGAGGGTAAGTGACTTCCTTTACATATGTTTGTTTCTTTTATGAAGTCTTACTAACTGTTTGCAACTGCAGGTGTGAGCAAGTTTCAGTTTTATGCCGCCCGCGAGAAGGGCATCAAATGGAGGGCGTTGGCTGAGGGCCAGGCATCTTGTCTGGAGGAGTTTGTTGATCGCTTCTACTACCCGAACCTCAACAGCGCGCCCAAGCCTTATTGCACCACTAGTGAGTTTTGTGATCCCTTGCTCACTAGCCTTTTTGGCGATGACTCTACTGATTCTTCAGTAGAGGTTGTTCAGCCTGTGAAGGCATCTGTGGGGCGTGGTCGTTGGAAACACGCTCCGCGGAGACATACATATGCAATGAGGCCTGTTTCCGGTTCTGATTCGGGGTCTTCCGCTTTAGTAAGGGAATTTATCAAGGGGCGCCGTCGAAGGCGAGATGGGCCTCCTTCTGATGATGAGGATGAAGATGATTCCTCTAAGTTGCAGAAGAAAAAGAGGAAGCCTTCAGCCAGCGCCATTGCTGGCAGCGCTGCTACCTCAAAGGAGGCATCCCCTGTGCCTACTGGCGGTGAGGGGGGTGAGGGTGTTACACAAGCCCCTGAAGCAGTTACTGCCCCCAAGGCTACGCTTGGAGATGCTGGTAAGCAGAAGTCCACCTCCCCTTGTGGTGGAGCGCAAGGGGGGGTTGCGCCTGTGTTCTCTGTAGGCATTGGCGCTGCCCCTACCCATCAGCCTCTGTTCCAGAAGCTGATTAAGAAGAAAGCGCGTGGTAAGTTTTGTTTCATTATGTTTCAAGTCTTTTCCTTTGTTCCGTTTTCAGTATATTTGTTTTTCTTTGTTGCAGTTGCACCCAAGATTGTCCCTACTCCTTCTCCTGCGTCTCCGTCCGCGGAGGCGGCTAAGGTAGAAGAGGAGAGGCTTTGGAGGGAGAAAGAGGAAGCGCAAAAGCAGGAGGCGGCCAATGAAGCCCTTCGGAGGGCCGAGGCCGAGAAGATTGTTGCCGCCGATGAAGCTAGGAAAAAGGCTGAGGCGGAGAAACAAGCTGAGGCGGAGCGCCTGCGTCTCCAAGAGCAACAGTTCTTGGAGGAAAAAGCCCGCCTCTTGAAGGAGAGGGAGGCCAAAGAGCGCTCTGATGTTGAGGCTCAAGGGATGGCCCATGAAGGTGATGGCTTCGAAAGGGCGGCCTTGGAGACGGGTGGTGGGAGTGCCGGGCAGGGCTCGCGCTAGGCTAGGCGCGAGCCTTCTGGGGCTGGCGGCAGGGAACCAGCTTGTGATGGTTCTTGCTGGACAGGCGGTGATGCCATTTGGCGTCCTCGCTGGGCAGTCAGGGAGAATTGTAACACCCCAACCGATGGCGGAAACATCGAGGTGTCACGTAGTGACGATTGCTCAATAGCTCATGGAACTAAAGTGTAAATTTGAATACATTGAATTAAATAGTTTATTACATTGAAATGAGATACAACGATTCTAAATGTCAACTAAACTGAAATGCAATGAATCCAAAATCTAAGTAAAATTCCAAAAGCTTAAAAGTCATCTCATAAATAACCTGAAACATGTACGAAAATAGTATATGTCAATACAAAATGTATTGGTGAGCATACCCTGTTTGTATACATATAGTAGAAAAGTGTTTCGCAATTCATGTGTTGTATACTGTTTGCAATTATGTAATAAGTAATATCCATTCAAAATCAACCCTAAGAATCAAGTATCAAGAATCAAGAATCAAAACATTTTTTAGTATAATGAATCACAAAACAATGACCAAGGTCTCTCAACAGAGTCACAAGGGGTATATACCATAGTACTATTCACTGAAATGCCAGGCCCTCAAAGGTTAATGATTTTGACAAGTCATAGACACACAAATTAACATAACGCAAACACACATGAGAATTGCATTTACTGAAAGAATAACATTTGATAATTGTGTACATGAATAGCCCCAAAAGTGTAAATCATGAAAAGGGGAAAGATATACTCACCGTTTGCGAAAGCGATTAAAATCCACTTAAGCGGTCGTGAGTTAAGTAATGGGAATTCCGAGGAATCCAACCTATAACGTAATAGAATACTAATAAGGAAAAGTCTAAAGTCTAAAGTATCTAGGGTCTAAGGCATTAGGGTTTACTAAGTTGATTTGGGGGAATTAGAGTTTTTATGATAAGTCGAATTAATATAAAAGTTGTATATTAAAAATAATATACCAAAGTTTGTAAATGTAGTTTAGGTAATACAATTATTATCAATTGAATATTTGGATAAAAATGTGTTTGAATAATTAAGACAAGATAATTTAACTAATTATTGTAAATAATTATAATAATCATAATTATTGAAACAATTAATTATAAGTTACTCAATGACCCACAAATAATAATAAAGACTTTCAAACATAAGATTATTTCCATTTTATAATAAAATATTTATAAAATAGATGTTAAATGGTACAAATAAATAAATGTTTAATTATGTCTAATTAAACATAAATAAAGCTAATATTACAAGACATGATCCAAAAATGCTATTTTTATGAAAAATGGATGATTTCTCATGTAAATTAATGAAAATAATTTTCCCATAATTTTTATAAACTGATTTATATTTAAAACTGATTTAATGGTATTAAATCATGTCTAAATGATTAAAAATAGGAAAATTAATAAAAATAAGTGTTTTCTGGTCCATTAATTTTTATTTCATTTCTTAATGATTAGAAATAATTTATGACAAATTTTGAGACAAAAACCATTAGAAATGAATTTTTAATCAATTAAATACGATTAAAACGAATTAAATAATAAAAAATTACGAAAATAAAATATTTTTCTGAAATAAAAAATATGATAATTTTCTATGAGATGTCAAGAAGCTACACCTAAATTTTCATAATTTTTGGATCAAAAATGAATTTATTATGAATATTCTAAGATATCAAAGTATTTATATATTAATATAAATTAATATATAAATAAACAACTAAAAAAAATGACAAAACCGGGGTTCAGGAGAATTGAACCCAGGTCTGCCCTGGTAAACAACATGTTCCCCACCACTCCAACATCTCCTATTTTGTTTAATAATCTGAGAAAAATATATTTAAGACATAACACAACTTCATCTTCTTCCCCATTTCTTCTTATGAAACCCTAACCCTAAGTTAACATTCAATAACCCAATACAGACGCGATGTTTGATCTGTAATAGAGGGCTTTCAATCCCTAGATGTGATCAAGCAAAACGGCATAAACAAAATAAACTTACACGGTGAATATAGCCCGATAAAGGAGCTTCAAGAACCGGGAAAAAACGAGAGTTGGATATGATTTCTGGATGATTTACGAAATTTTCTTTATGCGTTTTGGATGTTTAACGGTGCAGGAAGGGAATGGTATAAACGTTTTAAACTGATTTTCGATTAAAGACAAGTTAATTGGCGATATAAATTCCGGTCGGTTACTCATCCTTCGGTTCGATTAAAACACAATTAAACAAGTTATTTACACGCTTTAAATCATTGTCATTTATCAAGACTTGATGGAGACGTGACGTGGAATCAGAAAAAAACGCTCAAGAGGTATAAAAGAGGCATTTAGAGCTACGCCGGAAATTGGCCGGAAAAGGAAAGGGGCGGGACTTGTCTGATCTTATTTTTTTTAGTTTCCATGTTTGGCACAAATGGTCCCTATACTTTAACTAAGTTAGTTTCTAGGTGTTTTTGGTTAACTTTTCTTTATAAAAACTTAACCAAATTAGTTAACTAACTATAGAACTTTTAAACTAAGCTTTTTAAATCAAAAAAATAGAACTTGCATAAGATAATATGATGATTGTAGTACGTTTTATATGCCAACACGTACGTATACAAAATGTATACGTACTCCGTTTTAAAGAGATATTTAATTTAAACAAAAGTAGTAGTAATAATAATAATAATAATAATAATAATAATAATAATAATAATAATAATAATAATATTTGAAGAGTACTAGAGGTGAAGCTTCAAAATAGACACGGGACTAAAACTGACAACCTACTAAAAGACGAGGGTGTCGGATGTCACAAGAATACATTATTTTCCAACTCTCTGGCTGCCGAAGAGTTCGTTCGTGAGTTGGTGCCTCCCTATGAGCGCACTCACCAGGATATGTTAAGTCGTCTTGACTTGATTTCCGCTTTATGTGTGAATCAGGCGACTCAACTGTCTATGATGGACTCGTTGCGCCGTCGTGATGCGGCGGTGCAGCGAGACATTGAGCGCCTGGAGTCGAAGAAGGCGGGCCTCACTGAAAGGGAGGCTGCCTTTAAGGCGGAAATCACTAAGTATCGTCGCCGTGCCCATGAAGCTGAAGATAAGGTAGCTAAGCTTGAAGGGGATGCGGCGGCGGAGAGGCGGGGGGTGGTCGGAGGCCTGCAAGCGCACCAATGAAAAAACTATGCGCTTGAAGGAGCTCCTGGCTGAGGCTCAAGAGGTAAGGCGGGCTGAGACCCGGAAGCTTGAGGAGAAATGCAAGGCTCTCTCTGAAAGAACTACCAAGTATGTGGCGAAGCGCCTGGAGCTCGAGTCTAAAGATGCCCAACTTGTTGAAGCTACTGAGCGCGTCTCCTTTTTGGAACAGGAGAGGGTCCAGATCCTGCATGCAAAGGAGGATCTGGAGCAAGATCTTGACTCCTCTGAGCAAGCTCGCGCCGCCGCCGTCAAGGAATGTGAGGCCACAAGGCAGCTCCTAGAGGAGGCGGTCGCTGCTCAGGATCGGATGCAGGATTCCATCCGCTGGCTGATGACTGATGGGATTAATGGGGTAAGCATCCTTAGTTTCCTTCTTTTTTGCCTTGTCTTTTGTTTGTCATTGCTAACTGTTTGTTTTCTTCCAGATATTCAAGCGTTTTTGGCAGGAGCCCAAATTGGGCGACCAAGTTGCTGCCATAGCTGCCACCGCCCAAGCTTATGGGTACGGGGAGGGTTATGAAGATGGTTTCTTGGCGGCTCAGAATGATGGGCGCCTTGAAGACGCGGAGCATTACGGGAAGCCTTTGAAGGATGAGTATGAAGCGGAGTTAGTCAAGTTTGAGAAGGTTGACTTCCCTATCCTTCAATTGGTTGCTGACTGTAATCGCAACGCGGACCCTCCTGCTGCCCTTAAGTATTTTATAGAAAAATCTGATGAGCTGGCGCGGGAAGCGGAGCGGAAGCGTCAGGAAGAGGCGTGTCAGAAGGCTTCTGGCGAGGGTACCTCTGCCTTGAATGATGAATAGGCGCCTTTGTTTTTGATGACTTGTAATTACTTGTAAATATTAAAGGGTTTTTAATTCCCTTAGATTAATGAAAGATTTGTGGTTTGTTATATCATGTGACTTTCTCACTCTAACTTCTGTGTTCTTATTTAACCAAGTCGTCACCCGGTGTGTAAGTAGAAGTTAGGGCGCGCGCCTGGCTAGACAGTCCGACGTCTAAGTGTTTATACTTTTGCCTTGAAGACTGTAGCGGGGCGCGACTTGTGCCGTAGAGTCCGAGTTTGGCGCATGAGAGCCTTGCCTAGAAGACCATTGACTTCGCTTTTGTGTAGTAGGCGTTCCTCTTGTCCGACCTAAGTTTAACAAGTCTAGAAGACAAGGGTTTTCCATGTACACGTGTTCTGCGCGTCAGTTAGGTCCGGCAAGTAAACCTGTCTTGAAGACCATAGTGTGCCGTGTTTTATGCAAGTTGTGCAAGTCCGACGTGCTCAAGGCGCGTCTTGAAGACTTGTGTTGCTTTAACAGCCGGCAGTGTTGGTCCGACATAGGTTTCGCCCAAGTCTTGAAGACCCTGGCGCGGTTTAAAAACAAGTAGAAATACAGATATAGGAAACCATTTTTCATTGATAGGAGGGCATGTGTAGCCGAATTACAAGTATGTTACAAATAGCAGCGTCGCAGTTGCGCGCCATTCCATGATCGTGGGATGGGTGTGCCATCCAGTATTTCTAGCGCGTAGGCGCCCTTGCCTAATACTTCTTGTATTTTGTATGGACCTTCCCAAGTAGGAGTGAGTTTTCCAGCCTTTTCGGCGTTGGAAGCCTCATTGTTGCGGAGAACGTAGTCCCCGATCTTAAACGCGGATTCTTTGACGCGCTTGTTGTAATAGCGCTCCAGTTGTGTCTTGTATTTGGCCTCTTTGATGGCAGCAAGATCGCGGCGTTCTTCTAGTAGGTTAAGGTTTAAGCGGAGTTCTTTATCGTTGTCTCTTGTTTCGGCCATTAATACTCTTGCAGAAGGGCAGGCAATTTCTGCGGGAATGACCGTTTCGGAACCATATGTTAGGCTAAACGGCGTTTCGCCGTTGCTGGTTTTTGTGAGGGTGCGGTAAGCCCATAATACGTGGGGGCAGTTCGTCTACCCACCCTGTTTTCTTGGTTCCAAGGCGTGCTTTGATGCCCTATACTATTGTGCGATTGGCCCTTTCAACTTGACCGTTGCCTTGCGGGTGTGCAACTGACGTAAATATTTGGTGAACGCCCATTTGGGCCAACCATTCTTGTAGGGCTTGGTCCTCAAATTACGTGCTGTTGTCGCTTACCAGTTGCATTGGCAGGCCAAATCTACAGATAATGAATTCCCATATGAATTTCTTGATATGTGCGCCGTCGATCTTAGCTAGAGGTTTTGCCTCGACCCTTTTTGTAAAGTAGTCAATGGCGACAATTAGATACTTTACGTTGCCTGGTGCTGTTAGGAAAGGGCCTACTAGATCGATGGCCCATTTCTGGAATAGCCATGCCGCCGTGACAGGCACCAGGTTGTTTTTGGGGCGCAGGGTGTTTGGGGCATGGCGTTGGCAGCTGTCACATTTGCACAACTCATTGACCGCGTCTACGTGCATGCCCGGCCAATAATACCCTGCGTTCATCAACTTTGCTACTACCATCCTTGGACCCGCGTGCAACCCGCATGTTCCTTCGTGTATATCTCTGATCAGGAAGGAGGCGTCTGCGGAATCTACACAACACAGCAGTGGCCCTAGGTAGGAACGGGGATATAAGGTATCTTCTACAAGTTGATAGTGTAGAGCCTTGTGTTTGGTCTTCCGGGCTTCTGACTTGTCATCAGGCAAGTTGCCGGTGGATAGGAAAACCTTGATTGGGGTCATCCAAGACGCGTTGCCTGTTTGGATGACGTTCACTTGTCGGGGTGGAACAGATGGTTTATCCATAACCTCGATTTGGACTTCGTTGGCCATATGTTCGAAGACCGTGGATGCCATTTTACTGAGTGCATCAGCCGGTTTGTTTTCGCTGCGCCGGATATGTTCAATCGTGCAGGAGTCAAATCGGCGCATGAGTTGTTTGGCTTGTTCCAGGTACAAGGCCATGGTGTTGTCTTTTGAATCATAGGATCCGTTAATCTGTCGCGCGACAAGTAGCGAGTCCACGTGTGCCTCCACGTGCCTGACCCCCATTTTTTCCGCAATGCGGAGGCCTGCCAGCAACGCTTCGTATTCCGCCTCATTATTCATGCTCTTGAAGTCGAGGCGGATGGCGTATGTGAACTCGTGTTTATCTGGGCTGATGAGGCGCAACCCTGCGCCGGTGCCGTCGTCGTTGGAGGCCCCGTCTGGTAGAGGGACCACTTTTGCGACGGGTCATGTACCGGCGCGGGTGATTCTGCTGCTTGGCATTCTTTGACTTTATCATCGGGTATTTCCGTGGCGAAGTCCGCGAGGACTTGGCCTTTAATTGCGGGCCGGGGCTTGTAATTGATTGTATGTTCCCCCAGCTCGATGGCCCACTTCGCCAAGCGGCCCGATAGCTCGGGTTTGGCGAGTATGTCGTTTATCCGATAGTCCGTGAGAACGTTTATCGGATGGCCTTGGAAATACCTGCACAGTCTTCGAGATGCATGGATGAGAGCGAGGACCAGCTTTTCAATGATTGTGTACCTTGTTTCCACATCTAACAGCGTGCGGCTGATGTAATAGATCAGTGTTTGCACGTCCTTGCGATCAACCATTAGGACCGCGCCTATTGCCCGCTCGGTGACGGTTCTTTGGGAAGAGGCGCTGTTAGCGTCGGAAGGTTCATTAGGCACTGTTTCATTGCTTGGAATGCTGATTCCGCCTCTGGGGTCCAACGGGAGTTGCTCTTTTTCAAACAGTTATTCAAAGTGTCCACGAACGTGAACGACTTTGAAGCATAATTGGACAGGAATCGGTTGAGGGCAACGAGGCAGCCCATCAGTGTTTGTACTTCTTTGACGGCGGCGGGTGATGGCATTCTTTCGATGGCTTGCACCTTTTCCGGGTTGGCGCGGAAACCATCCCGTGTCACTATGACGCCCAGGAACTTGGCCTCTTCCATCCCAAATGAACATTTCTCGGGTTCAATTTCATGCGCAATTTACGCAGCTGATTGAACGTTTGTTGAATATCCCAGAGCATGTCACCTTCCTCTTTGCTTTTGATTACAAGGTCATCGACGTACACTTCAAGCCGTACGCCGATTTCATTGATAAAGACCGTGTCCATTAGGCGTTGGTATGTGGCTCCCGCATTTTTCAAGCCGAAGGGCATCTTAGTGTAGTAGAAGATGCCCGCGTCAGTGCGGAACGCTGTTTTGTCTTTGTCTTCTTTGGCCATCTGGATCTGGTGATACCCTTTATATGCGTCCAAGAAACACTTGAACCGATAAGGGGCGAGAGAATCCACTTTTAGATCAATTTCCGGCAAAGGATAACAATCCTTAGGACTCGCCTTGTTGATATCCTTGTAATCGACGCACATGCGCCACCCTCCATTAGCTTTTGCGACCATGACGGGGTTGGCCACCCAAGTTTGGTATCTGATGGGGCGGAGAATGCCCGCGTTGAGCAGCTCGGTGACTTGTTCGTTCATGGCCTTTGTTTTCTCCAGGCCCATACTGCGCTTCTTTTGTACTATTGGCTCTATGGAGCGGTAGACGTTGAGTCTGTGTTCCGCTATTTCGCGGGGGACACCGACCATGTCTGCCGGTTGCCATGCGAAGACATCCATGTTGCTGATTAGGAGCTGCTTCAGATGATTGCGTATGGTCTCGGAGATTTCATGGCCAATGACCACCGTTTGCTCTGGAAATTTAGGGTTGAGTGCCAATTTTTCAGGCTCAGTACGGGCGTTCATCTTGACCATTTTTGGGGGCTTGGCGGTTTCTGCCACATGGCAGTCTTTGTTACCCCGAATGAAAGCAATGCTTGTCCTGGTTGGGAAGCCCACCATCGCGTGCGCCGTGGAAGCATTGGCATTATAGCACGCGATGCCTTCCCGACCCAAGAGTATATCATGATTGGAGGTGGCTAGCAGGACCATTAAGTCGCATACCTCCGTGCGCTCATAGGTGCCGTCAGACCATGTGACTGGCATGGAGAGCATGCCCCGTGGCATGATGGTCTCATGAATGAAACCGAAGATGGGTTCATTGACTGGTACGAGCTTCGCTTTGTCTTCCTCATCCAGCTGTTGAAAACACTGGTCATACATAATGTCAGTGTTGTTGCCGCCGTCCAGGAACATGTACCGCGTGCGGTAATGTCCGAAGACTGCGGTTATGACAAGTGGGGCGGTGCAGGCAGCGCCGCCCCTAACTTTTGGCATGAGGACATCGGCCTCTTTCCATGACTCGTCAAGCGGTTGTACGCGGGTGCGCTTCCCGTGCTGAGTGTTTTTGCCACGCCTTGTCATGTTGCAGTGATGACGAGGGATGAGCGTGGCGGCATGAGTGTTGAGATCCCGGATTTTCTTTCGTGACCCCTCACCTTGGTTTTCGTCACCTGTCTGACCTTTGCCAGCGCGGTGAACGTTCTTTACTAAATGACCGAGCTGACCAGACTTCAGCGCGGCCTCGATCTCCATCTTCAAGCTGTAACAGTTGTCTGTGAGATGACCGAAGTCATTGTGATACTCACAGAACTTGCTTCTGTCTACGTTCCTTCTTTTCCCGAGGGGATTGGGCTCCTTCAACGTGACCTGCTCGGTTTTCAGAACCTGGGATGGTGTCTTTGTTAGCGGGGTCCAATCGTGGTTTTTCTTGGAGTGTCCACGCTGGTCCTGCGATTGTTTCGGACTGATGAGTTGTCGGGCATCGCCAGCGGGGGAGTACTTTCCCTCGTCAGCGGTGCCTGAGATGCGGCTCCAAACATATTTGTTTTTGTGTTTATTACTATTATTATTATGGTGTTGCGGTTGGAAGCCGTACATCTGGTTGAAGGATTTCTCGGAGGAGGCGTATATTTTGGCGGAGTGGATGAGTTCGTCCCAGGACTCTGGAATGCCATCTTTGCCTGTAAGGCACTTCATGAGCTCCGGGCTGCGCACGGTATGTATGAACGCTGCCCGCGTGAGTTCCTCCCCATAGCCTATTTGCAAGGCCTCTTTGTTGAACCGGACGATGAAATCCTCGATTGACTCGTGATCATATCGGCGGCATAACAGAATACGCGCCTTATCTTTTTTGTGCTTGCGCAAGTGTGAGAAATGACTGCTGAATTTATCGGTGAGGTCATCGAAATCCTTAACGCTCCCTGCGGGGAGGTTATCGAACCAGACCCTAGCTGCGCCCGTCAAGGTTTGGGCGAATAAGTGGCACCAGACCTAGACGGGCCAGTCGACTGACATTCCCGCGCATTCAAAATCATGAACATGATCATCAGGGTCACGCAGGCCATCGTATCTACCGATGCTGCTAGGAAGCTTAGCTTCCTTGGGATTTTGGATGTCGCTATGCGAGCGACGAATTTTGATTTTTCAGCGAAGGATTTTGGCCTGAATGGCTTGACTAACTCATCGTCCTCGTCGTTGTGACGTGCACGGTGAGTATGTTTCTTTCCTCTGTGGCTGGAGTCGCTGCTAGACGACTCGTAGCCATCAAAATCGTCACGTGACTTTGCGTAGCCCCAAGCTCTGGCGTCTCCGCCGAGCACCCTGCTACGACCATCACCGTGAGCGACCGAGTCTTTCTTTATATAACCCTTTTTTGACGGCGTATCATAAGTGAGGGATTTGCCCTTCTTTTTAGCTTGTTGTAAGAGTTTTCGCTGGTAGATCGCAACACTCTTGGCATTCTGACGGAGGAGCCACTGGTCTGGGTCCTCCTCTAAACTGGCACCGCTGTTATCATCAGAGTCCAAGTCACGGACTTCGAGATCTGGCTGCTCGAGTCGTGAAGTGGGCTGTTTGACGACAGTGTGCGGTGTGGTTTGGTTCTCCGGGGGTTGAGTGTCAACCTCCCCGACTCGGTTAATGACAGAAGTGTTAGGGTTGGGTTCAGCCATGGGTGGGTTTAAAAGATGAAGAAAAGAGCTGTTCTAACCGTTGGATGGCGCCAATGAAGAAACAATAAGTATCACGGTGATTATCACTAATCTCCGTGTGGTTTATACTTACGTAACGTCAGGAATAATCCTTTACCCAAACCTTTAGGTTTAACCCGTGTAAGAATAAGGAGTGAGTGTGTGTGTGAACTTAGTGAGTAACGACACAAGATGTAAGTGGTTTGGTCGAAGTTGACCTACGTCCACTGTAACTAGCCGGAATGTTATTAATGATCGAGTATTACAAGAGAGTAATATTATGTTACAATGAATAATTTCGGATCCTTCTGCAAGGAGATGACTATCCTTATTTATAGGTGAACTCGTGGGCCTGATAGAGAAGCCCATGAGAAGTTATCCCCACTTGGGCCAGGTCAAAGCCCAAGTCCAGACTCTTCAGGAAAATGGCGGGAAAAGGCAGATCACTGTGGATGACGTCAGGCTGCAGCATGATCTTTGCTCGAGGCGGACACGTGGCAGCCTCTGACTGGCGAACGGCGGCCTTATCCTGGCTACAGTTGTTGACCCTGCCACTGCCACCTGATTTGACATCTGGCAGTAGCAGGGGATGTTGCTGGTCACTGTTGACGACGGCATGGTGGGAGCGTAGGCACAGTCATGTCGCCGTTCCTGTCAGTAGTGGTTGTACCACCCCTGCCACTTGTCGTCTTCTCGTTGGTGCGTACTCTGTCAGGGATCCTGCTGAATCTTCCTTTTGTGATCTCCTGTACCTCGTACCGAAAGTAGTAAAAGAAGATTCCGCGCGTGGGAGCACGCGCTTATCAACTGCTGTGTGTTACTTATCATTTGGCGACCTTGCGCTCTGGCTTGCTCTTTGTCTCGCCAGCGCCGCGGAGGGAACATGGCGCCAGGATTCCGGTTTATAGGGATAGGGATGCCGCCTCCCTCTGGATTAGGCTCCCTATCCCTTCATACTCTAAGCCCATAACTGATTAGTCTTTGATGGATGGACTTATCATTAGTTGGGCCTAACTAGGGTGTCCCCTGGGTATGCATAAATAGGAAGAGATTACTAGGGTTGAGGGACAACACAACATTATCAACATAACACCATAAAAATTTCGTCCCTCTCCTCTCTCTCCCATAACCGATTCTGCAAAGGATCATTAGCCATCATAACTGCATACCCTAAAGGGAACTCGATCAGACTGACAGTTATGTCGACCTCATCGCTTTTAGCATCAGTAGCAGGTCTCACGAATCTCTCGGGTATATGTTTATTTGTTTTCCATTACATACTAACAAAATCGATTCAACAAATCAAGGAACCCAACGACAAACGATTGACATTTCAAATAAAGAAACTAAATTTTGACAACATACGTATTCCATTAGACTAACCAGTGTGGAGACGCCCACCTCCCCCGTCCTCCATTTTTTGCAATGTCTTGGACACCACAACCACCCCCTCCTCCCGTCCCATGTCCTACCGTCCCTCATGTCCTCTCCGAGACATTGGAGACGGACCAATATCATGCTTTCTTTATTTTTTAAACCTTTCCAACGGACCAATGGCATGCTTTCTTTATTTAGAAAATAATAATAATAATAATAATAATAATAATAATAATAATAATAATAATAATAATAATAAATGCTTGAGACATGAGGTGTTGGTGTCTCCACACCCCACTCATGTCTCAAGAAGTTTGAGACACCAAGAATCCAATGTGGCATCCTACATGGCATGGAGACATGACCTTTCTCATATCTCCACACCCCATAGCCTTATGCTGTCACACCCTCAAATTCCACATGGGGGGTTTTACCATGAGGCGCGTGACACACCATGATCCCAGTCAACGATCACAATAAACAAACGACAAACATGCATACATATATATATTAAAACCAAAACATCATGCTCTAAGCCGTAAACCCGCAGCGGGAGCATTTCTTGTTTACAACCAAAAGGCATATTATAGTTTACAAAACATTGTTTAATATGCATCAAAATTCTAGATGCTGTGCAAGACTCCGTGCGCCTAGTCCATTAACTACTACCTTAGCGACCTAAGAAAACATGCCAAAAATGTCAACATATAATGCTGGGGAGTTCACAGGTTTTCTTTTATAAAAGTGTTGTTATAAGTTTGAAAAGATCATTCCCGTTACTACTATGTTATAACGAACGTTAGCTAGACGTTAAGTGTGATTACTACTACGAGTGGGAAACCATTACTGACACGTTCTCCTGTTTTTGCCCAGCCGCGAGCCACCGTCATCACGGTGACCCTGGTAGTAGAGAGAATATGCACCCGCCCGGCCCCCAGCCGTCGGGTGGGGTTTGCCCGTCCCAATAGATCTATCCATATTTCCCCGATATGTGTTCCTACATACTCATGGTTTCCCCCTGGGACTCCCTGATGAAATGCCCGTATAGTAAATATCCATAACCATAGTATAACATGATCTTTAAAGCGTAAGTATGTAGCATGTTTCTCCCCCGAAAGCAAAACAGTAAAAGTGGGGCTGTGACACTCATCTTAGATTGCGTTACTTGAAAACAGTTAAGTAATTATGCTATGATAGCCCCAAATAGCGGCGACCTATCATATGATGTGTATAAGAATCCGGACTAATAACCCGCAGGTTAACTAGTCCCCGAATGTCCAGACCATAACCATAACGTTTGAAAACACCTTTGACTGTTAAACCGACCGTACCTGAAAAGACCCGACATCCCATTGGTGACCCGACATCCCACGTGTTAGCCGAATATAAGACATCATGCAACATATGCAATTAGACACTTAATACGGGCAAGAGTTCACCTAGTCTAGCATAATGCTCAATTAACGCATAAACAAGTCCGAACACGTGTTACCAAGTCATTGGACGTATCCCGGGGTTCCTATCATGTTCCTAGGTGTCAAATCATGTTCCGAGATGTCAAAATACGCTTACGACAGCAGTACACGCGATTAGGAAACTAACATGCAATTAGGAAAAGTCAACTGGTGATTGGGAGTGGTCAACAGGCGAATGGGGTGCTAATCGCCTGATACATCAGGCGATTAGACTGTAATCGCCTAATACATCAGGAAATTAGAGTCCTATTCGCCTCCTGTATTGCTGTCGCGCATTTTCGCGCGTTAAACCCTCTAGATCAGATCCGAAACATGTAAAAACACCCAACATCAAACCTAAACTATTAATCAACCCATTCCAAGCAAAACCCCCCAATTTATCTCTGCTCTAACGGACTCGGTGCGATTATTTCCAAAAACGGCAAAGTACTAGGTTTCATTAACTATGAAATCTTTCCTTAAATGGTAAAGACCAGATTACACCTCCTACAACTTGCAAATCATTATCTCTTTGTTATAATATCATTCTAGTGTGATTCCTAACAACAAACAAGCAATGAATCATATAATAACATCCTAATTCTTCAAGAATCATCCAAATGGGTCAAAATGCATACTATTATCAAAACACTATAACAATAGCTCAAATCCTTAGATAATCATCCTAAGAATTCCTACACATCAGAAGTACATCAATTTCATAGAAACATTCATGTTATAATCACCAAAAATCATTATATGCATAAATACTTCACATATAGCAAGTATTATGGTGTAGACTTGTTTTAGAACTCATTTCAAAGGTTTTTAAAGACATATACTTGCAAACCAAGGTCTGGACTTTTGGGGAACCAAAAGAATAACATTACAAAGGTTTGGGATGAAGAACCACCTTGCATTTTATCAAAGAGAGGTGTGTTAGCTTGGAAATGGTGAGTTTTGAAGCAAAACAAGTTCCAGAAGTGTTTTGAGGTGTGTGGGAGGCTTAGGATCTGTTAGGGTTGCACTAAGGGTGTTTGGGGAGTCAAGGGTTGTATTTATAGGTGTTTTGACTCGTGCATAACAGATCAGGCGAGTAGGGGAGCTGATTAGGCGATTAGGAGTCCTAATCGCCTATATACTGGCGATTAGGAGCTCCAATCGCCCCTAATCCCTCCCAATCGCCTATAATACTGGCGATTAGGCAACCCTCTGGTTCCTAATCGCCTATAGCATTCCGGGCTCGGTTTTTGGCGCGTTAAACACAATTTTAACATATATAAACACGTATTCACATACCGACAAGTCACATAATGATTACAAACACATAATGCACGATAACTAACACGTTTACATCCGTTCACCAATTCCCGGGACTCGAGACTTGCGTGTGTGCGTTAAACCCGGTGATTCCACGAATCACCAATCCTTGTACACATGGTTATGGACCGACTCCCGATGATTCCCCGAACCATCGTAATGACTCATCTAACCCCGTTAAGTACGTAATATGCATGACTCGCTAAGGTAGACTTACTAGTTTAGTCAATGTTACTAACCTGAGTTTGCCGGGTGTTACATCATCCCCCTGTTGAAAGAATTTTCGTCCCGAAAATTGCCCAAGGCCAAAAAGGAAGAGACGAAAGAGAAGAAAAATTTTCCGGTTGGCACATCATCCCCCTGTTGAAGGGAATCTCGACCCAAGATTCATTCAGCTTCAGCAGAGACATGTCTTGATTCTAACGCACGCTTTGGAAATAAATGAGGATACTTAGCTTTCATCTGATCCTCCCGTTTCCACGTGAACTCCGGTCCACGATTTGTGTTCCAACGAACTTTAACAATGCGGATTTTACTCCAGCGAAGGCTGCGGATCTTATAATCGAGAATCTCAACCGGTTCTTCCACGATGCGCAGACGATCATCCACCTTGATCTCTTCGAGAGGAACAACCAAAGATTCATCCGCCAGACACTTCTTGAGGTTAGAGACATGGAAGACATCAAGAACATTACTGAGTTCGGCTGGCAGATCAAGCATGTATGCTACTGGTCCAATCCGTTCCAGAATTGCGAACGGTCCCACATACCGAGGATTCAATTTGTCACGCTTCCCAAAACGTATAACGCCCTTCCACGGAGATACCTTCAATAAGACCCTGTCGCCAACCTCAAACTCTACAGGCTTGCGACGACGATCGGCATAACTCTTTTGACGATCCCGAGCTGCTTCCATGCGGTTATGAATTTATACGATCTTCTCGGAAGTCTCGTACACAAGTTCAGGGCCGGTGAGTTGGCTCTCACCCACCTCAGCCCAACAAAGAGGAGACCGGCATTTCCGCCCGTAAAGAGCCTCGAACGGAGCTGCCTTGATACTAGAATGGTAGCTATTGTTGTAGGAGAATTCCACCAGTGGTAGATGACTCTCCGACCCCTTGCCAAAGTCGATCACACATGCCCGAAGAATGTCTTCTAGTGTTTGAATCGTCCGCTCATTTTGACCGTCAGTTTGCGGATGATAAGGTGTGCTCATATCTAGCTGAGTACCCAGAGCCTTATGCAAGGATTTCCAGAAATTAGAGGCGAACCGAGGGTCACGGTCAGAAATAATAGAGACAGGCACCCCGTGCCGAGAAACCACTTCCTTAAGATACAAACGAGCCAAACGCTCGAGGCCATCAGTTTCCTTGATAGCGAGGAAGTGCGCAGACTTTGTCAACCTAACGACAATCACCCAGATCATGTCACAACCACTAGGCGACTTCGGGTGTTTGGTCACAAAGTCCATTGTAATCTGCTCCCACTTCCACTCGGGAATTTCAGGCTGTTGCAGAAGGCCAGACGGCTTTTGATATTCAACCTTGACATTGGCACAGGTCAAGCACTTGCTTACATATGAAGCTACATCCGCCTTCATATTCGGCCACCAATAAAGTATCTTTAAGTCTTGATACATCTTATCGGAGCCAGGGTGAATAGAGTACCGGGACTTGTGAGCTTCGTCAAGAATGAGCTCCCGCAAGCCCTCGAATAAAGGGACCCAAATACGTTCCGCGAAATAATGTAGGCCATCAGACCTGAGTTCAAGGTGGCCATCAGCACCATGCATGGTTTCAGCTTTAAGGTTTTCCTCCTTCAAAGTTTCTTGTTGCGCCGAACGGATTCGGTCAGGTAAACCGGAATGGATAGTTAGCTGAAGAGCTCGAACACGACGAGGTTTAGCGGATTCCTTTCTGCTCAAGGCGTCTACGACAACATTCGCCTTGCCAGGATGGTATTTTATAGCACACTCGTAATCATTAAGAAGCTCGACCCAGCGACGCTGCCGTATGTTCAACACCTTCCGATCAAAGATATGCTGGAGGCTCTTGTGATCGGTATAAATGGTGCACTTGGTACCGTACAAGTAATGCCTCCAGATCTTTAAAGCAAAGGCTACTGCACCCAACTCTAGATCATGGGTGGGGTAGTTTTTCTCATGGACCTTGAGCTGACAAGAAGCATAGGCAATGACCTTCTCGTGCTGCATTAACACACAACCGAGACCCCGGATAGAAGCGTCACAATAAACCACAAAATCGTCTGTGCCTTCCGGCAAGGACAAGATAGGAGCAGAACAGAGTTTGGCCTTTAGCATCTGAAAGGCTGACTCTTGCGAATCACCCTAGTCGAACTTCTTGTCCTTCTGGGTAAGTGAGGTGAGCGGTTGAGCGATCTTCGAAAATCCCTCGATGAAACGACGATAATAACCCGCAAGACCCAGGAATTGCTGCACCTCAGATGGCATCTTCGGTGCTTCCTAGTCTTTGATGGCTTCTATCTTAGCTGGATCAACATGAATTCCTTTTTCATTAACTACATGACCAAGGAATTGGACTTCACGCAACCAGAAGCTACACTTAGAAAACTTGGCGTACAACTGCTCCCGCCTTAAGAGTTCCCAGACAAGACGCAAGTGTTCCCGCTGGTCCACTTCGTTCTTAGAATAGACTAGAATATCATCAATGAATACAATCATGAATTTATCAAGGTAGGGCTTACAAACACGGTTCATCAAATCCATGAATATGGCGGGCGCATTGGTGATACCAAAAGGCCTGACCAAGAATTCAAAATGGCCATAACGAGTTCGAAAAGCGGTCTTCGGAATATCAGCTTCTTGGACCCTCAACTGATGGTACCCCGATCTCAAATCAATCTTCGAATAGAAACTAGAACCGTGGAGTTGATCAAATAAATCATCGATGCGAGGAAGGGGATAACGATTCTTGATGGTAACCTTGTTCAATTCACGGTAATCGATACACATACGCAGGCTTCCGTCTTTCTTCTTGACAAAAAGAATAGGGGCTCCCCACGGGGAGGAACTAGGTCGGATGAAACCCTTTTCCAACAGCTCCTGCAACTGGTTAGACAACTCCTACATCTCGGGAGGTGCAAGACGATATGGGGCTCGGGCAATAGGGGCCGCACCTGGAGCAAGTTCAATACCGAATTCGACCTGGCGATAAGGCGGAAGGCCAGGTAAATCTTCAGGAAATACGTCGGGAAAATCACAAACGACAGGAATATCTTCAATCTTCTTCTCTTCCTCTGACGAAACCGAAACAAGTGCCAGAATGGCAGAATACCCCTTTCGAAGATACTTATAAGCTTTCATACACGAAATGATACTCAAAGGGACCCCGCTCTTCTCACCATGCACCAACAGAATTTCTCCATCAGGGAGAGGAAGTCAGATGACTTTATCAAAACAAACGATCTCAGCATGATACAAAGATAACCAATCCATACCCACAACAACATCAAAACTACCTAAGGACACCAGCATAAGGTCAATAGGAAAAGAATAACCTGACAATTCAAGGCGACACTCCCTAAGGACGTGCGTCGCTTCAACTTTCTTACCATCAGCCAATTCTATCAAGTACTTTGCCTCTAAAGGTGTAGGTACCCTATCAAGCAATTGACTAAATCCAAGAGATACAAAACTCTTATCGGCACCAGAATCGAATAAAACCGAAGCATAGCGATTATCAAGAAGAAACGTACCGGTAACAGTGTCAGGATCCTGTCGAGCCCCGCTCGAACCAATCACAAAGGCGCGAGCATTCCTGCCTCAGCCCCCGTTGTTTCCATTACCCGATCCATTCTTCCCAGCCTCGCCCTGCCTCAACTTGGGGCATTCACGCTTGTAGTGACCAAGCTCACCACAGTTACAACACCCCTGTTTTCCCTGGTTTCCATGGGAAGTAGCAACCTGAGGAGCCGGGGTAGGTGTAGCAGGTGGGTTCTGGTTACCCTGAAGGTTAACCCTGCAATCCTTGCTGTGATGCCCCAACTTGTGGCACCGAAGACAACGGTTCTTGTCACAAAGGCCAGTATGGTGGTATCCACACCGATCACACTTCGGCAACTTCCCAGAATAACCCCCAGACTTCTGCTCAGACGCTGATCCCCCAAAATCAGACTTCTTCACCTGCTGAGGCTGAGCTGAACTCGAGCCTTTACCCACACCTTCCCACTTTCGCTTGTTGCTCTCGGGAGCCTTCACAGTAGCGCCTTGGGGAGGCAAGACTCCTTCATCTACCTTCATATTGGTCAGCCTATGAGCCGACCGAACCACCTCAGAATAAACAGTAAGATTACCTGCAGCTACCAATCCCGCGACCTCCGGCACCAAACTAGAAATATAGTGCTCAATCCTCCTGTATTCCGGTGTGTGCAAATCCGGGCACAACACCGCCAGCTCATTATGTCTTGCTGTGTACGCTTCAATCTCGGACCCCACCATCTTGTGATTCCAGACTTCATGCTCGAGCTTCTGGATCTCATCTCTCGGGCAGTACTCGCTTTTCAAAAGTTGCACGAATTCTGCCCAGGGCATAACATGGGCTTCCCCAATACCCATGGTCTGGGTAGTGGAGTTCCACCAAGTCAAGGCTTGACCCTCAAGGATCGTAGAAGCATACTTTACGCGGTTGCCCGCCGGGCAACTGCACATGGAGAACACTGATTCAACCTTTTCCAGCCATCGGAGCAGTCCCACTGCCCCTTCAGTTCTACTAAAGTTGTGGGGCTTGCAATCCATGAATTTCTTGTAAGAGCACTAGGGTGGAGGGGGATTGACAGCACCACCTGGGACATACACACAGGTAAATAACGAGAAAAGGTACAGTACCCTGAAACAAGGTAGGATAGGTGGAAATCGACTTACCACCCATAGCATTGTGAGCAGCTTGGAATGCAGCCAAGGCTATGTTCACGTGCTGCTGCATCAGATTGTCCAACTCCGCTTGGGTCATATTAACGTTTCCACGGCCACCGCCGCCACCATGGCCGCCAGCACGGCCGCCTCTGCGACCTCCACGAGCTCCTGACATCTTCTGTCACAACATGAAACAAAAGACTTAGGCTTGCCCGTGGTATAACCCATTAGGAATTTCAAGAAACTAGACCGGGCCCAGTTCGGGTCCATCCGTTCAAACGCAAAGTCCACTAGGGTTCCCATGCATCCCAGTTTATGATCTCGTGTGCACCCGACATGATAGACTGTTCTACATGGTCCTCCAGGCGTGCTTTAAGTTTGAAGTTCAAGTCACCTAACACTAGCACCCAATCATGGTATGATTATAAGTATAAGCATAAGCATAGGATAGTATGCATAAGGACGAGCGTGTCTATTGGGGGCATAGAAGGGAGATGTCCGAATCCCTGGACAGATCTCGAGAGTATGCCGAAGCTACCCCAATGTACACTGCCGCCAAGAAGGTTCAATAGTATATCGTTCGCCGTCGAATCATGGTAAGGATGGGTCAAGAAATAGAATGATAAAGAGTAAACAGATGATGTAGCGTAGAAGATGATGACACCGACACCCCGACAAGTTATATTGTTACCCACATGTTAAGACACACCGATCACAATAAACAAACGACAAACACCGATCACAATAAACAAACGACAAACATGCATACATATATATATATATATATATATATATATATATATATATATATTAAAACCAAAACATCATGCTTTAAGCCGTAAACCAGCAGAGGAAGCATTTCTTGTTTACAACCAAAAGGCATATTATAGTTTACAAAACATTGTTTAATATGCATCAAAATTCTAGACGCTGTGCAAGACTCCGTGCGCCTAGTCCATTAACTGCTACCTTAGCGACCTGAGAAAACATGCCAAAAATGTCAACATATAATGCTGGGGAGTTCACAGGTTTTCTTTTATAAAAGTGTCGGTATAAGTTTGAATAGATCATTCCCGTTACTACTATGTTATAACGAACGTTAGCTAGACGTTAAGTGTGATTACTACTACGAGTGGGAAACCATTACTGACACGTTCTCCTGTTTTTGCCCAGCCGCGAGCCACCGTCATCACGGTGACCCTGGTAGTAGAGACAATATGCACCCGCCCGGCTCCCAGCCGTTGGGTGGGGTTTGCCCGTCCCAATAGATCTATCCATATTTCCCCGATATGTGTTCCCACATACTCATGGTTTCCCCCTGGGACTCCCTGATGAAATGCCCGTATAGTAAATATCCATAACCATAGTATAACATGATCTTTAAAGCGTAAGTATGTAGCATGTTTCTCCCCCGAAAGCAAAACAGTAAAAGTGGGGCTGTGACACTCACCTTAGATTGCGTTACTTGAAAACAGTTAAGTAATTATGCTATGATAGCCCCAAATAGCGGCGACCTATCATATGATGTGTATAAGTATCCGGACTAATAACCCGCAGGTTAACTAGTCCCCGAATGTCCAGACCATAACCATAACGTTTGAAAACACCTTTGACTGTTAAACCGACCGTACCAGACAAGACCCGACATCCCATTGGTGACCCGACATCCCACGTGTTAGCCGAATATAAGACATCATGCAACATATGCAATTAGACACTTAATACGCGCAAGAGTTCACCTAGTCTAGCATAATGCTCAATTAACGCATAAACAAGTCCGAACACGTGTTACCAAGTCATTGGACGTATCCCGGGGTTCCTATCATGTTCCTAGGTGTCAAATCATGTTCCGGGATGTCAAAATATGCTTACGACAGCAGTACACGCGATTAGGAAACTAACATGCAATTAGGAAAAGTCAATTGGTGATTGGGAGTGGTCAACAGGCGAATGGGGTGCTAATCGCCTGATACATCAGGCAATTAGAGTCCTATTCGCCTCCTGTATTGCTGTCGCACATTTTCGCGCGTTAAACCCTCCAAATCAGATCCGAAACATGTAAAAACACCCAACATCAAACCTAAACTATTAATCAACCCATTCCAAGCAAAACCCCCCAATTTATCTCTGCTCTAACGGCCTCGGTGCGATTATTTCCAAAAACGGCAAAGTACTAGGTTTCATTAACTATGAAATCTTTCCTTAAATGGTAAAGACCAGATTACACCTCCTAAAACTTGCAAATCATCATCTCTTTGTTATAATATCATTCTAGTGTGATTCCTAACAACAAACAAGCAATGAATCATATAATAACATCCTAATTCTTCAAGAATCATCCAAATGGGTCAAAATGCATACTTTTATCAAAACACTATAACAATAGCTCAAATCCTTAGATAATCATCCTAATAACTCCTACACATCATAAGTACATCAATTTCATAGAAACATTCATGTTATAATCACCAAAAATCATCATATGCATAAATACTTCACATATAGCAAGTATTATGGTGTAGACTTGTTTTAGAACTCATTTCAAAGGTTTTTAAAGACATATACTTAGCAAAACAAGGTCTGGACTTTTGGGGAACCAAAACAATAACATTACAAAGGTTTGGGATGAAGAACACACCTTGCATTTTATCAAAGAAAGGTGTGTTAGCTTGGAAATGGTGAGTTTTGAAGCAAAACAAGTTCCAGACGTGTTTTGAGGTGTGTAGGAGGCTTAGGATCTGTTAGGGTTGCACTAAGGGTGTTTGGGGAGTCAAGGGTTGTATTTATAGGTGTTTTGACTCGTGCATAACAGATCAGGCGAGTAGGGGAGCTGATTAGGAGCTCCAATCGCCCCTAATCCCTCCCATTCGCCTATAATACTGGCGATTAGGAAACCCTCTGGTTCCTAATCGCCTATAGCATTCCGGGTTGGGTTTTTGGCGCGTTAAACACTATTTTAACATATATAAACACGTATTCACATACCGACAAGTCACATAGTGATTACAAACACATAATGCACGATAACTAACACGTTTACATCCGTTCACCAATTCCCGGGACTCGAGACTTGCGTGTGTGCGTTAAACCCGGTGATTCCACGAATCACCAATCCTTGTACACATGGTTATGGACCGACTCCCGATGATTCCCCGAACCATCGTAATGACTCATCTAACCCCGTTAAGTACGTAATATGCATGACTTACTAAGGTAGACTTACTAGTTTAGTCAATGTTACTAACCTGAGTTTGCCGGGTATCACATATGCACTATTGTGTAATGAATACGCATGTCTAACATAACTCATATTTATTCAAATTCTTATCAATTGTGGAGTGCAAATTGAAAGTTGTCAAAGTTATAAGACTTATGACTAACCTATTGTTTTAATGTTCATAATAGGTTATTAATCTACTATCATTTGAAAATTTCTTAACTTGATTTCTTTTAGTTGCATATTTGATATAAGGTTTTAAATTCGCTGTACATATAGCAATTAGATGAGTGGGACTATTATGTATACTCGACGTAAGTTTATATATAAAAAGAGCCCAGAAGTTGTTTGTTGTTTTGGTTTAGACTTTAGAGTGCGCAAACCGCGCAAAAGTGATAAGTAATCAGCATAGGGATATAGTTTCATGTTAGCAAAACGCGCCTTGTATCTTGGAGGAGTTGTAAGCAAAAATTGACAACATCAACCATGATGGTTGAATATATATATATATATATATATATATATATATATATAGGAAAAAGATCAAATAGGAACCAATACCCTAGTTAGGAACTTAGGAACCAATCTGAGCCATTCATCTTTGATCTTGATCTAGGGGGTAGTTATGTAATAAGACAATTAAATATTATCCTTTAATTTAATTAAAATTGTTATATATGGCAGTTATTTGACTTCATTAAAATTGTTATATATGACAGTTATTTGACTTCATTAAAATCTACTACTATATATAAATGAAAGTAAAGTTGGGACACATGTCACTATATGGGGGCATAGTTTCTATTTTTCCCGCTCATTTTATCGGGTCAATTAAATGGGTTATGGATACTCCATCTACTATTAAATTATTTTTTCTCTCTCATGTGCATAACACATGCATTTTCCCCCATGATTTTTAAACGTTAATAACTTTTTTAAATGACATTTTTTTGAAAAAAAAAATTACACCAAATTAATGAGCGTTTTATTATCTTTCCAACGAATACCATAGTGCTATGCAAAAAAACGAAAAAAAAAACCCGAGCATTTTATTATCTTTCCAAATCAAGAAGTAAAGCATATATTGCAAACAAAGTCTGTTTACTAAGGTCTATTTCAGAGCAGTGGGTCTGTTTAAGAGATTTGTCTGAAACAACTGTTGCTTCAAACAGATGATGCTTCAGCAGTTTGCTTGCAACAGCTGTTTGAAGCAACAACTGTTTCAGACAGATCTTCTTAACAGACCCACTGCTCTGGAACAGACATTAGTAAACAGACTTTGCTTGCAACAAATGCTTGACTTCTTGATTTGGTATTTAGAAAACAAACCGTAAAAAATGATATAGTCTTCCCGTGCATCGCACGGGATTTCACCTAGTTGTTATATATGGCAGTTATTTGATTTCATGATATATATATATATATATATATATATATATATATATATATATATATATATGTAGAGAGAGAGAGAGACAGCGATGAAAAGATTTGTTGTTAGTTGTTATACACCAGTGTATAATTATACATCAGTGTATAATATATGTATTTAATACTATCATTCTTTACCAGTGTATAATTATACATCAGTGTATATTGATACATTTGATTAGCACTACTATTTATACACCAGTGTATAATTATACATCAGTGTATATTGATACATTTAACCTCGTTATCTTATTTAAGGTTTGATCGATTACCTTTTCCATATAACATACACCAACGTATATTATCCAAAACTATATAACATCATGTACTGCACATATTGATAAAGAATGATTACCATGGGGAAAAATAAATAATTTCCTAAAATAATGGAATTATAAAGGAAACTAATTAAACATGTATTATTTATAGTCAATATACAATTACCACATTGCCCTTTGATTTAATTAAATATTTAATTAATGTTTTACTTATTTACAATCATGCCATTAGAGATCAATGACTAAGATTGGTTCCTATTGTTCCTACTTAAGGTATGGTTCCTATTTGAACCCTACCCTATATATATATATATATATATATATATATATATAGGGGAAAGTTAATTTGAGAACACCTATATTTCGTGCGAACCGTGAGAACGGCATCTAAAACCATTCAAATTCAAAATTTCTTTTTACACTTGTCTTTATTACTAAAATACAATCCCAAAAACACAATTTACGCGTAAAAATTCAAACGTATACGAAAATAAATTGTTTTTACACATGTGTAAATTTACTGTTTATACATGTGTAAACTGTTTCATTTACACATGTGTAAAAAGTTAATTTGAAAGTGTTTTTGCAAGAAAAGATGTATTATTTGGAAAGAAAACTCATTTATTAATGTTGTATTTTGATTATAATGAGGTTTGTATTAAAAAAATTGATTTTGATTGATTTTTTTTACTTGTTCTCACGGTTCTCACAATATTTAGCGTTCTCAAGATACCCTTCCCTATATATATAGGGTATGGATATTGTGAAAACCCTTTGTTATATAGTAAACCTTGGAAACCTAATCCTAACCATCCATTACCCTAGATCAATGGTTGAGATTAAAGCTGTGTACTTTGGGTGAGATATAATAGTATTATATTCTTTAAAGTTAGATGGAAGGGTAAAATAGGAAAGTAAAACACTTTCTTTTCCCCCTTTCTTGTCAGATTCATAATCCCAACACCATCATCCCTCTCTCCTCTCTCCTCCCTATCTTCTCCAACTCCATTCAACCCACTCTTCATCTTCTCCATGAGCAAACCTTGACCCAATCTATCATAATAACAATAAAACCAGTCACCGTCGTTTGTCCTCTAAATGATACATCACCATCATCATGTGTACAGATCTGAGCTAGAGAGAGAGAGAGAGAGAGAGAGAGAGAGAGACCGAGAATATGAGAAAGAAAGAGAGGTGTGAGAGAGGGAGAGGCGGCGGTCGTCCTTCAAGACGATAACGTCTAGGAGGCGGCGGTTGTTCAAGAGTCTGACGTCCACCGTTAGGGTTCCATATTTTTAACGATAACAAAACGTTCCAGTTCGTTGGTGTATTAGTTCAAAAACGACGAGGCATGCGGTTGTCCTTCAAGACGATAACGTCAGGTAGTCGGCGGCGGCGACGATTTCAAAGGTAATCGGTTGCATTTATCTATTCCGGTAGTTAATAGGGTTTTTTTTACAAGGAGGGGTTGTGTTATTATTATTATTATTGTTGTTGTTGTTGTTGTTGGAATTATTGTTTTTTTTTTGTTATATTTATTTGTTTTTGGGGTGGTTACAGGCCCCTTCATTGTTGTGTCTACTGTTTATATGTTTTGGGGGTGAACGTGAATATCGTACGTATAGTGTTAAAAAAACGTTTTGGGAAGTGAAGTTTAAATGCTTTCTGTTGTGTGTTGTGCAACAGGAAGGCGCAAAGGTCAGTGGATCGTGTTACAGTTGGGTCTACGGCTGAAAACCCTAGTATTATAGTCATAAACGATAGCAATAACAAGGTTGGGAAGGTGAATGAAGATCCCATTGTTATTACCGAGGGGGAATCTGCAGCTGGTGGATATGGTCAGACACAAAGTGCGGGGGAGGGTCTTCATTAACAGCTGCAGAAAAAAATTGTTAACATGTGTTACTGACTAAACAATCTATCACTGTTACTAAGATGATCAGTTGTTGTCTGCTTTAACGCATGTTAATTCAAAAAATCTAAAGGTGTTGACTGTTACTGAAATCATCATATAGTTGGTGCTAAAAAACAAGAAATCGTAGTTGAGATATTAAAAGTGTTAACATGTGTTATCTAATGATGTTGACTGTGGCTCAAATCATCAGATTGTTTGTGTTAAAAACAAAACACCAAAGTTTGATATATTAAAAGTGTTAACATGTGTTAACATATCTTACCAGCCTTATTGAAAAAAAAAGAGAAAAACCTTAGTAGAGATATTAAACCTGTTAACATGTGTTAATTAACATATGTTACCAGCCTTTTCAAAACCTTAGTAAACCGCCTAGAAACAACCTTAATAATATTTTCTTAAACAAAAAGTAGGAGAGAGGAGAGAGATGGCTAACATGTGTTAATCTAATCTGATAAAAGTTAAACCTGTTGCCCCCATATACTCATGAGAAGATCTAACATTTGTTAGTATGTATGGTATGGTAACGTATGTTAAACCTGTTGCCCCCATATACCCCTATAGTTTTCACTTCTTAAGTTTACTGAGAAAATAAAGCACACAAACTATTAACACATGTTATTACAAAGTATCATTACAAACTATTGAACTGCATGGAAGGTTAACATGTGTTAGTTGGTCATAAAGGGCTAACATATGTTAATCTAATCTGATAAAGAAAATATTATTATAATGGGTCATGTCACACCATCTCTCTCCTCTCTCCTACTTTTTGTTTAAGAAAATATTATTACAAAGTATCATTACAAACTATCACTACATCAAAAGAATTCACCACCATTTGCATTTTGTTCAAAGTAGTGATTGCATCTCCTATCCACCTACATAAATTTGGCCATGTTAACATGTGTTAGTTGGTCATAAAAGGCTAACATGTGTTATCTAATCTGATAAAGAAAATATTATTATAATGGGTCATGTCACACCATCTCTCTCCTCTATCCTACTTTTTGTTTAAGAAAATATTATTATAATGGGTCATGTCACACCCTCTCTCATACTTTTTGTTTTAAGAAAATATTATTATAATGGGGCAAGTACAAATAATGTGTTAATGTTGCATACGAGGGTAACATGTGTTAGTTGGTCATAAAAAGGGATAACATGTGTTATCTAATCTGATAAAGTTAAACCTGTTGCCCCCATATACCTACCCATGAGAAGATCTAACATTTGTTAGTATGAGTGGTGTGGTAACATATGTTAAACCTGGATCATTTGTCAACCTTTTTGTCTTTCTTACCACTCTTGTTTTCACTTCATAAGTTTACAAAAGAGAAATAAGTAAACATAGCATACAACTATTAACACATATTAGACATTCAAATCATAAAGTTTACTGAGAAATAAAGAACACAAACTATTAACACAAGTTGTTACAAAGTATCATTACAAACTATTAACCACTATAACAAAATAAATCTAATAACTCTATACATTGAGTACAAAAAAGAAACCGTTGTTAAAAAGATTTTCTACATATTTTTCTCGGCTTCCTTCGACTTCGTTTGTTAACATATGTTAACCAGTGGGGGTCTTCATTATCAACTGCAAAACAATAGATGAGATATTAACCGATGTGACCAACTCATCATCTAACATACTAAACAGGAGTAATACATGTTAGTCGGGGCCCAAATGCGAACTTGTGTTAACAAACACAATTGTTACGATCAAAACCTATCGTGTAAACTTTCTTCATGACTTAAACATTTGCCATGGTCAGATCCGACTTACTAAAAAAATCAAGGTCAGATCCTTTTCTAATTGGACCGCATAAATGACCAACATAGTTTAAGAGATAACAGCAGTACCAAATAAATATGTATAAGAACAAACTAAACACATAACCATCATATTTTTATAACACACACTCGTATACAGAGCAGAGAGAGAGAATGAAGCCCTCTCATCATCCAGCGACGTAGCAGGGCGGAGCTCCGGCTACACCCTTCCTCAACTTTGCTACTACTACACCGCACACCTCTTAACCATCTCACACGCAATCCTGTACAGATCTGAGTTAGAGAGAGGGAGATAAACCGAGAAGATGGGAAAGAAAGAGAGGTGTGAGAGAGAGAGAAAAAAAGGAGGACGAGTGGAGTTCTGACAAGGAGGACCGGCAACCAAGGCGGTGGAGTTCCGACTAGGGTTTCTGTGTTGATTTGGGGTTTTTAAGGAAGATGGTGACCGGAGTTCGAGTGCAAAGTTGTTCAGAATCACACCACGTGGAGGAGATAAAATGGAGGAAACTTGTTTGAAGGTGAATCTTCAATGTTAGAATCCATGGAGGGGAAAGAAAATGATAAAAGGGTGAAGATGAAGATGAGTGGGTTGTATTTGTGGGTTGGTAAGAAAAGTGGGTTGGTAAGAAAAATAATCTTCCTTTTGTACAAATATGGGGAGACATGAAATAATCTTCCTTTTGTACTTCATCTTGATTTGGGAAAGAGATACCAAGTGTTAAATTACTTCAATACCCTTTTGTTAATAATAAATTGATTTTTGAAGGTGGTGAGGTGGCTTAATTCTAGCCACAAGTTGGGTTTTCATGGTTTACTATATAACTTAGGTTTTCTATAGACACTCATACTATATATATATATATATATATATATATATATATATAGGGGTGGTTAAAATAAAAACCCACTCAAAATGAAGAAACCTTGTAAACCTTATGAGAGCCATTGATCTAAAGTGATCAATGGCCTAGATTCATTCCATATTATTTTAATAGATTTAATAAGGTAGATGACAAAATAAGGGCACAATGGTCAAATGTCATTTTTCTGAAAAGCACATATGACAAGTGGACCCCATACATGCCACATCATCTCTCTCATACTTTTGTGACCATGGTCCTAAATCTGTCAGCACGTCGTGTTACATATGTAACATATGCAGTGTTGCATACGTTAAAATTGCACAGACTCTGGTCTCATATGTGATTTTTTGTTGCATACGTTAAAACACATAGATTGTATATAATCAATTAAAAACTTTATAGATCAAAAAACATTCAAATGTACACAAGAATTGTTTCTTACAAAAGTGCTAAAATCAAACAAAACGGCCATTACAAATCAACAAATGATAAAAAAAAACTATCATAAATAAATAAAAATTGTCTACACTTCATTCTTGATAATCATCTTCATCTTTAATGCAAAAAATATGTTCACCTGCAAAAAAAAAAAAAAAACAAAAAACAAAAAAAATTGTCTACACTTCATTCTTGATAATCATCTTCGTCTTAACGTATGTTAACCATCTGGATTACAAAAAAAAAAAAAAATACGAAACTGATACAAACAAACATTGTTTTATCCATTTAGTTATCAAGATTATCAAACATACGAAACTAATAGCAACTTAGTTCTGCTGTTACATACGAAACAGACGTAAACATAGATTTGATCCCATGATTAGTGACTTTTGTTTTAATTAATATATGGTAAAAAATCAGAAGCTAATTTATACCAACTCAGTTCTGCTATTACATACGAAAACAAACGCAACATAGATTTGATCCCATGTGTAACTGATGAAAGTCAAAAAATCAAAACTTTGTATCTGGTAAAAAAAATCAGAAACTAATTTATACAAATTTAGTGGTGCTGTTACATACGAAACAGACGTAAACATAGATTTGATCCCATGATTAGTGACTTTTGTTTTAATTAATATATGGTAAAAAAACATATTAATAATAATAACATATAAAAAAGGTTTCTTAATATGTAAACCTACGTGTAAACATGATTAGTTATGGTGTTACATACGAAACAGATGCAAAAACATACATTTTCAAAACCATCACAAACAACTTCTTATTACCAAACACTAATTAGCTCAAATTCAAACTCTAACCATTAAATGTTTTCTAACCCTATATAATACCATATAAAAAATTAAAAAACTAAACGTATTACACTTAAAACTCTTGAAACTAATCAAACTAAATGAAATAAAGGAAAAATAATAGCAAACCTTTGAAACTGGTAAAAAAAATTAGAAACTAATTTATACCAGCTTAGTTCTGCTGTTACATACGAAACAGACGCAACATGGATTTGATCCCATGTGTAACTCATGAAACCGCCGCAACGTATTTAACAAAAAGAGATACCAATGTTACATATGAAACAACACCAGTTTGAGTTCTCAAATTATATAAACATATTATAACAAAAACATAAGGTTTTTTTTCAAAAAAAAAAAAAAAAAAAAAAATCAAACTCTAATGTAAGTAGCCTATAAAATTCCTAAAAAATAAAATAAATTAAAAAACCAAATCACATTGGACCTTCAAAAAGTGAAATATACCACAAAAACCTCAAGACAAATTTTAGTATATTTCTAAAAGTGAAATATACCACAAAACCTCAAGAAATGTAAAATAAATTAAATTAAAAAACCAAATCACATTGGACCTTCAATGTAAAAAATGTCCTTCACCTGAACCTCACCGGACCAACCGGTAACCGGTAACAGGAACCTTCCATTTATATATATTTAATTAATACACTATGCTCCATCTACAAACCTAATCTAGCATTATCTTCACAGAAAAGCTCACAAAAAAAACTATTAATTAGTTGCAGAAGTGAAAAACTCTAAAAAGTTTAATAAAAAACAAAACTCACATCTCATCGGATAGAAATTCGAGAAATCAACTTAGATATGCTCCATCTACAAACCACAAACCACCGTCTCCCTCTCTGTTATCCGATGATGAAACCACATGTAAAAAATCTTGATACAGAGGCTAGTGATGGTTGCATTAAAAACGACGGTGTACAGATGCTAGTGATGGTTTGTGGTACAATTAGAGGAGGAAAAGGGTGGTGTTATCGGAACTTCAGGTGGAAACCTCGTGAGGTGGTGGTGGTGGTGGTGGCGGTGGCGGTGGTGGCGGTGGCGGTGGTGGCAGTGGCGGTGGCGGTGGGGGTGGGGGTGGTGGTGGTGGGATTAATCTTGAAGATGGTGGAAGAGAGATGAAGAGAGAGAGAGAGAGAGAGGGAGTTGTTTATATAGGAGGGGGGGAGAGAAAATTTAAATTAGAAAAGAGGGGGAAAGGTAAAAATACTATTTTACCCTTATTAATTAAAATAATAGAGGGTGATGTGAAGCAATGTGGTCCACTAGTTGGGTTTTCGGGAGTTTCTTTGTTTTAGAGGGTTTCCATTATCCCTTTAGCCTATATATATATATATATATATATATATATATATAGAGGTTCGGATACAAAAGAGTGTTTTTGTGAGAAGGGTGAGAAATAAATGTGTCCATTAGATTACATAGATGGATGGATGAGATTAAATGAGTGGCAAACTTGTAAATTTTATTATAATTTAATTAAATTAATATATGGTATAGGGGTATATATGTAAAAACACTTCATTTATATTAAAAACTCATTAATTAAAATCCTCTATTTTAGGATCTCCCCCATTTTTCTCACCAGATCTCTCTTTACTCTCTCTCTCTCTTTTCCCCAACGTTTTTTTTCATGCTCCATAGCAATGGACGGCAATGTTCAATGAGTGTACAATTTTAGATGCATCATGTACAAGTGAAGAATGGTGTTAAGTTTTTCTCGTGGAATATGTGCATTGGTTCATTCACACATGGATTAAAGGAAGAAGTTTTTTGTTAGCCACAGATATGAGAGGGCATAAGTTTTATCACACATGGATTTTATTTAATTTGGTGATTAGTGTTTTCATTTTTTTAAACATTGTTTTTCATGTGTTATGTGTATTTAGTAACTGTTTATCAGATTGTGTTTTATGTGTATCACATCTTGTTAATATGATTTTAACTCGACTTTAAAACACAATGAGTTTAGATGTCTAGTTAACATGAGTTTAAAACACAATAGGTTAAAATAGGTGTTATAAACATATGGTTTTGATAGAACACAATAAATTCATCTCGTAGTTTAACATGAGTTTAAAACACACGACGTTTAATAAAACACAATAAGTTCTTATGCGTATTTAACAGGAGTTTAAAACACATAAAATATGAGATTACAAAATCCTGAAAATATCTACAATTGATTATAGATTAAAATTTCCATAATCTTGAATAGCTATATAATTACTCTAATGCCCTTTAGACTTAAATAAAACATTGCCACATGTCACCCTCACAAGCCTTCTCACCCTTCTCACAAAACAAACCTTTTGTACCATAACTCTACCCTATATATATATATATATATATATATATATATATATGATTTACTAGAACACTTTACACAAAGCTCCGAAGAAATAGGGGCGATCCAAACGGAGATCTAGGGTTTCTTCATCCAACATGACGGCAAAGGGCAAATACAAAGTGGACCAGTGGTACGATGTACTGTTCAAAGACAGGAATAGGGATTCTCATCAGCAGGGCAGTAGCAGTGGGGCGTCCGTCACGAAATTCTTCGTCTCCAATCTTCCTCCTCGGTGTTCTTCAGCGGATTTGGTACGTGTTTTTAAAGATTATGGAGAGATCCAAGGTACGTATATCGCTAGAAAATACGATAAATTGGGTAAAAGATTCGGTTTCGTTTCGTTTAAGAATGGAAGGAATATGGGTGATTTAGAAGAGTTGTTTAAGGATGTCTGGATTGGGACGTACAAGCTGTACGTCGTCTTGGCTAGATTTGTTGATGGGGTTGATCTGAAACAAAGCACGGTGACTAAACAACAGCCGATAGCCAAAGAAGGTGCTGCGAGTGGTCCGGTGCATGAGAATGTTACGGTACATGCTACTGATTCAGCAATCAATAAGATGGATGCTAGCAATGATGGGGGTAGAACTTTCAGGGATACTTTACTCAATAAGGAACCAGAAATCGGGCACTGTGATGTTGTTGTGCGTGATGATGTTCTAGCTTTTGATTATTGGTTCGACCGTGCTCTCTTGGGGAGGGTTTTTAAGTTGAAAGACCTCATTGGTTTAAGGAAAGCTCTACAGAAGGTTGCCAAGACTGGTATTAACATCAAGTACGTTGGTGGTTTACATGTGCTGTTGGTTTTTGATAGTATAGACGAAGCGAAAGCGTTTTTGGATGAGAAAGAATCGTGGTATGAGATGTTTTCAGTACTGGAAGTATGGAAGGGGCAAGGGTACGAACATGAACGGATTGCTTGGTTAAAGTTTTATGGAGTTCCCTTGAGCGTATCTACTTCGGAGGTTTTCGATAACTTAGCTTCCAACTTTGGTTCGGTGATACAGTCTGCTGAATTTTCTGATAACGGAGAAGATCTTTCATATGCGTGTGGTGGTGTGCTTTGTAAATAGGTGGAGAGGATTCAGAAAGTTGTGAACCTACATTGGAATAGGAAGGTTTATCCAGTGTTGGTGGAGGAGGAGATTCGTCTTTGGGTACCGGATTGTTTAGTTGAAAATGACGAACCAAATGATGATATGGAAGACGAGCTAGAGACGGGTGGGGATGCTGACAAACAGGTTGAGTCTAATGAATCACACGGGTCGGAGATACATATGGAGAATGGAATAACTGTTGATAGCACTATAACACCTGTTGATAATGGATCGAATGATTATGAGGCTGCACCTACTACTTTCACTGAGGGGATTAAAAATAACGAGAACAGGAGGAAACGCGGGTCATTTGCGAGGAAAAAACGGATCGAAGCAAGTCAAACTCACCCACAGGATGTGAACGACCGAAGAAGAGAAGCCGGGATGATAACGACCCATATGATATTGATCGCTTCATCTTCAGTTTGGAGGGTCAGGATCCGGGTAATCTTCCATCTAACGTTTTGCCACAAGTTGTAGATGACAATGAGGTTGTTGATACCGAGCATGCCCAAATAAATAATGTTCAAGCTGAAGTTGAGAAAACATTGAGCTTTGCCAACCTGGTGGGAGCTACTGATTTGGATAATTTTAGACAGGAAGTCGAAAAGCAAGTGGTTCAAGAAGGCTGTCAATCAGGTTTTAAATGAATGTTTTGTCCATAAACATTCGTGGGTTGGGATGTCACGAGAAAGGTACGTGGATTAGAGGTTTACGTATAGCTAATGAAGTGGGCTTTATCATGATCCAGGAAACTCAATTTACCTCTCTAGAGGGGGTGAATGTTGGAAATTTGTGGGGTAATGGTGCTTACGGTTACGAGTGGGTTGGGGCCTCAGGGCGTTCAGGAGGCCTTCTTTCGGTATGGGATTCAAAGAAGTTTGAGATGATTTCTGTCGAGAAACATAAGAATTTTTTGATGATACATGGCCTTCTTAAGGACTCTAGGAAGGAGATGGTTATGATAAACGTGTACGCACCTCAAAAGATAGTTGATAAAAGAGTCCTTTGGAATGAATTGGAACGGCGAATTATTAGCGATCATAGATTTTGGATTGTTGGGGGTGATTTCAACTGCGTTAGAGATCGTGATGAAAGACGGAATTCCAAATTTATACCATCGGTTAGTCACGAATTCAATGAGTTCATTGATAAAGTTGGGATTCATGAGTTCCAATTAAAGGGGAGGAAATTTACGTTCGTCATGGGGAATAAATGTAGTCGTATTGATCGTATATTTGTTTCCTGGAATGGTTTGAATGAATGGACAAACACGGAGTATCGTGCTCTTGGAAGAGAGAAATCCGATCATAGTCCTTTGGTTTTGAAAGTCGAGGCGCGAAACTACGGTGCCAAACCCTTTAGGTTTTTTAATTCTTGGTTGAATATTAATGGGTTTGACGAGATGGTGGTTACTGTAGCCAAGGAATACTCAGGTTCGGGGCCGCCAGATGTGAAGCTAATGGGTAAGTTCAAAAAGATCCGGCAGGTTATTGTGGAGTGGCGGAAGAAATTTACGTTTACCGAACAAGAGGAGGAACTACAACTTAAGCAAGACCTGTTGGAATTGGATGCGATTATTGAGGAGAGGGACCTTACTGACGCCGAGCAATGGGTGTTAGATGAGGGTCATAACAAGCTGAATGAAATTGAAAACCGGAAAGCGAGAGACATCCGACAAAAATCTAGGGTGAAATGGGCAAAGGAGGGTGATGAAAACACGACATTTTTTCACGGTATGATTAATAAAAGGAAGACGTGTAACAATATCCCGGGGTTGATGATTGATAATACTTGGGTCTTTAAGCCATCGGAGGTGAAGAAACACACTTATCGGTTTTTCAAAGAGAAATTTATTGAGGATTTGGATGTCCGGCCTCAACTGTGGTGCCACGGTCTCAAGTGTTTGAGCGAAGTTGACGCGGCGAATTTGGTTAAACCATTCGATGTTCAGGAAATTAAAGAAGCCGTTTTTGACTGTGGTAGTGATAAGGCCCCGGGTCCGGATGGGTTCAATTTTCGTTTTGTTAAACGATTTTGGGAGGTGTTTGCAGATGACTTTGTGGACGTTATGTCTTATTTTGCGGAGCACGGAATTATTAATAGAGGAGTTGGTTCGTCATTTGTAACTCTTATCCCGAAAGTTCAAGACCCAGTTAATCTTGGTGAGTATCGTCCTATAACACTTATTGGTGTGATCAGTAAGTTGATATCGAAGTTACTAGCTAATCGTATAAAGGTGGTGATGGGGAAAATTACTCATGAGACGCAATCGGCTTTTCTATCGGGAAGATATATCTTGGACGGACCATTGATTATTAGTGAGATATTTTCGTGGGCTAAAAGGCATGGTAAAGATCTATTTTTCTTCAAAATAGATTTTGAGAAAGCTTACGACAATGTCAATTGGGAGTTCCTTGTATCCATTATGCGACAAATGAAGTTCCCGGAATTGTGGTGCAAGTGGGTGAAAGGCATTTTAATGTCTGCTAGAACGTCTATTCTGGTGAACGGATCCCCTACATTTGAATTCAATTGTGAAAAAGGTATTCGCCAAGGGGATCCGCTCTCTCCGTTCTTGTTTATTATTGTCATGGAGGCCCTTTCGAGTATGATCCGGAAAGCTAATGATAGTGGGGCTTTTGATGGAGTGCGATTTCGAGATGGTCAGGTATCGATTTCTCATTTGTTATATGCTGACGATGCCATGGTGATGGGGGAATGGTCCGATTTTAATTTCAATACTCTAAAGAGAATTCTTCGGATTTTTCATCTTGTATCCGGCCTTCGAATCAACTTGCAAAAATCTATTCTATATGGTATTGGGAAAAGTTTAGAGGATGTTGATGGCCAAGCGCGTGGTCTAGGTTGTCGGGCGGGAGCCACTCCGTTTAAATACTTGGGTATTTTGGTTGGGGCAAATATGAACCGTATTGCAAACTGGGACGTTATTGTAGAGGTGTTTCGGAAACGCCTTTCGAGATGGAAAGCGTGTATTTTATCGATGGCAGGAAGGATTACTCTTATTACATCGGTTCTTGAAAGCCTCCCTTCATATTACTTCTCGTTATATAAGGCGCCTTTGGGTGTTATTAAAAAATTACAAGTGATTATGAAGCGATTTCTTTGGGGAGGTAATGAGGATAAACATAAGATCCATTGGGTGGCCTGGGAGGAGGTCACAAAGGCCAAGAAAAACGGAGGATTGGGGATCAATAGCCTAGAGGTTTGCAACAAAGCGTTGATTTTAAAGTGGTTGTGGCGTTATAGGGTTGAAACGAAAGCTTTGTGGCGTAAGGTGATAGATGCGATACATTGTTCCTCAAGAAGATGGGAGCCGTTCCCTTGTAATAAGAATGTGACGGGCACTTGGAGCAAGATCGTGACTCTCGGTTTCAGCACTAAGGTCCAAGGTAGACGTTTTTGTGATCTTATTCGAGGGGACATCGGACATGGTAGATCCGTCCAATTTTGGCTAGACCCTTGGGCTCAAGAAGGGAGCTTGAAGACCTTGTTTCCGGACCTTTACAGACTCGCACAAGACAAACGTTGTTTGGTTGCTAACAGGTTCACTCAGATTGGTAATAGATGGGTTGGTTCGTGGAATTGGACTCGCTATCCTGCTTCGGATGAAGAGCTACGTCAGCTTGTTAACTTACACAGATTGTGCGATGGCATTAAACTCTCGGAAAATGAAGATAGTTGGTCTTGGGCCGCAAATGGTAGCAATGAATTCTCTGTTAAGGAGGTCAGAAAGTGGTTGACATCGGACACTATCAATAACAACCGGTTTGATTATAGGTGGTCCAATTGGGTTCCTAATAAGTGCAATGTCTTTATGTGGCGTGCGGCTAGAGATCGTATTCCTACTTCCAATGCTCTTCGTAGAAGAGGTGTCTACGTGAGGGATGGCATGTGTACGTTTTGTGGAGAAGTAGAAGACACGGCGGACCATTTATTCACGGCTTGCAGGATTTCGATGGGAGTTTGGTCAAGGATTTCTTCTTGGTGTAAACTTCCGCCGATTTTTGCTTTTGCCGTTCAAGACATATTGAAGTACCCTGATTACATGCAGATTTCGAAGACTAAGGAACAGGTTGTGTACGGCATATTTATTATTACGTGTTGGTGTATTTAGAAGGCTAGGAACGAAAAGATTTTTTCAAGTATAGCTACGGATGCGGCTAAGATCGTGTCGGATGTTAAATCCTTGGGCTTTCTGTGGTACAAGAGTAGGTTTAAAAAGGATACGATAGAATGGAAACGATGGTGTAATTTCAATTTCGATCCCTTGTAATTGTACTATTGTGGCGTATCTCTAGCTTAGAGATATTGCCGGTTTTTTGTTGAATGAAATTT
Source organism: Ambrosia trifida (assembly GCA_028751855.1). NCBI lineage: Eukaryota > Viridiplantae > Streptophyta > Magnoliopsida > Asterales > Asteraceae > Ambrosia > Ambrosia trifida. The sequence goes on from CM054123.1 coordinate 51,654,861, forward strand.
GCCTTTCAAATATATATATATATATATATATATATATATATATATATATATATATATATATATATATATATATATATATATATATATGGCATGTTATCATGGTATTTGCCAAACAATGTTACTAAAATTACTCTATAGGATGAAAATTATAACTCCCATCACAAGGCCATTATAGCTTTACAATACAATGTATCGTTTTGTGCAACGAAGAAAAAAGGGTTAGTTCATAAATGTTAGCAAACCCTCTTATAATTGCGCTAGCATAAACTAATAGAACAGACTACTAACAAATGATAAATAGTTTGTGCATAAGGGAAATCAAAACTATTACACACTTAGACTATCCGGAGTGGGGGAAGAGGGGCATGAAGTGTCATGTGGCACTTGTAGGACCCTTGGTGGGGGGGGGGGGGGGGGGGGAGGGGGGAATAATTGTGGGGAGTGGAAGGGGGGGGGGGAAGTGACATGTGGCATTTTTTTTTTTTTATAAAAAAACTTTCATATATTAAAAACATAATAATAATAATATAAACCGAAAATATATTAAAGTAATAAAAAATAATTAATATTAACAAAAAATATAAAAAATTTTCCCACCCAAACGTTATGGTAAATTTCGGTCAATTATTATTAATGACAATAAATAATACTAAACAATCACAATAAATATGGTAAATTTCGGTCAATAGTAATATAATTTAATGAGGTAAAAAAAACATAATAAATATGGTAAATTTAGGTCAATTATTATTAATGACAATATAATACTAAACAATCCTAATAAATATGTAAATTTGGTCAATAGTAATATAATTTAATGAGACAAAAATTTGGTCAATAAATTATGGTAAGCCTAAATTACAGGTTAAATTGATTCATAAACAATAATTTATTAAAAAAATAAAACAAATGAGAGCAATTATGGTAAACCGAATTTCGTATTAATAGTAATATAAATTAATTAGTCAAAAAAAATTTGTAATAAATAACATTAAATTCGGTCAATTATTATTAATGACAATAAATAATAAATAACCTTAAAATCGTAATCAATAAAATTCTAATAAATTACATTAAGAACATAAAAAATCGTAATTTAAATTTCAAAATCAATGACTTCTTGTGCTGCAATCTTAGTAACAAACAACCTGTGCTGGATTGAACACCATTTGAAGACACAATATTCGCCAATGGAAATATCTTCTGATTGAAGCAAATCAGGCCATCCAATCACAGTAAACCTTTACAAAAAAAATGTATAGTAAATTTAGAATGTTTACATTATTAGACCAACCATTTGTAAAACAAAAAACATCATCGATCAATTCAAATCAGACCACCCAAGATTGTCCTTCGTATGTGGCAATTGTAACGTTACTGTTGTGTATGTTTTTAGACAACAAAAATTTGTTCATGGCATTCGGCACGGTGTGGATTGACACGTTAAAAACAACACTAAAATAAAGAATCATTTTTAAAAATTAATTAGGCATATGAACATGAAAATAAGAAACATACCAAGACTATTGACGCATGGTCATGCAAAACCTTGAAGAACTAAGAACCATTGTGATAGCCATAATAGCGTTTGTGTCTTCGGATCAAAACCTGATTTTCAAATACATATGTAATTTCGATTCAATATATATGTAAAAAAACGTTGATGACAATTATATGTATCTATTCATCATCCTAACGGACTTTTAAAAAAATATCAAATGACCCAAAGATTCAAATGAATAAAACTGAGCAAAACATTGATTTACATAAATTCGTAATATTAACTGAATAAGTAAGTTTGAAAATAGTATATAACGGATTTCAGAAATCGTTTTATTAGTATACGTATTAGTCATCGTTATTTAGTGTTTAGGTTGAAAGAAAGTTAAATCCGTTTGAGTTCTTCTTAATAATGTTAAGAATAAAAGAGAAGTCAATATTATAATATTAGGAATCAACATTAGAAGAGTAGGATGGATGATTACCTTGAATCGGTTGTGGAGAATGAACAAAGGATGCAAGATGAAGAAGGAAGATTGAAAGCTTGGTTAGGAAGAAAAGGAGAGGTATGTTGTGGAGAATGAAAAAAAAACAAAGAAAATGGTATTTATAGATAGATGCATGGAGCTCCATATAGCTAATTGGATCCTAGAGGCCCTCTCTAAGGCCTTGATTCAACCCAAGTGACCTCAATTATTATATAGATAAATAACTTTATAATTTAAAAATCTTTATATTTACACACTAAGTGTCATGTAAAAAAGTAAAACTATTTGAGATGAAGTGGCCTTGGTTTTCATCAAACTTTGACCTAAAAGTGACTTTTAAATGGTGCTAAGTTCATAAGGTTTGAAATTAGTAACCAAAAATATTGATACAAATACCAATTTATGATAATGACCTTAAACCTTGGAATGATTCATACAAGTCGCGAGCCATGTAAAGTGAAATTACAATCATGACTTTATTCATCATGAGTGTGAAACATGAATTTAAAACCCACAAGGTATGATCACTTGATTCACAATAATCGATAGAAATATCATAGTTGTGATAGTGTTGGTCATACCACATGAATCATAAACCCTTTCGCATGAATAGCCCATGTACAATAGTGGGCTACTTATGTACTCATTCTCCTAACTAGTTGTAGTTCCATTGCACATAAGAAACCCGGTTTATCAATTTAACAAATTATGGACTATACTCCACATGCTTCAAACAAGAAAGGATAAGATAAAAGATATTACAATGAGGGTCTATTTTGTATAAGGTAATAGATGGATGAGGGAATGAAATGGATCATTACCATTCCATGTCTTGTTTGGTTAATATGAGGGAATGGAATGAATAACTATCTTTTGTTGTTTTGTAGGCAGAAAAGACGAAGGAATAAACTTGACAGTGAGTGGCAGTGGTGGTCGATGGCAGTGGCGGGTGGGTGGCGTTGATGGTGGGTGATGGTGGAGGTGGTGGTGGAGGCAATGTTGGTTGGTGGGGGTGGTCAGGGTGGTGGTGGCAATGGTGGGTGGTGGCATCGGCAATGGTAGGTGGCGGTGGTGGTGTTGATGAAGGTAAGATGGAGTGGAATGGAAAAAAATCAGGAAGGTTGATGAAATGATTTTGGGTGTTTAGACGGAATCTAATTCATTGTGTAATGGATGATTCCATTTCATTGACCAACAAAACACTCTTTTCCTCATTCATTCACAATGGAGCATTCCGTTTTGCCTCTCATTTCTTACATACCAACACTACTTAAAGATAAGAAATAATTTAATCATCTGACGACATGTTGAACTTGCTTTGTATGTGCATAACGTTATTAAGAACCGACATACATATGACACCATATTGAAATAGTTAAACTTTGATCATGACATCATTAATGATTTTAAAAATTTATGAAAAAGAAGTTATCTGAAATTGATTATCACTTAACACTAATGACCCATAGCAACATAAAACCATGGTTACAGAAGTTGTTAGGCGCTCCTTGGTCGATCAGTTGGGGAGTTACGAGTACTTGGCCTAGATGGGGAGTGTTCACACATGGTACACTATAAAGAAATTAGATTTCGAGAAATTATATATGTCAAATTTTGTAAGTTTATTAATATTTATTACAATATACATGAATATCAATATAAATCTAAAGGATACATGTCCAAATACTAAAATATTTCTGCAACGCACCAAATTTTCTTATTAAGCAATATTCCCCGCAATAATGAATAATGTGAGGTTTTAACCGAACAAGTCACAAGGAAATCTTAGCATTTCCACTTTGGTTTAATAACCCGGTCTTATCAATAAGAAAATTGGCCTAGACACCATGCAATGCTAAATCATCTAGTGAAAAACATTAAAAAGTTGCTTTATTAACTTTGAGGGCCAAAGCTGCCACTTTACAAACTTAAGTTCAAAAAATAATAAGAAGGGGAAACATGAAACTCATTCCCTGGTTTTCCTCTTCACGCCAAAAACACACACACAAAAGCAAAATCTGATCTTTTGGCTAAATTCATCTAAGGCTTAGGATCATTTAGGTAACTTTTGATTTCATCCAATTTATCATGTTATTGGCCTATGTGGTGATGGTGGATTTCTAGGGTGTATGCTTTTGATAAATTGATAACTAGGTAAGGAATCTCTGGTATAAGAGAGCCTTAATATGAAATAATCTTGAGTAAATCATGCTAATACTAACTTAGATGGGGAAATCTTTGAAGTTCATATTATGAACTAGGTGGGTTTTATGGGTTGTAAGTAAAACCAATGATTCTTGACAAAGTAACTTGCATTAGGAAGTCCTTAATTGGGGAAAATTGATAAATCAATGTTGATTATACGATTTGAATGTTGGGGGCTCTATGGGTAGGATCCTCATGATCTAAATGGCCATTAAATAAAGCTTACAAAATCATCGCTTACCAAGTGTTTGATAAAATGCCACAATGAAGGCCGACTTCATTGAAAAGCTCATTGATATACTTAGCCTAGACATATTGTTGATAAACATGTATGGTTGTTCGAAATCGCGACTAACGACCAATGTCTACATGACTATGTAAACACATCTAGGTGTCAAGCAAGAAACATCGGGGTCAGCTCGGGCAACACGAATAAGGTAAGTCATACTATGAATTCTAAACTTACATAATGGTTATTTATGTTATGAGTTAGACGTACAAAAGGAATGTAGGTATGAAATCCCATTCATTGTGTTGGACATCCTAGTGAGGGATGCATTCCTAGTATTTAACATTCGGGCCGGGCGAATAAGACCAAGAGAAGTGGCACATGTGGCAATGGACACGAACATCGCCACAACGGTAGAATGTTAATGCTATACTACAAGCTCTTAGTCTAAATGCTTATAGTCAAGGAATGGTCCAATATGAAGAATGAGATTCGTAGTAGCTTTTGTTGAACTTGTCGAAATGCGCAAAATCCACCTAGTTGAAGGGAAGCATAGAAATTGATCTCCGTGACTATAGATGATATTTAGAACTAATGGAAATGATAATTATATTGTCCAAATTCCAAGAATAGAGACAACGTGATGATTATCGCAAGAATCTCCTTGGATTGCATCTTAACGGGTCAATTTGGGTGGAGGTTGTTGAGGTAGATGAGTTAGATTAATCAAAGAGTTCTTGAAAGGATATGTTGTGTTGTTAAACCTATAATGGGATTATAAAACCAAGCTTTTAATGACCCAAGGCCATTTTATTTGCTGCACATTAGATGGACCTATGTGTAGGGTAAATTGGGTTCAAAATTGGTTAAGTCCCAGCTAAAATCGTGTTCACAACAGCTATGAACCGTAGGATACGGTTTCCCGCCGTAACCTACGGTTAAACAGCCAAATTCTTCTCAGCCTAAGTCAACCATAAGCTATGGCTTGTAGGCCGTAGCTTACGACGGTCGTCCCTCAATAACACAACAACAATAACAGTTAGCCGTAGGCTACGGTTGAGCGACCGTAGCCTACAGCGGGAATAGGATGGGTTGGGTTGGGTTGGGTTGGGCTTGATTTTTCGTACTTACAACTTGCTAATCCTTATTCTATCCGTTTTCGCTCAAATTTACAAAGCACATGTTAGGACAAAGAGGATTGGTGAAACCACTTTTGGAAACCTTAGTCTAATTCACTTCTGTCATTTTGGCTAAGTATAGAAGCACTGAAGAGAAGACAAGAAACTGCTGAAGAGAAGATATGAGAAGTGCTGAAGAAGAAACTTCATCAGAAGTTCTGAAGTCCAAACCAGACAAGTTCACTTCAGAAGTACTGAAGACAAACTACTCATCAGTAGTTTGTCATTCATCAGCACTTAGCATCAGATATTTTCCACCGCCTTTTGTATCAGTAGTTTATTGTTTACTATTACTTTTAGCTGTATTTGTTAGTTTCAATGTTGCAACTTGTGCAACTTGTTTCTGATGTTTCTGTACTTGCTTTTTGGGCAAGATACATGTATGTAAACGTCTATAAATAGGAGGCTTCAACCTTCTATTTTAGACATTGATTTTTAATAGAAAAATCCTTCAAACACTTTCACTGTTCTATTCCATTTCAGTATTTATTGTGAATCTGTCTAAGTATCTAATTCTCATTTACTGCTTAGATTCATAATAAATACTTGTCATTATTAGTTTCAATCATCTAGGGGGAGTAATAACTCTTCTTAAGTATAAAAAGTGTTGCTTTAACTTATACATTCCGCTGTGCTTATAATCTGATATACAAGAGTTTGCTAAACACTTAAGTGTCAAAGATAGCAAGTTCTTACTTAAACAAAAGAGCAAACTGATCCAACAATTGGTATCAGAGCATTGGTTTATCTGATCACATATCAATCTAACAAATTGAGAATCAGACACAAAGCTCTTATTGATACTCAATAAAAAGATCAAAAGTTCACTTTTTATCAACATCCATCACTTAAAAGAGTCATCTGACAAATCAATACTCTTTAAAATGGATCCACATAATACTGGTTCTGCTACTAAACCTGCCATGCTTGTAAGAAACGAATACAACATATGGCAAAAGAGAATGGCACATACCTTGTCACAGACCAACACAGGTTGTTGGAGATCTGTGATATATGGTCCTCACAAACCAGTAAATGTCAATCTTGAAACTAATGTTGAGGTCCCTAAGGACCCAAAAGAATATACAGATGATGATTTCCTAAAACTTGAGCTAGATGCAAAAGCATTCTCTATGTTGGCAATGGCTCTTCCAAATGAGATATACTCTGGCCTTTTACATTGTGAAAGTGCCAAAGAACTCTGGGATTGTCTTAAAGAACAGTTTGGAGGAACTGAAGAGGTGATTGCCAACACCAGAGAGATTTTAGCTCAACAATATGAGACATTTGCTCGTATTAATGGGGAAACTTTAACTCAACAATTTGAAAGATTCTCCTCATTAATATCTGAGCTAAAGTTAAATGGTCAGACCTATACAACAGTATCTATGCTACATAGATTTTTAAGGTCTTTACCAGACAAATGGGAAACATACTCCATTGTTTTAAGATCCTCACCAGATTTCAGCTCCCTCACTCTTACAAAACTCTATGGGAGATTACTTACTTTTGAAAGAGAAATTGATCAAAAGAAGAAATTGCAATCATCTGGTAAAACTGCTGATGACTACCTACCAGGTAGTACAACACTGATGTGTTGCAAAACACATCTCTTTTCCTATGTATTTTTTATATTATTTGGTCATGTTTTTATTCGTTTCGTGTTGTTTTAATTATGTATTTATTTATTTTATTATTTTATAGGTGTTCGTGAGAAAGGATCTTAAAACAGTGAAAAATAATCAAGACGCGAGCGCTTGGTGTTCATGGACGTTGGAGCGTAAACGAGCAACTTTGGTTAAGCCAAGAACACCTAGAGCTTGGAGTATATTACTACTACTACTACTACTACTAATAATAATAATAATAATAAGAAAAAAACACATAAGTTGATATGGGCCCAAAAGTCAACATAAGAAAAATAAAATAAAAAAACCTACAGTAATATTATTAGGTGACAGAATATAAAGGCACAAGATATTATCTATCAAAACAGGAGGGGGAGCCGCAGAAAGGAATTGGAAGCAGCATATTATCATCTAATCGAAACACATATTATATTCCTTGAACGGCGTTTATTTATTTTTATTTTTTTGAAGAAGAACAACATCTCGCCGCAGCGGCAAAAACAAGAATCGATCGACATCAAGCTTATTTGAAGGTTAGAGCTTAATTGAAGGCCAGGAAGGCACGGGTCAAGATTGAAGGCACGGGTTCGACTATAATAATTTTTGGCTTTATATTTATTTATTTCGTGTTTATAAATATTAAGACCATGACTATATATTATTGTGAACCTATGTTTTTATCTTTTTCCGTTGTTATGAATAGCTAAACACTTAGGCTACCTAGGTCGGTATGATGAACACTTAGCGTTTTTATGACTTTCGGATTCGTTTAATTATATAATTGGCTTATGTTTTGGTAAAGATTTAATTGTGTTTGGTTATAATGCTTTTGCGTATTTAAGTCTAATTTATTATCTTTGATAGTTCCACATGTGTCTTGTTGAATGTCTTTCAGTTATAGATGCATGTTAGGTTACCTGCTTTGTGCTTGTAACTAGTTTATGGTCTTTGACGTCTAATTCCATAGGAACTTGATTTGAGAGTTTAGAGGGCTTAGGTATTCTGCCATTCCTTGAGACCGGGAGGTGATAAGGTGTCGGGTTGTCTAGATCTTTAGGTATCGGGTAGAGGTGAGACCGGGAGGTGATCCTTGCCTAGTGTGTCTTTAGATTCTTGTAATTCCGAATTATTTCCAAGCCAATTAGATTACTCCTTCACATTTTTGGATGTGTTGTGACTAGCGAGACCGGGAGGTGAGCGAGTCTTTCGAGTACCTTAGCATTCTCTAGTGAGGTGAGACCGGGAGGTGATTCGAACTAGTAACCAGTGATTTACACGTCCCTTAGGATTTTCTGAGAGGTGTTAGTGAGACCGGGAGGTGATCTAGCATGCTTTAGGGGTTTCCTGGGTCGGGCGTATCTTTAGAAAACCTGGTAGCCAATCCATTATTCGATTCCGAGAGTTGTGAGTTTGCGGGTAGGATTCTAGACCTAGGTAGTTGCCTTCCACATTATCTGAATTCGATCCAGTGTTCTTAGCTCCCTGTTTTCGTCTGTGTTATTTACTTTAATTGTTTTTATTTTATTTGCATTTAGTTTAAAATTAATTCTCAAAAATCCAAATTATTAGGCTAGGAGTCGACGAAGGTTTAGTACCGAGAGTCGCCATATTGTGTCCACGGTTCGATATTCCGGACTTACTTGCTCTGCTACACTACGACCGGTACACTTGCCGTTAGTGTGTGGTTTTGTAGGTTTTTCCATTTTTAAAACTTGACCGATTTATTTACTACACATTTCACACATCAAGTTTTTGGCGCCGTTGCCGGGGACACAGTGCGCTTTCGAGGACGACCCGAGTCGGGGATCTAGTCATTTTATTGCTTTCGTAGTTTGGTAGATTTTTATTTTTAATTTAAAAAAAAAAAGAAAAAAATTTTTATTTTTGTTTATTTGCTATTTGTTTTTCTTATTCTAGTATAGTTTTAGTCTCTCTGTGTACATAGGAAGTACTTCGTTGCAGTCATAGAACATTTTGCCCACTAGATAGATCACATAGAAATGGCTGCACGTAGGACTGTTGCTGAACACATCAGCATTACACCCACTCACATCCGGTCCAGTATTACACTACCCACTGTTGAGTCGAACAACTGGACCATTGAACCCACTCTGATCAACACCATATCTCATTCAGTTCAGTTTCACGGCATGCGTGATGAAGACCCATATGGCCATTTAACTAGATTTAGTAGAGTCTGTAGCACCTTCCAGCTTAATGGTGCCACTGATGATGCCATTTGTTTGCGTCTATTCCCGTTCTCACTTACTGATCAGGCCCTCACATGGCTGGACTCCCTCCCACAGGGAGCCATCACCTCTTGGACTGATCTTCAGACGAAATTCCTGCAGAAGTATTTCCCCCGTGCTAAAACCGCTCGTCTTAAAAATCTAATCTATGCCTTTACTGAGCAGCGAGGGGAGTCCTTCTATGAGACATGGGATAGATTCAAGGCACTTTTGAATAAGTGCCCTCATCATGGTCTTGAGGACTGGAGAGTCGTGGAGAAATTCTACACTGGAGTTTCTGATGCGACCAAAAGACTTCTTGACTCTACAGCAGGCGGTAATATGATGAAATCCAAAACCGCTGCTGAATGCCTTGAGATGATAGAGGACCTAGCCACTAGCACGTACATTGAGCCTGGCTTTGGGGGCGTTACTGCTGCCCCTAAGGGTATCCCTTCTGTCGAGAGTAGCATTGCACTAGCCGCACAGGTAGAATCCTTAGCTAAGGTCATGAAGGATATTCAGGTTAAGATTAGTGCTAAGTGTGAGATTTGTAGAGGGGGTCATGAGACCATAGATTGCCACGTAGGTCCTAGTGAAGAGTTGAACTATGTCCAAAGTTACAACTCTGGATGGCAGAGTATAGGAGATCCTAAGTCTGAGATTAGTGAGTTAATAAAGAAAAATGAGGAGAATCAGGCTAGGACAAATAAGCTCTTAGAGACCATAATGATGCAGCGTGAGACCCGTTATCAGGAGCAAGAAAAGAAAAATCAGGAATTTGAGCTACTATTTAGGAATCAGGGGTCCACGCTCCAGAGTTTAGAGAGGGTCATGGGAGAGTTAGTTGGTAAGATGACCAGGAATTGGACAGATGTTCAGGTGAATGCGGTGTTTACCGAAAGTGGGAAGAGCATGGGAGTTGATCACCCGGTGTCGAGAGAGAGTGAGGTAGTTGAGGAGGAGAGTGTCGATGAGGAGATTAGGGTAGAGTCTCCGGGCAAGGTGCACCCTACTAGGCTAGACCCAGCAAGTACCGCACAGCCCAAAAGTAGGTTGAAGGAGAAACAGTCTGAGGGGGATCCCAAAAAGGTTTATGTTCCACCTGCCCCTTATGAACCATTACCGCCCTATCCTGGTAGGTTGAATAAGAGTGAGAACTTAGAGCAATATAGGCCATTCATTGATGTTCGTAGAGATATGCCTAAGTATGGGAAGTTCTTGAGGGAGATGTTGTCCCGTAAGGAGAAGTTGAAAGAGCTTTCCCAGGTCACCCTGAGTGAGGAGTGTTCGGCTGTCGTTCTTAATAAACTACCGGAGAAGATGACCGATCCTGGGAGTTTCACTATCCCTTGTCAGATAGGTGGTTTGACAGTTAAGAACGCCCTCGCTGATTTAGGTGCTAGCATTAATCTCATGCCCTATTCTATGTTTAAGAGATTAGATCTTGGGGAGTTGAATCCAACTAGGATGTGCTTACAGTTGGCTGATAAATCTGTTAAGTACCCTATGGGTATTCTAGAGAATTTGCTAGTTAGGGTGGAGAGCTTCGTGTTTCCCGTTGATTTTGTCGTACTTGATATACGGGAGGACGAGCATGTGCCGTTGATCTTAGGACGACCCTTCTTACGCACTGCAAGGGCATTGATAGATGTCTCGGACGGTCGGATTACACTGCGTGTAGGGGATGACTCTATCACCTTTGGTGTTAATAGGTCTAGGGAGAGTACGAGTAGTCAGGTCGAATCTGCGTGCTTTCTTGGCACTTTCATGTCACATGTCGACCGGTGCATTGACTACATCTGTGGAGCAGACTTATTAGATAGGCGGCACCAGGCAGAGGAGAGGCAGGAGGTAGAGATAGAGACTGTAGTTCCTGTGGAGCATGATCCGGGCTGTGGAGCCGGTGAGCCTCCCGATAGATTAGAGGTAGTTAGGTTTGAAGAGAGTACCGAGGGGGTGGTTGAGAAACCCTCAGTTCATATTTTGCTATCCTCCCAGTGTGTGAGTGAGCACCAGATAGATGAGGAGAATAAGACACTGTTTAAATCTAGTCTTGAGGTAGTGAATAAATCTAAGTGTTGGGATAGGATCCTGATTCACCACTCGCATTTAAGAATATTTTCTGGTGATTATAGATTTAGGTGCATAAGGTCGTGCCTAGGAAGAGATAACATAAGTGACACGATTGATTTACGTGAGGATGATGCAGATATCCTCGTTGATCCAGGTTAGAGTGCTTGATAAGAATAGGATCAGACGGGTTATAACCCAAATTTATATTGTTTGTATATATTTATTTTTTGTGTTTGTTTTGTCTATTTTCATTTGGTCGAATCTTGTGGGATTGCCATGGCCTTTTCATTGCTGGATCTCCCTTGACTGTACTCAATCTCCATTCGGGTGGAGGTCGATCTTAAAATTATTTTTGTAAACAAGCATCTCACTTGTCATTGAGTCATTTTACTTTCACTTTCTTTTTAGTTTATTTTTGCAGGATTCTGACTATGGCCGCGAAGGAAATGCTATACGGCTGTAGATGATGGACGGACGGAACACTTTCTGCGAGTTATCGCAATATATTCCAGGGGAGTTCGTTCCATTTATTTTGTTGTTGTTATATATTTAGTTTGTTTCTACTTTATTTTTGCATTTTTATTTTTAGTTTACGTTGCATCCTGGAGCACATTGAGGACATTGTGCCTTTCTAAGTGTGGGGATGGGAGACTTCGTCTTTATTTTGCTTAGTTGTAGGTTGAGTCAAAAAGAAGAAATTGCAATCATCTGGTAAAACTGCTGATGACTATGGGAGATTACTTACTTAACAATTTGAAAACAATATGAGACATTTGCTCATATTAATGGGGAAACTTTAACTCTACAATTTGAAAGATTCTCCTCATTAATATCTGAGCTAAAGTTAAATGGTCAGACCTATACAACAGTATCTATGCTACATAGATTTTTAAGGTCTTTACCAGACAAATGGGAAACATACTCCATTGTTTTAAGATCCTCACCAGATTTCAGCTCCCTCACTCTTACAAAACTCTATGGGAGATTACTTACTTTTGAAAGAGAAATTAATCAAAAGAAGAAATTGCAATCATCTGGTAAAACTGCTGATGACTACCTACCAGGTAGTACAACACTTTTGGGACAAGACTCACAAACTTGTTCCTATGGATCTTATGACAACATTGACATAACAACTGGGATCTCATCAGAAAGATCTTTCCCAGGTTATGACAATGATGACCAAAGTCAAACTGCTGATAATCTATGTTTCATCATGGATGATTTCAAAAACTTTAGCAGTGACGACTTAGAAGAAATGGACATTTTACACCAACTGGCCATGCTAAGCATTAAAACTAACAAGTTTTATAAAAGGTCAGGAAGGAAATTTCCAGGATTGACCAGTAATACAAAAATTGGTTTTGACAAATCTAAACTGAGATGTCACAAGTGTCAGAAGTTGGGACACTTTGCTAGAGAGTGTAGAAACTCTAGCTTTAACCAATCACAATCTGGAAATAACTATAACCCCAATTATAATAGGAATAATGGAACTCAAGGGAGTGCTCATTTTGTACAGGCACAAGCTCCTCAACAGCAATACATGCCACAAGTACAATATGTTCAAATGCCTGCTCAACAGATGCAGAGCCAACAATCAATCCCTCCCTTTCCAGCTGCTCAACATCCTCCACAGCCTCAACAACCCTCTCAACAAAGTCTTTTCACCTCAGGGTATGTTGATTGGAGCAGTCTCCCTTTTGACACCACAGAGTGCAATCCTGATGCAGACAACAAGGTGTTTGACATCAACTGGGGAGAACCAGACAATGGCAGAAAGAACTTTGCCTTAATGGCATTTGAAGGCTGTACTTCAAAATCTGCATTGTCACAGGTATCAAAAGAATCTTTGACAAAACTTTGCTCAAATTCTTGTGAAGAAACTTTTGCTCTCATAAGAGAGACAAATGTGCACTTACAAGGAAAAGCCAATGATTTAGAAAGAAAATACACACAGATGAAATGTGATTTAGAAAGAAAACTGTGTGCTAAAACAAAAGAAGTTTCTAAATTAACTGACTCGGCTATTGAAACCCAAGCACAAATTAAAATCATGCTAAATGACCTGGGAGATGTCAGACAAGAGCTTGCTGACACCAGGATCACATGTGAAAAATGGGTGGAATCTTGTAAGGGGTACCAATTATTGCTAAACAAACAAAGTGCTTCAAATGTTAAGTTTGGCATAGGGTACCATCATGTTGAAACACCAACAGATTTCTCTCCCAAAACTACTGAGGATGGGAGAAAACTTGTTTCAAATGAAACTTCTGAAGGGAAAGACTGCACATCTTTCCATGAAAACTTTCTAAACAGAAATCCTGGTATTTTCAAAGAAAGTACTTCAGAAGTATTTACAAAGTCTGACAACAAGCCATCAATAGTTTCATCTACATTAGGAGTTGAGATCCTGAAAACTACTGATGAGCAAAATCTTTACACTAATGTCAGAAATTTGCCTTTAGATCAAAAACAAAAGGCAAAAGAGTGTGAAATTTGTGGTCTGTTCAACCACAAAACTGAATTTTGTAGATACAGAAAAGGAATTCAGTTCAATCAAAAAATTAAACAACAGGTTGTGGGAAATCAAATCAGAAATGATTATGAAAGAATCTTTAAACCCAAGAAACAACAACCTGAAAACACCTTTTCTCAGAAAAAGATAAAATCTCAACTAAAATCTTTTTCTCAAAATTCTTTGTCAGTAGTTAGACCTGAATCATCAGCAGTTTCACAAACTGCTGAGAAACAAAATCTAATGAACATGGTACAACTACTGATGACCAAGGTTGATGGTGGTCCTAGAAGGGATACCACCATGGCTCTTAATGAAAAATCCATTGCCAAAAAGACATGGATTTCTCAACCTGGTCTAGAACAAACTGTAACTGTTCTCAAGAGCAAACCCAAAGCCAAACAGGCTTGGGTTCCTAAATCTAACTAATTTGCTTTTATGTGCAGAGAGTTTCTAGGGGCTTAAACAGCATATGGTATGTTGATAGTGGAGGCTCTATGCACATGACTGGATGCAGATACCTGATAAACAACTTTATCAGCCAAAGAGAAGGATCTGTATCCTTTGGGAACAATGCTAAGGGATATGTGCTAGGACATGGCAATGTCTCCTCTGGCAAAATACAGTTTGACAAGGTCAATCTGGTGGAAAACCTTGAATACAACTTGCTGAGTGTGTCACAAATGTGTGATAAAGGATATTCTTCCTTTTTCAGAAAGACAGCATGCAAGATCATCTCAACAGAAGGCCAGAAGTTGATAGAGAAGATCATTGAAGATCATACTTTGATGATTGCCAAAAGATGTGGCAATGTCTATGCAGTGGACATTGAGAAAGACAAAGTATTGAACAACACTGCCTGTTTCTTCTCAAGGGCATCAACTTCAGAAACTGATCTCTGGCACAGGAGACTTGGCCATGTGAACTTTAAAACCATAAATAAAGTCACAAAAATGGGCTTGGTCAGAGGTCTACCTTTGAAAGTATACCAGTGTCAAGAACACTGTGTATCCTGTTTAAAGGGAAAATAGCATAAGTCCTCCTATAAGTCCATTGAAGAATCAAAAACAACTGCATGTCTTCAACTACTCCATATGGACTTATTTGGACCTGTCAAGATTATGAGCCTTGGTAAGAAGAAGTACTGCTTAGTCATCATTGATGACTACTCAAGATTCACATGGGTATTCTTCTTATTCTCCAAGGATGAGGCTGCTGAAATCATCAAGTTCTTCATTCTACAAGTAGAGAAACAATATTCTCTACCTGTCAAAACCATTAGAAGTGATAATGGGACAGAGTTCAGGAACAAAACTGTGGATGAATTCTGTTTGTCTAAAGGGATTATTAGACAATACAGTGTTCCCAGAATATAGTTCTTGTGGTCAAGAGACATTCCAAGACTGCCTATGAAGTTCTTCATGGCATGAAGCCCCTTATCTCCTTTTTCAGGGCTTTTGGGTGTCAATGTTTCATCTTGAACATAAAAGAATCTATTTCAAAGTTTGCTGCCAAAGTTGACTCAGGTTACTTTCTTGGTTACTCTTCAACTAGAAAAGCCTACAAGGTTTTTAATTCTCACACCAGGATAGTAGAAGAAACATTGAATGTCAAGTTCAATGAGTCAAAACACACTCTTATTCCAGCACATCCTGCTGAACTTTTTGACCTTGACAACTTCCACTTTGGACCTGAAAAGACTGTCACTTCTTCCAAACCTACTTATTATGGTGATCAAAGGTTTGATGATGAGGATCCTACACCATGGACTCCTCAAACAGTCATTAAGTCAACTTCAAGACCATCAGAAGTTTCACAAACTTCTGATTCAACAAATACTGAAGGCCAAACTCAAACATCTGCTTCAGCACCTGCAACTACTGAAGACACTAAAACTGCTGAACCAGATATTATAGACCTCAGTAGTTTGTTTGAAGAACATGAGCCACCTACACCTGTCAGTGGTTTACAACAACTAATTAAACACAGAGATCATCCACTTGATCAAATCATGGGTGATATAGCTTCAGGTGTTCTTACCAGAAACCAGCTCTCCAACTTTTGCCTATTTTCAGCCTTTATCTCACAGTTGGAACCAAAGAAGTACCAGGAAGCCCTCAAAGACAATAATTGGGTGCAAGCTATGCAAGATGAATTGCTTCAGTTCAACAAGCAACAGGTCTGGGAAATCTGTCCTTTACCTCCAAACAAGCAACCAATTGGCACAAGATGGGTTTTCAGGAACAAACAAGATGAAGCTGGTATGATAATCAAGAACAAGGCAAGACTGGTAGTTCAAGGGTACTCTCAAGAAGAGGGAATTGACTATGATGAAACCTTTGCTCCAGTTTCAAGGCTTGAGGCCATCAGGTTATTTCTGGCCTATGCCATTTCCAACAAAATTAAAGTTTATCAAATGGATGTAAAGAGTGCATTTTTGTATGGAAAAATAAAAGAGGAGGTGTATGTCTGTCAGCCACCTGGGTTTGAGGATCATTCTCATCCTGAGTGGGTATACAGACTGGACAAAGCTCTTTATGGGCTCAAACAGGCTCCAAGAGCCTGGTATGATACACTCTCCACCTTTTTACTCAAAAATAACTTTACAAGAGGTGCCATTGATAAAACTCTTTTCATTAAACATGTTGGAAATCATGTCCTACTTGTTCAAATTTATGTTGATGATATCATTTTTGGTTCAACAAACACAAAACTGTGTGATGATTTTAAGAAACTCATGCAATCAAAATTTGAGATGAGTACCATGGGAGAACTGCAGTACTTTCTGGGACTGCAGATCAAGCAACAAACAAATGGAACTTTTATACATCAATCAAAATATGTTAAAGAATTATTAAACAAATTTTCTTTAAAAGACTGTAAATCATGTTCCACTCCCATGACACCAATCACACAAGTTGAACCTGAGGATCAAGGAAAACAGGTTGATCAAACCATGTACAGATGCATGATAGGTTCCCTTTTATATCTAACTGCTTCTAGACCAGATATTATGTTTTCAACATGTGTCTGTGCTAGATATCAATCAGCACCAAGGGAATCACACCTTATAGCAGTCAAAAGAATTTTCAGATATCTGAAAGGAACTCCAACACTTGGAATTTGGTATCCTGCTTCAAGCAATACCAAGTTATCAGCTTTTTCAGATAGTGACTATGCAGGGTGTAAGATGACAAGAAAGTCAACATCTGGTGGTTGTCAATCCTTGGGTAACTGTCTAGTGTCATGGCAATCAAAGAAGCAAACATCTGTTGCAACTTCAACTGCTGAAGCCGAATACATTGCAGCTGCAAGTTGTACATCACAGATACAATGGCTCCAATATCAACTTATTGATTATGGAATCAAAGAAACCAAGACACCTTTGTTTGTAGACAGTAAATCTGCCATTAGCATCATTCAAAATCCAGTCCAGTTCTCAAAAACCAAACATATTGAGATCAGGTACCATTTCATAAGAGATTGCTATGAAAAAGACAAGATTGAGGTGAAACATGTAGCAACAGCTAATCAAATAGCTGACATCTTCACAAAACCCCTTGACACATCAACATTTCAGAAGTTAGTATCCATGCTTGGGATGCTAAATTTGTAAGTGTTTATTTTATTCGGCACATATTTTTCATTTTTCACTTACAAAAGGACAAAAAGTCTGAAACAAAACTTCTGAAAAGAGATAAACTACTGATAAACAAAACATCAGTATGGGGATAATTTCTGAAAAGTGTATAACTTCTGATAAAATAACCTAAACCTGCAAATCAATTGTTCGATCAAAACCCAAACCACATGGCTCTCGTTCTAAAACAGGGACACAATCAAAGGGCCTTTCTTGAAAAACAAGAAGCCTGGTCCCAATACGATGAGATCATTGATCTTGTCGTAAAATCCCAATATTTTACTGCTCTCACAATAAACCCACCAATTCATACTGAAACTCTAAATGAGTTCTGGGCAAATGCTGAGACGGTGACGGCTGATGATGAAGTCATTTCCCTCAACTCAAGAATAAAAGGGAAACCATTGACCATCACACCGGCCACACTAGCAACAAGACTGGGTCTGGATGATGTAGCTGCCCCTGATCAAATTGCAAATTCTGATATTCATTTAACCATGACAGAGTGTGGTTATCAAGGTATTCTCTCCCATGCTACTATCTTCAAAAAAATATTTTGAACCAAAATACAAGCTTTTGTTTCATTATATTATTATGTGTTTGAGTCCAAAAACAGGGTCATATGACCAGATGCCCTCTACTTTTCAACCAATATTTCATTCCATAGTGAATGAAACCAAATTCAGGGCATCAAAATTATTTTTCAATGAGTTGGTGTTACATCATAATAATACCAAGAAAAAGTTTTTGTTGTACCCAAGGTTCATTATGCAATGCATAATAGGGGAACTGGGTAATGAGGTGCTTGTGGGAAAAGTTTCAACTTTAAATCCATTAACCTCACAAGCATACTCTAGGCATAACAAACCGGCTACCTGGCCAGAAGATGATCAGGGAGAACAACAACAAGTCCCCCTGAAGCCCACATCTTCCAAACTCACACCACCAAAAGCCAAAAAGCCCAAGCCAACAAAGACAAAAACCCACCAACCCAAAAGAAAAGCTGTTCAGGAGGTTGAGATGCCTGAACATGCTCATGAGCAGTCTGCTCTTCAAATAGGTGAGACTGAAACACCCTCTCAGTCTCATCCATCTCAAACCCCACCAAGAGCACCCATAACTATCTTATTCAAAAGAAAAAGACTTAGAAAAACTATTGCTCCTCACTCTTCTTTTGAAACTGCTGACCAGCCTATTTCACCTATTGCCCAAACTACTGAACCAACCCCTCAAATTTCTGAACCAGAGGCAATAGAGATTGCCAAACTTCTCTCTGGGCTAAAAGAGAAAGTCACATCTGATTATGTCAGTCCCCTACAACCACAACAAACAGGGGACATAACCACAACATCAGACATGGATGTGGACATCACTAGCCCTAACCCAAGAGATGAGGGTGGACCAGAGTCTTTAAGCCCAATTTTAGAGACTCTTGGGGAATCTGAGGCTGCTACTACTCAGTTACCACCCAGTGGTGGATCTGAGGATAGAAGTAAAACAGCTAAGACCTCAGATGTGGCAACTACTGATGAAGGCTTAATGCCTGAAGTAGGAAATCCTCAGAACCAAGAACAAGAGGTTCATGAGAGAACTGAGTTGGGCTCAGCTCATGATTTAACTGAGACAGTCCTCAATGAGGACAACATCAGGGATTCAGATGATTCCATTAACTTGGATGATGTTTCAAAAACTAAAACTACTGAATTGACGGCACTTTATGAAGGTCCTGTTTCAGGGGTATCCAAGCTCAAGAAGCTAGTCACCCCTGCACAGGTTAAAGTCCACTCAATCCCTAAAACCCCTAGAGTGGCATCCTCTGTACAACATGAGGATCTCCCAAAACCACACCCTTCACAACAAATGCCTACCCAATTCCCTGGGCAAACAAGCATAGACTTGAACCAGCTATGCAGCCCAGAGGGTCTCCTGTACCACATGATGAACACTCTCATCAAGAATCACTTCCAAACATACACAGCTAACTTGGAGCTGTCTATCAAGAATCAATTTGGAGTGATCAAGACAAAGATGAATGATCTGTCCAACAAGATAGAATTCAACAGCAAACAGATTGCTCATCTTCAAGGTCAATTCTCCCAACCCTCAACCTCTAAACTTAAACTTGATGAATCCAAAAAGGGGGAGAAAATCAGGGAACCTAAGGAGTCATTCCAAGCCAGGATAAGGGCAAGAGTGGCCATCCTTGAAAGAGATCAGAAGGATCAAGCCAGAAAAGAAAAACTGGCCAAACAGTTTGGTGTCTCAGTAGAAGAAATTGAAGCCACAGAAAAAGAAGATGAGACCTAAACCTCTGAAGAATCCCTAAGGCATAATGAAGAAACTTCTGATGGCAAAAGTTCTGATGAAGAATCGGAAAGTACTGAAGACAATCCTTCAGTAGTTGACAAACCATCAGCAGTTGTCAACCCATCAGAGGTTAACACTTCCAAACCTCAAACTGCTGACCCTTCCAGAACAACTGCTCCCATTCAACCAACATCTGATCCTATCAGGCCTACTACAACAGTTACAACAATGACTGTACTAAACCCTTCTCCAATCTCTCAATCAGCTGAATTACTAGAGAAGAGTTTAGTTGCAGCCAACAAGAAGGCCAGAGAAGATCTGATCTGGAAAACTCTGGAAGAAAGGGATGATCTAGACTTAAGCCATGAAAAAAAACTTCAGGCCTATGAAGCTGAACTACAAAGGCAGGCTAGCCTTGATGAGATTGCTGAACAAGACAAAAGACAACAACTGATGTCTTACATCACAAAGAACAGCAAGACTAAAGCCTACACACTCAAGGGACTCTCTATGCAAGAGCTAACAAGAAGAGCACAAATCATTGCAGACAAACTGGCCACAAGTAAAGAAGGAAAGGCCAAGAGAGCCCAGATGATAGATGAATTAGTAGCAGAGGGCTATGGTTCAAAAGCCTCAGTATCCAGATGGAAAGAAGAACGACTGATGGATACTTATCGAAAATACAAGGCTGCCAAGGCTGCAAATCCAGAGAAGTTTCAAACTGCTGATCCTTCAAGATCAGTAGTTAGAACTTCTGGTATATCAACAAAAAGGCCTGCTACTCAAAGAAAGAAAGCAGAGGACAATGTCAAAACTGATTTCAAAATGGTACTACTTGAAGGAAGTTCAATAGTCCATTCAGATTTTGACATTGAGGAGAAACCTCTGTTAACACAATTCAGGGATCCTTCCACTTTTGCCTACCAAATCCAAAAGACCATCAAAGAAAAGATGCATACCAAGCTAGTGACTGAACACCATCTCCCAACTGTTCAGATGCCTGATATGCAACAACAACAACAAGGAAGAGACTCCCACCTGAGGTTAACTGAAACAGAAAGCATCCAACACTCAGGATCATCAACCCAAGGGACAAGTCTGGTTCCCTACTCCTCTGACTTTAACAAGTCAAAGGTACCTATCATCAGATGGTCACTTACTGATAACAACTCAGTATTGTTGACAAGAAGAGACCTTTCAAGCAGGGCTTACAAGAAGATCAGTGATCTAAAGAAACTGTCAACACAAGACCTACTCACAATTCAACATCTGGAACCACAGAGAGGATCTCTATCTGATGGACAGTTAAACCAGCTCAAGAACACCATGTACAAAGAGATATGGAAGATTGTTCAAGACAGAAGAAAAACATAAGGAATTAGTAAGGTTTTGGCTTCATCAATCCAGGGGGAGATTGTTAGGACAAAGAGGATTGGTGAAACCACTTTTGGAAACCTTAGTCTAATTCACTTCTGTCATTTTGGCTAAGTATAGAAGTACTGAAGAGAAGACAAGAAACTGCTGAAGAGAAGATATGAGAAGTGCTGAAGAAGAAACTTCATCAGAAGTTCTGAAGTCCAAACCAGACAAGTTCACTTCAGAAGTACTGAAGACAAACTACTCATCAGTAGTTTGTCATTCATCAGCACTTAGCATCAGATATTTTCCACCGCCTTTTGTATCAGTAGTTTATTGTTTACTATTACTTTTAGCTGTATTTGTTAGTTTCAATGTTGCAACTTGTGCAACTTGTTTCTGATGTTTCTGTACTTGCTTTTTGGGCAAGATACATGTATGTAAACGTCTATAAATAGGAGGCTTCAACCTTCTATTTTAGACATTGATTTTTAATAGAAAAATCCTTCAAACACTTTCACTGTTCTATTCCATTTCAGTATTTATTGTGAATCTGTCTAAGTATCTAATTCTCATTTACTGCTTAGATTCATAATAAATACTTGTCATTATTAGTTTCAATCATCTAGGGGGAGTAATAACTCTTCTTAAGTATAAAAAGTGTTGCTTTAACTTATACATTCCGCTGTGCTTATAATCTGATATACAAGAGCTTGCTAAACACTTAAGTGTCAAAGATAGCAAGTTCTTACTTAAGCAAAAGAGCAAACTGATCCAACAGCACACTAATCATATTTTGATGGATATTGTGTGTATAAACCTTAGGTACAAAGAATGGAAAGCCGGGGGTGATCGTGAAGGACTCAAGAACCGAATGCATTAATTGTTGAACACTTCAGCCAACCTTTTTGTTTGAAACTAAACCATTTCTCCGTTATTTTGGAATTGTAAAACACCTATGTCGTGTGATAACTTAACTTGTGCTATGTTTTGATGTTACAACCTTGATTTTTGATAAACTCCTAGTTTCAAATCCTCTTGTATTAGAATCAGTGACCCGATTTTCCTGTGTAAATGTGTTAATTATTACAAATTTGTCTAAAGTGAATGACGTGGTGTTACAATTTCAAAAGTTAATATTCATTATTTAGTATCATATACATAGTATCATTTGATCCTCGTCTTCCAAGGTATCTCAGTGGAAACAATAAGAATTGGTGGAAAAAATCGAAAAAAACGGTAAAAACAACAAAAAACCCAACTTAACCTAGTTGGCCGACTTCGCAGATTGAACCAAGTTTTGATCGACTTTGGCCGCTTCCGCCTAGGTTTGGACAACAAGGTGGGGTTCCAAGAACTGACTAGGTTTCGAGTACTTGGCTGCCTAGGTTGAGTTTTGTAACATTGCTTAAAGTTGAGAATCACGACCAATTTCATGCAACCTTCCATCAACCATGCAAATTCAAAGAAACTTCTAATAAATTTTCAATAAGGTAAAATAACTGTTTCCACGCTAAACAAAGACCCCCTGGAACAAGTGATACCATTGTCTTTAGAGGGCTTCACCACCGAATTTGAAGGTGACATGAGTTACAATAGTGTCAAATAAATGTATACTCTGCAATTCTTAACTTGTAACAATGTTTATAATGATTTCACTTGGGTCTTAAGTAAATTAAGCTAAATTAAAATGGCTTGGTGACAATAAAATTACCAATAATATATTTGTGACTATTTGCAATTTAGAATTTGGATGTGTAATTGATGGCATGGTTTCTATAATTGATATGTATATGTTTTTGTAACTTGTATAAATGGATAAGTAAGGTATCTGTCATTTATTGATTTGATGGTTTCACTAGTGGGGCCTTTTTAATTCGTATTTGGAATTGTTTGTAATGGTGAAGAGTATGTTGCTTTGGAGCAATCAATTGCTTCCTGGTGCTATCATGATATTCTACTCAAACAATGTCATGAAATGGTAAACTCATGAGGTCCAAATAGATTTCATCATTCTAAACTTTTTGTAACTCATGGATAGCAAGGTGATACATGTGGTTACAATAAGCAACTCCAGTTTTATCTTATTGTAGTCCTCATAAGATATTTCTTTACATGTTTTAATGGTTTGTATGTGTTATTTGAAGAACAAGGCAACTCATAACGTATGGGTGTACTACCTAGGGCAAGGTAATCACGCTAAGTGAATGAACGTATTCAAAATGATAGATATTCTTATTTTATTAAAAAGGAAGTCTTGATATGCATACATTATCGTACATGTTTTAGCTATGTTAAATGAATATTAGGGTAGGTTAGGGAAAGTCCTGGGGTGTTGATGCATTGCATGCGTGTGATCTTCTCTAGACCATACGTGTGCATGCCATTATTAGTAAATATCGATTGATTTTTGATTCAATACAAACACCTACATATCACATTTTAATATAATAGTTTGGTTTTTATTATATATTTATTTTTTTTTCCAATAAAGATAAATATTGACTCGGTGAATGGAGTAAACCATCCCAGTTTTCACGATTGTTGATGTATTGTCGGTTCGGATTAAATATAGAAGGTCTTGGTTGTGATTAACATTTCTTCATTAAGGTCAATCATCTCAACGCTCCACGACTTTCTTCTCACCCTACTTGCTTCCTATATATAAACACATTTTTTTTGCATTCTCTTAGTTACCTAGATAATAGCACCTCTGATATGGTGCATTCATTCATGTTTATCAACTTGATTAGTTAGCTAAAGACCAAGATTTTTCTTCATTTAAAGAGAAGATATGATCTCTTACACTAATTCAACCACAAGTTCAAATTTAGAATTTGGAGTCTAGGGTCGAAGGTTGAATTATGAGTTTGAAGGTTGAAGTTTAGAGGTCTACCTTGCGATCAACACATATGGGGAAATATAACCATAATATTGATGAATATAAACTAAACCTAGTTTATGAAAATTTCCAAGAAGAGAAAGTTGCTCCATTAATCCAGTAACTTTTTATTAGTTTGTTATTTGTTGTTTGAAGTACAAGGCAATATCTTCAAGTTTTATACATTTACTAAGGCATGGGCATGCTATCCAAAGCAGTGTCATAGAAAGCTTAGGGAAAGAATGCATTCCTAAAGAGAGATTCACTTGTTATATTAATAAAATTAGGTCATCTAGTATGCTTTTGCAAAGTTAGATGAAACCTAGGGTCAACCATATACCCTTTAGGAGTTCTCCTAGGTTGTGTAACGTATACATTTGACCTTTTTTAGACATTTGTTTTTGTAGGCTTTTCAACTAGAACTAACCATTAATAGATAATAGTAGATTCTTGATTTAACACAAATGACTGTATATTGAAAATATTTGAATTATTGTCTAATAAAGATAAATAATGTCTTGAAAAATGGAGGAACCACCTTGATTTTCACAGGCATTGACGTATTTTGTCGGTTCATGTTAAATATAGTACGTCTTGGTTGAGATTATTATGTTTTCATTTAAGTTGATCATCTAATGCCTCATGGATTTCTTATCACATTAATTATTTTCTATACATACAAATATTCTCTTTGCAAGCTTCTTTTTACCACTTAGTAACACTCTAATATGGCACGATCCTTGCCTATTTTATCAGCATGAAATATAGGCTAATAACAAAAGTATTATTCTTTCATAAAGAATTTAAACTTTTGTACTGACTAAACCAAAAGTTCAGATTTCAAAGTTTAAAGAACGAATGGCTACATTATAATCAACATGACGCAAGTAATATTGATGAATATCAACTAAACCTAATTGATGCAAAAATATGTAATTTGTATGCTTTTGCAAAGTTAGATGAAACCTAGGGTCAACCCCATACCCTTTAGGAGTTCTCCTAGGTTGTGTATATTACGTATACGTTTGATCTTCTTTAGACATTTGTTTTCCAATACTTTTCAACTAGAACTAAGCATGCATACCACCATCTATATATGTGTGTATGTCATTACTATTAGATATTAGTATATTCTTGATTTAACACGTAACTATATAGTGAAAATATTTAATTTATTGTCTAATAAAGATAAATAATGTCTTGAAAAATGGAGGAACCATCCAAATTTTCACAAGCATTGACATATTTTGTTAGTTCATTTTAAATGCAGTAGGTCTTGGTTGAGATTATTGTGTCTTCGTTTAATTAAGCTAACGCCTCATGGATTTCTTATCGCACTAATTATTTCCTATACATACAAAAATTCTCTTTGCATGCTTCTTTTTACCACATAATAACACCTCTAATATGGCACGATCCTTCCCCACTTTTATCGGCATAAATTATAGGCTAATGACAAACCATTATTCTTTCAGAAGAATATATAAAGTTTTGTACTGACTAAACCACAAGCTCATATTTTAGAGTTTAAAGGTAAAAGTTCGAAGGTCTACAACATGAGGAACATGATGCGGGTAATATTGATGAATATCAACCAAACCTAATTGATGTAAAATTTCTAATAAGAGGAAATTGCTATGTATGAACTTTTTATTGGTTTTATGATTTTTCTATTTGAAGCATAAGGAAAGAAATCTAGTGTTTAGACATTTTCATAACGCATGGGCATGCTACTCAGGGTAGGGTTACAAATGCTTAGGGAAAGAATTGATTTGTGAGAAGATATCCACTTTTTGTATTAACAAGGAAAGCTTGATACACATAGGTTATCTTGATACACATAGGTAAAAGACACTTAGTGTTAGTCACACACCTTTTAAGAATGCTCCTAGGTTGTGTAGCGTTACATATACTCGTGACCATCTTTAACCCTAATCTGTTTTCCTATGATTTTCAAGGAAAACTGAGCATGCTTACCATCATTCATATATGCGTATGTCCATAGTAATAAATATTGATATATTATTGATTTAACATAATATCTAATGGTTCGACTATATATTAAATTTCTATCAGAGTAGAACCCTAAGTAAATTAAAGTGTCAATACCTAAAAACACATAAACTTTTAATATAACATGAATAATCACACACATCAAGAATACGAAACCTAGTTCATAATACTCACCTCAGTTGTCGAATCGGTTGGAGTCAAGGGGTACGATCCGATCCAAAGCTTCAGGGTTCGTCAACGGAATCAACATGTACTCGCTGGAATCATGCGAGTACACCTTCTTTCTTGCCGATTGAAAATAACAAAGAAGGCGACTTCCAATCGGCACCCTGACACAATAAATCGAAGGATATTTGATTACATAGACAGATGTGAGATTAAAGAAAGATGAATGAAGCTATGAAAGAGAAAAATGGGTTTAACAACCCGAAAAGAAGATACATGGAGGAGGAGTCCCACCGGAAGACAGGGTCGGCTCCCTTTTCTCTCTCTTGCGTCTCTCTCTCATCGTTATCCTACCCACTTCCATAAGGAAGAACACTATATACAAAATATCTCCATCATAAGTTAGGAAATTAAACGAGATTAGAGAGTAGCCTCTTATGTTTCAATGAATCTTGTTTAATGTTGAAATTAATCAACACTTACCATTTGATGTTAACAAGGTACCACTAACAAGGGACTTCCCATTTCACATCCGCTTGTTGATACATCAGTTTTATACACCGATGCAGACTGGGCTAACTAGCTAACAACTATCGTTATACATTGGACTATTGTGTTTTTTTTTAATAGTGATCATCTTTTTTTCTTGGTCTTCCTAGCGTTGAAGCTGAATACAAGGTATTGCCGATGCAATTGATCTTACATCACAATCTTCTTGCCGAACGACCATACCCTATATCATATGTCACCCTCATTTATTAGTCTACTAACTTGGTACAACACCAACCTACCAAACATATTAAAATCGATATACATTTTGTTCGAGAAAAGGTTAACCGTCAAAAATTCTAAGTTATAAAGTTAGGTTATTATTTATGTGCCTCTATATGTATTATATTAATATTGTAGTAACACAAATTTAAATATACTCTAAAATTGATAATAAGAAAGTTTTGTAGTTTTATATACACGCCCCATAACTCCAAGGTACTTTATATAACTATCCCTTAGATTACAAGAAACCAACCAAAACCAAAAGTAATATAAATCTAGCAGTTCATGATATTTAAAAAAAAAAAAAAAAAAAAAAAAGAAAAACATAACCCCACATTTTGATATTCTTAACGGTAACAAACATAATTACACCTTATACTACCCATACTCTTCCTAAAACCTTCTTTTATGTGGGTTGGGCTTCAGTTACTACGGCTTCATCACTTGAATCGCACAACGATGCAAGAGATGTCATCCTTACTGTCTCGGGTCAGTGCTTCAACGGCAAGTTGCTTGGCTGCCTTTTTTGGGTCCTTGATCTTTATCGCGATGTCCACTGCCTCTTGGTTAGTCATCACCTGGAACAACTCCGCAAAAGTCAAAGTCAAAGACATGTATGGTTAAGATTGTTGAATTCATAAAGTCAAAGTTATGATTTTTACCTTCCACAGACCGTCACTTGCGAGAATGAGAATCTCAGTGTTTGCATCGATATCTGAGTTTGCTATATCTGGATCACAGCGGAGATGACTCTTGAGATTTTTGTCACCAAAAGCACGCGAAACAGCTAGTTGTCCATTCACTCTTGCCACATCTCCTATAGATCATTAAACAAATTAAGGAATTATTTACAATCAACTAAATGAAAAATAGGTCGAACGGGTCAACTGGGTCGGAAGATGTTAATGCATACAACCTTATAAATCAATTTATTTAAAAGGTAAGATTATTATTGTGAAAATATATTTTTAGTAGCCCTATTAAATACACAAATAATTTTTATTTTTTTTTAGAAAAGGTAGTAAGTGTTTTAAGTTAACCGGACCCGCCAATATTGGCATCTCTACTCCATTAAAGCTCGAGTTTGACTAAAATAGTCAAACAAGTCTCCACGGCTCGTGTTTAAGGATCTAAAAAGATCACCTGGCATGTTTGAGACAAAACCTCCTCGATTTTCAATACTGCCCCTCTCGTTATTGGGCTCATGATCAGTACTCATCTGGATTGCCTGTCCTCTCTTTGAAAGAACTGCACGAGAATCTCCAACATTTGCTACCCATAACCTACGAGCGTCGATGAGGATAGCAGTAACTGCAGTGGATCCACCTCTTCCAAGGTCAGGATTATGAGAAAGAATCGCTTGGTCGGTTCTTTCATAGGCTTTTGAAATTGACCTGTGTGGATCCCTCAGAAACTCACCCTGCAATGTCATAAATTAAAATCAAATAAAAGGACACTCGTAATATTTATTAAACACACTATTATTATAAAAGGACAAGATTTGCAGTCAGATTAGGTTGTTTTGAGTATTATAAGTCTCACCTCCTTGAGGATATTAGTGAATAAATTCTTTTGAAGATACGCCGGCACCTCATCCCCTAGATGCCCATCATAGATAGCAAAAAGCCCGAGCTCACGTCCACGATGAGAGACGAATTTGGACACATGGTAGTCTTCCATCGGATGATTAGCCTTCCCTTTGACCAGGCTGAAACCATATTTCACCGAACCATGTTGGCCTCGCCCCTTGCCTGACCCTTCCGTCGCTTGAACTCCCGAAAGCTGCAGTCAACAACAAAAAATACTTAATTTAATTCATCAATAATTGTAAATTTAAAAATTTCAAAGTTGTTGCATATAGTAGCGCGTATGGCATATACATGCAGGTAAACATGAAAGAGTCAATACATGAACATGCAAGACACGCGCTTAGATCATTACTTGATTACATACCACATATAAAATCGCCTTTATGTTTCTAAATGCAGCAAATCATGAAATGAAGATTACATTAAAAAGTTGAACTTTGAATTCCACATCAAGAAAAGGTTCTCTTTGACCATGATGGTTAAACAACATTAATGACGGTCGCATAAAGAAAAAAAACCAGCTAACAAATTTGCTAAAAATAAAAAAATTAGAACTGTTCACATGAAAAGCCAGCAACCAAATTGGCAAAGCACAATTAATTCACTTATGAATTAAGTTCAGATGAAAAATCATTAACTTTGTGTTCTAAATGTATCAGAAATCCGAATACTCGAATAATAAAAACCATAAATTTGACCACGACACGACGGACCATGACCGCAAAACGACAACACGAATGATCTCATTTCATACAAAACCCGCCGGAATTGCGGCTCAACGATCAAGTTTACCAACCAGCGAATCTATAACGATATTCTAACGTCCGAAAAAACAAAATTTTGAACAACTCATAACTTAAAGCAGTTTTTACATGTGTGCAAAATCCCACAATGCCACATACATCCAACAAACTTCACTTAAAAATTTAAATCTCAAAAAATTAATCAAAACTGAAGTATATAGTATAAGAGTATAAAGTAGTTGTTCATATGAAAATATAATAACACACACACAAAAAAAAAAAAAAGGTTTAAAATTGAGAGAGTGGAAAACCCCTTTACATAAAGATGATAATAAATTTCAACTCACTCAGTCAATTTACTTCAGTTTAATTTCAAACAAATCATTAAAATTCAAACAAACATGAAATCAAATGCATACACAAAAAAAAAGGGATGAACAATCCTCACCTTGGAAAGAGAATTGGAGAACAAATTACCCATTTTTATCCTCAATTTCACAGCCTGCAAAAAAGTCACAAACAAAAAAATACCAAATAAGCATATAAATTATTCTTTTTTAAAAAAAGACAGCAACTTTGTTAATCATCAACCAAACCCATCATCCAAATCAACAAACCCACCAAACCCATCAAGAAAAACACAATCTTTAAAACATTTCTTGAAAAAAAAAATTAAAAAAAAATTGGTATTGTGTATATGAACTGACCGATGGTTAAACATGACAAACAGAGAGTATACTTTGTGGGTAATGATTCATGAGTGTGCTGTGGGTATTTATAACCGCTAAAGATTTGCTCTTCAATTTTTTGCAAAGGGCTTCTTCATCTTAGCTGACGATCCCCCTTATTTTGACTTTTTCTTACTAAATTTATGACTTTAGAGAGAGAGAGAGAGAGAGAGAGAGAGAGTCCAGCTGTATTTATATAATTTTTTTTTATCATTCTTTAACTGCATTTTTTATGAACTTTAAATGGTGGTTTATGTGCTTTTGTAAGACTTACAAAAGTAAATGATAATAAACTTGATTAAGGTCACCTGTTGTCTGAGGAACCTCCTAAAAGTTTTACTCTTTTTAATGATTTTTTTAAGGTCATGTTAAATAACAACTTTTAAAATGGATTTTACTAAAGATGCATTGTATCTCTCTTTGTTATATCACTTATTTCATCGAATATACGAGCGTATGGTATTGGTGTGATATACTGATGTATGACTGATATACTTATACGAGCATACACGGGTTTGTATCCCTAATATACTAGTGTATGACTTTGATATACTAGTATATACCTCTTTTACATGAGCATGTAATACTCGGAACAATTGTTAATAAATAAATCGGGTCAACCATAGTCGGGCTAGCCCACTTGATAGAGACATATGTCTTTTAAAGGGGAGGTCATAAGTTCAATCCTAGGCAAGGAGAGTTTATTGTGTAATATTTGGTGTAAAGTGGGATTTGATAACATTTTCAGTTAAAAAATAAATAAATAAATAGGTCAAGATTCTCTAATTACTTTTTAATCATTTATGGTACATTTATATTGTCATTATCATTTTAATTATTTTTAGATTTTAACTAAAATAAAATGTATAAGTTTTTTATACAAACTTTGAAACCAATAAACCCAAAAGATGAATATTGATATTGTTTCTAACTATAACACCAACTAAAGCCACCAGGGGCGCCACCTGATTTGCAATCGGGCACCCCACTATTTGTGCAGGAACATTATTGTCAGTGTTTCAGGTAGTGGGTTTCAAGTACCCCTTTCGGGTGATAGGTAATAGATACAATTTGATTGATAGGTAGTTTCAAATGGTCAATTGGAAAAAAAATTACAAAATTTCAACCAATTAACTTCTTTATTTAAACCATTTCACCAACTCGAGGGGGGGGGGCCTTCATGCCGTCGTTGATCATCAGGTCGATGTGCAAACCCACTGCCTTCAAACCTAAGAAGTCCCAAGTAGGGTAGAAGGGTACAAAATTGATGGTGGGACAGATTACGTACTAAGGTTGGATGAAGAAATGGTCAATCCATCATCCAAAAGCTCTGGTTATCAATATGAGAGGTTGGACGAGCATGATAGTGATGATGCCAGCTCAATTCTTTCCTAAGGAAGTAATAAGGGCGATAAGAGAAACACAATGCATTAGATTTTCAACTTAAATGAAGACATAATAATCTCAACAAAGACCTATCATATTTAACTGGAACTGACAAAATACAATAACGCATTCGTAAACAATATGGTTTACTCCAATCTCTGAATTGTGAACTCTTAATCTCTGATCTACAATCTCTATCTCCAAACTATGAACTTGTGGTTCGATTAGTACAACCGATTATATATTCTTCTTAGGACAAAATAGTCTTGCTATCTAGCCAACCAATCATTCGATAAAATATCATCCGATAAAATAGGAACGTAATGAAGACATACTAATCTCAACAAAGAATATGTATATATACAGGAAGCAATAATGGCGATAAGAAATACACAAGGCGTTAGATTTTCAACTTAAATGAAGACATAATAATCTCAACAAAGACATATCATATTTAACTGGAATTGACAAAATACAACAACGCATTCGTAAATCAATATGGTTTACTCCATTCTTTCAGACATTATTAAACATGATTAGAGAGTAATCTTAAATATATAATTTATAGTCAAACCATTACATTAAAATATTACAACGAGATATTTGCATTAGATCAAAGATATATCAAAATCAACTAGTAATGACTATATCCATATATGGATGATGGTACCATTCAAAAAATATATGGATGATGGTAAGGATGCTTAATTCTATTTGAAAAGCTTAGGAAAACAAAGGTCTAAAAAGATCATAAGTATGCAACTACTATACAACCGGGAGCATTCCTGCAGGGTTTATGGCTGACACTAGGTTTCTTTTAACCTAGATAAAGCATGACAATTATGTATAGACTTCTTTGTTAGATAACAAGTGGAACTCCCCTTATGCATGTATTATTTCCGTAAGTGTTTGAGACCATGCTTTGAGTAGCATATCCATTCCTTGTGAAAATGTCTAAACATTGATGATCTTGCCTTGCGTTTTAAATAGTATATAGAGAAAACTGATAAAAAATCCATGGATGAATGAAGAAGTTTTCTCTTTTTGGAATTTTACATTAACTAGGTTTAGTTTGTATTCATCGTTATTACAATGAAAGATTTCCTATTAAAGGTGTTAATATCCAATTATGTAGGAACATGCAAAAAGAATGTTTGTGTATATAGAAACAATAATGAATATCCAAATAGTGTTGTTGAATATCAAAATGGTTTAATTCCTCTATTCTTCAATACATTATTTTATTTGTATTAGACAATAACTTTGAATATTATATATATATATATATATATATATATATATATATATATATATATTAATACATCCGATCAAATGAATAGTTCGTTGACGGCGTCATCCTATCACACGTTAAAATTAATGGTTCTTCTTCTATTTCCTCTTTTCAATCATCATCTCTGCCACCTACCACCCCATCTTCTTCCTCTATTTCTCTTTCAGCACCAGCTCCTCCTCTCTACGGTTCCTCTTTGTGGCGACGAAAAGTTCATATCAACTTTATACAATCACAGCCACCTACTGAATCGTACACAACGATGAGAGAGATATGCAAGGGAGAGAAAAGGGAGCCGACCATGTCTTCCGGTGGGACTCCTCCTCCATGTATCTTCATTTCGGGTTGTTAAACCCATTTTTCTCTTTCATAGCTTCATTCATCTTTCTTTAATCTCACATCTGTCTATGTAATAAAAGATCCTTTGATTTATTGTGTCAGGGTGCCGATTGGAAGTCGCCTTCTTAGTTATTTTCAACCGGCAAGAAAGAAGGTGTACTCGCATGATTCCAGCGAGTACAGGTTGATTCCATTGACGAACCCTGAAGCTTTGGATCGGACCGTACCCCTTGACTCCAACAGATTCGACAACTGAGGTGAGTATTGTGAACTAGGTTTCGTATTCTTGATGTGTGTGATGATTCATGTTATATTAGAAGTTTATGTGTTTTGAGGTATTGACACTTTAATTTACTTAGGGTTCTACTCTACTAGAAATTTAATATATAGTCAAACCATTAGATATTATGTTAAATCAATAATATATCAATATTTATTACTACGTACATACACATATATGAATGATGGTAAACATGCTCAGTTTTCCTTGAAAATCATAGGAAAACAAATTAGGGTTAAAGATGATCACGAGTATATGTAACGCTACACAACCTAGGAGCATTCTTAAAAGGTGTGTGACTAAAACTAAGTGTCTTTTACCTATGTGTATCAAGCTTTCCTTGTTAATACAAAAAGTGGATATCTTCTCACAAATGAATTCTTTCCCTAAGCATCTGTGACCCTGCCCTGGGTAGCATGCCCATGCGTAATGAAAATGTCTAAACACTAAAAAAATTTCTTGTGCTTCAAATAGCAAATCATAAAACCAATAAAAAGTTCATACATAGCAATTTCCTCTTATTAGAAATTTTACATCAATTAGGTTTGGTTGATATTCATCAATATTACCCGCATCATGTTGATCATGTTGTAGACCTTCGAACTTTTACCTTTAAACTCTAAAATATGAGCTTGTGGTTTAGTCTATACAAAACTTTATATATTCTTCTGAAAGAATAATAGTTTGTCATTAGCCTATAATTCATGCCGATAAAAGTGGGGAAGGATCCTGCCATATTAGAGGTGTTACTATGTGGTAAAAAGAAGCATGCAAAGAGAATTTTTGTATGTATAGGAATTAACTAGTGTGATAAAAAATCCATGAGGCGTTAGCTTAATTAAACGAAGACACAATAATCTCAACCAAGACCTACTGTATTTAAAATGAACTAACAAAATATGCCAATGCTTGTGAAAATCTAGATGGTTCCTCCATTTTTTTCAAGACATTATTTATCTTTATTAGACAATAAATTAAATATTTTCAATACATAGTTACGTGTTAAATCAAGAATATACTAACATCTAATAGTAATGACATACACACATAGATGGTGGTATGCATGCTTAGTTCTAGTTGAAAAGTCTTGGAAAACAAATGTCTAAAGAAGATCAAACGTATACGTAATATACACAACCTAGGAGAACTCCTAAAGGGTATGGGGTTGACCCTAGGTTTCATCTAACTTTGCAAAAGCATACAAATTACATATTTTTGCATCAATTAGGTTTAGTTGATATTCATCAATATTACTTGCATCAAGTTGATTATAATGTAGACCTTCGTTCTTTAAACTCTGAAATCTGAACTTGTGGTTTAGTCAGTACAAAAGTTTAAATTCTTTATGAAAGAATAATAGTTTTGTTATTGGCCTATATTT
Source organism: Ambrosia trifida (assembly GCA_028751855.1). Classification (NCBI taxonomy): domain Eukaryota; kingdom Viridiplantae; phylum Streptophyta; class Magnoliopsida; order Asterales; family Asteraceae; genus Ambrosia; species Ambrosia trifida. The sequence continues at coordinate 51,689,784 of CM054123.1, forward strand.
CATGCCGATAAAATAGGCAAGGATCGTGCCATATTAGAGTGTTACTAAGTGGTAAAAAGAAGCTTGCAAAGAGAATATTTGTATGTATAGGAAATAATTAGTGTGATAAGAAACCCACGAGGCATTAGATGATCAACTTAAATGAAGACATAATAATCTCAACCAATACCTACTATATTTAACATGAACCGGCAAAATACATCAATGCCTGTGAAAATCAAGGCGGTTCCTCCAGTTTTTAAGACATTATTTATCTTTATTAGACAATAATTCAAATATTTTCAATATACAGTCATTTGTGTTAAATCAAGAATCTACTAATATCTATTAATGGTTAGTTCTAGTTGAAAAGTCTACGAAAACAAATGTCTAAAAAATGGTCAAACGTATATGTTACACAACCTAGGAGAACTCCTAAAGGGTATATGGTTGACCCTAGGTTTCATCTAACTTTGCAAAAGCATACTAGAAGACCTAGTTTTATTAATATAACAAGTGAATCTCTTCTTAGGAATACATTCTTTCCTTAAGCTTTCTATGACACAGCTTTGGGTAGCATGCACATGCCTTAGTAAATGTATAAAACTTGAAGATATTGTCTTGTACTTCAAACAACAAATAACAAACCAATAAAAAGTTACTCTGGATTAATGGAGCAACTTTCTCTTCTTGGAAATTTTCATAAACTAGGTTTAGTTTATATTCATCAATATTACGGTTATATTTCCCCCATATGCGTTGATCGCAAGGTAGCCCTCAAAACTTCAACCTTCAAACTCAGAATTCAACCTCTGACCCTAGACTTCAAATTCTAAATTTGAACTTGTGGTTGAATTAGTGTAAGAGATCATATCTTCTCTTTAAATGAAGAAAAATCTTGGTCTTTAGCTAACTAATCAAGTTGATAAAACATGAATGAATGCACCATATTAGAGGTGCTATTATCTAGGTAACTAAGAGAATGCAAAAATGAATGCACTTATATATAGGAAGCAAGTAGGGTGAGAAGAAAGTCGTGGAGCGTTGAGATGATCGACTTTAATGAAGAAATGTTAATCACAACCAAAACCTTCTATATTTAATCCGAACCGACAACACGTCAACAATCGTGAAAACTGGGATGGTTTACTCCATTCACCAAGTCAATATTTATCTTTATAGGACCAAAAAAATAAATATATAATAAAAATCAAACTATTATATTAAAATGCAATATGTAGGTGTTTGTATTGAATCAAAAAGCAATCGATATTTACTAATAATGATATGCACACGTATGGTCTAGAGATAATCACACGTATGCAATGCATCAACACCCCAGGACTTTCCCTGACCTACCCTAATATTCATTTAACATAGCTAAAACATGTGCGTTAATCTATGCATATCAAGACTTCCTTTTTAATATAGTAAGAATATCTATCATTTTGAATACATTCATTCACTTAGCGTGGTTACCCTGGCCTATGTAGTACACCCATGCGTTATGAGGATTTTAAAACTTGAAGATATTGCCTTGTTCGTCAAATAACACATACAAACCATTAAAGCATGTAAAGAAATATCTTATTAGGACTACAATAGGATAAAACTGGAGTTGCTTATTGTAACCACATGTATCACCTTGCTATCCATGAGTTCCAAAAAGTTTAGAATGATGAAATCTATTTGGACCTCATGAGTTTACCATTTCATGACATTGTTTGAGTAGAATATCATGATAGCACCTGAAGCAATTGATTGCTCCAAAGCAACATACTCTTCACCATTACAAACAATTCCAAATAAGAATTAAAAGGTCCCACTAGTGAAACCATCAAATCAATAAATGACAGATACCTTACTTATCCATTTAAACAAGTTACAAAAACATATGCATATCAATTATAGAAACCATGCCATCAATTACACATCCAAATTCTAAATTGCAAATAGTCACAAATATATTACTGGTGATTTAATTGTCACCAAGCCATTTTAATTTAGCTTAATTTACTTAAGACCCAAGTGAAATCACTAAAAACATTGTTACAAGTTAAGAGTTGCAGAGTATACATTTGTTCGACACTATTGTAACTCATGTCACCTTCGAACTCGGTGGTGAATCCCCCTAAAGACAACGGTATCACTCGTTCTAGGGGTTCTTTGTTTAGCGTGGAAAAAAATATTTTACCTTATTGAAAATTTACTAGAAGTTTCTTTGAATTTGCATGGTTTATGGAAAGTTGCATGAAATTGGTCGTGATTCTCAACTTTAAGCAATATTACAAAACTCAACCTAGACAGCCAAGTACTCGACACCTAGTCAGTTCTTGGAACCCCACCCTGTTGTCCAAACCTAGGCGGAAGCTGCCAAAGTCGATCAAAACTTGGTTCAATCGACGAAGTCGGGCAACTAGGTTAAGTTGGGTTTTTTGTTGTTTTTACCGTTTTTGCAATTTTTTTCCACCGATTCTTATTGTTTCCACTGAGATACCTTGGAAGACGAGAATCAAATGATACTATGTATATGATACTAAATAATGCATATTAACTTTTGAAATTATAACACCCCGTCATTCACTTTAGACAAATTTGTAATAATTAACACCTTTACACGTGAAAATCAGGTCACTGAGGATTTGAAACTAGGAGTTTATCAAAAATCAAGGTTGTAACATCAAAACATAGCACAAGTTAAGTTATCACATGACATAGGTGTTTTACAATTCCAAAATAACGAAGAAATGGTTTAGTTTCAAATAAAAAGGTTGGTAGAAGCATTCAACACTTAATGCATTCAGTTCTTGAGTCCTTCACGATCACCCCCGGCTTTCTATTCTTTGTACCTAAGGTTTAAACACACAATATCCATCAAAACATGATTAGTGTGCTTTGTAAATTTGAGCGAAAACGGATAGAACAAGGATTAGCAAGTTGTAAGTATGAAAAAGAAGCCCAACCCAACCCATCCTATCCCCGCTGTAGGCTACGGTTGCCCAATCGTAGCATACGACTAACTGTTATTGTTGTTGTGTTATTGAGGGACGGCCGCCGTAAGCTACGGCCTACATAGGCTGTAGCTTACGGTTGACTTCGGCTGAGAAGAATTTGGACGTTTAACCGTAGGTTACTGCCCAAAACCGTTGCCTACGGTTCATAGCTGTTGTGAACACGATTTTGGCCGGGACTTAACCAATTTTGAACCCAATTTACCCTACACATAGGTCCATCTAATGTGCAGCAAATAAAATGGCCTTGGGTCCTTAAAAATCTTGGTTTTATAATCCCATTATAGGTTTAACAACACAACTTATCCTTTCAAGAACTCTTTGATTAATCTAACTCATCTACCTCAACAACCTCCACCCAAATTGACCCGTTAAGATGCAATCCAAGGAGATTCTTGCGATAATCATCACATTGCCTCTAGTTCTAAATATCATCTATAGTCAAGGAGATTAATTTATATGCTTCCATTCGACTAGGTGGATTTTGCGCATTTCGACAAGTTCAACAAAAGCTACTACGAATCTCATTCTTCATATTGGACCATTCCTTGAGTATAAGCATTTTGACCAAGCGCTTGTAGTATAGCCTTAACATTCTACCGCTGTGGCGATGTCCCGTGTCTATGGCCACATGTGCCACTTCTCTCGGTCTTATTCGCCCGACCCGAATGTTAAATACTAGGAATTCATCCCCCACTAGGATGTCCAATACAACGAATGGGATTTCATACCTAGATTCCTTTTGTACGTCTAAATCATAACATAAATAACCATTATGTAAGTTTAGAAGTCATAGTATGATTTACCTTATTCGTGTTGCCGGAGCTAACCCCGATGTTTCTTGCTTGACGCCTAGATGTGTTCACATAGTCATGTAGACATTGGTCATTAGTCACGATTTCGAACAACTATATATGTTTATCAACAATATGTCTAGACTAAGTATATAAATGTGCTTTTTAATGAAGTCGGGCTTCATTGTGGCGTTTTATCAAACACTTGGTAGGCGATGATTTTGTAAGCTTTATTTAATGACCATTTCGACCATGAGGATCCTACCCATAGAGCCCCCAACATTCAAATCGTATAATCAACATTGATTTCTCAATTTTACCCAATTAAGGACTTCCTAATGCAAGTTACTTTGTCAAGAATCGTTGGTTTTACTTACAACCCATAAAACCAACCTAGTTCATAATATGAACTTCAAAGATTTCCCCATCTAAGTTAGTATTAGCATGATTTACTCAAGATTATTTCATATTAAGGCTCTCTTATACCAGAGATGCCTTCCCTGGTTATCAATTTATCAAAAGCATACACCCTAGAAATCCACCATCACCACATAGGCCAATAACATGATAAATTGGATGAAATAAAAAGTTACCTAAATGATCTTTAGGCCTTAGATGACCAAAGATTCGTGCATGTAAGGCTTCACACCTTGATTGATGTATGAATTTAGCCAAAAGATCAGATTTTGCTTGTGTGTGTGTTTTTGGCATGAAGAGGGAAACCAAGGAATGAGTTTCCTGTTTCCCCTTCTTGTTATTTCTTGAACTCAAGTTTGTAAAGCGGCAGCTTTGGCCCCTCAAAGTTAATAAATCAACTTTTTAATGTTTTTCACTAAATGATTTAGCATTGCATGGTGTCTAGGCCAATTTTCGTATTGATAAGACCGGGTTATTAAACCAAAGTGGAAATGTTAAGATTTCCTTGTCACTTGTTCGGTTTAAACCTCACATTATTCGTTATTACGGGGAATATTGCTTAATAAGAAAATTTGGGGCGTTACAGAAATACTTTAGTCTTTGGACATGTATCCTTTGGATTTATATTAATATTCATGTATATTGTATTAAATATTAATAAACTTACAAAAGTTGACATATATAATTTCTCAAAATCTAATTTCTTTATAGTGTACCATGTGTGAACACTCTCCATCTAGGCCAAGTACTCGCAACTCCCCAGCTGACCGACCAAGGAGCGCCTAGCAACTTCTGTAACCATGGTTTTATGTTGCTATGGGTCATTAGTGTTAAGTGATAATCAATTTCAGATAATTTATTTTTCATAAATTTTTTAAATCATCAATGATGTCATGATCAAAGTTTAACTATTTCAATATGGTGTCATATGTATGTCGGTTCTTAATAACGTTATGCACATACGAAGCAAGTTCAACATGTCGTCAGATGGTTAAATTATTTCTTATCTTTAAGTAGTGTTGGTATGCAAGAAATGAGAGGCAAAACGGAATGCTACATTGTGAAGGAATGAGGAAAAGAGTGTTTTGGTGGTCAATGAAATGGAATCATCCATTACATAATGAATCAGATTCCGTATAAACACCCAAAATCATTTCATCAACCTTCCTAATATTTTTCCATTCCACTCCATCTTACCTTCATCAACACCACCACCGCCACCTACCATTGTCGTTGTCACCACCACCCTGACCACCCCCACCAACCAACATTACCTCCACCGCCACCTCCACCATCACCCACCATCAACGCCACCCACCCACCACTGCCACTCATTGTCAAGTTTACTCCTTTGTCTTTTCTGCCTACAAAACAACATTAGATAGTTATTCATTCCATTCCCTCATATTATCCACACAAGACATGGAATGGTAATGATCCATTTCATTCCTTTGTCCATTGCATTTCATTCCCCCATCTATCTATTACCTCATACAAAATAGACCCTCATTGTAATATCTTTTATCTTACCCTTTCTTGTTTGAAGCATGTGGAATATAGTCCATAGTTTGTTAAATTGATAAACCGGGTTTCTTATGTGCAATGGAACTACAACTAGTTAGGAGAATGAGTACATAAGTAGCCCACGGTTTTTTATTACAACAAGGCTCACTCCTAAACTTAATGGTATTATTTCATTATGAGTATGCAATTAACATAAGTCTTTCTAACATGTAATTGTACATTAATCAATCATATTGCTTATCACAGTCACACAAGACACAAGATGGTTCACGTCATATATTATTTGTACATCTTATTTGTCCTGAGCATTCTAGATTACTTAAATAATATTTACATCTATACCTCATAATGAGTAAAACCCCAAAGCCTAATCTTACATGGTAGTTCATTCCCCATGAAAAAAGGATAGCATCTCATCTTTAATATATAGAGTATACATGTGTTTTAGGATATCTGGAAAACAAGCAATATTTATAAAAAGTATGCTTTGATACGTACTTGACTTTCGTAAACTTTGCACTTACCTTGGTTGGTGCTCCGATTCTCTAGTAACACGAGTTATAAAAGTAGCATAATGTAAAAAACAAAACCTTAATCATGGCAATGGTAACTCACAAATGTAATGCAGGAGGTCAACCCATGACTTTGATACCATAGTCGCCCCAAGTATGGTATGCCATGCTCATGATAGGTGCAAACATTCAGACATTATGGGTCATGTCGAGTCACAAACTTGAGTTAGGATGTTACATTTGTGATAATGAGTTCATGGGCTATTCATGCGAAAGGGTTTATGATTCATATGGTATGACCAACACTATCAGATATTTCCATCGATTATTGTGAATCAAGTGATCATACCTTATGGGTTTTAAATTCATGTTTCACACTCATGATGAATAAAGTCATGATCGTAATTTCACTTTACATGGCTCGCGACTTGTATGAATCATTCCAAGGTTTAAGGTTATTATCATAAATTTTTATTTGTATTAATATTTTTGGTTACTAATTTCAAACCTTATGAACTTAGCACCATTTAAAAGTCACTTTTGGGTCAAAGTTTGATGAAAACCAAGGCCACTTCATCTCATATAGTTTTACTTTCTTACATGATACTTAGTTTTTTATGCGTAAATATAACGATTTTTAAATTATAAAGTTATATTTAATAGAGGACATCCAACTCGACCTTAATATAACCCTATCATGCCTTATATGCTAAAATTTATTACCTCTTGAATGTCTTAGTAGTTAGGTGTGTGTATATATGAGAGGATTATTTGACAAGAATTTAATGTGAGAAGAGAAAAAAGAAATGAAATAATTGTAAAACATTAAATACTTTATCATTGTGGTCATGGGTTCGACTCTTGATTCCTCCAGGTTTTACCGGTTCGCTGTCGTCGTGCCTTCGGGCGGGTATGCGGACCGGGTTTTCCCTGGAACAGGAGACGAGTGGGCTAGAGGGCTCCGTGCGTGCAGATTGGGCCGCTACAAGATACGTCTTGTGGGCTACCTTTAGCCATTGGGGGCCGCGTACGGAGTACCCGGCAATACTTTAGTTGGTCATTCAAAAAAAACTATCTAATTAATTAGTCATAAACATTTTATCCTACATATATCAAAATCTGTTTCACACATATTGAGATTAATATAAGTTTATCCTACGCATATACAAATTCATCCTACATTTATCATACATATATTGAAATTTATCATTCACAGTAAATTAGTTTTGTTTTGAAAGAATGTATTAAAGAAATGAATTATGAGATTCATTTATCTAACTAATTTAAGGGGTGGGTTACAATAAATTAATCGTTTATTTAACATTAAATACAATTATTAACTAGAGCATGCATATTGGTTTAAAGTTCTTTTTTTCTCTTATAAGACACTTTTTTTTCTCATTTAAATTCTTATATATATATATATATACACACATGTAGCTATGTATAATTCATTCACACTACTTAAAAAACTGAAATGAACAATGATTTCATTTTAGTTTTATTATTGTTATAATGATTTAATTTTAGTTTTATTATTATTTTTAATTACTATTGAGCATATTTTGCTTTATTTACGACTTTTAAAATATGATATTTTATAAAATATTGAGTATGTTATCGAGACATACTTATTTTATGTACATTTTGATAAAAGAAATTACTCAAAAACGAGTAAATAGTAACAGAAAAGTGATTGGATCACAAATATACATGTCATTTTTAGGTAATTTTAATTAATTTTTTATTTCCATTACTTTTGAGCACATTTTTTTTATTCACTTGTAACTTTTTTAAATATGATATTTTATAAACTCCGAGTATGACTTTGTAAAATATTTATTTTTATCTACGTCTCACTATAAATTGTACACAAAACTTAGTTGTAAATAGTAATATATAGATGATCAAAGGATAAACGTACATCTCATCATATTAAAGTGACACCATTTGCTCTTTCCGAACGTTACTTTAATAACATAATATAACATAACATAATATAATATAATATAGGATAGTACAATAAGATACGATACGATGCAATACGATACAATACGATGCAATACAATGCAATATCCTTATTATAATATACTCCCATTTTGTATACACTTTTCGTTAGTTTGGTGCCTTCACACCAAATTCAAGTGTATAGAAACCATCTCGCTCTCACTCTCTTAAACACTATTTGAACAAATGCTTTTTTTATAATGAATAACTACACTATCGGATAAAAATGCCTTTTTATATAAAGTTTTTCCTTTTTTTGTTTACATTTAGGTTTTAGATAGCCATGTACTAAAATCATTTTTACAAATATGTAATTCATAAGGTCATGTGTAGTGTGGGTTTGATGGGGGCTTGATGGAATAAAATATTAATAAAGTGAGATGCCGGGTTTGATGGGGACTTTATGTAAAGTAGGTGTGTAGTGAATGAGGAACTTGATAAGGATTAAAATATTATTGTTTGATTGGGTGTAGAAGGAGTGTAGAAAATATTATTATAAAATAGTTTTTTTTTTTTTAAATCAATGGGCACGGCATGACATCCATTAAGCTCTCCCAAATTTTTTTGTTCATCAAGCCCCCCGGGGTTTGTAGATGGCACCATAGGGGCGCTATAATTCTCCTTCAAGCCCTCACCGCCCCACTATATATACTCTAATCTCTCTCTCTCTCTCTCTCTATATATATATATATATATATATATATATTAAAACATGAAATCCTACATGACACTCAAAGAGACCATCCTTCTCCTTGAGTGTACCATGTGACATCCTTCTTATTTCCATCAAAAGTCTCTTTCTCTCCCATATTTCACCCACAATTTTAAAACGTTAATTTTGTACTATACATGTACTTTATAAAAATGGGTACACGTGTCTATATTATGATGATAAGATTTACATAATAAAAAGTTCCTAGTTGTTTAAAAATAGATCCTATGTCATTAAGTCACTTCAAGAGCAAGAAGTTTCATTCAAATGTCGCACCTACAACTTTAAATAGTATGATTATTTTCATTTGAAAATTTACGACCTCTTGAACCTTAATATAGTATATTTTGATTTTTTTCATTTGCTTATTGTCATGCTCCTTAAAAAAGTTTCAAAAAGGCTCACGTCTTTCTATTATTCTAAGCAGTTAACGCGGTAAAATATCGGTAATCGGTCAAGGACCAATATTTGATATATCGGTTATGGCGGTGGGATATCGGTAGTTATAACTATAAGGACCAGATGTGAATTAGTAAAGATAGGGGGTTAAATGTTTAAATACATAAACTAATTTTACACTTATTATATAAAAATTAGAAGTTTAGGCACTAAATATAAACTATTGAAAGGTAGAAGGGTTATATATGTACATTCTTAACATTGAGGGGGTAACTTAATATTAGGGTATTAGGTTAAAATAAATAAAAACAAGATAACAGTCAGCCGTCATCTTCTTCATGTTCATTCCAACAGCCTCCATCTCCATTGTTGTGCTTCATATCCATCTTCATCGTGCTTCTCAATCATTGTCGCAAGTAAGCTTAATTTTTCTCATTTTCATCTCCATTCTTGAGCATAAAAGGTTGGTTTTTTAGTCTTAGACATGAGTCAAACTAAAATTTGGGCATTCTATCTACTAAAATGGGCCAAAAAAACAGAAACCGAGACTTTCGGTGATATTACCGAGATTTTAAGTCAAATATCGGCGATATATCGCCGATATCGGCCGATATTATCGCTACCGAGATTGTGACCGATATTATGCACCGAGATTATGCTTTAGGGCCGATAATCGATATATCAGACCGATATAACCGATATATCACCGATATTAACTGCTTAGCTATTATTGGAGTAGAAACATCAAAACCCAAGAAAATCACAAAACATTAAGTATTTTATATAGAAAAAAACACACACACATACGCATAGGGGAGAGTTATCTTGAGAACGCTAAATATCGTGAGAACAAATGAGAAAACCAATCAAAATCAATTTATTTCAATACAAACATCATTATAATTAAAATACAACATTAAAAATGAATTTTCTTTCCAAATAATTCATCTTTTCTTATAAAAACACTCTAAAATTAACGTTTTACACATGCGTAAATGAAACAGTTTACACATGTATAAATAACAAATTTACACATGTGTAAAAACAATTTATTTTCGTATACGTTCAAATTTTTACGCGTAAATTGTATTTTTGAGGTTGTATTTTAATAATAAAGCTAAGTGCAATTTTTTTTTTTTGAATTTGAATGGTTTTAGATAGCGTTCTCGCGGTTCGCACAAAATATACGTGTTCTCAAATTAACTTTCCCCTATACGCATATATATATATATATAGGATTCATATCAAATGAGAACTAGATCGAGTTGTAAGAACTGTGAGAACTCTAACGTAAAATGTGAATTTAAATTTTTTTACACGCTGATGTGGTTCGAAAATAATGGGAGGTGGTGCGATATGGGGTTGGGGTTTCAGTTGGGGGTGGATAACGATGGGAGGTGGTACGATTGGGGTTGGGGTGGTATGGTCGCAGGGGCGATTGTGATGTGGTTGGCGGTGGAGAGTGATGGTTAGTGGTGGTTATCTATACGGTGGTCGGTGCTGGTTGTATGTCGTGATGGTGGTTGTAGTGACGGTGGAAAATCGGGTCTTCTTCAGATTCTTGGCTGAGGTTAATGTTAGCGACCCGTTTGGTAACCGGTCACCATATTATTTTCACCACCATCAGCATCTTTGATGGTTGGAAGTGATGGCTAGTGAGTGTGATGGTGGGGGTTAGGGTTCATGTTCAGATGGTGAGGGTGGAGATAGGTGGTGGTCGTACTGGCGGGTAGTGGTGGTCTTGGGTTGATGGTGACGGCATGTTGTGGTGATGAGTGGGAGTAAGAGATAGGTAAGGAGAGGTGGGTGAGAAAAAGGGGAAAATATTTATTATCATTTAATAATAATAATAATAATAATAATAATAATAATAATAATAATAAAAGTTTTGTAATCTATTAGTTTCAATCCAGATGCATTTTTGTCTTTTCACAAAAAGTTAACAGGGAAATAGACGATTGTTAGAGTGGTGGACTAAAACTAAACGAGCTTAGCAAACTAATAGGCCATAAATGTAATTTTTAAAGTATTAGACTGGGAGTGCTAAAATCAGCGAACCACATGTACGAAAATTAAGGTTTACTCTATCTTAAAATATATTACATAAAAAGTACTTGATGATGAAAATGGTAATATTTTTTTACTGTGTTTTTATAAAATAAAATAAACATAAAAGAGTGACACATCACTAGCTAGGTTATGGACACGTAATAATACTGAGCATTCTATTTTTGTAATGACAATCATCATGAAACACACACATTCAAGACCGAAGTTGAAGATTTAAAGACGAAAATTTTGACCAAACATTTTTTTAAACGGTTACTTGATCTATTTATGGGAATAAATAGGTCACATCCGGCTCTTGGCAGGCCTGCCGTCTCACATCCAACCAGACCATGTTGTCTTAATCGAGTCTACGTTGGTATCAGTGTGGGGTTTAACATTTCACGAGAATCTTATCACATCTATTCTACCGTTCTAGACGGGATGACAACCGTTGTGTCCCCACAAAAACTATGTTCTCTGATGTAACATTGGAAGATAAAACTCGTGTTGATTCGGATTCAAATTTTCAATCACAAGAATCTAGTTTTTGTCTTCATTGCTCTAACTAGTTCACCTAAGGAACGGTCTTAAAATTTTGACCAAAATTACTTTGGTTTGTTGGTGGTAGACGATCGATCAAGCATTAAATACCACTCATACGATACATTCATGATCTACCCATCCGTACATCGTAATCTGTACAATTACCATGGAAAACATAAAGAACATTTTAATATTATATTAATCGAAGACACGTGAATAATCACATTCTTTAAAGTAAGGGAGAGGGGCTCTCAACTTAAACTTTATTCACTTCACTCATTTTAACTAATTATACACCGTTAAATTACGTTATTGATTAACTTTTTTTTTAAGGTAACACTCCACTTATTCTTTTCTTTTTTGTTTTCATTTAAATACAAATTTAGACTTTTTTTTTTTTAAAATTCACACAGTTTTTAAATTTTACTATCAAACGGTTAGCACACAAGATTTAATTTCTCATAAACCGTCCCACCCAATACGGTCAAAAATATTTATTTGCAATACAACCGGTCTCATCTAACCGTCATAAAACTTGAATTTTACATGCAATACGGTTGATATTTTTTTTGTATATAAACCACCATACCACGGTGGTGAAAACACACTTCAACATCAACAACACCCACACCCTTCAAAATGATGCGCTGAACCGAAAATGAAGAAATGACTCTGGTTATGTACGTTAAAGACGCACAAAACGACCCATCCTTGCAACGCCAACGCCGCCAAGGCTCAGGGGGCAGGGACACACGGTTCTGGGACCGTGTTTTGGGCAACTTCAACCAACAAGTCGGCCAAAATGGCCGCACAATCGAGAGCCTGCAGAGGAAATGGACTGATGTCAACAACAAATGTGATCTGTGGACCACCATGAGCTGGCACCCGGGCATTGTGCCGGAGTTGGTTGTGGAGATGACCCAGGTGACCTATGCGGCTCGTTATCCCGGCATGTTTGACCATGTCCAGGCATGGCAACTCATACGCTAACTTTAAGCTTTATTTTTTTGTGTTTCGATGTATTTTTATTATGTTTAATATTAATGAGTTATGTTTATGTTTTTTTATTGAATTTTGTTTTAATTTATTTTTATTATGTTTACAACACACGGTTTACATTTAAAAAAAAACATAATAACAAAAATGTGGTTTGACTAATAAAACTAATGGCTATAATAAAAAAAATTGAATTATATTAACTCAAAAATAAAAAATTCATGGTTACCAGCCCGTTTGATAGAACTAGAAAATGGTTCACGGGACTACTACCAGCATGAATGGTGGCGGTGTTACCGTATTGGTAGTAGGATACCTGTGACCAATTCGGGTGATGTCCCATACCCCGTGAGACTTGAACTTTAGAGTGTCTTAAAACATCATATGAAATCGCATGCAGATTAATAAACTAATAAGAAATATATTCAATTTGGTATTGATAGTCATTACATCACCTATAATGGTTAGTGGATTGGGCGTGAAAGGGACAATTCACGCCCTACAAAGTTTGTGTGCAACGCCCCCTTGGGCATTTTGGGTTGGTTTTGGTTGATGGCATTATGTATATAACGCTCTAATGAAGCTGAATTTGGCCAATCAAATGCATTCAACGGTCACATAACGGCTACAATGATTTTTTATTACTTTAATATATATTATTAATTAACATATAGAATATAATTTTTCATTACCAAAACAAAATAAGTTACATAGAATTTATGATATTCTATACTATATTATAATGCATGAGAGAGTGGTATTTTAAGATACCCAAAAGTTAAAAACTTTATTTTCACTAATAACCCTAAAATGAGGATAAAATAGTCATTCACATTATTTACACTTTAATACCCTATCTTATTTACATTTTAATTCCTTAATTTTTAGTTAGTAACTACATTTTCCTCTCCTCTCCTACAAAATTATAATTATTTTTATTTAATTATATCATAACTTTAAAACTATTATATTTTAAAAACATTCGAATATACCATAACGACCGGCTCATTTTTATTGACGTGTCGGTGTTTGTCGTAGTCAATACCGATGTGTGGATTGAAATGTACAAGAAAGAATGCCTTATGTACAAGTTATTATTGCATTTTATGTTTTAAATACTAACTAGATGAAATATAATATGGATTTATTGTTAATATGGATGTTGAATCATAACACCATTTCATGTTGAAGTAAAACTCAAAATTGTAAAATTGAATTTGGTGTTAAATACTGTTCCGCCTAATAATGAAAAATTCACATAAATCAAATACAACGATTAAAAAAACCAAATAGGGCACTCGAAATCTACATATCAGCTTTGGTGATTCTTAAAATATGATAATGTTATTAAACATTATGGTTCGTCCTTGCTTTGATAGACAAATAATTTGTCACACGGTAACAAAATTGCAACACAAGACTGGCTCTAAGAATGCTTTATCGCGTTTGTTACTAATAGCTTCAATTGTAGTACCCTATTTAAATAATCAACATTAGCAATTGTGCATATGTATATGGGTATGCATGCATATATTAATAGGTATACACATAAATATAATTAACTAAAAGAAATCTCATTAAACTTTTAAATATACATAATTAGCTAAATATATAAAACTTTAAAATAAATAAGTTTAGAAAAAATATAAAAATGCATTGTAGATATTATTGTAGGTAAATTTATTTTAAAAACCTCAGCTGCATCAATTTGGTAGAAAACACATGATGCATATTATATATCTATGTGATATGAACATCTATGTTAATAACAACAAAACTCCCTAATTTGAAAGGGTTCTTTTTAACAAAGTTTTTTTTTTAAAAAAAAAAAAGATAAATGCTCTGAATTCGGTATTTACAGAAAACACAATAATTTTTAAAACTTTAGTGAAAGATAAACAAAATTTCCTAATTTAAAGGGGTGAGAAAATCATCAATTTCAAAATTTAAACTATGTGTTAACCAACTAAAGTTTAACAAAATTTCATAATTTAAAGGGGTGGGAAAATCATGAATTTGAAAATTAAACCATGTGCTAACCTACTAAAGTTTATTTTATAAATACATACTAATGCACACCTATTTCACTTGCTAAAATACGTAGGCATGAATACTGAATTCAAAAGCTTCTAATGTTGGTTATTTGTTAGTTTATGGTTTTCATTCGTCCCATTTTACTAATTATACCTTTTTATACATATCTTAATCATTTAAGTTTTAACTTCTTGATTTTGCAAATTCATTTAGATGAAAAACATATGGAGATGAACAAACCAATAGCCATACAAGCGTCTAATGTAGCGTTTAAGGTTGTATTTATTAATGTTTAATTTTTTAATATTAACATTGTTGTTATTTTATGTGGTATATGGTATGTGTTTTATTGTAGAATAATGGTAATAATAGTGTTGAGATTATTTGATATGGTGCAATGTTTAGTCCTTACAAATCTGATCTTCAACATAAATTTAGTGAACAAGTAATATCAACATTTATTTCATCTTCTATTAACTTGTGTATTAAATATTTTTAATTTATTTTAAGGATCAGATGCATGAAATTAATAGGAAGAGATCCAAGAGGCTCTCTTAATGGAAATGAAGTTAAGTTATTGATGACACTTTAGATATGAGAAAATGGAGGAAACTTATCCTCACCAAAAGATGTAATAATCAAACATGGAGATATACAAGAAAGTTCAGTGATCGTTCTTGGTGATGAATGGTGGGCATACAATATAGATGAGATCATGAAGACTTGGAACCTGTGTGACTAAATTGATCTCATGATTCAAGTACTTCACTAGCTTTTATTTTTATCAATTTTATGTTTATTAATACTTATTTTTCCTTTCGTATGTTACTTTATTTTATCAAATGTTTCCTAAAAGTACTTTACAATTTAAATGTTAAATCTTTTTAGTTACTAGACATGTGTAACGCTTATGACGTATATCCACCGCAATGATGCTACAACAAATAATATACGAATTTGAAATAAGTACTGAAATAAAAAGTGTCACTTCCGCTGAATCGCGCGAGTTTCCTACTAGTACTAAAATAAGCAAACATTATATTATATGGTTATTTAATCACTTTAGTTGTTTGGTTAAATGTAAAATAGACAAGAAAGCTCGGATTTAAAACAAATAAGATTAAATTCGACGTCCTATAGGTTAACTTTAAAGCTTTTTTCTCAAAGTTTTATGAATTAACTGCTCACTTTGAATTTTTTTTTAAATCACTTATTGACTTTAATGTTTTACAAATTAACAAATATAAGATTATTCAATTATTTAGTAACTAAAAAGGTATACTTTTACCAAAAATTAAAATTAAGTTACAAAGTCTTCGATTATTTAACTATTTAATCACTTTTAAAAGCCTAATTATTTATTATTAACGATTTACAAAACTTAACTTTTATACATTATATATAGATACTTCTTACGCCCCGCTCACGGCTGTGCGCATATAATGTATATGTGTGTGGTCATCGGGGGGCAAAAGTAAAGTTGCATTAATTTTAACGTTATTTTACTAATTTCGTGAAAATAACGTTACAAATAACGGATGGTTAATCATGCATTAGATGGTGACGTGGATAGCCAAAAGACAAGGGGGTACATACACCAATCGGGTTTGTCCCGATTGCTAAGGGTTATGTGCCTTATTGTCTAAGGCTTGATACAAAACCACTATTGAGCCAGGGGTCTCACTGGAAACAGCCTCTCTATTTTGACAGGGTAGAGGTAAGGCTGTCTACATCTTACCCTCCTCAGGCCCTACCTTAACTTTTGTTATTAGTGAGATTAACTGAGTATGATGATGATATAGATACTTCTTCTATTAACGTGCCTTGGTGATTGTCCAAGAAAAGGCCCAAAATGCAAACTTTAACTTAAAAATTTTTAGTTACTTTTATCGTTTGTCACATGTTTGTTATAAATGAATAATAATAGTATCATACAAAATGTATCTTTTTATATATAGTCACTTTTATAGAAACAAAACTCAAACTTTATAATTTATAAAGTCGTTTTTCATGTAGGTTATATATCCAACTTTTAATTAGCGTTTGTACCAAAAATAACTATTATAGTCACCTTCACAAACACGTAATGTAACGACGATAAATCACCAAAAATCAACTAAGGTTCTTTTCAATTGTGATATGTATTACACAACAATTACCATTAAAAAATATGATTTTTTTTTTAAGATGTGAGAATTTGCATTGTTGAAGAAGTTCATTCCTATTTTAGTAAAGCATTGTAAAATTAGGGTTGGGTTATTCTACAAAGGCTACAAAAAATGAGAAGAGTGAGAAACCACTAGAAAATAACATGTGTCCAAAGGATTAACAAGTGGGAGGGTAATTTTGTCAAAACCATATGCACATGCAAGTCACATGCCATTTCCACCTTCATTTTTAAATGCCCGTAACTTTTTTATACGTCATCCGTTTTTAAAAAAAATTATACCATAAAATTGAGCGTCTTTTTATCTTTAATATGAGTAACATATTGCTATACTTTTGAAAAAAAAATTTCAAAACCCACTTGCGTAAGACACAATGGAATGTAAAACACAATGGAATGTAAAACAGAATGAACACAAATTAAATATAGGGTATAAAACACAATCAAGAGTCTAGTAAAACACAATGGACGACATACTAAAGACACAATGAATAGAAGACTAAAACACAATGAATACTTTTGAAAAAAAAAAAGTTGAAAACCCAGTTGCGTAAGACACAATGGATGACATACGAAAGACACGATGAACAGAAGACTAAAATACAATGAATATTTTTGAAAAAAAAAAAGTTAAAAACCCAAATGTGTAAAACACAATGGACGACATATAAAAGACACAATGAACAGAAGACTTAAACACAATGAATAATACTCTACACAATGAACAACATAATAAAACACAATGTACATCTAAATACAAAACTAATTTGCGTAAAACACAATTAAAAGCATACTAAAAACACAATGGACAAAGTTAAATCATGTGTAGACTAAAAAAACATAAATAACATATTTATAAAGCACACATGCATACTATAACACAATGAACGAGTAGAAAGACACAACGGAGAAGAAAACCCATTTAGCACAAAAAAAAATATTTCAATTTTAATGTAGCAATGTGGTACTCATATTAAAGATAAAAAAAACGCTCGTTAATATGGTGAAATTTTTTTGAAAAAAAATGTCGTATGAAAAAGTTATAGACGTTTTAAAATGATGGGGGGAATTGACATGTGCATTGCATGTGGAGAGAGAAAGTCAACAAATGTGGTTTTCCTTTTATGTCCTTCTTCTAATTTATTATTTATTCTTTTCAAACAAACTAATCTCAACTCTTCAAATATATGATCAATGGATCACAATCCTTCTCACCCTTCCTAGAAAAAGTGTTTTGTGTATTTGATCCTAACCCTGTAAAATTAATGTTTTAGTTATTTGGACAGCAGAGAATGTTATTTATTCTTATAAGAGGACTTTATTAGTTTATTTACACAAATGTCACATTTTTTTTCAACTATAAATAGTATAGTTCTTCTCATTTGAAAGTTTGCTACCTCTTTAAGGTTAATATATATGGTGTTATAAATAATTATATATAATGGAGTTAGTTGAGCGATGCGGTTCTAACGTGTATTTATAGAAATTTATGCAAGACAACATTGCATGGGTTGAACGGGGTGACGATATTGGCTCTATTTATAAAAATGAGCTTTAATAGTGTTCACACCTCGCAACTAAATATTACTACATTTAATCTTCACCTATATATATGAACTATATATTGGATATATGATGTTAGACTCGTGTATTACTGTGACTGAAAAATATATTCTTTTATATTTGTTTATACATGTTCATTATAATGTCCCTAGCCTAATATAGGTGCTTGTATGTTGTTTTAGTTATTTGTAGCTCGTTTATATGATTAAAGGTAGTTTGTGTAGGAACCACTCGTATATAAAATAAATAAACAATTTTTATATTACGATTACAAAGAAAAAATGAAAGCAAAATACAATAATGTTACAACTAAATAAACAAAATGCAAGAAAGGTGTAGAAGCAGAATTCTTGAAACTGAGGATCGTGTTGAACACGGGGCCCTTAAAACAAATTTTGAGTCTATTAACGAGAACTCGTTTTATTTCCAGAGTACAACAGCCGGAACAGTGAAAGCACTGCCGGAGTCGGCTCTAACCCGAGTAGTACCTGAAAACAAGAAGAAATAGAAAGATGATTGCTGGAGAAAAGTGTTGGTGTATTCAGAGAAGTATTTGGTGTGTCTTCAACCAAAGGTCTTCTAGGTATTTATACAGTCCCAAATCAAATCAGTTTCGGAAAGCAATAAAAACGAAAAATAAATGTCATTGAACGTCTTCAATGGCATTTATTCAGTTCTTAAAGTTTCAGACGAAACTGCTTGACCAGACAGTTACACCACTGAGCTGTTACAACTGAAGAGCTGAACGAATCCCCCCGCGCGCGCTTACCTGCGCGCATGCGTACGACGTAGTTCTCGTTCTACGTCAGCAGAACAGACCCGCATCTGCGCAGAACGTATTTAACGTTCTACATCAACGGAAGCTGCTCCGCTCGTCACACCGAGCGCCTGCGCGGAAGCATCCGCACAGACCAGGACGCCACCTGGTTGTCTACTCGTACTCGCGCGCCACTCCTTGTCACTTCACCTGCCAGTCGAGCCTGCATTCAAAAATACAAAGGCGGCTCTCAAGCGGTGATGCGAGTGTGCGAAGTGCAAAGTGCGCCATCAAAGCGCCACATTGCGCCCATCGCCCATGCTACGAACGTGTGTGCGAGTTAGGGCGCTTCACAAGTTCCACAGTGTGTGCTCCTATGAAACAATAAGGAAGGAGTGTTCCCACTTATATACCACTCATGGTATCATCACTCCTCCAATGTGGGACAAGTTCCACTTTGTTTCAATTTTCAGCTTTAAGTGTTTCATTCACCAACCTTTGAGCATCGATATCTCATTTATCTTAGCTCCTCCACTCTTATATACCACTCATGGTATCATCACTCCTCCAACGTGTGTGCGAGTTAGGGCGCTTCGCAAGTTCCACAGTGTGTGCTCCTATGAAACAATAAGGAAGGAGTGTTCCCACTTATATACCACTCATGGTATCATCACTCCTCCAATGTGGGACAAGTTCCACTTTGTTTCAATTTTCAGCTTTAAGTGTTTCATTCACCAACCTTTGAGCATCGATATCTCATTTATCTTAGCTCCGTTTTGGACGTGGTTTGGTTCGTTGCGAAGCTCTCACAAAATAGAACATAAACCAACAAAGGAATATATAATTAAACCTCTGTTTGAAATATATATTTCAGTCCAAAGTTAGGAAAAACTCATTTTCCTATATTTTGTGAAAATAGCATTTTCACTAAATTTCCAACAGTTTGGTAATTGTGTTGGGCGAATAAGTCTTAATACACGAATGACTTAATCATTTGTGTGGTGGTTCAGGTGAATAGGTAGTACCTATTCGCCCCACCCATTCGTCCTATGCAAGCCATTCGCCCCCAAGGCCTTGGATGAATGGTGGCAAGTATAAAAGCCAAAGTTGTTTACCCTAATAGTATCATTGTATGGTCCTAAACAGGTTTCAAATTAAATGAGATTAAGTTGAAATGAATCTTTTTCAAAAGCACTACTACTACCAATATTTGTGACATGACATTTACTTAAAATAATAATTTTTAAGTATTCTAACTTTAATATCGTGTGACATGACATTTTGCAAAAAACATTTGGAATATAAGTACAATTATAAAGAAAACATATAAAAAATGAAAAAAAAACCTAGGGAACATGTTTGCATAGAGATGTTTGATGGAAACGTTTTAGAAGGTCACCATCATGGATTGCTCAAACTCAACACACTTAATTGTAAACTTCTCTCCTTATCCATAACCAACGCATCAAACAACTCTTGTAATGTGATAAGTGGTTGAAAGTCCAATGTTTCGCATAGTTAAGATTACATCTTTACGTGATTTTATGGTTATGGACACACTAATTTGATATGGTTTGCGTTTTGTAGGTTTACGGTGCACTTCGGAGTTTAACGGGACTTTGGGACGGAGCTAGGTGACTTCAGGATGGAAACAAGAAGAAAAGCGGGTAACTTAGCATAAGACTCGTTGGCGATGGGGCTTTAAGCCGTCGCCGACATAGAGCAGATTCAGTTGACGCCTCCATTGTAACAACCGGCAAAAATAAGGTAATTCCGTACAAATTAATTAATATATGATTAACGTAATTAAATGCAATTATGTGTGATTTAATTATCAAGGCCTTAGGAGATAGCAATTTCCAAATAGTGCATAGGAATGCATACGTTTAATGGTAAAGCATGATTGGATCATGTGTAAATAAGCTATCCGGTATGGACGTTGGCAATTACCCGGTAATAATTAAATAAACGAAACGGATCCCGGACACCCAGGATATAAAATAAAGGGTATTTTCATAAGATATAATGAGTTTTGGAACTCCAAAACCATAAATGAAAACGTCTTGTACAAATCTCCCGGTAACGAATAAAATGCGCGTACCGCACCCGATACGCGTATAACTCATAATTTCACCCGGCAAAGGCCTAAATAACCAATCAACACTTAAAATAGACTATATTTAAGGGTTATTAAAGGTATTTTTAATGTCCGAATGACGCGCGATTAAAAACCCGAAAAATACCCGAACGACACCCGAACGACGGGGGATTAAACATAACAAACAATGGGTAAATATTTGAAGTTGTGGACCCCACCAAACCCATCAAAGGGGCCGGCCTAGGTGGCCTTGTGGTGTCCATACCATGTGTTGATAATTATAAGCTAAAAACCTATAAGTAAAGCATGCTTTACATAAGACAAATGTGTAAGGAAGACACTAGTACAAAAGCAACTTAATCTTGTCCCCCTTGATCAAATTTTCGGCCTAGTGCCTTAATAATCCAAGACCAAAATCTAAACCATCATGACATTAGTGGATGCATGCCTTGTTAAGTCTTGTATATAGAGATCATGATAGTTAACAAGGATTTAACCAAGATTTGCAAGAAATCTCACTTACACATACATACATACACGGCTTCTTCCACACACCCACATATCATATTTTTCAAAATCTCCCAAGTACACACATAATCTTCCATAAGATCTCTTGAATCTTTAGCATCATTACATGTGATAATTATATATAAACATGTGTTAGAAGGTTGAATAACAAAGCAAAACAAATCCTCTTTTCTTCCTTCTTGTGGCCGTGGGCATTCATACACACACACACATCATCCTTTCAAGTTTTTACATCTCCAAATTACTCAAAACAATCCATCATCCAAACCCCTTTTGTGTGTTTCAAGAGCTTGGAGCTAAACCACTTGGAAGAACACACTAAACCCCTCTCAAATCCAAGGTGTTTGTCTTCCCTAGCCTTGTGCTAGTAGTAAGCATTCTTAATCTTGTTTTTTATTGTTATTATTCATGTATGTGTTCCTAGTAGCAAGTTGTACATGAAGGGTTTAAAAATGGTTTTGAACATAATCTTTAATAGGTTTTCATGTGTAAAATGGAAGATTAAAGATATGAAAATAAACCATGGATTTGTTGATGATGATGTATTAGTCTTGAAAATATATAAAGTTTACATGTAAGATTAAGTAGGATGATGTTTTGGTTAAGATTATGGAATGAACTTGAATATGATAAAAGTAACTTTAAATCATCTTATTATGATCATCTAAGTTATAATATGTGGTAAAACATGTTAGAAGTTCATAAATGAAGAAAATGGAAAATCTAAGTTAGCTTACTTAGATGAATGATATTTTGATAAAATGGACAAATACATAAAACACACATATAATTAGTCTTCCATATGGAATACAAGACTAACATAAGTGTTTTGATACAAAAATAACTTACCAATAAAAAGTTGAATCTTCAAAGTTTACTATTTTGAGTGAAAAATGCTAACTTTGAAAGTTAGAGTAGAAAAATGCAACTCTTGTAAGTTAAGGGACTAATATTGTAACTTTGAAAGTTAAGGGACTAAAATGGATATTTTAGAAACTATTAGTCCAAAAATACAAGTATGGAAAGTTGGTGTCAAAAATGCAAGTAATAAAGTCTAAGGATGATTTTTGTAAATACTAGTAAAAATACTTGGGTATTTTGTATAAAAGTGTATTTTTGAAAGTTATAAAAATATAAAGGGTTTTAACATAAGGATTTTTATAAAATAGAGATTTTATAAAAATATTAAATAAACTTGGGAAACTTATACAAAAATGAATACTTTTATATAAATGGGAATATAAAAGTGTTGGAAACATTTTTGTAGTTAAGTTAACAAGTTGGGTTAAAAATACATAAGTATTTTAAACCATCCAAGTAACATGTGAAAATAGGAAGAAATATGGATGATATTTCTATAAAATACATGTTGGGAAAAACTTGGAAAAATTGACTAATCGAGTTAAGATATCGAACTAAAACGCGTTAACGAACCATACACGGACAAAACATGAGAAAAATGCCATTGCGGCAAGATAAGAAAAATATATATTTTAAGAAGTAAAATATATATATACATTGGGTGAAAACTAATAAACACTTTCCTAAGTGTTAAGAGAATTATTCGTGGGAGAAACACATGACATAAACAAATAAGACGTTAAACAAACGTATATACTTAACGAGAAAAATTACACATTTATATATATATGTACGCTCGTCTCGGCAAAATTCTAGTATATCTACTTAATGGGAAAGTAGATATGTAGGAAGGAAAGCCGCGACGAGAAGACAAAGATATATATATGTGTATGCCGTACCAACGAAATCCTAGTATATTTATTTGAATGGGAAAATAAATATACGGTATGGTGAGTTGAAATGGGACGTTAAGAATATACAATCGAACGACAAGATCTTAGTATATTTGTTTAAATGGGAAAACAAATGTGCGGCAAAGTGAGTCGGGTCGAGGGTTGAAATATACATTATATCGAGCGATGCGATCTTAAGTATAATTATTTAAATGGGAAAATAATTATATGTTAAGTGAAGTCGAGTCGATGATAATAAGATACAAGTTATGGAAATATTAACAAGAGTAATATATAACTTGTAACACAAAGGGTAATGTAACGCCAACAAAACCTAGGATACGCGCTTAATTAAACGGGATTTGGAACAACTTGTGGTCGGGAGTTGGGTGTACAACTTGCCAAGGCACATGCACTATAGGAATAGTGACTTATACGTCTAGGACGTTTGTAGGTGCGAGACCACCCACTTGCTATCTACCTTTTGAGCCAGACACAGTTTCAGGTGAGTTTCACGGCCCCATTTTAAACTATTTTTACGTTTTCGGGGGAAAGATATGTTAGGGAAATGTTTGACGGATTTATTACTTGAGGTGTGACCGCCACTCGGGGTTGAGTCCTCGCCTCTATAATCATTTATTCGGAAATTGAAACCGGAGGAATATTCGAATAGTACTATTGGTGCCTGACAAGGCCCACCCCTAATCGATAGCATCGATTGTGCATTAGGTTATGCCTGGGGTGCAAATATTCTGAACTTAAGTCGTGGGAAACCGAGTAACGACTTGGAGCGGGGCATTTTATTCATATACGTCTTGGTTTGATTATAGTCTCAAGTAGATTTATAGGAATTTGCAACTCCTATATATTGTCATAACATGGTATTCCCAAGTAATCAAGTTTTAGAAACTGAAAACCTGTGAACTCACCAATATTTTTATATTGACGAAACTTTTTAAACATATCTTTCAGGTAACTAGATGATGAAGGATCAGGCGAGCTGGGTCGGAGAATCTCCCAATGCGACGTCGAACTTTTGCGGGGTTTCACTTTTATTTCCCAAGGCATTTGGGATATATATGAGAAACCTCTATGTTTATCTCAAAAACAATTAACTTTTGTGTAATGTTTGAAACAGATTTGACGTCATAATAAATGACCCATTTTCTTAAATTACTTGTGTTTAGCAATAACCTTGACTTTATGCTTTTGAACCGTCGCGCCACGTGTTTCCGCCTTTGTCGTGGTGTGACATCCATCGACAGTAAGTTCTTTTGTCAGCCATCTATTTCCATCTCCAACGGGCTTAAGTGCCGCCGGCGACGCGCCATGCTGGTCACAGTAATTATGCACAAAATTTTATGGGATTTTAAGGGTTTTATGAAAGCCTTTGACCATTGACTCATTTTTGGGCTATTATATACGAACTTTGGGGATCTAACATCATCATTCATTCTCCTAACATCATCAAATCATTCTATATCACCCAATTCATCCATAATCATCACCCTAATTTATCATTCATCACCATTCACCAAATCACCAATCCTTAATCATTAATCTCATAACCTAAATAGTTTCCATGGCTTTTCCTTAAATCCTTTCCATCGCCAATCAAGCTTCCACAACCATGAGAGGCTAAAACCTTTGGAATCACCCTGGTGTAAACTTGTACGATTAGGGTTCTTGAACAATTTGGTATTTTCTATTTGTTTGTAATTGAGTTATTTGAACAATCATTTCATTAGTTTAATCTTCTTTTGAATTCACTTGTGTTATTTGATTCTTGTGCCAAATACTTGTGAAATGTATTCGGTTATCTACACTTTGAATTGAGATTAGGATTTGCATGTTCTAGAGTAACGAAGTGTAGTTTCATCTATCTTTAATATTGATAAATCTTGACACCTAAACCTATTGAAACACCTAATCCGTTAACACTCTTTGCAATTATTAATCCAACCCCAATTTGTGATAAAACCCTAGCCTTGTTTGTTGAACCCGGTATGATATCCATTTTTATTAATATTGTTTCAATCTTAATCTTTTCAATCAAGATCTCTAGTGTTAATCAAATTAATTATTTTTACAATTTCAATCACAATTATGAATCAATTTTTGGTTCAAACTCTTTCTGACAAAATTCTTAAATGATAAAAAATAATAACCTTCATAATCAAACTATATCTTCATAAGTGACAATTCTAATCAACTAAATCCTTATTCACCGACCACAAACTCTTCGTAGTTCGACACCCTTTTTGCCACTAACTACATATTAAGGGTACTTGGGAACACTATAAATATTATCTTTGACAGGGCCCTCGACAATATCATAAGCGGTCATTCTTTATGACCGGTATGTCCATGTGGACATGAAAGAGCAATTTGAGACTCACCAAAGATGTCCACTCATTATAAAGAAGTATACATTAGAATTAGTAAGTAATTATGTGTTTCCGTGCAAAACATAAACTGCTTATTTTATACCAGGTTGAGTCGAGCCAATTCTTTTACAGCTAGGTAAATTTCCAGCGAGCTTTGAGGTATTTGAACAACAATAACTAAACAAGCTCATTACTTGAAGGCTTGGCTCCACCATTTAATTCACCGGGAAAAAGACATTTTACAATATCATAAAAAAACTAGAACATTTATCATCTACGTGTATACAAAATACGCGCAATCATCATTTCAAGATTAAAATAGATAATAGTGCATTAAATGCTAATTCTAATACTAATATTAATACTAAAATGGCATTCAACATAACAAAGAATATATACATTGTCAAGTTTCAACAAATTAACTGAGTAGTTAAATACCAATTCACCAAATCAGTGGAATACAGAAAAAAGAAACAAGGTCACCCATCATCAAATCAGTTATTAGTATGAATGGATTGAGGTTGGACACTTAGACTTTAAATTGGGCATTTAGGTTGTAAATTATAGGGTGAAAATGAGTAAGAATGGATTAGGATATTAAACATTAAAATTGGGTTTAACTAAAATGAGCCGAACCAAGTCGAGTAAGCGGAAACTTGAACTCATTTTGCTCGTTTGTAACTAAGTCAATTTTGGACGAATTGTTGGTATAGTTTCAATGAGACAATAGATCATTTAAGGTGTATGCAATTCTGTATCAGTTTCTAGTTTAGTTGTGAAACTGGTGAGAATGGTAATCTTAGTACAAGATCACGAGAATGGTGATTTTAGCATAAAATCGCCTTAATGACAAGATTACCACAACATGTAACTATAAATAGACTTGTTTTCAATGAGACAATAGATCGATCATTTATGGTGTATGCAATTCTTTATCAGTTTCTAGTTTAGTTTTGAAACTAGTGAGAATGGTGATCTTAGTATAAGATCATGAGAATGGTGATCTTAGCATAAAATTGCCATTTAATGAAAGATCACCACATCATGTAACTATAAATAGACTTGTTTAGGTC
Organism: Ambrosia trifida; assembly: GCA_028751855.1. Taxonomy (NCBI): domain Eukaryota; kingdom Viridiplantae; phylum Streptophyta; class Magnoliopsida; order Asterales; family Asteraceae; genus Ambrosia; species Ambrosia trifida. The sequence goes on from CM054123.1 coordinate 51,717,088, forward strand.
ATTTGTAGTTGAGTTTGATAGACTCTAGTTCAGAGTGATGGATGTGAGTCTCTAACCCTAGGGGAGCACACCTACGGTTGGAAATAGTGCGTAAACAATGAGATGTGTATTCTTTTGGTATTGTAAATTTGTATTGATTGAATAAAAGAGTTTTTGCATCTTCTAAGTTAATCGTTTTACATAAGATAAACTCACACACTCCTGTATCTATAAGATTATGTATCAAGAGTTATTTGTTTGTGTTATTATATAGATCAAGGTGACAACTATAACTTTATAAGTGGTATCAGAGTGTGGTTACGAATCAGAATAATTTATCGCCTATTCGAATCACTATCGCTCTTGATTTGGTGGTTAATTTTATGAAAACCGTGATGTGACATTAAACTGTTGGATATAGGATGTTTGATACTTAATTTATTAACGTTACTTTCACGGTATGATATAAAGAGTTACAATTTGGACAACGAACAAGTAATAATATTTAATAGTAAATATTATTTCAAGAAACAAGGCATGAGATTATGGAGATTGATTATGTGAGAAATAATTATAAGTAACGGTATGTAGTTTAATGAGTTAAAAAAAGCGCATTTTATTATCTGATAACGAAATAAGGTTGAATGTTTACTTTGTAATTAATAGTTAACTAAGGGTTTTGATTTTGTTGGATAAGATAAGACTTGAAGGATAAAGATGTAATACTAATGGTCGTATAATCATCTTAATCATCAAAACCCTAATATAACAAAACACCACCATTGTTGCCCCCTTCTCCCTCTCCCTCTCTTGCGACCATGTGACACCCGACAAACTCAGGTTAATACTTTTTACAAACATCTAAGTCTATCTTAACGAAACATTCATAAAACGTATTTATCTGGATTAGTTGAGTGAGTTTGATGATTCGTGGAATCATCGGGAGTCGGTTTATACACATATGTCCAAGGGTTGATGAGTCAAAGGATCAACGGGTAGGAATACACACAATGTCCATGGTTTGATAATTCAATGAATCATCCGGGAAACATACAAATGCATGAGTCCCATGTTGGTGAAATTACATAATTTAGGTTAAATTATCAAGTATTATGTGTTTTATACTCAATTAACAACTTGTAAATACGTGTTTATGTGAATAGGTATTATAATATACGTTCCAAGTGACTTTTGGGGTCGTAGGTGCGAATGAGAGATATAAACTCTCGTTCACATATTCAAAGGTAAGAATGAGAGAATTGAATTCCCATTCGCACCAATGAAGGTGCGAATGAGAACAGCCTATTAGGGATGAGCAAATGGTACAGTTCGGTGCCATTATCGGTACCCACATTTTTGGTTTTTCGGTATCGGTACCGGACCGGTACCATGCTCATCCCTACAACCTATATAAGCATCTCATTGCCTCATTTTCACCACTTCACAACCCTAACTCGCCCTCAAGTGCTCTCTTACAAACCCCAACCTGTAGAAACAAGCTTTTGCCCTTATTTCTTATATCCTTAAGCTAAATCAAGTTTATAATCAATATCAAGTGAAGATTCAAGGTGTGTTAATCATCTAAACCATTTTCCTAACATTTTTATATGTTTTGATAAAACCCTAAATGTCCAGATCTGATTTCAAAGTGTTTTCCTAAATAAAAACCACTCTAAAACTTTTCTAACTAGATCTAGACCTAAATAATGAGTTCCTTTATAAAAACACAAGTGTGCGTGATGTTGGTGACCATGTAATTGGGGCTTATGTGTTTTGTATTGTTAGAATGATAATAGGATGATGTTTAAATGATTGGGGACTGTTTAGGAACATGATTAGGTGATGTATGAATGATTAATTGATGTTTTGTGGACTTTGACCCATTTTGGGGGCTTATGTTATAGATCTAGGGCTTGTAATGAGAACATGAGAATAATAACATGTTAGAAACATATTAGGATGATTGAATCTAAGTTGGATAATCTGGAAAATGATGTTTATAGGTTGATTTCAGTGCTTTCCTTTTTAGGTAAAGTTTTCATGCAATTGACGTGACATCTCCATAATTTGCCATTTTGGGAAATATGTGATTTGATATGCAAAATGAACAAATTGATGACTAAATCACGCATGATAACATGCTATTAGGTTAGATAGATGTTACTGTAGGGTTTGGTTATGATTCGTGGGGGTTTCAATCGAATTTGAAGGGTTTTTGTTCGTCCAAATGGGTTTTCAACTGAATAGTGCGAATCAGTCTCATTCGCATATAAGATTGGTGCGAATGAGAGGAACTACTCCTCATTCGCACAAACGTAGAATTTTGTGAAACTTTGGTAAAAACCAAGTGTTTTATGTGCATTACTTGTGTGAGAACTATATATACTTTATTAAACTGATATAACGAGTCATCTACGGGATGTCGAGTCTTGTGTGGTCGTGTTAAACGTCAAATACTTTTACAAACATACAAAGTCAAGGTCTTGGACAACTAAGGGTTATTGAACAAACGTAGAATCGGTTAAACACTTATAGGCTATCTATGGTAGGTTTCCAGTAGTCGGGACTACCATAACACGCCTGGTTATTTGCTTACTAGAAGACACAACCTAAGGTGAGTTTTACAGCCTCACTGTTACTGTTTTCATTTTCGGGGGAAAACATGCGAGATAAACTCTAGCTTTTTAGACCACGGTATTACATTATATCACATGGGTACCAAGCGACTTTTCATCTTAAGTCCTTTCTAACTTGTGAACCACATAGCGGGGAAAGTGTGAATAGATCTATTGGGCCCAGAAAGCCCCACTTGGGTTGACTGGAGGTCGGACGGGTGCATATTTGTCCTATCTAACTTACGATACCGAGTGATGACCGGTGGCGGGTACTAAAGGCAACTTTACTTACTTTGCAATGGTTCACGACGCTTTAGTATCGTGTAACGATGTCTAGCTAGAATCAAGTATATATGTAGGGATTGTTGGGTCTAGTTTTCGAACCTTTACTTACTTTGCAAACTTAAAACTCTGTGAACTCACCAACACTTTACGTGTTAACTAACATCGCATGTTTTCTCAGGTAGCTAAGGTAGAAGCACGGGTTAGGTGCACTAGGGTCGCACCGTGTCTCACCCGGTTTTTGCATCATATTAAACACTATTTCAAACTTCTTGAACCATTTACTTTCGGTTTATGGATTGTAACTTTTGAAACTGCTTTCACTGTATTTCTTTTGTCTAACTTTTAAACTGCTTGGTTGTTTATTACGTTGTTTTCATATCATATAGTTTTTGTTTATTGTGACCGTTGACTTGGATCCTGGTAGGTCACGCGCCTCGAGGTAAAACCCCGCAGGTGGAATTTGGGGGGTGTGACAGACCGTCGCTACCCTAACTGGCCACCACTGCCGCTATGAGTCGGCAGCCACATGTCACCCTACGCATCGTCCACGCACAACTTCACATTGTGTCGAGGAGTCGATCCAGTTCGGGAGATTTCGTGACTCGGTTTATTAGCGAAAACATCTGTCGATCCTTAGTGCGAGTTTTTGGTTTGCCGTTGAGATATAATTCCTGAACACATGAGTTTGAATGTTTATAATTGTTTATTCGAATAGCAAATTCACTGGTAGGATTTAGTCGATATTATGTTTTTCACGACTCCGTTTTGATAATTAATATTTGATGTTAATATATATATATATATATATATATATATATATATATATATATATATATATATAAAATTGGATTTTATAATTAAAATTTAAATTGGTACCACGAATCCTTACATAATTTTGGGGTTATTTGATGGTTTTATTTAAAAAAGAAGTATGTGATCGTGAGTATTCATAAATTTATAACTAAATCAAGTATTTTGTTGATTTCAGTTCATGAATTTCAAGATCAAAGGTCGTTTTGGCGCTTTTTGATCGAGATGTTCAACATCAGATTTAGAAAAGTTGCAGATCTGACGATCTGATTTTATGGTGATCTTGACAAGATCACCATCGGATACAAAGTGTTTGTTCCAATGATCACAAACTGATTTTAGCGATCTTATTTTCTGTTTTGGCGATCTTGTTGAGAAACATTTGGAGAAAATATTTTAGGACGATATTGATTGATTTCTTATGGGCCTAATTTATGAGCGGTCGGGTGATTGAGTTTATTACATGGACCTGTTTGAATAAGGCTAGAACGTGTCGAAGATTTTTTTTACAATATGGGTTCCAAGATTATTAGCATTTGGTTTCTTTACATGGGCTATGAGCATCCAGGATGCTTCATAAACAAAAGACGTCAATTATTGGAAGAATTGGATCACGTTATGAATCAACTTATTCGATTTGTCTCAACTTTTCATAGGCTACAAGTGTCCCCAAGATACTTCTTTATTAAAAGGGAGAATTACTTGAAGATTTTGGTGCACCCTATTGAGAGTTTTGTGATGATTTGGCTCTATCCAAGACACATATTGGATTTTGAAGAAAAGTGGGAGAATGTGTTGGTTTTCAAGATTTTGCAAAGAAAATTAGGAGATAAAATTTGAAGAAATATATGTTTCTTTGCAATAATAAGGTGTGTGATTTTGTCAAGTGTTTTCGTGGTGAAGTTGTTTATTCATTGTGTGATTATTGAAAAATTAAACTTTTATCACATGTTGATTATAGTAGGGATAATTTATCCGACGTAAATCTTATCATAATGGAAAGTTGTTGATCAAGTTGGAGTCTCGAAATAATAAGGAGGTGCTTACGGGAAGGGAATGTTTGAAATGAAAGGTTTTGGGTAATTGGTGGGGTCATGAATATATATGAGATAAAGTCAGACATGTCTGGTTAAAAACGATGATTAAGTTAAGAAGTTATGGGTAGTTGTACATTGTTTTAGAAATTTCAGTTTGTTATTATTCGCTTATGGAGCTGAATTTCATGTCTTTGTCGGAGCCGATTAGTTCGAAGTTGTTCGTTGCAAAATTCAAACTCTTTGTCAAATGCCTAATACAACCTAAGTCTTGGAAAGTCGGAATTAACTGCAAAAGAAAGGTTCTTTGATTGTTGATATATTTGAGGTGGTTGCTATTGATTGGGGGGGGGGGGGGGAGAGAACTACGATGAAAGGTGTTAGATTCGTCGATTTTCATAAAGAGGTCAAACAAAATTGATCTACAACAGATTGATCTTAGATTGATCGTGTGAGCATCAGTCGAGGGGGAGACATATAGTTTGATCAAACTAGATTGAATAAGGCTTAAGAAGGTTGAAAATCATAGTGCAATGCCAGAAGATCAAGTCTTACTAGAAAATACATGATATCTTTTGTTGAGGGGGAGTCTGTTGATGCAGATTTGTAACAGATGATTATCTATGATTTTCAGAATTGATGCTATTGTTTAGAGGGAGTCTATTGGTTTACTTTCGGTGAGACAATAGATTAATTTAAGGTGTATGCAATTTTGTATCAGTTTTATTGTTAGTTGTGAAACTGATGAGAATGGTGATCTTAGTAAGATCACGACAACATATAACAATCAATGGACTTGTTTGGTGATTTATAGTTGAGGTTGATAGACTCTAGTTGAGAATGTTGGATGTGCGTCTCGAACCATAGGGAAGCTTACCTAGGGTTGATAATAGTGCATAAACGATGAGATGTGTACTTTTTCGGTGTTGCAAATCTAGGTTGATTGAATAAAAGAGTTTCTACATCTTCTATGTTATTCATTTTATATAGGATAGACTCACACGCTCCCATGTCTACATGATTATGAATCAAGAGTGTTTTGTTTGTGTTCTTGTATCGATCCGGTGACAACTATGAGTATACAGAAACTATTTGCCAAGCAAAATTACAAGTCGTCAAAAACAGAACAGTTCCAACATCTATTAAACACCAACAATCCATCATAAAACAAATTAGTTTTAGTATTTGTTTAAAACATTTGTGCTCCCTAATGAGAACTTAACTCGCATGCATAGTAAAAATGTCTCAGGATTTCTCCATATTCTTTGAGGTTTTTGAAAGATATAAAAGAAGTAACAAATAGAAATAATAAACTTTAGTAAATTACATAACAAACAATAATGTTATTGGGCGATCAGGATGCAGGGCAGTAGGCGATGCATCATGCATGTACCTTTTTAGATGTGGATTAAGCTTCAAAAAACTCTTTCATGGGCTTTATTCTAAATTTTTTATTGGGCCTTGATTATGGAAACAAAATTTTTATTTTTTTAATTTTTGTATACATTTTGGTCGATTACTTGTTTTGAGACAATTAGAAGTTCTAAATTTCTAATAAAATCCCTACAATTATGTAAGTGTAAAATTTGGTCTTAAGCTAGGCAAAAAATAAATTAAATATTAATCAATCACAAAGGTTAAGGATCGATTTTTGAACTATTTTGTTACAATCAAAAGTATACTCCTATTTTAGTGAAAGCATAATCGCTTTGAAATTATTTTGTTGAATCGAAAATCAAAACTCCAAAGTATATTTTTTGTTATGAACCCACCCACATAATCATAGAGGACACATAATCACAGAGGACGACTGGCTACTGCCTAGTCGCATTGTGTCAAAAAAAAAAAAGTTAAAAATATAAAATAAAAAGTGAACTGCAATTTGAGTTTTAGTGTTTTTGCAGCGGAGTCAACTCGAATTCAAATTTTGCAAACTGAGTTCCCGTGGTTAATTTTTCTAACATGTGTCCCTGATGTTACCTTAGGGGCCGTTTGGCAACGTCTGAATGGGTAAGTGCTGACCTAGTAATAGGTCTGAATGGTTAAGAGGTTCTGAATGATTAAGTGCTGAATCATTAAGTGGTGTTTGGTTGAACATCTGAATGGTTAATTTTTTTAATCAAATTTATGGTTAAATTTCTATTATTATTATTATTATTATTATTATTATTATTATTATTATTATTATTATTATTATTATTATTAAACCAAGACACACACACCAAAATAAAATCAAAGAATATGTGTTGATTATTAAAGGCTCAGGTTATTCACACACTAGGGTTTTTTATCTAAACACCCCCCTCAATGGCTCATTGGGGCCTCAATTACCCATTGAGAGTCAAACAGAGAACCTCAATGGGACATTGAGGCCTCAACGACCCATTGAAGGCCAAAAACTGGAAAAAGATGGTCCATTGAGGCCTCAATGACCCATTGAGGTTTGCCAATTATTGGTAATCATTAACCAATCATTGGCAATGATTGGTAATGGTAAAAAAGAAGTGTAGTGTGAGTGTTTAGCTCGTTGAAGCAAGCTCAATGGCCCATTGAGAGACCTCAATGGTCAGTTGAGACATTTTTTTTCCTTTTTAGCTCGTTAAAGCAAGCTCAATGGCCCATTGAGAGACCTCAATGGCTAATTGAGGCCTCAATGGTCAGTTGAGACATTTTTTTTTCCTTTTTAGGTCATTGAAGCAAGCTCAATGGCCCATTGAGAGATCTCAATGGCTAATTGAGGCCTCAATGGTCCGTTGAGACATTTTTTTCCTTTTTAGCTCGTTGAAGCAAACTCAATTGCCCATTGAGAGACCTCAATGGCTAATTGAGGCCTCAATGGTCAGTTGAGACATTTTTTTCCTTTTTAGCTCGTTGAAGCAAGCTCAATGGCCCATTGAGAGACCTCAATGGCTAATTGAGGCCTCAATGGTCAGTTGAGACATTTTTTTTTCCTTTTTAGCTCGTTGAAGCAAGCTCAATGGCCCATTGAGAGACCTCAATGGCTAATTGAGGCCTCAATGGTCCGTTGAGACATTTTTTCCTTTTTAGCTCGTTGAAGCAAGCTCAATGGCCCATTGAGAGACCTCAATGGCTAATTGAGGCCTCAATGGTCAGTTGAGACATTTTTTTCCTTTTTAGCTCGTTGAAGCAAGCTCAATGGCCCATGACCTCAATGGCTAATTGAGGCCTCAATGGTCCGTTGAGACATTTTTTTCCTTTTTAGCTCGTTGAAGCAAGTTTTGGCTGCTCAATTGCTCATTGAGAGACCTAATGGCCAATTGAGGCCTCAATGGTCCGTTGAGAGGGTCTCAATGGCCAATTAAGGCCTCAATGGTTTGTTGTAATTTTTTTTTTAATTTGTCTCAATGGGCCATTGAGACCTCAACGACCCATCGTTGATTTGTCTCAATGGCCCATTGAGGCCTTAACGGCCCATCGTTTTTCAAAATTTTGGTCTCAATGACCCATTATGGCCTCCACGACCCTCAATGACCCATATTTTTTTTTTGGTTTTTTAGCGTGTTTTACGTATTCTAAGCTTAATATTTGTATTTTTTATATAAAAAATAAAAAGTACATTCTTCTCATAATTATAAATTAGCGTACACAACAATTTTTTTTCCGTTAAGTCGAAGTAACATAGATAAGCTAGGTTAAGTCGAAGTATTGAGGTGGTGGAACATCGATCAGCAATCCTGTGGAGGGCATCTCCATCCAATGTTGCTCCGTCGCTGGTCCCACTCCACGCCAACTTGAACCCCGGATTTAACCTCACGTATTGGTTAAATGCTAAAAAACGACGGGCCATTGAGGCCTCAATGGGTCGTTGAGGGATTAAATGCCCAAACCTAACACATTTTCACGGGGCATTAAGGTCTCAATGGGTCGTGGGGAGTTTAAATGCCCAAACCTAACACATTTTAGAGGGCCATTGAGGCCTCAATGGGACGTGGGGAATCACTTTTTCAGACCATTTCAGTCTGAACTCCCTGCAAAAGCAGGGAGTTCAGACTGACACATCGTACCTCATACTAGGATGGGTCGTTGAGGCCTCAATGGGACATCGTTTTTTCCAGATTTGGCCTCAATGGCCCGTTGAGGCCTCAATGACCCATCGTTTTTTCCAGATTTGGCCTCAATGGCCCATTGAGGCCTCAATGACCCATCCTAGGGGTGTCTAGGGTTTTTTTGGGGGATGTCTAGATAGTATCACCCTTATTAAAAACCTTATCTGACCAAGACACGCACCAATCATACTTTCCCTTCTTCTCTTTCTTCTCTACCAGGACACAGACCACACACACACAAAGAGAGAGAGAGTGAGAGATGGAGAGCTGGGAGAAGACGTAGCACAGAGCAGCACGAGCAGCAACTTCGTTTCGAATTTTCCGGGCACGAAACAGTAGCGAGCAGGGAGGAGCAGCCTCCTTTCATTTTTTCCGGGCACGAAACAGCAGCGAGCAGGGACGAGCAGCTTCGTTTCGTTTTTTTCCCGACACGAAACAGTAGCGAGCAGCAGCAACACACACGCATGGATCAGTCAGACTTGATCCCAAGTCTGACCCGGGCAGTGGCCTGGTCAAACGTCCCCTTCCGGTCAGACGTTGCAGCCAAACGATCGGACTCTCCCTTGCTCTGACCGAATCAGACATCCACGTCTGACTGAGCCAGGTCAGACGCAACCAAACAGGCCCTTAGTGTTAAATTAAGGTTCATTTAACAAAGAGATAACAGGAGGGACACATATTGTTAGGAAAATTGACTACAGGAACTCCTGCAGCAAAATTTCAAATTGGGGACTTAAGTTGACTCCACCTAAAAAGCACAAAAACGCAAAATAAAAGTAGTATTTTCAATTTTTTATTGGTTAATTTGAGCGTACTGCGTGTATTTGACCACTGAGTCACGATCAACTGATCAAGCAACAAGATAATTGAACACGTCTATATGATATTGACTTCGTATTACCAATGATTTATCCTAAAGCTTAAGCTGCTAAATAGGATTTAAACTTGAAAAAAAAAAAAAAAAAAAAAAAAAAAAAACAGATTCATGGCATAAAAACTAAAGAAATCCATTTCAACCATCAAAAGGATACAAGACACACAGTGCATGTCTACATCAACACAAGATAATTTACCTGTGAGAAAACAAAAGGCATTGATGTCTAAGTCGAATTTTAATCCACCCGAAATCCCAATAAAACAGAAACTGTTTGGAAAACAAAAAAATGAGTTATGCACTAGAGTATACACAGGATTTTCTTCTGCAATCAGTATTTTTCAAACAGAACAAGACGAGTGCCATCTTCAAGGTGCATCAACGACTTCACAGTTCGTAAGAAAAGATGTATCTATGTATTTGTCACGGATACCACAACGCCTACTTATTGTGCTTTTTGTTGAGGTCGTATAGCACACATAAATCTGCTGCTGTCTTCATCTGAAAACCATTCATAAAGTTCACAAAGTTCAGGAAACTATTAACATTGCGACAGAAGACACATTTCTAATCAGCTTAAAAATAAAACGGGTCAAAACTCAAAAGTCGTTGAAAGTGAATTCAAACGATTATTCAAAGTAACTGTAATAATAATGGGTTTGTAATCATACTTTGACATATATTAACTATTTATGAAATTTAAGGAATTAAAATATGTTCGTGGGTCAACACGACTTGACAGCTTCTAATCCAAACTATATATTTACATGTATAAGAGTACATAAAATCAACATGATACCTGTATAACATTGACTAGTTGTTTGGTTGCCCATCCAAAGAGAAGAAAAGCGAGTAACGCAGAATATATTATACTTTGTTTTGCAGCATCCATCAAAACCTAAATTTTTATAAAAAGAAAAATTACATATGTAACTTCAAAATATTATACAACAAAAAAAGAAAACGTTTTAGGCTTACATCGGTCATCTTTTCCGACTCCTTTGCTAGAAGAAACAAAATTATGTAAAGAAGCTGCAGAATCAGAAATACAGTTGTTAACTTTCGGTTGAAAAAATCTAGTAACAGTAAAAATATTTAAAAAATTAATGATAACAAAAGAAGAGTAAAAAGTAAGTTTTTTTTTTTTACCTCACAAGCTACACAGCAGTACCCCATAAACATCCTGTTTCCATAGTATAACCTAAATAACCAACTGGTGCTGTCTTTCACGTCTTTATGATTAGATTTGCCAACCAAGAAAGTACTGCATTCGAAAAATTGGTCAATAAGAACTTTTTGACACATTTTACTCCATACAACTAGAGGATACAATTTCGACCCATAACCCATTTACCATGACTTATAAGTAGGTTGATTTGGGGTCTAACGAGTAAATCAACAAAACAGGTCAAAAGTTGGCCATTGTTCTTTTAAAGCCTAAAGCATCATAATCATTTGATTCAAAGAATTGGATTATATTGAAATAATTTAACTTGATAATCATATTTCAAACACTTGAAAGTTTGGGACAGAGAGTTACACGGGCCAGCCCAGTCAAACACACTTAAACAAAATTATTCACTTATGTTTACCCAGCCCACCCAATCAGCCTATATTGTCACCTCTACGTACGACGAACGAAGATGTGCACAATCGGATGACATAAAAGAAATGTCAAGGGTGTGAAAATACCTGTACATCTGGAACCAATGACTTCCGATATCCAAAGCAAGCAGCGACAGGAACACAAAGCTCGGTCTGTAGACTTGAGAGAGAATAACTAGCAGACAAGCAGTGCTTATCCTGAGAGATGCCAAATTTCAGTAACAAATATGTAATAAAAGTTATTAAAATAGGATAGATTAAGCATATATACATATATAATAAACATAAACAAATATGAAGAGTTCAATAAGTAACTACTATCATCACCTATCTGTGACCATGTCCAGAACCGCCCCGAATGTTGAAACTACAAATGAAAAATAATAAAAGATAAATTAAACAATACAAAAATCCTAGAAACACTTGAAATGGTTAGAAATCATATGACATTAATAAATAACTCAAGGGTAAAAATAATATTTATAATAATTATGCAATACTCCTTACCTTGATTAAATTTGCGAGCAAACCAACCATCCAAGGCATCGCAAACAAAGCTGAAACAGCAAGATCAACCATTTAACATACTGATTACAGCCTTTAATACAAATATCATTTTAGTTAGACTTGAAATCAGGATAATTAATAACTTTCATATATTTACGGTTTACCTGATGAAATAGAGGACTGAAAAAAGTTCCTTACTGGTAAAGCATATCGCAAAGGCATAGCAGTTCAACAGAATTCTTATGTACCCTGTACATAGACATAAGCAGTAAAGTTCAATACACAATGACATAATTTGTAAAGATTTAGCACATTTTGCATGTTAGTTGTAAAACCAATTAAAATGATAACAGATTATAAAAATCGTCGGATTCTCCTACAGCAAAGGTCTTGGATTCAAATTCAGCTTCTGCCTTAACCCCTTGAAGGCCAACCAGTCGCGCTTTACCAGGGTTCCATTAGTTAGCATGGCGTATTGGTGGATCCCCCCCCCCCCCCCCCCCCCAAAACGGGTTTTCTCATGGTAATAAAAAAAAAAACGTGATAAAAAAATTACTAAATGAATGTACCATTTTTAAGTTTTTAACTTAACTCGACAATATATGTTATCAAGTGGATAAGGAGACAAATAATCATAATAACAAAAGGAATAACAAAGACACAGAGCATAAGAAATTCTTCTTAGCTTTCCTGATTAAATAAATGATTACACGTTCTAACATAATTACACTATAAATTACTATACACATTGATCATACGTGTTTAGAGGCAAAAAATAATCCAAAAGGAAAAGGTTAGGATAACAATAATATATCAACAAAAAAAGCAAGATGAATTTAAAAACATACACTTCGCATGTTATACAATTCACTGGCTGTATAGTAACTCACCAATGATGTTTGGGATGTAAAGATACACACTTATTGTTTTAGGTCTTGATTTGGATGTCATCTCTACTTCTCAACCGCAAATCAGGGTCACTGAAATTCACTGAAATCTGCAAAGGATTAAAGTATAAACAATCTAAACCTGCACAAGGAAGATTCAGACAACAGAAATTAATATTTTTTACTAAATATTTTATGGTTAACACACGAGCTCTTTAAAAATGACAAAATATCGCGTTTCAAGTGCATGAATGGAACACACAAGATTCCAGTTTCATAATCAACTCAAGTTAAACATGTTCTATATTTGTAAGGTCTTGTAAAGAAGTGTTCTATAGAATATCACGTTCCGCTAAAACCCCCTAACGGAACCACAGAACGAAATGACTGTTGTAGCAATATATTCACTTAATCGACAAATAGATAACGTTCTAACGAAATGACACCATTTTACTTAAACTGATGTTACCATAAGAAACATCTCACACTCGATACATCAACATACATATATATACACCCAAAACATTGACTAGATTATCAAGATGACATTTATCCAACAACCCATTTCACGAGTACGTAAACAGAAAGTTCTAACAAAATTAATGAACATTGTGCAGTTTATCAACTATGCGCAAATCTGAACCCCACCCCTAATTACAGTTCAAAAGCTGAAATGTAAAAACATCTATAAATATTTTAATTAAAACATCAACAAACAACCTAATTTCAAGATCATCACAAAATAGCCCTAATCCAAAACACATAAACCCTATCAAATAAACATCTACCATAACTAATTTAAATTCATACCTAAGTTTGAACATAACTCTGCAATCTCTTATAAGTCACCCAACCTAAAACCAATAAAAACGCTCCCTTTATTATTATTTTTAAAAAAAAATTTATTTTAAATTAGTTTTAGGTCAAATAAACAGATGGGTAACCATAAAGATTCATTAATCGAAGAAATCTGTCAAAAATTTCAAAACTTTGGTGACCGATCTCGATTTAAGGTTAAAGGGGCATAAAAAATTCAAGATTTGTATATTATTCTAAACCTAACTTCAATAATTATTAACAAACAATCTGAAACAAATATGTAGAAGCAAGAATGATCATGAAGATTGAATCAAAGAACTGTATAATAAGAAGACATGAATTGATTAAAAAAAAGATATGGAGATTACCTAATTTGGCTTGAAATTGGAAGAAAGATTGTATTTTTATTTTTTTAATTAACCCTAAACCCTTTGAAGAATTAGTTGCAGCAATGAGTTGTAAGTAGATATATAGGGAATCATAGATGGCCTCCACTTGAAGCAAACTTACATGCATAGAAGATGCATAGAACATGACAAGAGAGATGTAGTTGTAAGAATATATAACTTTTTTTTTTTAGTTAGAATAAATATTTGTGATTTAAAATGTGTGTTTGCAATAATAATAATAATGACTTATGACACTTTATGAGGAGTTTAGATATGATAAGATATTAAGACTATGAGGAGGGGGGGGGGGGGGGGGGGGTGGGGGGGAAGAGGTGGGGGGAAGCGCCATGTGGCACTTGTGGGGTCTTTTTGGGGGGGAAAATAATTGTGGGGAGTGGAAGGGGGGGAAGAGGTGGGGGGAAGTGCCATGTGGCATTTTATTTTTCTTTTTTTTTTTAACTTTGTTATATAAAACAATAATAATAATAAATATTTTTTATTAATAACAAACCTAGAAAAATACAAAAAAAAAAACCTAGAAAATTAAAAAAAATACAACAAAACCGAAAAAAATTAAAAACCTCGGTTGTATGGGTTCATTGTTGGTTGATGAAGTGTATAAAATTTAGATGAAAAGTGTATAAAATTTGGTTGAAAAGTGTATAAAAATTGGTTAAAGTGGGTGTTTTGTAGTGAAATGAGGGTAATTTATAATTTTTTTTTTTTGACCGTTGGGTTTGAAATTTTTTTTTTTTATTCGACCGTTGAAATGATGGTCCAATTAGCTCGCGCCACGTGTCCCCCATCACCTCCCCCACGCCGGTGGACTTCCTCCCGCCCCCCCCCCCCCACTCCCGCCCCTCTCCACGCCATTAAGCGGCGGTGTTCCCCCCCTTCCCGCCCCCACTCCGCATAGTCTAACAAAAGATGGTAATGATTTATAGCGGTTTTAGTTGTTTGAGTGGATGTTGACGAATTCATATTGTATCGGCTTTATGGTGGTCGATAAGAGTTTTCAGTGATAGAATCGTTTCTATCATTGTTACATTTTTTCGCTAATATGTAGTGATGGGAGTGACGTGCCAAGGTAGAGATGGTGTTTACAAAATCACCTAAATCTTGGTAGGAATAATGATTTATAAATATAGCGTAAGTGTTTTGAATATGAATGTAACAGTAACGGTCTTATTGGACATTTCCTTTTTTTATAGTATATGATGTATCTCCTAATATGAAAAACGTTTAAAGAGTTAGAAATAACATAAAGCTGAGTTCAACGTCCGAAGATTAAGTGTGTAAAAGGGTGTGCCAAATTTGGAATGGTGTTCATAAATAAAGTGGGTAACCATCTTTAAAAACATATGCCCGTCCATTGTCGTTTTAACGATTCACCGGAAACTTCTTGTACCTAAATCAGGTATACCGCTACTATCCATGCAGGTAGATTGGGCGGGTATATGTCACCAAAGAAAGATTGTGTATGATCGATAAGTAGAGTAAAAGGGGTGGGGCTCAAGGTTCTAGGGGAGATGAAATGAGTGTTGTCACTGTTTTAGTGATATTAAACTACAAGGTGTGAGGGTGTGGAGCCTCTTCGCGCCACCAACACCACCCCTTTTGTTGTGTGGAAATTGTGTCACCCCTTGGGAGTTGAAGATCTCCACCAGCGTGGGGACAAAAGGTGAGTGTGAGGTTCATGGTTGTGATTAGTTGTTGAATTATGAATGACTGTGATTGGTTATTTGATTAAAAAAACCTCCACGCCACCCACCACACCATGTTTTTAGAGGTTGGAGGGGAATTCCCTCTCTACTGATGTAGATGTCACATGTCCCTTCATCTTCTCTTACCCCATAACTACATCGTGTAGTTTTAAGGTAGTTTGGGTAAAAGTAAGGTGACGACGCACTGTTAGCGGGTTCTAAAATAAAAGAGGGTTCTAGAATAAAAGAAAGGGCGATAATATATATCTAATGTCATACTCAAACTACTAAAACGTTTCTAACAAGGTTTGTAGAAGGATTTTTTTTATTTTATTTTATTTTTTATATAGTTTTTTTACACTTCACATCTTTTACTTATTAAAGTTGTTTTTTTGACTTTAACTAATTTAAGTTTCTACCACTACTTACAATCCCTAAACTTTAATATTATTTTTCTTTAACCATTATTTGATTTTAATTTTACAAGAATGTTTTACGTTTCATTATAATTTTTTTTGCGTGAGTGTGGTTTTACGTGTTTATGTCAATCTTTTCACGATTTAACAACCTCTTGCAATACGGGTCCTAAGTTGAGTAACTTATCATTTTCTACGCCTTACGTTTTGATATAATTTTTGAAAAATAACACGTCATAAACCGTGTAGGTGGTTCAATGTTTTTATGACTACTTTATACACCAAAATATAGTTATGTATTGACAGGGACGAAGGATAAGAAGGGCTAGGGGTGGCCCTGGCCTCCCTGTTTTCTGGCGCAGTGGTATAAATTTGCGATTTTCATAAGTAAATTGAGTCCGGGTTGAGTCCGGCCCCCACCGTTTCCGAAACCAAGCTTCACCACTTGAGTAAAGTTGATGAAATAAAAGGAATGTATATTTTCTTGTAAATCGTAACATCAATATATAAATCAACGTCAACTTTTGGTTCGATTTAATGATGACGTCTGTCACGTGTGTGGTTTTTACGTGCATGGTTCAATGTTTTCATCTTTGTTTATTGTTTGGTTTAACAGTAAGCAAAGATGGGTCAAATTGATACATCGAAGGAGAATATTATTTGAAATTCCCACGTTAGCCACTCGGCAATTAAATATCCGAACCTAATCAATGTCTGTTTTTTTTTTTTTTTTTGTAATAAATTGGATTTCTTTTTATCATGTTATTTTTCAGTCACGTTGAAAGTTTTGTAACGAGAGATTACGCTAAAAGCGAGTAACTACTATCGTGATACGTTTTTTATGTTTTAATTTGATAAAATATTTCCGTTTTAGTCGTGATTTGGATGCTTGTATATACAACAAGAATATTATTTCAAATAGTTTCTAAATTTTTGTGCCATTTTTTTAGAATTTATAAATTAGTTTATGATCTAATCAACAATTTGTAATAGTGTAACTATGTAACTATTTTTATTGTATCAAATAAGTCCATACAAATCATACCTAAAAATATATGATCAGACTCTAGATCAGGGGCGGATCTATTTGAGAGCTAGGGGTAACACGTGCTACCTCTCAACTTTGTTGGCGAAGTGGAAAATTAGTGCAAACTTTTTGTTTCGTCTCCGTTTTATGTATCGGATACCCCTGAGAAAAAAAAAACATCTTCCTTGTTACCCTTGAAATTTTCTTCTAGATCCGTCATTGCTCTAGATAACTTACAAACTCAGAAGTCAGAAGGTTGACGAACGACAAATTAATCTTTAAGCAAGTTATGCTCATAAGTAAGACTTTTTTTTTAACGGAATATAAGTAAGACACTTAGCCAAGGAAAATTAAGGACAAGAGGCTTACCTAAAGCAAATAAGCACTAAACGACTTGAAAAGACAAGTACTTGTATAGGAAGCTTATAGGGCTTCGAAGCTCGTGTTCACTTTACTTAAGGGTTAGAAGTATGATTAAAATACCCCAATCACGCATCAACTAGCACGGGTCGTGGTCGTGTTCGTGGACGGAGCAACGCTCCGAATTGGAAAAAAGTTTTATCCGAGTTTACTCAACTTGTCAAGGGAACTAGCCGTTCGTGTGATTCAATCTCTCATAAACACGTGGACCTCCAATCGAAGTGTCAAAACTTCAAAATTTTATTTCAAAAAACGGTGAATAAAAACCCCAACGAAACCCTTTAATTACACTTAATTATATATTCACCACACCTTGACTTTTGTAATTAACTTTTAATCATTTGTTTAACTTAATAAACAACAAGTTAATTATATATGTTTTATTATCCAATAATAAAACCCAACATTATTTAACTCTTTAAACGACAAAGCTATTATATATTTATTATCCAATAAGAAATCACTTATTCGTTTAACGCTTTAAACAATTAACTATTAATTATTCCGAATAATAATCCACAATCCATTAATCGTTTCCCGAAAGAATTAACCTATGATTATTCTAAATAACCAATTAATAAATATTTATCCAAATATTTATCACCACTATTAATATGACTTTTGTGATATAATATTTAATCAATAAATATTTTTCTTCGTTCACATTCCAAGGTGTAACTCTTTGGATCGTACTTCAATAGTTATATTAAATAATCAATAATTGGACACCATTTCCAACAATCATAAACAAGCGTTCATGAACATAAACCAGCGTATAAAAAAATCGAATAAAATTGAATTCTTTCACTACAAACATTACGCTGATTAGCCCTTGACCCAATTATGATGACGTAAAACACAAAATTATCATATTAAACTGGAAATCCTCATGAACTATCGAAAGTAATAGTTAATCAAAATATGTGAAGTAAGATCAATATGTAATACACTAAAATTTATGTAAGAGCCTAATGAACTATCGAACATAAACGAACACATTACCAAATATTCACGAATATAACCTCTGTTCATGTTCGTTTGTTTTACTAAATGAACAAAATTTCTTATTTATATTTGTTCATTTATTAAACGAAGGAACAAAAACGAACTTCCCGCCGAACGGTTCATGGACTGTTTGTTGAACGCTTGGTTCGTTTGCAGCCCTAGCAAGAATTCATTGGAATTCAATGGATAAAGAATTTAAATTCCATTCTTAATGTATTTGGTTTCCATTTGAAATTGGAGTTAATTCCAACCAAATCTCACACTTATTGGACTCAAAATCCTCCCATGCTTTGAAGGATTTTCAGGAATATTTCTAAATACCATAAATCACCCTTATATCATTTGTTGATATTGGTTGCAGGTGGTATGTGGTGGATGGAGACGGGAGCAGGGTGATTTGGTCCTTTTTTTTTATGTATAATCACATTCCAATTTCATAACAAATCTGAGAACCAAGCATATCTTCAATTTTTAAAAAGAGTCCTTTAGATTTCATTTCCAAATAATTCTGCAAACCAACTTACCCTTAGTACTCAACCTTCTTACATTGCATAAACCATAGGGACCAAAGTTTGTAATTAACTCAATAAACAAAATGTTTGTTTAAACTTGTGAGCTTGATCGAGCTTGATATGTGAAGCTCTAGCTCAAATTCATTTATTAAATGAGTCATAACAGAAGCTGAAGACTCAAGCTTTCAACGAACCAATCTAAAATAGTTAAAGACGACTTGACTCCCTAGCCAATAAACAAAACAAAAAGAGTTAATTGCCAATTTAGTCTATGAGGTTTCTCAAAAATTGTCACTTTCATCCAAATGCTTTTTCTCATCTGTATCCCTGTGGTTTCCATTTTTTGCCATTTTAGTCAACTGCCCTAACTCAGTTAACAAAAACCCAGTTAATTCAGGGGCATTTTTGTCCACATACACCAAATGTTTATCTTTTGCCATTTTCATCCAAAACCCTTTCTAATTTTTTTTGCTTGGCTGCAATTTCTCATTTCTTCCATTGCTCGACATCCGTAATCATCTACAAATTTGATTGTTGCTCTCCGTAAGGCATTGTGTTTCAGCAGAGGTAAGCTTTTTATTTGTGAGGTTTCGGTAACATGAATTCCATCAGAAAACTGCAATAGCCAACATCAGGTAGGGTTTCAAACAATTGGTGAGTTTTTCTTACAATTTGCATTAGATTTAAATCTTCTGTTTTTCTTCTTTGATTGTGCTTCTGTTGTTCCTTGCTTCATGCGTTTGCATGGGTCAGCCACGCCATCGATTTTACCAAGATCGATGACATCATCACCGATCTGGTACATGCGATAACCAAGAACTTAACGTCGCCTCTACCTGAGCTATGGTAACAGTCGATTCCCCTTTTTGGCGCGAGTCTGAACACTAAAAAACTGATGTCGGTGTCAGACTTTTGTTTATTACATTGAGGGTTATGGGTGTTAGAAAATCAAAATAGTATTCTTTCCTTGTTTGGGCAGCCCTCAATCTCTCCAATTAGTGACCGTTGCTCTTCAATCCAATATTTGCCAGCCATTTACCTTGATTGTATTTCCATATATGGGACTCAATACCCATCTATTTATTATGTTCTCTTCTTCTTTTTTGTATGAAAAAAAATACTAGAAACAATTCAGCTGCAATATATTTTTCTTTCAATTCTCTATCAAAAACATGGTATCAGAGCGGTGTGTTCGATCTTAGAACAACTCGCTCGTTATCTTTCAATCCGTTTTTCTTTCAAAGCCAGCCTACAAATTCATTATCTACCATTACAACTCAAGCCTATAAAAAAAAAATTAAAGTCAACATGCCTGACGACCCCAAGATTGATGACCTTGTCTCACAAATTATCAATCTCTTCAAGAATAGCTTCAACAACCAAAATCAAACTCAGAAACAAAGCCTCTCCGATTCGTTGAAAGCCAGCGGGTCAACCGAACATGAAAGCCTAGGGCTCCTGTCAAAAGGGCGACCAAACCAAAAGAGCTCAAGTAACGGATTATCATCCCATATTGATAAAACAAAGTTAAAATGCGATCATTGTGGTATGACAAGACATACCAAGAATCAATGCTTCAAACTTGTTGGTTATCCAGAATGGTGGGCGGATGGACATAAAAAGGAAAGCAAAGAAAGAGGAAAATCTGCTACCACCGGAAATACAGAGGATAAAGACAAAGTCAGAGGCGGCGGCGAGCGGAAGGCCGGTGGTTTCGGAGGCTTCACCACGGTCGTCGGCGAGACCGACAGGAAAGGAGGTACCGGATTTGGGAGAGTTCTCCCGGATCCTTTGAATGATTATGTTTATTCTTTTTTTGACTTTTCCTTTTTCAATTATGACATATCAAAAGTAACACAATTCCCATTTAAAAAACATGAATATTGTGATACTGGTCAACAAGTTTTTAAAAACTCTATAAGTAAACTTTATAAAGAAAACAAAACCACTAAAAATTCTGTTTTACCCCAATTTTTTGGACAAGCCAATATGGTTCAAAATTGTGAAAAATTATATAACTCTTGGATATTTGATTGTGGTGCTACCGATACTATGACGTTTGATTTATCGGATATAGTTTCACAATGTAAACCTAGGATTAACCACATTAAAACCGCCAATGGAGGGAAAGCTCCTGTAAAGAGGGGAGGAACTATTGAAATATCTCCAACTTTAAAACTCTCAAATTGCCTCTATGTCCCTTCTTTGTCACATAAATTATTATCTATTAGTCACGTCACGAAAGAATTAAATTGTTCAGTTTTAATGCACCCCACCTTTTGTATCCTTCAAGATATCAAGACGGGAGCGATCAATGGGGAGAAGCTTGGCTTTGGCATAGAAGACTAGGGCACCCATCTATCGGTTACTTACATCTTTTATTTCTAAAACTATTTCCTTCAAATAAAACTTTAATTTGTGAGACTTGTGTTTTGGCCAAAAGTCATAGACATACTTATAAATTTAACAACACAAGGGTTGATTTACCATTCTCTCTTATTCATTCTGATGTGTGGGGGCCTGCAGAAATTATTGGGGGACAAAACTTTTGATATTTTGTTATATTTATTGATGATTGCACTCGTATGACATGGATTTATTTTCTAAAAGCTAAATCAGAAGTTTTTGAAAAGTTTACCGATTTCTATACCATGATACAAACACAATTTAAAACAAACATCCAAATTCTTCGATCTGATAATGGGGGGGGGGGGAGTTTGTGAATGAACAAATGAAACTTTTTTGTGAAAATAAAGGAATTATTCACCAAACGACTTGTCCACATACTCCTGAACAAAATGGTACTGCTGAAAGAAAAAATCGTATTCTCTTGGAGATAGCTCGAGCCCTTCTTATTGAATCTCGAGTTCCTAAGTCTTTTTGGCCCGAAGCTCTAGCTACAGCCACTTATCTAATCAATAGGCTTCCTACCAAAGCCCTTGATCTAAAAACTCCCCTCAAAACTCTATCCGAATTTAAAAGACTACCCCCCATCCTGACACTTGAACCCAAGGTATTTGGATGCTCTGTTTTTGTCCATATACCCAAAACAGATCGAGGAAAACTCGGCATGTGTGCTGAAAAATGCGTCTTTGTGGGCTATGGTATCAACCAAAAAGGATACCGTTGTTATAGCCCCAAAAGACGTCATATGTACACCACTCTAGACTGCGACTTTCTTGAAACCGAATTTTTCTATACCAGCCAACACAATGGTCAGGGGGAGAAGGAAGTTGACACACTGAGTTGGCTAAAATGGTTCCCATCCTCACAAGAAAGTCACAATACCCAAAATGAGTCACTAACTCCTACTGCTCAAGAATCCGGCAAAACTACAACCATTGTCACTAACCAAGATCCTCCTACCTTGGCTCCTGAGGTAATTAATCATCCTCCTACCTTGGCCCCTGAGGTTATCAATCCTCAAAATAATGAGGATTCTGTATTTTCTGAATCTCATGACTTTCAAAATAATGATACATCCAATAATATATCTAATAACCATGAGATAGAAGTAGAACAAAATATGCAGGAAGAACCAGTACAAGAAGAATCAACCCTAGAAGAAACGGTGGAGAGGTATGTTTGGCCACCCAGATCCAACAGAGGGGTTCCTCCGAAACGGTATTCTCCAGAAAAGGAAGCAAAGTCATCTAGGTACCCTATGGAAAACATTGCCAAAGGAAACCTATCCAAAGAAGCTCAAGCCTTTGCCTCATCCTTATATGATGAACAAATTCCCAATACTGTGGAACAAGCATTACAGTCACAAAACTGGAAGAAAGCAATGGAAGAAGAAATGAGAGCACTTACAAAAAATAATACATGGGAGAAATGTATTCTTCCTCCCGGAAAGAAACCTGTGGGATGTCGTTGGGTCTTCACAATCAAACACAAACCAGATGGAACCATCGAAAGATATAAAGCTCGGTTAGTCGCAAAAGGGCATACCCAAACATACGGGATTGATTACTCAGAGACATTCTCCCCAGTAGCAAAAATTGATACAATCCGGGTTCTTTTTTCTATTGTTGCCAATCAAGGATGGCCTCTTCACCAATTTGATGTTAAGAACGCTTTCCTACATGGAGAGTTAAAAGAAGAAGTATATATGGAAGCTCCACCCGGATTCATTGAAAATTTCCAGACCAAGGAAGTATGTCGTTTAAAGAAGACGTTCTATGGTCTTAAGCAATCCCCTCGGGCTTGGTTCGGTAGATTCACTCTAGCAATGCGAGATTATGGGTTTCGACAAAGCAACTCTGATCATACACTATTCCTTAAACGAAGAGGTAAACTTGTAACTTGTTTGATTATATATGTTGATGACATGATTATTACAGGTAACGATGAGGAAGAAATGGAAAAGTTAAAAGCAAATTTATTCATGGAGTTCGAAATGAAGGACTTGGGAAGACTAAAATATTTTATGGGAATCGAAGTTCTAAGATCCAAGCAAGGGATCTTTATATTCCAAAAGAAATATGTTCTTGATCTCCTTGATGAGACAGGAATGATCGATTGTAAACCAGTTGACACTCCAATGATCGCTAATCAAAAACTTTATATGAAAGATAAAGCAGAATTGGCCGACAAATAAAGATACCAACGTTTGGTAGGTAAACTAATATATCTCTCCCATACGCGACCAGACATTGCATATGCTGTTGGAGTAGTTAGCCAGTATATGCATCAACCTCAAGCTGCTCACATGGAAGCAGTATGGAGAATCATAAGATATCTTAAAGGGACAGTGGGACATGGAGTTCTTTTTCAACCAAACAAACATCTAAAAGTTCAGGCATATACAGATGCAGATTGGGCAGGGGACAAAGGAGACCGAAGATCAACATCAGGCTACTTCACTCTGGTTGGTGGGAATCTTGTCACTTGGAGATGCAAAAAGCAAAAGGTTGTAGCTTTATCTAGTGCTGGAGCAAAATTTCCAGGAATTGCACGAGGCTTGGCAGAAGTCCTATGGATACGCAAACTTTTAAAAGAAATTAGGTTTCCACAAGACGAAACTAGCATGATCATGTGTGATAACAAAGCTGCAATACAAATCTCAGAAAACCCCGTTCAACATGATCGTACAAAGCATGTAGAAGTTGACAGACACTTCATCAAAGAAAAACTAGAAATCGGGATTATCAAACTTCCATATATCCGATCAGAAGACCAATTAGCAGATATACTAATGAAAGCTGTTAACGGGAGAATACTTAATCATTGTCTCGACAAGTTAAGTATTGGAGATCCCACTACTTAACTTGAGGGGGAGTGTTAGAAAATCAAAATAATATTCTTTCCTTGTTTGGGCAGCCCTCAATCTCTCCAATTAGTGACCGTTGCTCTTCAATCCAATATTTGCCAGCCATTTACCTTGATTGTATTTCCATATATGGGACTCAATACCCATCTATTTATTATGTTCTCTTCTTCTTTTTTGTATGAAAAAAATACTAGAAACAATTCAGCTGCAATATATTTTTCTTTCAATTCTCTATAAAAAAACAATGGGTTTTCAGTCGATTCCAAAGTGAATTCAATGGAGAAATTTGAGGGGTTTTGGATCTGTGGTGGTGTTGTTGATCATAGTAGATAGAGAGAGAATAAGAGGGCAAAGACAGACGGATTAGGCCAATTTATGTAATCTGTTGATTGTTGAGATGTCTTTCGAGAAAAAAAAAAGTCTTTTGAGATGTATTAATTCATTTGGGGGTTGTGTTTTTAGATAATTAAGTAATTAATTTCCCGGCCACCATGTCTATTTTCCTTTTTATACACGCATGATGTTAGATATTAAAATTTCCTATGCATTTGTACTCAAAGAAAGGTTTTATTAGTTATCATTTATGCTTAAAAATTTATTTTTAATTGTTTGATTACCACTTATAATGTTTGATATTAAAATTTCCTATTTTGGCAGCATATACTAATTAAAATTGAAAAAAAAAAAGGAAAACACCCCAAGCACTGTCAACACCGGCTACAACAACAGGAAATTTGTCACAAACGACTATATATATATATATAGGGGAAGATTTAAATGAGAACACTCATATCTTGTGATAACCATGAGAACAAATCTCAGCCACTCATTTATATTCCCTTATGTTTTAATGAAAACGTTAGATTGGAAATTATATATGTGAGAATCATCCATGTCTATTCCCTGCTCTCTGTCATCATGGATTCCTCTTTTTGGAAACCCTAAATCACTCACTCAAATATATTAATTCACCATGATTCTTCCTTCTTAATCACATGTGCATGTTTGTTACCACTAAGAAACCTCCCTTCTTCCCTTTAATTTTTGAGTTATTCTCCCTTGGGTTTCGATCTTGACTGCCACGATTTTTTGTTGCACATGGCGGGTACTTACGGTGGCGTACGTTGGTTCAGAAATTGGGGGCAAAAAAACTGCGTGGATGGTCAGGAGATGAAGAAGAATCAGAAACTGAAAGGGGTTGAGGCTTGTGGTGATAATATGGATAGTGATAAAGATGGTTTGTAGGGGGAGGCTTGTGGTGATAATATGAAGAAGAATCAGAAACCTAATCATATTTTAATCATAGTAAATGGGATCATTGACATGTAAGTTGTTATAATTTGTTTTTTATTTTGTGTTAATTGAAGTTTTATGATCTTTAACTCATCCATGAATACGAAAAATAAATATGGTTCTTTTGTAAATTTCAAAGATAAGTTCAATTTTAGATGATAATTGATGGATATTGGACTTTGATATCATTAAAGTGAGTATGAGTTCATACTCACCGTTAATTCAATATCATGGTTATAGATTTACTAATTTAGGTGGTTCTATGGTGTATTTCTTATCTGAATAATAAGGTTGGTTTATGCAGATTTTTTTTGGACCGAATCACACTCTAAGAGAATTAAAGTTAAGCTCAGTGTTCAAACTGGGGTACCTAACGGAGTAGTTCTCAAGCAAGCGTATATGGTCGTGTATGTTGTTCAGGATCTAATATGGGAGTCCTGTTTTAAGGCCTAAGCCAATACGTTTCTCACATGAGAACCTTTTTTTACTTGGCGCAACTTATCATTAAACATGATGTTGCTGCCAAAGTCATTAGAATTTAACAAATGGACTGTGGTATTGATTTCTGTCTTTACCAATAGTAGTCGCACGGTTACCTTTGTGGGGTTCATTCAGAAGGTTATCCTAATTAAGAGCCTCCACGATGAGTAACATGTGTCTATGATATAGAAAGCAACATAGTTATAATTTCAAGTACACATTTTCTATTGAAAGTTCTTAGATTTTTCATAGGGGTTTGATTTTTTTATCCTTACAAAAATATATTTTAGTTTGGTAAACCTTAGCCCACTTGTCATATGCACTAAAAGCAACAACAATATTGTTTTACCTGTCCCGTTGACACTCAGACATCATTTTCTTGATGTTGAATAGTACTAGCGGGCACCAATTTCTTCACTCCATTTCTCTAAACAACTTATGGAATATGTTATCTTGGATGTCGATCCCATTTTATCTTAACTTTTAAGTCCATGTTGTCAGGTAACAGTATGTGATGGCTGATGTACAAGTGGCTCCTGTGTTTGATTTCGGGGCATAGAGATAGAAAAGTATAAAGGGTCTTGTGACTAGAGGTTATTTTGGTCAAGAAAAGCTACGAGGAAAGGAGGCGAAAGAAGCGAGGAAATGCTCGTTCTTTGAAGCTTATTTTACTTAAGATGTAATTGTTTAAAATAGAACTGAACTTGGCAGAATTTTACGCATTTAACATCTAGTTGAATTCGAACGTTTCTTTTGACATTGGATTTTACATTTTATCTGTTTTTATTACGATATTCTAATATTATTATGTGTTTTGGTTTATGTTGTTATTTGTTATCAAATTCTATATGTGTAAGCGTCAGATTTACACATGTGTAAGTGTCTGTTCTACATATGTGTAAATCTCGTGTATTCTTATGTAATATGTCTTACACATGTGTAAATTATTCACTGTCACTTGTTATTATGTTTTACACATTTGCATGTGAATTACACATGTGTAAATTATTTACTTTAACTTATTTGCCTCTATATAATATATGTTTAGTTGTATTGCACATGTGTAAATTATTCATTGGCACTTATTTGTTTCTATTTTACCTATTTGCATCTGAATTACACATGTGTAAGTTGTTCAATAATAATTATTTATCTCCATTTAACATATGTTCAGTTGTATCACACATGTGTAAAATTGTTAACTATCACTTATTTCTTTTTGTTTTACACATTTGCATCTGAGTTACACATGCTTAATCTGTGTTGTTGTACATCTGTTCAGTTATATTACACATGTGTAAATTGTTTACAGTCACTTATTTATTTATTTACACATTTACAGATGAAGTACACGTGTGTAAATTATGAATTAAACCAAGATTGTATTAAGCAAAAATCGAAAGTATTATATTGACCAATAAGTAGGGTTTAAAAGAAAATTGTATTATCAAAAATCAAAAGAATTAAATTACCCAACAATATCGTAATCCTTGACAAATGGTACCCACAATAACATAAAAACAAAAGTTGTAATCCTTGATGTACCCTATGTCACACCCCGATTTTCCCGTCGGTTGTGAACGTTTGGCACCTTTGCTACGCAGCGGAATATTTCGACTAAGACTTCTACTTGTTCCGAACGCCTTTTTCTAAGCCTTCTAGGGTCTCCAATCCCAAGACATCACTTAGTTCCAACCATGTCATTGCCAAAATCTAGACCTAAAAGACATGCTTAGAAAGGTCAGCATAAAGCCGGTGATCAGTTCATGGTTTTATGTTTATCGTTCATAACCCATTTTCTTTCAAAACACTTGAGAAAATATTTGCAAACATTAATGAGAAAGTTTATTTTCTTTACGCAAAACATTATTTGGGAATATACATATAAAAGTCCCATTTCAAACCTTACCGGTTATTATTTTCTTAGCCTTCGACTCGACTCACTCTGCCATATATTTACCTCCCCAAAAAGATAAATATACCCAAGCTTTGTCGATCGAACATACATATAAAAAGTCTCTTTTAAATTCTTACACGGTATTCCTTTCTTAACCTTCGACGCGACTCACTTTGCCATATATTTACCTCCCCATAAAGATAAATATATCCAAGTTTTGCCGATCGAACCTTTAACCCAAAAGGAGACTTCCATAATAACTTTAGAAAAACTTTCTCATATTACTACGAAAACCATTTTTCCCTGGAGTTACCCACCGGGCAATAACGTACGCCGGAAGCGGAAATGATCAAATAAAATAACCATTATTTGAAAAGTTAGTACGCGTAACAAACATAAGAAATGTGCTACATACACTTAGGGTTGCAAATCCTAATACCGATGGCGTCCCCATGAGCCCGTAACCAAAACCAGACTACTTACTTTTGCCCCGCACGTTGTTATAGTGGTAACAACAAGTTTAGAATATCGTAACACCCCTTGGTCCATCCGAGTTGACGCTAATCAACCGGGGGTGGGTCTCCGTCAAGGACCGATAGTACTATCCCCATATTCTACGGCTACATCACTTTGTATTAATGGTTACAGTTAACTACGGAGACTACACGTCCCACTAGACTTTTCCGTTACCCATGTGCCCATCTTATGTACCATTTCAAGTTTCCACAGTTACCGCACATTTTAATACTCATAACTTTCATTTCCCTTTTTTACCCATGTACGATTTTATAAAAGCATTGTAACTTCACAAGTTTTCATAAACTTTGTTATGCTTTAAAATAAACAGTTTTTCATAAAACAAGCATGTCTTCCCCCCGAAAACATTTACAAAACAGTAAAAAGTGGGGTCATGAACTCACCTTAATTTCCTTGCTTAGCTAGCAAACAAAGCCCGAAGCTTTGACCGACTTCCTCGTGCCCTATTACCAACAAAGGACACCTTAAAAGTCTATAACATATAAACCTAGACTATTATCTGGCTAAAAGATAGTTTATCCAACTATCTAGACTCGTGTGTACTAACTCGAGTCTTAATACGCTTAACTCGACGAACCAATTGTGACTCATCTTACTTACGCGCTAACACACGACATAGTACCCAAGATGCGCACTTGTCACTATTCGTGTGTACACCATGTTGGACTAATACCATGGAAAGTATAACTTATCCTGAGCCGTAGCTCATCTCGTTAGTCGGATAAATACATTTTTCTTGTACGTTTATTTTTAGGAAAATACACTTTGCAAGAATACAATTCTTGTTATTAATTCCGATTAATAGCATTTGTTACTTCCTTCTCAAAATCCGAACATTTAAAGTATTCAAAACTTTGCTTTTCATAAAAGATTTCCAAGTAAAATCGAACGTTTATATATATTTTTGAATCCGAACAATAAACATTATTTAGTTATCGAAATGTTGTTCGGGATTTCACTTATTATTATTACCAATATCTTTGTCACAACATCGCAATTTTATATAAATACATTTATTAAACACCTTGAAAATCATTTATGAAACATATACAAAGATGGTCGCTTCATTGCGCATCGGATTTTTATAAAAATTTTGGCAGAGTTTCCTCTGTTTTTGTACAAACCAGACAACACAAGTTGTCTACAATTTTCCCAAAATTAATTTCCAACACAAGACAAACAAATCTATTTATCCGCAAAATTTCATCAACGAGACATTTATACGTTTCGATAACTGTATAGAAACTACACTTATTTAGTCCGATATCGATATTATAACATAGAAGTCACGCATTTTAGTCACTATTACCAATCGTCCGATTATACTTATCGTTTATTATTGAAGTCGGTTCGTTTCACGAGTTATGACCGGTTATTATTTTATATTGCGTACTTATATATTAATAATAAATATATTTCACAAAAATAAATACAAACACGAAGCTTTTATACCGAAAGCATACGCGAGCGTCTCGATCTACGAGTTGACCCGAACCGATCCGTTGACTGCGCGTTGACCGAAACCACAAACATCAAACGAGACCCGATCAACCCAAAACGAACTCGAGCTGCCTGCTTGCCATAATCGGACCACCAACTGAGCCGCTATAACCGGACCAAAACTTGACCCAAATCCCGAATCCGAACCATGGCTCGAGCAACAAAACGGACCCAAAACGAATCTGAAAACAAAGCTAAACCGGACTCGGGTTTGACTCGGGTCCGAACCAAACCCACTTAACCTGAGCTCAAAACCATAACTGACCATATACAATAAATCACGACTTGAAATTTGACCCGGGACCAAGACTCGAGATGGGACCTGTGATTAAACCAAGACCCGACCCATTTGACCCGAGTTCAAAGCCACAACCAGAACCATACATCTGACCCGTGACCCGAACAACAGTATTTGACCCAAACCCGTCACTGTCACCCGATTATACATTACACCAGGCAACCCAAACCAAGACCCCAGGGACTTGGGTCTCGGCTAGGGCTGTTCAAAACGCTCGGCGCTCGCCGATCGCTCGCCGTTCGTTCAAAATTTGGTCGGAAATTGCTCGCTCGATTTTCTGCTCGGTTGTAAACGAGCTGATCGGCTCGGTTCGGTTTGTAAACGAGCCAAGCATGAGCAAAGGTCCGCTCGGCTCGGTTCGGCTCGATATAATTTTTATTAATTTATTATATATATAATTATATATATACACATTAATTACATTTATATTTATAGTTTTATACATGCCACTCTATCGGGTTTGACTCAATATATGCATATATACAATTATATTTATAGTTATTGGCCCGGTCAACCCAATGATAACTTAACACTAAGTTTAATTGTAAAACCCTATGTCGTGAAAAAACATGTTTGACTTCATATTCCCATTAGTTGTCCACCATCAATCATCTCTAGCTATCAACCTACGCCACAACGCGATAATTGTTATCTGTAGTATGCTCATCACCTCACTGGCCTCAACTAGAGCCTCATTCTCGAACGGTCGAACCTCAGTCATCACTAGGCAGCGAGAATATTAAAGAAAACATCCAAAATTTATGGTTGTCCGAAAACACTTGCCGCTCGTCGCTCGCTCGATGCTCGCTCGAAAAAATGTGCGCTCGAACAATCCTCGCTCGGTTTCCGGATCGATTGTAAATGAGCCGATCGGCTCGGTTCGGTTTGTAAATGAGCCAAGCATGAGCAAAGGTTCGCTTGGTTTGGCTCGGCTCGTGAACAGCCCTAGTCTCGGCCAAGACCAAACAGCAACACCCATCGGCCTCAGACCAACCACCACAGCCACCATCATCTCCGATGACCACCAACACAGCCACCAACCTCGTCATCCTCACCAAACGAGCCGCCACTAACCTGCAACCGGCCCAACCAGTCTGTAACTGATCCCCACGCGACAACAACCACCCCACACGACACCTCCTCAGCCACCACGACGCCGATCCGCTCACGTGGCCACTATCTCCGGTTGTCATCACCTGTACACTCGAATCCATGATAAAAACCAACCCGATCTGCTTGCTCTCAGACCTGGAAACGTGCCGCCACCACCACTGAAGCATGGTGGTGGTCGGCTGAGGTTGTAACAGGGACGAGGGGAGGGGTGAGCAGCTGCCAAAATGAAAGGGGATGAGGGTTTGTGTTGCTTTTATAGCTAGGGTTAGGGTAGGTGAAGTATACCGCGTGTTCGAACCCGTTTTAACGTAACAAGTCTCGGTTTTATTTTAGGTTTGAAAATTAATCACAAAAATTAGTCGGTTTTACTCAAAATAAAAAATATAACAAGACCAAGCAAATATAGTATTATTTTCGACATCTAACACGCGCATTCGACACACGCGTTTAAATCGCGTTAGTTATTTCGGTCACGTTTTCCTTCATTTAAACGACCCGTAAGCTTCCAAAGCTTAATAAATAATGTTATTTATTCAAAATTAGCTATAAACCATGCTAATTGCTTCAAAAATACAATTAAAATTATATCAGACGTTGATCGGGATTTGCCGGTTGTCACACCCTACCTACTATAACATAGAAACAAGTCATAATCCACAATATGATGTACTACTTTTGTTTTCATTTTGGTCTCTCTCAAATTCCAATGCTTTCTTGATCACACCTTCTCGGAGAATAGTTGCTTTTGTAAGTACAATCTTCGCCACATTTTTCCGAGCATTTAAGATCAACGTCTCAAAATTGCCATTGTCCTTTTCCATCCAACGGTGTTATGTACCATTTTTTTCTGAAATATTCCTGGCCAAAGTGACAAAAGTATAAACCATCAAATCATTTTTTGTACTCGTATTCTAAACAAGTAAACATGCTGACTTACACATGTGTAAATAGCTCGCTTACATATGTGTAAACTGTTTACTTACAAGTTGTAAACAACTTATATACACAGTTCAAGTTTCTAATATACACATATTATTTGCTAACTTAGTTATGAGAAATAGCAAACTAAGACACAAATGATGTACTTATGGTTCATTCAAGATTCATAAGATGTATATATTCTAGAAACACCAATAAATATGCTTTTTTTTGTTTAATTGTTATGATTTTGATATGTGTAAACCTTTATATTTATGCTTAGATGTTATTAACCTTGATATCTTACACATGTGTAAACTTTCATATATATACTTAATTTTTTTAACCCTTATGTTTTAAACATGTGTAAATCTTCATATCTGTAATTTACACACGTGTAAAACCATATGGAGATTTGTAATTGATTTTGACATATGAACTACAACTTATTCAATAAAAATGCTCAAATTATGCTATAACCCCAACAACTGTAAAATCGCAACTAAACAAGTGAATCTGACAAAAGAAGTAATTACAAGCAAAAGTGAAAAAAAGAAGTAACTACAATTACTATAAACTAAAAATGCTCACCGCTTGTCTTCAAGGAAACCATTAAAAAGTGAAATTGATTCACCTTTGGGATCTCCAACTGCAAGACGTTTGGACAATAAATCAATTAAATGATCGGACACTAGCTTCCCTTGGTTAATATATCTGAAAGTTGAAAAAGAAATTTAAAAAATAATACTACTTTAGTTAACTATAATGATAAGGGAAAAACAGAAGAGAAGGATATCAGCTCAAATCTAGGGTTATTACCCTTTCCCTCCATTATTTATAAGTCTGTTATTGACAGTTACAAGTATTCAGAATTGACAATACTAGTCCCTGAACTATCTAACTATTACAAACGAACACAATTACTTGTAACTAACATTTCTATCTTAACAATACTTCCCCCCCATTACAAAGTCTTGACCTCAAGACTAATTATTAACAACAAAATCAGGAAAACGAAGGGATAATTCTTGAAGATCTTCCCATGTGGAATCATTTGCAGTAGACCCTTGCCATTGAATAAGTCCTTGTAGGGAACCTTTATTTCCTTTCCTGATCCATCTTTTATCCAGTATAGCTATAGGCTTCAGGGTGAATCTTGGTTCAGTCGGTAAAGGAATAACATTTGTTGGAGGGCCATTTGCTTGTTTTAACAATGACACATGAAACGTATGGTGTACCAACACATCATTTGGCAAGTCCAACCTATATGCTACTGCCCCAATCCTTTCAACAACCAGGAATGGACCATAATATTTAGGGGACAGTTTAGTATGCTTGTTGTACCTCAAAGTGGCTTGGCAGTAGGGATGAATCTTGACAAAGACCCAAGAGCCTACTTCAAAACTCCTATCAGTTCTATGCTTGTCAGCCAACTGTTTCATCCTATTCTTGGCTGTGTCCAAAGACTGTTTCAGCATTCTAATCATTTCCTCTCTATCCCTACAAAGTGCATCAACTGCTGCTACCTTTGTATCATTAGGTATATAGGGAATCAGAGTAGGAGGAGCATAACCATATAGTGCTTCAAAGGGACTCATTTTGATGGTAGAATGAGGACTGGAATTATACCACCATTCTGCCAAAGACAACCACTTGACCCATTCTTTATTTTTTCCCATTGTCATGCATCTAAGATAAGCTTCCAAACACCTGTTTACCACTTCTGTTTGACCATCTGTTTGTGGATGGTAAGCAGTAGACAATGCTAATGAAACTCCATGTAATCTGGTGAACTCCTTCCAAAAATTACTGATAAAGATGGGATCTCTATCAGAAACATTAGTGACAGGCCAACCATGCAGTTTGAAGACATGATCTAAGAAAGCCTGAGCTACTGTGGAAGCATTATAAGGATGTGACAAGGGTATAAAATGTGCAAACTTGGTAAGTCTGTCCACAATGACCATTATAGTATCTTTTCCCCCTGATTTTGGTAGGCCCCCTACAAAGTCCATTGAAATATCTGTAAAGATATATTATGGGGTAGGTAAAGGTTGTAGGAGACCAGGAGATGCCACTGTTTCATTTTTCCCTCTTTGACAGACTTGACAAGATCTGATATATTGCCTAACATCTTTTGTAATTCCTTTCCAATGGAAAAATTGTTTAATTCTTTGAATGGTCACATGAACACCTGAGTGCCCAGCACCAGCAGAGTCATGATTCAAGAACAAAATTTTCTTCCTTAATTCCTCATTTTTTCCAATGGCCAGTTTATTTTTCCTGGTCAACAGTTGACCATCCCAAGCATAATGCTTGACCTCCTTCCCTTCCTTCAACTGATTCATCTTAATCAGCAATTGATCATCATCATTCCAAGATTGTTTGATTTCATTTAAAAGAGATGAATCAAAAGTGGATAAGGTAATAGGTAGAAGAGAAGGACCTTCTACCCTGGATAAAGCATCAGCAGCCACATTATCCTTTCCTTCCTTATACAAGATCTCATAATCCAAGCCCATCATTTTAGAAAGCCATACATGCTGTAATGGAGTATTAACCTTCTGTTCCATCAAATACTTAAGGCTCTTCTGATCAGTTTTTATCACAAACCTTCCATTAGCAAGATAATGCTTCCAATGATTCACTGCAAACATGATTGCTAATAACTCTTTCTCATAGACAGAAAGAGCTTGTTGCCTTGGTGACAATGCTTTACTTATATAAGCAATAGGGTGTCCCAGTTGCATAATGACAGCCCCTATGCCTAAAGATGATGCATCAGTTTCCAACACAAACTGCAAAGAAAAATTTGGCAATGCCAATACTGGTGGAGAGGTCAGTGCTTGTTTGAGTTTCTCAAAGGCAATTGTTGCCTGTTGAGACCAAATAAAAGCATCTTTTCTTGTGTAAGTCAGTGAGTGGTTTAGCTAATATTCCAAAAGATTTGATAAATCTTCTGTAATAGCCAGCCAACCCCAAGAAACCTCTCAATTGCTTGACATTAGTGGGAATAGGCCAATCCTTAATAGCTGCAACCTTGTGAGGATCAGTTGCAACTCCTTCTTTGGAGATTAAATGACCAAGATATTCCACTGTTGCTCCTGCAAAACTACACTTAGATCTTTTTGCAAAAAGCTGATGCTTCCTAAAAAGATCCATTGTTAGTTGTAAATGCTGCACATGATCATCAAGAGTCTTACTGTAGACCAAAATATCATCAAAAAATACCAGGATAAACTTCCTTAGATATTGCTGAAACACCTCATTCATCAAGGATTGAAAGGTTGCAGGTGCATTAGTAAGCCCAAAGGGCATTACTAAGAATTCATACAATCCCAAATGAGTTCTAAAAGCAGTCTTTTGAATGTCTTGTTCATTCATCCTCACTTGGTGATAACCAGATCTAAGATCCAGTTTAGAGAAGACTGTTGCTCCTTGTAATTCCTCAAACAACTCATCAATCAAAGGTATGGGAAACCTATTCTTGACAGTAGCTTGATTAAGCTTTCTGTAATCAATACACAGTCTCCAACTGCCATCTTTTTTCTTGACTAATACCACAGGAGAGGCAAAAGGACTAGAACTGCTCCTTATGACCCCTGTACTCAGCAATTCTTGTACAGATTTTTCAATAATGTCTTTTTGTAATGCTTGATATCTGTAAGGTTTTTCATTAATAACAGTCCCATCTTTCTGCAGAATTATCTTATGATCACAAGACCTACTAGGAGGCAATCCTGTAGGTTCTGCAAAGACATCTTCAAATTGTTTCAAAACCTTTTCAATGATTTCATGGTGATCATTTGATAGCACCTTGGTTGAATGCTGAAACTGATCAGGGTCAGTTCCAACTTGTAAACTCAACAATTGAGCTTCTGCTAAAGAATCAGATTGATCCAATAGCTGCTCCATTTTCTCAGCTGAACAAAGGCTAAAGCCATTGTTGGAATACCCTTTTAATTCATGATGAGAGTCACCCACTTGGTACTTCATAGTTAGGTCCTTGAAATTCCAATTGATATCACCCAAGGTGAGTAACCACTGGATTCCAAGTACCATATCATAGTTTTGCAGGGGCAAAACTAAGACATCAGTCTTGTACCATAACCCTTGCATAGCCCATTCAAAGTCTAAACACATTGTTACACATTCTAGTTTTTCACCATTGGCTACAGATACATTCATTCCCTCCACCCTGACCATTTTACATTTCAGTTTTCTGGCCAGTTTAATGTCTATAAAATTGTGGGTTGAGCCAGAGTCAACCAAAATTACCAACTGTCTTGTCCCAATAGTTCCAATTACTCTCATAGTAGAGTAAGAGGGTATACCAGTGATGGCATGGATTGAGATTTGAGGCTCAGTCCATTGTTTGCCTTCAAGGGTAATATTGTCATTTGGGCCCTCACAGTTCAGCAGTTCCACATCAATATCTTCCTCATCATCATCCAATTCTAAAATAAACAACTGTTTATTCTTACATTTGTGTGTAGCAGAATACTTCTCATTACACCCAAAACATTCCCCCTTGGCTCTTTTTTCATTCATTTCTTTTCTTGATAATGTTTTAAAATTCCCATTATATGGCAGTTGTTTATTGGAAGGTGGATTAGGTAACAAAGGTAAGTGTTGAGTATTGAAAGGTGTTTTAGTGAAAGATGATGGTTTATTTGTTTGGGAACTAGAACTGTTGTACCTGTTATAAGGTTTTGTAGGTGTAATACCCAAAGATTTGTTTGTCATATCCTGCATTTTGGCCAGATGATACACCTTCTTCATAGTTGTTGGTTGGAACATCTTGACTGGTCCACCAATCTCTGGTTTCAGTCCTTTCAAAAAAATGCTCACTGCATAAGGTTCAGGGATTGAAACCTTAAGCAGACATGCATCAAACTTGGTACAAAACTCTTCTAAAGAGTCTTCTTGGACAATTGAAGTTAAAACTCCCATGGCATCTTCATATAATACATCTGAAAACCTTGCAATAATACTTTCTGAGTATTCTTGCCAAGTTATATCAGTGATTGGTACCCCTTTACTCTTGACAAATTGTTGATGCCATTTAACTGCACAACCTTCTAAATGAATTGCAGCATAACGAACCTTACAATTATCAGGTGTTTCATCAATAGAAAAGAAATGTTCACATCTATAAATCCAGTCATCAACATCATTTCCCCCAAATTTTGGAAAATCAATCTTTCCTACTCGATGAAATCTTTCTGGTTTGGTCAGATCACCCACTTCTTTTTGTTTGTTTATTAGTGAAGTACTATTATTATCATTATGCTTATTATTATTATTCATTTGAGTAATCTGCTCGGCTAGTTTGGATAAAGTTGCATTAATATTTTCAAAGTTTTGATCATTCTTTTGTAATTGAGCTTCAACTCGAACGAGTGTAAATGCATGCTCATCAAGGGTTTTTTTAACTACATTTTCTGTTTCTGCTTCTGCACGGTTTCGAGTTGTCATGGTGAAAATTTGGATGGAAATGGATAATCACAAGTTGATTATTCCACAGAAGGAATAGAATAAGAAAAATGAAAAGGAAGAGTGAACAGAGTTATGAGTTGCAGAAGAAAGAAGATGGTGGTTAATGGTGATTAATGGTGGTTGACGGTTAAGGGTAGTTATGACGGTTACGGAGATTCGAGAAGGTACGAGCAACCGAGAACCGGTAGCTCTGATACCAATTGATAAGGGAAAAACAGAAGAGAAGGATATCAGCTCAAATCTAGGGTTATTACCCTTTCCCTCCATTATTTATAAGTCTGTTATTGACAGTTACAAGTATTCAGAATTGACAATACTAGTCCCTGAACTATCTAACTATTACAAACGAACACAATTACTTGTAACTAACATTTCTATCTTAACATATAACAAGCATCGTGTATAAGAAAATACCTATGAGCATAAAAGTTAGAAAATATATATAAAGAATGATAGTATCACAGCTAGTTTCATGAAATACACTTGGACTTGATTAATCATTAAAGTCTAATGGTGAAGTGACTTGCAGAGCACGCACGTCAATCATCAAAATTAGTATTTAAAAAGAACTAAATTTATAAAAGTTTTTTAGGTTAGGTCTCCTCTGCATATATACTCTGATCCAACCCTATTCACAAACATGAAAAATATTGAGTAATTTTAATCTCATAAGACATTGTTATGAGATCATCCATCATATGTACTCATTACCAACCTTCTATGTGGCTTTGTAAAACAACAATTAAATCCATATATTCTCCATTAGTCTAATGCTTAAACTAAGCATAATCAACATAATAACACTCCAAATAACTCTAATCATTCAACAAACATAGATCTGAATAACCACCTAATACAAGCCCTAGTTCCTTATCTTCTCTTAACTCTCTACAAAACTCAACCAATCACCATCCAAAGTCAATCCTCCTATAACACTAAATCAGAACTAGAAAAACCTAAATTAACTTGAATCAGTAAACAAAATAGAAATCATAACGAATCACAAACATTAGGTTCATCCTCCTCTTTACTCTCACTGTCTGTTGTATTGTCAATAATTCTTTCTTTTTCTTCATCAAAAACCTTTGGAAACATTTGATTTACAGGTTAATTTTCACGAGGAAGAGTGTGGATGTAGTACTTTGGAAAATATGAGTTGAATTCCTAATGAAGAAGCTGAATTTTAGAGGACACGATTTGGTTTTCTGAAATTGTATTTTACTTTATTGCCCTTTTCTATATTCTATTTTATTCTACCTTCTCATTTAAACCACATCTAATCTTAACCCTTGATTGAGAATGATCTATTGTTTAAAATGGTTCTTAGTGTTCTCACAAAATTTGAAGTTCTCAAGATAACTCTCCCCTATATATA
Source organism: Ambrosia trifida (assembly GCA_028751855.1). Taxonomy (NCBI): domain Eukaryota; kingdom Viridiplantae; phylum Streptophyta; class Magnoliopsida; order Asterales; family Asteraceae; genus Ambrosia; species Ambrosia trifida. The sequence goes on from CM054123.1 coordinate 51,756,224, forward strand.
TATATATATATATATATATATATATATATATATATATATATATATATATATATATATATATATATAGTGGAAGTATAGACAAGAAACCCTCTCAAATGAAAAAACTCTAGAAAACCCATCCCTTGGCCCATGTTGTGCCACATCACCCATTACATTATAATACTTTATAATATTCAAAGGGGCACAATAGACATTTCCAATATCCTCTTTCTCTCTCTCTCTCTCTATATATATATTATTCATCCTCTCTCTCTTCATTTGTATTTTTCAAATTCAGATATTCCCTCCTCTCTCTACCCTTTCTCTGTCTCTTTCTTGAACCACCACCACCACCACAACCACCACCGACCACCCTAACAACCACCACCGAACACCACAGGCTCGGCCACCACCTCCGGCAACCACACCTCCGACACCGGTACTGTTTCTCTATCTCTCTCTCTCTCTCTTTCTCTCTCTCCCTCTCTCTCTCTCTCTATATATATATATATATATATATATATCCTCTTCCCTCTCTTTTCTAGATCTGGAGTTGTAGTTGAGATCTGTTATGTTTTGTAAGATTTTGAAACTTTGTTTATGTAAGATTTTGATTTTTGTAAGCTGTTATGTTTTCAAACTTTGTTTATGTAAGATTTTGATTTTTGTAAGCTGTTATGTAAGATTTCAAACTTTGTTTATGTAAGATTTTGATAAATAAAAAAAAATTTATTTATGTAAGCTTCGAAGTATTATAATAAAAAAAAATTGTAAGCTGTTATGTAAGCTTCGAAGTATTATAATAAAAAAAATTTCAAACTTTGTTTATGTAAGATTTTGATTTTTGTAAGCTGTTATGTTTTGGGTTTAGTGAAATAGGTTTTGGGTTTTGCTAGAATAATAATAATAATTTTTTTGGGGATAGTTTTTGGTTGCACACCAAGTGTTTGATCAAATGCTTGAATGAAAAAAAAAACTTATGTTAACCATTTTTATTTTTTTTATTATTATTATTTTGTTTGTGTTATATTTTTATTGGATTGGGGACATGAGGTTGATGGATCACATGTGATTGATGAATAAATTTGTAGTCTTTTTATGTTAGTATATGCTAACACAGGTTAGTGATGTCCCATTATGTTTTTAAGGATCCCAAACTAACATGTGTATCTGTTTCAGTGTGGGTTTTCACGAGTAGGCTATTGGAAGAAGGCGGCGTTGGTGATGTGGCTGTGGTAAGTGATGTTTTTTTATAAAGATTATAAATTTTTAATCTTTTGGTGAATAGGGTGTTTAAATAATTTTTATATTCTATTAAATAAATTTTTGGCAAGTGAAATTGTTATGAACTCGTATAGGGTATATGTCTATTTTTTTTATACACATGTTAGTGATGCTAACACGTGCTAGTATATGCCTAACTAGCAGGTGTTAGGGTTCATATTAGTTGGGGAGCCCAACTAACACATGTAAGTATACGCCCTTTCACATGTTAGTGATGCTAACACGTGCTAGTATATGCCTAACTAACAGGTGTTAGGGTTCATATTAGTTGGGGAGCCCAACTAACACATGTAAGTATACGCCCTTTCACATGTTAGTGATGCTAACACATGTTAGTATATACTCAACTAACATGTGTTACGGTTTGTATAACATACGTTATTTCAGTAAAACATATATTTTAGAATACACTAACACATGTCATTGATGTCCCATTATGTGTTTTATAGAGCCCAGCTAACACGTGTTTACTTTTTTTGTAGGTGAAAAGATGTTTTTGAGTTAAAGATGATGATGAGGATCAAGAACGAAGAATAGCTAGATTTTTTCTATGTTGTTATGATAGTTTTTTTTTTTGAAAATTCACAAATAATTATGTTTGTATTAAACAGTTTTTGATATGTTTTAGTGTTTATTGTTATGATCGTTTTTATCATTTCTTAAATAAATACACATTTTATGTGTTCTTTTAATATGTTCTTTTAGTATATGCCTGGTAACACATGTTAGCGATGTCTCACACGAGGTCAGAATTTTGTATCACAACACTAACGTATGTTAATATTGGTGCTGGAAAAAGTGTCATAAAGTAGGAGAGAGGTGACTTGACAAGTGTCAAATCAACCTTTTAAAACCTAGGATTCAGAAGTGTCAAATCTCATGTTTAAAATTACCTTAGTGCCCTTAATTATATTTTTTATTAGATTGGCCCACATGCTTTATGATTATTATATTCAAATAATCATGGACCATTGATCAAGCTTGTTCAATGGTCATAAGAGAGTTTGCAAGGTTTTTCCAAAAGATAGGGTTTCCATATTATCCACACCCTATATATATATATATATATATATATATGTATATATATATAATATCTAAAAGAAAATTAAAATAAATTTAAAAAGGGTTTTGGATGAAAATGGCAAAAAAAACATTTGATATGTAAAGACAAAAATGCCCCTGAATTAACTGGGTTTTATTAACTGAGTTAGGGCAATTGACTAAAAATGTAAACCACAGGACACAGATAAGAAAAAAAAAACATTTGAATGAAAATAACAATTTTTAACAAACCTCATTAACTAAATTGTCCATTAGAGCACCTGTAGTGGCCTCGTTATGAGGCGTTTTGGGCCACCAGAGCGCCGGGAACACCGCCCCCCAGGCGCTATGGTGGCGTTATGGGTGGGAGAGTTTTGAACACAACGAGCGTTTTCATTTGATTTTGATGATTGTGATGATTTGACCGTTGTGTAACGGCCATATTTTAGAATTTAAAAAAAAATCATCCACTCTATATATATATCCATATATGTAGCACACATACAATATCTAGCACACATACAATACACACATACATTTCAGTAACCCTCAAACAAATTCAACACACAAACAAATCATTAAAATGTCGTCCCCTCCTCACTCCGATGACTCGTTTATGGATCTATATAATCGGTTTTTTAAAGAAGACGACGCTGAAGAGGAGGCGGCCGTTACGAGTGCGGTTCAACTAGCGTGTAGCGCGGTTGAAGCTATAGGTACTTCCGTCCCACGGCCGATATTGTCTAGGCAATATATAGAGCGAGACCGTGTAGCCGCCAATGAGCGTTTGATGAATGACTACTTCAATGCCGATCCGGTTTACCCCCCTGATTTGTTTAGACGAAGATTTCGGATGCGTAAAAACTTATTTTTGCGCATCACCGGAGACTTAGAGAACAACTATGACTACTTTAAGCAAAAACCCGACGCTAGAGGGTGTTTAGGATTCACCGCAATTCAAAAGGTGACTTCCGCAATACGTGTGCTCGCCTACGGGAACACGTACGATATCAATGATGAGTATTTGAAGATGGCGGAGAAAACCACACGCGATACTTTGGAGTATTTCTGCTACGGTATTTACAAATATACATTTGATTTTTTTATATATATATATATAGTACGTACATATTTTTTATATATACATTTGATTTTTTTAGGTATATGCCAATTATATGGAAAAAGATACTTGAGAAACCCGACATGGAGCGACCTTCAACAACTATATGAAGCGCATGTTCAAAAACATGGATTACCCGGTATGATTGGTAGTATAGATTGTCGTCAGTGGCGATGGTATGCTTGTCCAACCGCATGGCGAGGTCAACATACACGCGGTGACCAAAAGGGACCAACATTGGTTTTACAAGCAGTTGCCTCACAAGACATGTGGATTTGGTCAGCCTTCTTTGGTCTAGCCGGGTGTATGAATGACATAAATACTTTCCAGCATTCGCCATTGCTAGAGTCTTACATTGGCGGAACAATACCGAAATGTGGGTTTTATGCAAATAATAATTACTACGAGCATGGATACTACTTGGCGGATGGTATATATCCGGAGTATTCAATGCTTGTCAAAACGTTTAGTCAGACTCAAGATGAAAAAAGGCAATATTTTAAAAGAGTTCATGAGTCTGCAAGAAAGGACGTTGAGAGGTGTTTTGCCTGTCTTCAAGCACGATGGCATTTTGTAAGAAATCCTTGTCGTATGTGGGAAAAAGAAAGGATTAGAATGGTGATGTATGCTTGTATCATAATGCATAATATGATACTTGAAGACGAAGGAAAGGCAATATGCCCAAATTATGTAGCAGGAGAAGATGTTCCAGGGACGCAAGCGACACAGCAGGAGAGATTCCAAAACAGTGCCATGTTGCGTTCCAAGGAGTTACATAACGCGTTGAAGGCTGATTTGGTGGAGGAAGCATGGTCGATTCGCCCGATTCATCAGAGCCAGGAAGAAGAAGAAGAAGATGATGATGATGATGATGATGATGAATTTTATGAAGAACAAGGAGAAGAAGAAGAAGGAGAAAACCAAGAAGGAGACGACGACGACGACTAGTTTTTTTAAGTATTTGTAACTTTATTTAAGTATTTGTTGTTTTTTACTATTTTTATCTTTTTATTTATGGTTTGTAATTTTTTTTAGTATTTGTATTTTTTTTTTGTTTTAGTATTTGTATTATTTTTATTTTTAATGAAATATTATTAAGTATTAAATATTCTTATTTAAATAAAAAACAATAATTAACCAATCATTACCAATCATTTATAACCCCAACATAACCTTCCTTCCCACTACACCCTCTTTTTCCATAACCCCAACATAACACATTTTCTATTACTTTTTAATATTTTAATCCTATAACCCCAACATAACTATCCACCACTACACATACCCTTAGAGCACCTGTAGTGGCCTCGTTATGAGGCGTTTTGGGCCACCATAGCGCCGGGAACACCACCCCCCCAGGCGCTATGGTGGCGTTATGGGTGGGAGAGTTTTGAACACAACGAGCGTTTTCATTTGATTTTGATGATTGTGATGATTTGACCGTTGTGTAACGGCCATATTTTAGAATTTAAAAAAAAATCATCCACTCTATATATATATCCATATATGTAGCACACATACAATATCTAGCACACATACAATACACACATACATTTCAGTAACCCTCAAACAAATTCAACACACAAACAAATCATTAAAATGTCGTCCCCTCCTCACTCCGATGACTCGTTTATGGATCTATATAATCGGTTTTTTAAAGAAGACGACGCTGAAGAGGAGGCGGCCGTTACGAGTGCGGTTCAACTAGCGTGTAGCGCGGTTGAAGCTATAGGTACTTCCGTCCCACGGCCGATATTGTCTAGGCAATATATAGAGCGAGACCGTGTAGCCGCCAATGAGCGTTTGATGAATGACTACTTCAATGCCGATCCGGTTTACCCCCTGATTTGTTTAGACGAAGATTTCGGATGCGTAAAAACTTATTTTTGCGCATCACCGGAGACTTAGAGAACAACTATGACTACTTTAAGCAAAAACCCGACGCTAGAGGGTGTTTAGGATTCACCGCAATTCAAAAGGTGACTTCCGCAATACGTGTGCTCGCCTACGGGAACACGTACGATATCAATGATGAGTATTTGAAGATGGCGGAGAAAACCACACGCGATACTTTGGAGTATTTCTGCTACGGTATTTACAAATATACATTTGATTTTTTTATATATATATATATATAGTACGTACATATTTTTTATATATACATTTGATTTTTTTAGGTATATGCCAATTATATGGAAAAAGATACTTGAGAAACCCGACATGGAGCGACCTTCAACAACTATATGAAGCGCATGTTCAAAAACATGGATTACCCGGTATGATTGGTAGTATAGATTGTCGTCAGTGGCGATGGTATGCTTGTCCAACCGCATGGCGAGGTCAACATACACGCGGTGACCAAAAGGGACCAACGTTGGTTTTACAAGCAGTTGCCTCACAAGACATGTGGATTTGGTCAGCCTTCTTTGGTCTAGCCGGGTGTATGAATGACATAAATACTTTCCAGCATTCGCCATTGCTAGAGTCTTACATTGGCGGAACAATACCGAAATGTGGGTTTTATGCAAATAATAATTACTACGAGCATGGATACTACTTGGCGGATGGTATATATCCGGAGTATTCAATGCTTGTCAAAACGTTTAGTCAGACTCAAGATGAAAAAAGGCAATATTTTAAAAGAGTTCATGAGTCTGCAAGAAAGGACGTTGAGAGGTGTTTTGCCTGTCTTCAAGCACGATGGCATTTTGTAAGAAATCCTTGTCGTATGTGGGAAAAAGAAAGGATTAGAATGGTGATGTATGCTTGTATCATAATGCATAATATGATACTTGAAGACGAAGGAAAGGCAATATGCCCAAATTATGTAGCAGGAGAAGATGTTCCAGGGACGCAAGCGACACAGCAGGAGAGATTCCAAAACAGTGCCATGTTGCGTTCCAAGGAGTTACATAACGCGTTGAAGGCTGATTTGGTGGAGGAAGCATGGTCGATTCGCCCGATTCATCAGAGCCAGGAAGAAGAAGAAGAAGATGATGATGATGATGATGATGATGAATTTTATGAAGAACAAGGAGAAGAAGAAGAAGGAGAAAACCAAGAAGGAGACGACGACGACGACTAGTTTTTTTAAGTATTTGTAACTTTATTTAAGTATTTGTTGTTTTTTACTATTTTTATCTTTTTATTTATGGTTTGTAATTTTTTTTAGTATTTGTATTTTTTTTTTGTTTTAGTATTTGTATTATTTTTATTTTTAATGAAATATTATTAAGTATTAAATATTCTTATTTAAATAAAAAACAATAATTAACCAATCATTACCAATCATTTATAACCCCAACATAACCTTCCTTCCCACTACACCCTCTTTTTCCATAACCCCAACATAACACCTTTTCTATTACTTTTTAATATTTTAATCCTATAACCCCAACATAACTATCCACCACTACACATACCCTTAGAGCACCTGTAGTGGCCTCGTTATGAGGCGTTTTGGGCCACCATAGCGCCGGGAACACCGCCCCCCCAGGCGCTATGGTGGCGTTATGGGTGGGAGAGTTTTGAACACAACGAGCGTTTTCATTTGATTTTGATGATTGTGATGATTTGACCGTTGTGTAACGGCCATATTTTAGAATTTAAAAAAAAATCATCCACTCTATATATATATCCATATATGTAGCACACATACAATATCTAGCACACATACAATACACACATACATTTCAGTAACCCTCAAACAAATTCAACACACAAACAAATCATTAAAATGTCGTCCCCTCCTCACTCCGATGACTCGTTTATGGATCTATATAATCGGTTTTTTAAAGAAGACGACGCTGAAGAGGAGGCGGCCGTTACGAGTGCGGTTCAACTAGCGTGTAGCGCGGTTGAAGCTATAGGTACTTCCGTCCCACGGCCGATATTGTCTAGGCAATATATAGAGCGAGACCGTGTAGCCGCCAATGAGCGTTTGATGAATGACTACTTCAATGCCGATCCGGTTTACCCCCTGATTTGTTTAGACGAAGATTTCGGATGCGTAAAAACTTATTTTTGCGCATCACCGGAGACTTAGAGAACAACTATGACTACTTTAAGCAAAAACCCGACGCTAGAGGGTGTTTAGGATTCACCGCAATTCAAAAGGTGACTTCCGCAATACGTGTGCTCGCCTACGGGAACACGTACGATATCAATGATGAGTATTTGAAGATGGCGGAGAAAACCACACGCGATACTTTGGAGTATTTCTGCTACGGTATTTACAAATATACATTTGATTTTTTTATATATATATATATATAGTACGTACATATTTTTTATATATACATTTGATTTTTTTAGGTATATGCCAATTATATGGAAAAAGATACTTGAGAAACCCGACATGGAGCGACCTTCAACAACTATATGAAGCGCATGTTCAAAAACATGGATTACCCGGTATGATTGGTAGTATAGATTGTCGTCAGTGGCGATGGTATGCTTGTCCAACCGCATGGCGAGGTCAACATACACGCGGTGACCAAAAGGGACCAACGTTGGTTTTACAAGCAGTTGCCTCACAAGACATGTGGATTTGGTCAGCCTTCTTTGGTCTAGCCGGGTGTATGAATGACATAAATACTTTCCAGCATTCGCCATTGCTAGAGTCTTACATTGGCGGAACAATACCGAAATGTGGGTTTTATGCAAATAATAATTACTACGAGCATGGATACTACTTGGCGGATGGTATATATCCGGAGTATTCAATGCTTGTCAAAACGTTTAGTCAGACTCAAGATGAAAAAAGGCAATATTTTAAAAGAGTTCATGAGTCTGCAAGAAAGGACGTTGAGAGGTGTTTTGCCTGTCTTCAAGCACGATGGCATTTTGTAAGAAATCCTTGTCGTATGTGGGAAAAAGAAAGGATTAGAATGGTGATGTATGCTTGTATCATAATGCATAATATGATACTTGAAGACGAAGGAAAGGCAATATGCCCAAATTATGTAGCAGGAGAAGATGTTCCAGGGACGCAAGCGACACAGCAGGAGAGATTCCAAAACAGTGCCATGTTGCGTTCCAAGGAGTTACATAACGCGTTGAAGGCTGATTTGGTGGAGGAAGCATGGTCGATTCGCCCGATTCATCAGAGCCAGGAAGAAGAAGAAGAAGATGATGATGATGATGATGAATTTTATGAAGAACAAGGAGAAGAAGAAGAAGGAGAAAACCAAGAAGGAGACGACGACGACGACTAGTTTTTTTAAGTATTTGTAACTTTATTTAAGTATTTGTTGTTTTTTACTATTTTTATCTTTTTATTTATGGTTTGTAATTTTTTTTTTAGTATTTGTATTTTTTTTTTGTTTTAGTATTTGTATTATTTTTATTTTTAATGAAATATTATTAAGTATTAAATATTCTTATTTAAATAAAAAACAATAATTAACCAATCATTACCAATCATTTATAACCCCAACATAACCTTCCTTCCCACTACACCCTCTTTTTCCATAACCCCAACATAACACCTTTTCTATTACTTTTTAATATTTTAATCCTATAACCCCAACATAACTATCCACCACTACACATACCCTTAACTCAAATATATAATGCAAAATCAATGGTTAGCAACAAAGAAGTCAAGTCCATGGGAGTAAAGGTACGGAAACAATCACAGGAACACAAAGTCTTATCTTGCCAACACCACCACTAACATAAACATAACCCTTTTGTTCCAAACCAAACCCCCTTTTCTTTTCTTCTCTCTCTAGAAACCTCATCTCTCTTCCAGCAACCAAATCCCCCGCCCCCAACCCAACCACCCATTCAGGTCTGTTAATTAAATTCAATTTTCAACCAATTTACATTATTATTATTATTATTATTATTATTATTATTAAATAGACTTGTGAATGTTTTATTTATTTGTTAGTGTTTGTCTGTAGAGGGTATATTTATAAGATGGCAATTGTACCTGGAGGGAGTACTTGGGTGGCTCGGTGGGGAATTCAGCCTCAGTTGATGTCCAGAGCTTCTTCCGCTTCCGGTTCCGTTATGCATTCGCTTCCTCGGTGAATACCCCTTTAAAATTTAAGATTTAAGTCTGTGTTTGTTAAGTAATGAATGGGCCAGCCAGCCAGCCTATGCTTTGTTTTTTAATTACTGCAGTTACAACATATTACACATGTGTAGTAGTAAAATGGTTACCAATAGGGCTCATCTATATATAGGCATGTTATGATTCTTTGCTACTGTAGTTGCACTTTTTTATTTGCCAGCAATTTTCTTGACCGAAGGTCGCATTACGTATTCTTTGGCTTGTATCACATTGGAACTTTAATGAGAAAGATGTTAAGCAATAAGTTAATGCACCTTATTACTTGTATTTAAAGACAAATTTCCAATTGAACTCCTGAATTGTAGAACGTTTCTTATCTTTTTATTTGGACTCGTCTTTAGGCCGTGGAAGACGGACCTTTGCACCACGTTGTATGCTATGCTTTTATTTGGTATTCTGAATGATGGATTGATAAGTGAAATGCATGAGACAATAGGTTTTATTCACATACCTTTGCACCACTTTACTACTTGTTTACCGAGAAGTTAAATAGCTGCTGAAAGGATCCAGGGTTTATCATCTTGTGTAAAGGTCTAACTAGCCTTGACCTTGACCTCTTGCTAAGGACCAAGTCTGTGCATGGTCTTTATTCTATTCTATTAGATTATATGATGATTGTCAAATCAGTGAGAGGTGACTTCACCTTAGTTATAGTGCTCGAATTGTTGGGTGTGGAGGCTTCGGCCTAATGGGCAGTTGACCCTAGCACCCTAGGGCAGGCGACTCTAGTGGATAGGTTAAATTAGGCACGTTTCCTAATGTACGTATTTCTTGTTCCCAAAGTTATTTACCCTAATTTTGTAATATATATAGTTGTGTAGGGCATTGTAATTTCTTGCGTACCTGTACTAAATATAGACCCTAGTTGCAGCTGTGGATCAGGGGATGTTAGTCAGCTTAGACCGAACGACATTAAATCTTGTGTCGTTTATTGCTTTCGTTTCTATGTTATATGATGAGGTATTTTGATATTTGGGGCTTATAGTATGGGACGAGAAACCATGAGGTTGCACACTTTGATCTCATGTAAAATGAACTGCAACATATTTTTAATTAATGAAATGTTGTTTGCTTTGCTCATTGAAAAGGACAGGAGCGTTTCTAAGAAGTCTAAATGTGTACTTAGTTGTATGTTTATATACGCAAAGTTTAAAAGAACGGAAACGAGCCTCGAGACGTTTTCCCTTCGCCTCATGAGGCGTAAGCCTAGAGGCGAAATAAAAAAATATGTGAAAAAATTATATATCTTATAAAATCTAAAATAATTGACCTAAAAAAGTCTAAAACATCAAAAATAAAACAATAGACCCAAAAAGTCTAAAACACATAAAAAACACCATAAACCCCCTGAGGCGCACCCGAGGCGCTCATTTTCTTAATGCCTCGGCTCTTTGAGGCGTATGTACAGACTAGACCCCATGAGGTGCGCCTTAGACTCATTTTTTTGCGCCTCGCCTCGAGGCGCGCCTTGAGGCGCACACCTCAAAAGTTTTTTTAAAACCATGTATATACGTAAGTGCCTAACTGTTTACTTGGACAAGTATGTCACTTTTCTACCATTTATAACCATGCTAAATTTTATGGATGGGTACATAATATTTATAACATAACTGCCAGATGTTCAGTTGAAAGTTAATGCTAAATTACTAGATTTTCTCTGTTGTGACTTGTGACTAAAGTTTTCTAGTCTTTACAATACATGTTTTGTTATCTATTTTGCATATACTTACATGTATTCTTTCTTATCTAAATCTAATGTCTGTTTCGTTTCAGTTTCTCAGTGAATACAAAAGAGTTGGCATCACCGTGTTCTGCCTTCTTTTCACAAGGTTCTTTGCATGAACTATACAACTTTAGGTCGATTGGTAAACCTCATCACCGAAGTGGTGGCCGCCTCATCGTTAGGGCTGAAAGTGTAAGTTTGCTTGTCAGACCATCATCTGTAATGGAATGAAACATGTATTTGTTTATTGACATGTTGATTGTGTATTTACCTTGTATACACAGGATTATTATTCAGTACTTGGTGTATCGAAGAATTCTAGCAAATCAGAAATAAAAAGTGGTTAGTAAACAACTTAAGCTTATGGAATGAATATTGGAGTTTCTTGCAGTTACTCTCTGTTCTTAGCCCATTGACAAATTACGTATATTTATGTCGTTGAATATTGATGTATGCTCTATGTTAATAGTTAAGCACTTTCACAATTTACTTCAATGCAAATGTCATGTCATCTCCTCTGGTCCATGTTTTAACTATTGGATGGACCAACCTATTGCTCGGTGCTCACATCCACCATTTTTGCTTAAATTATGTGATCACTTATATTGGTGTAGGAACATGTTGGTGTAATGTTCATCTGTGATCATAGCTAACTTTGGTTTAAAAAATTGGTGTGTGTGAACAGCGTATAGGAAGCTCGCAAGAAGTTACCATCCTGATGTGAACAAGTAAGTTCAACTATCACTTTCTGCAGTACAAGAACTCCAATTATCTGTTTCGGTTTAACTGCCATATGATTTCATGGCGGGTGTCCAAATACCAATTTGATTTGTAGTTTTAATGTTTGCGAAGTCACTTCCATGAGTCTTTAGTTAGATATACAGGCTTCAAAAGATCATCAAACTATCTTTTCTGATGATTAGCTTGATAATTCTATGCCATGTGGCTTTATCTTGTAATTTCCTGATTTCTCTTTGGCCTTTGCACTAGATTTGATTCAATTTGTCTACTAGAAGGAAATTGTGTAAGTAAGCATCATGTCAAAAGTCAAAACACATATACCGCATGTAAAGCTTAGTTGAGGGTAGTAGAGTTTTTCTTTCTTCATAATTCATATGCACCTCCAAATTCCAAAATGCTCTTTCGTTTTACTCTTCTTGAACACCCGGGTCCATTTATTTCCCTTTCATATGTTACGGACTGTCACAAAATGTAAGTGGGTGTGAAGTTGACATGCACAATATCTGGGAGTGATACTGTGTTATTTCATTTTGTAAAACATTTTCATGCATGTTGTCATGGTTCATTTATAGATTCTTTCCATCGGGTGGATATAGTGGACTGGAGAGACCTGACTGTTGAACCTTGATCACGCACTAGACAAATAAAGTGTGCTGAAATTGTTGTTTCTTTCAGGGAACCAGGAGCTGAACAGAAGTTCAAGGATATTAGTAATGCTTATGAGGTGCAGCGTCCTACCTCATTTATTAGTAAATTAGCTGAACAAAAGTTCAAGGATTTTAATGTATAAGTTGGTATACAGGTTTTATCAGATGATGAAAAGCGATCCATATATGATAGATATGGGGAGGCCGGACTTAAAGGCGCTGGCGTGGGCTCAGGGGTGAGTTTTTTTAACAGTAACAATTTATTTCTATAGATATCTGGAGGTAGCAATTTTGACCCCTTTACTTATGAAAGGGTCGATTAAGGTCATGCTTTATCTCTAACAGGCCAAACACGTAAATTGTAGTGATATCTGACATACTAGTTATATAATGTAAAATGCTTGGACAAGTTGAATCCGACCCGTTAACCAACTCACCAATTTTGTCACCTTTAAAAGCTATGCATCTCCTTTGAGGTCTAAAGTTAGTTTGCATTTATATGTGTTGGCAGGATTTCAGCAACCCGTTTGATCTGTTTGAATCATTGTTTGATGGGTTGGGGGGCATGGGCGGAATGGGTGGCATGGGTGGAAGAAACACACGTAACAGGGCTACACAAGGCGAAGACCAAGGCTACAATCTTGTTTTAAACTTTAAAGAAGCTATATTCGGTGTTGAAAAAGAGATCGAAGTAACTCGTCTTGAGAGCTGTGGAACTTGCAACGGGTCTGGTGCCAAACCTGGGACCAGCCCATCCAAATGCACAACTTGTGGTGGTCAAGGTCAAGTCGTGTCTTCAGCTCGAACCCCATTGGGAGTCTTTCAACAAGTCATGACCTGCTCTTCTTGTAATGGAAGCGGTGAAATCTCTACCCCTTGTAATACATGTAACGGGGACGGTCGAGTAAGAAAATCCAAACGAATCAGCCTCAAAGTGCCAGCTGGAGTCGATGCAGGCAGCCGTTTGCGGGTACGCTCAGAGGGCAATGCAGGAAGAAAAGGCGGCCCCCCTGGCGACCTGTTTGTTATGATTGATGTTCTTCAAGATCCTGTTCTAAAACGGGACGACACAAATATTCTCTACACTAGCAAAATATCATATATTGACGCTATTTTGGGGACGACTCTAAAAGTCCCAACCGTCGATGGGATGGTAGATTTGAAAATCCCGCCCGGGACCCAGCCTGGGACGACCCTTGTAATGGCCAAAAAGGGGGTCCCGCTTTTGAACAAGAACAACATGAGGGGCGATCAACTGGTGAGAGTGCAAGTCGAAATACCAAAACGGTTGAGTGGCGAAGAAAAGAAGTTAATTGAAGAACTCTCAAACCTAAAGAAAGGTAAAGTCCCCAACAGCAGTGGTATATAACAGTGCAAAGGGTACCAAAGATTTGACAAATGTATCCACAAATTTTTAACGGATTTCTGAATCGGCCCCATGAAACTATCGCGATCCTTTGGGTTGTAGATCATGTTACATGAATCTATACACGGTTACATGCCGGTTGTGGCGTGGGCATTTGAGAGGGATTGTTATAATTTATAGTTGATATCTTTAGCAGGATTTTGGATTTATTATTAAGAAATGTATATTGTTTTTGACATCTCCTTTTATTGATTGTGGTTCATGTGTTCTTGGATCATATTCGTGAGCCTATTAGTTGCCTAATGAGTGTATGGTTCTATCTTTGATCTCAAACAATAAAGCCAATGAGAGTATGAGACTATGGGATTATTATCATAAGTTACAACACTTTATTTAAAATCATAAGTTACAACACTATTTATTTTAAGATCTTTTTAAAGACGGAAGCCGCTCTGCGATGAGATGAGTAAATTTACAACGATTTGCAAGCTTTTAAGATTCAAACTGAAGTAAAACGTTGTCGGATCAAGGTCTGCGCGCCTTCAACGAGTCTCTTTACGACTTGAGCAGCTGGTAAGATATCCTCGATAAGTCCCACACCTTCGCCTGCATACATCACCATGCTTTCAATATCACCTGTTGTTGTCCTGTTTGGAACCGTACCTGCAAACCGACGGATTTCTTTCTCCTATATAGTTTGACCAAGAAAAAAAAATCAATGTCAAGATTCAATTTCATTGTACTTCCATTTTATAGAGTTTTATACTTTACAAGATTGGTATATGTGGCAAAATAGGCGGGTCGGGTAATTATCTCAAGTCCAAACGGGTCGCTTTTTGCAGGAGTCTAACCCGATGGAAGGAAAAGATGTACATACCATTCCATGTATCGTTGAACGGCCAATAACTGGTTGATTAGCCTCATTCTCGTCATCTGGTAGATTTCTCCACTCTAAGAAGAAAGGTGTTTTCAGGACGCGGTGAGGTGCTCCTGGCCACCTGGCACGACCGTATACATTCGTATACTCTGTTTTGCTCATTTCAACTAACTTTCTTTTGTACTCTGGGTGAGCATAGCTCTCTTCAGTCGCAAGAAACCTTGACGAGCAAAATTAACTTAAAATACTTTTAAACCCCCAAAATTACTTTCTGAAAAAGGCGATGATTCTTACCCATTTACTTAAAAACTGGTAGAATTCGGTTGCTTTTTTTTTTTTATATAATCTCAGATCAGTCAAATGGTCAAATTAAAAGATTTAGCTGATAGGGGAATGGGCCAAATGGGTTGCAAGATGCCTAATAGTCTGCTATCAATGCATACAACTTCTTACGCTGTTTTTATTCAAAGATACATATTATTATTGTATTAAAATTGTTATTGTGATGATGTGATCATGACGAAGACGATAATCATTTACTAAAAAGTTTAAGTGGGTTAACGCAAGTACGCAACACTACCCATATGACCATACATACAGTATTTGGAAATGACCCGTTTTGACCAACTACCCAGATCATCTATCTTGGCACCTCTAATACGAAGAAACAATGTACCTTGTGCCTAAGCATACACCTTGAGCTCCAAGTGCTAACGCTGCAACATAGCCTCGCTCATCGACAATTCCACCAGCAGCAATTACCGGTATACCCCTAGACCCAACCATATCAACTACTCTTGGTACCAACACAATCAATGCTTCCTGTCAACATAAAGAAGTGTTTTTTTAACATTTCATGCTTTTATGTGTCACGTATGATCAGACCATCAGTAAAAAAAAGATGCAAAAACCATGTACCTGACCAATAACGTGTCCTCCTGCTTCATGCCCTTGAACTATTATAGCATCCACACCAGCATCAGCAGCGTGCTTCGCTTCTTCAACGCTTCCAATCTGGAAAGACGATTAAAGTTACAAAAAACACGCAGTAAAATAATAACGGATTCATTTTAATAAAGCCATTGAGTAGATTGTATGAAATGAAACATAGTTTTGAATGACTTCTGATCCGTTTGACCCATTAACAATTTTTTTTACCAATTCGAGAACCTAAAACTTGGTCTAAACTGATCCTTTACCCATGATCTCCAGATTTCCTAAAATGACTGATGTTTAAGTTTAAGTAACTTGGGGATGAACAATAACACGGGGAACAGCCCCTTTAACCCGCTAAACGTTTAGCTATATTTGACCCGTTAGAGATAAAACATAACCAAAACCAACCCATTCATGAATAAACGGGCTAAAATTACAACGGCTAACCTGAGGAACAACCTTGACCCCGGCCCGATGGGCTTCGAAAACTACATCTTTCGTTACTTGGCCCCAGTAAAGCTGCAAGACTGCAACCTTCTCATCAAGCACACACTTCAAATTTTCCTTATGAGGGAATGCCAAAACAATGCCCACTCCAAATGGTTTGTTGGTCAAAGCCTTTGTCTTCCTTATGAGCTCTCTTAAATAATCTGGGGACTCCTGTTATATTATATGTTTTATATGCATGTGCGTATAGAATTGTGAAAGATAGATTGAATATAATTGAAAAGAAGTAACAAGGACAGACCCAATCAGGAGCTCGGAGGATACCGATAGCACCGGCGTTAGCAACGGCGGCGACAAGCTCAGGGCCGGAAATATCTGGTCCTAAAGGAGCCTGAACGATTCCGTAGTCGAACCCAAGTATGCCTCTCCAACCCATTTGCTTCTTCTATTTCTGTGTGGTGGTTTGGATTTGTAGGAACCGATTGTTACATTACGTCTCTGCTTACGTAAACCTGCACTTTATAATAGTATTGATCTCCACGATGGCCGAAACCAATTTCTCTTTCCCTTTCCTCATATTACTAGATAATTTTAATTTACACGCTTCCATTTTTAATAGTGTCTTCTTATCACACCTGACACTCCCTCACTTATCTACAGGGATGAGTGCCGAATACCAATTCCGTCCTGTCCTGTTCTCAATCCCGTATCGAATTGAGGGTGTTCGGTTTCGGTATTACCGGTATCGGTATTTTAAGGTAATATACGGATACCATACCGATACCGTACCGTATGCTTTCGGTATCGGTATTGGGTTTTGGGAGTTTTCGGGATCGGTATCGGTTGGTACCGATACCGTCCCGGGCTCATCCCTACTTATCTACACATCGTGTGTGGCGTAAGACACCATACGCCCCATATGGCTTTCACTTTATTGACTTTTGTAACAGCAATTATTGGGTGTCAAATTAGTCACCCTACGTCCCATATGGCTATGTCTGGATTATTTTTTTTTTTTGAAGAAACTATGGTTTTCGTTGGTTGACACGTTTTTTTTTAAACATTCGATATACGGCATAGATATGTTACGAGTTATACTTTGTTAAAAACGTCTCGAATTATTTTTTAATGACATACACATGTTTTTTTTTATTTTAAAACATTTTACAAACAACTTATTCGAATTATTTTTTCTTAACAATTTTCCAACTTATAATCTCCTCATCCTCATTTAAACCCCCTTGCGATTTAGTGCATTGATAAAGATCGTATCAAATATTACACACTTTGTTCGGAGAGCAATAAACTTTCCTGCTATGATATCTCTCTTACGATGGTTGTTACCCGTTTGTTGATGGAATCTAGTCACAACCGTGTTCCAAGACTGTATCGTGACGATATATAGTGCATTTTGCTCGAGTGGGGTAACCGAACTCCTGGCCAAGGTGATTTCCTCTTCCACGGTCCAAATGAATGTAGAATGTAGAGTGGATTGGGTTAAAAAAAAGAGTGGGTGTAAAAGAATATATCTAGAGCGTTAAATTTTTTTTTTTTTTTTGAAAATGACTTTTACATAACGTTCAAATATTAAATTCCCACAAAAAAAAAGTGTCGTTGGCCCTCGCTATTGCGTTATGATGGATAAATAGCCCCCTAATGGCGCCGGGGAAATGGGGTGGGTGGGGGCTATTAAACAAAAGGAGGATGAGGTGGAGGGGCACCACCACTACACCGGCCAGCCTTAGAGAATCCATAATTTATGGGTGGTTTGAAATTCCAAATTGCCACATTAGCACGACAAATTGTTATAACGAGATGAAGATGAATATTCAAACTGGTGCGAAAATCAAGAAACAACGATGTTGGTAAACCCTTGGTAAAGATGTCAGCACATTGAGAGCTTGATGGAACGTGAAGTCGACGCACCACCACTTTTTCCCCGAACAAAGTGAATATCCTATCTAAATATGCTTGGTTTGGTATTGATGTTGAACTGAATTAATGGACAAATTTATTGCACTTACCTTGTCACGGTATACAATGGTGGCATGAAGTATTAACCAACTCAAGAAGAAGAAGATTGCATATCCCCATAGCACCGTTAGGA
This sequence comes from Ambrosia trifida, assembly GCA_028751855.1. Lineage (NCBI taxonomy): Eukaryota > Viridiplantae > Streptophyta > Magnoliopsida > Asterales > Asteraceae > Ambrosia > Ambrosia trifida. The sequence goes on from CM054123.1 coordinate 51,774,574, forward strand.
CTCCTCACATGAATGGGGCTATCTCTGTGATCACCATCCGGTGTGAGAATAAGTATTCATTGAGAGAGAGAATGTGAAGTATAAGTGAGAAAGCGAAATTTAGTATGAAAAATGAGACTATAAGAGGACTCCATAGATAAATGTTTTTGGGTTAAGCATTCAGCATTCAGGATGATGAAAAGTCATCACAAGGTACCCAAAAATGTCTCCTAGTGTATAAATATTGACTGGTACGAGCAGATTGATGTTACAAGCACACAAAAAGCTTTAAGTACATGTATCAAGTATAAAATCATGGAAATAACAATGTAAGTATCTTATACAAGTATTGAATATAAGGAAAAGCAAGCACACTGAAATGAAGTATTTTATTTATTTATTTATTTATTTATCTATTGTATTTCTGAAACTATCTTTGGTGTTAAAACTGTTAGAGACAGTACCTCATCATGCAGAACCTCATGAGTCATCATATCGTTAGGGGAACCCGTTAACAGTGAATCCTCCATCAACAGCGATAGTTTGGCCAGTTATATACGAAGCAACAGGTAGGCAAAGGAAGGCGACCAAGGATGAAACTTCATTGGCTTCTGCAAGCCGTTGAAGAGGAGTTCTAGATGCGACATGATTCAAAAACTCCTTATTATCAAGTTCCTGTATGCACATCATAACATTTCCCAGAAAACAAGAATTAGCTCGATGGATTTAAGCATCATCACTAGTGAAAAGGGTAATATGATTATGAGTGTGTATTACAGTTTCAATAAGTGAGGTTTTAGTAAACCACGGCGCTACACAATTTGTCCGAATGTTGTCTTTCGCCCACTCACACGCTAAATTCTTTGTAAGTTGATTTAATGCACCTGTGGGCGTAAAAGAAAATTACATGTTTTTTACTAAGTAAGTTTAATTAATAGCTTACAAGTTGAAACAATTATGCTAACATACCTTTAGTGGCACTGTAAATCGATCCAACAGCAACATGAACCAGACCTGCAACAGAGGAAATGAACACAATGCTTCCAACTCCGGATGTCTTTAAAAGAGGATGTGCAAGTTGACACATATGGTAACAAGATTCTAAATTGGTAGCCATTAGCATGGAATATTCTTCTGCGGTATACTCTGTAGTAGGTTTCGTATTTGCAGTCCCGACATTGTTTATCTACAGGAATGAAATCCATGCAAATAAGGCTTGTGTAAAGTGCAGAAGCTAGTGAAATCACAGTAAAATCAATTACTATCTAAAAGTACTACATAGAGGCTAATAGAAACATTTTTTTGTTGTTTGATCAATAAATGTTTAAACCCTAAAAAATCCATAATTTGACTACTGATGCAAGTATTAGACCCAGCAATCATGGGCAATTGTTAAATAATTAAATAAATGGGTTTATTTGCTAGTTTTTGTTAGCTAGATGGATTGATTTGATCTACTTAAAGTTATAAAATGGGTCACTTTTGTAAAATTTGCTAAATTAGAACGAATCCAAATGGGCGTTGCCACTACCCGCCATAAAAACAAAAATAGCAGATGAACACATTTTCATATATTTTATTTTCTAGAACGACCTATTTCAACCCGAGCATAGTTTGGTCAGAACCCTTTCTGACCTGAACCAAATTAATACTTTCTAAACGACCGTTTCAACTCGATACTATGTTTTTCACGATTTACTGCTGTCAAAGGACTTGAGCTATAAAAATATTGTGGATTAATTCAAAGTAGTAGTGTCATTTTCATGTTCTATTAGTAATTACTTATTAATGTTTGGGTGCTAAGCAAATCATAAGATAAACTAAACTGAATAGTTACTTGAACTTGAGGATCTATGAGATAATATAAGTTATCCTTTCTAAAGGCTTTCTCGAATTTAGATGTTATAGATTCAAAGAAACAACTCTTATCTCCAACGTAATGACGTCATGTACATACATACATATACATACAAATGATCTGAAACTCAATGATTTCATACAATCATACACACATCTACATACATATAATCTGCTACCTAATAATTTTGGGTTGCATCACATGATAACTTGCATTGTAGAAGCATCATACTAGAGTCATCAGGATTCTTTACACAAAATTAATTGTTGAATTTGTTAGGTACCTTCATATCACAAACTTGGTTTGAAAAAACGTGAGACGCTCCGTGGTGTTTTGGTTCAAAAAGCCAAGGCACGAGGCAAGCACTTCACGTATGTGAGGCGCCCAAGGTAAAAAAGGGTAAAAAATATTTATACAAGTGAAGCCAGTACTACATATTCTACTTGTTAATCAATCCTAACACAATAACATAAATATAAAACACATTTAAACACTTCATTAAACATACATTGAAGCTGAACACACACTTAAAAATCTTTAAAAAAAACCCTGATTTTGACTTCGGGCCCAAATAAACCCTAATTTTGACTGAAGCAGCGCCTCAGGCGCGCCTCACAGCACCTCATGTAGTTGAGCGCCTAAGGCCAAAAAAAAAAAAAACGTTTTTCCTAGCGCCTCGGGCGCCTCACGCTTGAGTCGTGTTTTTTTAAACCAAGATCACAAATCACAACCAAACAATCACACGCACAAAACAGAGAAACGAAACACACGATTTACTTGGTTTGGTCGGTGTAACCTAGGTCCACAAGTTGCAACTAGCAGTTATAATTCTTATTAAGGTGCTCATGGAAGTATATATTATATACTACATACATTAGAAATTACATCTTTAGGAACAAGAAAAGTTAATGTTCGTCGCATTTTTTCATGGATTAATAATTTCTTAAACTAAGGATCCAGTTACAACTTACAATAAAGGTGGCAGGTGGTAACAAGCTGGGCATCGACCCCTTTTCGATAGCAAAACCGATCCTACTAAAAACAAAGCTACGAAAAAAACTAGAACAACTTACTAGGATATTAAGCTTGCCACCGAATAGCGACGACACTTTAGCGACCAACAACTCTCGTTGGGGACGAGAAGCTACATCACAGACGGAACCAGTTACAGTAAACCCCTTCTCTGACCATTCATGTAACCGTTGGTTAAGTTGAGACTCGTTACGAGAGCATGTGTGGACCGCAGCCCCTAACGCCGCCAGTTCCTCGACCACTGCATAGCCGATGCCACGTGTACCGCCAGTAACGAGAGCTGTCATCCCGTCCAAACGCCATCTGGGAGTTGTAGCCACACCATTACTAATGCTGCTTGTGGTGGTCATGCTCTGTTGTTTCGTGAGTGGGAAGAGTTAGAGATCAACTGTGGTGACAAGCCGACAAGTTTGATCAGTTCTCGTAGTAGTATTATTAATATTAATTAATTAATGATTTTTCAACTCTAGTGATTAGCCGACAAGTTTCGTGAGTGGGAAGAGTTAGAAACCAATTTCTCTTTCTCTTTCCCCGTATTACTAGATAATTTTAATTTACACGCTTCCATTCTTAAGAGTACCCGTAGTGGCCTCGTTATCAGGCGTTTTAGGCCACCATAGCGCCGGGAACACCGCCCCCCCAGGCGCTATGGTGGCGTTATGGTGGTACCCAGCTTTCAGCATAGCGAGCGTTTTCATGAGAGATTGTGCCTTTTGACCGTTGGTAAACGGTCCAATATTTAAAAAAAAAAACTGATTTATTTAATTTTTATCTATATATATACTTCATCTTCTACAACATAAACACACACATATACAATTCACACACACAAACAATTCATACATACACACACTCTTTACAAACCAAAAACCAAACCTATGGCAGCCTGGACGAATCAAGAGCAACTCGAGTTAGTGCGGGCGTGGATAAACGTTAAGGAGATCCCGTCAACCAATAGGCGGGCTTTTTGGCAGGATGTGTTGGTTGAGTTCAACCAAATCACGGGAACGAACCACCGTAACGTTGACCAGATCTACAGTAAGTGGCATTCTATACGAACTAACGTTGACAGGTGGCATGGAGTCCATTCAGCGACGATGCAGGCGCACCCTGGGGTTAGCGAACAGATGGCAATTCAGTTGACACACGACGCCTATCGTCAACAATACGATAGCGACTTCTCAATCACCAATCTTTTGTCGTGGTCTCTGATGCGTTTTCACTATGTTTAATTTTTAATGTTTAGGCTTTATGTTTAATGTTACGTTTTATGTTTTGTGTTCTATTTGTAATGTTTAATGTTTTAGGCTTTATGTTTAATGCGTTTTCACCAATCTTTTGTGTTTAATGTTAGTTTATTTTAAAAGATTACATAATATTTTAAATTTAAACCACATAAACACATAAAATTACAATCCTAAATTACTTATTACAAACAGAGTTCCTAATCCTAAACTACTTATTAAAACGTTACATAAACACATTACATAAAGACATTACATAAAGACATAATATAATCCTAAATTACTTATTAAAACCTAAACCTCCCACTACGGAGAGTAGTTGTCCCAGTCGAGTGTGTAGTACTCGGGGGATAGGGAACGTGAGCTGTCCCTCCCATCGGACCTTGCATCCGAGGGGAAGTAGTAGTTCTCCCCACGAGGGGAAGGCATGCTCCAAAGGCGCTCCTCCTCCTCAAGTTCCCTGAGGGCTTCCAAGTCCTCAGGAGTTGGGTCCCCATATTCACGGGGTGGGGTGGGGATAGGTTGGTGGTGGTGGAGTGGGCAAGTATTATGGGGGGTGGGGATAGGTTGGTGGTGGTGGGTGGGGGTATTCTGGGGGGTGGGGATAGGTTGGTGGTGGGGGGAGGGGATAGGTTGGTGGTGGGGGGAGGGGATAGCAGCAGCAATTCGGGGGGTGGGGGCCGACACTCTCAGTCGGTCCATTTCATTAATAGCCATGGTATAATCCATGGCCCAGGCCCATTCTTCATCCGTGAAGTCATCATCGACTTCAGGATGAGGAAAGGTTGGTGGTGCCGCAGCAGGAGGAGGAGGGTGATAAATCCAATGTTGTGGAGGAGGAGGAGGAGGAAGAGGAGGTTGTGGAGGAGGAGGAGAGGAGGTGAATGGTAGTCTCCGGGGCCAGCCCCGTCCCCGGACCCGGCGAGCATACTGCCGGACATTAGAAGGTCCGGCAGCTCCTGCTTGAAAACTGCCCATATTATTCATTGTGTTCAGGATGAGGAAAGGATGAGGAAGAGGGAAGAGGTGTGACTGAGATTTGGGAGGAGGGGGGTATTTATAGGTGTGACTGAGATTTGGTGGAGGGGGGGGGGGGGAAACTTTGAAATTCAAACTTTGAAATTTAAACGTTTGGGGGGGCAAAGTTTGAAATTCAAACTTTGAAGTAGGAGGGAAACTGTTTGAAATTCAAACGGTTTGGAACAGTAACCGTTTGAAATTCAAAATTTTTTTTATTAAATTTTATTTTTTAATACTAAATAATTTTTTTATTATTTTATTAATTTAATAAACTTTCAGTTTAAATTTTTATTTTTATTATTATTTTTATTTTTAATGAAATATTATTAAGTATTAAATATTCTTATTTAAATAAAAAACAATAATTAACCAATCATTACCAATCATTTATAACCCCCACATAACCCCCCTTCCCACTACACCCTCTTTTTCCATAACCCCAACATAACCCCTTTTCTATTACTTTTTAATATTTTAATCCTATAACCCCAACATAACTATCCACCACTACACATACCCTAATAGTGTCTTCGTATCTACACACCCAGTGGCGAAGCTTGACCCGAAGGTTCGGGGGGTCGGAAGTTACCGGGGGTCGGAAGTCACTAGTTTCAGGGGGTCGACAACCAGTTTTGGGGGGTCGAAACTATTAGAGATAAAACCCTTTATCTCTCTATTGAATTCACCACTATAAATAATACATCATGATCCCTTAATTTTAGTAAGGGATAATTACAAATAAATTCAAATTAATACTTGACTAATTTACATTATCTATTACTCCCCCGCAGTCGAAGCGGGAGGAGACCGTATGCTGAGACTGGTCCGAAAATCTTCAAAGAGCACTCGCGGTAGACCTTTAGTGAAAATATCTGCGATCTGGTATCGTGAAGGTACATGAAGAATACGAACATGACCACGTTGAACCTGTTCCCTGACAAAATGGATGTCCAGTTCGATGTGTTTGGTACGCTGGTGTTGAACCGGATTACTAGATAGATAAATAGCACTAACGTTATCACAGTATACCATGGTGGCACGGGAAATCGGTACCGATAACTCTAGTAGGAGATTGCGTAACCAGCAGATTTCAGCGACAACATTGGCCACACCCCGGTATTCAGCTTCGGCACTGGAACGAGAAACAGTAGGTTGACGCTTAGAAGACCACGAGATGAGGTTATCACCGAAATAAATGCAGTACCCGCTTGTGGAGCGTCTAGTATCAGGACAGCCGGCCCAGTCGGCGTCAGTATATGCTGTCAAAGTGGTGGACGCCGAGGGGCCGAGAAAGAGACCATATGATGCCGTACCCTTGATATAGCGAATGATACGTTTCAGGGCATTCCAGTGATCTGTATGGGGAGCGTGCATATGCATGCACACTTGTTGAACGGCATATGTGATGTCAGGGCGGGTAAAAGTAAGGTATTGCAGTGCTCCAGCTAGACTCCTGTACAAAGTGGGGTCATGAAATAAGTCGCCAGAAGAAGCGCTCAACTTGGAGTTCGTGTCAACAGGTGTGGAAACTGGGTTGCAAGATTGCATACCCGCACGTGCTATGATGTCGGTGGCATATGACTGTTGAGAAAGAAACATGGTGTTTTGCTTCCGAGAGACGAAGATGCCCAAGAAATAGCTTAAAGGACCGAGGTCTTTCATAGCAAACTCGCTGGCAAGGGTTCGTAGAAGATGCTTGCGAAGGGTGTCAGAGGAGGTGACGAGGAGAATGTCGTCCACATAAAGTAGTAAATAAGCAGTATCACCGTCCCGATGATAGGTGAATAATGAAGTATCACACCGACTGTTAAGAAAACCCAAGTGAGTCACGTAATCCGTAAACCGTTGATACCATGCCCGGGGTGCCTGTTTGAGCCCATATAAGGATTTTCGAAGGAGACAAACATGGTTGGGAAAGCGACTGTCTCGAAAACCCATTGGTTGATGCATGTATACTATTTCATTGAGATGTCCATGTAGAAATGCATTTGTGACATCCAACTGGTGAACCGCCCAACCTCTAGATAAAGCAAGTGATAAAACCGTGCGGATCGTTGCCGGTTTGACAACCGGACTAAAAGTCTCTCCACAATCAATGCCCACCTGTTGAGAACGCCCATCACAGACCAATCTGGCTTTGTAGCGTTCAAGAGTCCCATCTGACCTGTATTTATGTTTAAACAACCACATGGACCGAATAATATTCATTGAGGGCTCACGAGGAACTAATTCCCATGTACTATTTCTAATTAAAGCGTTATACTCGGTAGTCATGGCCGCGTACCATTCCGGGTTGGCTAAGGCATCGGTAGGTGTTTTTGGTATAGGTATGATAGGTGGTGTGGTCGAGGTGTGGAGGTTAAAGGGTTGTTTAGGCCTGAAAATGCCGCTCATAGAGCGGGTATGGATCGTACGGCGGATGGCAGGGTAGGTGATGAAGGGATGTTAGGAATGGAATGTGAGGTTGAGTGGTGCGAAGGCTGTGAGGTGGGAACGGTTGTGGGATTGGGCCGAGAATCAGTGGGGACAGTGGGCTGTGTTGGGCCTGGTGGAGATGTAGTATCAGTGGGGACAGTGGGCTGAGTGTTTTGCTGAGGTGGGCCGGAAGGGGAAGTTGGGATATTAGTTGGTGTGGGCTGTTCAGATTGGGAGGTATGTGGAGTGGGCTGGGCGGATTTGATATGTGGGCAAAGTTGGAAAGGGAATGGTGTGTCAAGGAATTTGTAGGATGGGGTAGGTCCGATTGCTTGGGCAAACGGAAATGTAGTCTCGTCAAACGCGACATGACGCGCAATGTAGATTTGTTTGGACGAGATGTCTAAACATCGGTATCCCCGGTGTGTGGGAGGATAGCCGAGGAAGACACATGGGTGTGATCGGTGGTCAAGTTTGTGGATAGTTGTGGGTGGTGTAAGTGGGTAACAAAGACAACCAAATACTCGAAGGTGGTCATAAGTGGGTGTGGACATATATAATAGTTCGGTGGGAGGTTTTGTTCTTGGTGGTTTTGGAGGGTAAAATGTTAAGTAAATAGGTGGCGGTTTCAAGGGCAAAGTGCCAAAGGTGGGTAGGTAGGGAGGCATGGGCCAGTAAGGTGCGGAGCATATTATTAATAGTGCGAATTTTACGCTCGGCCTTACCATTTTGAGATGAAGTGTAGGGACAAGAGAGACGGTATAAAATGCCGTTGGTGGTGAAAAAGTTTTGGAAAGAGGTGTTGACGTATTCACGTCCGTTGTCACATTGAAAAGTTTTAATGGTTCGGTTAAATTGTGTTTTTATTGTGGTGGCAAATTGGGTAAAGGCTTGAAATACTTGGGATTTGTGGGTAAGGGGGTAGGTCCATAAAAAATTGGTATAGTCATCAAGAAACAACACATAATATTTATGGCCCGAGGAACTAATTATTGGTGATGTCCACACGTCACTATGTATAATATCAAATGGTTGCAATGTAAAATTGGGAGAATCAACAAATGGCAAACGTGTACTTTTACCAAAAATGCAAGACTGACATACATTATTCGAATTAAAATGAAAATCTAAAACATTAGAATGTTTAAGTTTATTCAACGGTTCCCGCCCGGGGTGGCCAAGACGGTGATGCCAGACTTGCGAAGAAATAGCAGCAAAAGCAGAAGGTTGGTTTGTGGAAGACCCGAACACCAGGGGATAGAGATCACTGCTGCTGTTGCATCGCAGGAGTGGTGCCTTGGTCTTGTAATCCTTCACAAGAAAACCAAACGGGTCAAATTCAACAGAAACCCAATTATCCGTTGTGAAACGGCGAACAGAAATTAAATTTTTGACAAGGCGGGGTGAATATAAAACATTTTTTAGGACAAAGGGCGGGAATGGTTTAGGTAGGTATTTGGTGCCTTGGCCTAAGACCGGAATGGTATCGCCATTTCCTACAATAATATTACGAGAAACGCAAGAATTAGAAAAAGTATGAAAATCACCTGCATCGTGAGTCATCGTTGAAGATGCTCCGGTATCCATGTACTGTGTGGGCTCCGGTTGTTGAAGACTCATGGTGTAAAGGGCCTGCTCAATGTCAGTCGGGCAATAGGCGGTATGGGCCTGCTGTGGTTTTGGGCCAAGGAGCCCAGGCTGTGAAGAATTGTTGTAGGCAGGCTTAGTTGGCGTGGTAGGATAAGGACAGGAAGGTGGAGTCCATGAGTGTTGGGCTGAAGGTTGTGGGTAGTATTGGGCCGGGTAGTGTGAAGATGGGACAGAAGCCCAGGCGGGCGGTACAGGCCAGAAAGGAGAATAGGGATGTGAATATTGCGACCATGGGTTCTGATTGAAGGATCTGCCGCGACCGTAGTTGTGACGACCTCCCCGACCACGTCGGTTCGACCGACCACGACCACGACCGAAGGCAGCAGGGTCGGAATAGTTGGTGCGGTCAGTGGTGTTGTTGGAGTAGCGGGCATTATCGGTGGTGGAATTTCGAGTGGTGGTGGCAGCAAGTGCGGAGGAAGCAGTTTTAGAGGCGTGTAGAGCACGCTCGGCCTTGTCGGTTTCAGTTTGAACGAGTTTAGACCGAGCGTTATAGAAGGAAGGTAGGGGATCTTGGTTTTTAAGGATGGTGGAGATGCCGTCATATTGCTCGGGTAGGCCCGCAAGCAACTGTAAAACTAACCGGTCGTTATCCACCGGGGCATCCACGTTGGCAAGTTGGTCGGCGAGGACTTTGAGGGCTTGACAGTAGGCAGACATGGATGAGAAAGCTTCAAAACGGGTGTTAGAAAATTTTTGCATGAGGTAAATGGCGCGAGCGCTTTTATTGTCATGGAATAAATTTTCTATGGCGACCCACGCGTCATGAGCATTGGATATGTTATTGATGATGGTATGGAGAAGATCGTTGGAAATCGTACCATATATCCATTGTAAAACAATGGCATCGATACGATCCCAATTATCTTGGGAGGTAGAGGATGTGGGTGTGTCGGGATCGGCAGATGTGGGGCGGGGTTGTAGGTGGTCATCGACCATGTAAGCCTTGCAATGGATTTTGAAGAGAGTGGCCCAGGAGGAGTATTGGGAGGATTCTATTTCAAGTGTAATGGGTATGAAGGTTTTGATATTGGAGACGGTGGTGTCGGGGTGAAGTTTGGACTCGACTGTGATGGCGGGGACTATGGTAGAAGAGTTTTGAGAGGTGGTAGACATGGTGGATAGTGGTAGAATGTGGAAAGTATTTGGTGAATGAGGTCGGCTGTAAGTGGAATATGTGGCAGAATACGGTAGTGAAGGATTGGTAAGGGTTAATGGGTGGTCGGCATAAACAAGGATATGGCAGAATAGTGGTGATTACGGCAGAATAGTGGTGGTGTAGGGCTGAGGTGAGGCGGCAGAAGGAAGGAGATTAGGAGAGGTGGGTAGAGAGAATTAAGGGCCTGGTCAATGATACCATATTAGAGATAAAACCCTTTATCTCTCTATTGAATTCACCACTATAAATAATACATCATGATCCCTTAATTTTAGTAAGGGATAATTACAAATAAATTCAAATTAATACTTGACTAATTTACATTATCTATTAGAAACCATATATTTCCAAAATTTTCTATACGAATACTATATAATCGGCACTTCTACGCGAAAATTCGGGGGGGAAGGGGGGGCGGCCGCCCCCGCCGGCCCCTACAAAGCTTCGCCAGTGTACACACCTGACACTCCCTCACTTATCTACATGAGCACATAGACTCGAATACTTATCTCGTTCTGCTTCTATCCAGATTTCGTACCGAACCGAGGGTGTTCGGTATCGGTACCCACATTTAGAGGTTTTCGGTTTCGGTATTATTGGTATCGGTACGGGATCGGTATGGTATCGGTATTTTAACGTAAAATACCGGTACCATACCGTACCGTACCGTATGCTTTCGGTATGGGTATTGGTATTGGGTTTTGAGAGTTTTTGGGATCGGTATTTTCGGGATCAGTATCGGTTGGTAACGATACCGTCCCGAGTTCATCCCTACTTATCTACACATCATGAGGCCTTCGTGTGTGGTGTAAGACACCATACGCCTCATATGGCTTTCACTTTATTGACTTTTGTGCCAGCAATTATTGGGTGTCAGATCAGTCACTCTATATGTCCCATTATGATTTATGACACACCATACGTCCCATATGGTTATGTCTGGATTTTTTTTTTTTGAAGAAACTATGGTTTTCTTTGGTTGGCACGTTTTTTTTTTAATTTTTAAACATTCAGTATACGGCATAGATATGTTACGAGTTATACTTTGTTAAAAACGTTACGAATTATTTTTTAATGACATACACATGTTTTTTATTATTTTAAAACATTTTACAAACAACTTATACGAATTATTTTTTCTTAACAATTTTCCAACTTATAATCTCCTCATCCTCATTTAAACCCCCTCGCGGTTTAGTGCATTGATAAAGATCCTATCAAATATTACACACTTTGTTCGGAGAGCAATAAACTTTCCTGTTATGAAATCTCTCTTACGATGGTTATTACCCGCTTGTTGATGGAATCTAGTCACAACCGTGTTCCAAGACTGTATCGTGACGACATATAGTGCATTTTTCTCGAGTGTGGTAACCTAACTCCTTGCCAATGTGATTTCTTCTTCCACGGTCCAAATGAATGTAGAATTTAGAGTGGATTGGGTTAAAATATAGAATGGGTGTAAAAGAATATATCTAGAGCGTTAATTTTTTTTTTTCGAAAATGACTTTTATATAACGTTCAAATATTAAATTCCCACAAAAAAAGTGTCGTTGGCCCTCGCTATTACGTTATGATGGATAAATAGCCCCCTAATGGCGCCGGGGAAATGGGGTGGGTGGGGGGTGGGGGCTGTTAAACAAAAAGAGGATGAGGTGGAGGGGCACCACCACTACACCGGCCAGCCTTAGAGCATCCATAATGTATGGGTTGTAACACTCCGAAATCTTGTTTCGCCTAAATACGCCATTAGCGTAATTGATAAAGTATTGAAAGAGAATTTAGCGGTGGATGTTTTAGTCAACGGATAAAAACGAGACTAAAACCCACTACAAGATACTAATCTAGTTAATGTTATAATCTAAAATCAAACCGAGACTAAAACTTGAGGGACCATTGTTGCCAAATGACAAAGTGAGTTTTATTAATAACAATAAAACAATTAAAACACACACAAAGTGTGTGTGTGTGTGTCGTATGATGATCAGGAGATCATCTCCTTCAACAACCAAAACCCTAAACACTCAAATTCAAGCTCAAATCCAAGCCAAATCAAAGGGGTTTCGATGCAAGAGCTAAAATCCGGATTATCCAAGCTTATTACACAAAAGGTATCATTTATTTGGTACAATTTGATGTTAAATCCGTTTTTTATCATGGTGAAAAATTAGGGTTTTATAAAAACGTGAATGTGTATGTTGATGGAGGTTTCTCTAACCTTAGGGAGCCACAAACATGTTTAATTTGAGTATAAATAGCACTTTACATGTGTTCTTCCTATGTTCATATGAATATGTAATATGTGAAAATTTGGGTTTATACCTCTAGGTGGATACTACATAAGGTTAGTAGTTGTGATAACTCTTAGGAGTTATTATAATGAGAAATTAGACTAAGAAGTCTAGATAACATGATATGGTGATGTTTAGCTAAATGGGTATGCTTTGGCTAACTTAAAACTCATGAAAATCAATTGAATTGGTGAGTGCACACCAAGTGTTTGATAAAATGCTTGAATGAGGAAATAAATGTGTAAACATGTATGAACATGAATACTTGAAATGTGAGGTTGAGCTAGGGGTAAAATGAATACATGAATGCCATGGATAATGAAATAAATCCATATAATGTATTATAACAAAACAAGGTTTGACATGTCCCTAAGTTAGGTACAAGAACTAGGGATGCAAACGGGTCAAACGGATGCAAGCTCAATGCGCATGGAAGCAAGAATGGATATGAGGTAAGTTCTACTTACACTACTAGACTATGAACATGGGTCAAGTGTTGTATACCTTGGTTTTAAATTTTGATGTGGGAAGAAGGTATGACATATTAAATGATGGAAACAAGATTTATGGTAATAAACGAATCAAAGTGTGTTGATCAAATGATGGAAATCATCAATTAGGTCAATAGACAAAACTATGTGGTAATCAAGAATCTAAACTCAAGTTTTGATAAGGAAAACAATCGCGTGAATAAGGAAGATATGCAATATGGGTGAATGGGTCAAGTGAGATTGCCACTTACCTATAGTTAAAGTTGGATTATCATAGGATTATGAACCGCAAGACTTAATGTCAAATGGTGAATGATCACCATTGAGTCCCGAGAGACTAACGGGTCAATCTAGAATGTATGCAGGAAATCAATAGGAAGTTGGGCACTCGATGCCTTAGAAATCATAGTGGGTGCAAGTCATGGGTCAATGCCACCCGGTAAGTCCGTAGTTAAATAAATGCCTTTGGGCGAAGCAATATGGGTGCTAAAGCAACCCACATGAAGTGTGGGTGCCAAATAGGTAAGTTATTTTCAAAACTATGTCTAATGCGCGCTAATGCGCTTAGAATTGATCAAATTGAGAACAATCATATGAAACAGTGAAAATCTAAGTCCGTAAGGACTTAGAAGTTTTTAAACAGGTCATTGAGTCAAAAACAATGGATTTCAATCAAGAAGTGTCGTCACGGATGGCCAAAGTGAAAGATTTGGCTATAAGGGAACATTTCGGGAATTTAAAGATTTACTAAAGGTTAAATCTAAGAACCAAGTCATAATGACACAAAACGGACAATGCTTTTAGTTGAACATGTGTCCAATGAGATGACAATATTATTTTTATGCCTTTGGTGTGATTAAGAAGTGTCTTGTATAGTCTAGGGCCTTAACCAGTCGATTTGGGCAAAAGAATCGACATAAACATTTAAAACCACGAACCGGGCCACAGGGACATAAACCGGGTGATAGTTTTAGTTAAACAAGTGTCAAATGAGTCAACAATATGATTGTTATGCCTGTTGAACGGTCAAATAAGGCTTTGTATAATCCACGGCCTTAACGGGTCGATTTGGGTAAAATCAACATAAGCATTGAATAACCGAAAGGGTGTATTTGATTTTCAGAAATGATATCTTATATGCATGATAATATGGTATCAATGAGTCCTCAAGTGTTCCTCGGAATGGCTTTGAACATAAGTAACAGAGATGCGAAAAGTGGGGAAAAGCAAGCAAAAACAATGAGTTTTTCAGCCAGTGGCCAACGTAAGCTACGTTGGCAGCTTAGCTTACATCAGGCCCTCTCAGGAAATTTGCCCAGTGTCCAGCGTAGCTTACGCTAGCAGCGTAGCTTACGCCAGGACCTCTCGCAAAATTTGTCCAATGGCCAACGTAGCTTACGCTGGCAGCGTAGCTTACGCCAGACCCTCTCGGGAAATTTTATCTAGTGACCAACGTAGCTTACGCTGGAAGCGTAGCTTACGGAGGAATGTAATCCCAAAATATTTTCTTTGTATTCCAAACTCGTTCGTTCCGTTTTGACGTGTATCAGCGTGTTAACTATTTAAAAGGTGTTATTATCAACACAACTAACCATTATTTATGTAATGGTGCTAGGTATACCTTTGATGGAAATCCCGGAGCAAGGATCGAGTCGCGAGAAGAACCGAACACACCCGAACACTCATCAAGCTTCCGCATTAGAATTCAAGGAACTCTCGACAAAACGCAAAATCTTAGTATATGTTTTAACTATTAAAATGTATAAATAATTATGAATCGAATATGTATTTGATCACAACGGTTTATTGTTTCTCATAATTTAAAAAGTTTTAATCAGGAGTGGTTTTACGTAAGGTCAAAACCCGTATGATTAGGCGTTGATCGCGTGATTACGGGTTAGGGTCTTACATGGGTGGTTTGAAATTCCAAACTGCCACATCAGCACAACAAATTGTTAGAATGAGATGAAGATGAATATTCAAACTGGTGCGAAAATCAAGAAACAACGATGTTGGTAAACCCTTGGTAAAGATGTTAGCACATTGAGAGCTTGAAGGAATGTGAAGTCGACGCACCACCAATTTTTCCCCGAACAAAGTGAATGTCTATCTAAATATGTTTGGTTTGGTATTGATGTTGAACCGAATTAGTGGACAAATTTATTGCACTTACCTTGTCACAGTATACAATGGTGGCATGAAGTATTAACCAACTCAAGAAGAAGAAGATTGCATATCCCCATAGCACCGTTAGGACTCCTCACATGAATGGGGCTATCTCTGTGATCACCATCCGGTGTGAGAATAAGTATTCATTGAGAGAGAGAATGTGAAGTATAAGTGAGAAAGCGAAATTTAGTATGAAAAATGAGACTATAAGAGGACTCCATAGATAAATGTTTTTGGGTTGAGCATTCAGGATGATGAAAAGTCATCACAAGGTACCCAAAAATGTCTCTGAACTCCTAGTGTATAAATATTGATTGGTACGAGCAGATTGATGTTACAAGCACACAAAAAGCTTTAAGTACATGTATCAAGTATAAAATCATGGAAATAACAATGTAAGTATCTTATACAAGTATTGAATACAAGGAAAAGCAAGCACACTGAAATGAAGTATTTTATTTATTTATTTATCTATTGTATTTCTGAAACTATTTTTGGTGTTAAAACTGTTGACATTACCTCATCATGCAGAACCTCATGAGTCATCATATCGTTAGGGGAACCCGTTGACAGTGAATCCTCCATCAACAGCGATTGTTTGGCCAGTAATATACGAAGCAGCAGGTAGGCAAAGGAAAGCGACCAACGATGAAACTTCATTAGCTTCTGCAAGACGTTTAAGAGGAGTTCTAGATGCAACATGATCCACAAACTCTTTATTATCAAGTTCCTGTATGCACATCATAACATTTCCCAGAAAACTCGAGTTAGCTCGATGGACTTAAGCATCATCACTAGTGAAAAGGGTAATATGATTATGAGAGCGTATTACAGTTTCAATAAGCGAGGTTTTAGTAAACCCCGGTGCTACACAATTTGTCCGAATGTTGTCTTTCGCCCACTCACACGCTAAATTCTTTGTAAGTTGATTCAATGCACCTGTGGGCATAAAACAAAAATTACATCTTTTTTCCTCAGGAAGAGGCATTTCAATAGCTTAAAAGTTAAAAACAATTATGCTACCATACCTTTAGTGGCACTGTAAATCGATCCAACAGCAACATGAACCAGACCTGCAACAGACGAAATGAACACAATGCTTCCAACTCCAGATGTCTTTAAAAGAGGATGTGCAAGTTGACACATATGGTAACAAGATTCCAAATTGGTAGCCATTAGCATGGAATATTCTTCTGCAGTATACTCCGTAGTAGGTTTCATATTTGCAGTCCCGGCATTGTTTATCTATAGGAATGAAATCCACGAAATAAGGCTTGTGTAAAGTACAGTAAAATCAGTTACTATCTAAAAGTATTAGACTCGGCAATCATGGGCAATTGTTTAATAAATGGGTTTATTTGCTATTTTTTGATAGCTAGATGGGTTGATTTTGTCTACTAAAAGCTATAAAATGGGCCACTCTTGTAAAATTTGCTAAATTAGAATGGATCCGATTGGGCGACACCACTATCTTCCGCCACCACGACCACCGGCGTTGCAACTACCCACCATAAAAACAAAAATAGCGGATGAACCCATTTTCATATATTTTGTTTTCTAAAACGACCCATTTCAACCCGAGCATAGTTTGGTCAGAAGCCTTTCTGAACTGAACCAAATTAATACTTTCTAAAACGACCCGTTTCAACTCGATACCATGTTTTCACGATTTACTGCTGTCAAAGGACTTGAGCTATAAAAATATTGTGGGTTAACTTAAGGTAGTAGTGTCATGAGCTAATATAAGCTAACCTTTCTAAAGGCTTTGTCGAATTTAGATGTTATAGATTCAAAGAAACAACTCTTATCTCCAACGTAATGACGTCATGTACATACATACATATACATACAAATCATCTGAAACTCAATGTTTTCATACACACGTCTACATACATATAATCTGCTACCTAATAATTTCGGGTTGCATCACATGATAACTTGCATAGCAGAAGCATCATACTAGAGTCATCATGATTCTTTACACAAAATTAATTGTTTAATTTGTTAGGTGCCTTCATATCACAAACTTGGTTTAAAAAAGCGTGAGGCGCTCCGAGGCGTTTTGGTTCAAAAAGCCAAGGCGCAAGGCAAGAGCTTCACGTATGTGAGGCGCCCAAAGTAAAAAAGAGTAAAAAATATTTATACTACATATTCTACTTGTTAATCAATCCTAAACACAATAACATAATTATAAAACACACTTAAACACTTCATTAAACATACATTGAAGCTGAACACACACTTAAAATCTTTAAAAAAAAACCCTGATTTTGAGTTTTGGCCTAAATAAACCCGAATTTTGACTGAGGCGGCGCCTTAGCGCTTCATGCCTCAGGCGCGCCTCACAGCACCTCATGTAGTTGAGCGCCTAAGGCCAAAAAAGCGTTTTTCCTAGCGCCTCACGCTTGAGGCGCGCTTTTTTAAACCAAGATCACAAATCACAACCAAGCAATCACAAGCACAAAACAGGGAAACAGAGCACAAGATTTACTTGGTTCGGTCGCTGTAAACAAATCACAATCAAGTTACAACTTACAATAAATGTGGCAGGTAGGTAACAAGCTGGGCATCAACCCCTTTTCGATAGAAAAACCGATCCTACTAAAAACAAAGCTACGAAAAAAACTAGAACAACTTACTAGGATATTAAGCTTGCCACCGAATAGCGACGACACTTTAGCGACCAACAACTCTCGTTGGGGACGAGAAGCTACATCACAGACGGAACCAGTTACAGTAAACCCCTTCTCTGACCATTCATGTAACCGTTGGTTAAGTTGAGACTCGTTACGAGAGCATGTGTGGACCGCAGCCCCTAACGCCGCCAGTTCCTCGACCACTGCATAGCCGATGCCACGTGTACCGCCAGTGACGAGAGCTGTCATCCCGTCCAAACGCCATCTAGGAGATGTAGTCACACCATTATTAATGCTGCTTGTGGTGGTCATGCTCTTCTGTTCCATGAGTTGGAAGAGTGAGAGATCAACTGCGGTGACAAGCCGACAAGTTTGATCAGTTCTCGTAGTAGTATTATTAATATTAATTAATTAATGACTTTTCAACTCTAGTGATTAGCCGACAAGTTTCGTGAGTGGGAAGAGTTAGAAACCAATTTCTCTTTCTCTTTCCCCGTATTACTAGATAATTTTAACTAGTGTGATTTCCGCGCTTCGCGCGGGTTTAAGTAAGTATCAATTCATTTCGTTACATATCGGTATAATAACATCATTTAGTATATCTTTTGTTCGGATGACATCGGTTTAGTTCGGCACTTGCTATAGCCTATTCCATTTTGTATCGCGTGTTGCGGCCGACATGCTTTATGCGACAATTACCCTTTTATTAAAATGTTGCTATTAAGAGAAAATACAAATGATTGGTGACCGATGACAATAGAATTAGAAAGCCATAAAATTGTATTTATGCTTATAGTATCCTATCCTATCAGGAAACTACAACTCAATTGTATTATAAAAAGGAATGCTGATGTATTTATGCTGATATCTCTTAAATTTGAATGAAATAGATAGATGCACCTAAATCATGAACACATACATACAACACAGTGAAGAAAGTTCAAATTTGAGTGCTGATTTTGTAATTTCTTTTGATTAAGATGAAAATCATACAACCAAGTTGTCAATCAAAGTTAAGAAATCAAACGAAAGTGATACTATGACTTACTACCTAGGCCGTTTACTATGTATGATAAAGAATGAACCCTGGAAAATAGAAAACGATGACAATATTCATACGGCATTCATTAACGATTGTTATAAAGGCGAATGTTAAAGTTTGGGGCAGCCTCTGTACTGCATAGCTCGAAAGCATTTTTGAAGACACGAACATATTCATTAGTAGACTTCAAAGTATCACTAAGAATACTTACAATATCAGGTGAAAGGTTGTGGTGATCCGTGTCACCGAAAATGCTAAGCCTGTTGGCTAACTCGTTTTGTGTGTTATGAATGTACATCTGCAAAAATCGTGGCTTTTTCATCTGGGGAAGGGCATAAAGAGCCAATCCAATGGGAAATCTGACCTGATACCTTAAAGACATAAGGGCCGCGACCATCATTAATCTTTTTGTCGATCTGTGCACCGAAGGACGTCATAGCAAACATACTATTATAAAGTCTAATTTTTTCCATGAAACCGGGATCGTCAAATAAGCGTCGCAACAGTTCCTGCTTTGCAACAGTGATTATATCTTGGATGATTGGAGCGTGAAGCATAAAGAAGCCTTTCAGCATACCAGAATATAGCGCTGCAAAATTCGCAGACGCAAACACAATCTCCAAAATCAGAATATGTAGGAAGTGTCGCAGCTGATGTGGACATTCCTGATACCCTACGTAGTCGACCACTTTGTGAATATTCACCAATTTCGTAAGAACCGTAAGCCCTCCGACGCTTAGCAGGAGGTGATGTCGGATTCATTTTAGCAGATAAACTGAGGAAAGCAGCTGAGGTGCAGCATAGAACAGGGCTGACCTGAGGGACAATGATCGTTAATTCTTAAACGGTAGATGTAAACATGAAGAAAAAGGTTGGAGAACGCATACCTGAAGGAAAACGCAACGTCCCCTTTTCAAAAGCGAAACACAAAAGGTAAGTATTGTAGGCTGAAGCGAAATAAACACTGCAAAAATAACATCAATTCCATCTCATTATGATCTTAAATAGCCAAAAATAAAACTAATGATGTTATATAAAACACTGCAAAAATAACATCAATTCCATCTCATTATGATCTTAAATAGCCAAAAATAAAACTAATGATGTTATATATATGGTACTAAAACCATAAGGCAAAATTATATAAGCCATTGCATTAAACAGTTAGTGCACGTATGCAAATTATTATTATTATTATTATTATTATTATTATTATTATTATTATTATTATTATTATTATTATTATTATTATTATTATTCAGCTTTTACCCGGAAGATGAAACATGCCCCATCTGCCGTAAAACCTGCATGGATAAATACGGGGAGCATGCAATTCATTGCAAGGAGCTCCCTGGTTTCAAATATCGACATGACTGGGTGAGGGATGTTTTGTGGGATATCTTGAGAAGAGCTGGGATCTCTGCCAAAAAGGAGGCCCCTGTAAACTTCCTCACAGACCTCACGGAAGGGAGATCCACCCTGCGACCAGCAGACCTGCTTGTCTTTGGTTGGGAGAGAGGGAAACATGCCTGTGTGGACCTCACCGGGGTATCTCCGCTGGTTGGGTTACGGGAAACAGGGTTCGTAGTTGGGCAAGCATCAAGAAAGGCGGAATCAAAGAAAGTAGATAAACATGCTAAAGCTTGTGCAGATAACCAACATGTCTTTATCCCTCTGGCTTTCGACACCTTTGGCTCCCTGGCGCCAGAAGCTATTCGTTTCTTGACCAGGGTCCAACGGGCTGTCCACAGCAATGTTTCATCCCGGGGGGGCAAGGTTTTGTCTTTAGTAGACTAGGGTTTGCAATTCAAAAAGGGGTGGTGGCGCAGCTTGTTGCCCGTCTACCTGCTATCATGATGTAACTTTCGTATTTTGTTTTAATGAGATTTACGTCTTATTCAGCCCTTCATCAAGAATAACAATAACAACCATAGTGATGAGTGAATGCTCTGTTATCTCTGTTTCTCTCTCTCTCTCTCTCTCACACACACACACACTTACTCTCTCTCTAGATATATGTATATATATATATATATATATATATAGGGTAGGGTTCAATTGAGAACCAACCCTTAGTTAGGAACTTTAGGAACAAATCTCATCCATCCATCTTCAATGGCATGATGGTAAATATGTTAAACATTAATTAACTTTTTAATTAAATCAAGGGGTATTATTGTCTTTTGGTATGTGAGTATTAATAGGTTATTTAGTATGCATTGTAACTGACAAAAACCACAACTAATATCATTAAACAAAAAAAATATACTGTACGATAACATTAAACAACTATACGTCAATGTATATTCATATTCCAACAATTATACATCAGTGTATAGTCCAATCATTTCTACAAAAACATTATACTGTACGATAACATTAAACAACTATACGTCAGTGTATATTCATATTCCATGCACTCACACGAAACTGATATGTTGGTCTTATCAAGAGTAACCTGAAACAAAGAAAAAGGTTGTTTAGCATATACATCAGTGTATACATACAATATACATCAGACCCCAATAACATTGATGCTATAGAACAGTGTTTAGTATCGTCATATTCAAACAATTATACATCGGTGTATAGTCCAATCATTGCTACAAAAAACATTATACTGTACGATAACATTAAACAACTATACGTCAGTGTATATTCATATTCCAACAAATATACATCAGTGTATAGTCCAATTAGTACTACAAAAACATTGTACTGTACCATAATATTCAACAAATATACGTCAGTGTATATTCATATTTCAACAATTATACATCAGTGTAAAGTCCAATTAGTGATACAAAAACATTCTATAGTACCATCAAATTCAACATATATACATCAGTGTATATTATGTTTAGTTATATTACCAGAGAAGGAAGGAACCGGTGGGTTCCAGACCACCGTGTACGGCGGCATATCCCCAAACATTCTCACTCACCATCCCCGTCCTCTGCCTCTTCTTCAGTTCCACAATATCCCTCAAAAAGTCATTCGTCTGTCCTTCAGTCATATCCCCATCATTCACCTCAAACAAACCAGTTTTCAACACATACTTCAACCGGTCCAGCCGGTCACCATCACTCTCCCCAAACAAAGTAACCGGTTGCTTTAAGAACCGTAACCTTCTAATCACCTCCTGTTTGGGTAATTTTAATAAATCTATCTTCTGTTCGTCGGTTATTATTAACCCTTTGGATGAAGAAGCTGAATCGGGTTTGGGTTTTGTTGAATCGGGTTTGGAGTTTGGAGGGTCGGATGGGTTTGGGTTGGATTGGGATTGGGTGAGACGTTGGCGTTTGGTTTCGGAATTATTTGTTTTTCAAATTGGAGTCGGTGAAAGTATTTTGGATGGACTCTAATTTAATAAGTAGTTGAAGTTGTGGTTGGATATAATATCCATTAATCTGCACAAGTGGTATTACAGGACTGGGAAAGGTGACAAAATAACACCGAACGGCGGTAGTGGCTGCCAAACCAGAAGCGTGTGAGATTTCTTGTTTAACTGAGTTTTTTTTCTTCGTCAGAAAGTCTGTTAAATATGGGCCAAAATGGCAATTTTCGAACTTTGAGGGGTGCTTTTGGCAGAAAAAAAAAGATAACTGCCCAAACAAGCAATCTGGGCCAAACCTGAGGGGCCATTTTGGCAATTTACTCAAAAAATAAATTTGTGATATGTTTGAAAAAATATTGACATTTGAAAACCATAAAAATGAATTTCAGTATTGTTATGGCAGTTGCATCTAGTTAAAAAAAGTAAACCACATGGACCTTTTCTAAAACATCCTAAACTATAGGGAACCAAGTGTAAAATATCCTTATCCTCTCACTTCACTTTCAAACACAAAGTATGTGGTGACAGTTGCTTCCAGTTAAAAATGGTGCTCAAATTATGCAACCAAACATCATGGAGGCCTGCATTTCATCTCCAAAACACCCACAGTTTCACCAGGTATGTTATGTGTTCTTAAACCTCAAATCATAATTAAATCCTCTGTTTTGTTTCTAATCATGCACACTGTTGTGTGTGGTTTATCTGTCAACAGGTTCTATCCAGTAGCTTCATTGTTGGGTGATTTTAAATCTTCATCATGGTGTTGCTTCGGTCAAAGATTGTACTTGAAACATGCACCTATTGGAGGCTCAGAGGAACATGGACAAAGAAGAAAAAGACAGTTGATTAGTGCCAAAAGCCGACTGGATGAACATGGTACAGTTTCTGCACATGAAGATGATGTCTCTAAAGCAACTTTAGTATGGAGGGCGATCAAGTTACCGATATACTCTGTTGCATTGGTTCCGTTGACCGTAAGTAGTTCAAAAGAGTTTTATGTTAGGCGATTTTAGTGTCATTATGATCATTTTGGTATACTTAGGATTTACTTGAGATGTAAGAGAAATAAGAATATAGATTGATACGAGTTAGAAAGGTCGAGTATATACTCGTTCATTATTATTATTTTTCTTTTCACCAACAAACTTAGGTTCAAGAGGCAGCGTCCAGTGGGGCGTACCAACACTATAGCCTAGGTGGGCGGGCGCCCCCCTTAAAATTTATAAAATTAGTGTAATTTGTAGGCAAAAATCCCGACCGCCCCCCTTTAAAAGTTCGGTTAAACCCCCTGATCATTGAATACAAATCCTAGGTCCACCACTGGCAGCGCCCAAGCATAAGGCCACTAGTGATTGATTGCAATTTCGTCCGTTCATGGCAAATGGTCGTTAGTGGCACTAGATGATCAACGAAAACTAGTAATGGCAATAGGACTATCATTGGAAGCAATGATGGATTCTTTCTGTTGACGGTATTCCACAGAAATAACAATACACCTATCGGCAATTATAACAATTAATCCCAACTGCCATCTGAAACTTTGTGATGGTTCGTCCCATATATGAGGAATGTTTTGGTCTACAGGTGGGAACGGCAGCAGCATATCTGCAAACAGGATTGTGTTCAGCCAAACAATATGTTCTGCTGTTGTCTTCGTCGGTTCTTATAATCACTTGGCTCAATTTAAGGCAAGAAAATCACCAAATTCATTAAACTAAATTCGCATATATGCTATGGAATGTACGTTCATATAGTGCGTAATCTCGACAGCAACGACGTTTATGATTTTGATACAGGAGCAGATATAAACAAGAAAGAATCTGTTGTTAACATGATCGGCAGGTAAATTACAGCAATCTTTACCTCTCTGTTGTTTGTCTTTATCTCTAAACGTTCGCATCGTGTTTCTATGCAGTCGGTCAGGGACACTTGTGGCTGCATTATTATTGCTTGGTGTTGGGTCTATGGGACTTGTTTGGGCATCCATGGAAGCTGGAAATATGAGGTCAATGTTGCTGCTGGCTTCTGCTATTACTTGTGGTTACATATACCAGGTACAAGTACTACACATCAATCAGATAGTTTCCATTATGCATAGCCTCACTTGTACCATGCAACTAACCCGTTATAGTGTCCGCCTTTCCGGTTGAGTTACCGGGGTCTTGGAGAACCGTTGTGCTTTGCAGCTTTCGGGCCTTTTGCAACCACGGCCTTTTACCTGTTGCAGGGTAGTAGCACGAGGGTGGAGAAGCTACCAATCACCAGCACTGTTCTAGCAGCTTCGGTCCTGGTTGGCATAACAACGTCTCTTATTCTTTTTTGTAGCCATTTTCACCAGGTAATGTTATTTACTTATAAGTGGATCGATTTGTGTCACGTTTTATTTTAATAGGTAAAACAAATAAAAAAAATATGGAAAGGAAAACCGAAAACGGGTTGTAAGTCGCCCAAACTTTATTTTTAATGCATAAAAACTCCTAGCTTTCAAAACTTTTACTATCAGTTGAAAATTCTTTGAGAAAAGGCATTTCGCTTCAACCTAGCCCACCTTGACCCTTTACGGCTCGTTTTCGCCATCTTTTAGTGTTTGTTAAGAAGTTTTCTTGACTTGCAAACTCAGATTCCGGATGATAAACAAGTAGGAAAACTCTCTCCACTGGTAAGTGGTCTTCCAAACCACAACGGTCCACACGAAACACGCAAGCAACTCTAAATCAGCTCCGCTTCACTTATACAGGTGAGGATTGGCACAGAAACAGGTTCGAATGTGGTGAAAACGGCAGTGATTTCCCTATATTCACTCCTGTTTCTTCTTGGCATTTGTAGAGCTCTTCCAATCACTTCCATTGTAAGCTTTTTAAATGATTCATCTATACTTTCTTGAAAGTAAAAAGGTAAAAAAACTGATACGTGTTTTGTGTTGCAGTTTCTGTGTGCACTTACAGTACCCATGGGCAAGCTCGTTGTCAGCTTCGTTTTAGATAACCACCAGGTCAGTAGTTCTATATCACCAAAATTCTGTAAAACAACAAGATTAAAGACGATTAACAGAATTTATTCTTGCAGGATAAAACAAAGATATTTATGGCGAAATATTTTTGTGTTCGGTTGCATGCATTATTTGGAGCTGCATTGGCTGCTGGGATGGTAGCAGCCAGGATTGTAACAAGTAACAATATACCAAGACCAATTTTGACTTGATTACCATATCAAATTCGGGATACTACACTCTTTTTACGAGTGTTGTACAACGGCTTTTGATTTTTTCTAATAAACCCATGTCATTACATTACTCAGAGATTATACTAAAAAAGCGAGCACATTAGTCAGTTAACCAAGTACAGAGCCGCTGAGGCAACTTTATAACTCTAGTATAAAAAATAGATGTGTATAAACAGGAAAAAAACAAATACGGTCCAAGTGAGATGAGATCTGATGTCTACTTTTGTTGTCCCACTTACGTCGGTGGGACAAAAAAAAAATTGGGCAACAGATCCAAAGTCGAACCATAACAAAGAATTTTGTCCACTAATTATCTATAAAAAAAGATGTGTCAGGATATTGAAGACATATGAAAGAGATTACATTCACAATTACAACAGTTACTAACAATTTACAATTAACCAGACACAAAGATTTACATTGAAATATTGGATTAGACCCAATACACTTGAAAGAGATTCCCGACTCTTTCAGAAAAGCCGAATCTTATTTAGCACCGTTGTGCTTGTTTTGAGGGGGCTGATATATACAAAGCTAAGATAATTACTTACATGTAACTCGAGAATCAATAGAGCCCTAAAAACTTCCACCATAAACTACCAACAACCGCCCAGATCACTGCATTTACACAGGCCATAATGAACCCGATTCTGAAGATATCTCGGAGCTCTACATAGCCAGCTGTCAATAAAAGATGAGAAAAAACACATGTATCATTCTTGATGCTATGAAAACATTGATGTCAATCAAGTATGTAATGTTGATAAATAGGTTGCAATTTCAACTTATTTACTAATGAATGGGTCGATAAGCCGTTTCACAATATGTTTAATCTCAAAACAATCAAAAGAGTAGATCAAACATTTTCAAAATAAGTCGATAAACAAAATGGGCCGAGATCATTTTCAAAAATTTAGATTAATATCGAAATATTTTCCTAACGTATTTGACAAACTAGTTACTTGTAAAAAACGGATCTGGGAAAGTGTTTTGTGTCAAGCTGACCCGATCTGTTTCATCACCCACCACAAGATGACTTGTTTTGACCCGTTAACCCACCCGCCCATTTGCCTCTTCTACAAGAAACACACCTCCAAAGTAAACTGCTGCCTGTCCACTACTATAATGTGTTAAAGCACCAAATAAGTTTGTATTATAAGCTAAGGCGAGTGCAGCCATCACCCTGGGCACCCCAGCTGCGATATGCATAGCAAGAAAAGCAGGATACAAGGCTCCCACGTGACCGGTTTGGCTTGCAAACATGTAGTGGATTAAGAAGTAAACAGCCTGAAGAACACCAAAAGCCACAGGCCAGCTCAATGACAACGACTGCAAAATGACAGCAACATAACTCGATATCCATTTAACGATTCCAAGTTCCGTTAATTGGCTAGCCATGCCCACGAGTACTGCAAACCAAGCTAAAGTGTCCCATGCTGAAGTTTCGTTTAAGCAGTCCTCCCATTCAAGCACTCCTAATAACAAAAGTATCGATAATGCAATCATTGCAGTAAGAACGCTGGATATCCCTATTGCATCCCTGTGTAGAGAATATATGAATCACATTTAGTACTTTGACGTGTTACGGGGGTGTTTGGATGTACATTATGAAAGTGATTGTAAATACCCGAATACCCATAGAAAGACGGCTAGAAGCATGGTGCCAATCATCACCCACTCGTTGGTTGTAACCGGACCCATAAGTTCAAGTTTCTTTGCAGCCATAGCAGGGGCATCAGGTGTGTCTTTGATTTCAGGTGGGTATAGTTTGTACAAGATATACGGAGTAAATAATAGTGAAACAAAAGCAGGTAAACTAGCCGCAACGAACCATTCGACCCATGGGTCTCCAACCACCACCCCAAGCTCTTCGGCTAGTTGCAGACATAAGAGATTTTGCGCTGCAGCAGTCAGAAAAAGAGCACTAGAGTTACCAGCACACTGTCAAACAAATACCAACCGAGATGATCCATTATCATATAAACCAATTAAAACGTCACCTCTAATAATATGATCACTTTGATCAACAGCAAGAATTTCAAATTAGCTATAACAATTCATATAGTATTTCATTAATTTAATCTTTTATTTTTTGCTTCTGCTCTGCGTCAAACTAAACTCTCGACATCCAAATACCTGAAACTGCGACTGCACAAGATACGCTCCAATCCTCTTCGCAGACGGATCATTGGGCAAACTCCCAGCCGAAACCGCCAACGACTTAATAATAGGCAAGAAAACCCCACCCGCGCGAGCCGTAGTACTCGGCATAGCGGGAGCAATCAAAGTCTCACTCAAAGTCAACCCATAAGTCAACCCCAAAGTACTCCCACCCAACCAGACAACAAACCAACTGGCCACTCTCTCACCCAACCCAGTCTTAACAAACCCACGTGCAAAAAAGAAACTAATAACAATCAACCAAATAACCTCATTAGTAAAGGCACTAAACGCCGTCGTAAAGGGTAAAGTATCGGTTAGAATAGTGGTTGTAAGGGATAAAAAGGACCATGCACCGACGGGTAGTGGGGAGAGGACGAGGCCAGCGATGGTTGTAACAAAGATGGATAGTAACTGCCAGGCTTGATCGGTTAGATCGGTGGGCTTTGGAATGAGGAAACGTAGGGTTAGACCGAGGGTTAGGGAAAGGGTTAATGGTAGGAGTTTGGGTCCTTTGGGTTCGAGTCTTGGAGGTTTTGTGATTTGGTTGTTGGATGATGATGATGATGAGGGTGTGGAGAAGGGTTTGATTGGTTTGGGTGATCGGAGATGGAGAGGGAAGGAGGGTTTGGGGGTGGGGAGACGGAGGAGTGAATGGGTAGGGGAATAATAATAATATGAAGAGGAGGAGAATGATAATAATAATATTGTAGAGGTCATTGGATATTATTGTGATTAAGAGGACAGAATAAGCAAGTGTTTACCGGAGATGTAGGACTAAGGAAGGAAGTGAGTTCACCGGAGAATGGGTGTTCAGTTGAATTGAAGGGACGGTGAGTGATAAATCGTAAGGGGGTGTGTGTGTGTGTGTGTGGCTGTGCATCGTCACGTTTTTCTCATTCAAGTTTACATTTTGTGGCGGGTAGTCTACTTTGAATGGTAGAACGCCAAGGTTGAGGGTTGGTTTTTTGTCGGGTTATATTTATTGCATGTGACGGTTTTACTGGAGGTTGAGGGTTTGATTTCGGTCGGAGTTATACTTACTATATATGGGATTTCATCTGGGGAGATCTTCATTTTCCAATATTGATGGAATGGGTAATCAATACAGGCTGTATCAGAGTTTTAGTCGGACCATTTAAAAAAAATGGTAGTCTAAGAAACTATGTTATGATGTATTATACGGTTGATAAATGTAGTATTAAATAATTAATAAAAAAGTTATGTTTAATTTGATTTGAATTCGATTAAAAGTTGACTAACTCGATTCGAATTCGTATTATAAACTCGAATTCGAAGTGAATTCGAATAAATTCGTTTAAGGTTAAGACTTAAGTTATGTGTTTTAGTTAGTCCTGGGCTTGGTAATGGGCTAATTTATTACTTAGGTCAAATTCATAGATTAGCCCATGTTCTAAAGTTATAGGGGTGTGTATAAAAAATACCAACGTATTATTTTTTATTCGATTTACTGAACTCTAATTGAATCGATTTCGAATTCGAATTCTTGATCATCGAATTGAATTCTTGATAAGCAAATCAAATCAAGTTGAATTTTGATTTTTTCGAATTCGAATCGAATTCTGAGCACCCCTAGTATAATGACTACAAATATTATTAATTCATAACACTATATTACACACCAAATGCCAACGTTTAGATCACGTCAATTTTATCATGTTTTCGTTTAGACTATAAGGAGTGGTGGGGGGGGGGGGGGGGAAAGAGGGGGATGAAGCGCCATGTGGCACTTGTGGGCCCCTTATGGGGGGGGGGGGGGGAATAATTGTGGGGAGTGGAAGGGGGGAAGAGGTGGGGGGAAGTGACACTTGGCATTTCTTTTTTCTTTTTTTTTTTCTTGTTTTTAACTTTCTTTTTTAATAAATATAAAACAAAATTTTAAAAAAACATAATATTAATTCATAATAAACTACAAAGTTAATTAAAAAAAACACTAACAAACCAAAATTACATGAAATTTTAAAAAAAACCTAAAAAAAAAATACACGTTAGTTATCGCTATCGTCTTCATCAGATGGGTAATCTCTTGGTATACTCCAAATATGATCAACCAGATCCGCTCGAAGATTGTGATGTGTTTGGCTATTCTTGATTTCAAAGTTGTTGGCGTTTCTTTCTTCATCCGTAATGTTTTCTTGACTTTGCTGCGTTTCCTCACCAAAGTACTCGCATATTGCACGTCCTTCATCCTCCAAAATCATGTTATGTAAAATTAGGCATGCGTACATCACATTTCGTACATGCGTTTTTTC
Organism: Ambrosia trifida; assembly: GCA_028751855.1. Lineage (NCBI taxonomy): Eukaryota > Viridiplantae > Streptophyta > Magnoliopsida > Asterales > Asteraceae > Ambrosia > Ambrosia trifida. Next base: position 51,804,552 of record CM054123.1, read on the forward strand.
CCACAGTTGGCAGGGTTGGGCCAAAATGTGCCATCTTTTTTTCAACACACCAAAAGCACGCTCAACATCTTTCCGTGCAGCCATTTGAGCTTTGTTAAACTTTTTTCTCTTAGGGTCTAACGTAGTCCTCCGTGTAAACGATTTTACGAACACAGCCCAATCAGGGTAAATTCCATCTGCTAGAAGATACCCGTACTTGTATTTTGCCTCGTTTAAGAAAAAAGTTCCTTTTGGTGCAACATCGTTTATAAGATCGTTGAAGATTGGGGATTGATTAAGAACAGTCCTATCGTTCAACGAACCGGGCACACCAAAAAACGCATGCCAAATCCAAAGATCTTGTGACACAACCGCTTCAAGCATCATACACGGCGATTTATGAAAACCGCTAGCGTGTTGGCCTTGCCACTCAGTTGGACAAAGTTGTCACTCCCATTTCATATAATCTATACTCCCGAGCATACCGGGAAAACCATGTTTTTCTTCGTGAAACTCTAAAAGTTGTTGGACGTCACTAAATGTTGGTTTTCTCAAATATCTTTTTAAATATAAATCAATGACGCCCGCACAAACCTTAGATACTCATCCATTACGTCGGAACTGGTTCCGTAAGCCAATGATCTAAGCGCGGCTGTGACCTTTTGCATCGCGGTAAATCCCATCTGACCACGTGCATCGGGCCTTTGTTTGAAATATTCAAAATTATTTTCTAAATCATTTGTTATTCTTAAAAATAAATTACGACTCATACGAAAACGCCGCCTAAAACTTCTTTCATCGTATGTTGATTCGGGTGAGAAGTAATCACGTACCAATGACTCATTTCCGGTTTGGCGTTCACGAACTATATACTTTCTACGCTTGGGTGGTTCGGAGGTCCCTTCGTTGTCCGCTATAGCTTTAACGACGTTCTGAACGGTTGCCATTAACAACTCTGTGGCACCTTCGCCCAAGTCATCCAAAGCGAGCTGATCAAACAAATCGTCTGAACTCGAAGAGTCGCCCGACATCTTGCAATTTTTTTTGAAAAAATATGATAGTTTGGAGAGGATTTTATGAAAAAAAGGAGTGTGTGTTTGTGTAGAAGATGGTATTGTTTATATATATATATATATATATATATATATATAATAAATTATTTTTTTTAAACTAGCCGTTGTATATAACGGTTATATATATATATATATATATATATATATATATTTTTTTTTTAACGGTAACATTATATTTAAATGGGCCAATAGATCGCTGCCACGTGTCCTCCCCCTCTCCCCCACGCCAGTGAAGCCCCTCCCGCCCCCCGCCCCACGCCAGCTTCCACGCCCTACCGGCGGCGGTGTTCCCCCCTTCCCGCCCCTCTCCCGCCCCCACTCCTGATAGTCTTAGCATCCTTTCAAAGTTTTTTATTTATTTAACAGTTCAGTTCTCTGTTTTTTTTTTCCATTTAAGCCTTTGTTGTTTAAGAGCATTCACATCCCCTCCACCATTTTATACTCTATAATATAACAAAAAATCATACTTTTCAAAATTTATCTCTCATTTTAAAAAACCTTCCACATCCCCTCCACCATATTTACCTTTATCTTACTCACAAACACTTATTTTATAATATTCCTTGTTAAAATACACTCACAATATTTTGATGGGAGTGAATAGTAGCTTTTTATATATAAAAAGCTAGAAGATGGTTTTTTCATAATATAAAGATAGGGTATAAAATGGTGGAGGGGATGTAGGATGTTTTTAGTAAGTTTTTTTAAATTTTAGATATAGGGGAAGGTTTGATGGAAGGGATGTAAATGCTCTAACATCTTGCAACACGCGGCGGCCGCAACGGGCCGGTGTAAAAATCTAGTTTATCATTAATTGTTATACTATGTTGACCAACTTTTGAATAGGGAGAAGTCAAACTTCAAAGTCATAGCATGTCACAATAGTAGACAAAGCCAGGTTGGTATACCATGTACATGTATATGTAGGGCTGGCAAATCATGTATACCCGAATACGACACGAAACATGTATACACGAACACGACATGATAACTTATCGTGTCATTTTTTTAAAACCCGAGTACGAATCTGTTTATACCTGGTTTACACGATAAGACACGACACTACCTGTTTAGAAACACTAAATACCTCACATTTTAGAACTTGTTTCGTGAGACCAAACTCGTCAAAGTTAAAAAAAAAAAAAAAAAAACCCCACCGTAAATACATAATCCTTAGACAAATTCATAAAACTCTAATCAAAACATCTATTAAAAACAATTTGAAATTCCAATTGAACTTTCTTCACAAATCTTCAATTACGAACAATTAAACCTACACACACAATAAGTATAGTCATATTAAGCATTGGCCTATTGGACATAAACATAATTTTATCAAGCAACATTACAAGAAACCATGGGCGGATCTATAGTAATAGCAGGGGGTGCGGACGTTGCGGCTCAACTTCGCGCGCGTAGTGGAAAATTAGTGGAAAATTTGGGTTTTTTTTTTACGAAATTTGAAAAACGTTGCTACTAAAATGAAAAAAAATGAAAAACGTTACTACTGAAAAATGTTTCTAAATCCGCCACTACAAGAAAGATATGGAGTGGGTACCTTAGGATTCTTCAGTGTTTTTAGGAAGCAACACTACTTGAAGCATTTGGATTGGGTACCTTAGAATTGTTGATTGAGTTTGAAGCAACTGATTCACGACTAATATCAACCGACATTATATCTTCTGTGAACTCATCTACACTAACTTGGTTAGAACCTACAAAGTACAAACAAACTATACCATTAATATAATACTATGTAAAATAACTTATAAAAATCAAGAGAAAAGGGACATTACAAAAATCTCTATATAACCAATCTTTTGTACATATTAGAGCTTCAACGGTATCTTTACTAAGTGAACCTCGATGTTTATTAAGTACTCTTCCACTTGCACTGAATGTAGACTCCGAGGCGATAGTAGATACCAGAATTGTCAAAAAGCCTCTTGCTATTCTCGCAAGTATGGGATATCTAAACTCATTGGCTTTCCAAAAAGCCAGTACATCAAGTTTTGTGTTCCTATCAACTCTTGACTTGTCACATCCCAACCGATGACGGAATACATCAAGGCGTGACTTGTGATAGATTGTTCAAAGACTTCATAACACTAGATTGTGACAATAGATTAAAATAGATTTTCATTCGTATCTAAGATGCATCAAGTTTACAAATTTATTCACGAGAAAATACATCAACACAGACATGAATTAAAATAAAGATTGTTTCGTTTGTTTCTAAGGCCGAATCCTAAGTGATGTTTCTTGTATCATCTCATCAAGATTTTTCCTGCAACATGTATAAAATATCCGTCAATACATAAAGTATTGGTGAGCATACTAACTTTGGTTTACATACATAGTATTAAAATGTTTTACTCAAATCATCATGCTATAGTTTGCACATACAGAATCATACAAAAGGCATAATCAACACTCGTGTGCACTGCTTGACCTAACACCGAAGTGGTAGGCCGGTAAAACTTATCATGACCCAGTAAGGGGGCGGTGTGCTACTCCTATAGCGCTATATATGTAAGGTGGGTTGGATGCTTAAGGCTTTTGTATATTAGTTTGAATTCTAGCATGGCATAGTTTGTAAGCATGTTTAGTAGATTGAGCATGTGAGTATGAAAGTGTTTTGTGTATGTTTGCATAGGATACATGTTGAGCCCCAAAAGTGTTAAAGAGTAAAAAGGGGACAAGTATGAACTCACCTTCGCTTATCGAGTAAAATGCTAGCGTTGCGGGAGTATACGAGGCGAATCCCAAAGACTCAACCTAAAGTTTCAAGTATTCGAATTAAGTGTTTGAGCTTAAAAGAATCTAAGTTTTCTAGGATTAGGCATTAGGGTTTCTAGACTAAATTGGGAAACTTGGGTTTTCGAAATGAGTTTGATTTGAAACCGATTAATAAATGGATTTTTGAGTATTCCATAAATCGTATGAATATAAACTAGTGTATAATGGTAATTGGTATTTCATATATCTAATAATTAAATTCCATCAGATGTTATTTGGAATAACAATTTACTTATTAATTTCTTTTGAAATTAATTAGATATAATGTATCTTAATTATAAATAAAATGTAATATATGATAATACGAATTAATAATACATAAAATTAAGGTTTTTGGAAGCAAAATATTTGGAGTATTTATAATAATTTTATAAATCTCTAATATATTTGGTATTTTTAAATAAATATAAAGTGTCATAAATGAAATAATTTCGATTTAATTAACATAAAAATTATAATTATACAAAATATAATTTTTATAGAAATTAATTGCTAATGATCTATTATGTTGGGAAATAATTTTATAAAATATTTTCTGTTTTTATTTTTAATAAAAACAGATTTATTTTCTCTAATATTGAATAACTTGAATAAAATACCAAAATAATATTAAAACATAATGTTTTCTGAAATAATAATTTTTTACAATCATATAATGATAAAAGAATTTATATAAAAATTTTGGGCTTTTGAATCACTTAAATTGGATTTAAAGTGAATTTATTATGATTTAAACAAGAAAATTAATTAAATATATATAATAATAAAATTTTCGAGGTTAAAAATATAAATAATAAAATTTGAAGTATAAATGAGCTCCTGTAAAATTTATATAATTTTTGGAGTCCTATAAGTATTTTAAATAAATAATCAAACTTAGAATGAATTTATATATTATCAAAAAGGAAAAAAAAATATATAAAAGATTTTGGGGGCCGGCCGGGTCAAACCCGTGACCTTGGCCGGTCCAAGCCCTATCCAAATATACACACCCAACTAAGCTATCAGCTGAGATGTGATTATTTGAACTGAAATAAATATAATTGTATAAAAAAACGAACCAAGTTCCCAAATCAGATCTATACGAACCCTAACCCCTAACATAAATCCAATTAACCACTTATAGGCTACGGCTTCGATCGAATTTATAGGGCTATCAATCACGTTCAAAACCGAACAAAACCATGTATAATAATTGAACTAACGTGGACGAATCGATGTGTAAATGCTCGATGAAAGAAACGCAGACCCAATACCTAAATCTGTTAATTGAAGCTAGATTGCTTGATGTTTTAAGGGGCTTTTGATACATAATGGGTCAAAAATCAGTTGTGAACAAAACCTAGGCTTTAATTTATGTAAAGGTGTCGTGGTTATAAAAGCAAACGTGTGGGTTCGTGACTCGAGGTGGGTTTCGATAATTGTAGCATGTAGCAGGCCTAATGACGCGTGGGAAGGATCGTGGAACGTGCTCCTCGATCCCAACAAGTGTCTCCCTGGTTGGATTAACAAATGGTGATGGTTTCGATGTTCAATTGATCGATTTTCGAAGTGGGTGATGAACCAGGTCGGGTTTTTGACCCGTTTTGCAATCCGGTTTGTATCGATTGGATTCAATATGAGTTTTTAATAAGTTTCAATAAGGTTTCAAGTTCGTCGGGTTACGTTTGATGTGAATTCGCTTAACTTGTATGCGCTTAGGATCGTCAAATCTACAAAGAGATTGATCAAACAAGTTTGATTCAGGTGCGGAATCCCTGAATCAATCACAATTATGATAATCAAACAATCAAAACACATATATCATCTTTCAAAGGTTTTTCTCATTAATAATCAACTCAAATTACACGTTTTAATAAAGATTACAATCAGATATGACGTGAAAATAAGTTGACAAAACACTAGGGAGAGACACAAAACAGGAGGGAAATAAAATGACCAACAACTCACTTTCAAAAATGGCTTAACCTATTTATAGGCCTGCACATTCGCCCATATTGAATGGTCGAATGTGCAGGTTCGCCCAAACACTTTGTGCGAACCAAGAACTACAAAACAATAAATCTACATTCGCATTCCTTGTCTCTCCTTCGTATATCTTCTCTCCTTCGCACCCATCAAAACCTTCATTCGCCCACATTTCACTTCCTTCACCGTTCGACAATCACCATTAACATATGTTTATTGTAATCCAAAGAATTAGTCGCACAATAATGCATCTACAAACTCCCCCTCGACTATTGCTTGGATTGTTTAAGCCTTCGTTCTTCATCCATTCTCTTGTTCATCAGCTTTATTCGCAACAGTTTCTTCTCTTCCAATGTCACCACCTTCTCAAATACTTGCTTCGGCGTTTTCTTATTCGCTTCAGGAACCTCTTGAGCTTTAACAAACTTGCCAAGCTTCTTGTCATAGTCGCATCCGACATTGATATCATGAGCAAAGCACAGAAATACCACACGCTGGTATTTACTAGCTTGTTCAGCATCCTTCACATCGCTGAAAATAGGATTGTAATACATCATAATGATGTCCTCATGTGAACAATTCACCAACCACATGGGATCAAATATGTGTATCCTTTTGAAATTCTTGTCTCCGTCTTTCAACACTATCACAGCTTCTGCAATCTTCCAATCGTAGTACCACCAGATAAAGTCTTTTGCAAAATGTTGAGGAATTTGCAACAATGGAATATGCCTCAACACTTTTGGTGGTTTGTATTTAAGAGTCACCTTGGGCAAACCGGTTATATTATCAATGGTTTTCTTGTGAACAATCCGTTTTGGATACTGAGGTTCAAAGAGATTCCACTTCGTCCTACTTTCTCTTGCCATTTTATCAGCAAAGTAAGCAATCTGATCATTTGACGTTCCATTCAACTTGTGACGACAAATGTCACGAATAGCCCAGTATGGGAGAGTCTTCAAATCATGAAATCTATCAAAATAGAGTATCCCCTTCTCCCACTTCACTGCAACACACTTCAATTGCTTTATAAATTTCCAACCCAACGCTTTACCTTTAAACATTTCGTTGTGGAATTTATAAAAGCTCCCTTGAATCTCTGCTTTCGTACGATTAGCCTCTTTCTCTCTTAATTCCCTCAGTAACTCTTTCAAGCTATCGGATTGTCTGATATGCGGTTTATCATGCCCTTTGAACACTTCATCAACAAACATATCGCTCTTCTCTTTTGCAAGTCTCTCGGCTTCATTCAATAGTTCATCAGTGAAAGAAGTAAATCCAGAATTCTTATCTTTCTTAAAATATTCTGGATACTCTTCACTTGTGATATCTTCAACTTCAATATCCTTGAACACAGGTACGTCTCGATCATCAGAATGATTTCCAGCTTCTTTTTCAGGTAGATCAGGAATCTGGTTATCAGCTAACAGTTCTTCTAACGTTTTCCCAACCTGTTTCGCTAAACCTTCAAAAATCTCTTTGGTCATCGCCGCCGAAACTTCACCATCTTCCAAATCTGGATCATTATACTCTAATTCAAACACCCTGTCACAAGATTCAAAGATCTCAGAAAATCTGCTGGTCATGTCAATCGTCCAGACTTGATCAGTAAGCATCTGGCGATACATTTGTTTATCATCTTCAGACATAGACTTCAGCTTTCATTCCAGAAGATCGTATCATCATCCACTGATCCTCCAGGGGCTTTTGAACTAGATTCTCCTCCTTTTCCAGATTCTCTCTTCTCATACTTATATTTATCTGTATCATCATCATCATCATCATCAAATGCAGAGCTGCTATCATCACCAGATCCATTATTCGAACCATCATCATCTCCATCATCTTTCTTCTTTTTAGGAGCTTTACCAGCATCTTCATCAAGATCTTCATCATCCTCCTCTTCATCAGACAGTTCAAAATCAACCTGCTCCTCTTCTAGCTCTTTATCCTCTTCACCTTCTTTCAACTGAGGAGCTCAAGAGTATAAATCTTTAATCAGATTATCCATGTTTTTATTACTCTCTTTCAGCTTCTTATTTTCTCCTTTCAAAGCTATAATCCGTCTGGTGTTCCTTTGCTCATGTTTCAACAGCTTCTTATTATCCTTCTGCAACTGTTTAATCTTCTGTTTTAGTTCCTCATTATTCTCATGTGATGTAACCACTACATCCAACATCTTTGAGTCATTCTTTCTCAGTTGGTCAATCTCTGTCTGCTGCTTGTTTATGATATTCATCATTTCAGTAAGTTTCCGATTAACATTGTTCATCACATCACTATCCACTGTAACCTTTTTAGTGGAAACTTCAGCAACCTCAGGCAGTTTACCCTTCTTCATCTTCTTCAGTACATTATCTAATGCTTCATTAAAGGCATCAACATGTATATCAGCTCCCTGTTCAGTACTTGAAGTAGTTGTGGTTTTCTGCTTCTTCGAGGCTGGAGCAACAACTGGTGATTTCGAACTAAAAGCAGGTGGCAACTTCTTTCCTGCTATCAACGATTCAATCTCTCTAGCTCTTTTCTCTGCGGGTTTTACCACCTTTTCTTTCTTTTTGAATTGGGGTTTCTTTGGTTTCTCCCCCTGAACTGGCGAACCAGGAAAGTCTCCTGCTCCCAAACCTAAACCCTCATCCTCTTCATCCAAGTGAATAGGGCTATTCATTCTCTGTTCCTCCACAGATCTATTCAAACTGGCAGACTCACCAGCCACAGTGGCCTTGGGCGTGGTAGTCTTTACCGTCTCAGCATCTGAATCCCAGTGTTCATCTTCCTGCATCTCTTCAGAATCAACTGACGCTTCATCAACCAGATGTAACCCTTTCTTTGCCATGCTCTTATGCCTTCTTGGTGCACTTTTCTTCTTAGCAGGCTCAGGAACAACATCTATCCTTATCTCTTTCTCTTTCCCTTTCCCATTTTTAGCTACCACATTAACAACCTGTCGCTTTCGCTTTGCATCTGGATCAACAGGATGTAATGGATTGTCTTCGTCTGAATCACTATCAGCATGTCTTACTTCACCTTCACCCGGATCCTCATAGTCAATCCTCGCCAAATGTCCAAATAAACGTCTAACAAGTGGACGTTCATTCATCGACAAACCTTTATATGCTTTCATTCTTGCCAATGTATTGATGGGCATATGTTCTTGAACTACAATCTGCTTCGGATCCCTCTTCAATTCTTTATACTTGTGATCAAAAATCATCTGAAGGAATCGAGGATACAACAAAAACTTCAGATTCCTTGTGCCTCTGACAGGTTCCAACAGATGTTCCATAAGCATCCCTGATACATTGAACGGTTTGTTCAATATCAGTGCTACCATCATTGAGCTAATACTCTTTCTCATCAGATCATAACCTCCAACAGCTGAACCGAATGCATGAATCATCATATGCGCCAAATACTTGAATTGTGGACACAGCTTTCCCTTGTGTAACGAGCCATCAGTAATCAGCCCGTTATATTTCATCCTTAGAAAGCACTTTCTCTGTTCCATAAAGCTAAGCTCTCTGGGATCAGTCTTTTCATCTTGAAGCTTCAAAGCTTCTCTGATATCCTTCTCTGAAACTATAACTAGTTTTCCTTGAATCTTGCTCACCAAAGACGATTCACACTCCCAGAAATCCATTTTCGCTTCCGTCCAAAACTCTTGTATCATGTCTCGATAGATAATAGCAGGTGTAGCAATTGCATCTATCACCCGACTTCTCTTCAGAAACTCTATAATCTCTGTGAACTCAGTATGCTTCTTAACGTCCCCAAGATATGCACAACAATTATGCGCATTCTCGAACGGTAAAAGCTCTTCATTTCCTTTCTTGGCAGCCTGTGAAGATGATCCAACTTGTTCAGTAGGTTTCTCCTGTTCAGACATGGTTTAAACTGCAAAATAAAACAAGTAAACATGTTAAAAAATCGACAAAATAATCAAAGTTTGAAAATTTGGTAATTGAACTCTTCATTCGCCCAAACGGAGGTGCGAATGAGAATTTATGGGGGTACGAATGTGAATTTATAGGTGCGAATGTAAAAGTTTTTGAAGAAAAGTTTCATTCGCCCATTTTAATTTCATTCGCCCAAAAATAACATCTCCTTCGCCCAGATTTACTCTTTCGACCGTTCGAAAGGTGCGAAGGGGCTGTTCTTCATTTCAAATTTTCAATTTTGAACATCAGTGGATTTCAACTTGTTATTTTGATTCATTAACCATCTAAAACTTTCGATTAACCTTTCCTAACAACCAATTTAACCAGTTAAACATTGATTAAGTGTTTTCAATCAAAAACTAGGGTTTTATGTGTTTAAACAATCGATTACCCTAACTGATAGTGTTTAAACCTATGTTTTTGGATAATCTCCCCCTAAAACACTTAAACAATGAATCCCTATCACATTCAAGTCCAATTATCAGGTGTAAGACCTTGTTCAATGGTGGTTAGGGCTCGAACACTAAATCACTGATTAATCCTTCAATAATGGATATTAACCTGTAAAAATGAGTGGAAACTGATGAGAATCAACAGACGAACACAATGAGATGGTCTAAAAAGCACGAGCAACAAGTGGACTTTAAATCAGAAAATTAAAATTTTTTTTTTGTAAGGGTTCGAATGAGCAGACAAGATATATATAGGCTTCTCATTCGCCCATTTACCTTGGTCGAATGTGAAGCTTATGTCTCCTTTGCCCCTAATGAAAGGTACGAATGAGACATAAGGGTTCGAAAGAGAAAAACAACTAAAGAACTCTCACCTTCGCCCAAAATAAAACGTACGAATGAGAATGAAATTCCTCCTTCGACCCAAACGAATGGGCAAAAGTAAATCAGGAATTTTGAAAATTTTACCAAATCTCAAAATCGAGTCCCGTTCAAAATATTTTCCAACTTTTAAGCATCCGACAATCATATTTTCTCAATTAAAGATGACAAAGCTCAAATGGTTCATCAAGGTTTAGAAAATCAGCATGAACCACCATCAGCTATAAAAAATAAGATAGAAATGTAAAATCTTTTTGGATTTTCTAAAGTTTATGTTAAAACACACCTAAAATCTTTTTGAGTTTTGTAATTTTTGACGAGAAAATAAAATGCAAAAATGTAAATAGAAAACAGTAAATGTTTTGGGATTTCTAGTAAAGGGATCATATCAGTTATTGAGAAATCTGATCACACCGTTGATCTTTTGATTATTATCATTAAAGACAATGTGTGATCTGGCAACTGCTGATATTGTGATCCACATAAACTCACATGCAGACTTTTGTGCAGTGCTTTAGACTGATACTATTATGTATAGTATAAACATAATTGTCTGTGGTTCCTACGCACACGACATACTCCCGTATCAAGAAGTAAATGCACAAAGACTCATTGTAAAGCGTGATTATGCTTTCCTCGTCTGTAATTTACAAGGTATAATGCATAGAGGTATACAGGTCAGCAAATTAATGCAGCAAAGTAACATGTGCACTTTACCAGGTTGAGGACTGATATTAATCATGATTTGCATCAGTGATTAATACGATGTAATAGATAGTCTTTGATCATCATAAAACATAGAAAGTTCCTCAATTCGGTAACTTTAGGATTTGGCATAAAGCTCTTTTATAAAGACACCCTATCTGATCTAGGTCCGTAATGACATACAACAGAAGATCAGAGAGGCTATCCCCAGACAACTAATAACATAACGACCCTAAACCTCCGAGTTTTGTACAAATATCCTATCAAACGAAATTACGGTACTAAGACCATATGCCAATGAGGAGTTCATCCACACATCAATTCATTTGATAAGTATGTATCAGGCACACAGTATTAAGTCTACGAAGCCTATCAGCACATCGCACAGACTCAGACACACGCCCTATATAGCATTACATTTCTTAGAATGTGTCAGATCCCCACTGATGTACTATCATTTCCCCTTTTTCTCCGGGAAATCATTTTTGGTTTTTCTGTTTTTTTATAGATTTTTGAATTTACTGTTCCCAAGGATAAGCTGGAGCATTTCAAATATGTGACTGCCCAAATATCGTTTGTTCACAGAAATCTGACAGCGTTAATATAAGGGGAGAAGATATAGCAGTCAGCAAAGAAATTTTCTAATTTTTATGGATTTTGAAATTTTTCAATGTTTTTGGATTTTCGAATTTTTCTGAAAAGCAGTAAAAATTAAACTAAAAAGCGATAAACTGAGGTGGTGACCAGTCTTGTTTTTGTTTAATACCGTTAGCTTTCAAAAGATATTCAAATCTCGATTTATCAAAAGCTTTGGTAAAAAGGTCTGCGCGTTGGTAATCAGTGTGGATTTTGACCATATCGATCAACTCTTTAGCATAACAATCGCGGATAAAATGACATTTAATCCGGATATGTTTAGCCTTTGAGTGATTTACTAAGTCTTTTGTTAATGCGATTGCGGCTTCATTATCACAGTAAATAGGGGTTTTAAGAAATTGCAAACCGTAGTCCACCATCTGTTGTTGGATCCAAAGAACTTTTGAGCAGCAGCTCGATGCTGAAACGTATTCTGCTTCACATGTGGATAAGGCAACTGCGGTCTGTTTCTTGCATTGCCAGGTCACGAGCCTGCTCCCCATAAACTGGCATCCAGCCGTTGTGGATTTGCTGTCTTTGTCACAACCGCCCCAATCTGCATCACTAAAAGCGATTAGGTCAAAATTATCATCATTAGGGTACCATAGTCCTCTCGACGGACAACCCTTCAGATATCTAAGGATACGTTTGACAGCTGCAAGATGACTCTGTTTCGGCTTCGATTGATAACGTGCATAGAGACATGTGGCAAACATTATATCAGGTCTGGAGGCAGTGAGATACATCAGAGATCCGACGATTGCTCTGTATGTAAATGGATCAGTTAGCTCCCCCTTAGCGTCAACACCAATCCCGTGATTAGGTTGTATTGGGGTATCCATCGGCTTCGAATCATCCATCTGGAATCGGCTCAAGACTTCAGAAACATATTTCGTCTGGTGAATAAAGATCCCCGTTGGTCTTTGTTCCACCTGCAAGCCTAGGAAAAACTGCATCTCTCCCATTGCGCTCATCTCGAACTTTTCCTGCATAACACGTTCAAATTCTCTGCACAGAAGTTCGTTAGTAGACCCAAATATAATATCGTCAACATAAATCTGGACTAGAAGCAAATCATCGCCTGTTCGTTTAGTGAACAGTGTGCAGTCTACCAAACCTTGCTTGAATCCTTTTGAGAGAAGATATGTGCTCAGCTCCTCATACCATTGCCTTGGAGCTTGGTGCAACCCGTAGAGAGCTTTGTTCAGTACATAGACCTTATCCCGGTGTATAGGGTCTTCAAAGCCTGGTGGTTGACCTACATATACTTCCTCCTTGACCACACCGTAAAGAAATGCGCTCTTGACATCCATCTGATACACCTTAAATTTCTTGTATGATGCAAACGCCAGAAACATTCGGATTGCCTCTAGACGTGCAACTGGTGCATAGATTTCGTTGTAATCGATTCCTTCAACCTGATGAAAGCCTTGTACAACCAAACGAGCTTTGTTCCTTACGATCACTCCTCTATCATCCTTTTTGCACTTAAACACCCACTTCGTGCCAATCTTCTTTCTTCCCGGGGGCAGATCTGTCAGTGTCCAGACGCCAAGTTTCTGAAACTGCAACAACTCCTCTTGCATTGCTTCCACCCAAGCATCATCCAAAAGAGCATCCTTGTAAGTTCGCAGCTCTACCTGCGAAACATAACAAGCAAAAGACCAGTCATTCTGAAAACCATATTTTTGTATTTTGGCATATAAAGCAAGATTGCCAATGTTTTCTGGTGAGTTCGCATTCCTCAATTGTCCTCTTGTCATTACACTGCTACCAGGATCACCAATAACTTGCTCGATCGGGTGAATTCGATGTATCCGAGATTCCGGATAATCAGGTACTTGGACTCCCATTTGAGTAGTTAAGTTCTCTGTAGAAACCAGATCATTACCCACATTCGATGTTGAAGCACCATTTGTAGTTGGGTTCACTGGTGGTGTCACTGTAGCATGATCTAAGATAGCTTCACTTGTAACATCATCGTCGTCATCTTCTGATTCTGATGAATTCAACGTTGTGGAAGCTTCTTGAAACACTTCTTCTTCAACAACAGGAACATTGGTATCATTAGAAGCTGTTTGAGGATTCACGGTAATCGGACGCACTAACGGTGAAGTCACTGCGTTTTCGACCTCGTAATATAAACGTAGTACAGCCTCTTCAACCAAGCTATCTAGATTGAATGATTCAAAGAAATCTTTGTAATCAAACATCCAGTCTGGTCCGCTTCCCTGTAAATTCTGAGTGTACCGTTGTACTTCAACGTTAGCCCACTCTTCGACCTGACGAGTTCTTTTGTTGAATACCCGTTTGAGCGGGGTTGCATATCCAACAAAGTATCCTTCCTCGGCTTTTGGTGCGAACTTCTCAGATGGATTAAGCATAGTACAAGGAGCTCCAAACGTTTCTAGATACTCTAAATTCGGCTTGCGATGATTCAACAGCTCATAAGAAGTTTTGCCAAACTTCTTCACCGTTAAAACGCGATTGAGAGTATAACAAGCTGCGTAAATTGCTTCGTTCCAGAACATTACTGGTAGATTTGAGTTCGCAAGCATTGTCCTTGCCGTTTCAATTAGAGTCATGTTTTTATGTTCCGCGACACCGTTCTGTTGTGGGGTATACAGAGCACTATATTCATGATGAATTCCTTTGTTTTCACAAAGATCGTCCATCTGTGCATTTTTAAACTCCGTCCCATTGTCACTCCTAATCCTCTTGATCTTGAGACCATAGATATTTTCCAGACGAGTGAACAGAACTTTCAAGTTGTCAAATGTGTCGCTCTTCCTGTGTAAGCACATCACCCATGAAAATCTTGAGTAATCATCAGTCACCACAAGACAGTATAACTCCCCAGCATGACTCTTACGCTTGACCGGTCCAAACAGATCCATGTGCAAACGTTCAAGTGGCAGTTCAACGGAATTAACTTTCTTTGGTCTATGGGGTTGTTTGTGCTGTTTACCCCTTTTACAACTTACACACTTGTCATTTAGATGAAAATGTTTGACGTTTACGCCTGTGACAAGTTCATTCTTCACCAATTGATTCTTTTTTCTGAGGTGAATGTGTCCCATCCTCCTGTGCCACATTATAGATTCTTTTTCTGTAGCCTTGGAGAGGAAACACGTGACTTGGCCTTGGGTGGTCATTGCCTTTGACATATCGAGAATGTATAAGTTGTTCACTCTCGGCGCCTTTAGCATCACCCACTCTTTTGGTAATTCAAACCCCGGCTTGAGTATGTAGCAAGATTTGTCATCAAAGTATACAGAAAATTGCTTGTCGCATATCTGACTGACACTCAACAGATTGTAATCTATCTGCTTCACATAAGAAATTCTTTCGAAGCTCACAATCCCATTACTCACACTACCTTCCATGGTTATATAGCCTCCTTTGTTCCCTACAAACGCTACATAGCCTCCATTGATATTTCGAATATTGAACAGTAGCGAAAGATCCCCAGTCATATGGCCAAAAGCTCCACTGTCAACAATCCAAAGACTGCTAACAGGGCCAGCTGAAGCTCCCTGCACATATCAAGTAGAAAAGTTAGATTTTTTTGGGGGACCCAAGCCTGTTTGGTCTTGGGTCTTTGAACTGATTGTTTCAAAGAGTCATTTGTTTCACAAACATCTTGGCTTTTATCAACCGCTTTCTTTTCACTCAAATCTTTTGCTTTCTAAGATTTCACATTTTGTGAAGTTGAAGCACCCTCAGACCCCTTTGATGACCAAGATTGTTCAGTCCGTTTCAAGATCCGGATCTGAGATTTTGAGGTCTCAGCCGGTTTCTTTACTTCTTCCTTGAACGATACCTTCTTGGTAACCTTCTCTGATTTAACAGAGACAGGTCCAACTGCTGGTTTGACATTAGGTTTAACAGGAACCTTTTTGTTTTCAGCAGTTGCGTTCACCAATGGTTTCTTCAATGGTTTCTCAGTGGCTATCCGGTTACGTCTGTCATAAGTCATCGGACGATTTTCCCTCCTTTTGAAATAATTGTTTTGATTATAGTAAGGTGCCGGCTGAGGGAAAAACCATCTCTGTGGATAACTGTGACTATCAACCGGACAATCATATCTTTGCTTCATCTCCACCTCGTGCCTCCTGTGTCGTACATACGGGAAGTTGGCAAGTAAATGCCCCCTTTCCCCGCACTTAAAACACGCACGGTACTCTTCATAGTTTTCCTTGATGTTCGACTTAGAATAACTAGCAATGGGATATTGATCAACCATACACTGTCTTCTTAAACTCTCAGGAGCTGGGTCCTTTGAGTAAGCTGGCTCAATAAAACTATTTGACTTGTCTGTTGGTTT
This sequence comes from Ambrosia trifida, assembly GCA_028751855.1. Classification (NCBI taxonomy): domain Eukaryota; kingdom Viridiplantae; phylum Streptophyta; class Magnoliopsida; order Asterales; family Asteraceae; genus Ambrosia; species Ambrosia trifida. The sequence continues at coordinate 51,820,810 of CM054123.1, forward strand.
AACGAATTGTGTGACATTGACCTTTGGGTCTTTAGAATTATCCGAATGAATTTTCTTTAAAATGGCTGGAGGAATATCATTGGTTCGTTCATGTTTCGGAAACCAAATGGTACTTTCCTACCAGATCTTTTCAATTTTAGAATAGTTTGCAAATTGAATCGGATATTCTTCATCAGACATAATCTTATCGGAGCCTTGCATCCGATAGAAAACTTTCACAGGTTTATCACACGATTCGTTTTTCACTTCATTTGACTTTTCGGTTTTATTTTCAATTTTCTTTTCAACAGATTTAACAACATTCTTTTCAACATTCTTATCAACAGACTTCTCAGCTTTCTTATCAACATTCTTTGCTGAGTGATTCTTTCTGTGAGCGTTAGCCATAGGATGGACTATCTGAGATGGTAAGACCGGTTCAGTAGTGATGATGTGATTTTCATCAGGAATATCACTCACTTTTTCAACAACCGTCTCAGACTGTTCATCCTCTTTATCAGAATCATCAGCAGCAACCACACCTTCATTGTTTCCCAGAACAGGTCTAACATCAGAATACGGGTCTCCGACACTGGATGTGTTGGACTCGTTATCTGATGTAGAGTTAGATTTGACTAAGCTCTCCGGTGCTATCGCATGCAAATTATGGTTTTCGAACAACACCGGAGATGGGACAGCTTTGTAGTTTGCACTACTCGACTGTGAAGGTTCTTCTATGATGTGGTCAACTACATAAGCAATGTGCTTATAGCTTTCAAGCTTTTTGTTCACTTTCTCGGCAAAGCACTTGATGGTAGCCATTTCCAATTTTGTGTTTTCTAAATCATTAATATAGTTATTTATGGCCATTTGTTTTAAAGACAGAGTCTTTTTCAATTCAGAAATATCTTTCTTATACCCATCAAGTAATTTGTTGAATTCTTTTGACTCTTTCTGATACAATTGACAATTGATTTTTGCACTCTCAAGTTGAACCTTGAGTTGCTTATTTTCATCTGTCAATTTATCACAAATTTTGCAATTTTTAACACAAGTATGAATAGAATTAACAGTAGATTTGGTACTTACCTGCTTAGGAGGTTCTGTCATGGCCATTAGAGCAAAATGAGCTTCCTTCCCAGCGAAAAACTTGGAGTAGTCAATTCTGGTGCAAACATCATCCACCATGCATGACTTCCGAGTCATCAAGAAATCAGCTTCAGCTAGCAACTGGTCAATATCGTCATCCAGTGAATTAACACTAGATTCAGAGTCAGAATCACTTTCCTCATCAGAATAAATGGAATCAAACTGTTCTGGAATATCAGCAACAGTATCCATAACCATTCCAGTCTTCTTCTCCGCACAATCAACATCAACATTCATCTCATCATTCACCTCTTCAATCTTCAACTCACTCATCTTCTCAGACACAATCTCTTCTTCAACCTCCACCGGTTCATCCAAGTTCATCTTCTGTGCCACACAAGCCACATTCCCAGCTGTAATTTCTTCCACTCCCAACTGCATACCGGTCCAATCGAAACCCTCATCCTTCTGTATCACCAAAGCTTGGTTTGGGTTTTCAGTTTGGGTTTGTGTGTTTGGTGTAGATATGGGAATGATTGTTCGGTTTGAGTTCTGTTGTGTTTGGTTTTGGTTTTGTGAAGTGGATTGTCTAGCATTGTTGTTTTGTTGGTTATTTTGGCGATTTTGATAGTTGTTGTGAGGTTGAAAGCTTGAAATATTGTTGGAACTTTGGTACGATACTTGGTTTTGGTTTTGAGTTTGACGATTTTGGTATGTAGAGTTGAATGGATTACGATTACCTTGTTGTGCTGGCTGTGTGCACTCTCTTTTAAAATGACCTTTTTCACCACAGTTGAAACAAGTTACTTTGGCTTTGTTGAAGCCATAAGTGGTGTTAGGAGAAGTTGAAAGATCCGTTCTCCCGGTCTTCTGAATAAAATCAGTGGCTCTTCTCATGATGCTTGCAAAAGCCCACTGTATATCCATCAATTCCATCTCTTCCTTGTCGATCTGTGCATAGTCCTCATTGGTCAAATTGTTGTTTCCAATTTGACTAGCAACCAGACCATTGTATGATGCTACCATCGCTGAAACTAATGCTACATGTTGTTGAGCAATCTCAACAGTAACATTATTCAGATTAGAAGTCTCCAACACAATCGGGCTTTGGTTCGTTTGGCTTTGGTTAAGTTGAATTTCGTTCATTTGTGGGTTGTAAGGTTGTTGTTGTTGAGGTTGGCTAGCAGAGTAACACGCTGCTTGTTGCATGGGTGAGAATGGTGGAATATATGTAGTTGTTGTAGGATATGATGGTGAGGTATATGCAGATGTTTGAGCAAGGTAGTTGATTGGTTGTTTGGGTGGTTCAACAATGTTGGATACGCTCGCAATGTGTGGAGCAACGTTGGTAGTAGAACTGGAAGTAGTATGAGAAGAAGATGTACCACCAAGATAAAGTTCCGGATTCTGAGGAATTTGAGCCCTCTTTGCTTTCCTCTTCTCCTCCATCTCTTTGTTCTTCAGTTTCTGTATAAACTCATTGATCGTCCAATACTGGTACGCATCCTTCTCTTTCAACACTTCAATATGCTGGTTCCAATACGGTGGCAACGCATCGGCAAACTTGTCCACCAGTTCGGACATAGGTATGCTAATCTCATAGCTTGACAGCTCTGTGAGTAAGTGGCAATACCTTGGAACCAACTCTTTCAAAGTTTCGTTACCCATGTAACTAAAATTCTCAAACTCTTTGCGAAGCTCCTCCATCCTTAGCTTCCTAGTCTTTTCATTCCCATCATGTCTGTTTCTCAACATGTCCCACAGCTGCTTAGAAGTTGTGCACGAACCAAACTGATGCAGCAAATCTGTGTTGATAGCTTGGGATAATTGAGAAAACGCCTTTTTCTCAATAGCAAACTTTTTCTTCTCATCGTCTACTAGATTCTCCAAAGGAATAGGCTCTCCCGTGTTCTCCAAGATCGGAGCAACATAGCCTTTCGCAATCATTTTCCATGCCTCAGTTCCGTCTAAACCCATACCCTCCAAATGGATCTTGAATTTAGTCTTCCACGTATTGTAGTCGACCATTTCCATCAGCTTAGGTGGTCGGTTTCCACTTCCAGATGACAAGTCTTGAATAAGTGTTGATATAGCATTGGTCGTCTGTGTGTGAACCGCTGCTGCTGCTACTCTCCAATAGTCGCCAATCGGTTGCGGTTGTGGTTGCGCAACATGTTGAGGAATAAAACTAGTCATAGCCATATAGTTGATAGGTTGTGATGGTTGACTAGTCTTTTGGGCAGCAACCGACCAAGGATCCATGGTTGTCTGCTGTTGTGGTGTCGTGTTGGGTCGTGGTGTAGTTGGAAAGTTCCACATCTTGATCTGAAAATGTTTAAACACGAAAAGATTAGAAAAGTTTAAAACAGTTTACTCCTTCGTATGAGTCGAATGGTCGAATGTGAGAAAATCTTCTCCTTCGACCGTTTTCAATGATACGAATGAAAGATATAACAAACACAAATCTCTTTCGACCGTATGAAAATCTCCTTCGACCGTTCGAATGGTCGAATGAAACAAATATGGTCAAATGAACACCAAAACACTAACAAACTCTTGGTTCGACCACTTAAAACACCACCTTCGACCAAAAATCCTTTGGTTCGACCGTTTAACACACAAGTTCGCCCATTTCTCCCTAGGTTCGACCCTGAACTTTTCAAAAACGGTTATTCTTTGAAAATCAGTTGATTTTGATCAAATTTTTCAAAAGTTGAAAGAATTTGATGATATTAATCAAGTTTTGATTCGGATTTGATTTGGAACAAGTTTATCAAAGAGAATTATGCATTTTATCCATGAAAACAAGCTCTAATCAATCAATTTATCACCAATTCAATGTTATCAATGAAAACAGAAAGTTTTTGATCAAAATAGGGTCCAAATCTGCTGTAAAATTATCAAATTGTGGTTGTTTGATCCATAATGGCTCTGATACCACTTTGTATGCGCTTAGGATCGTCAAATCTACAAAGAGATTGATCAAACAAGTTTGATTCAGGTGCGGAATCCCTGAATCAATCACAATTATGATAATCAAACAATCAAAACACAGATATCATCTTTCAAAGGTTTTTCTCATTAATAATCAACTCAAATTACATGTTTTAATAAAGATTACAATCAGATATGACGTGAAAATAAGTTGACAAAACACTAGGGAGAGACACAAAACAGGAGGGAAATAAAATGACCAACAACTCACTTTCAAAAATGGCTTAACCTATTTATAGGCCTGCACATTCGCCCATATTGAATGGTCGAATGTGCAGGTTCGCCCAAACACTTTGTGCGAACCAAGCACTACAAAACAATAAATCTACATTCGCACTCCTTGTCTCTCCTTCGTATATCTTCTCTCCTTCGCACCCATCAAAACCTTCATTCGCCCACATTTCACTTCCTTCGCCCGTTCGACAATCACCATTAACATATGTTTATTGTAATCCAAAGCATTAGTCGCACAATAATGCATCTACATAACTTCGGTTACATATTTGTATATGTTTATAAAAAATGAGTCTTTTATATAAAAAGGATGTTTTTCATCAATCTTGTATGTTTAATATTATCATTTATTATACTTAGTATAAATTTTGGAATAATCCCAATGATCTTTCGTATAAAATCTAGTATTTCGATTAAAATATCACGTTTAAAATACACAGGTATTACATGACTCCTCCAAATACAATTGCAGTTCTGACTTTTTGTAATCGTAAAATCTTTACTTTGAAATTGGACAAAATCCTAAAAATGAATAATATAAAATTAGTTAGTCAATAATTAAAAGACAATATTGTTGTGGGTGAAAATCCTAGGGATGATTTTAACTCACATCCCTAATGTACCATCCTCGGGATGCTGAAGGACTCAACTGACTTCAGGATATAACTATATTTCAGCATGTGCACATCCTGAAGATATACTAACGAACTATCTTTATATGACATGATTGCAGGTACAACTAAATTATAATATGGACTTGAAACTGACTTCCAACGTCTATATTGTAGTGACTTGGTCAAAAGACTTATTGATGGAAGAATTACACTCGCGAGCCAAGGTCTAAGCTTGAAGAAGAAGTCAAGAATGTAACCGATATGCATTGAAAACAGGCGAAAAAGGTGGAAACCGTTACCATAACGTCTACTTGAGCTGAAACAGCTGATACAACGACTTTATCTCAGTTGAAACTCACCCAACGTTCACATGAAACAATTCCAACCGATATTGAAGGAACTTCACTACATAACGGATATTTTGTTTATTACATGTACTATATAAATGGGGGGTATTGGACGAATATAGGACACATTGCTCACACTATAGCTACACATATACTTAGTTGATCACAAACACTTGCACAATCATTGTAATCATAGTACACTCGTCCAAATACTCATCCAAAGTTGTATCTTTTTCCCACATTAATATTAACAAACAAGGCAGGGGCCTAGACTCCCCCCGAGGTTTTATGCCGGCGATCTATAAGTGATCAAGGGCTTTCCTCGTAGATCGTGTGTTGTTCTTGTTGTTTATCACTTTATTTGTTCATTCTTAGCAATTCCATCCCGAAGATAAAACTGCCCATCCTGAGGATAATACTGTTCATCCCAAAAATAACCTAAGCCATCCTGATCATAGTTGTTATATTTTTGCTTCTTTAACATCTTGATACACCATCTTCAGAATACTACTGATTTACAAACATATTTCTACGCATTTAGCACTCTACCTCACATAAACTAATTTGGAATACAAAGTTATTTTTATTGGATAATTTTTGACCAAAACAATTTGGCGCCCACCGTGGGGCAAGTGGTGCTATTTTAACAAAAAACTTTGTTAAAACTCTCTTTTATTTAATTCCTATTTACAAAATTTGACAACTATGGCTTCTTCACAAAAATCTGTTTCAACATCCATGACATCTACAACCTCTGCCAGAAATACTGCCTTACCACCTCCACCTGCACTTCCAAGAAGTTCCACTTCCCAAATCCCACCTAGACCATCTGGATCTACTCCTCCTGTTTTTGTATCAAATGATGAACTACTTTCTATGTTTGCACTAATGAAAGATTCGATACATCAACAACAAGACACAAACCGGATGTTGATAAGAGAGATACAAGCTCTCAAATCATCCTCAAGAAGGCCAAGTGAAGACATGGGGACACCATTGCTGTAACATTTCGTATTTATTTCTATGTACGTTGTGACATTTATTAATAAAACGTCGCATTTTTTTTATCATTATCGTACCTTTTAAAAATATTTCGTGACGCGTTTGGACTCCTAGAACCATACTATAATTATATATTATTAATAAAGTGGTGTAATAATTGTAAAAAAAAAAATAAAAGCCTGGGTCGGGGATCGAACCCGTGCCCATGGCCGGCTCACACAAACCACACAGCCCAACCAACTGGGCTACACCTCTTATCTGGTTCTTTTTCCACGCGTTTTAGTTATATGGATTATTTGAATCATAACAGTTGACTTGGAAAGTCAACTGCAATGACAATCATCCATAATTAACCTTCCAATCCGCGTTTTTAATCCCATTATGGTAAACATAGCTGATTGATAGACTAATACGCGTAGTCTACACGCTTAATCATCATTAAAACATACCAAAAATCGTTCAATCACGCGTCAGTGTTTTAAAAACGAGTCAAACTTACCAATTCGAACATACGTGTGTTTTAGTATAAATTGAGCACTCATTCTCAGTCACAAATCGCCGATAACTCTATCCCCACTATCAATTTCTTCTAAAAATCTCCTTTTAATCTCCAATTGTTCCGCGTTTGACTTTACGTTTGACCGAGCAATTCAACCTCGAAAACAGTTTGTAAGTTCATTTTTTTTGTTTGGTTTAGTTAATCGGCCATAGGACAGCAATAACCCCATGAATAATCGGGTTATTGCTCGTTCGTTTTGATTATTAAGGATTCTAGGGTTCTAGCGATTTAAATTGGGGATAAACTATCTGCAGACATCGTTATATATTTAAAACAGAACAACTTCTATCACCAACTGATCAGTAGATCAGTTGGTATGGCTCCTTCACGTTCATACGCGAACCGGCCTACGGCCAGGGTTCGAGTCCCACATGTTTCTTTTTTTATAAACCAATTATCAAAGGCAACCAGTAAGGCTATATATATATTTCAAACCAAGAATTATTCGTTCTCAGAGTCTAGACCAGATGGTCTAGGCTTGTGATTTTAAAACCTCGGAACCGGCCAAGGACTCGGGTTCGAGCCTTGGCACATGCAATCTTTTTTTTTGGATTTCTTTTATAACTAAATAACCTATATTATTTTTAAAAATGGATTTTAAATACTAAACATAGTTTATAAATTCTACAAAATTTATTTTAAATCAGTCTTATGATAAAGTTTAATATCCAACTTTTAGTTTTTCAAAAATTATTTATTTATTATATATAATAAATATTACAAATTTATTCTATTATAATTATAAAATTCTATAAAAATATCAAAGCGATTTTATAAAATTCCACAAAAATTATCCTAAACTTATAAAACAATAAACATTCCAGAAATGATTTTTATTTCTGAAAAATCATTTATTTAATATTTTTAATCAATTTTTGTTATTTTAATCATAAATAAATCATAATAAATTCATTTTTTATTATTTTTGCATCAAAATTTCACATAAATTATTATTAATCATTTAGATCAGAAATATAAATTTTTGATTCGAAATTTATAATTTTTAATATTTTTGAAATATTAAGTCTATATTTTGTCAAATAAGTATTTATATACAAACATTCGTTAATTAAGAAAATAATTTTATAAAAATTATTTTCATATTTATTACATTATAATTTGACTACTTTTAGTTAATATTGGTCAGAAATATTTATATTAATTATTTCTTTATTTATTAAAGTTATTTAACAATTATTCAAATGTAATTATAAATCAATTAATAATCCCTAAATTAGGAACCCTAGCACATCTTAGACTAGAAAACATAGACTTATTAAGTTTTCCCCAACACTTATTTATTACCTTGAAGTAGGGTGATATTTGTATACACACGAGCCACATTTACTTATATAACAAGGGTCTCCATTTTAACACTAAGGTGAGTTTTACATAGCCCCTTTTCTATTTCATTATTTTGGGGTGAAACATGTTACAACATTCTATCTACAATTCAATCATAAGTGTCTATATGTTATTCTATGTTGCATTATGTCTTAAACATGACTAGGGTAAGCACAATATTCTAGCATAATCATTAACATTGATCAGCCGACGGTATACAATGATAGATCTATTGGACTGACAATCCCACCCGGATACGTGTACCTCCTACATAGGTAGCGTGGGTGATTGTTATCGAATTCATAACATAATCGAGTGAACCATCAGCGTATGGGATGGACCACAATATTCTAGTCATAAGGTTTGATTATGCACTCGATTTACCTGATAGTATGTTTTCACATATGGACTAGACTTGCCATGACACTTGAATTGTACAAGTTATATTCAATTATCAAAACCTATGTAATTCTCACCAACTTTTGTTGACCCAAAATATTTTCAACTTAACATGTTTCAGGTTATACTTGCATGAAGATTTGAGTTATTGCTTGAAGATGTCTAGCTAGTATTTTTCATCTTGTGATGTACAAATTCTTAGAACAATTGTATGTAATCTATTTAAATCATTTAATGAAATTTATTATTCACCATGAGCTACTGAACAATCATCAATACGTGACATCCCGATGTTTCCGCCATCGGTTGGGGTGTTACAGAGAGTGTGTGTGGACTACACAGACCTTAACAAGGCCTGTCCTAAAGATCCATTCCCACTACCACACATAGATTCAATGGTGGATGCTACAGCAGGCCACGAGATGCTGACATTAATGGATGCATCCTCAGGATTCTAACAGATACAAATGGAACCGGATGATCAGGAGGACACATCATTCATGACACCGTCAGGTATATATTGTTATATAGCCATGCAATTTGGATTAAAAAATGTAGGTGCCACTTATCAGAGGTTAGTGAACATGTTGTTCAAAGAAAAGATTGGGGACACGATGGAGGTCTACATTGATGACATGGTAGTAAAATCCAAGAAAGTAGAAGATCATCTTCGGGATCTCAAAGAAGCTTTTGACATCCTGGATGCTTACAACATGAAGTTAAACCCAGCAAAGTGCCATTTTGGAGTTGGAGCTGGGAAGTTTCTTGGATATTTGGTAACAAAAAGAGGGATAGAAGCCAGCCCTGAACAAATAAAGGCCATCCTTGATCTCAAATCCCCAAGAAATATTAAGGATGTCCAAAGGCTGACTGGTAGGATAGCAGCCCTGAATAGATTCATCTCGAAATCCTCAGAGAAATGTAAAGAATTCTATGACATCCTGAAAAAGAATAACAAGTTCGACTGGGGACAGAGACATGAAGAAGCATTAAAGAAGCTCAAAGATTATCTTGCAGCAACTCCATTGTTGATGAAACCTGAGGATGGAGAACCTCTCAAGCTATATCTTGCAGTATCTGGGAATGCAATAAGTGCTGTATTGGTAAAGGACTTCGAAGGGCAACAACATCCTGTGTATTATGTAAGTAAAACCAAGTAGAGTCTGAAGTTCAACAACTAAATGAAAATTTAGAAAAATGGACTCTATACACTGATGGTGCTTCGAATGCAAGAGGCACAGGTCTGGGAATACTACTAAAATCGCCACAAGGGGACAAGATACCCCATGCCATTAGATGTGCATTTCAAACAACCAATAATGAAGCTGAATATGAAGCTCTCATTGCTGGTTTACAACTTCCTAGAGATTTACATATTGTTAAAATTGAAGTCTTTGTTGATTCTTTGTTGATTACTAACCATTTCAATGGATTATATGCAGTAAAAGGACAAAAGTTAGCCATTTATCTTGGAATCGTTAAAAATTTAGCTACTTCTTTTGTAGAATTTTCACTAACACAGGTACCTAGGGAAGAAAATGCTGAAGCTGACGCCCTAGCAAATCTGGGATCCTCCTTTAATTTACCATAATTATCCCAGATTCCCATAATTCACGTCTTGAAACCGGTGATTGAAGAGTGGCATCCTGAGGATGGCCAGGCACATCCTGAGGATAAAACAGACCATCCTGAGGATATCACTGTTTTGGACACTCAGAAACAAGATGACTCATCATGGATGACTCCCATAATCAAATATTTACAAGAAGATGTCATTCCTGATGAAGAAAATCCAAAGGCTTTCAGGATAAAGGTATCTAAATTTACAATTATTGACAATATTTTGTATAGAAAGTCTCTTGCAGGTCCATATTTGAGATGTCTCAACAAGGATGAAGCAAACGAAGTACTCAAAGACATCCACGAAGGAGATTGTGGAAATCATACAGGAGGAAGATCTCTCTACTCGAAGACCCTGAGGACGGGATACTATTGGCCTACTATGAAGAAGGATGCCATGCTGTATTCCCAAAAGTGTGATGCATGGCAAAGACATAGCAACATACTTCACGAGCCTGCTGAACCACTACATCCTATTGTTTCACCATGGCCCTTCATGAAATGGGGAATGGATATAGTAGGAAAGCTACCCAAAGCTCCTGGAGGAAAGGTATTCATGCTAGGACTACTTCGAAGAATGCTACTGGTCAGACACCTTTCTCTTTGGTCTTTGGAACAGAAGCAATGCTTCCAACAGAGATGGTCATGCCTACAGCAAGGAAGCATCTTCAGGATGCAACTACTAATTCTGAAGCATTACTACAAGACTTGGAAACTGTGGTGAACTCAGGGATGCTGCTAAATTAAGGATGGCAACATATCAACAAAGGATTGCTAAAGCTTACAACAAAAACATCAGGATAAGAAGATTTCAAGTGGGAGACTTGGTATTGAGAAAAGCCTTCCAAAATACAACAAAACCAAGCGATGGTAAGCTAGCTCCCAAGTGGGAAGGTCCATACTTAATCGATTCTGAAGCAGGAAAAGGAGCATATTGGCTGTCAACAATGGAAGGAGAGATTCTACCAAGAGCTTGGAATGCTATACACTTGAAATACTACCATGCTTAAGGATGCATATGAGAAACCATGATCCGAATCACAGGTGGGATGAAGGTGAAGGCTGATAGAGATGAATCATCTCCATATGTAAGTACTTATCCTTGATTTATTTTGATCGATTATATTTTCACTAAACATGGTCTAGAAATAGTCCATCCTGAGAATATTGCAGTACCACCCTGAAGATGGAATGCTTAGAAGACTAGGGGGCTGGCCACCCTCTCCTCCATTAAGGTGTCCGACACCTTCCTAAGGTTTAAAGGTTTTCACCTTTCACATTGGGTTAGCAACCCTCGCCTGGAGCGCACGATGCCCATGTATATTCTCGGGATGGTGGGACCAGTCCATGTAAAAGTGGCTGACAATTTCATTATCTTTGAGATATACGATGTAGCTCTTAAGGTTTAGACATTTTTCAATGTCTCAAATGGTTAGACGTTTTTCAACGTCTCTTTGGGCCTTGTCGCCAGTTATTCCTAAGGGCCTTGTCGCCAGTTATTACTAAAGGCCTTGTCGCCAGTTAGTCTCAAGATGTTACATATTGGTCTTGTCACCAAGATTATTTCAAAAGGGTTTTGATCCCAGTTAAACCAAAGGCCTTGTCGCCAGGATAATAACAAAGTCTTCCTTTACAGGATATTATTAAGATTCAATTCTTCCTAAGGATTATAGACTTGGAATCTATACTGAAGATATTGAACTGGGACATCCTCAAGATGTAAGACCATCCCAAGGATGAAAAAGAGACTGGGGACATCCTCAGGATAATAAAGACCATCCTGACGATGAGGAGGACTTATGAAGAATATGACAAGATCAGGTATTATTTTTCATTCCTTTATATCACTAAGTGTCTGCTAATGTTTGCCAGAACGAAAAAGAAAATAAAGAACACAAAGATGTCAAAGGTTGTCGATATATTATTCATAAAAAGAAAATACCAACCCCTGGCTTCATCCTAAACCAGGACCCATCCACCAGGGGTCAACATTTCAAAGTCAGGGTTGACAAAGAATTTGGGGCTTCGTCTTGAAAATCAAGATCCCTCCACCCCAAAGACTTTCATTGTTCATACAGACATAAAAAGAAATTGTTTAACTGTTCACAAACCAACCAAATATCATAAAAAAGTGGGCTCTGGCCTAGTCATCTCATCCTTCATTGCCCACCGGTTCATCGACATGAAACTCCTTGGCCACACCAGCATCTGTTACCTCAGCCTCTTTGCCAGCATCCTGAGGATCAGCAACAGGGACGGACTCAGATGCCACATCCTTTCCACCTAGACTGAGAATCTTCTCCTGCCAAGCCTTCACGTCCCAGTCTTCCATCTTGAAGTTGGGATCCCTAGCCTGTAGTGCCATTCTCACCCTAGCTTGAAAGACGGAAATGGTGGCAGACTTCATCAAGCCCTGTTTATATTCTTCCATCTCCTTTTCGTGATCCATCATGCTTTTGGCTTGAGCAGACTTCACAACCTTCAACTCGGTCTCCACCTTGTCTAGTTTCTTCTCAAGCTGTTTGGTCTTATCAAGAGCAGATTTTTCATGCCTTCAAGCTTGGCCTTAGTATCGACAAACTCTTTGTTTATATCATCCAGGGACTTCATCACGTATTCATGCCCCTGTAGGAAATGAGTCAGGTAAGTACTCAAACCCTATTACATGCTAATAATAACTATAACCATCCTCAGGATAAGCAACATACCTGAAGAACAAACTGAGAGACTTTGCCTAAAATAGCATCACAACTAAGACCATCAAAGGGAGAAGTTTCTTGAGTCGAAGTACTGACAACCTTCCTATTATTAGAAGAAGTTGCAGCTCTGGCCTTAGGGGCAGGAGGAGGACTTGTCATCCTGGAGCTGGATGGAGAAGTTATCTTTGAAGACTTGATATCTTGACTGTCAATCTCGTCAAGATCAAAGTAATCAGGCTTCTTTGCTGAATCAAGAAAAACATATATAGGTTAATACAAAAACCGAGGATTAACATATTCTCAGGATATGACTTACCAGACATTTCAGTGGCACGACTTGTAGAAAAACTTTCTTCTATTCCAAAAGTCCTTGCTGAAGCAGGTAGCTCTAGTATTGCCTTACGTCCGATGAAAGCGTCGTCCAAAGTAGGAACAAGTTTTGCAAAACAAGCACCTGCAAAAATGAAGATGATTTAGAACATTACTAACATCCTCAGGATGTGACTATCTTATTTATATCCAACATATTTACTGCTTCTTAACTAGGACATAGGAATTTCATCCCCATAAGGAATGGAATCTCTCCTTACAAAAAAGAATTTTGATTTCCAGGGCCTATCAGATCTCACAATGTTACGTAGCAGAGGAGGTTCTTTATCAATAAGTTGAAGAACATAACGGTTTGACCCATGTGTCCTTAACTTATATATGTATGGCAGGTCACCAACTTGAAGATTAATGCCATGAGTCTGAATGATCTTATCACAAACTATTAAGATCCTCCAGATCTCAGGCATGGCCTGGGCAAAAGCCATCCCTGTCGCATCAAAGAATTCTTTGATGAAATCTAGGAATGGATATTTGAGGCAAAGTTGGAATGGTAAAAAGAAAAAGCAAACCCAAATAGAAGAGGCAAAGTTAGACTTTGCATTTAGGTCAAAAGGCCTAAAAACGGCAGAATCAGGAAAAGCCCCTGATTTCTTAAGGGCTTGAATATCTTTGTCATAGAAAGTACAGATTTCCTGATCAGGATCTTTGATCAAGTTTTGGGCTGTGAAATCCTTAGGGATTCCAACGCTTCCAAGAGCCCTTGTTAATTTCTTGCTCATTCTAAAAAAAAACTAATTTTAAAGACTTCTTTTTGCAGGAATAAGAAAGAGAAGACGAGAAAGAAGCAAAAACAGTTACCTTTTCAAATAATCCTAGTTGATTATAAAGGAGGAAGGGAAATCCTAGATATAGGCAGCAGGATATGATGAGGCATAACGGTTATCACGAAAATTTAGCCTAAAAATAGCCGTTAGATCTCGAAACATGGAGAGATGGGCCCATCGATTGAGGAAAATATTTTTACCATTAAGATAACGGTAACATATTTTTGGGGACAATTGTTGAGGGTGAAAATCCTCAGGATGATTTTACCCAACATCCTAATGTACCATCCCAAGGATGTTGAAGGACTTGTCTGACTTCAGGATATAACAGTGTTTCAGCATGTGCACATCCTGAGGATGAACTAACTAATTATCTTGTACTTATGTTATTGCAGGTGTAATTAATGCATGAGTAAGACTTGTAACTCCCCTTTAACGGCTACAAAGTCTTACTAAATCAGAGATATCAAGGATGCATGAGCTGTACGCGTATAAACTTGAAGAATGAGTCAAAGTGTAACCGCCAGAGTGATAAATGCAAGGCAAGAAAGGTGGAAACTATTATACAACGTCCACTACAGCTGAAACACCCACAACGGTCACCTGAAACAGTCCACAAGCTTTCAAAGACCTTAACTACTTAGCATATTTCGTGGGATTGTTTTGTTAATATCATGTACTATATAAATGGGGGTATTGGACGAGTATAGGACACTTACATACACATTGCTCACACTATAGCTATACTCATACACTTAGCTTATCACAAAACACTTGCACAATCATTGTAATCACAGTACACTCGTCCACATAGTCTTCCAAAGTTGTATCTTTTTACCATTTTAATATTAACAAACAAGGCAAGGGCCTAGACTCCTCCCGAGGTTTTATGCCAGCGATCTATAACTGATCAAGGGCTTTCCTCGTAGATCGTATGTTGTTCTTCTTGTTATTCACTTTATTTGTTCATTCTTAGCAGTTCCATCCTGAGGATATAACTGTCCATCCCGAAACTAACCTAAGCCATTCCGATCATAGTTGTTATATTTTTGCTTATTGAACATCCGGATACACCATCTTAAGAACATTATCGATTTGTAAAAATATTCCTACACATTTAGCACTCTACCTCACATAAACTAATTTGGAATACAAAGTTATTTTTATTAGATAATTTTTTACCAAAACAATCCTTGATATCAAATCCCCAAAAAATATCAAGGATGTACAAAGGCTGACAGGCAGGATAGCAGCCTTAAACAGATTCATTTCGAAATCCTCGGATAAATGCAAAGAATTCTATGATATCCTGAGGAAGAATAGTAAATTCGACTGGGGACAGAGTCACGAGGAAGCATTGAAGAAACTGAAAGAATATCTAGCAGCAGCTCCACTCCTGATGATGCCTGAGGATGGAGAACCATTGAAGCTATATCTTGCAGTTTCTGGGAATGCTATAAGTGCAGTCTTGGTAAGAGACTTCGAGGGGGAATAGCATCCTGTCTACTATGTAAGTAAAACTCTACTAGATGCTGAGACCAGGTATTCTCATCTCGAAAAACTTGTTTTAGCTTTGATAATGGCATCCACTAAGTTAAGGCATTATTTTGAAACACATAGGATACACGTACAAACTAACTATCCAATTAAAAATGTACTTAGAAAACCAAAAATTTCAGGTAGAATGGCTAAGTGGTCAGTAAAATTGAGTGCCTTTGACTTAGTATACGAGCCTAGAAATGCAATCAAATCTCAGGCTCTAGCAGATTTTGTGGCTGATTTCAGTAGTGACTTCCTGAGTGAAGTAGAATCTGAAGTACAACAATTAAACGAAAACTTAGGAAAATGGATTTTGTATACTGATGGTGCTTCAAATGCAAGAGGAACAGGCTTAGGAATACTACTAAAATCGCCACAAGGGGACAAAATACCCCATGCTATTAGATGTGCATTTCAGACAACCAATAATGAGGCAGAATATGAAGCTCTCATTGCTGGTTTACAACCTGCTAAAGACATGCATATTGTTAATATAGAAGTATTTGTTGATTCTTTGTTGATTACTAATCATTTTAATGGGTCTTATGCAGTAAAAGGACAAAAGTTAGCTCTTTATCTTGAAAAGGTTAAAAATTTATCAACTTCTTTTGTAGAATTTTCACTAACACAGGTACATAGGGAAGAAAATGCTGAAGCTGACGCCTTAGCAAATTTGGGATCCTCCCTTAATCTACCAATAGGGTTTTTGATTCCCATCATTCACATTCTGAAACCAGCAATTGAAGAGTGGCATCCTGAGGATGAAATAGTCCATCCCGAAGATAAAACAGTCCATCCCGAGGGTATCACTGTTTTAGCCACTCAGGCACAAGATGATTCATCATGGATGACTCCTATAATAAAATATTTACAAGAGGATGTCATTCCTGATGAAGAAAATCCAAAGGCTTTCAGGATGAAGGTATCTAAATTCACAATTATAGACAATATTTTGTATAGAAAATCTCTTGCAAGTCCATATCTGAGATGTCTCAACAAGGATGAAGCAAATGAAGTGCTCAACGACATCCACGAAGGAGATTGTGGAAATCATACAGGAGGAAGATCTCTCTACTCGAAGACTCTGAGGACAGGATACTATTGGCCTACTATGAAGAAGGATGCCATGCTATATTCCCAAAAGTGTGATCCAGGCCAAAGACATAGCAACATCCTTCACCAGCCTGCTGAACCATTACATCCTGTTATTTCACCATGGCCCTTCATGAAGTGGGGGATGGATATAGTAGGAAAGTTACCCAAAGCCCCTGGAGGAAAGGTATTTATGCTGGTAATGACAGACTACTTCTCAAAATGGATTGAAGCTGAAGCATTTGTACAAGTTAGAGATAAAGAAGTGGTCTCATTCATTAAAAGGAATATCCTAACAAGATTTGGAGTGCCATCTGAGATTATTTGTGACAATGGTTCTCAATTCATAAGCAAAAGAACAACTGACTTTTGTGAGAGTTGGGGAATCAAGATGGTGACTTCAACACCAGTCCATCCTCAAGCTAATGGACAAGCATAATCTTCAAACAAAATAATCGTCAACAACTTGAAGAAGAAGCTTGGGGAAAAGAAAGGGAAATGGGCAGAAGAACTTCCATTCGTACTTTGGGCAGATAGGACTACTTCCAAGAATGCTACTGGTCAAACACCTTTCTCCTTAGTCTTTGGAACGGAGGCAATGCTACCAACAGAGATGGTCATGCCTACAGCAAGGAAACATCGATGGTCATGCCTACAGCAAGGAATCATCTTCAGGATGCAACTACCAATTCAGAAGCATTACTTTAGGTTTTGGAAACTGTGGATGAACTCAGGGATGCTGCTAAAGTAAGGATGGCAGCATATCAACAAAGGATTGCTAAAGCTTACAACAAGAATATCAGGATAAGAAGATTTCAGGAAGGAGACTTGGTATTGAGAAAAACCTTTCAAAATACAACAAAACCAAGTGATGGAAAGTTAGCTCCCAAGTGGGAAGGTCCATACTTGATCGATTCCGAAGCTGGTAAAGGAGCATATTGGTTATCAACGATAGAAGGAGAGATTCTCCCAAGGGCTTGGAATGCAATTCACTTAAGATATTACCATGTTTAGGGATGCATGTGACTGATCTCTCTGGAAGAGAAACCATGGTCCGAATCACAGGTGGGATGAAGGTGAAGGCTGATAGAGATGAATCATCTCCATATGTAAGTACTTATCCTTTATCTATTTCGATCGATTATATTTTCACTAAACATGGTCTAGAAATAGTCCATCCTGAGAATTTTGCAGTACCATCCTGAAGATGGAATGCTTAGAAGACTAGGGGGTTGGCCACCCTCTCCTACGTTAAGGTGTCCACCACCTTCCTAAGGTTTAAAGGTTTTCACCTTTCACATTGGGTTAGAAACCCTCGCCTGGAGCGCATGATGCCCATGTATATTCTCGGGATGGTGGGACCAGTTCATGTAAAAGTGGCTGACAATTTCATTATCTTTGAGATATACAATGGTGCTCTTAAGGTTTAGACATTTTGCAATGTCTCTTTCTCGAATTTGGTCTAAGTCACCAGGGCCTTGTCGCCAGTTATTCCCAAGATATTACATATTGGTCTTGTCACCATGATTATTTCAAAAGGGTTTTGGATCCCAGTTAAACCAAAGGCCTTGTTGCCAGTATAATAACAAAGTTTTCCTTTACAGGATAATATTAAGATTCAATTCTTTCTAAGGATCATAGACTTGAAGTTTGTACTGAAGATATTACACTGGGACATCCTCAAGATGTAAGACTATCCCAAGGATGAAGAAACTGGGGACATCCTTAGGATAATGAAGACCATCCTGACGATGAAAAGGACTTATGAAGAATTTGACAAGATCAGGAAAATTGCTCAACAAAGAAGATACAAAAGGTATTATTTTTTATCATTTTTTATACCACTAAGTGGTTGTTAATATTTGCAGAATGTCAAAAGAAATAAAGAACACGAAGGTGACAAAAGTTACTGGTATATTATTCATAAAGAGATAATACCAACCCCTGGCTTCGTCCTAAACAAGGACCCATCCACCAGGGGTCAACATTTCAAAGTAAGGGCTGAAAAAGAATTTGGGGCTTCATCTTGAAACTCAAGATCCCTCCACCCCAAAGACTTTCATTGTTCATGCAGACATAAAAAGAAAAATGTTTAGAAATGTTCATAAACCAACCAAAAATTCTAAAAAGTGGGCTATGGCCTAGTCATCTCATCCTTCATTGCCCACCGGTTCATCAACCTGAAATTCCTTGGCCACACCTGCATCAGTCACCTCAGCCTCTGTCACCTCAGCTTCTTTACCAACATTTCGAGGAGCGGCAGCAGGGATGAATTCAGACGCTACTTCCTTTCCACCCAGGCTAAGGATCTTCTCTTGCCAAGCTTCAATATCCCAATCTTCCATCTTAAAATTAGGCTCTTTAGCTTGTAAAGCCATCCTCACCCTAGCTTGAAAAACAGAGATGGTGGCAGACTTAATCAAGCCCTGCTTATACTCTTCCATCTCCTTTTGATGGTCTCTCATGCTTTTGGCTTGAGCAGCCTTCACAACCTTCAGCTCAGTCTCCACCTTGCCTACATTCTTCTTAAGCTGTTTGGCCTTATCAAGGGCAGACTTCTTTGCATCCTCAAGCTTGGCCTTAGTATCAGAAAACTCTTTGTTCATATCATCCAGGGACTTCAGCAAGAACTCGTGCCCCTGCAAAAATGAAAAAATCAGGTAAGTATTTAAACATTATAATAAGCAATCATTGCCATCCTCAGGATAAACAACGAACCTGAAGAACAAACTGAGAAACTTTTCCTAGGATGGCTTCACAACTGAGACCGTCGAAGGGAGAAGTCTCTTGAGTTGAAGTACTGGCAACCTTCCTCTTCTTAGAAGAGGCTGTAGCTTTGGCCTTAGGGGCAGGGGGAGGACTTGTCATCCTGGAACTCGATGGAGAAGTCATCTTTGAGGCCTTGATATCTTGACTGTCAATCTCATCGAGATCAAAGTAATCAGGCTTCTTTGCTGACACAAAGAAGACATACACGTGTTAACACAAGAACCAGGAATAAACATATTTCCAAATTATGACTTACCAGACATCTCAGTGGCACGGCTTGTAGAAAAACTTTCTTCTACTCCAAAAGTCCTTGCTGAAGCAGGTAATTCTAGTATTGCTTTGCGTCTGATGAAAGCGTCGTCCAGAGTAGGAACAAGTTTTGCAAAACAAGCACCTGCAAGATGAAGATGGTTTAGAGTACTACCAACATCCTCAGGATGTGACCATCTTGTTTATATTTAACATATTTACCATTTCTTAACCAGGACATGGGAATTTCATCCCCATAAGGAATGGAATCCCTCCTTACAAAAAAAGAATTTTGATTTCCAAGGACTATCAGATCTCACAACGTTATGTAGCAGAGGAGGTTCTTTATCAGTAAGTTGAAGAACATAACAGTTTGACCCATGTGTCCTTAACTTATATATGTATGGCATGTCACCAACTTGAAGATTAATGCCGTGAGTCTGAATGATCTTATCACAAACTATTAAGATCCTCTAGATCTCAGGCATGGCCTGAGCAAAAGCCATCCTTGTCGCATCAAAGAATTCTTTGATGAAATTTGGGAATGGATATTTGAGGCCAAGATGGAATGGTAAAAAGAAAAAGCAAACCCAGACAGAAGAGGCAAAGTCGGACTTTGCATTTAGGTCAAAAGGCCTAAAAACGGCAGAATCAGGAAAAACCCCTGATTTCTTAAGGGCTTGAATATCTTTATCGTAAAAAGTTCAGATTTCTTGATCAGGATCTTTGATCAAGTTTTGGGCTGTGAAATCCTTAGGGATTCCAACACTTCCGAGAGCCCTTGTTAATTTCTTGCTCATTCTAAAAAAATAATATAAAAGACTTCTTTTTGCAGGAATAAAAAGAGAAAACGAGAAAGAAGCATAATTAGTTACCTTTTCGAATAATCTTAGTCGATTATAAAGGAGGAAGGGAAAGCCTAGATATAGGCAGCAGGATATGATGAGGTGTAACGGCCATCACGAGGAAATAGCCTAAAAAATAGCCGTTAGGGTCTCGAAACGTGAAAAGATGGACCCATCAATTGAGAAAAATATTTTTACCATTAAGATAATGGTAACATATTTTTGGGGACAATTGTTGTGGGTGAAAATCCTAGGGATGATTTTACCTCACATCCCTAATGTACCATCCCCGGGATGCTGGAGGACTCAACTGACTTCAGGATATAACTATATTTCAGCATGTGCACATCCTGAAGATATACCAACGAACTATCTTTCTATGACATGATTGCAGGTACAACTAAATTATAATATGGACTTAAAACTGACTTCCAACGTCTATATTGTAGTGACTTGGTCAAAAGACTTATTGATGGAAGAATTACACTCGCGAGCCCAGGTCTAAGCTTGAAGAAGAAGTCAAGAATGTAACCGATATGCATTGAAAACAGTCGAAAAAGGTGGAAACCGTTACCATAACGTCTACTTGAGCTGAAACAGCTGATACAATGACTTTATCTCAGTTGAAACTCACCTAACGTTCACTTGATACAGTTCCAACCGATATTGAAGGAACTTAACTACATAACAGATATTTTGTTTATTTCATGTACTATATAAATGGGAGTATTGGACGAATATAGGACACATTGCTCACACTATAGCTACACACATATACTTAGTTGATCACAAACACTTGCACAATCATTGTAATCATAGTACACTCGTCCAAATACTCATCCAAAGTTGTATCTTTTTACCACATTAATATTAACAAACAAGGCAGGGGCCTAGACTCCTCCCGAGGTTTTATGCCGGCGATCTATAAGTGATCAAGGGCTTTCCTCGTAGATCGTGTGTTGTTTTTGTTGTTTATCACTTTATTTGTTCATTCTTAGCAGTTCCATCCCGAAGATAAAACTGCCCATCCTGAGGATAATATTGTCCATCCCAAAAATAACCTAAGCCATCCTGATCATAGTTGTTATATTTTTGCTTCTTTAACATCTTGATACACCATCTTCAGAATACTACTGATTTACAAACATAATTCTACGCATTTAGCACTCTACCTCACATAAACTAATTTGGAATACAAATTTATTTTTATTAGATAATTTTTGACCAAAACAAATATATACATATATAAAATATATATGAATAAACAAATAAATTACCTTAAGTCATGCTCTCATTCCATAAGCGTATGTTGAATCATCACTTGTATTCTTAACCCTTTGCTAGAATTTGAAGCATGTGTTGAATCATCGTTTGTACCATCGCCCACATTTAACATGGCATATTCACTAAAAGTACAATTCAAAGTTTGATCAACATTTGTATATTCAACTTCCCTATCCATATAATTGTTTATGACTCCATTCGATAAAATGCAACTTGTATATAGGATCCAACACCACAACTATGGCTAATGTAAGACTAGAAATCAAACCAATATTTCTGAAACTTCAACATCATCAACTCTGCCATTTTTTTGATATACTTGTCTTTTGAATTAATCCCATCATACAAAGTCACATAAGCCACAAAAACATGTGGATAGTACAAATTTGCAGTCGGATATTTGTTACCCAAAAAGACATTTGTCACATCATAAGATACTCCAAGAAAAGAACATATTGATGATTGTTTAGTAGCTCATGGTAATTAATGTAATTTAAGTACTTTATTGATAATGCCCCAACCGATGGCGGAAACATCGGGATGTTACGTATTGATGATTGTTCAGTAGCTCATGGTAATTAATGTAATTTAAGTACTTTATTGATAATGCCCAAATATCCCAAAATGAAACATTGTCTAGAGAAATCCAAATACGAGTACATAATCATAAAAATAATCAAATAACAACTTCAAATAAACTCTTCAAGCACAACTCTATCCTTCAAGCTTCATTATCCCCTGAAACATGTTAATTTTGAAAATGTTTTTAGGTCAACAAAAGTTGGTGAGAATTACATAGGTTTGAATATTGTATCATGAGCATAAAAACTTGTGCAATTCTAGTGTCATGGCAAATCTAGTCCATATGTAAAAAACAAACTACTAGGTAAAGCGTTTGCATAATCAACCCCTGTGACATGTTTAATGTGGTCCATCCCATACGCATATGGTTCACTCGTTTGTGTTTATGTGTTCGATAACAATCACCCACGTTACCCATATCTGGGGTACACGTATCAGGGTGGGGTAATCAATCCAATAGATCTATCATTGTGTATCGTCAGCTTGTACGGAATTAATGATTACGCGAGTCTAATTGTGTTTACCAAAGTATTGTTTAAGACATAATGCAACATAGAAATCACACATAGGCACATATGTTGAATTGCATATGAGAATGTAACATGTTTCACCCCAAAAATGTAAAATAGTAAAAAGGGGCTATGTAAACTCACCTTAGCAATAGTATTGAATCCTTTGAAATAGTCTAGATGTGGCCCAAATGTTTCCAAGTATCACCCTATGTTCAAGGCAATAAAATAAGTGATGGAAAAACTTAAAAGTCTAAGTTTTCTAGTCTAAAGGTATTCTAGGGTTCCTAATTTGGGGATTGACGATTGTTTATTAGTTAACTTAAAATAATTGTTAGTTAAATAATAAGTAAAGATATTAAGAAAATAAATAAATAAAAATGATTTTTGTAAGATCTTGATCAAGGGTGGTTGTACTAAAATATTACAGTGCGAAAATAATTTTTATAAAATTATTTTCATTATTAAAGTGTATATAATAAATTACAATTTATTAATCAAAACATGGAAATAATATTTAAAAATACTAAATTTCATAAATTTTTGGTTATAAAATTATATTTCAGATCTAGATTAATAAAAATAATTTATGTGAAATTTTGGTGCAAAAATGATGGAAAATGAATTTATTACGAATTTATTATGATTAAAAGAGAAGAAACTGATTAAAAATAATTAATTTAGATTTTTCCAAAAATAAAATTTAGTTTTATAAAGTTTATTAGTTTATAAGTCTAAAATATTTTTTGTAGAATTTATATAATGTGTTAAGTTATATTTCTAGAATTTTGAGATTATTTATAAATAAACTTGTAATATTTAATATATATATATATATATATATATATTAAATAAAGGAATTTTCTGAAAATAAAAATTATATAATAGTGTTTATCAGTTATATATCATAAAATAAATTTTGTGGAATTTATAAATCATTTTTGATATTTTAAAACCATTTTAAAAGATAATAATAAAAATATAAAAGGAAAAGGTATAAAAAAAAGACTGGGGGCTGTGAGTGTCGAACCCGGGTCTATGACCGGGTGGAGTTTTATCACAAGCCTAGCCACCAACTGGGTTGGACCCTGAGAACAGAAACATTTGGATCTGTTAATATATATAGGTTATCTGGGTAGATTCATGATTTCATAAATAAAAGAAAAAAAGGTGGGGCTCGGATTCGAACCCAAGACCATACGGTTTAGTAACAGACGACACAAACATCTGATCTAGATCAGATGGTTGTTTTAATTTGTTTCAGAAATACTTTTAAGCGATCGTGGATAGGTATCATCTTCCCCAAATGACTAAGAACCGTAGTTTTACTAATTGAATCAATTAACAACCGATAGCCCCTGAATTCATGGGGCTATGTTCGGTCCAAAACAAGGAACAAAAACATAGGATAAATTAAGACTTACAGATAAGAATTGAAACGAATGGTCGAGTCAAACTGAGAGTCAAAAACCTCTAGATTTGCATGATTAACACAAGAACAGAAAGAATTGAGGGTGGGGAAAGTTTATTCAGCACCCTTAGGTTGTCAAGGAGGGTTCAATTTATAGTATCATAGATGAAATCGACGAATTGGAAGGTTTGACCAAGCATTTACTAAGAACGCGTCTAATTGCATAATTATGGAATGATTAGACGCATTTGATAGCTTTAATCGACGAGGATTACTTGCTTGTTCGCCAATCGATCCAGATCATTGCCAAATTTAGCTAATAGGCGTGTTAATTCGAATTCAATTGTGTTAGACAACTGGGTGTTGACTTGGGGTCTGACCAAGGGATCTAGAAAGGGTTTAAGTTTAATTGGTTTCCATAATAATCACAATCACCAAGGTGGTTTAGTGGTTGATGGTGTTGTTGTTATGTTGTGACTCGGCTGGGGCGTGGGTTCGAGTCCTGACCCAAGCAAAACTTTTTTTAAATCGTTTTTTTATTATATGAAGTATAATATTTGTTTGTTAAAACAAAAAAAATCAACATAATTTTTGCACCAAAAAATTAAGGTAACATAGAAAAAGCCGCAAATGCACAAAATGAGTGGGGATTTTATTATCAATGGTTACAAATCAAAGAAAGAAAAATACGAAGGGTTACAGCCTCCCCTACTTTTAGGAACTTCGTCCCGAAGTTGGAGTTGGAGAGTCTGTTGGAAAGAGGTGCGGGTATTTTGCTTTCATTTGGTCTTTACATTCCCAAGTGAATTCTGGACCCCGTTTAGATTCCCAGCGAACTTTGAAAATCGGGATGTGACTGCACTTAAGTTTCTTGACTCCAGTGTCCATGATTTCAACAGGTTTCTCTATGATGTGCATAGTCTCATCGATCTGCACGTCCTCGAGGGGGACATGAAGGTTCTCATCAGGTAAGCATTTCTTTAGATTCGAGACATGAAAAGTTGGATGGATGTTGCTTAGCTCAGGAGGGAGATCAAGTTTGTAGACCACTTTTTCAATCTTTTCAAGAACTTTGAATGGAACCACATATCGAGGAGCTAGTTTTCCCTTTCTCCCGAAGTGAATCACTCCCTTCCAAGGGGACACTTTAATAACTACAAAGTCCCCGACTTGAAATTCCAAGGGCCTTCGACGTTTATCATCATAGCTCTTCTGTCAGCTCCTAGCCTTAAGAAGATTGTCTTGGATCTGCTGGATTTTGTCTGTAGTTTCCTGGATCAGTTTGGGACCAGTGATCTGGGCTTCACCGATCCCAGTCCAACAGACTGGAGAATGACACTTGCGTCCATAAAGTGCCTCGAAGGGGGCCATGTCAATACTGGCATGGTAACTGTTATTGTTTGAGAATTGGACCAAAGGGAGATGAGAATCCCATGTGCCACCAAAATCGATGACACAAGGCTTGAGCATATCTTCGAGGGTCTGTGCTCAGGTTTAATTGAGTACCCAAGGCGTCTTGTAAAAACTCCAAAAATAAGAGGTGAAACGACCGTCGCGATCAGAAATAATGTCCAAAGGTACACCATGGCGACTTACAATTTCACTCATGTAGATCCTTGCTAACTTATCAACAGAATATTTCTCACGAATCGGCAAGAAATGAGTTGACTTGGTCAAACGATCAATGATTACCCGAATACTATCATTACCTTTGGGAGTGCGTGGGAGTTTAGTGATAAAGTCCATTGCTATGCTATCCCATTTCCATACAGGAATTTCTGGTTGTTCAAGCATACCAGAGGGTCGGTGATGTTCAGCTTTAACCTTGGAACAAGTGAGACATTTTGCTACAAAAAGAGCAATATCTTTCTTCATACCAGGCCACCAATACGAATGCCGAAGATCTTGGTACATTTTGTCTGCACTAGGATGAATAGAATAACGAGACTTATGAGCCTCGTTCATAAGGAAGGCACGAAGATCATCACGGTCAGGAATCCAAAGGCGACTGAGATAGTAAAGAAGACCATCAGGTTTGGTTTCAAGTTGTTTCTCAACACCACAAGACATTTCTTCATACATGTTACCTTGGGTGACTGAGGTATGTTGAGCCTGGAGAACACGATCCTGGAAATCAGTACGAACTCTAGCACAATGAAGTTTGACGCGTTCCTTACGACTGAGTGCATCTGCCACCACGTTTGCTTTACCAGGATGGTAGTGAATCTCACAATCATAGTCGTTAAGTAATTCAACCCAGCGTCGTTGCCTCATGTTAAGGTCCTTCTGGTTGAAGATATGTTGGAGACTTTTGTGGTCTGTGAAAACCACACACTTGGTACCATAAAGGTAATGTCTCCAAATCTTGAGAGCAAAGACGACTGCACCCAATTCGAGATCATGAGTGGTATAATTCTTTTCGTGGATCTTGAGTTGTCTAGACGCATAAGCAATAAACTTGCCTCGTTGCATAAGAACACAACCAAGACATTGGTTTTATGCATCACAGTAGATCACGAAATCATTATTACCATCAGGTAAGGTTAAGATAGGAGCTTCACAAAGTTTCTGCTTAAGAGTCTCGAATGCTTCCTCTTGTTTTGGTCCCTCCTTATAAGGTTTACCCTTATGAGTTAAGGCAGTGAGAGGAACAACGATCTTGGAGAAATTAGTAATGAATCGACAATAATACTCCGCTAGGCCAATAAAAGAACGTACTTATGTTGGGGTTTTGGGAACACTCCAGTTTTTAACAGCTTCGATTTTTGCGGGATCAACATGAATTCCTTTCTTGTTGATGACGTGACCCAAAAAATTGAACTTCCTTAAGCCAAAATTCGCATTTTGAGAACTTGGCATACAGTTGTTCCTTCTTTAGAAGGTCCAAGATTAAACGAAGATGTTATTCGTGAACGGATTTGGATTTGGAATAAATCAAAATGTTGTCAATAAAGACAATCACGAACTTATCAAGGTAGGGTTTACAAACCCGATTTATTAAATCTATAAACACTGCGGGGGCGTTAGTCAAACCAAATGGCATAACCATGAATTTGTAGTAACCGTAACGCATACGAAAGGCCGTTTTGGGTATGTCTTCATCATGAAATCTAAGTTCAGGATAGCCAGAACGAAGATCAATCTTCGATAAATGAGTTGCTCCTTGAAGCTGGTCAAAAAGGTCGTCAATTCTAGGTAAGGGGTAACGATTCTTGATGGTGAGCTTATTAAGCTCACGATAGTCGATGCGCATCCTGAGGGATTCGTCCTTCTTCTTGACGAATAAAACGGGGGCTTCCCAAGGAGAAAAACTGGGGCTGATGAAACCCTTATCCGAGAGTTCTTGGAGTTGACTGGAAAGCTCTTGCATCTTAGAGGGTGCAAGACGATAAGGAGATTTAGCAATTGGGTTGGCACCAGGTACAAGATCGATTCTAAATTCAACTTGACGAGGAGGAGGGAGACCAGGTAGATCTTCTGGGAAAAGTTCAGGGAAATCCCGAATGATTGGAATGTCTTGTATACTCTTGCCCTTGTGTTTCTTTTCTACCACGTTAGCCAAGAAAGCCATATACCCCTTTCGTAAGTATTTTTGAGCAGTCGTGCAAGACATGAGTTTAAGTTCACCACAAGGTTTCTCGCCATAATTCTTCAAAGTGACACCAGATACAAGGGGAATACGAATAACCTTATCAAAGCATAAGATTTCAGCACGATGGGATGACAACCAATCCATGCCTACTATGAGATCGAAGCTTCCAAGATGCATAGGGATGAGGTCTATGAAGAAAGTATGGTTATCAAGGTTCAACACACAGTTTCGCACAACAGAATCGATCGAGATATATTTCCCGTCAGCTACTTCTACCACTAAGGGTTCTTCTAATTTAGTTTGAGGCATGTTAAGTAGGGGTTCAAGTTTAGGTGACACAAATGATTTATCAGCACCCGAGTTAAATAATATAGAAGCATAGTGGTTATTAACAAGAAACGTACCATTAACCACTTCATTGTTGTTGCAAGCATGGTTAGCATTAATGTTGTAGGCACGACCACGAGCACCCTGATTCTATCTTCCACGATTATGAGATTGGTTTCGGAAATGATTTGGGTCACCACACTCGTAACATTGACCCCGTGTCGGCCTACCAGGTTGGGCATTAGGTGTTGGGCATTCTGAGTAGCAGCAGGAGCTTTAGGGGCAGCAGGGGATCGACAAACATTTGCGAAATGCCCATACTCTTGGCAGTTGGTACATATACGACAAGGCACATGAGTTTGGTGGTGATACTTGCAAGTGTTACACATAGGATGGGTCCCGGTATACTGTTTCTTGTTGGGCGGGGAAGTGGAAACCATGGTGTAGTTCCTAGCCTCGCGTTTTCTGTTGGTTGAGGGCTCAGATTTAACCTCGATAGCAGGTTGGGGAGTATCTTTCTTAACAGTTTTATTTGCATTCTTGCGAAAAAGAGTGTCATTTTTCACATGGTTGTCAGTCAAAGTAGCTGCTAGATGCTTGGCTTCCTCGAGAGTGGTAGGATTTCTTCCCCACACAGTGTCCTGAATCTACATGGGTAAACCTCCAATATATTTTTTGATTGCAACAGGTAGGGGGTGACCTTATGTGGTAGCAATAGGCTAAGTTCGTGGAAACGGTTGTTGTAGGTCAAGTTCTCCCCACTGTCCTGGACAAGAGCGTGAAACTCATCCTCCAACTTCTTGATTTCATTACGAGGGCAGAATTCAACCTTCATAATGTCTTTGGCTTCTTCGCAAGTCAAAGTCAACGCGACTTCAGCTCCGCGAGTCCGTTTTTCTTCGTTCTACCACGTGAGTGCTCGCTTTTGGAGGACACTCATAGCATAGCGAACCTTGAGGTTGTTAGGGCACTCACTATTGATGAAGGTATTTTCCATACCTTCGAACCATTGTAGAAGGCCAGTGGCTCTTCATCTTCGCTGAACTTGGGAGGGTTGCAAGTGTTGAAGTGATTGAGGGTGCAAACAGGGTGAGCATTTCCATTCCCATTGCCATTCCCGTTGTGGTTTCCATTTCCGTTGCCATTCCCGTTTACTAATTGAGCAATTTGGGTCACTAAATTGGGGAGTACTGCCGCCATTTATTGAGCCATTTATTGGGTAATGATCGCGGCGAGTTGAGCATTTCCAGGGTTACCGTTGTCCTGGTTGTTGTCGTTGTTGTCATTTTTGTTGTTGTTGTTGTTGCGAGTGCTGCGATGAGGAGGCATTTTTCTAAAAGAAACACAACGAAGGTTTCAATGAGACATAGAGTAAACAAGGATAATGAGATATAATGAGGAGTGTAATCATTTATTCATTAATTAAAATGAATAAACGAAAACATTGACTTATCAAAGTTTCTAGATTCTAATAACATAGTGAAGACATGCTTTAGCCTATAAGTGAACACTCATTCCGAGAATTCTCAGATAGGCATCCAGGTCCCTCGTCTGATTAGGATATATGCGCAATGCCAGTCCCAGACAGAAAACTCATAATACAGGCGTTCACCCTTCCAGATTGCACGTGTTCGTTATTAAAATCTAGAACTTCGATAGGATCATTGTATGTGAATAGGATCGGATCTACAAACAAGTTCAATTCAAGTGCAGAATCCCTGAATTGATTACGAAATGATAATATATCTAGCAAAACACACAAATCATCTCAAACATTTTCATTAAACATAATCATTAACACTTTAAAAGCTTGTTTACAATGATAGATATCAGTTACAGACTCAACAAGACCCTAGGGAGACGACACACTCAGAGAGGGAAACAAAAATGACCAATAAGTTAAACTTAGAAAATGATTCAACCTATATATAGACCTGCACATTCGACCATTCGTTTGGGCGAATGTGCAGGTTCGACCATTCAATGTGGGCGAACCAACATATATGTACAATCAAAACTTCATTCGACCTCTCTGAGCTCCCTTCGACCAACCTTATCTACATTCGACCTTCTGGATCCACCTTCGACCATCCGATATCACCAAAACATAATGAAATTCGCAATTCAATAGCACTAGTCGCACTTCGTGTATCTACAAACTCCCCCTCGACTATTGCTCGAATTGCTTCAGCCTTCGATCTTCATCCATTCTCTTATTCATCAGCTTGATGTGCAACAATTTCTTCTGTTCTTTCGTCATGACTGGTTCATGAGTTTGCTTCGGTTTCTTCTTTTCTGTTTTCTGAATCTGAACAAACTGCCCCAGCTTCTTATCAAAATCACAACCCACATTGACATCCCATGCAAAACATAAGAATACCACACGTTGGTATTTAGCAGCCTGCTCACTATCTTTCTCTTCACAGTAAATTGGATTGTAATATAGCATGATGATATCCTCATGAGAGCAATTGATTAACCACATCGGGTCAAAGATAGGTATCTTCTTGAAGTATTTCTTCCCATCCTTCAAAACGATAATGGCCTCTGCCGTCTTCCAGTCATAATACCACCACATAAAATCTTTAGAGAAATGTTGAGGAATAGGCATCAAAGGTATATGTTTCAAAACAGTAGGTGGTTTATATTTCAAAGTTACCTTGTTCAACCCCGTAATCTGATCTTTCTCCTTCTTGTGAACTATCCGTTTAGGATACTGAGGGGTGAACACTTCCCATTTCATTCTGCTCTCTCTCGCCATGCAATCTGCAAAGTAACCAACAAGATTGTTGTTTACTGAAGCACCTGACATTGTATGTCTGCAGATATCACGAACAACCCAATAAGGTAGTGTCTTTATGTCATGGAATCTAAGTACAAAATTCCTTTTTCCCACTTCACAGCGACACACATTAGCTGTCTCAAGTATTTCCATCCGAGAGCTTTGCCTTTAAACAATTCATTATGAAATTCGTAGAAACTACCCTGAACTTCAGTCTTAGGGCGGTTAGCTTCTTTTTCTTTAAATTTCCTCAGCAAGTCTTTCAGATCGTCTGTTTGTTCAACAGTTGGCTTTTGACAATCTGAGTTCTTAAACACTTCTTCAACAAATTTCTTGCTTTTCTCACGAGCAAGTTTCTCAGCTTGACTCAGCAACTCTTCAGAGAATTCAGGAAATCCAGTATCTTTATTATTTTTGAAGTATTCTGGATATTCCTCACTTGTAATATCCTCCATTTCAGCTTCTTCAAATACTGGAACATCTCTATCATCAGAGTGATTTCCTGCTTCTTTCTTAGGAATGTTTGGTATTTGGTTCTCACTCATCAGCTCTTCAAGAGTTTTACCAGCTTGTTTAGCCAATCCTTCCAGTATTTCTTTAGTCACAGCTGCAGAAACTTCTCCATCTTTCAGATCAGGATCATTATACTCCAGTTCAAACCTCATGTCATCTGACTCAAATATCTCTGGAAATCTACTAGTCATCTCAATCGTCCAGACTCTATCGGTCAACATCTGGTGATATAATTTCTTGTCTTTCTCAGATAAAGATCTGATCTTCTCGTTCCAGAATATGTCATCATCGTTAGTATTTCCACCAGGAGCTTTTGAACTAGACTCTCCTGCACCTTTTCCTGTTTCTCTCTTTTCATACTTATATTTATCAGTGTCATCATCATCATCATCATCATCATCATCATCATCGTCATCATCATCACTAGCATCAGCAGAGCTATTACCATCACCAGAATTATCACCCGAACCATCTTTATCATCACCATCTTTCTTCTTCTTCTTCTCAGGAGCATCACCGGCATCCTGTTCAAGATCTTCATCATCTTCTTCCTCTTCAGATGATTCGAAATCAACAAGCTCTTCTTCTTTTTCTTTATCCACTTCTCCTTCTTTCAATTGAGGAGCTTTCGAGTATAACTCATCAATGATATTCTTCATGCTCTTGTTGTTCTCTCTCAACTTCTTGTTTTCAAGTTTCATAGTGATATACCTTCGTGTATTTCTCTGCTCATGTAATAATAACTTTTGATTTTCTTTCTGGAGCAGCTTGATTTTAGCAGATAATTCTTCATGACTCTCCTGTGAAGATTCAACTACATCCAACATCTTTCTATCATTCTTTCTAAGCTGTTCAATCTCAGCTTGTTGCTGGTTAATGATTTTCATCATGTCAGTCAGCTTTTGGTTCACTGCATCCATCACATCACCTAATACAGTAACCTTTGGAGTTGAAGCCTCAGCAACTGGAGTCTTTTGTTTCTTAAATTTCTTTAAGACTCTGTCCAACGCATCATTGAAACTATCAGTTGGAAGTTC
This sequence comes from Ambrosia trifida, assembly GCA_028751855.1. Classification (NCBI taxonomy): domain Eukaryota; kingdom Viridiplantae; phylum Streptophyta; class Magnoliopsida; order Asterales; family Asteraceae; genus Ambrosia; species Ambrosia trifida. Next base: position 51,853,375 of record CM054123.1, read on the forward strand.
AGATTGTTCAGCAGCAGATGTTTTCTGTTTCTTCACTGCTGGGGATGTCACGGGAGATTTTGAACTAGACATAACAGGAACTTTCTTTCCTGCAATTAGATTCTCAATATCTTTAGCTCTTTTCTGCATCGGCTTTTCAATCTCTACAGCTTTAGCCTTCTTCTTATAAGTTGGATTTTTCAGTTTCTCTCCAGTCTTTGGCGATCCACCAAAATCATCAGCTCCCAAACCCAGACTTTTGTCAACATCGTCCAACACTACCGGACTTTTCATTCTTTGTTCCTCCAATGATTTGTTCAGACTTTCAGACTCACCAGCCACAGTGGCCTTGGGCGTGGTGCTCTTAACAGTCTCATTATCAGAATCCCATCTCTCTTCTACCTGAGTTTCTTCAGAATCCATCGATTCTTCATCAACCAAGTGTGTACCTTTCTTCGCAACACTTTTCTTTCTCCTAGATATCTTCTTTGGTGGTTCAGCATCATCCTCTTTTTCCTTTCCTTTCCCTTTACCACTCTTTGCACCTACATTCACAACTTGTCTTTTCCTTTTCGCTTCTAGATCAACAGGACATAATGGATTGTCTTCATCAGAATCACTGTTGGCATTCCTGGCTTTATCAGTACCTAGATCTTCATAACCTGGATTGATCAGGTGACCAAACAAGTTCTTCATCGGTGGTCTTTCATTCATCGGCACACCCTTATATTGTCACACCACGCCAATGGCGGAAACACGTGGCGCAACGCTCGAAAGCATATCAAAGTCAAGATTAACACAAACTATATTTAATTAGAAAAGATCAATTTATTAGAATGTCGAAAATGAGTATCTCGTTCCATTATTGCACAATGCATTACATAAAACGATAAACATTAAGTTTTCAATGTGGGGTATTTCCGTTTATGTTCCAACCCGATGGTAACAAGGAATGAAACCCCGACCAGTATCCGACATTCCGAATTCCACCGTACTAGCCCCATATCTATCCAGCACTTAGTTACCTGAAAGATATGTTTAAAAAGACGTCAATATATAAAATATTGGTGAGTTCACAGGTTTTAGTTTCATAACAGCAACATTTTCACAACCATCGACTCGACTCACTTTACCGTATAATTACTTTCCCATTAAGTAATTATACTAGGATCTTGTCGATCGATATTCCGTTTTTTTACAACATGTGCGAAACCTGCACAACTTGTGGCCTTTGTAAGGAGTAGCTAGCTCCTACAAACTATAATGATGAGCAGTCCCTTGAGCCCCATAACCAAACCAAGACTAATAATAATGCCCCGCTCCAAGTCGTTACTCGGTTTTCCCACGACTTAAGTTCAGAATATATGCACCCCAGGCATAACCTAATGCATAATCGACGCTATCGATTAGGGGTGGGCCTTGTCAGGCACCAATAGTACTATCCAAATATTCTTTCGGTTTCATTTCCCTGAATTAATGATTACGGAAGAGAGGACTCAACCCCGAGTGGCGAACACTGCTCAAGTACTCATCAAGCCACTTATCACATTTTATCCTTTGAAAACCTTTTCAACATGTGACAATATTTGACAAACATATCTTTCCCCCAGTTAAAACAGTAAAATGGGGCCGTGAAACTCACCTGAATCACTGTCTGGCTTACTAGGCAGATAGCATAGAGGGCCTCGCACCTACAAACGTTCTGGACGTATGAGTCACTATTCCTATAGTGCATGTGCCTTGGCAAGTTGTACACCCAACTCCCGACCACAAGTTATTCCAAATCCCGCTTAATTAAGCGCGTATCCTAGGTTTCGTTGGCGTTACATTACCCTTTGTGTTACAAGTTATATATTACTCTTGTTAATATTTCCTTAACTTGTATTTTATTATCATCGACTCGACTTCACTTAACATATAATTATTTTCCCATTTAAATAATTATACTTAAGATCGCATCGCTCGATATAATATATATTCCAACACCCGACCCGACTCACTTTGCCGCACATTTGTTTTCCCATTTAAACAAATATGCTAAGATCTTGTCGTTCGATTGTATATTCTTAACACCCGATCCAACTCACCATACCGTATATTTATTTTCCCATTCAAATAAATATACTAGGATCTTGTTGGTACGGCATACACATATATATCTTTGTCTACTCGTCGCGGCTTTCCTTCCCACATATCTACTTTCCCATTAAGTAGATATACTAGAATTTTGCCGAGACGAGCGTACCTATATATAAATGTGTAGTTTTTCTTGTTAAGTATATACGTTTGTTTAACGTCTTATTTGTTTATGTTATACTTTTCTCCCACGAATAATTCCCTTAACACTTAGGAAAGTGTTTGCTAGTTTTCACCCATGATGTATATATATATTTTACTCCTTAAAAATATATATTTTCTTATCTTGCCGTAATGGCATTTTTCTCATGATTCGTCCGTGTATGGTTCGTTAACGCGTCTTAGTTCGATATCTTAACTCGGTTAGTTAAGTTCTTCCAAGTCTTTCTCAACATGTGCTTTATAGAAATATTATCCACATTTCCAGCCCATGTTACTTGAAAGGTTTGTATTTTAGCCCAACTTGTTAACTTAGATACAAAAATGCTTCCAATACTTTTATATTCCCATTTATATAAAAGTATTCATTTTTGTATAAGTTCCTCAAGTTTGCTTAACATTTTTATAAAATCTCTATTTTATAAAAATCCTTATTTTAAAACCCTTTGTATTTTTATAACTTTCAAAAATACACTTTTATACAAAATACCCAAGTATTTCTACTAGTATTTACAAAAATCATCCTTAGACTTTATTACTTACATTTTTGACACCGAACTTTCCATACTTGTATTTTTTGGACTAATAGTTTCTAAAATATCCATTTTAGTCCTCTAACTTTTAAAGTTACAACTTTAGTCCCTTAACTTCCAAAAGTTGCATTTTTCCACTCTAACTTCCAAAGTTAACATTTTTCACTCAAAATAGTAAACTTTGAAGATTCAACTTTTTATTGGTAAGTTATTTTCGTATCAAAACACTTATGTTAGTCTTGTATTTCATGTGGAAGACTACTTATGTGTGTGTTTTATGTATTTGTCCATTTTAACGAAATATCATTCATCTAAGTAAGCTAACTTAGATTTTCCATCATCTTCATTCATGAACTTCTAACATGTTTTACCACATATTATAACATGAATGATCATAATAAGATGGTTTAAAGTCACTTTTAACATATTCAAGTTCATCCCGCAATTTTTAGCCAAAACATCATTCTACTTAGTTTTAAATGCAAGCTTTACATATTTTCAAGATTAATACATCATCATCCACAAATCCATGGTTTATTTTCATATCTTTAATCTTCCATTTTACACATGTAAAACCTATTAAAGATTATGTTCAAAACCACCTTTTAAACCCTTCATGTACAACTTGCTTCTAAGAACACATACATGAATAATAACAATCAAAAACAAGATTAAGAAGCTTACTACTAGCACATGGCTAGGGAAGACAAAACCTTGGATTTTGAGAGGGGTTTAGTGTGTTCTTCCTTAATGGTTAAGCTCCAAGCTTGAAACACACAATAGGGGTTTGGATGATGGATTGTTTTAAGTGTTTTGGAGATGTAAAAACTTGAAAGAAGAATGTGTATGGGGGAGGGGATACCTACGGCTTCAAGAAGAAGGAGGAGAAGAGTTGTTTTGCTTCAAGTGTGCATGCTATTATCTTTATACAATACTTATAATATCTCCCAAGATCACACTTAATCTATCAAGGATTTGCAAAGATTGTGAAGTACTATGGAAAGCTTTGGAAAGCATGTGGGAGGGGCACATGGCCGTGGGTTTTAAGGGCCACAAGAAGGTTTGTAATCTTTTCCAAAATCTCTAGTAATCATGCTTATAAATCTAGTGAGATATGGGATCTTTTGGAAGCATGTATACATGAGTATCCTAGTGTTTAACTAGATCACACATGCCTTGGATTATTATGGCCTAAGGGCCGAAATTATGCAAGGATGGGGACAAAAGTTGTGCATGCTTGTACCTCCATCTTACACCTTTTGGCTTTAGTAATGCATGCCTTGTCCCCTTAGGTTACTAGCTTATGATTATTAACATGTGCATGGACTCCCCAAGACCTCCTTAGGCCGGCCCTTGGATGGGCTTAGGTGGGGTCCACAACTTCAAATATTTACCCAATATTTGTTAAGTTAAATCCCTCGTCGTTCGGGTGTTGTTCGGGTATTTTTCGGGTTTTAATTGCGCGTTATTCGGACATTAAAAATACCTTTAATAACCCTTAAATATAGTCTAATTTAAGCGTTGATTGGTTATTTAGGCCTTTGCCGGGTGAAATCATGAGTTATACGCGTATCGGGTGCGGTACGCGCATTTTATTCGTTACCGGGAGATTTGTACAAGACGTTTTCATTTATGGATTTGGAGTTCCAAAACTCATTATATCTTATGAAAATACCCTTTATTTTATATCCTGGGTGTCCGGGATCCGTTTCGTTTATTTAATTATTACCGGGTAATTGCCAACGTCCATACCGGATAGCTTATTCGCACATGATCCAATCATGTTTTACCATTGAACGTATGCATTCCTATGCACTATTTGGAAATTGCTATCTCCTAAGGCCTTGATAATTAAATCTCACATAATTGCATTTAATTACGTTAATCATATACTAATTAATCTGTACGGAATTACCTTATTTTTGCCGGTTGTTACATTCTCCCCCCGTTAAGAGAATTCCGTCCCGGAATTCAATTCAAGTTACCCATCACAATAGTAACGTTGAACAGGGCGGGGTGTTTGCGCTTCATGAGATCTCATCTTTCCTAGTGAGCCCAGATTCATGCTCGGCTCACGCTTAGTGCTCTATCAAACATAGTGTCATAGTTCAACTACGACTAAGCTCTTGGTCATCCCACCTTGACATATCTATCGGTTTTCCCGAAATCGTAGAGCTTATTGTCAACCGGACTTCCGCCGGTCGAGGAGATTGACCAAAACTTCCTCAGGCCAGACTCGCGGGATTCATTAAGAGTCCCACTAAGCTCTTACGATAGTCCGAGCTTAATCATTACGAGACCAATTTCGATTGATATCTCCGTACCACCGAAGTATTAGGAACTTGGCCTACCACAATCTCTAAGCTTATTGACACCTTCTCGGAGTATGACTCTTAGTGAATACCTATTATTAGACCGAAGTTCTTAAGGCCTTCGCCTTATCTGCATGACTTCTTAATAGGTTCGCATCTCATCCAAACAGCCCTTAATCTGCAAGATCTACTGGCCATCTCCCGAATAACCTAAACCAGGTTATGTATCTATCTCCGTCTGTCAATCGACGCACTGGAGATTTACACGTATGCCCTCCAAGGGCTTTGAGTAGTACACCCCGAACACTGGGATGCTAATTCCTATCACATAGGAAATTTTGGTGATGAAGCTCATGGGTTCGATCTGCCACGAACATCAATCGTGTCAACACGGAACAATTCCGTCAAGTACATTCAATTTGTTCGAGAATGACAAGCCATACTCGTCTCAAATCGAGTATCCCATGCTTGTGTACAGAGTTTGTCGAACTGGAGGTAGAGCGACTACTACAATCCGATATAATGTAAGTTGGCAATTCGGTGTCTAGCCCCAACTCTCCCCGAGAGTATAGGTAACTGTCCGTATGCCTCATCTCGAAGCCACAGATGAGTACGGAATGAGAGGGTTCCAAACAACAATCAATCATCACTTGGGTCACATCTGCCCCTGGGACACCTCGGGTGTCATGGTGATGTCAAACAGGCAATCTTACCGCACCTCATAAAAGTCCCCTTGGAAACCTCGTCGGGTATCCCTTTTTTTTATCCTTCGGCTCGACTCACTTTACCGTATATTTACCTCCCCATTAAGATAAATATACTAGGTTCTTGTCGACCGAACAACCACATTCAAAATGGGTCTTTATTTCCTTAGAATCCTCTAGGTACTGAATTGCTGCTTTCCTCCTGAGCGATTGTGGTTAATGGTACTAGGACGCTTAGTATGGACTGATGGAGGTCGAAAGTTTTTGCATCGCTTCCACCCCTCAGTTCCCTGACATTAAGTAGTGCATACCTGACGCTCGGGCCGTACAATTCCACAGTCCTCGAGTAGAACGAGTCGACTCATCACCAACGACAAGATGCTTCCAGCACAGGGGTCTATACCGAAAAGAGTTATATGAAACATCATAAATTGTTGTCGCAATGAACAACGTATAAGGTTTATTATGACATATCAACACGTTGGCCCCCATTGCGACAAGTATACAGAACACCAGTAGCTACCCAAACCATGGGTATCCAGTACCAGTTCTGTTATATGTGCTTCATGGGCACTATTGTTCTATCGTCAATAGCAACCTAGTAAATCAATTCCGAATAATACAGGCCACATGCCCTTACATTGACCTTCGGATCTTATGCAGAGATCTGAGTGAAAGGGGTCCTGAAACCAAAACCCTCATTCATCGAAGGTTCCATCCTTTCGGAATCTTTTTATGTAAGTGGTGAAATCGGGCCATAGATGCATGCATTTAGCATAGATTTCACATTTGGCTTGACGGCTTCATGCGCTCAAGTCGTTACTTAAACAAGCGAGCGGCTGATATCGCACCACAGGTAATAGTCCTGAGCCTTCCCATAAGGCATCCCATTCAATGACTCAGTAGTCACACATATGGGCGGAATATGTAAGCCTTCAAGCTCGTCCTGATTTAGTCCGGTGCCATACGCCCTGACCTGGCAGCTCACATTACTATGGTGCCTCTAACAGCGTCTATCAAGGATAAGGGGTTTTGCTCTAGTGTGAGCAATGCTACTTAAAGATGACTGGGAACACCACTATCGACTCAAGGTCGAAATTGTATTCCATTGTTCCAAGAATCTACGCCACGACACCAAAGTAGGATAAACCTTTCATCAAGGGAATAACAACATTAATCGATGGGTCGAGACGAGCAACCGTCTCAACCCAGTAGTGTGGCGCCTTTAAAGAGTAGATAATGCTGCACGCCCTTCTGGATTCAGGGTTCATAAAACCTCTTAATCATGTACCAGGGACTTCACCAATGCACGCCCATGGGTGGGTCCACGACGGTATTCCCATAACCATTAGTATGGTAAGTATGACTCCAAATGAATCCACTGGTGTGAGCAATAAATGAATCGAACCTTTCAACTCTTGCTAGTCCCAAAGGTATAGATCATAATATCGCTCATAATTACTCGATACCTTCAGGTTCGAGACGTATTCGAAATCCCTTATCACGAAGGCAAGTCTCGCCTTGTCACGTGTAGATCACAGGGTTTCTTCCCGACATTGATTTGCATAACCGATCGTTGGGCGACCAACTTGCACGTAAAAGGTTAGTGCTGGACATAGCGTCACTGGTGCCTCAGATTCCGAAGATGCACCGTTCACGAAATGCGTGAGCATATACAGGGGTCGACACATGATTCGGTCACCTACTCAGACGGCCACGAGATTCAGACTTTATGGGAATACACACGTAATTACTAAGGCTAGAGTATCTAAGCACGACTTTTAGAAAGTCCGTTGGACACCTGAAATCCTACATAATCAATGTCGGCACTACACAATCAACAAATAGAACAATGACGGCACGGGGGGTTTAGACGATGTATCCTTTCCAAGAGTGAAGCAACCTACAAGTCATCACATCATCAAGGTAATCCAACAGTTGTAGCAATACACCCTCTGAGCAACATGTCAGTAGAAACAACATGGCAATGACAGCAACACATCCACGAAGCACACCAACTAGGGAACACCGCCCGGAAGTGACACGAAAACCGAGAAGCATGATGACAAGGCAACACTGCAACAGGAACCGCATGACACAGAAAAATACGACGGCAAGGCTACACTACTGCAGGAGCAGTAAACAACAGGAATGCATCACCAGCAATGTAGCGCAACCACATGAATACGCAATCAGCTATAATGTAATAACGAGCATGCACTATGGCTGGGGGTAACACAGCAGCATGAATGCACCCGACAATATGATGCTCAATATGGAAGATCCACAGTCCACATCAACAGAAAATTCCGTTCTGGTGAGCACGCATCCCCGTGCGTCTTAGATCACTTGTGGAGGTGGGATTTGCATCCGTACCTTCAGCCTCGAGCCTATCCTCCATAGGCCCAATGGTAGGAATGGTTAGGTTGGCCAGAGCATCAATCGTCATAACATGAATGGGAATGACGGGTTCCACATAATTTAGCTGACTTCTCAAGCCGATATTGTTCATGGAGAGAACGACCATAGGCTTGTTATGAGTCACTCAGACAATGGCAACAGAAACATCGACAGTTTCCACTGAGGCTTGAGAACCATTGACAATGTTAGGCTTCCTAAGAGCCCAAGGAATGATAACTAGTAGTTCAATGAAAGCCTCAAAGAGAATGGAATTAATAACAACAAACTCCACAAAGACACATAGATGGTCATAGCGGCCTGGAAAGGGTCATAGAGACGTCTTTGTTAATAACCTTCACTTCTGCAGGAGCCTCAAATACCTCAACAATGTCAACTCGAGCAGAGCTATAGAACAACATCATCAAGCTCAAACACTAAACTCAACAACAGACATAGATACAACGACATCAAGCCCGATAAGTGCTATCGGACCATTGACAACAACAAACTCAGCGAGAGCTACACACTTAATAGCGTCAACAGGACTTGCTTGAGCCATAGGGCAATAACAGGAGTAACAACGTCAGGCTCGACCGGAGCCTTAGACTTGTCGTAGCTATTATATGTGTGGTGACTGGTATCCATAGGACCTGGAAACCAACCTACATCTTTCCCGATACAAGGGTAGTGGTCACAACGAGCATAGCAAGTAGCGGTAGAAGAATCACGATTTATCGATACACCACGATAAAAGGAAAAACGATACTGACTCTGGCAAACCAGCCGAGTCATTCTTCTCATTAGGGTCTCCTTACATGCTATCTAGCACCGATAGTAATTAGCTGGAATGCCTCTCTGCCACTCAAGCGAGGCCGGTGGACTTTCTTCCTGATAGGCCACGCCGTGAGAGTATCGAAATACGGCAAGAGATTAGACAGGTCACCGTGTCCACAACGAATGGACCTTGCAACCTTAGTTTATAAATCACCGTAACGAGAGGACGCAACGTCTCAATAACTTCGGGGATTGACAAAACACTTTCCATCAATCGTCGACCAATAAATAACTAGTCTCGTTACCGCGACGATGGTGATGGGCACTCAACATTGTAACAAGAGCAATGGAATTGTCGTCCCACGTGTGAGCTTAGTTGACAAAATAGCGTGATCATTTTCGGTAGTCCATCATTTGATTTTCGAGGGGGATTTTAATGTCAGCAAGAAGCGTCTTGCAACATTCTGGCAATCACAGAACACTCTTCCCAAAGTGTGGTTCCATTTCCTAGGATTTATGACGGATTCAGGCACAGTACATGTAACGAGCCTACTCTGGCGTTTCCTCGACTGAAGCGAGACCACCAACAATCCTTGAAAAACAAACAGGAGGTAGATAGAGGAGTCTTATGATAACCTTTGCACCTCAGGAAGGTAGTATGACATAAGTACCAACATGCCGAGTCCATCACAATTCATCTTCCGAACATGATCCAGCGCTATTGCAAAGGTTGTTAATTCATACTTGAATACTCAATACACCGAGTAGTGGCTTCCCATGAGTTAATCGTATGCACTTCCGAGTGAGTCCATTGCCAAACGCCGACTGGGGCTTGCTGTTCTACTACACGCCGTCATCCTATCACTGGCAAACCATGTCGCAGTCATGATTAGTGGTCGAAATTCTGACATCATCAAAGTTTAGCAAAGCACTATGACTCGCGGATGTGTGAGGCGACATACCGATTTCACTGTCCGTCCATGACTGCCTGGAAGCAACCAATACTGTTGATTCAGCCGAGGCTATCGAGCCTTCAGAATAACGGTGATCAAGCTTCCTAATCCCATAACTTCGATTCTGTCTTCCTACTGGAGAAGAAAAACATCCAACCCTTGAAGACAACCTGGGCATGCGTTAGGTCGAACATGACTTATTCACCATGATAACACCGCAGCACACGGCCACGAGTCTCATATTTAATCCACGCAGGGTCCCATTCTCTAAACGCGCTAGTCTAGCAGGGACGCACCCTAAGTCTTCACTGGGCTCCAAGTTTAGCATTCCTCGCATCGTTCCAGGCATTTAACTCCTATGCAAGGAAGTTTTCGTCTCCCGTCTCTATCCGATGCGAAGATTTACGTCAGATTGCTCAAATGAGTAGACGTTCGAGCTCTTCCGTGCTCGTACCTTAATGGTGATGCCGAAGAAAGCTCATTAGGTTTGCTAGGATCGAAATCAAGGAACATCGGCGAGACTTCCCATTTAACCCATTGATCAATCAAAACTAAGACTGAATCTAAAGGACAAGAACAACTAAGACAAGGAGCGATCACCAATCCCGGCCCTAGCGCCCACCAAGGTTACCGTGCACCCCAAACTATTATTACGTGTGCACCCGTAATGATAATTTGTGTTGCCAGGTAATCTTGTTGTCCGCTAGTTCCGAGCTTCCTGATCCAAAACCGAGATTTCATACCACAAAGACTTGAGCTAGTTTCGCCTCTAAATCATAAACAACGTGGCGACATCCATTAACGCGATAGAGATTAGTCCTTCCGGTCATCCCGTCTACAGGCAAGCAGGTAGGCTCCTCGTAGACCACAGTATCCTTCCTCTTGGCTGGTACCGGTGATTGATGCAGGAGTGTGGACTAATGTGAAGCGTGACTCAACAACCTTACTGGCAAAATATCCGTACTACGTATATGTATTAACTTAATCTTAGAAAACCGGATTCCTATGCAACATAAACATCTTATCCGCATTTTCTAATACTTCATATATTGACACACATGGCTAGTCGGTCGGAATTTCCCCTTGTACAATCCATGTACAATCTTCTTTCTTTTCTGAAAATATTTTGTTGTGTTTCATTTTTGAAAACTTCGTTTTCGAGCCAAAACCGGTTATAGTCTAGATTTTTCAAAAATGCTAGTTCGCTACAACCTTGGCTCTGATACCACTTCTGTCACACCACGCCAATGGCGGAAACACGTGGCGCAACGCTCGAAAGCATATCAAAGTCAAGATTAACACAAACTATATTTAATTAGAAAAGATCAATTTATTAGAATGTCGAAAATGAGTATCTCGTTCCATTATTGCACAATGCATTACATAAAACGATAAACATTAAGTTTTCAATGTGGGGTATTTCCGTTTATGTTCCAACCCGATGGTAACAAGGAATGAAACCCCGACCAGTATCCGACATTCCGAATTCCACCGTACTAGCCCCATATCTATCCAGCACTTAGTTACCTGAAAGATATGTTTAAAAAGACGTCAATATATAAAATATTGGTGAGTTCACAGGTTTTAGTTTCATAACAGCAACATTTTCACAACCATCGACTCGACTCACTTTACCGTATAATTACTTTCCCATTAAGTAATTATACTAGGATCTTGTCGATCGATATTCCGTTTTTTTACAACATGTGCGAAACCTGCACAACTTGTGGCCTTTGTAAGGAGTAGCTAGCTCCTACAAACTATAATGATGAGCAGTCCCTTGAGCCCCATAACCAAACCAAGACTAATAATAATGCCCCGCTCCAAGTCGTTACTCGGTTTTCCCACGACTTAAGTTCAGAATATATGCACCCCAGGCATAACCTAATGCATAATCGACGCTATCGATTAGGGGTGGGCCTTGTCAGGCACCAATAGTACTATCCAAATATTCTTTCGGTTTCATTTCCCTGAATTAATGATTACGGAAGAGAGGACTCAACCCCGAGTGGCGATCACTGCTCAAGTACTCATCAAGCCACTTATCACATTTTATCCTTTGAAAACCTTTTCAACATGTGACAATATTTGACAAACATATCTTTCCCCCAGTTAAAACAGTAAAATGGGGCCGTGAAACTCACCTGAATCACTGTCTGGCTTACTAGGCAGATAGCATAGAGGGCCTCGCACCTACAAACGTTCTGGACGTATGAGTCACTATTCCTATAGTGCATGTGCCTTGGCAAGTTGTACACCCAACTCCCGACCACAAGTTATTCCAAATCCCGCTTAATTAAGCGCGTATCCTAGGTTTCGTTGGCGTTACATTACCCTTTGTGTTACAAGTTATATATTACTCTTGTTAATATTTCCTTAACTTGTATTTTATTATCATCGACTCGACTTCACTTAACATATAATTATTTTCCCATTTAAATAATTATACTTAAGATCGCATCGCTCGATATAATATATATTCCAACACCCGACCCGACTCACTTTGCCGCACATTTGTTTTCCCATTTAAACAAATATGCTAAGATCTTGTCGTTCGATTGTATATTCTTAACACCCGATCCAACTCACCATACCGTATATTTATTTTCCCATTCAAATAAATATACTAGGATCTTGTTGGTACGGCATACACATATATATCTTTGTCTACTCGTCGCGGCTTTCCTTCCCACATATCTACTTTCCCATTAAGTAGATATACTAGAATTTTGCCGAGACGAGCGTACCTATATATAAATGTGTAGTTTTTCTTGTTAAGTATATACGTTTGTTTAACGTCTTATTTGTTTATGTTATACTTTTCTCCCACGAATAATTCCCTTAACACTTAGGAAAGTGTTTGCTAGTTTTCACCCATGATGTATATATATATTTTACTCCTTAAAAATATATATTTTCTTATCTTGCCGTAATGGCATTTTTCTCATGATTCGTCCGTGTATGGTTCGTTAACGCGTCTTAGTTCGATATCTTAACTCGGTTAGTTAAGTTCTTCCAAGTCTTTCTCAACATGTGCTTTATAGAAATATTATCCACATTTCCAGCCCATGTTACTTGAAAGGTTTGTATTTTAGCCCAACTTGTTAACTTAGATACAAAAATGCTTCCAATACTTTTATATTCCCATTTATATAAAAGTATTCATTTTTGTATAAGTTCCTCAAGTTTGCTTAACATTTTTATAAAATCTCTATTTTATAAAAATCCTTATTTTAAAACCCTTTGTATTTTTATAACTTTCAAAAATACACTTTTATACAAAATACCCAAGTATTTCTACTAGTATTTACAAAAATCATCCTTAGACTTTATTACTTACATTTTTGACACCGAACTTTCCATACTTGTATTTTTTGGACTAATAGTTTCTAAAATATCCATTTTAGTCCTCTAACTTTTAAAGTTACAACTTTAGTCCCTTAACTTCCAAAAGTTGCATTTTTCCACTCTAACTTCCAAAGTTAACATTTTTCACTCAAAATAGTAAACTTTGAAGATTCAACTTTTTATTGGTAAGTTATTTTCGTATCAAAACACTTATGTTAGTCTTGTATTTCATGTGGAAGACTACTTATGTGTGTGTTTTATGTATTTGTCCATTTTAACGAAATATCATTCATCTAAGTAAGCTAACTTAGATTTTCCATCATCTTCATTCATGAACTTCTAACATGTTTTACCACATATTATAACATGAATGATCATAATAAGATGGTTTAAAGTCACTTTTAACATATTCAAGTTCATCCCGCAGTTTTTAGCCAAAACATCATTCTACTTAGTTTTAAATGCAAGCTTTACATATTTTCAAGATTAATACATCATCATCCACAAATCCATGGTTTATTTTCATATCTTTAATCTTCCATTTTACACATGTAAAACCTATTAAAGATTATGTTCAAAACCACCTTTTAAACCCTTCATGTACAACTTGCTTCTAAGAACACATACATGAATAATAACAATCAAAAACAAGATTAAGAAGCTTACTACTAGCACATGGCTAGGGAAGACAAAACCTTGGATTTTGAGAGGGGTTTAGTGTGTTCTTCCTTAATGGTTAAGCTCCAAGCTTGAAACACACAATAGGGGTTTGGATGATGGATTGTTTTAAGTGTTTTGGAGATGTAAAAACTTGAAAGAAGAATGTGTATGGGGGAGGGGATACCTACGGCTTCAAGAAGAAGGAGGAGAAGAGTTGTTTTGCTTCAAGTGTGCATGCTATTATCTTTATACAATACTTATAATATCTCCCAAGATCACACTTAATCTATCAAGGATTTGCAAAGATTGTGAAGTACTATGGAAAGCTTTGGAAAGCATGTGGGAGGGGCACATGGCCGTGGGTTTTAAGGGCCACAAGAAGGTTTGTAATCTTTTCCAAAATCTCTAGTAATCATGCTTATAAATCTAGTGAGATATGGGATCTTTTGGAAGCATGTATACATGAGTATCCTAGTGTTTAACTAGATCACACATGCCTTGGATTATTATGGCCTAAGGGCCGAAATTATGCAAGGATGGGGACAAAAGTTGTGCATGCTTGTACCTCCATCTTACACCTTTTGGCTTTAGTAATGCATGCCTTGTCCCCTTAGGTTACTAGCTTATGATTATTAACATGTGCATGGACTCCCCAAGACCTCCTTAGGCTGGCCCTTGGATGGGCTTAGGTGGGGTCCACAACTTCAAATATTTACCCAATATTTGTTAAGTTAAATCCCTCGTCGTTCGGGTGTTGTTCGGGTATTTTTCGGGTTTTAATTGCGCGTTATTCGGACATTAAAAATACCTTTAATAACCCTTAAATATAGTCTAATTTAAGCGTTGATTGGTTATTTAGGCCTTTGCCGGGTGAAATCATGAGTTATACGCGTATCGGGTGCGGTACGCGCATTTTATTCGTTACCGGGAGATTTGTACAAGACGTTTTCATTTATGGCTTTGGAGTTCCAAAACTCATTATATCTTATGAAAATACCCTTTATTTTATATCCTGGGTGTCCGGGATCCGTTTCGTTTATTTAATTATTACCGGGTAATTGCCAACGTCCATACCGGATAGCTTATTCGCACATGATCCAATCATGTTTTACCATTGAACGTATGCATTCCTATGCACTATTTGGAAATTGCTATCTCCTAAGGCCTTGATAATTAAATCTCACATAATTGCATTTAATTACGTTAATCATATACTAATTAATCTGTACGGAATTACCTTATTTTTGCCGGTTGTTACATATATCCCTTCATTCTCACTAATGTGTTCAGACTCATGTGATCTTGTACTACTATCTGAGTAGGATCTTTTCTCAAATTCTTGTACTTCTCATCAAAGATCATTTGCAGGAATCTCGGGTATAATAAAAACTTCTTATTCTTCAATCCTCTCAATGGTTCCAGCATATGTTCAAGTATCATTCTAGATACATTGAATGGCTTGTTCAAGATTAGGGCAGCCATTAAAGAGCTAATACTCTTTCTCATTACGTCGTATCCTCCACTCATAGATCCAAAAACATGTAGCATGACGTGAGCAAGGTATTTGAACTATGGGCATAGTTTACCTTTATGTAATGAACCATCAGTAATCGGTCCATTATATTTCATCCTTAAGAAACACTTTCTCTGCTCAATCCAAGATAGAACTCTCGAATCAGTCTTCTTATCTGTCAGCTTCAATGCTTCTCTGATGTCGTCTTCAGAAACAATCACTAACTCCCCCTGAATCTTACTCATGATAGCAGATTCATTATTCCAATAATCCATTCTTGCATTTGTCCAGAATTCTTTTTGATGATCTCTGTACCTGATGGCAGGAGTAGCAATAGCAACAACAACACGGCTTCTCTTCAGAAAATCAACAATACCGGTGAATTCGGTATGTTTCTTCAAATCGCCAAGATAAACGTAATACAGCCTCTTCAACCAAGCAATCTAGGTTGAATGATTCAAAGAAATCTTTGTAATCAAACATCCAGTCTGGACCGCTTCCTTGTAAATTCTGAGTACACCGTTGTACTTCAACGTTAGCCCACTCCTCGACTTGACGAGTTCTTTTGTTGAATACCCGTTTGAGCGGGGTTGCATATCCAACAAAGTATCCTTCCTCAGCCTTCGGTGCGAACTTCTCAGATGGATTAAGCATAGTACAAGGAGCTCCAAACGGTTCTAGATACTCTAAATTCGGCTTTCGACGATTCAACAGCTCATAAGAAGTTTTGCCAAACTTCTTCACCGTTAAAACACGATTAAGAGTATAACAAGCTGCGTAAATTGCTTCGTTCCAGAACATTACTGGAAGATTTGAGTCCGCAAGCATTGTTCTCGCCGTTTCAATTAGAGTCATGTTTTTACGTTCCGCGACACCGTTTTGTTGTGGGGTATATGGAGCAGTGTATTCATGATGAATACCTTTATTTTCACAAAGATCGTCCATCTGTGCATTTTTAAACTCCGTCCCATTATCACTCCTAATCCTTTTGATCTTGAGACCATAGATATTTTCCAGACGAGTGAACAGAACTTTCAAATTATCAAACGTGTCGCTCTTTCGGTGTAAGCACATAACCCATGAAAATCTTGAAAAATCATCAGTCACTACAAGACAGTACAACTCCCCAGCATGACTCTTACGCTTGACCGGTCCAAACAGATCCATGTGCAAGCGTTCAAGTGGTAGTTCAACGGAATTGACTTTCTTTGGCCTATGGGATTGTTTGTGCTGCTTACCCTTTTTACAACTCACACACTTGTCATTTAGGTG
Organism: Ambrosia trifida; assembly: GCA_028751855.1. Classification (NCBI taxonomy): domain Eukaryota; kingdom Viridiplantae; phylum Streptophyta; class Magnoliopsida; order Asterales; family Asteraceae; genus Ambrosia; species Ambrosia trifida. The sequence goes on from CM054123.1 coordinate 51,870,118, forward strand.
AAAATGTTTGACGTTCACGCCTGTGACAAGCTCATTCTTCACCAATTGATTCATCTTTCTTAGATGAATGTGTCCCATTCTCCTCTGCCACATAATGGATTCTTTTTCTGTAGCCTTGGAGAGAAAACACGTGACTTGGCCTTGGGTGGTCATTGCTTTCGACATATCAAGAATGTACAAGTTGTTCACTCTCGGCGCCTTTAACATCACCCACTCTTTCGGTAACTCAAAACCCGGCTTGAGTATATAGCAAGATTTGTCGTCAAAGTACACAGAAAATTGTTTGTCACATATCTGACTGACACTGAGCAGATTGTAATCTATTTGCTTCACATAAGAAATTCTCTCAAAACTCACAATTCCATTGCTCACACTACCCTCCATGGTAATATAACCTCCCTTGTTTCCTGCAAACGCTACATAACCTCCATTGATGTTTCTAATATCGAATAGTAGCGAAAGATCCCCTGTCATGTGACCAGAAGCTCCACTGTCAACAATCCAAAGACTGCTCACAGGGCCAGCTGAAGCTCCCTGCACATATCAAGTAAAGAAGTTAGATTTTTCGGGGGACCCAAGCCTGTTTGATCTTGGGTCTTTGAACAGTTTGTTTCAAAGAGTCAGATTTTTCACAAACATCTTGATTTTTATCAACCTTTTTCTTATCACACAAATCTTTCTCATTTTCTGGTTTCACATTTTGTTGTGAAGTTGAAGCACCCTCAGAACCCTTTGGTGACCAAGATTGTTCAGATCTTTTCAAGATCCGGATCTGAGATTTTGGGGTCTCAGCCGGTTTCTTTACTTCATCCTTGAATGAGACTTTCTTGGTTACCTTCTCTGATTTAACAGAGACAGGTCCAACTGTTGGTTTGACATTAGGTTTAATAGGAACCTTTTTGTTGTCAACAGTTGCGTTTACCATTGGTTTCTTCAACGGTTTCTCAGTGGCTATCCGATTGCGGCGATCATATGTCATCTGACGATTTTCCCTCCTTTTGAAATAATTGCTTTGGTTATAAAAAGGTGCTGGTTGAGGGACAAATCGTCTCTGTGGAAAACAATGATTATCGACCGGACATTCATACTTCTGCTTCATCTCCACCTCGTGCCTCTTGTGTCTTACATACGGGAAGTCGGCAAGTAAATGCCCCCTCTCCCCACACTTAAAACATGCACGGTACTCTTCAAAATGATTCTTGGCATTCGACTTTGAATAACTAGTGATGGGATATTAATCATCCATACACCTTCTTCTCAAACTCTCGGGAGCGGGGTCCTTAGAGTAAGTCGGCTCAAGAAAACCATTTGACTTCTCTATCGGTTTAATGAATTGTGTGACATGGACCTTTGGTTCTTTAGGAATATCCGAATGAATTTTCTTTATGATTGCTGGAGGAATATCATTTGTTCGCTCATGTTTCGGGAACCAAATGGTACTTTCCTGCCAGATCTTTTCAATTTTTGAATAATTTGCAAATTGAATTGGATATTCTTCATCAGAAATGATCTTATCGGATCCTTGCATCCGATAGAAAACATTAACAGGTTTATCACACGATTCATTTTTCTCTTCATTTGGCTTTTCAATTTTCTTCTCAATTATCTTTTCAACTTTCTTTTCAACAGGCTTCACTGATTGATTATTTCTATGAACGTTAGCCATGAGATGGACAATCTGAGATGGTGAAACAGGTTCAGTAGTGATGATGTGATTTTCATCGGGAATATCACTCACTTTTTCAGAAACCGTCTCAGACTGTTCATCCTCTTCATCAGAATCATCAGCAGCAACCACACCCTCATTATTTCCCAGAACAGGTCTAACATCAGAATAAGGGTCTCCCACACTAGATGTGTTTGACTCGTCATCCGATGTAGAGTCAGATTTAACTGAGCTCTCCGGTGCTATTGAGTGTAAATTATGGTTTTCAAACAACACCGGAGCTGGGACAGCTTTGTAGTTTGCACTACTAGGCTGTGAAGGCTCTTCTATTATGTGATCAACAACATAAGCAATATGCTTATAACTCTCAAGCTTTTTGTTTACTTTCTTTGCAAAGCACTTGATGGTGGCCATTTCAAGTTTGGTGTTTTCTAAATCATTGATATAGTTATATATGGCCATTTGTTTTAAAGACAAAGTCTTTTTCAATTCTGAAGCGTCTTTCTTATAGCCATCAAGTACTCTGTTAAACTCTTTTGATTCTTTTTGATATGATTGACAGTTGATTTTTGCACTCTCAAGTTGAACCTTGAGTTGCTTGTTCTCATCTGTCAATCTATCACAAGCTTTGTAATGTTTAACACAATTTGAATTAGAATTAACAGCAGATTCGGTACTTACCTGTTTTGGAGGTTCTGTCATGGCCATCAGTGCAAAATGTGCTTCCTTCCCAGCGAAAAACTTGGAATAATCAATTCTGGTGCAAGCATCATCCACTATGCATGATTTCCGGGTCATCAAGAAATCGGCTTCAGCAAGCAACTGATCAATGTCATCATCCAGTGAGTTAACACTAGATTCAGAATCAGACTCACTCTCCTCATCAGAATAAGTAGAATCAAACTGCTCTGGAATATCAGCAACTGAATCAAGAATCATTCTAGACTTCTTCTCTTCACAATCAACATTCATCTCTTCACTTAACTCCTCAATCTTTAACTCAGTCATCTTCTCAGTCACAATTTCTTCATCAACCTCCACCGGTTCATCCAAATTCATTTGCTGTGCCACACAAGCCACATTACCAGTTGTGATTTCTTCAAATCCTAACTGCATACCGGTCCAATCAAAACCCTCATCCTTTTGTATCACCAAAGCTTGATTTGGGTTCTCGGTTTGGGTTTGTGTGTTTGGTGTAGAAATGGGAATGATTGTTCGGTTTGAATTCTGTTGTGTTTGGTTTTGTGGTGTGGATTGTCTAGCATTGTTGTTTTGTTGGGTATTTTGACGGTTTTGATAGCTGTTTTGAGGTTGAAAGCTTGAAATGTTGGGACTTTGGTATGACACTTGATTTTGATTTTGGGTTTATCGGCTTTGGTAGTTAGAGTTGAATGGATTTCTATTACCTTGTTGTGCTGGCTGTGTGCACTCTCTTTTGAAATGACCTTTCTCACCACAGTTGAAACAAGTGACTTTGGCTTTGTTGAAGCCATAAGTGGTGTTAGGAGAAGTAGAAAGATCAGTTCTCCCGGTCTTTTGAATAAAATCAGTGGCTCGTCTTGTCACACCCTCAAAATCCACTTGCGGAGTTTTACCGCGAGGCGCATGACAAACCAGGATCCAAGTCAACGATCACAATAAAAAAATCTAAATGAACATATGCAATTTCAAAAATAGTGTTTAAAATCCCCAAATACAGCGGAAGCTTATTCTCAAAACATAATCCAAGAGTAAACCAAATTATTCAATGTTCGAAAACCATGCAATCCTAACTAGACGCCGTGCAGACGCGTGCACCTAGTTCCGTTGTGCTACCTTAGCGACCTGAGAAAACATGTAAGAGTTACGTCAGCACAAAAATGCTGGTGAGTTCACAGGTTTGTAATTAAAGTACCAAGTTCAACCTGTCCATACTATATCAATTTGCAAACCAAAGTACGCTAGCTAGGCGTATGTTTTGTTATTACTACGATTGGAAAACCATTACTAACTCGCTAACCAGATGTTGTGCCCGAATAGTAAACATGGTCCTGTTTGAGACAATATGCACTCGCCCGGCCCTCCAAGCCGACGAGCGGGGTTGGTTACTCCCAATAGATCTATTCACATTTCCCCGTTGTGCTAACCTGCACATTCATGGTTTTCCCCCGGGACTTCCAAAGATCGTATAGTAAACCATAGAAACCCATAGTATGACAGTTGTTAACAAAACATAAGTTTAACACATGTTTTCTCCCCCAAAAAGTGAAACCAGTTAGAAATGGGGCCGTGAACTCACCTTAAGTTGTGTTACTTCGTAATACGAATAAAATCAGCAAGCTATGCTAGCCCCGTAAAGCGGCGACCTAACATATGACAGTTACAAGTAATTAGACTAATAACCCGTGGGTTAGTTAGTCCCTAGATGTCCAGACCATAACCAAGTTCGTTTGAAAACACTGTGACTGTTAAATTAACCCAACGTACAAGACTCGACATCCCATTGGTGACCCGGGACTCCCCGTGTTATACTTGCACTCTCAAACATACAATCATGCAATCATACTTAACATACGTTAAAGTCCAACAAGTTGTAGCACGTAGTTCAAGTATCACATAAATAAGTCCGAGCACATGTTACCAAGTTACTAGGTATGTTACGGGGTTCCTAGCATGTTCCTAGGTGTCCAATCAGGTCCCGAAATGCTAAATTACACTTACAGCAGCAGTACAGGCGATTAGGAAAAGTCAACTAGTGATTATGTGGGTCAACAGGCATTTAGGAAGGCTAATCGCCTATACTATAGGCGATTAGGGTCATGCGGTATGCAAATCATGAGTTTATAGGCGATTAGGTCGTAAGGCATGCAATTCGGGGCTTAACTAGCAATTAGGATCGTAATCGCATGAAGTAAAGGCATTTAGACCCCTATTCGCCTATACTATAGGCGATTAGGCTCCCATATCAGGCGATTGGGCTCCCAATCGCCTATAGCATAGGCGATTAGGGTCCCCAATTGCCCCCAGCAGTTCTGTTCCAGTTTTTCGCGCGTTTAACCCTCCAAATCAGATCCGGAACGTGTGGAAACACCAAATATCAATCAAACAACCATATCAAACATATTTCAATCAAAATCCTTCGTTTAACCTCGTTCTATCAGCCCTGCATGCAACCATGTATCCCAAAAACAATACACATAGCATGAAACATCACATTAACATGCATAACCGTAACCCTAATGAACAATTACTCAGATTTCATCAACATGCTATCATCATCAATCTGTAACTACCTTAATATTATGTTAACAATCCTTCTTGAATCACAAAAACCCTATCTTTTAATTATAAACACACATACAACATGCATAATAGCTAGAATCCAATTAACAATGATTATTAACGAATTTCAGAAGACACATACGTTTATAAACAGGTCTGGACCATTAGGGATTCAATAAAAATATTATTAAAGGTTGCATGAATGAAAACCACACCTTAGGTTTATGATAGATTGATGTAATAGGCTTGAAATCGTGTATTTTGATCCAAAATCGTGTTCCAGAGGTTGTGTGTGTGTTGGGACGAGTTGTGGGACGACTAGGGTTGTTATAATGAAGTTTAGGAGGTCAAGTATTGTATTTATAGTCGTTTTTAGTCGCCAAGTACGTTACAGGCGATTATGCAGCAGCATCAGGCGAATAGGGCTCCTAATCGCCTATAGTATGGGCGATTAGGGCCTACTCGCCCAAAGAGGAACCCTACTCGCCTTCCCTATAGGCGATTACAGATGCTAATCGCCTATAGGGTCTGGTTCAGCGTATTTGGCGCGTTAAACTCCTTTTTAACATATGTTAACATGTTTTCACATACCGACAAGTCACATAAGGATTATAAACACATAATACATGTAAACAAACACATTCACACTCGTTCACCAATTCCCGGGACTCGAGACTCGTGTTTCTACTAAGGTTTGACGATTCCACGAATCGTCAATCCTTGCACACTTGGTTAAATGGCCGACATCTAACGGTCCTCTAGTTTGTACTAATGACTCCCGAACTATAACACGACTTAACCGACCTAGTTAAGTATACTGTACGCGTGACTCGCTAAGGTAGACTTTAATCTAGACAACGTTGTTAACCAGAATTTGCGGGTGTCACATCATCCCCACGTTAAAAGAATTTTCGTCCCGAAAATTGCACAAGTACCAAAAGGAATAACAAAAGAAACAGACAAAAGATAGAAACCAAGAGAGAGATTTACCCGAGTTGTCACATCATCCCCACGTTAAAAAGGAATCTCGCCCCGAGATTCATTCAGCTGCAGTGGTAACATATCTCGATTCGAACGCTTCCTTAGGAAAGAGATGAGGATACTTAGACTTCATCTGATCCTCCCGTTCCCAAGTGTACTCTGGTCCCCGGTTCGAGTTCTAGTGAACCTTAACAATGCGAATCTTGTTATGACGTAGGCTACGAATCTTGTAATCAAGAATCTCAACAGGTTCCTCCACAATCCGAAGACGATCATCAACCTTGATCTCTTCCAGTGGAACAATAAGAGACTCGTCAGCCAGACACTTCTTTAAGTTGGACACATGGAAGACGTTATGTACGTTGCCGAGCTCCGTCGGTAAATCAAGACGATATGCCACCGGTCCAATCCGTTCCAGGATTGTAAATGGGCCGACATACCGAGGGTTGAGTTTGCCACGCTTCCCAAAGCGTATGACGCCCTTCCACGGTGAAAGTTTCAGAAGTACTTTGTCATCAACTTGGAATTCCAATGGCTTGCGACGCTGATCGGCATAACTCTTTTGCTGGTCCCGTGCTGCTGCCAACCGGTTACGAATCTGTACGATCTTTTCCGAAGTTTCGTACACTAGCTCAGGCCCAGTGAGTTGACTCTCACCCACCTCAGCCCAACAAAGAGGAGACCGGCATTTCCGCCCGTATAGTGCCTCGAACGGAGCTGCCTTGATGCTCGTGTGGTAAATGTTGTTGTAAGAGAATTCTACTAACGGTAGGTGAGCTTCCCAACTTTTGCCAAAATCGATCGCACATGCCCGCAGCATGTCTTCTAAGGTTTGGGTACCCAAAGCCTTGTGCAAAGACTTCCAGAAGTGAGAAGTAAAGTGGGAGTCACGATCCGAAATAATAGAAACCGGCACCCCGTGCTTAGAAACAACTTCCTTCAGATAAAGACGAGCCAAACAATCCATGGTGTCGGTCTCCTTAATAGCGAGAAAATGGGCTGATTTCGTCAACCGATCAACAATCACCCATATCTTATCATTCCCGCTCGGTGACTTAGGTAGTTGCGTGACAAAATCCATTGTAATCCATTCCCATTTCCACTCCGGAATTTCAGGTTGTTGCAAGAGACCCGACGGTTTCTGGTATTCCACCTTGACTTTAGCACAGGTCAAGCATTTGCTCACGTATGAGGCTATATCCGACCTCATGTTTGGCCACCAGTAAAGCACCTTTAGATCTTGGTACATCTTATCCGAACCAGGATGAATAGAATACCGGGACTTGTGAGCCTCATCTAAAACAAGCTCCCGAAGTCCCCCGAATAAAGGAACCCATATGCGTTCTGCGAAGTAGTGCAGGCCATCAGGCCTTCGCTCGAGGTGCTTGTCGGCACCGTGCATAGTCTCAGCTTTAAGGTTTTCCTCCTTCAAAGCTTCTAACTGAGCAGAACGGAGTTGGTCAGGTAGGGAGGAATGAATGGTGAGCTGCAACGCCCGAACGCGACGAGGATTAATTGATTCCTTCCTGCTCAAGGCGTCTGCTACTACATTCGCCTTGCCAGGATGGTACTTAATGGCGCAATCATAGTCGTTCAGAAGTTCAACCAAACGACGCTGTCGTATGTTCAAATGTTGTTGGTCGAAAATATGTTGAAGACTCTTGTGATCGGTGTAGATGGTGCATTTGGTACCGTACAAGTAATGTCTCCAAATTTTCAACGCGAAAACCACTGCACCCAATTCCAAGTCATGGGTGGTGTAGTTCCTCTCGTGCACCTTGAGTTGCCGAGAAGCATACGCAATCACTTTCTCGCGTTGCATCAACACGCAACCGAGACCATGAATAGAAGCATCACAGTAAACAACGAAATCATCAGGGCCTTCAGGCAAGGACAAAATAGGAGCAGAACAAAGTTTAGACTTCAGTTTTTGAAATGCTGACTCTTGTGGTTCACCCCAGGCGAATTTTCTATCCTTCTGAGTAAGAGTGGTGAGAGGTTGAGTGATCTTCGAGAACCCCTTAATGAAACGACGATAATAGCCCGCAAGGCCTAGGAATTGCCGCACCTCAGTTGGCGTCTTTGGTGCTTCCCAGTCCTTGATCGCTTCGATCTTAGCTGGATCGACATGAATTCCTAGTTCATTAACCACATGTCCTAGGAACTGAACTTCGCGTAACCAAAAGTCACACTTTGAGAACTTAGCGTAAAGTTGTTCCCGTCCAAAAGTTCCAAAACCAAGCGCAGGTGTTCCTCGTGTTCGGTCTTGTTCTTGGAGTAAATCAGGATGTCATCAATAAACACAATGACGAACTTGTCAAGATACGGTTTGCAAACGCGGTTCATCAAATCCATGAAAACCGCCGGTGCGTTTGTGAGACCGAAAGGCATGACCAAGAACTCAAAATGGCCATAACGTGTACGAAAGGCAGTCTTTGCAACGTCAGCTTCCCTTACGCGCAACTGGTGATAACCGGACCTCAAATCAATCTTAGAGTAGTAGCTAGAACCCTGGAGTTGGTCGAATAGATCATCAATACGTGGAAGAGGATAACGGTTCTTGATGGTCACTTTGTTCAATTCTCTGTAATCCACACACAATCGAAAACTTCCATCTTTCTTCTTAACGAACAGAATCGGGGCTCCCCAAGGGGAAGAACTTGGTCTGATGAAACCCTTGTCCAAGAGTTCCTGTAACTGATTGGACAATTCCTGCATCTCGGGAGGTGCAAGACGGTAGGGGGCCCGAGCAATAAGAGCTGCCCCCGGTACAAGATCAATACCGAACTCAACCTGACGATGGGGAGGAAGACCAGATAAGTCATCGGGAAATACATCAGGAAACTCGCGTACAACAGGAATATCGTCGATCTTCTTCTCATCGGTAGAGGAAACAGATAAAAGTGCCAAAACGGCCGAATAACCCTTTCGAAGATACTTAAGGGCTTTCATGCTGGAGATGAGATTTAGCGGAGCACCGCCCTTGATACCGTACACAGAAAGGAATTCTCCATCAGGGAGGGGAATCCGAATAATCTTGTCGTAACAAACGATCTCAGCGCGATACAAGGACAACCAATCCATGCCTACAACAACGTCAAAACTACCCAAAGGTATCGGCATAAGGTCGATGGGGAAAGACAAACCTGACAACTCTAGTTGACACTCCCGAAGGATACAAGTAGCTTCAATCTTTTTACTGTCAGCCAACTCAATTACATACTTAGCCTCTAATGGTACTGGTACTACATCTAGCAGTTGACTAACTTCCATAGATATAAAACTTTTATCGGCACCGGAATCAGATAAAACACTAACAGAGCGATTATTGAGAAGGAACGTACCGGTAACTGTGTCAGGGTCCTGTCTAGCCTCTGCGGCTCCAATGACGAAGGCACGTGCATTCCTGCCACCGCCCCCGTTGTTCCCGTTACCGTTTCTATCCCTCACATCCCCGCCCTGCTTCAGTTTGGGGCACTCCTTCTTGTAATGCCCAGTCTCCCCACAGTTGTAACAACCCTGTTTCCCCGTAGTTCCTTGAGCAGTAGGAGCCGAGGTAGTAATTGGGGCCTGGGTCGATGGAAGTGTCACCCGGCAATCTTTAGCAAAATGCCCAAGTCGCTGACAGCGATGGCAACGATTACGGTCGCAGTCCCCCTGATGATGACGCCCACATTTGTTGCACTTAGGTAATTTCCCCGCATAACCACCCGGTTTGGTACCAGAAGAAGAAGAACCCCCGCTATCGAACCTCTTACCTTGTTGTGCTGGTGTTGGCACAGATCCTTTCCCCTCATTATCCCATTTACGCTTGTTATTCTCCGGGGCCTTGATAGTCGAACCCTTAGCAGGCAAGATACCCTCATTCACCTTCAAGTTTGTCATCCTGTGAGCCGATCGGACCACCTCTGAGTATGTAGGAAGATTCCCCGCAGCCACCAACCCTGCGATCTCTGGTACTAGCCCCGAGATATAGTGTTCAATCCTTCTGTATTCTTGCACATGCAGATCAGGACACAGCACTGCCAACTCATTACGCCTTACCGTATACTTTTCAATCTCAGACCCGGTCATCTTGAGGTTCCACACCTCATGCTCTAGCTTCTGAATTTCTTCTCTTGGACAGTACTCTCGCTTCAGTAGTTGAACAAAATTTTCCCAAGGCATAGCATAAGCCTCCCCTATACCCATATTCTGGGTGATATTGTTCCACCAGGTCAAAGCAACATCCTGGAATAACGCAACAGAATACTTGACTCGATCCTCTGGGAGACAGTTGCACATCAGAAACACTGACTCCACCTTTTCCAGCCACCTGAGCAAGCTCACCGCACCCTCAGTGCCAGAGAATTCCTGGGGCTTACAGTCCCGAAACATCTTGTAGGTACACATAGGTGGGGGTGGATTAACAGGACCACCTGAAATGAAACGCATGAGAAACCACGAAGGATGTAAACAAGGTTCACCAATGAGGCAAAAGTGAATAAGTCAACTTACCACCACCATTGTGCCCTAACTGAAAGGCAGCTTGCAGTAAGTTGTTCAGATCTTCCTGTGTTAGGTTTACACCTCCACGACCACCACCACCACGACCACCACCACGCCCACCAGCGCGGCCCCCTCCACGTCCTCCTCGTACTCCAGACATGATTCTGACAGAAAGGACGAGAAAATTTTAGTTTCACAGCTAATGGTAACCACTAGCGTTCACAAGATCAAAGCTAGATCCAACCCAGGACTATCCATTCAAACCCAGAGCTCACTAGGGCTTTCATGCATTTCGGTTTATGATTTTGTGTGCACCCAAAATGATAAACCGCTCTACATGGTCCTCCAAGTGTTCTCCTAGTTCAAAGTTCAAATCACCGAACATAGACTCTTAGCTATACATCGAAATGCTACGGTAGTTTATGGCAAGTGTTTCTATTGGAGTATGAAAGGGAGATGTCCGAGCCTTGGACAAATCTCAAGAGTACACGATTTACCCCAATATACCACACTTCCTAGAAAGCAAATAACCCGACCTAAGATAGAACGGATGATGTAACATAGGAAGGTCAGATGATTTAGAGACACCCCGACAAGCCCATACGTAACCCACCATAATGTTTAGTACTATGTGATCGTCTAGTGTGTGCGACTCGGCTATAGACTAGACTCTACATGCAGTCCTAGTTCACTATAACCATTGGCTCTGATACCAATCTGTCACACCCTCAAAATCCACTTGCGGAGTTTTACCGCGAGGCGCATGACAAACCAGGATCCAAGTCAACGATCACAATAAACAAATCTAAATGAACATATGCAATTTCAAAAACATAGTTTAAAATCCCCAAATACAGCGGAAGCTTATTCTCAAAACATAATCCAAGAGTAAACCAAATTATTCAATGTTCGAAAACCATGCAATCCTAACTAGACGCCGTGCAGACGCGTGCGCCTAGTTTCGTTGTGCTACCTTAGCGACCTGAGAAAACATGTAAGAGTTACGTCAGCACAAAAATGCTGGTGAGTTCACAGGTTTGTAATTAAAGTACCAAGTTCAACCTGTCCATACTATATCAATTTGCAAACCAAAGTACGCTAGCTAGGCGTATGTTTTGTTACTACTACGATTGGAAAACCATTACTAACTCGCAAACTAGATGTTGTGCCCGAATAGTAAACCTGTTCCTGTTTGAGACAATATGCACTCGCCCGGCCCTCCAAGCCAACGAGCGGGGTTGGTTACTCACAATAGATCTATTCACATTTCCCCGTTGTGCTAACCTGCACATTCATGGTTTTCCCCCGGGACTTCCAAAGATCGTATAGTAAACCATAGAAACCCATAGTATGACAGTTGTTAACAAAACATAAGTTTAACACATGTTTTCTCCCCCAAAAAGTGAAACCAGTTTGAAATGGGGCCGTGAACTCACCTTAAGTTGTGTTACTTCATAATACGAATAAAATCAGCAAGCTATGCTAGCCCCGTAAAGCGGCGACCTAACATATGACAGTTACAAGTAATTAGACTAATAACCCGTGGGTTAGTTAGTCTCTAGATGTCCAGACCATAACTAAGTTCGTTTGAAAACACTGTGACTGTTAAATTAACTCAACGTACAAGACTCGACATCCCATTGGTGACCCCGGACTCCCCGTGTTATACTTGCACTCTCAAACATACAATCATGCAATCATACTTAACATACGTTAAAGTCCAAGAAGTTGTAGCACGTAGTTCAAGTATCACATAAATAAGTCCGAGCACATGTTACCAAGTTACTAGGTATGTTACGGGGTTCCTAGCATGTTCCTAGGTGTCCAATCGGGTCCCGAAATACTAAATTACACTTACAGCAGCAGTACAGGCGATTAGGAAAAGTCAACTAGTGATTATGTGGGTCAACAGGCATTTAGTAAGGCTAATCGCCTATACTATAGGCGATTAGGGTCATGCGGTATGCAAATCATGAGTTTATAGGCGATTAGGTCGTAAGGCATGCAATTCAGGGCTTAACTAGCAATTAGGATCGTAATCGCATGAAGTAAAGGCATTTAGACCCCTATTCGCCTATACTATAGGCGATTAGGCTCCCATATCAGGCGATTGGGATCCCAATCGCCTATAGCATAGGCGATTAGGGTCCCCAATCGCCCCCAGCAGTTCTGTTCCGGTTTTTCGCGCGTTTAACCCTCCAAATCAGATCCGGAACGTGTGGAAACACCAAATATCATTCAAACAACCATATCAAACATATTTCAATCAAAATCCTTCGTTTAACCTCGTTCTATCAGCCCTGCATGCAACCATGTATCCCAAAAACAATACACATAGCATGAAACATCACATTAACATGCATAACCGTAACCCTAATGAACAATTACTCAGATTTCATCAACATGCTATCATCATCAATCTGTAACTACCTTAATATTATGTTAACAATCCTTCTTGAATCACAAAAACCCTATCTTTTAATTATAAACACACATACAACATGCATAATAGTTAGAATTCAATTAACAATGATTATTAACGAATTTCAGAAGACACATACGTTTATAAACAGGTCTGGACCATTAGGGATTCAATAAAAATATTATTAAAGGTTGCATGAATGAAAACCACACCTTAGGTTTATGATAGATTGATGTAATAGGCTTGAAATCGTGTATTTTGATCCAAAATCGTGTTCCAGAGGTTGTGTGTGTGTTGGGACAAGTTGTGGGATGACTAGGGTTGTTATATTGAAGTTTAGGAGGTCAAGTATTGTATTTATAGTCGTTTTTAGTCGCCAGGTACGTTACAGGCGATTATGCAGCAGCATCAGGCGAATAGGGCTCCTAATCGCCTATAGTATGGGCGATTAGGGCCTACTCGCCCAAAGAGGAACCCTACTCGCCTTCCCTATAGGCAATTACAGATGCTAATCGCCTATAGGGTCTGGTTCAGCGTATTTGGCGCGTTAAACTCCGTTTTAACATATGTTAACATGTTTTCACATACCGACAAGTCACATAAGGATTATAAACACATAATACATGTAAACAAACACATTCACACTCGTTCACCAATTCTCGGGACTCGAGACTCGTGTTTCTACTAAGGTTTGACGATTCCACGAATCGTCAATCCTCGCACACTTGGTTAAATGGCCGACATCTAACGGTCCTCTAGTTTGTACTAATGACTCCCGAACTATAACACGACTTAACCGACCTAGTTAAGTATACTGTACGCGTGACTCGCTAAGGTAGACTTTAATCTAGACAACGTTGTTAACCAGAATTTGCCGGGTGTCACACGTCTCATGATACTTGCAAAAGCCCACTGAATGTCCATTAGTTCCATTTCTTCCTTATCAATCTGTGCATAGTCCTCATTGGTCAAGTTGTTGTTCCTAATTTGACTAGCAACCAAACCATTGTATGATGCTACCATTGCTGAAACTAATGCTACATGTTGTTGGGCAATCTCAACAGTAACAGTGTTTAGATTTGATGTCTCCAACACAATCGGGCTTTGGTTATTTTGACTTTGAGTAATTTTCATCTGGTTCATTTGAGGATTGTATGGTTGTTGTTGTTGAGGTTGGCTAGCAGAGTAACATGCTGCTTGTTGCATGGGTGAAAATGGTAGAATATAAGTAGTTGTTGGATATGATGGTGAGGTATATGAAGATGTTTGAGCAAGGTAATTGATTGGTTGTTTGGGTGGTTCAACAATGTTAGATACGCACGCGATGTGTGGAGCAACATTAGAAGTAGAACTGGAAGTAGAATGGGAAGAAGATGTACCACCAAGATACAATTCCGGATTCTGAGGAATTTAAGCCCTTTTCTCTTTCCTCTTTTCCTCCATCTCCTTGTTTTCCAGTTTCTGAATGAACTCGTTGATAGTCCAATACTGGTACGCATCCTTCTCTTTTAACACCTCAATATGTTGGTTCCAATATGGTGGCAATGCATCGGCAAACTTGTCCACCAATTCAGACATCGGTATGCTAATCTCATAGCTTGAAAGCTCTGTGAGTAAGTGGCAATACCTTGGGACCAACTCTTTCAACGTCTCGTTACCCATGTAACTAAAATTCTCAAACTCTTTGCGAAGCTCTTCCATCCTTAGCTTCCTAGTCTTCTCATTTCCATCATGCATGTTCCTTAACATATCCCACAACTATTTAGAAGTTATACAAGAACCAAACTGATGAAGCAAATCAGTATTGATGGCCTGGGATAGTTGAGAAAACGCCTTCTACTCAATAGCAAATTTCTTCTTTTCATCATCTGCTAGATTTTCCAATGGAATAGGCTCTCTCGTGTTCTCCAAGATTGGAGCAACATAGCCCTTCGCAATCATCTGCCACGCCTCAGTTCCCTCTAAACCCATACCCTCCAAATGGATCTTGAATTTGGTCTTCCATGTGTTGTAGTCGACCATTTCCATAAGCTTAGGTGGACAGTTTCCACTCCCCGAAGACAAGTCTTGGATAAGAGTTGATATGGCATTAGTCGTCTATGAGTGAACCGCTGCTGCTGCTACTCCCCAATAATCACCAATCGGTTGCGGTTGTGGTTGCGCAACATGTTGAGGAATAGTACTAGTCATAGCCATATAATTGATAGGTTGTGATGGTTGACTAGACTTTTGGGTAGCAACCGACCAAGGATCCATGGTTGTCTGCTGTTGTGGTGTCGTGTTAGGTCGTGGTGTAGTAGGAAAGTTCCACATCTTGATCTGAAAATGATTAAACACGAAAAGATTAGAAAAGTTTAAAACAGATTCCTCCTTCGTATATGTCGAGTGGTCGAATGAGTCAAATTGTTCTCCTTCGACCGTTTAAAAAGATACGAATGAGAAGTATGACAAACACAAATCACTTTCGACCGTTTACACCCTCTTTCGACCGTTTGATTTCACCTTCGACCGTCCGAATGGTCGAATGAACAACAATACTCTAACAAACTCTAGGTTCGACCAGTTAAAACACCACCTTCGACCAAAAATCCTTTCGTTCGACCAAATTAACACACACGTTCGCCCATTCTTCCTAGGTTCGACCCTGCACTTTCAAAAACGGTTATTCTTTGAAAATCAGTTAATTTTGATCAAATTTTTCAAAAGTTGAAAGAATTTGATGATTCTAATAAGGTTTTGCTTCGGATTTGATTTGGAACAAGTTTATCAAAGAGAATTATGCATTTTATCCATGAAAACAAGCTCTAATCAATCAAATTATCATCAATTCAGTTTTATCAATGAAAACAGAAAGTTTTTGATCAAAATAGGGTCCAAATCAGCAGTAAAATTATCAATTTGTGGTTGTTTGATCCATATTGGCTCCGATACCACTTTGTTAATAGATTACAATCGCCCAGATAAGCACAGTAGTTGTGTGCCTCTTCAAAAGGTAAATCCTCTTCAGGTTTCTTCCCGGCTGCCTTGTCTGATGAACTTGCAGGAATGTTAGAACTCTGTGGCTCAGACATGATTATACTGCAAAACAAAACAAGAAAACACGTTAAAAACGGACAAAATAACAAAATTTGAAATTTTTTATTTTGAAAATCCACATTCGACCAATCGAAGGTTCGAATGTGTGAAATAATAGGTTCGAATGTGGAAATAAGGTTCGAATGTGAAAAATCAGTTTTAAAAATGTACATTCGACCCTTTAATCTACTTTCAACCGTTTGAACTTGGTACATTCGACCAAAAACTCACATTCGACCCTTTTGAAGTGGTCGAACGTGTCTGTTCATGTTCAAAAATTTGCAGATTTTGATTTAATGTGTTATAACATGCCATTTTGATTTGTAAGGCATCTAACATGAACGATAAACCTTTTCCAATCATCAATTGTTATGATTTTTTAATGTTTAAGTATTTTATCCTAAAATCTAGGGTTTGGACTTTCTGAATCATCAATTCATTATTCTGTTGTGTTTAAACCCTGGATTTTGCCATATTCTCCCCCTAAAAGACTTAAACATTGAATCCTTATCAAGAATTGTCCCTATAACAGTCATTAATCCATGTTTTGATTGATTTTTGAGTTCAAACATAAAACAAATGAATCTGAACTGGATAATGGATGATAACCTGCAAATAATGGCTCAAAATGACCAGTAAGAGATGAGGATTACAATGGTATGATTTTTAACAATCGGGCAACAAGGGGTCTTAATCTCAGATTTTTGAAATTTTTTTTGAAATGGGGATCGAAAGTGCAGATCAGTATTTATAGGCTCCACATTCGACCATTTGACATGGGCGAATGTGAAAATTTTTCCACATTCGACCCTATTTAAATGTTCGAAGGAAGAAAAATGGTTCGAATGTACAATAAGACATAAGAACACTCATATTCGACCGTTTAGAAGGTTTGAATGAGCAGCAAAATTCCACATTCGACCTATCGAAGGGGCGAATGAAATTTGGAATTTTTGAACTTTTTACCAAATCTCAAAATCGAGTCCCGTTCAATATTTTTCTCAACTTTTAAGCATCCGACATTCATTATTTCTTATTTAAAGATGACAAAACTCAAATGGTCCATCAAGTTTAAGAAAATCACCATCAACCACCATCGGTTATCAAAAAGAATATAGAAATGTAAAATCTTTTCGATTTTCTGAAAGTTTTTGTTAAAACACACCTAAAATCTTTTTGAGTTTTGTATTTTTGACGAGAAATGTAAAATACAGAAATGTAAAGAAAAAGCAGTAAATGTTTTGTGATTTCCGGTAAGAGGATCATATCAGTTATTGAGAAATCTGATCACACCGTTGATTTTTTTGATTTATTATCATTAAAGACAATGTGTAATCTGGCAACTGCTGATATTGTTGTCCACATAAGCTCACATGCAGACTGTTGTGCAGTGCTTTAGACTGATACGGTTATTTATAGTATAAACTCAATTGTCTGTGGTTCCCACGCACACGACATACTCCCGTATCAAGAAGTAAATGCACAAAGACTCATTGTAACGCGTGATTATGCTTTCGTCATCTGTAATTTACAAGGTATGAGGCATAGAGGTGTACAGGTCAGCAAATCAATGCTACAAAGTAACTTATGCACTCTACCAGGTTGAGGGTTGATATCAATCATGATTTGCATCAATGATTGGATACGATGCATTAGATAATCTTTGATTATCTTCATACATTGAAAGTTCCTCAATTCGATAACTTTAGGATTTGGCTTTACAGCTCTTTTATAAAGATACCTTGTCTGAACTAGGTCCGTAATGACTAACAACAGAAGATCAGAGAGGCTATCCCCAGATAACTAATAACATAACGACCCGAAACCTCCGAATTTTGTACAAATACACTATCAAACGAAATTACGGTACTAAGACCATATGCCCATGAGGAGTTCATCCACACAACAATTCGTTTGATATGTATGTATCAGGCACGTAGTAATAGGTCTACGAAGCCTATCAACACATCACACAGACTCAAACACACACCTTATATTGCATTACACTTCTTTAGCATGTGTCAGATCCCCACTGATGTACTATCATTTCCTCTTTTTCTCCTGGAAATCATTTTGGGTTTTTCTAATTTTTATGGGTTTTGAATTTTTAAATGTTTTTGGTTTTTCTGAAAATAAACTCCCTAAAATGAAAAACATATTTTTGGACTTTTTGTATTTTTCTGAAAAACAGTAAAAACTAAAACTAAAAAGCGATAAACCGAGGTGATGATCAGTCTTGTTTTTCTTTTATACCATTAGCTTTTAGCAGATATTCGAATCTTGATTTATCAAAAGCTTTGGTAAAAAGATCTGCACGTTGATAGTCAGTGTGGATTTTGACCATATTAATCAACTCTTTTGCGTAACAATCACGGATAAAATGATATTTAAGCCGGATATGTTTAGCTTTCGAGTGATTGACTAAATCTTTTGTTAATGCAATTGCGGCCTCATAATCACAGTAAATAGGGGTTTTAAGAAATTGCAAACTGTAGTCCACCATTTGTTGTTGTATCTAAAGAACTTGTGAGCAGCAGCTTGATGCTGAAACGTATTCTGCTTCACATGTGGATAAGGCGACTGCAGTTTGTTTCTTGCATTGCCAGGTCACGAGCCTGCTCCCCATAAACTTGCATCCAGCCGTTGTGGATTTGCTGTCTTTATCACAGCCTCCCCAATCTGCATCACTAAAAGCAATTAGGTCAAAATTATCATCATTAGGGTACCAAAGTCCTCTCGACGGACAACCCTTCAGATATCTAAGGATACGTTTGACAGCTGCTAAATGACTTTGTTTCGACTTCGATTGATAACGTGCACAAAGACATGTGGCAAACATTATATCTGGTCAGGATGTGGTGAGGTACATCAGAGATCCTATGATTGCTCTGTATGTAAAAGGATCAGTCAGCTCCCCCTTAGCGTCAACACCAATCCCGTGATTAGGTTGTATTGGGGTATCCATCGGCTTCAAATCATCCATCTGGAATCGGCTCAAGACTTCAGAAACGTATTTGGTTTGGTGAATAAAGATCCCCGTTGGTCTTTGGTCCACCTGCAAGCCTAGGAAAAACTGCATCTCTCCCATCGCACTCATTTTGAACTTTTCCCGCATAACTTTTTCAAATTCCTTGCACAAAAGTTCATTAGTAGATCCAAATATAATGTCATCAACATAAATTTGCACTAGAAGCAAGTCATCTCCTGTTCGTTTTGTGAACAGTGTGCAATCTACCAAACCTCGCTTGAATCCTTTGGATAGAAGATACGTGCTCAGCTCCTCATACCATTGTCGTGGAGCCTGGTGCAACCCATAGAGAGCTTTGTTTAGAACATAGACCTTATCCCGGTGGATAGGATCCTCAAAGCCTGGTGGTTGACCTACGTAAACTTCCTCCTTGACCACACCATAAAGAAACACGCTTTTAACGTCCATTTGATACACCTTGAATTTCTTGTAAGATGCAAACGCTAGAAACATGCGGATAGCTTCTAAGCGTGCAACTGGTGCATAAATCTCATTATAATCGATTCCTTCCACTTGATGAAATCCTTGTACGACCAATCGAGCTTTGTTCCTAACAATCACTCCTCTGTCATCCTTCTTACATTTAAACACCCATTTAGTTCCAATCTTTTTCCATCCTGGAGGTAAATCTGTCAGTGTCCACACTACAAGTTTCTGAAATTGTAATAACTCCTCTTGCATTGCCTCTACCCAAGCGTCATCCAAAAGAGCATCCTTGTATGTCTGCGGCTCAACCTGCGAAACATAACAAGCAAACGACCAGTCATTCTGAAAACCTGACTTTTGAATTTTAGCATATAAAGCAAGAGCGCCAAGGTTTTCTTGTGAGTTAGCATTCCTCAGTTGTCCCCTCGTCATACCACTGCTACCAGGATCACCAATAACCTGCTCGAGCGGGTGAATCCGATGTATCCAAGATTCCGGATAATCAGGTACTTGCACTCCCGTTTGAGTAGTCAAATTCTCTGTTGAATCCAGATCATTACCCAAGTTTGATGATGAAGCACCATTTGGATTTTGGGTTCACTGGAGCTGTCTCTGTAGCCATATCTGGAACGGCTTCACTTGTAACATCATCATCATCATCTTCCGATTCTGATGAATTAAGAGTTGTGGAAGCTTCCTGAAATACCTCTTCTTCAGTTGTAGGAGCATTGGCATCATTAGAAGCTGTTTGGGTGTTTACGGTGATCGGACGTACCAACGGTGATGTCACTGCGTTTTCACACTCGTAGTATAATCGTAATATAGCCTCTTCAACCAAGCTATCTAGATTGAATGATTCAAAGAAATCTTTGTAATCAAACATCCAGTCTGGACCGCTACCCTGTACATTCTGAGTATACCGTTGAACTTCAACGTTAGCCCACTCCTCGATCTGATGAGTCCATTTGTTGAATACCCGTTTGAGCGGGGTTGCATATCCAACAAAGAATCCTTCTTCAGCTTTCGGTGCGAACTTCTCAGATGGATTAAGCATTGTACACGGTGCTCCAAACGGTTCTAGATACTCTAAGTTCGGCTTTCGTCGGTTCAACAGCTCATAAGAAGTTTTTCCAAACTTCTTCACTATTAAAACACGATTGAGAGTATAACAAGCTGCGTAAATTGCTTCATTCCAGAACATTACTAGAAGATTGGAATCCGCAAGCATTGTTCTTGCCGCTTCAATTAGAGTCCTGTTTTTGCGTTCTGCGACACCGTTCTGTTGGGGGTATACGGAGCACTGTATTCATGATGAATTCCTTTGTCTTCACAAAGAGCATCCATCTGTGCGTTCTTGAACTTCGTCCCATTATCACTCATAATTCTCTTGATCTTTAGACCATAGACATTTTCTAGTCGAGTGAACAGAACCTTCAGATTATTAAACGTGTCGCTCTTATGATGCAAGCACATAACCCATGAAAATCTGGAATAGCCATTTGTAACCACAAGACAGTACAATTCACCAGCATGACTTTTACGCTTGACCGGTCCAAACAGGTCCATGTGCAAACGCTCAAGAGGTAGTTCAACTGAATTGACTTTCTTTGGTTTGTGGGATTGCTTGTGCTGCTTTCCTTTCTTGCAACTCACACACTTGTCGTTCAAATGGAAATGTTTAACATTCACGCCTTCGACAAGTTCATTCTTCACCAAATGGTTCATTTTTCTAAGGTGAATGTGTCCCATCCTCCTATGCCACATGATAGATTCTTTTTCAGTAGCCTTGGAGAGGAAACACGTGACTTGGCCTTGGGTAGTCATAGCGTTTGACATGTCAAGAATGTACAAATTTTTCACTCTCGGTGCTTTAAGCATTACCCACTTTTTGTAGCAAGATTTGTCATCAAAGAGTACAGAAAACTGCTTATCACATATCTGACTGACACTGATCAGATTATAGTCCATTTGCTTCACATATGATATCTTCTCAAAACTCACGATACCATTACTCACACTACCCTCCATAGTAATGTATCCTCCTTTGTTCCCAGCAAATGCTACGTATCCGCCATTGATATTTCATATGTCAAACAGTAGCGATAAATCCCCTGTAATGTGACCAGAAGCTCCACTATCAACAATCCAAAGACTGCTCACAGGGCCAGCTGAAGCTCCCTGCACATATCAAGTAAAAAGATTAGATTTTTTGGGGGACCCAAGCCTGCTTGGTCTTGGGTCTTTGAACATTCAGTTTCAAAGAATCTTTCTCACAAACAGTTGAATTTGAATTGATCTTTTTCTAATCAATTAAATCCTTTTTAGTCTCAGATTTCTCATTCACTTTTGAAGATGAAGCACCTTGAGAAACCTTTGGTGACCAGAATTGTTCCGAACGTTTCAAGATCTGAATCTGAGATTTTGGGGTCTCAGTCGGATTCTTTACTTCGTTTTTAAAGGAAACTTTCTTGGTTACCTTCTCTGATTTAACAGAGACAGGTCCGACTGTTGGTTTGACTGGAGGTTTTACCGGTACCTTTTTCTTCTCGACAGTTGTGTTCACCACAGGTTTCTTAAAAGGCTTTTCCATGGCGATCCGGTTACGACGATCATATGTCATCTGACGATTATCCCTCTTTTAAAAATATCTACTTTGGTTATAAAACGGTGCTGGTTGAGGGACAAGTCGTCTTTGTGGATAACAATGATTATCGACTGGACTTTGATACTTTTGCTTCACTTCAACCTCGTGCCTTTTGTGTCTCGTGTACGGGCAGTGAGCAAGTAAATGCCCTCTCTCCCCGCACTTAAAACACGCACGGTATTCCTCAAAGTTGTTCTTGGCATTCGACTTAGCATAAGTAGTGATAGGATATTGATCATCCACACACCTTCTTCTTAAACTCTCAGGAGCTGGGTCCTTTGAGTAAGTTGGCTCAAGAAAACTATTCGCCTTCTCCTACGGCTTAATAAACTCTGTGACATGAACCTTTGGTTCTTTTGGAACATCCAAATAAATTTTCTTTAAAACCTCCAGAGGTACATCATTTGTTCTCTCATGTTTTGGGAACCAAATGGTACTCTCCTGCCAAATTTTCTCAATCTTGGAATAATTGGCAAATTTAATTGGATATTCTTCGTCAGAAATTATCTTATCGGATCCTTCCATCCGATAGAAAACTTTGACGGGTTTGTCACATTGTTCATTCTTCTCAACCTGCTTAACTGACCGATTCACTCGATGAGCGTTAGCCATTGGATGGATAATCTGAGAAGGTGACACCGATTCATTGGTGATAATGTGATTTTCAGCAGGAATATCACACACTTTCTCAGATTTATCCTCCTCAGAGTCAAAATCGTCAGTTTCAGCTATCACACCTTCATCATTTAGTCCCAAAATAGGTCTAACATAGGAACTAGGGTCTCCCACACTAGAGGTGTTAGACTCATCATCCGATGTAGAGTCAGACTTAACTAAACTCTCTGGTGTTATTGAATGCAGAGTATGATTTTCAAACAACAGTGGAGATGGGACGGCCTTGTAGTTTGCACTACTTGACTGTGAAGGCTCCTCAATAATGTGGTCAACAACATATGCAATATGTTTATAGCTTTCAAGCTTCTTGTTGACTTTCTCAGCAAAGCACTTGATGGTAGCCATTTCAAGTTTTGTTTCTTCTAATTCATTGATGTAATTGTTAATGGCTAATTGTTTTAAAGATAATGTCTTTTTAAGATCTGAAATGTCTTTCTTATAACCATCAAGCACTTTATTGAATTCACGTGCTTCTCTTTGATACAATTGACAGTTGATCTTAGCACTCTCAAGTTGAACCCTGAGTTGCTTATTATCCTCTGTCAATCTATCGCATGCACCACAATACTTTTCACTGTTCATATCTAAAGAAGATTCAGAACTTACCTGTTTTGGAGGCTCGGTCATCGCCATCAATGCAAAGTGTGCTTCCTTTCCAGCAAAGAATTTAGAATAGTCAATTCTGGTAAAAGCATCATCCACTATGCACGATTTGCGAGTCATCAGAAAATCGGCTTCGGCTAGAAGCTGATCAATATCATCATCTAGTGAGTTAACACTAGCTTCAGAATCAGAATCGCTCTCCGTGTCAGAATAAGCTGAATCACACTGTTCGGGAACATCAGTAACAGAGTCAAGAATCAATCTCGACTTCTTCTCAACACAAACATCATTCTCTTCAACCAACTCTTCAATCTTCACCTCAGACATCTTTTCAGTCTCCAAAACATCTTCAACAGACACCGGTTTCTCCAAATCCATCTTTTGGGCATAACACGCCACATTACCAGTAGTGATCTCCTCAACACCAAGTTGCATACCAGTCCAATCAAATCCCTCATCTTTCTGGATTACCAAAGCCTGGTTCTGGTTGTCTGGTTGGGTTTGGTTGTTTGGTGTAGAAATTGGAATGATAGTTCTGGTTGGATTGTGTGGTGTTTGGTTTTGGTTCTGGCTTTGTGTAGTGGTTTGTCTAACAGTATTGTTTGGTGAGGTGTTTTGGCGGTTTTGGTAATTATTTTGTGGTTGAAAATTGGAGTTGTTTTGGCTTTGATATGATACCTGGTTTTGTGATTGACGGTTCTGGTAGTTGGTGTTGAATGGATTCATGTTCCCCTGTTGTGCTGGCTGTGTGCATTCTCTCTTGAAGTGACCTTTCCCACCACAGTTGAAACATGTGACTTTGGCTTTGTTGAAGCCATATGTGGTGTTGGGAGATGTAGAAAGATCAGTTCTGCCCGTCTTCTCTATGAACTCAGTCGCTCGCCTCATGACACTAGCAAATGCCCACTGGATGTCAATGAGCTCCATCTCCTCTTTGTCAATTTGTGCGTAGTCTTCACTGGTTAAGTTGTTGTTACCAATTTGACTAGCGACTAACCCATTATACGAAGCGACCATAGCAGAAACCAAGGCTACATGTTGCCATGCAACTTCAACAGTAACATTGTTCAAGTTTGAGGTTTCCAGCACAATTGAACTTTGGTTTGGTTGACTTGGGTTCATTTGAGTTTGGTTCATTTGAGGGATGTAGGACTGTTGTTGGGGTTGGTTCAAATTAGCTGAATAGCATGCAGCTTGTTACATAGGTGAAAATGGTGGGATGTAAGTAGTAGGGTAGGATGGTGGGGTATAAGATGATGTTTGAGCAAGATAGTTTATGGGGGGGTTTTGGTTGGTTCAACAATGCTTGAAACACAAGCTATGTGTGGAGCAACTGTAGTACTAGAACTTGAATTAGTTAGAGATGAAGATGTACCACCAAGATATAACTCTGGATTCTGAGGAACTTGAGCTCTTTTCACTTTCCTCTTTTCCTCCATCTCTTTGTTCTCAAGCATCTGGATGAATTCATTGATGGTCCAGTATTGGTATGCGTCTTTCTCCTTAAGGACCTCAATATGTTGATTCCAGTATGGTGGTAATGCATCAGCGAACTTATCCACCAGCTCAGACATCGGTATATTGATCTCATAACTTGAAAGTTCGGTCAACAAGTGACAATACCTTGGAATCAACTCCTTCAGTGTCTCATTACCCATATAGCTAAAATTCTCAAACTCTTTTCTCAACTCTTCCATTCTAAGCTTCCTCGTCTTCTCATTCCCATCGTGACGATTCCTTAACATATCCCATAATTGTTTTGAAGTGGTGCACGACCCAAACTGATGTAAAAGATCGGTGTTAATGGCCTGGGATAATTGGGAAAACGCCTTCTTTTCCACCGCAAACTTCTTCTTCTCGTCCTCAGCTAGACTCTCTAATGGAATCGGCTCACCAGTGTTCTCCAAAACCGGAGCAACATACCCCTTAGCAATCATTTGCCAAGCTTCCATGCCTTCCATTCCCATTCCCTCTAAATGAATCTTGAATTTGGTCTTCCATTGGTTATAATCAACCATTTCCATCAACTTTGGTGGACGGCTCCCACTACCCGAAGATAAGTCATGAATAAGTGTCGAAATCGCATTGGTAGTCTGAGAGTGTACCACCGCTGCTGCAACACCCCAGTAATCAGCCATAGGTTGTGGTTGTGCAACTTGTTGGGGCATCGAACTAGTCATTGCCAAATAGTTGATTGGTTGAGATGGTTGACTAGTCTTCTGAGCAACTACTGACCAATGATCAATGATCCATTGTTGTTTGCTGTTGTGGTGTTGTATTAGGTCGTGGTGTTGTCGGATAGTTCCACATATCGTCTGAAAATTATAAAACACGAAACGATTAGAAAAATTAATCAACAGTTTCTACGTTCGACCGTTTGCAATTGATCGTGTGGGAGAATGTGAAATTTAATCCAGATTCGACAGTTTCAGAAGACTCGAATGTAGAAAATAACAGACTCGTTTCACTTTCGACCAAGTTAATCCACTTTCGACCACCCGATTGGTCGAATGTAAAACTGATGGTCGAATGAACAACACACTAAAAATTTCTAGGTTCGACCAAAATACACTCCACGTCCGACCAAAAACTCCCTTGTTCGACCTAAAAACCACACTCTCGACCGTTTCTCCCTAGGTTCGACCCTTTCATTTTGAAAAACGGTTATACTTTGAAAATCAGTTATTTTGATCCAAAATTTTCAAATGTTGATGAAATTTGATGATCTTATGCAGGTTTTGCTTCAGATTGGATTTGGAACAAGTTTAACAAAGAGAATTTTTAATTTTATCCATGAAAACTAGTTCAAATCAATCAATATTCACCAAATTCAAATGTTCAATGAAAACAGAAAAGTTTTGATCAAAATTGGGTCCAAATCAACAAAAATATTATCAATTCGTAGTTGTTTGATCCTTATGGCTCTGATACCACTTTGTATGTGAATAGGATCGGATCTACAAGTAAAGATTATGATCAAACAAGTTCAATTCAAGTGCGGAATCCCTGAATTGATTATGAAATGATAATATATCTATCAAAACACACAAATCATCTCAAACATTTTCATTTCATTGATAAATATAATCATTAACACTTTAAAAGCTTGTTTACAATGATAGATATCAGTTACAGACTCAACAAGACCCTAGGGAGACGACACACTCAGAGAGGGAAACAAAAATGACCAATAAGTTAAACTTAGAAAATGATTCAACCTATATATAGACCTGCACATTCGACCATTCGTTTGGGCGAATGTGCAGGTTCGACCATTCAATGTGGGCGAACCAACATATATGTACAATCAAAACTTCATTCGACCTCTCTGAGCTCCCTTCGACCAACCTTATCTACATTCGACCTTCTGGATCCACCTTCGACCATCCGATATCACCAAAACATAATGAAATTCGCAATTCAATAGCACTAGTCGCACTTCGTGTATCTACAATCATCAAGGTGGTTCAGGCTATACCTGAGGATTTTGTCCTATTAATCTAAGGGTAGATCAGGATTGCAGCAGACGAATAAGAGTAGACAACTCGTAGGACTAGGGTAGTATAGGGAGTGGGGTAGGGATAAGGATAAGGAAGCAAATAGGATTGCAAGTACTGGTTAAAGTCCCTAAGGTTATAGACTAGATTATTTTTCTAATAACCTAATTCCCTATAACCAAGTTTCTGATGCAATCTGTAACACCCCAACCGATGGCGAAAACATCGGGATGCCACGTATTGATGATTGTTCAGTGGCTCATGGTAATTAATGTAATTTAAGTACTTTATTAACAATACCAAAATATCCCAAAAATGAAACATTGTCTAGAGAAATCCAAATACGAGTACATAATCATAAAAATAATGAATCAAATAACAACTTCGAATAAACTCTTCAAGCACAACTCTATCCTTCAAGCTTCATTATCCCCCTGAAACATGTTAATTTTGAAAATGATTTTAGGTCAACAAAAGTTGGTGAGAATTACATAGGTTAGAATATTGTATCATGAGTATAAAAACTTGTGCAATTCTAGTGTCATGGCAAATCTTGTCCATATGTGAAAAACAAACTACTAGGTAAAGCGTTTGCATAATCAACCCTTGTGACATGTTTAATGTGGTCCATCCCATACGCATATGGTTCACTCCTTTGTGTTTTTGTGTTCGATAACAATCACCCACGTTACCCATATCCAGGGTACACGTATCCGGGTGGGATTGTCAATCCAATAGATCTATCATTGTGTATTGTCGGCTTGTACGGAATTAATGATTACGCGAGTCTAATTGTGTTTACCAAAGTATTATTTAAGACATAATGCAACATAGAAATCACACATAGGCACTTATGTTGAATTGCATATGAGAATGTAACATGTTTCACCCAAAAAATGTAAAATAGTAAAAAGAGGTTATATAAACTCACCTTAACAATAGTATTGAATCCTTTGAAATAGTCTAGATGTGGCCCAAATGTTTCCAAGTATCACCCTATGTTCAAGGAAATAAAGTAAGTGTTGGGAAAACTTAAGAGTCTAAGTTTTCTAGTCTAAAGGTATTCTAGGGTTCCTAATTTGGGGATTGACGATCGTTTATTAGTTAATTTAAAATAATTGTTAGTTAAATAATAAGTAAAGAAATTAAGAAAATAAATAAATAAAAAGGATTTTTGTAAGATCTTGATCAAGGGTGGTTGTACTAAAATATTATAGTGCGAAAATAATTTTTATAAAATTATTTTCATTATTAAAGTGTATATAATATATTACAATTTATTAGTCAAAACATGGAAATAATATTTAAAAATATTAAATTTCATAAATTTTAGGTTATAAAATTATATTTCAGATCTAGATTAATAAAAATAATTTATGTCAAATTTTGGTGCAAAAATGATGGAAAATGAATTTATTACGAATTTATTATGATTAAAAGAGAAGAAATTGATTAAAAATAATTAATTTAGATTTTTCCAAAAATAAAATTTAGTTTTAAAAAGTTTATTAGTTTATAAGTCTAAAATAATTTTTGTAGAATTTTTATAATGTGTTAAGTTATATTTCTAGAATTTTGAGATTATTTATAAATAAACTTGTAATATTTAATATATATATATATATATATTAAATAAAGGAATTTTCTGAAAATAAAAATTATATAATAGTGTTTATCAGTTATATATCATAAAATAAATTTTGTGGAATTTATAAATCATTTTTGATATTTTAAAACCATTTTAAAAGATAAAAATAAAAATATAAAAGGAAAAGGTATAAAAAAGATTGGGGGTTGTGAGGGTCGAACCCGGGTCTATAACCGGGTGGAGTTTTATCACAACCCCAATCACCAACTGGGCTGGACCCTGAGAACAGAAACATTTGGATTTGTTAATATATATAGGTTATCTGGGTAGATTCATGATTTCATAAATAAAAGAAAAAAAAGGTGGGGCTCGGATTCGAACCCAAGACCATACGGTTTAGTAACAGACGACACAACCATCTGATCTAGATCAGATGGTTGTTTTAATTTGTTTCAGAAATACTTTTAAGCGATCGTGGACAGGTATCATCTTCCCCAAATGACTAAGAACCCTAGTTTTACTAATTGAATCAATTAACAACCGATAGCCCCTGAATTCATAGGGCTATTGTTCGGACCAAAACAAGGAACAAAAACATAAGATTAATTAAGACTTACAGATACGAATTGAAACAGAATGGTCGAGGGTGGGGAAAGTTTATTCGGCACCCTTAGGTTGTCAAAGAGGGTTCAATTTATAGTTTCATAGATGAAATGGACGAATTGGAAGGTTTGACTAAGCATTTACTAAGAACGCACCTAATTGCACAATTATGGAATGATTACACGCAATTGATAGCTGTAATCGACGAGGATTACTTTCTTGTTTGCCAATCGATCTAGATCATTGCCAAATTTAGTTAATTGGCGCGTTTATTCGAATTCAAATGTGTTAGACAACTGGGGGTTGACTTGGGGGTTTGACCAAGGGATCCAGAAAGGGTTTAAGTTTAATTGGTTACCATAATAATCACAATCACCATGGTGATGTAGTGGTTGATGGTGTTGTTGTTATGTTGTGACTCGGCTGGGGCGCGGGTTCAAGTCCCGGCCCAAGCAAAACTTTTTTTTAAATCGTTTTTTTTATTTTATGAAGTATAATATTAGTTTGTTAAAACAAAAAAATCAACATAATTTTTGCACCAAAAATTTAAGGTAACATAGAAAAAGCCGCAAATGCACAAATTGAGTGGGGATTTTATTATCAATGGTTACAAATCAAAGAAAGAAAAATACGAAGGGTTACAAAAGGTATCTTACAATAAAAGATAATAATAACATCTACATCATCTAGCTAATAGCCAAATGAATATATACTATGTTATCGTTGTAATTACTTGTTTAATATTAAATTGTAAACAACTTTACTCGTTTGCTGGATATAATTCGGAACGAGACATGGATATATGACAAGACTTTCCAACCTCAGTCCACTTGCGTTTATTCTACATTTTAAAATTATACATGTTGATTTGGACCTTTCTTTTATAAAATGCGTTGGTAGTTGAATACTACGTTAAATCCAAAATATTAATACCAAACCTTAGGTTAAGACAAGGTGAGAGGCGAGCGGCTGTTGTGAGATGGAGAAGGAGGAGGGACGACTAGAGGGAGATGCGACATCTGTTGTGAGACGGAGAGGGAATATGACGGAGAGAGGGAGGAGGAGGGAGTTGTGAAAGAATGTGAGATATTAGGGTTTTTTTTTCTTTTCATAATACGCATGAAGGAACAGAAAAATAGGGACTCCAAGAATCCACTGCCAACCAACCTATATTTTTTAAAAATAAAATTCTTAACATGTACAAAACAGGTAAACAGTTATTTAACTTGTTTAGACACAAAAATTAACAGGTATATTCGTGTCTACATGTTTAGGACACGAAACCTGTTGAGGTCATACCTATACCTATTAACTTCGTGTAGGTTCGTGTCGTGTATTCGTGTTCGTGTCTAAAATTGCAAGCCCTATATATATGACCATATCTATCTATATGCAATCATATTTATTGATTATATCGCCCCACTTGAATTCGACAGCCACATGGTCCACCCAATCCTTTTCCATTGGTTGCTAAGGTTTTAATCATCTTACGATCACCCGCATTTAACATGGCATATTCACTAAAAGTACAATTCAAAGTTTGCTCAACATTTGTATATTCACAACTTCCCTATCCGCATATTTGTTTATGACTCCATTCGATAAAATGCAACTTGTATCTAGGATCCAACACCACAGCTATGGCTAATGTAAGACTAAAATCAAACCAATATTTCTGAAACTTCAACATTGTCAACTCTGCCATTTTTTTATATACTCATCTTTTGAATTAATCCCATCATACAAAGTCACATAAGCCACAAAACATGTGGATAACACAAATTTGCAGTCGGATATTTGGTACCCAAAAAAACTTTGTTTCGTACTTTCTTTTTATTTCTTACAGATTTTCTACGTAACAACTATGAACGATTTTTTGGTTTTCTAATTTCTTTCTTACAAATGTTTAAGTTATTCACTTAGGAATTCTATCGAACACTTGGTGTGCAAACATATTATACATACCAATCAAACACATTTAAACCAACTAATTAGCAAACAAATAACAATCAATCTATCATAACTCAAAACATCACCAACTACTTACTACTCAGCATATAACATCAATACCTGCCTAGAGTCAAAGAAGCATCAAAATATACATATGTCATCTAATATAATAATATCAATGTCACAAAATAATATAAATCTTTTGGGTATTACTTAACTCTCAGTTTCTTATCTTCACCCAAGCCTTTTTGCACAGCTCAATTGCATCTCTCACATTTAACATACAGCTATCCTGCATATAACAACCATGCCAGATATATCAATACAACATATAATACAAATTTAAAAACTAAAAAATTAAATATAATAATAACCTAATGCCAACTAATGCTGGCAAAAAAAAGACCATCCTCATGTAGTAACCAACAATGAATACAAACAGAAACCTAAAAAATTAGAATTACTTGAAATTAATGTACCTTCTTCATATGTCCAGTCTCTACGTTTCTATGTTAGCCACAACACTCAACAAAACCACATCTGATAAGCCTCAACAATCCTCAAAATTCCATAAAGATCCAAATATTGCTACTTCATCTTCGAACTCTTCACAACTATAAACACTAATTCGTGTAATTATAAAAAAAGTACAGAAGTTTAGAGTTACTTAATCAATTAGGTACAAATAATGAAATAAATAGATTAGACCTGAACTTTTCTCCATTAAAGTTCAGAAACCTCAAGTTATAGCGGCTCGACGTATCAACATGGCGGATCTGAAGCCACGGTTGTGTGATTATCAGCGTTAAGGTTTTGTTGGATTTGGGGGTTGTGATGAGAATGAGAGGGATATGAGAGCAGATTGAGGGTTTTGAGAATTTTTAGGGGAAGAGCGAATAAGATTACATAGAGGGAGATTAGAATTTTTTGGAAAATATATTTATGACATGAAAAGATGACACACAATCTATTATAGTGTCATCTTTTATATTTGTTGACACTAAATTCTTGACACACAAAAAACGGGTGTCATTAATTAATAAGATTTTATAAACCATGACACTTTTTTTATGACACACGCTTTGAGTGTCATAAATGAGTGTGTGTCATAAAATGTGTGTCAAGATAGGCCTTTTTTCTAGTAGTGATACTTAGTACTATTTCTTACTTTGTGAACACAATCATCAATTTCCTTTAACACGTCTTGCATAATCAAGTTCAAAATATGTGCACAACATCTCAAGTGAAAGAAAACACCATTAGAAATAAGTGGTGATTTTGCATTCAGTTGTTCTCTCAAAAGCCCAATGAAAGTGTCATTAGAAGAAGAATTCTCCAACATCATAGAGAATATTTTTTCTATGCCCCATTCTACTTGAATAGAAAACACCTTTTCAGATAAAGCAACGCCAGTATGAGATGGTGGCATGAAAGAAAATGATAAAACTCTTTTTTGCAATACCCAATGTTTATTCATAAAATGAACAGTAATTTCTAAATACCCATCAGTAACAATAGAAGTCCATAAATCTGAAATTAAGCATAACCTCCCAGGTGATTCCATAAGCATGTTTGAAATTTTACTTTTCTCTCTTATACATCTTCAATAAATCAGATTTTACGGTATTTCTAGAGATGATATTCACTTCGGGTTGCAAGTACTTAAACAACTCTCTAAATGCCTTATAGTCTACAAATGACAAAGGTAATTTATGCATCACAATAGCAACTAGAAGTATCTCACGAAACGTATTTTGAGAAAAAGTAGATGACTTTAACTTCATGTCACTATTCAAAAGCATTTGACCAACATCTTTGAAAGTAGTACCATATCAGGTTTTTATGTGTCTTGTATGGTTACCCGTACCTTGCTTACTTTCATACATGATAATATAATTACATTTGTTGCACTTACGTGGAATCTTTCCACCTACTGCTTTATTTTGAAGTTTAGTGAAGTATTGCCACACAATAGATCTTTCTTTTCGTGATCTCTTTGACCCTGATTTGTTATTATCTTTATTGTTTTTACCATCTACCTCCATAGAGTGAACTTCATCATCGTCCAAATTCATTGCGTTGTCATTTTCTGGATCAACTTTGATAGAATCAAAATCTATCTACAATAAAGAAAAAAATACACTAAATTACACACAAAATTGATACCATATTAATATAAAAGCAAATACATTCTACACCCAACATAGCATTTAAACTAAGAAGATTATAATAACATCTAAAAATACAATAAATTACAAACAATATGAAAACAATGTCTTGCCTTATAATTAGAATCACTCAATTCTAAATAGCATCAAATAATAATAATAATAATAATAATAATAATAATAATAATAGTAAACCTTTTTTTAACAACAATAATAATAATAAAATTTATTTCTAAACACTGATGAGTTGTGTTTTAACAAAATAAAAATTACAATTTGAGAAAGGGGTCTTACAATAAAAGATAATAATAACATCTACATCATCTAGCTAATAACCAAAAAAATAAATACTATGTTATCGTTGTAATTACTTGTTTAATATTAAATTGTAAATGACTTTACTCGTTTGCTGGTTCCATTCTCTATAAAAACAGCCATCGATATTTACCTTTTACTCTTCAATTCCATAATAATAATAATAATATTCATCTCATCATGGCTTCCATAAACATGTCTTCTCCATCCACATCTCTTCTTCGCTCTAAGTAAGCTTTTCTCGCTTTCTTTTCTTCTTATTTTTTAGGTATTTTCTTTTCTTGATTATACTCTGTTTTTCAACCTTTTGGGTTTGTTAATTTACAGCCAAAGAATCCAAGTCTTTACCTTTATTGTTGTTTTGTTATTGTTATTAGTTGAAGTTTGTTGGATTAATTATATTTTTAGATCTTGTTAATCTTTATAAAATAACTGATGGGATTGATTCTGTGTATGATGTGTATATATGTAATATTCCTTCATTTTGGAATTATTAAGGGTATTTGTGTTTCAAAGATTTCATTTATCCTACAAAAGTTTGCATCTTTTAACTTATTCTCAAGACAAAAAGTGTAATAGTGATGTCTTATGTTAATAAGTGATGCCCACCACAAAATTAATGAGAATTTAAAAAACTGGAGGTGGTCGTGTGTTGGCTCAACCCGATCCAACCCGTTTTGACCCGTTACCTCCAGTATAAGATTAGGTTCCTAAACATTCTTTCAAATTTTTACAATGATCACTGTAATGCAGAATGATCACAAATGTTGGTTCGAATAATGGTCATCATTTTGTAAATCTGTTTTCATCCAACGGGCATACATCGGAGGCGTTTCTCCATCTCAATACTAGATTATGTTGCAAAAGTAAAGGGGATGGTAGGTTGAGAGCTTCATTAGATGGAAGTTTTCCTGTTAATAAAAAAAAGATTAACAGTTTTGACAAAAATGGCGTTGGTGAATCGTCTGGAATTATGACACGGCCTGATTCAATAGCTTTGGATACACTAGCAGCTGACACAACGCCTATCGGGGATGGGCTTTCAACTGGTGATGATGATTATGGTTTCGAGCAGCCGACCCCGGGCTTATCATCCATTCCAGAGGCCATTGAAGATATACGTCAGGGAAAGGTATGGTATTCTTTCATCTACTGTTTTAATATATACTACTAAAACTTGTGATTTCACCATCACGTGATGATAAAATTTTATAAATTAAGTGAGTTGACACATTTTTTTTTGTAATTTATTATGTAAACAGTTTTTAGTCAGTAGAATGTCAATATTACACTTAATGTGTTTAAGATCCATTGACTTGCAGCATTTACAATAGATGTGTTTAAGATTATATGATTATTTAGAGTTGCGACTTGCGAGTGAAATCACTTCTTAACCATAAGAAACCATTTAGTTTAATTTCGAGGCAAATAAACTATATCTTTTGTATCATTAGAATTTTTAATGAAACTATCTTGCAAACTAGGGTGTCTTTTTATTTAATACCAAATTTAAATTTATATTGCAGATGGTAGTGGTTGTTGACGATGAAGACAGAGAAAATGAAGGAGATTTAATAATGGCAGCATCATGTGTTACACCAGAAGCTATGGCTTTCATTGTGAAACATGGAACTGGGATTATTTGTGTAAGCATGAAAGGTGAAGATTTAGATCGATTGGAACTCCCTTTGATGGTTAATAATAAAGATAATGCAGAAAAGCTCTCAGTAGCCTTCACAGTATCAGTGGTATGTATAGTTTTTATAAAAAGTTGAATTCTTATTATATATAGGTTTTAAAATGATCTTATTTGGGGTCATTATATATGAATATATGTATGACAATATATTGACATGTAGGATGCAAAACATGGTATAACTACCGGGGTGTCAGCGTGTGATAGGGCGATAACCATAAAAGCATTAGCTTTCAAAGATTCACAACCCAGAGATTTCAACCGTCCAGGCCATATATTTCCATTGAGATACAGGGAAGGTGGTGTGTTAAAAAGAGCGGGTCATACGGAAGCTTCTGTTGATCTAGCTGTATTGGCTGGGTTTGACCCTATAGCTGTCTTATGTGAGATCGTGGATGATGATGGTTCCATGGCTAGATTGCCAAAGCTTAAGGAGTTTGTCAAAAGAGAAAATTTAAAAATTATATCTATAGCTGATCTAATCAGGTAGGTGAAGATCTGATGTGCTCTTGTGTTCTGAATTTATAGAGTTGGCAAAATGGGCGGGTCGGATAAGGGTTTAAGGTGATGAAAGGTAGTTTTGGTACTAGTCTACATGGGTTGGGGTGACCCAAACTGTTTTTATCCAAAAATTTTATATAGTTAATTAGTGTGTTATATATGATCAGTTAAATACCAAAATTACATTATTTAGATTTGACCAAAATTAAATGGGTCAAAATTGCCACCTATTGACTATATGAATAATGGTGTTTCTTGGCATGGGTTTAAATTTGGTAGGTATCGAAGGAAGACGGATAAGCTAGTGGAACGTGCTTCTGCTGCACGTATGTAACACCCGAAATTTCGAAAACCTTATTTTAATAATATTAATCCATTGAAAACATGTGTTAATTTGTATTTTTACATAAATACATATATGCTAAACACCAAGACTTTTCTAGAGTAAAATGGTGGTCAATTAGACATTGTAAAAGACTTAAGGAAAAGGTGTCATATATTCAAACTAGGGTGTGAATATTATCAAAAAAAAAACATGAAGGTGCGGATGGTAAGACATGGTGGTGGACCAAAACACCACAAACACACACACTAAACACACACTCTCATTCTAAACACTGATTTCTTCAAATCCAAGAGGGAAATCAAGGTGAATCTACTGCATGTTAGCATAAAATGAATCACCATCAAAATCTGAACAAGAGGTATGTTAAATCTTTTGATTTGGTGATGATCTCCAAGAGGGAAATCAAAGTAGGGTTCTTGATGTTAACTCTAATTGTTGGGGAAATCTTTTAATTATGAAGTAAACTAGCTTGTATAAGTATAGGGATGTCAAATACCTAACCTCAAGCCTCAATTGTTAATATTGGGGTGTGAAATCATAATAATGGGAGGGGTGGGGTTCGACCCCTTGGTGAAAACCCCTAAGGCCTTGACTAAAATCTGGTTTATAATGCTTGTTTATGAACTTATGTTGCTAAATTATAATAACAACTTGGTGTTAGGACTAAATGTTTGAAAAAGGTTAGATGGTAAACTAGAAAATAGACTTGTAAATTCACTAGTCAAATTATGCCCCCCAAGCGTTTGATAAAACGCTTAAATGAAATACGGATTGTTAAGTTGTTGAGTAAAAATCACAACCGATAACTTGGATTCTTGTATGGTGTATATATCGTGGAACATTGAATATAGGCTCTAAAAATAATTTGGTTTGCTCGGATAGGCGAATCAAGTGGAGTCAAGAAGATCAAAAGCAAGACGGACACTCGCCAAAAGGGGAAGCTTTGAGGTACGTCGTTCGTACGGGTTAATTTACATGATTCCCTAAGTATTGATGTTGTCTTGTTGACAAGGCATCGTTAATAGTATGAAAGCGTTTGACTATGTATTAAGGTTAGATACTATGCTAGACTTAAGGATTTTTGAAAATTTGATATAGATAGGCATGAGGAGAAGAATTGTTGTTTGAAGTTCTACAAACCATAGAGGCATAGATAATGTTCGAGACATGTTACTATAGCACGTGGCTATGGTAAACTAGACGAAATATGACCATGGGTATAGTGGACATCATGTTGATCTTGAAATGGGTCAAAATGAATGAACTCATGAACATTGAGCATTAGATGCGAAAGACCAAGGCATAGATAATTCCCAAAGTGGATTATAGAGCCCGAGGCAAAAACTTGTAATAAAATCGTTCTAGACTAAGTTTAGGATGATTCGATCATGCAAATAAGTCGCGAAATTGGCTTAACAAAGTGTAGAATCTGTTCAGTCGATCTGAACGGGCGTTCGCTTTTAGCGAACGACTGTTCGCTTTTAGCGAACGACCGTTCGCTGGAGATGACAAAGTCCTGGAACTCTCTGTAATGACTGAATGGTTGTTCACGACAATGCTGAGGATTGACTTACTTAATCGCTCTAACACATATTTTAAGCTAACTAATCTTGCGTGTTGTGTGTATAACAGGTTGTAGGTATAAGGGGCACTCGGATGGAGGATTAAGCAAGCAAACCAAACCGAACACGTTTATTTTGGAAGCCTTTTGTAATGGGTAATAACATGTTGTGTACAACTAATGATGTTTTTCGCTGTGTTCAAACTTTGAAACTAGGTCTAATGTTGTTTAAAACCTGAAATCCGTCTGTTTTTTAATAAAATGTTTTGTTATTAATGGGTGATGTATGAGCTTAACTAAATGTCTAAATTTGAAATACATTATTACTCTCCTAATCATTTTTAATATTGGGTTTAGAGGTTAGGGCCTTACAACGTGACGATAGGGAGGGAGACCAGGTAAATCATCGGGAAACACATCGGGAAAATCACGAACGACCGGGATATCCTCGATCTTCTTCTCATCATCAGTCGAAACAGAAACAAGTGCCAGAATGGCTGAATAACCCTTTCGAAGATACTTAAGGGCTTTCATGGTAGAAATGATACTCAGTGGAGCACCACTCTTCTCGAAATGAACCGAAAGAGTCTCTCCATCAGGGAGAGGGATCCGAATGACCTTATCGAAACAAACGATCTCCGCACGATACAACGATAACCAATCCATGCCCACAACGACATTGAAACTACCAAGGGATACTGGCATAAGATCAATGGGGAATGACAAACCCGACAGTTCCAAGCGACATTCCCTAAGAATATGTGTCGCTTCGATTTTCTTACCATTAGCCAATTCTATCAAGTACTTAGCCTCTAAAGGTGTGGGTACTATATCTAGCAATCGACTAATGTCCACAGATATGAAACTCTTATCGGCACCAGAATCAAACAAGACAGAAACATAGCGATCATTAAGAAGGAACGTACCGGTAGCTGTGTCTGGATCCTGCCTAGCCTCTGCAGATCCAATGACGAAAGCACGCGCAGTCCTGCTGCCGCCTCCGTTGTTCCCGTTACCGTTCCCCCTTCCTATTCTCGCTCTGTCTCAGCTTGGGACAATCACGCTTGAAATTCCCCGTGTCACCACAGTTGTAGCACCCCTTCTTTCCTGGAGTCCCCTGAGCAGCAGTAGCGGGAGCCTGAGTCGAGGGAAGTGACACCCTGCAATCTCCGGCACCAACCCAGAAACGTAGTGCTCGATCCTCCTATACGCAGGTGTGTGCAAATCAGGGCACAACACCGCTAGCTCGTTCCGCCTCACAGTGTACTCCTCTATCTCAGACCCTGTCATCTTGTAGCTCCAGACCTCATGCTCCAACTTCTATACTTCCTCCCTAGGACAGTACTCACTCCTCAAAAGATGTACAAAATCTACCCACGGCATGGCAATAGCCTCCCCCAACCCCATATTCTGAGCAGTAGCATTCCACCACGACAGTGTAGGCCCCTCACAATAGCATACTTAACCCGATCCACAGCGGGGCAGTTACACATCACAAACATGGATTCAACCTTCTCTAGCCATCGGAGCAGTCCCACCGCTCCCTCGGTTCCAGCAAAGTTATAGGGCTGACAGTCCCAAAACTTCTTATAAGAACACTGACGTGGAGGTGGATTGACAGCAATACCTGAGACATGACACACGAATAAAACACAAAAGAAAAGACATGACACCCAAGAATAAGGCAGAGTCGATAGAAATCAACTCACCACCCATGGCGTTAAGCCCGGCCTGGAAAGTAGCCATGGCCATGTTCACTTGCTGTTGCAACAAGTTGTTCAGTTCCGCTTGGGTCATGTTGATGTTACCACGACCATCGCCTCCACCACGGCCACCGCCGCCACCACGATGTCCACCACCACGAGCACCAGACATGATCTGACAACCAAGAAATCGAGGGATTCAGATTCACCTCTAGTGCCAACCACTAGAAATTACAAGAGTTAACCTAGGGACAAATCCAGGACTGTACATCCAAACTCAAAGTCCACTGGGATTTTCATGCATTTCAGTTTATGATTTCGTGTGCACCCGAAATGATAAACCGCTCTACATGGTCCTCCAAACTTACTCCTAGTTCAAACTTCGGTCACCGAATATCGTCCCCTAGTAACGTGTTACGATAGGTGTAAGTGTAAGAGAGCATGTGTGTGCAAAAGTCAACTAATCAGTCTCTTCCTCTTCAAATCCCGAAGAAGAAAACAAGAGTAGGTAAGAAACCAAGTGAGAGTAGATGATGTAATGCAGAAGTATGATGATATAAAGACACCCCGACAAAGTTAGTATGTATCCCACTAAGTGACTCAAGGTATGTGACCGTCTAGTGTGTGTGACTCGGCTATAGACCAGACTCTACATGCAGTCCTAGTTCACTATAATCATTGGCTCTGATACCAATCTGTCACACCCTCAAATTTCCACTTGCGGAGTTTTACCGCGAGGCGTATGACAAACCAAGATCAAAGTCAACGGTCACAATAAACAACACTATATGAAATACGTAAACTCAAAAACATAGTTTTCATAACGTAACAACCATAGCGGAAGCATTTAATCTGTTACAAAACCGTGTTCCAATGTATTCAAGACACTTATTTCAAAACGTGTAACTAAGCCTAGACGCCAATGCAGACCCGTGCGCCTAGTCCAACAGTTGCTACCTTAGCGACCTGAGAAAACATGCCAAAAAGACGTCAACATATATAATGTTGGTGAGTTCACAGGTTTGTTCAGTATGTTACCAAAATGTTACCAAATGTTACCAAAGTGTTACCATGTCCATACTATATCAATGTTACCAAGTACGCTAGCTAGGCGTATGTTTTTGCTACTACTACGATTGGAAAACCATTACTAGACTGTTACCAATGTTCAGCCCGATGTGTGTTTAGCATTGTTACCAGTTTGAGAAAATATGCACCCGGCCGGCCCTCCAAGCCGTCGAATAGGGTATGTCAAACCCAATAGATTTATCCACATTTCCCCCGTTATGCATCCCCGCAAATTCATGGTTTCCCCTGGGACTTTCAAAGATCGTATAGCAATGCAAGTTAAATCATAGTATGACATATGTTACCAAAATTAGTTTAGCGCATGTTTTCTCCCCCAAAAGTAAAAGCAGTAAAAATGGGGCCGTGAACTCACCTTAGGTTGTGTTCTTCAATAATATAAGAAAGACAAGCCCTTGATAATCCCAACTACCGGAGATCTATCAAAATGTTCACATAAGTGTTCCGACTAATAACCATAAGGTTATCTAGTCCCCGATTGTCCAGATCGTGACCAAGTATGTTTTAAAACGTGTTTTAAATGTTCAACCAACACACTAGACCGACCCGACATCCCGTTGGTGACCCATTACCTAAACTAATCAAGTATACATAGATTACACACAAGTTTCAAGCATAAAACACTTAGTTTGCATCAAAAATCTCATTTTTGATTCCATAGGGTCGAACCAGGGTTTCTCAGTTCCACGTTCGCCCTTTTTTGCCACATTCGACCCTTTTTGAGCCACATTCACCCCTTTCGAGCCACGTTCGACCCAAATAAGGAAGATTCAACCAACAGATGTCTAGGTTCGACCCTGGGGTTCCACCTTCGACCCCACGACTGGTCGAAGGTGCCTAGGTTCGACCCTGGCAGAGTGTTCTTCCACAATCCACTTCAAAAACATCCGAAAACCTCCTGAAACATCACCAATCACAGGAGTCAAGTATGAATAACATATCCCCACAAAACCCCACCAAATTTTCCCCAAAACCTGTTCGTTTTAACCCCTTTCCCAAAATGGCAAAAATTATGGAAATGTCACATCATGCATGAAATCTTTACCCAATTTGGAAACTTTTCGAAATCCTTTCATAATCATCTTAACATGCTCAGTTTAATGTATATATGAAAACCCCCAATAGTTTTATTGATAATACTATCATGCAACAAGCCCTAGATTCACCAAAATCCTCAAATTTGACATAACATTATCATTCATCTAATTGTAACCTTAAGCAATCATATACCCACAATAATAGCAGCCCTAGATCATGTTTCTATCATTAATACAGCAGCAAATCATCAAACAACACATAATATCACATAACACATAATTAACATATGTTTATTGATATGAAAACCTATGTTTAATGATAAGGTTTAGGTTTAGGAAGATGTTTAAAAGGTTTTTAATTATAAAAACATCCTTAGAACAGATCTGGACATTTAGGGTTAGATGAAAACGAATCAAAATGCTTTAAAAAGGATTTAGGATTAAGAACACACCTTGGATTCTTGAGTAGATGTTGTTTGTAGGTTAGATTATGAAAAACGGGAGCAAAAACTCCTTCCTTAGTGATTAAAATCGTTTGAGAGTGTTTGGAGGCGTTTAGGTTTTGTGAAATGGTGAAAAATGACAAAGTGTGGTATTTATACTAACTCCACATTCGCCCCTTGTATGGAGTCGAAGGTGCCACCTTCGCCCCCTACAAGGTCGAATGTGCTTGTTTTGTGGTTTGTTCCAGGTTCGCCCCTTAGCCATGGGCCGAACCAAGACTCATTTCCAGGCTCGCCCCCACGCTATGGGTCGAACCAGGACTTATGTTTTCCAGGTTTTCCAGTTTTTTCGTTTTAACGCATTTAAACACATTCTAACGTATGATCATGCAACTCTAACACATGTTAAGCACATATAGGCACGAATAATCATGTTCACACCTTGTAGCACGTATTATCATGTTATGTTACACGTATGTTAATAATCTACCTGTCCTACTTGATTCAGTTCATGTAATTTCACCAACAACAGGACCCGGTACTAGTGTATTCCCAAAACGACTCCCAATGATCCTCCAGATCATTGAACCCTGGACAATCCTATCATAACCCGACTCAACTAACCCAGTTAAGTTCATTTATAAATGTTCCTTGCTAAGGTAGACTTATGTTTTACCAAAATGTTTAAGCCGAACATGTCGGGTGTCACATCATCCCCACATTGAAAGAATTTTCGTCTCAAAAATTGCACGAAGCCCAAAAATGAAAGAGACGAAAAGAAGGAAACGAAAAGAAAATTTAACGGTCGTTACATCATCCCCACGTTGAAAGGAATCTTGCCCCGAGATTCATTCAGCTTCAGCGGTAGCATGCCTAGATTCGAACACACGTTTCAGAAAAAGATGAGGATGTTTAGCTTTCATCTGATCCTCCGGTTCCCACGTGAACTCCGGTCCACGATTCGAGTTCCAACAAACCTTAACGATGCGGATTTTACTCCGGCGAAGGCTACGAATCTAATAGTCGAGAATCTCAACAGGATCCTCCATAATGCGAAGACGATCATCAACCTTGATCTCTTCCAGTGGTACAATAAGAGATTCATCAGCCAAACACTTCTTTAAGTTAGACACATGGAAGACGTTGCGAACACTACCGAGCTCCGCCGGTAAGTCAAGTCTGTATGCCACTGGTCCAATCCGTTCCAGGATTGCAAACGGTCCGACATAACGAGGGTTAAGCTTGCCACGCTTTCCAAAGCGTATGACGCCCTTCCACGGTGAAACGTTTAGAAGTACCCTGTCCCCAACCCGGAACTCCAAAGGTTTGCGACGCCGATCGGCATAGCTCTTCTGACGATCCCGTGCGGCTGCCAAACGGTTACGAATTTGTAAGATTTTCTCCAATGTTTCGTACACCAGTTCCGGGCCAATGAGCTGGCTCTCGCCCACCTCGGCCCAACAAAGAGGAGATCGACATTTCCGTCCGTAAAGAGCTTCGAACGGAGCTACCTTGATACTAGAGTGATAACTGTTGTTGTAAGAAAACTCCACCAACGGTAGGTGAATCTCTCAACTTTTGCCAAAATCGATAACACATGCTCGAAGCATGTCTTCCAAGGTTTGGATCCTCCGTTCACTCTGACCGTCAGTTTGCGGATGATAAGCCGTACTCATATCCAACTGAGTACC
Organism: Ambrosia trifida; assembly: GCA_028751855.1. NCBI lineage: Eukaryota > Viridiplantae > Streptophyta > Magnoliopsida > Asterales > Asteraceae > Ambrosia > Ambrosia trifida. The sequence goes on from CM054123.1 coordinate 51,913,572, forward strand.
CAAAGCCTTGTGCAGAGCCTTCCAGAAACGCGAAGCAATACGAGAATCACGATCAGAGATAATAGAAACAGGCACCCCGTGCCGAGAAACCACCTCCTTAAGGTAAAGTCGAGCTAACCGCTCGAGCCCATCAGTTTCCTTAATAGGTATGAAACGCGCCGTTTTTGTCAACCTGTCGACAATCACCCAAATCATGTCGTAACCACTTGGTTATTTCGGTAGCTTGGTGACAAAATCCATCGTGATTCGTTCCCACTTCCATTCTGGAATCTCTGGTTGTTGCAGGAGACCAGACGGCTTCTGATACTCCACCTTGACTTTAGCACAAGTCAAGCACTTGCTCACGTATGAAGCTATATCAGCCTTCATGTTTGGCCACCAATAAAGTATCTTCAAGTCCTGATACATCTTATCGGAGCCAGGGTGAACAGAATACCGGGATTTGTGAGCTTCTTCCAAGACAAGCTCCCGTAATCCCCCGAACAAAGGAACCCAAACACATTCTGCAAAGTAATGTAGGCCATCGGACCTAAGTTCAAGATGCTTGTTAGCACTGTGCATAGTTTTAGCTTTAAGGTTTTCCTCCTTCAAAGCTTCCAGTTGTGCAGAACGGATTCGATCAGGCAAAGAGGAATGGATGGTGAGCTGTAAGGCTCGAACACGACGAGGTTTCGCAGATTCCTTCCTGCTCAAGGCGTCCGCCACAATGTTCGCCTTGCCAGGATGATACTTAATAGCACAGTCATAATCGTTCAGGAGTTCAACCCAGCGACGTTGTCGCATGTTTAACTCCTTCTGATCGAAAATATACTGAAGACTCTTGTGATCGGTGTATACATCACATTTGGTACCGTACAAGTAATGTCTCTAAATTTTCAACGCAAAAACCACCGCACCCAATTCCAGGTCATGGGTAGTGTAGTTCTTCTCGTGAACCTTGAGTTGACGAGAAGCATAAGCAATGACCTTCCTGCGTTGCATCAACACGTAACCGAGACCACGAATAGAAGCGTCACAGTACACAACGAAATCATCTGTACCCTCGGGTAAGGATAGGATAGGTGCAGAACAAAGTTTAAGTTTCAGCATCTGGAATGTTGATTCTTGTGGTTCAGCCCAGTCGAACTTCCGGTCCTTCTGGGTAAGAGTGGTGAGGGTTGAGCGATCTTCGAAAATCCCTCAATGAAACGACGATAGTAACCCGCAAGACCTAGGAATTGCCGCACCTCAGATGGCGTCTTTTGTGCTTCCCAGTCTTTAATAGCTTCGATCTTAGCCAGATCGACATGAATTCCCAGTTCATTAACCACATGCCCTAGGAATTGAACTTCGCGTAACCAGAAATCACACTTTGAGAACTTAGCATACAACCGCTCTCGTCTCAAAAGTTCCAAGACCAACCGCAAGTGTTCCTCATGGTCCGTCTTGTTCTTAGAATAAACCAGAATGTCATCAATAAACACAATGATGAATTTATCAAGGTAAGGCTCGCAAACGCGGTTCATCAAATCCATGAACACCGCCGGTGCGTTAATGAGACCAAAAGGCATGACCAAGAACTCAAAATGGCCATAACGAGTACGAAAGGCAGTCTTCGGAATGTCAGCTTCCTGCACGCGCAACTGGTGATAACCAGACCGCAAATCAATCTTCGAATAGTGACTAGAGCCCTGGAGCTGGTCAAAGAGATCATCAATACGAGGGAGAGGGTAACGATTCTTGATGGTCACTTTGTTCAGCTCACGATAATCGATACACATGCGAAGACTTCCGTCCTTCTTCTTCACAAACAAGAAAAGTCAATGCATCTGCTTGAATGATCTTATAAAAAGCCTCTACATCTGTAATAAAAGTACGGTGAAAGTTATGACACTTTTCTTCTATTTACAAGTTATAGAATCTGTTTGTAAATAGTGTTGGAGTTTTGTTTGACAACATCTGTTGAAATTTTCAACAGATGTTATAAACACCAATAAAAGTAATGATTAAGATTTTGAATTTAGTTTATTAACAATATTATTTTATTATTATTGTTCTGTTGCATTTATTTTACTCTCTATAATAAAAAATAAAAATCCCCAAAATAATGATTACGATTTTGAATTTACTTAGTGAAGTGTAAGAATTCAATTTTTTTCAATAAAAGTAAAATTCAGAATGCATATACATAAATATTATAATTATATTTATTATTTTTAGTCGTATATATAAGAAAATAAAAACAAGCGTTTCATGTCGAATTTAGATAAAACAGAAGTTAAACACTAATTATAATATAAAAAATGAGATTAAAACATAACATGTTATGTTTGTACAAATGTTGCTAAATAGTATTAGTGGTTTGGCAGGAAATTTGATTGTTAAATAAAAAAAAATAGAATATGAAGAGTTGTTTTAGTGTAAAAATAGAATATTAAGAGTTGTTTTACACATATTAAGATTTTATTTATCAATTTGAAAATGTTTCTGTATTTTAAATTTATACTGATACTTTAATAACAACTTTAATTGTGTGACAAAAGATGTTCTTACGTTGAGTTTTTTGACGGTTTTTTCCTTCTACAGATTTTACTGTCAACAAATCTTATAAAAGATGCCAAAATATTGATTACGATTTTGAAGTTACTTTATTAACATTTTTATTTTATTATTATTGTTTTTTTGTTATAAAATATAATTTTGTTTTTTTAATTTATAACACAAGTAAAAGAGTTCACATCATTTATAGATTCAAATTAGTATATATTAAATACTTTTTGTTTTTTGATAAAAATAATAAAAAATAATGAAAATATGTAAATTTGTTGTAATATTTTTTAGTTGTTTAACAATAGTAAAATAAATTGAATCTATCATTAATGACTATCGTATTTTGTAAGTTTCCATCTACTTCCTTTATCTGAATAGTTCTGTTGTTAAAGTTATAAATTCTCGACCCATTGTAATTATGAATTTGAAAAGACTAATATATTGTTTAAATGTATAGTAGTAAATTCTTTATAACATTATTTTATTATTTTATTTTTTGTGCTTGAAAAAAACTAAAAAAAAAAAAACAAATTTACTCTATAAAAGGCGAGGAATTCGTCATTTCAGTTTGTAAGTTTATTTCTCTTCTTTTATAGGTTAATCAAAACAATGGTCGACAAATGCAGCAATATGCATGTTATTTCATTTAATTTCTTACAAACAATGTTTTCAAAAATTCTGTTAATCAAAGAAAATGTATTACCAATAAACCTTTGCTAATCAAGTTGGAATTGGTGTTCTCGGAAGATTTTTACAATTCCTACAATTAAAAGAAAATATTTATATTAGTAAATTGTTTATAACATTATTTTGTTATTTTATTTTTTGCGATTGTAATGGTTTCATGTTTACTTGAAGATTACGAGACAACTGCAGGTTGATTAGAGAAATAATATGTCCCCGGTTATGGACGAGTTAGAGACATTATCTTGTACTTTTTCTGGTTTTTTTTTTTTCGGTTTTGTCTTCTTTGTTTTTTTTTTTTTTGCTCATGTGTTTGGCTATCTTTTATATTCAATATAATTATAGGGGAAAGATCCTGTACAAAGTGTTTTTTTTTTTGTGAGAACTGTGAGAATCAAATGAGGGTATTTTTTTATTTTTTTTTTCGAAATTTTTTTCCCATATTGTTAAACATGTATTATAGTATTGAAATCTAAAAAAACAAAAAATAAATAAATTTTGGTGTAGAGTAATTACGTAATTACTGTTATAGAGTAATTACATAATTACTCTATTGTAAACTAATGTATTTACTTTAATGACGTAATTACACTAAAAAAAATTAAAAAATTTTTTTGTATTATTCATCTAGAAAGTATGTTTCAGCACATGGGAAAAAAAATTCTAAAAAAAAAATATAAATCCCCCCCTTTGATTCTCACAGTTCTCACCAAAAAAACACTTTGTATTTGATCTTTACTCATAATATATAACTACTTCACTTTTGTAGGGATAATAATGGAGTTTTTTGTTAGAAGACTTCCTTCTTGTATGTATGTAAACAGTCTGATTTTGTAGCTTTTGTTTGTATTTTGTATTTTGTATTTTTAATGTTTGTGTCACTCGCATATTTCGAGTCAAATTAAAGAATTCCAACAATCGATTGTAAGAAAGTTGGAATTCAATTTTTTCATTGATTCATACAATCAAAGGAAAACATCAATCCATTATTATTAGTTGTTTTGCTTTGTATGTTTATGGTTTGTGATTGAAAAGTATATTAATGTTAAACTGGGTATTTACTTTATTAAAATTATTATATTATTATTGATGTTGCAATTATCTTTATAAAAAATAAATAAAAAGTCCCAAAAGTAACTTACAACTTTAGATGTACTTGAAATTCAACTGATAAACTTGAAAACCACTTTAACAATACTTACTATATTCACCGTATAAATGTGGAGCAATTCCCAATATTCATTTACCATCTTGAAATTCAACTGATAAAGTTGAAAACCAACTTTAGGAATTGTTAGTTTATTGTCAACAGATGTTATAAAAAGCCCCAAAAATAATGATTACGATTTTGAAGTAACTTTATTAACATTATTATTTTTTTATTATTGTTGTTGCAATTGTCTTTAATTATATAAAAAATAAATAAAAAGTCCCAAAAGTACCTTCCAACTTTAGATATATTTGAAATCCAACTGATAAAGTTGAAGACCAACTTTACGAATACTTAATATATTCACCCTATAAAAGAGGATGAATTCCCAATATTCATTTTCAATATTTAAACATTCGTTTAACTATTCTCACATACATCTCTCCATCACATATGCATAATGATTTTACTTTCAAATGTCTTTGCACAAAATTTCGAAATATTCTTACAATCAAAAGAAAATAGATTACCAACAATCCGTTGGTAACAAAGTTAGAATTGATGTTTTTCGATGATTCATACAGTCAAAGGAAAACATCAATTCATTATTTATATTATATCTAGCTCCACCAGTTCCTTATTTTCAATCTTTAGGGATTTTAGAACTGGATGACATTTAAATACGAGCTGTTGTTGTTTTCTGCTTTTCAGAAAATTGTTTTGAATGTTTTAAAGATGATGAAGAACTGTAGTATCTTGAAGTAATCGAAGGGGCACAAAACTGTTTGAGCATCACATTTGGGAGACAAACCTGAAATATAATCATGTTATTGCTACCAAAGTATCAAGTTAAAGATGGATGGCCTCATCAATTCCTTTCGAAAATTTAAGGGCAAATGATAAGTTCAGTGAAAATCTACAAAAATATGTAGATCTTATAGAAACTTTTTGAAAGAGAAGAAGAAAAGATTGAACGAACTATTGAAAACTACAGATTAATTATTGAAATGTATTTGATATTATTATTGCTCTAAATATATTGAATTTTTTTATATATTATGTTGTCATTTATATAATGATGATATATATTTATTGTATGATAAATAGAAATTTGAATATAATAAAACTGATTAGTTATATCAATAGTCTACTGTTAAAATCAACAGATGATTTACTTTTTAATAAACAAACATTAAAAATGTAAATGTTATGTCATTGTTAGTTGCAACTGTTTAAGGCAAACAACTGGTTGAATAAACCTTTGAAGTAACATATGTTTTTATCAACAGTATTTTAAACACAGATTTTTAAAAAAATCTTCTTAATTGACGCACTGCCTTTGTGAATGGAACAGACGTTACGAATTCTCAACAGATGATTGATCTTTAGTAAACAAACATAAAAAATGTAAATATGTTATAGTTATTAGTAGCAACTGTTTAAGTCAACAACTGTTTGAACCAAACACTTGAATTTACATTTGTTTTAATCAAAAGTCTTTTAAACACAGTCTTTAAAAAATTCTTCTATATTGACGGCTTGCTTTTGAAGACGTTACCAAATACGGTTTTTCTTTCAACTTTACATTTACTTTTTAATTTGATCATCCTCTTTTTTGTTTTGATATGTGTTATCTCAGCATAGCTTTAATTTGTTTTTACATTTAACTGGTATTGTGAATGGAACAAACCTTACAAAATACAGTTTTTATTTTAACTGTAGATTGACTCTTTATTTAAATCTTTGATTTGTTAAACTGATAGTTTATTATTTCGTCTATTTGTTTTCCAAAGCATTCCTCCATTTATGTTTCACAAGTTGTATAGACTTTTTAGATACTATAAACGTTTTGAAATTAATTAAATAATCATTATAAGAAAACCTTTCGTTTAACACGATAACCCAAGTATAATAACTATTCTACGGTGTGACCTTTCATCTTCACGCGTTATCAGTCTATAAAATAGTAAAGACATCCGGAAGTTCATCATAAACCATTTTAATATTAACATTTACATTTCAGTCTTCAGCAATTGCATCAATGGCAGCCCCAAGTAATAACCGTGAAGATGAAATGAAAGAATTTGTTCTTAATCAAATTACAGCACAATACTATCAAGATTTGAAAACTACAAGAGACTTGAAGATTTGTTTTGACCGTTTGCACTTGGGCACATTTGACCGAGACGATCTGCAACGGATTTTGAAGTCAATGCCTTCGATTGTTGTTCGTGATTTGTCGGTGTTGTGCAATTCAGAGTCCGGTATTAAGGATGTAGAATTTTTGACAAGATTCAAAGATCTACTACACACAGCTTGAAGCTTCAATGGAATTGAAGCTTAAGTTTATTAATTCCATTAACTAGCTGTGGATACCATCCATCGCATATCAATGAGTTAATACGCATATATGCCTAAAGTGCTTAAAGTTCAAGAATAAAAGGAATTGAAGCTTCAATAGAATTTAAGCTTAAGTTTATTAATTCCTAATGTATATTCATATATATATAAATAGATGTTATGAAGATGGAATTCATAATGTATATTGATGTTTAAAATTGATTATATTTGTTTTGTTTAACGTTGATTATACATGGTTTTTTATATATGGCTACATATTGACTACAACTTTTTAATCCGTCTGTAGACTTTTTATTCCTTGGTTGTAACATTTCAGTTATTAAACATCTGATCAGTGTTATTAACTGTTATCGTGGAAGGAACAGACGTTACGAAATGTGGTTTTTCTTTTAACAACAGTTAACAGTCGGCATGCTTATGTTTTTTTTATGTATATAATTATTATAAAAGATATAAATAGACGTTGCCAAACAGTGGTTCTTCGCAGCAGACGGTTGTGTTGTTGATGTGTTGGTGTTTACCAAACAGCGGATAAGGCTGGCTTCACCCCCCCCCCCCCCCGTGTGTTTTCACACAGGATTCCACCTAGTATATATAATATAACGATAACAATTGGGGTGGGGACACATGGCATTTGGTGAGGCCATCCCCACCCTTAAATTCTCGCCAAAATTTGAAGCTATAAATAACCCAATTAACTCAATATTTATTAATTTATATTTTTTATCTTTATCTTTAAATTTATTATTACTTTACTATATAATAACTAAAAATCTCATGATTATTTTATTTCTTTCTCATATGAAATAATATTATATCTCTTATTTATTTTCTTAACTATTTCTTTTTATATTTCTGATTATTAGAAACCATTTAATATTTTATTGATAAAAAAGTTACACCTTCAAAACCTCTGTCTTAATCACGTCCTGCGATAGTTGTTCCTGCCAAGGCTGGCCCATGGGCCATCTAAATGAAGCAACCGCTTTGGGCCCCCAAAATTTTAGGGCCCCCATTTGAAAAAAAAAAAAAAAAAAAAAAAAAGAAGACGACTAGATATCAATTTAATGTGAGTATTAATACATATAACTTGTTCCTTAAACAACCAATTGTTGTAGCTTAATAGTAAAGGTCTCCTTGTTTTCCACTATGGAGTGCAGTTCGAATCTAAGGAATTGCATAGTTTGTTGCTTTATTTTTTGCTGCTGAACTCATTTCTTTAGCTTTTTTCATAAGCTGATTTATGATAATTCATTTATTATTCATTATGGTTGATAATTTGCATTTTGATAATTAATTTGATTGCTAGTTTTTTTTTAAAGAAATGAGTTCAGCAGTAATTCAGTGTCGAATCGAAATCGACCGTATGAATCTAGTTATGAATAGAGAAAGAAAGGTTTAACTGTGAAGCTTTAATTGAATCGTAAAAATTATCATTTCAGAAACTTCGTACTTTGCTTAGGGCCACCATAAACGTTAAGCCGACCCTAGTTCCTGCCTTTGCACCTCATTCAAACATATATTTAACATGCATTTTCATTCTTATTCACATGATAAAATTGATGTTTTCTCATATTATAGTACATTATAATTTATATGCTACGGAGTACATCGTAACACATATTTTGTCTTAATATTAGATTTGCCTATCTCGGGAAGATCCCGGAATATAACGTAGTGATAATAATATTTATGTTATTCTAATTTAAAAGGTTATGAGGCTTGTTATTTTATTATATCAGTTAAAAATCAATTGTTTTTCTATATATTGACACGTTCAAACCACAACTAAAACTTTGCATTACAAGTCCTTAGCCTAAAAAACGCATAGTTGTGTCATTATCAATTGTTTTTCTATAACACTATATTAATTTATTCAATTTGTCTTAAGGTCTAAAAGTGATAATTATCCGTTCATTTTCTAATAATCTTTTATTCAGTTTATATGAATTAATCTCCAACTAATTGCAGATATAATCTTTATATATGAACATAATTTAAAAGAATTGTTAACAGAACCGGAACCCATAACTTATACCTTCGATTTGATGATTTACTCTTCCTCTTTCTTGGTCAATTACAATCAAGTTTCATTTGGTGTTGTTTCAGGAAGTGAAGTATCACCAAAGCATTTAAATTTGCTTTTTTTTTATAGGCGCAAACTTAGCATTGTTTAACTCTAATAAACTTTTTAAAACGCTAGTGCTCTTCCAAACTGGGGGCCAAAGCTCAAACTTTAATAAGCTTGTACTTGAGCAGTTGATGTAGAATTTTAGGGTTTGTACAAACAATAATAATAACAATAAGTCAACACGAACTCAACCAAGAACAAGAGATGTAGGCGATAAAACACGGTGACAAAATCTTATTTAGCCAACCCAAAAGTATCCAACCAACCCAAGAACTCAGCAAATCACCGAGATCAATAAACTGATACAATGTTCAGTCTAAAGCTGCTGATTAATATAATCAGCAGATGAAGACTATGAAGAAATAATACAAACACTTACGAAAGACAATACAGAGAGATGAACCAGACAATATGAAACCCTAATACAACTTGAGAAAGACACAAATGAGATGAACAGAACCAAGAGAGAGAGAACAGCCTTTTTATAGGAGACCTCGAACCTTCCATCTACTCAGCGATCCAACGGTGAAGATTAAAAGCATCCAACAGTCTGCAATTCACACGAGAACAAAATATCCACAAGAGATAATGGGCCAAAGATGGGCTCCTGATTATAATGAGCCCAAAACTAAATATTAGTATGACAACCACAAACCCATAAGCCCAGACAAGATATGACATATAAAAGCCCAAACACACTTATTTGTCAATGCATAGAACTAGGATTTTGTGACATATTTTTACATGCCCCCTTAGTTCAAACATTGAACATATCTACCATTCCCAGTTTATCACAAAGAAAGTTATGTTGATTACTATCAAGACCCTTAGTAAGTATATCAACAACTTGATTACTTGAATCAACCTTGACAGTACCAACAATCCCATTTGAAATTTTTTCTCTTATGAAATGAAGATCAATCTCAAAGTGCTTAGTACGATCATGAAACACAGGGTTGGCTGCAATAGAAATTGCAGCCTTGCTGTCACTATACAAATTAACTGGCATTTTGACATTAACCTTCAGTTCACTTAACAAGTTTTTTAGCCAAATGACCCCACAAGTGGCTGAGCACAGTGCTCGGTACTCAGCTTCGGCTGAAGACCTGGACACTGTGCTTTGCTTCTTGCTTTTCCAAGAAACAAGGGAATTACCTAAGAACACACAATAACCAGTGATAGATTTCCTAGTTATAATACACTTAGCCCAATCAGCATCAACATAGGCATTTAGACAAAGCTGATCAGATTTCTTAAACATAATTCCTTTTCCAGGACACAGTTTCAGATATCTAAGAAGCCTTAAGGCAACTTGTAAATGAAATTGTGTTGGTTTATGCATAAATTGACTAAGGAATTGAACAGCATAGCTAATGTCTGGTCTAGTTAAGGAAAGGTAAATCAACTTTCCTATTAACTTTTGAAACCCAGTAATGTTTTCAAGAACAGCTTCAGTTTGTTTATGTTTAGCTGAAACTATATAACTTTGCTCAATAGGTGTATTAACAGGTTTACACCCCAAATAACCAAACTCACTTAAGAGTTCCAAGCAATACTTTCTCTGAGATAAACAAACACCTTGTTCAGAATACAGGACTTCTATTCCTAGAAAGTACTTTAACTTTCCTAAGTCTTTAATTTGAAAGTTTGACCTATGGATATCTTTAACTTTGCTGATTTCAGACTCACAATTTCCAGTAATCACAATATCATCAACATAGACAAGTAAGACCACAAAAACATTCCCAACAGACTTCACAAATAGGGAATGATCACAAATACTTTGAATGAAACCCATATTTAACAAAACAGTTGTTAACTTTTCATTCCATTGTCTAGGGACCTGTTTGAGACCATATAGAGACTTAACTAGTTTGCAAACCTTGGTTTCATTTTTAAAGTAATAACCTTCAGGAAGGGACATATATACATCTTCAGAAATTGACCCATATAAAAAAGCATTATTAATATCCAATTGAAATAAGGGCCAATTGTTTTGAACAACTAGAGTCAAATCACACCTAACAGTGACCATTTTTACAACAGGGGAGAAAGTTTCTCCAAAATCAAGTCCCTCTCTTTGGTTAAAACCCTTAGCAACTAGTCTAGCCTTATATCTCTCAACTTCCCCATTAGACTTATATTTGACTTTAAAAATCCACTTACAACCTATAGCTTTTCTCCCTACAGGTAAATCAGTTAGAACCCATGTACTGTTCCTATGTAAGGCCTCCATTTCAGAGTTCATTGCCTTAACCCATTTGGGATCCTTGGCAGCCTCATGATAGGAACTGGGTTCAACAGTTCTATTTAAAACAGACACACAACTAAAGTTTTCTTTAGACAAACAGGAATAGTTCACAACTTTTTCAAGACCATACTTGACTCTTCCCTCAACAACATAGATACCCTAGAAGATTTTCTAACACTTCCCTCAGGTAGGGTGGTCTCAGCATTTGATGTTCCCACATCATTGTCTGCCCTATCAGGGTTCCTACTAACTGGACTACCGGGCTGCTGTCCCTGTTGAGGACCAACAGGGTCTACCCCCCCCCCCCCCCCAGCAACCCTGGGAGAAGCACCTGATTGCACACTAGCAGGTACATCATCAGACACATTGGTTCCCCTTTCATCATTGGGAGGTTTATCCTTGGTCACTTGATTAGTATTTTGTGTGTTTGACTCAATACTATCAAAAAAAATTTAAATGAGTAATGTTTTCTAAGTCTGGAACAAATTCAACATTCTTAAAATCTTTTTGATGAAAAGGATAAATCTCTTCATAAAATCTGACATCTCTAGAAAAAATGACTTGTTTTGTGTCAAGACACCAAAGTTTATAACCTTTTTTAAAGTTTGATACCCAATTAAGACACATTTATCAACTTTAATAGACAATTTTATCATGTTCATCTAAAATAGTATTGAAACATAGACACCCAAATGTTTTCAAATGATCAAGTATGGGGGGAACCCAAACATTACCTCATATGGACTCTTTCCTAACAGCACAGAAGATGGAATCCTATTTATCAAATAGGTAGCAGTTAATACACAATCAGACCAAAAAGTAAGTGGGACACCACTCTGAAACAGCAATGCTCTGGCCATATTTAACAAATGTCTATGTTTTCTTTTTGCTACACCATTTTGCTGTGGTGTATAGGTGCAAGAAGTTTGATGAATAATACCATTAGTGTTACAAAACAGATTCATTTGTTTGTTAACAAATGCACTACCATTATCACTCCTAAAGACCTTAACCCTTTTTTCAAACTGAGTTTTTAAAAGTTCATATAAGATAAGTATATTTTCAAATACTTCTCCTTTATGTTTTAACATGTAACACCAAACTGTTCTAGAAAAATCATCCACAACAGTTAGAAAGTATTTGTACCCTTCTTTACTAGTGACTTTATAAGGTCCCCAAGCATCTAGGTGAACAATATCACCAATTTGTTTGGTCTTATGTTCACTGATAGGAAAGGGTAACCTTACTTGTTTAGCCTTGTGACAAATATCACAAGGCTGAGAATTAATTTTCCCTAACTTTAAATCATGTTTTAATATAGCCAGAACTTGATCAGATGGGTGACCTAACCTACTATGCCATACACTAGAATCAGTAACACTATTAAAACAGAGATTTGCACTCACATTCTCTCCAACAAAGTACAGACCATCACTTTGATCACCAGTCACCAGGATTTTCTTTGAATTGGAATCCTGAATGTAACAGTGATGTTCATCAAAAAGAACACTAAGTCTATTATCCTTAGCTAACTTATGGACAGGCAAAAGATTGACACAATAGTCAGGAACCAAGAACACATCATACAGAACAACTCCATCAGCTAGCCTAGCATCACCAATTTTAGTTACTTTAGCACAAGTGCCATTAGGGTGTTTCACAAGAACATTATATTCGGATACATCAACACAGTTAAACATGTGTTCATTTGTTTTAGTCATGTGTTGATTTGCACCTGAGTCTGTGATCCACCCAAAACAAATAGCTCTTTTAATGAAGTTTGTACAACTTGAAAACTTTTCAAAGACTTGTTTCAAGTTAGAGATTTTAGACATACAAGAAAAGGCATTTAGACAGACAGGTTTACCTCCTGAGTTAGAGCTCTGAGGGTCACCTGTTCCTTTCTCACTGATCAGATTCATCAACTTGCTGATCTGTTCAGGTGAAAAAGGCAAGCCAGAAACAGAAGCAGTATTCACAGAAGTCTTGTTATTACTACTAGTACTGTTGGACATATTAGACCTAGGGCCCTGTCCAACTGGTTTCTTCTTGAAACCAGGTGGATATCCAACTAACTCATAACACCTGTCAATAGTGTGACCCAACATATTGCAATGAGTGCACTTCAGGTTTGGGTTGGGTCCTCTATTGACAGTTTTCTTCCTATTGTCAAAAGGTTGAGATGTCTTGGACATAAAAGACATATTCTGAACTTTTGACCCACTACTAGAGCCCCTATGTGATTCCTCTCTAGAGACAATAGAGAAGGTTGTTTTGATAGAGGGCAAAGGGTCTTGCATCAAAAGGTTAGATCTCACAGGTTGGTATACATCATCAAGACCCATTAGAAACTGCATTAGTTTTATAAGACTATTGAAATCATTAAATTTGTTTGCAGCAGAACAAGAGCATGAAGGCAATTGGACTATTGAATCCAGTTGCTTCCACATGGTGTTAAGTTTGTGATAATACTCAGAAACTGAGCTTCCATTTTGAGTTAATGAGTTAATCTTTTGATGCAGGTTGAAGATAACAAACCCATCAACCTTGTCATAAGTTTCTCTAAGGTCTATCCATACATCCCTAGCAGACTTAGAAAACACTTGACCAAGAAATAACTCCTCACTCACAGAATTAAGAAGCCAGGTAAGAACCACAGAGTTACACCTATCCCACTGTTTTCCTAAGACATCATCATCAATTGACCTAACAGTGGTGCCGTCAATGAAACCAAATTTATTTTTGGCTTCAAGAGCAAGCTTCATGGAACTGGCCCAAACAAAGTAGTTCTCAGTTCCCTTAAGCTTGATACTAATAATAGACAGACTGCTGGTGTCACTAGGATGGATATAGAGTGGATCACCAATATCCAATTTACTTATCAGAGTACTGGATGATCCAGCACCTCCACCACCAGATTCACCCATGACAGTAACACACAATCACCAACCAGACAAACAAACAGCAACAGATAGACAAGCAAAGAATTAGCCAAGAAGGCTAACACAGACAAGTAATACCAGAAATATAACCAACATATATGTCCTAAGAAGACCAGACTGTGTCAGTGTTCAGATAGTGGGTTCATCACTCATAGGTGCCCACCCAGATCTTAACACAGGGGTCTTTTATTAACTATATATATATATATAGATATATGTATAGTAGACAATCAGCAAGTAACCAAAACAATGATAGACAAGAGACACAAGCACAATATCAGACACAATCAGACAATATCAGACAAGACATATGCCGGTCCACCCTAACCCGGCCAAAGACGCCTAGACACAATACAGAAACTAGTAGACAATGAAAGATCTCACCGAGAGGGGGACCCAAGTTAGGGTTCTCCTATACTCACAATCTGTACCTTCACTTAGGGTACAGTATTGTGAGTGCAATTGTAGCAATAACAATCCACTCCAACTTGAACAGCTTCCAATCTAGCAGATAGACAGTAATCCAGAGTTTGTGCCAACGACAGTCGATCAATACCCCAGATCTACACAGACAATACTAAAAACAAAGTAATAGCCAAGATCTAAATAGATCAGACCTATTACTACACCAACAGAGTCAAGATCTATTATGAAGATCAAAACCCTAATCAGGAGACAAAGACCAGAAATAACCAGATCTAAAGTTTTAACAAAAAACTAAAGATCAAGACAAGACAGACAGACAACGGAAGACGAAAGACACCAGAATCAAGAGCCTAGGGCTCTGATACCATGTAGAATTTTAGGGTTTGTACAAACAATAATAATAACAATAAGCCAACACGAATTCAACCAAGAACAAGAGATGTAGGCGACAAAACACGGTGACAAAATCTTATTTAGCCAACCCAAAAGTACCCTACCAACCCAAGGACTCAGCAAATTACTGAGATCAATAAACTGATACAAGGTTCAGTCTAAAGCTGCTGATTAATATAATCAGCAGATGAAGACTATGAAGAAATAATACAAACACTTACGAAAGACAATACAGAGAGATGAACCAGACAATATGAAACCCTAATACAACTTGAGAAAGACACAAATGAGACGAACTGAACCAAGAGAGAGAGAGAACAACCTTTTTATAGGAGACCTCGAACCTTCCATCTACTCAGCGATCCAACGGTGAAGATTAAAAGCATCCAGCGGTCTGCAATTCACAAGAGAACAAAATATCCCACAAGAGATAATGGGCCAAAGATGGGCTCCTGATTATAATGATCCCAAAACTAAATATTATTATGACAACCACAAACCCACAAGCCCAGACAAGATATGACATATAAAAGCTCAAACACACTTATTTGTCAATGCATAAAACTAGGATTTTGTGACATATTTTTACAATTGAGCTAGATATGTAACCAGAAATGCCCAAGGATGAGAAAACGATGGGCCACTATATGAAGGCATAAACACATTCAACTAAATAGATCGTATACGTGTCAATATAACAGGTTCTATGATCCATTTATTTTATCTTATTAAACTGTGCTTTATGTTTATTTTATAGCAAAGCTGTATAATAATATATTTTAGAGTTAATTTAAAAAAAAAGAATCATATTAAACTGATCGTGTTCAAATTTATATGTCTGACATGGTTTTGGGTGTAACACCCCAACCGATGGCAGAAACATCGGGATGTCACGTATTGATGATTGTTCAGTAGCTCATGGTGAATAATAAATTTCATTAAATGATTTAAATAAATTACATACAAGAATTCGTACATCAAAGTGAATAATACTATGTACATATCTTCAAGCATTAACTCAAATCTTCAAGCAAGTAGAACCTGAAACATGTTAAGTTTGAAAATATTTTGGGTCAACAAAAGTTGGTAAGAATACATAGGTTTTCGAATATAGTAGATAACAATAGTTTGTACAACAATCATAGTTGGATAATGATAGAGTATGAGTCCGACATGTAACAATGCGTCTTTGTACAATCAAACCTTGTGTCGACTGAGACCTAACTCGCAAGTTAGTTAAATGTTGTTACTGTTATCGATCATCCCTGAATTTAATTGTTGGATCAGTTTGCTCTTTTTGCTAAGTAAGAACTTGCTATCTTGACACTTAAGTGTTTAGCAAGTCCTTGTAGATCAGATTATAAGCACAGCGGAATGTATAAGTTAAAGCAACACTTTTTATACTAAGGCAGAGTTATTACTCCCCCTTGATGATTGAAACTAATAAATGATAAGTATTTATTATGAATCTAAGCAGTAAATGAGAATTAGATACTTAGACAGATTCACAATAAATACAGAAATGGAATAGAACAGTGATAGTGTTTGAAGGATTTTTCTATTAAAATCAATGTCTAAAATAGAAGGTTGAAGCCTCCTATTTATAGACGTTTACATGCATGTATCTTGCCCAAAAAGCAAGTACAGAAACAACAGAAACAAGTTGCACAAGTTGCAACATTGAAACAAACAAATACAGCTAAAAGTAATAATAAACAATAAACTACTGATGCAAAAGGCGGTGGGAAATATCTGATGCTAAGTGCTGATGAAGGACAAACTACTGATGAGTAGTTTTGTCTTCAGTACTTCTGAAGTGAACTTGTCTGGTTTGGACTTCAGAACTTCTGATGAAGTTTCTTCTTCAGCACTTCTCATATCTTCTAATCAGCAGTTTCTTGTCTTCTCTTCAGTACTTCTATACTTAGCCAAAATGACAGAAGTGAATTAGACTAAGGTTTACAAAAGTGGTTTCACCAATCCTCTTTGTCCTAACAATCTCCCCCTGGATTGATGAAGCCAAAACCTTACTAATTCCTTATGTTTTTCTTCTGTCTTGAACAATCTTCCATATCTCTTTGTACATGGTGTTCTTGAGCTGGTTTAACTGACCATCAGATAGAGATCCTCTCTGTGGTTCTAGATGTTGAATTGTGAGTAGGTCTTGTGTTGACAGTTTCTTCAGATCGCTGATCTTCTTGTAAGCCCTGCTTGAGAGGTCTCTTCTTGTCAACAATACTGAGTTGTTATCAGTAAGTTACCATCTGATGATAGGGATCTTTGACTTGTTAAAGTCAGAAGAATAGGGAACCAGACTTGTCCCTTGGGTTGATGGTCCTGAGTGCTGGATGTTTTCAGTTTCAGATAGCCTCAGGTGGGATTCTCTTCCTTGTTGTTGTTGCATATCAGGCATCTGAACAGTTGGGAGATGGTGTTCAGTCACTACTCTGGTATGCAGCTTTTCTTTGATGGTCTTTTGTATTTGATAAGCAAAAGTGGAAGGATCCCTGAATTGTGTTAACAGAGGTTTCTCCTCAATGTCAAAATCTGAATGGACTATTGAACTTCCTTCAAGTAGTACCATTTTGAAGTCAGTTTTGACATTGTCCTCTGTCTTCTTCTTCTGAGTAGCAGTTCTTCTAGATACACCAGAAGTTCTAACTACTGATCTTGAAGGATCAGCAGTTTGAAACTTCTCTGGATTTGCAGCCTTGGCAGCCAAGTATTTTCTGTAAGTATCCATCAGTCTTTCTTCTTTCCATCTGGATACTGAGGCTTTTGAACCATATCCTTCTGCTACTAACTCTTCTATTATCTGGGCTCTCTTGGCCTTTCCTTCTTTGCTTGTGGCCACTTTGTCTGCAAGCAGTTGTGCTCTTCTTGTCAGCTCTTGCATAGAGAGTCCTTTGAGTGTAAAGGCTTTAGTCTTGCTGTTCTTGGTAATGTAAGACACCAGTTGTTGTCTTTTATCTTGTTCAGCAATCTCATCAAGGCTAGCCTGCCTTTGTAGTTCAGCTTCATAAGCCTGAAGTTTTTCTTCATGGCTTAAATCCAAATCATCCCTTTCTTCCAGAGATTTCCAGATCTGATCTTCTCTGGCCTTCTTGTTGGCTGCAATTAAGCTCTTCTCTAATAGTTCAGTTGATTGAGAAATAGGAGAAGGGTTTAGTACAGTCATTGTTGTAACAGTTGTAGGCCTGATGGGATCAGATGTTGGTTGAATGGGAGCAGTGGTTCTGGAAGGTTCAGTTGTTTGAGGTTTGGAAGTGTTAACCTCTGATGTGTTGACAACTGCTGATGGTTTGTCAACTACTGAAGGATTGTCTTCAGTACTTTCTGATTCTTCATCAGAAGTTTGGTCATCAGAAGTTTCTTCATTGTGCCTTAGGGATTCTTCAGATGTTTGGGTCTCATCTTCTTTCTCTGCTGCTTCAATTTCTTCTATTGAGACACCAAACTGTTTGGCCAATTTTTCTTTCCTGGCCTGATCTTTTTGATCTCTTTCAAGGATGGCCACTCTTGCCCTTATCCTGGCTTGGAATGACTCCTTAGGTTCCCTGATCTTCTCCCCCTTTTTGGATTCATCAATTTTAACCCTTGAAGCAGAGGGTTGGGAGAAGTGTCCTTGAAGATGAGCAATCTGTTTGCTGTTGAAGTCTATTTTGTTGGACAGATCATTCATCTTGGTCTTGATCACTCCAAATTGATTCTTGATGGACAGCTCCAAGTCAGCTGTATATGTTTGGAAGTGATTTCTGATGAGTGTATTCATCATGTGGTACAGGGGACCCTCTGGGCTGTATAGCTGGTTCAGGTCTATGCTTGTTGGCCTAGGGAATTGGGTAGGCATTTGTTGTGAAGGGGGTGTTTTTGGGAGATCCTCATGTTGTACAGAGGATGCCACTCTAGGGGTTTTAGGGATTGAGTGGGCTTTAACCTGTGCAGAGGTGACTGGCTTCTTGAGCCTGGATACCCCTGAAACAGGACCTTCAGAAAGTGCCGTCAATTCAGTAGTTTGAGTGTGTGAAACATCATCCAAATTAATGGAATCATCTGAATCCCTGATGTTGCCCTCAATGAGGACTGTCTCAGTTAAATCATGAGCTGAGCCCAACTCAGTTCTCTCATGAACCTCTTGTTCTTGGTTCTGAGGATTTCCTACTTCAGGCATTAAGCCTTCATCAGTAGTTGCCACACTGGGTGGTAACTGAGTAGTAGCAGCCTCAGATGCCCCAAGAGTCTCTAAAATTGGGCTTAAAGACTCTGGTCCACCCTCATCTCTTGGGATAGGGCTAGAGATATCCACATCCATGTCTGATGTAGTAGTTATGTCCCCTGTTTGTTGTGGTTGTAGGGGACTGACATGATCAGATGGGACCTTCTCTTTTAGCCCAGAGAGAAGTTTGGCAATTTCTATTGCCTCTTGTTTAGAAATTTGTGGGGTTGGTTCAGTAGTTTGGGCAATAGGTGGTGAAAGTTGTTGTTCAGCAGTTTCAAAAGAAGAGTGTGTTTCATATGTTTTTCTAAGTCTTTTTCTTTTGAATAAAACGGTTATGGGTGCTCTTGGTGGGGTTTGAGATGGATGAGACTGAGAGGGTGTTTCAGTCTCACCTATTTGAAGAGCAGAATGCTCATGAGCATGTTCAGGCATCTCAACCTCCTGAACAGCTTTTCTTTTGGGTTGGTGGGGTGCAGTTTTTGTTGGCTTGGGCTTTTTGGCTTTTGGTGGTGTGAGTTTGGAAGATGTGGGCTTCAGGGGGGCTTGTTGTTGTTCTCCCTGATCATCTTCTGGCCAGGCAGCCGGTTTGTTATGCCTTGAGTATGCTTGTGATGTTAAAGGATTTAAAGTTGAAATTTTTCCCACAAGCACCTCATTACCCAGTTCCCCTATTATGCATTGCATAATGAACCTTGGGTATAACAAAAACTTTTTCTTGGTATTATTGTGATGTAACACCAACTCATTGAAAAATAGTTTTGATGCCCTGAATTTAGTTTCATTCACAATGGAATGAAATATTGGTTGAAAAGTGGAGGGCATCTGGTCATAAGACCCTGTTTTTGGACTCAAACACATAATAATATAATGAAACAAAAGCTTGTATTTTGGTTCAAAATATTTTTTAAAGATTGTAGCATGGGAGAGAGTACCTTGATAACCACACTCAGTCATGGTTAGATGAATATCAGTATTAGCAACATGGTCAGGGGCAGTTACATCATCCAGACCCAGTCTTGTTGCCAGTGTGGCCGGTGTGATGGTCAGTTGTTTCCCTTTTATTCTTGAGTTGAGGGAAATGACCTCATCATCCATTGTCACCGTCTCAGCATTTGCCCAGAACTCATTCAGAGTTTCAGTGTGAATTGGTGGGTTTATTGTGAGAGCAGTAAAATATTGGGATTTTACGACAAGATCAATGATCTCATCGTATTGGGACCAGCCTTCTTGTTTTTCAAGAAAGGCCCTTTGATTGTGTCCCTGTTTTAGAACTAGAGCCATGTGGTTTGGGTTTTGATCGAACAGTGGATTTGCAGGTATAGGTTATTGAGAGAGTTTTTGAGAGAGAAGGAGGGATATTTTGAGTTTGAAAGGATAAGTGTGTAGAAAAGGTATTTATTAGAAGTTTTAACCGCTTGAATCTTCTTTATTAGAAGTTTTAAAACCGCCTTTGGTTAAAAATCTCTTTATCAGAGGTTTTAAACTGATTAGGTCAAACCTCTGATGATGGGAAAAGTCAGATTTGCCCTTTTGACTTAAACTGCTGATGAAGGATTACTTCATCAGTAGTTCCCATTTTCTCTTCAGTAGTTTTAACAGCTGATGAGAAATGTTTTTATAAATACTTTATTCATAACTTCTGAAGGTTATTTTATCAGAAGTTACACACTTTTTAGAAAATTATCCCCATACTGATGATTTTTGTTCATCAGTAGTTCTCTCATACTGATTTTTGTTAATCAGTAGTTCTCTTTTTGTTTTTCAGAAGTTTTGTTTCAGACTTTTGTCTTTTGTAAGTGAAAACCAAAAAAAGGAAAAGGTAAACAGGATGGAATCAAGGATGGAAAAAGAAAAAAAATTTGAGATGTTTTATGCATAACAGTAAGTGATTGATGTAGAAGTTTGATGTAGAGTTGGGTAGAATCAAGTGTTAACTTGGATTCTAACTGATATGCATATATGTTTTTAAAAAAATAAAATAAATAAAAAAAATAAAAAATAAAGTAAACACTTACAAATTTAGCATTCCAAGCATGGATACTAACTTCTGAAATGTTGATGTGTCAAGGGGCTTAGTGAAGATGTCAGCTATTTGATTGGCTGTTGCTACATGCTTCACCTCAATCTTGCCTTTTTCATAGCAATCTCTTATGAAATGGTACCTGATCTCAATATGTTTTGTTTTTGAGAACTAACCGGATTTTGAATGATGCTAATGGCAGATTTGCTATCTACAAACAAAGGTGTCTTGGTTTCTTTGATTCCATAATCAAGAAGTTGATATTGGAGCCATTGTATCTGTGATGTACAACTTGCAGCTGCAATGTATTCAGCTTCAGCAGTTGAAGTTGCAACAGATGTTTGCTTCTTTGATTGCCATGACACTAGACAGTTACCCAGGAATTGACAACCACCAGATGTTGACTTTCTTGTCATCTTACACCCTGCATAGTCACTATCTGAAAAAGCTGATAACTTGGTATTGCTTGAAGCAGGATACCAAATTCCCAGTGTTGGTGTTCCTTTCAGATATCTGAAAATTCTTTTGACTGCTATAAGGTGTGATTCCCTTGGTGCTGATTGATATCTAGCACAGACACATGTTGAAAACATAATATCTGGTCTAGAAGCAGTTAAGTATAAGAGGGAACCTATCATGCATCTGTACATGGTTTGATCAACCTGTTTTCCTTGATCATCAAGTTCAACTTGTGTGATTGGTGTCATGGGAGTGGAACATGATTTACAGTCATTTAAAGAAAATTTGTTCAATAATTCTTTAACATATTTTGATTGATGTATAAAAGTTCCATTTGTTTGTTGCTTGATCTGCAGTCCTAGAAAGTACTGCAGTTCTCCCATGGTACTCATCTCAAATTTTGATTGCATGAGTTTCTTAAAATCATCACACAGTTTTGTGTTTGTTGAACCAAAAATGATATCATCAACATAAATTTGAACAAGTAAGACATGATTTCCAACATGTTTAATGAAAAGAGTTTTATCAATGGCACCTCTTGTAAAGTTATTTTTGAGTAAAAAGGTGGAGAGTGTATCATACCAGGCTCTTGGAGCCTGTTTGAGCCCATAAAGAGCTTTGTCCAGTCTGTACACCCACTCAGGATGAGAAGGATCCTCAAACCCAGGTGGCTGACAGACATACACCTCCTCTTTGATTTTTCCATACAAAAATGCACTTTTCACATCCACTTGATAAACTTTAATTTTGTTGGAAATGGCATAGGCCAGAAATAACCTGATGGCCTCAAGCCTTGCAACTGGAGCAAAGGTTTCATCATAGTCAATTCCCTCTTCTTGAGAGTACCCTTGAACTACCAGTCTTGCCTTGTTCTTGATTATCATACCAGCTTCATCTTGTTTGTTCCTGAAAACCCATCTTGTACCAATTGGTTGCTTGTTTTGAGGTAAGGGACAGATTTCCCAGACCTGTTGCTTGTTGAACTGAAGCAGTTCATCTTGCATAGCTTGCACCCAATTATTGTCTTTGAGGGCTTCCTGGTACTTCTTTGGTTCCAACTGTGAAATAAAGGCTGAAAATAGGCAAAAGTTGGAGAGCTGGTTTCTGGTAAGAACACCTGAAGCTATATCACCCATGATTTGATAAAGTGGATGATCTCTGTGTTCAATCAGTTGTTGTAAACCACTGACAGGTGTAGGTGGCTCTTGTTCTTCAAACAAACTACTGAGGTTTATAATATCTAGTTCAGCAGTTTTAGCTTCTTCAGTAGTTGCGGGTGCTGAAGCAGATGTTTGAGTTTGGCCTTCAGTATTTGTTTGATCAGAAGTTTGAGAAACTTCTGATGGTGTTGTAGTTGACTTAATGACTGTTTGAGGAGTCCATGGTGTAGGATCCTCATCTTCAAACCTTTGATCACCATAATAAGTAGGTTTGGAAGAAGTAACAGTCTTTTCAGGTCCAAAGTGAAAGTTGTCAAGGTCAAAGAGTTCAGCAGGATGTGCTGTAATAAGAGTGTGTTTTGACTCATTGAACTTGACATTCAATGTTTCTTCTACTATCCTGGTGTGAGAATTAAAAACCTTGTAGGCTTTTCTAGTTGAAGAGTAACCAAGAAAGTAACCTGAGTCAACTTTGGCAGCAAACTTTGAAATAGATTCCTTGATGTTCAAGATGAAACATTGACACCCAAAAGCCCTGAAAAAGGAGATAAGGGGCTTCATGCCATGAAGAACTTCATAGGCAGTCTTGGAATCTCTCTTGACCACAAGAACTCTATTCTGAACATAACATGATGTGTTAACTGCTTCTGCCCAAAAGTACAATGGCAGTCCAGAATCAGCTAACATTGTTCTTGCTCCTTCTATCAATGTTCTGTTCTTCCTTTCTACTACACCATTTTGTTCAGGAGTTCTGGGAACACTGTATTGTCTAATAATCCCTTTAGACAAACAGAATTCATCCAGAGTTTTGTTCCTGAACTCTGTCCCATTGTCACTTCTAATGGTTTTGACAGATAGAGAATATTGTTTCTCTACTTGTAGAATGAAGAACTTGATGATTTCAGCAGCCTCATCCTTGGAAAATAAGAAGAATACCCATGTGAATCTTGAGTAGTCATCAATGATGACTAAGCAGTACTTCTTTTTACCAAGGCTCATAATCTTGACAGGTCCAAATAAGTCCATATGGAGTAGTTGAAGACATGCAGTTGTTTTTGATTCTTCAATAGACTTATAGGAGGACTTATGCTGTTTTCCCTTTAAACAGGATACACAGTGTTCTTGACACTGGTATACTTTCAAAGGTAGACCTCTGACCAAGCCCATTTTTGTGACTTTATTTATGGTTTTAAAGTTCACATGGCCAAGTCTCCTGTGCCAGAGATCTGTTTCTGAAGTTGATGCCCTTGAGAAGAAACAGGCAGTGTTGTTCAATACTTTGTCTTTCTCAATGTCCACTGCATAGACATTGCCACATCTTTTGGCAATCAGCAAAGTATGATCTTCTATAATCTTCTCTATCAACTTCTGTCCTTCTGGTGAGATGATCTTGCATGTTGTCTTTGTGAAAAAGGAAGAATATCCTTTATCACACATTTGTGACACACTCAGCAAGTTGTATTCAAGGTTTTCCACCAGATTGACCTTGTCAAACTGTATTTTGCCAGAGGAGACATTGCCATGTCCTAGCACATATCCCTTAGCATTGTTCCCAAAGGATACAGATCCTTCTCTTTGGCTGATAAAGTTGTTTATCAGGTATCTGCATCCAGTCATGTGCATAGAGCCTCCACTATCAACATACCATATGCTGTTTAAGCCCCTGGAAACTCTCTGCACATAAAAGCAAATTAGTTAGATTTAGGAACCCAAGCCTGTTTGGCTTTGGGTTTGCTCTTGAGAACAGTTACAGTTTGTTCTTGACCAGGTTGAGAAATCCATGTCTTTTTGGCAATGGATTTTTCATTAAGAACCATGGTGGTATCCTTTTTAGGACCACCATCAACCTTGGTCATCAGTAGTTCTACCATGTTCATTAGATTTTGAATCTCAGCAGTTTGTGAAACTGCTGATGATTCTGGTCTAACTACTGACAAGGAATTTTGAGAAAAAGATTTTGGTTGAGATTTTATCTTTTTCTGAGAAAAGGTGTTTTCAGGTTGTTGTTTCTTGGGTTTAAAGATTCTTTCATAATCATTTCTGATTTGATTTCCCACAACCTGTTGTTTAAATTTTTGATTGAACTGAATTCCTTTTCTGTATCTACAAAATTCAGTTTTGTGGTTGAACAGGCCACAAATTTCACATTCTTTTGCCTTTTGTTTTTGATCTAAAGGCAAATTTCTGACATTTGTGAAGAGATTTTGCTCATCAGTAGTTTTCAGGGTCTCAACTCCTGATGTAGATGAAACTACTGATGGCTTGTTGTCAGATTTTGTTAATACTTCTGAAGTACTTTCTTTAAAAATGCCAGGATTTCTGTTTAGAAAGTTTTCATGGAAAGATGTGCATTCTTTCCCTTCAGAAGTTTCATTTGAAACAATTCTTCTCCCATCTTCAGTAGTTCTGGGAGAAAAATCTGTTGGTGTTTCAACATGATGGTATCCTATGCCAAACTTAACATTTGAAGCACTTTGTTTGTTTAGCAATAATTGATACCCCTTACAAGATTCCACCCATTTTTCACATGTGATCCTGGTGTCAGCAAGCTCTTGTCTGACATCTCCCACGTCATTTAGCATGAGTTTGATTTGTGCTTGGGTTTCAATAGCAGAGTCAGTTAATTTAGAAACTTCTTTTGTTTTAGCACACAGTTTTCTTTCTAAATCACATTTTATCTGTGTGTATTTTCTTTCTAAATCATTGGCTTTGCCTTGTAAGTGCAGATTTGTCTCTCTTATGAGAGCAAAAGTTTCTTTGCAAGAATTTGAGCAAAGTTTTGTCAAAGATTCTTTTGATACCTGTGACAATGCAGATTTTGAAGTACAGCCTTCAAATGCCATTAAGGCAAAGTTCTTTCTGCCATTGTCTGGTTCTCCCCAGTTGATGTCAAACACTTTGTTGTCTGCATCAGGATTGCACTCTGTGGTGTTAAAAGGGAGACTGCTCCAGTCAACATACCCTGAGGTAAAGAGACTTTGTTGAGAGGGTTGTTGAGGCTGTGGAGGAAGTTGAGCAGCTGGAAAGGGAGGGATTGATTGTTGGCTCTGCATCTGTTGAGCAGGCACTTGAACATATTGTACTTGTGGCATGTATTGCTGTTGAGGAGCTTGTGCCTGTACAAAATGTGCACTCCCTTGAGTTCCATTATTCCTATTATAATTGGGGTTATAGTTATTTCCAGATTGTGATTGGTTAAAGCTAGAGCTTCTACACTCTCTAGCAAAGTGTCCCAACTTCTGACACTTGTGACATCTCAGTTTAGATTTGTCAAAACCAATTTTTGTATTACTGGTCAATCCTGGAAATTTCCTTCCTGACCTTTTATAAAACTTGTTAGTTTTAATGCTTAGCATGGCCAGTTGGTGTAATATGTCCATTTCTTCTAAGTCATCACTGCTAAAATTTTTCAAATCATCCATGATAAAACATAGATTATCAGCAGTTTGACTTTGGTCATTATTGTCATAACCTGGGAAAGATCTTTCTGATGAGATCCCAGTGGTTATGTCAATATTGTCATAAGATCCATAGGAACAAGTTGGTGAATCTTGTCCCAAAAGTGCTGTACTACCTGGTAGGTAGTCATCAGCAGTTTTACCAGATGATTGTAATTTCTTCTTTTGATCAATTTCTCTCTCAAAAGTAAGTAATCTCCCATGGAGTTTTGTAAGAGTGAGGGAGCTAAAATCTGGTGAGGATCTTAAAACAATGGAGTATGTTTCCCATTTGTCAGGTAAAGACCTTAAAAATCTATGTAGCATAGATACTGTTGTATAGGTCTGACCATTTAACTTTAGCTTAGATATTAATGAGGAGAATCTTTCAAATTGTTGAGTCAAAGTTTCCCCATTAATATAAGCAAATGTTTCATATTGTTGAGCTAAAATCTCTCTGGTGTTGGCAATCACCTCTTCAGTTCCTCCAAACTGTTCTTTAAGACAGTCCCAAAGTTCTTTGGCACTTTCACAATGTAAAAGGCCAGAGTATATCTCATTTGGGAGTGCTTTTGCATCTAGCTCAAGTTTTAGGAAATCATCATCTGTATATTCTTTAGGGTCCTTAGGGACCTTAACATTAGTTTCAAGATTAACATTTACTGGTTTGTGAGGACCATATATCACAGATCTCCAACAACCTGTGTTGGTTTGTGACAAGGTATGTGCCATTCTCTTTTGCCATATGTTGTACTCATTTCTCACAAGCATGGCAGGTTTAGTGGCAGAACCAGTATTATGTGGATCCATTTTAAAGAGTATAGATTTGTCAGATGACTCTTTTAAGTGATGGATATTGATAAAAAGTGAACTTTTGATCTTTTTATTGAATATCAATAAGAGCTTTGTGTCTGATTCTCAATTTGTTAGATTGATATGTGATCAGATAAACCAATGCTCTGATACAAATTGTTGGATCAGTTTGCTCTTTTTGCTAAGTAAGAACTTGCTATCTTGACACTTAAGTGTTTAGCAAGTCCTTGTAGATCAGATTATAAGCACAGCGGAATGTATAAGTTAAAGCAACACTTTTTATACTAAGGCAGAGTTATTACTCCCCCTTGATGATTGAAAATAATAAATGATAAGTATTTATTATGAATCTAAGCAGTAAATGAGAATTAGATACTTAGACAGATTCACAATAAATACAGAAATGGAATAGAACAGTGATAGTGTTTGAAGGATTTTTCTATTAAAATCAATGTCTAAAATAGAAGGTTGAAGCCTCCTATTTATAGACGTTTACATGCATGTATCTTGCCCAAAAAGCAAGTACAGAAACAACAGAAACAAGTTGCACAAGTTGCAACATTGAAACAAACAAATACAGCTAAAAGTAATAATAAACAATAAACTACTGATGCAGAAGGCGGTGGGAAATATCTGATGCTAAGTGCTGATGAAGGACAAACTACTGATGAGTAGTTTTGTCTTCAGTACTTCTGAAGTGAACTTGTCTGGTTTGGACTTCAGAACTTCTGATGAAGTTTCTTCTTCAGCACTTCTCATATCTTCTAATCAGCAGTTTCTTGTCTTCTCTTCAGTACTTCTATACTTAGCCAAAATGACAGAAGTGAATTAGACTAAGGTTTACAAAAGTGGTTTCACCAATCCTCTTTGTCCTAACAGAATTTATGCGGGGGGATGGGTTTGTCAGACCTATAGCGCTATAATCTAAACATGCGGCTTGATCAATGTTAATGATTGTACTGTGTCTTTTTGTTACAGTCAAATGATAGAATGAGTAAATGATAGTGTAATTGAATCACAAGTTTCAACAATGTAAGAATGAGTAAATGATAGTGTATAAAATGTTTAAACATGTTTCACCCCAAAAATATAAAATAGAAAAAGGGGCAATGTAAACTCACCTTAGCAAAATGTTATGTCTCGTGAAAATAGGTTATGTGTTGCCCAACGATGCCAAGTATTACCCTATAATTAAGGTAATAAATATGTCTAATTCTTTCTAGTCTACAAATATATTCTAGGGTTTCGAATTGGGGATAAGTGTTCGGTTGATTAATAAATAAAAGGCTTAATAAATAAGAGAAATTTGGTAAATAAATAAACAAAAGTCTTTTTGTAAATTTTAAATTAAAGATGGTCACAATATAAAGTTTTAAGTATGAAAATAATTTTTATAAAATTATTTCCTTAAAAATAGGATATTAAATCTATTTATTTCAAATTGTCAAAATATAACTTTAATATTTAAAAATACAAAAATTAAAGAATTATTAAATTAAAAATTTTATTTCTGTTCCAAATAAATAGAAATAATTTATATAAAATTTTGGTGCAAAAATATTGAAAAGTGAATTTATTATGATTTATTTATGATTAAAACTAACAAAAATTGATTAAAAATATTAAATAAATGATTTTTCAGAAATAAAAATCATTTAAGAAAAGTTTAATGTTTTAAAAACTCGGAATAATTTTTGTGGAAATTTATATAATTGTTTTGATATTTTTATAGAATTTTATATATAAAATAGAATAAACTTGAATTATTTATTATATATATTAAATAAATAATTTTTTGGAAAACTAAAAATTGTATGTTAAACTTTTCTACTAGAATAACATAAAATAATTTTTGTAGAATTTATAAAATAGTTTTAGTATTTTAAAATGAATTTTAAAAATACAAGGGAATATATATAAGCTTAAATGTTGAAAAAAAATAGTTGATGATGCTGGGAATCGAACCCGGGCCCTTGGCCGGTTCGTGTGTTTTAAATCACAAGCCCAGACCAACTGGTATGGACCCGGAGAACGAATAGATTAGACTTGTAATTAATTATATAGCATATGTTGAAATTGATTTATAAGTCATTAAAAGAAAAGAATTAAAATCGTGGAAAAAGGGGGACTCGAACCCGTGTGTTTTCGTTTAACAACCAACATACACAACCACTTGATCTAGATCAGTGGTTGTGTTGAGTTCGTATCTGTTTAAATTATATATTCGTATTCTACCAAGTGTTCTTCCCCAATTGAAATCTGATCGTGCCCTAGATATACAATGATTTGATTTACACAACAATAACCCAATTAATCATAGGGTTATTGTTGTGTGTATGCCGAAAAACAAAACCCAAAAGAAAAAGATGACTTACAATAACGAAATCGTGTTTATAAGCCCGGTCAACAGGAAAGTCAAACACGAACTCAAAGCTTCGAAAGATGATTTAGAAACAGAAATTAAAGATTGAGAGGGATATTTCGGCACCTTTAGATTGTGAAAGAGGGTACAATTTATACAAAACACTTAGGTTCATAGTTTTGGAAGATTTGACCAAGACTTTAATTATACGCGTATAGGCCCAAAATTGGTATGTTTTGACTTGAAATCAACGTGTATAATACGCCATATTGTCTGTCTATCCGTTAATACCAATCAATTAGATGCTTCATTCCATAAATTGGGCTCAATTGATTGGTCAAAAAAAATGTGTTTGTTTGACTTTGGATTTGCACAGCGAAGAAGCAGCAACAGCGATTTTTTTTTCCTTCTTAGGTGGGCCGGCCACTGGGCCACAGTTACTGGGCTCCGAAAAAAAAATTTGAAGGGAAAGTTGGGTTGGAGTATATTGTGGGTTTATTTTTTTTTGTTTGGCTAAAAAGAAACATATATTATCCCACTTGTAAAAGAATTATTATTATTATTATTGTTATTATTATTAGTATTATTATTATTATATGCATTTATATATATATATATAAGTTGTGAGTTAGGAAAAATAAAGGCATAGGCACAATTGTATTAATGTTAAAGATGTCATAAAAATTAGGGGTTTTATTTTACGTATTAAAATTTTGGAAAAATTTTGCGATGTTACAGTCTCCCCTACCTTTGGAAACTTCGTCCCGAAGTTTATTGAAAACACAGGGTTGAAGGTGATTGGGTAGAAATGAAAATAATTGTGATCTGGAAAATTTGGGTTATAGCATGACACGAATAGAATAAACTGTATCGAATAGTTTGGATAAGAGTTGTGTTATGTGTGAGTTGATTGACTAAATGATCTACCAGATAACTAGAGTTTAAATTTGGTTATCTCCTGAAACCTTGATAGAATTTCACACTACCTTAACGTACCTGTAAATTCATGATTACGTTCCGGACCGCAATCATCAATTTACCTTACATTAGGGTTTTGTGTCCTTCTATTACTCTAACACTCATGTAAGTAATGCAGAAATAATCATGTGGTTGAACCTTTGCATATAATGAGTCCAACCGTTGAGCAGGGAAAAGACTCTCACCAATTAGTGAGTAGGAACCTCTACCGATTGTTGAGCAGGTTCGATAGCCTCCACCAGTCGTGGAGCAGGTTGTAGGGCCTCTCCCGACTGAGCAGGTTCGATAGCCTCCACCAGTCGTGGAGCAGGTTGTAGGGCCTCTCCCGGCTGTTGAAAAGGCAAAATGACCTCTACCAATCGTTGAGTAGGTTATTTGGTACTCAACTAACTGTTGAGCAAGTACTTTATCCTCTATTAAATGTAGCAATTATTATACACATAAATTGCAAATTGATAATATGTTTATGCAAGCAAGTATAATGAGTTGTAGTTGTATAGATTTAGATATTAATATAATTAGTTCACATTCAAACAAGCATGCATCCAAGTGTTATGATTATACCATATAAACAACTCTCAGACGAAAATTTCAATACTAGAATTTATTACTTGAATCAAATAGCGTCAATACATAGAATAAAAGCAAACAACATTCAAATGGTGGAGCTTGCTGTTAGGTAGTTGGAGGGTCTTGATCTCGGTTTAGTTTAGGGCATCGGTTACGGAAGTGATTTGGGTCTCCACATTCATAGCACTTACCATAGTTGTATTGATTATGATTAGCAGCCTGAGCAGGGTTGGTGGGTTGGTTGGCATTAGGGTTTGGGGTCTCGCGACATGTGTTGACTAGATGGACATACTTACCACAATTGGTGCACAAACGACACGCTGAAGCAGTGGGATGATGTCGTTTGCATGTGTTACACAATGGATAGTTTCCTATATAAGGTTTCTTGTTAGAAGCTTGTGTAGTGAGGTTTGCATCAGGATCCCTGGTCTTACGCTTCTGGTTCTCAGTAGTTATCGCGGCTACAATACTTGCTTTCTCGCCTTTCCGAACTAAGGTCCCGTTCTTTACGTGATTGTCAGTTAAGGTAGCGGCTAGACGCTTGGCCTCTTCGAGGGTAGCAGGGTTCCTTCCCCATACCGTGTCCTGAATCTGCATGGGTAAACCACCGATATATTTCTCAATGGCTACAGGTAGTGGAGTGACCTTATGGGGCAACAACAGACTGAGCTCATGGAAGCGGGTATTATAAGCAAGGTTTTCCCCACTATCCTGAGCAAGGGTGTGGAACTCGTCCTCTAATTTCTTGACCTCGTTACATGGGTAGAATTCATCTTTCATTATCTCCTTGACTTGATCCCAGGTGATAGTAAGTGCAACTTCAGCTCCTCGGGTGCGCTTTTCCTCATTCCACCAAGTGAGTGCTCGTTTGTGAAGAACACTCATAGCATAACGGACCTTAAAGTTATCGGGACACTCACTGTTAATGAAGGTATTCTCAATACCCTCGAACCATTGTAGGAGACCAGTAGCTCCTTCATCTCCACTGAACTTAGGGGGATTACAAGTATTAAAGTGTTTGAGAGTGCAGGCTGGGAGACCATTCCCGTTTCCATTCCTGTTCCCGTTGTGGTTTCCATTGCCGTTTCCGTTCATCTGGATGACTTGGGCCAGTAAGTTAGGAACCAGAGTTGCTATTTGTTGCGCCATTTGTTGGGAAATGATCGCAGCCAGTTGGGCATCAACGCCATTGTTGTTGTTGTTATTGTTGTTGTGGTTATGGTTGTGGTTGTTGCTACCTTCCTCTTGATTTCCACCACTGTTATTGCGAGTGCTGCGACGTGGAGGCATGATCTGTAAGAGACACAATGAAATGAATGAGATAATATAAGGAATGTAATCATTTATTCATTAATTAAAACGAATAAACGAAAACGTTGACTTATCAAAGATTCTAGATTCTAATAACATAGTGAAGACATGCTTTAGCCTATAAGTGAACACTCATCCCGAGAATTCCCAGGTAGGCATCCGTGTCCCTCGTCTGATTGGGATATATGCGCAATGCCAGCCTAGACAGAAGACTCAGAATACAGGCGTTCACCCTTCCAGATTGCACGTGTTCGTTATTAAAATCTAGAACTCCGACGAGATCTCAAGGTGGTTCAGGCTAAACCTGAGGATTTTGTCCTATTAGTCTAAGAGTAGATTCAGTGATGGAGAGCAATCTTCTTGTAGGGATAAGAAGTAGGAGGGAGATAGAGAATAGCAAGTAAAAGGGGCAAATACTGGTTAAAATCCTATGGTTATAGACTAGATTATTTTTCTAATAACCTAATTCCCTATAACCATGGCTCTGATACCAATCTGTAACACCCCAACCGATGGCGGAAACATCGGGATGTCACGTATTGATGATTATTCAGTAGCTCATGGTGAATAATAAATTTCATTAAATGATTTAAATAAATTACATACAAGAATTCGTACATCAAAGTGAATAATACTATGTACATATCTTCAAGCATTAACTCAAATCTTCAAGCAAGTAGAACCTGAAACATGTTAAGTTTGAAAATATTTTGGGTCAACAAAAGTTGGTGAGAATACATAGGTTTTCGAATATAGTAGATAACAATAGTTTGTACAACAATCACAGTTGTATAATGATAGAGTATGAGTCCGACATGTAACAATGTGTCTTTGTACAATCAAACCTTGTGTCGACTAAGACCTAACTCGCAAGTTAGTTGAATGTTGCTACTGTTATCGATCATCCCTGAATTTATGCAGGGGGATGGGTTTGTCAGACCTATAGCGCTATAATCTAAACAGGCGGCTTGATCAATGTTAATGATTGTACTGTGTCTTTTTGTTACAGTCAAATGATAGAATGAGTAAATGATAGTGTAATTGAATCACAAGTTTCAACAATGTAAGAATGAGTAAATGATAGTGTATAAAATGTTTAAACATGTTTCACCCCAAAAATATAAAATAGAAAAAGGGGCTATGTAAACTCACCTTAGCAAAATGTTATGTCTCGTGAAAATAGGTTATGTGTTGCCCAACGATGCCAAGTATTACCCTATAATTAAGGTAATAAATATGTCTAAGTCTTTCTAGTCTACAAATATATTCTAGGGTTTCGAATTGGGGATAAGTGTTCGTTTGATTAATAAATAAAATGCTTAATAAATAAGAGAAATTTGGTAAATAAATAAACAAAAGTCTTTTTGTAAATTTTAAATTAAATATGGTCACAATATAAAGTTTTAAGTATGAAAATAATTTTTATAAAATTATTTCCTTAAAAATAGGATATTAAATCTATTTATTTCAAATTGTCAAAATATAACTTTAATATTTAAAAATAAAAAAATTAAAGAATTATTAAATTAAAAATTGTATTTCTGTTCCAAATAAATAGAAATAATTTATATAAAATTTTGGTGCAAAAATATTTGAAAAGTGAATTTATTATGATTTATTTATGATTAAAACTAACAAAAATTGATTAAAAATATTAAATAAATGATTTTTCAGAAATAAAAATCATTTAAGAAAAGTTTAATGTTTTAAAAACTCGGAATAATTTTTGTGGAAATTTAAATAATTGTTTTGATATTTTTATAGAATTTTATAAATAAAATAGAATAAAATTGAATTATTTATTATATATATTAAATAAATAATTTTTGGAAAACTAAAAATTGTATGTTAAACTTTTCTACTAGAATAACATAAAATAATTTTTGTAGAATTTATAAAATAGTTTTAGTATTTTAAAATGAATTTTAAAAATACAAGGGAATATATATAAGCTTAAATGATGAAAAAAAATAGTTGATGATGCTGGGAATCGAACCCGGGCCCTTGGCCGGTTCGTGTGTTTTAAATCACAAGCCCAGACCAACTGGTCTGGACCCTGAGAACGAATAGATTAGACTTGTAATTAATTATGTAGCATATGTTGAAATTGATTTATAATTCATTAAAAGAAAAGAATTAAAATCGTGGAAAAAGGGGGACTCAAACCCGTGTGTTTTCGTTTAACAACCAACATACACAACCACTTGATCTAGATCAGTGGTTGTATTTAGTTCGTATCTGTTTAAATTATATATTCGTATTCTACCAAGTGTTCTTCCCCAATTGAAATCTAATCGTGCCCTAGATATACAATAATTTGATTTACACAACAATAACCCAATTAATCATAGGGTTATTGTTGTGTGTATGCCGAAGAACAAAACCCACAAGAAAAAGATGACTTACAATAACGAAATCGTGTTTATAAGCCCGGTCAACAGGAAAGTCAAACACGAACTCAAAGCTTTGAAAAATGATTTAGAAACAGAAATTAAAGATTGAGAGGGATATTTCGGCACCTTTAGATTGTGAAAGAGGGTACAATTTATACAAAACACTTAGGTTCATAGTTTTGGAAGATTTGACCAGGACTTTAATTATATGCGTATAGGCCCAAAATTGGTATGTTTTGACTTGAAATCAACGTGTATAATACGCCATATTGTCTGTCTATCCGTTAATACCCATCAATTAGATGCTTCATTCCATAAATTGGGCTCAATTGATTGGTCAAAAAAAATGTGTTTGTTTGACTTTGGATGTGCACAACGAAGAAGCAGCAACAGCGATTTTTTTTTCCTTCTTAGGTGGGCCGGCCACTGGGCCACAGTTACTGGGCTCCGAAAAAAAAATTGAAGGGAAAGTTGGGTTGGAGTATATTGTGGGTTTATTTTTTTTTGTTTGGCTAAAAAGAAACATATATTATCCCACTTGTAAAAGAATTATTATTATTATTATTATTATTATTAGTATTATTATTATTATATGCATTTATATATATATATATATATATATATATATATATATATATAAGTTGTGAGTTAGGAAAAATAAAGGCATAGGCACAATTGTATTAATGTTAAAGATGTCATAAAAATTAGGGGTTTTATTTTACGTATTAAAATTTTGGAAAAATTTTACGATGTTACATTGGGTTCCTCTTAGACTAATGGGGACCGTCCCCATTCTCGTTCCGGACCGTCCAAGACGGCTACCCCACCCCCGCCGAAACGTCCTCGTTCTCAACATCCTGTATGGGCAGATGGTATTATTTTATTATTATTTTTTGACCGTTGGGAAACTAACGGTAACATTTAAAAAAAACAACTGTCTAACACTTGTAGCCCAGTTGGTTAAGGACCTAAAGTTTCCTATGGGAGGCTTGGGTTCAATTCCCATTAGCTACATTTGGAGGACATTGGTGGATGGGAAATGAGGGATGACCCGGCCATTGGCTTGGGTTCGAGTCCTGATCCCGACCGGTTTTACCGACTATTTCACCGTCGTGCATTCGGGCGGGTGAGTGGTCGGGTTTTCCCGGGAATTAGTGGCCCGGGTACTCTCGAGTACCTGATTCGCCAAAAGGGTGCCTGAGAGTGCTCGGAATTGATTCGTTGACCGTTCAAAAAAAAAAAAAAAAACTTTTTTTTTCAAACTAAAAACGGACCATTCTCTCTAATTTTTATATTAAATTTCTCTATTTCTTTAACTCATTCTCTCTAATATTTTTATAAAAACACACTCATTTAGACTAGAAGGAGTGGTGAGGGGGAGAAAGAGGGGGATGAAGCGTCATGTGGCACTTGTGGGACTCTTGTGGGGGGAAAATAATTGTGGGGAGTGGAAGGGGGGAAGGGGGGGGGGAGGAAATAATATTATATTGTGTTAAAGTTTAAAAAAAAAATCTGACCAATAAAAAGCTGCCACGTGTCACACCATCTTGCCCCACGCCGATGAAACCCCTCCCGCCCCTCTTCCGCCCCCACTCCGCTTAGTCTTAAGAAAAATTATGGATCATTTCAACCCTTCAAGTAAAACAACCCGAGTAAAAGTGAGGGGTTATTCTTATACCCTTGATTAATCCTAGAAAAAAAAAATAAAAAAAAAACAACAACCCACCCTAATAAGATGACGGTTTAAATGACATGAAGAACAGGGTTAGGATCAAATACACAGTGAAAGAAAAATAGGAAGTCGTAGGAAGGGTATCAAACGGACTCCGATTGAACTCATTCAAGCGGCATTGGAATCGTCTTATCGAACCCTACGTCGTTAGTTTTTAGGTCTTCGTTTTTTTGGGGTTTTAGCTTGTAGTTTTTAGAATATGCGTTATATCATTGTGTCTTTTATGTACCATTGTGTCTTATTCTTATTTTCATCGTTGTGTCATTTTTTCAATTTATTGTGTCTTTTTTCTTCAGCATTGTGTTATATTTTTTTGGCACTGTGTTATATTTTGTGACTCATTGTGTCATATTTGATGATCTATTGTGTTTTTTGTATCTTTCTCACCCTTCTCATTTTTTTTAGCCTTTGTAGAATAACTTAACCCTATAGTTTTAAGCCTTGAACTCTTCAAGCCACCAACACAACACAACACAACACAATCACTTTTCAACATCTTTATCAAATATTAAAAAAAATAAAAATAAAAAAGTGTATAAAGTAGCCACCAAGTTGGATTGATGGGTGATGTAGGTTCCATCACCCACAAACACAAACACAAACACCTTCGACTTTCTACACCATTCCTTTCCTAGTTGCTTCTCTCTCATTCCGTTCTATTTTACTCATCCCATCCTACCCTCTATAAAAACACCCATCAATCTTTACCTTTCATTCTTCAATTCCATAATAATATTATTATTCATCTCATCATGGCTTCCATCAACATGTCTTCTCCATCCACATCTCTTCTTCGCTCTAAGTAACCTTCTCTCCCTTTCTTTTCTTATTATTATTTTTTGGGTATTTCCTATTCTTGATTATACTCTGTTTTCATCCTTTTGTGCTTGTTAATTTACAGCTAAAGAATCCAAGTTTTTACCTTTATTGTTATTAGTTGAAGTTTTTTAGATTAATTATGTTTTTAGATCTTGTTAATCTTTATAAAATAACTGATGGGATTGATTCTGTGTATGATGTAAATATGTAATATTCCTTCATTTTGGAATTATTAAGGGTATTTGTGTTTCAAAGATTTCATTTATCCTACAAAAGTTTGCATCTTTTAACTTATTCTCATGACAAAAAGTGTAATAGTGATGTTTTATGTTGATAAGTGATGCCCAACACAAAATTAGAATTTAAAAAAATTGAGGTGGTTGTGTGTCGGCTCGACCCGATCCAACCCGTTTTGACCCGTTACCTTTAGTGTAAAGATTAGGTTCTTAAACATTCTTTCAAATTTTAACTATGATTACTATGATGCAGGATGATCACAAATGTTAGTTCGTATAACGGTCATCATTTTGTAAATCTGTTTTCAACCAATGGGCATACGTCGGAGGCGTTTCTCCATCTCAGTACTAGATTATGCTGCAAAAGTAAAGGGGATGGTAGGTTAAGAGCTTCATTAGATGGCAGTTTTCCTGTTAATCAAAAAAAGATTAACGGTGTTGACAAAAATGGCGTTGGTGTATCGTCTGGGATTGTGGCACAGCCTGATTCAATAGCTTTGGGTACACTAGCAGCTGACACTGCGCCTACCGGGGATGGGTTTTCGACTGGTGATGATGATTATGGTTTGGAGCAGCCAACCGTGGGCTTCTCGTCTATTCCAGAGGCCATTGAAGATATACGTCAGGGAAAGGTTTTGTATTCTTTCATTTCCTCTTTTTTTGATGTATACTGCTAAAAATTGTGATATATTTCCTCTTCTAATACATTGTCTGACTCGACACGTAGTTTGGTGGAAGTGTTTCTTCAGTTGTTAAATGATTAAATTCTTAATAACGTTAAACTAATGGGCATCTTGTGAATCGAATACTGCTGTCAATACTTTGCAATGGCTATCGACTGCTAAAAATATTTTATTTGGATAAGTTTTGTCAACAAGTTAGAGGTGGCGAAATGGGCATGTCGGGTAACAGGTTACGAAGGGTTTGGGTTAAGATGGGTACTATTTGGTATGAGTCAAAACAGATTGGGTCAGGCTGACCCGAAACCATTTTGTGATATTTTTGAGACTTTTTTCTTTTAATTATTTTTGAAGCTCCTTTGTACAATTAATGCAGTTTTTAAGTAGTAGAATACCAACATTACCCTTTATGCGTTTAAGATGCCGTTGACTTACAGCATTTTGAATTGTATATCAGATGGTGGTCGTTGTTGATGATGAAGACAGAGAAAACGAAGGAGATTTAATAATGGCAGCATCGTGTGTTACACCGGAAGCTATGGCTTTCACTGTGAAACATGGAACTGGGATTGTTTGTGTAAGCATGAAAGGCGAAGATTTAGATCGATTGGAACTTCCTTTGATGGTTAATAATAAAGATAATGCAGAAAAGCTCTCGACAGCCTTCACGGTATCAGTGGTATGTATAGTTTTTATAAAAAGTTTGACTTGTTATTTTATAAAAGTTTTAAAATGATCTTGTTACGAATATATGTATGACTATATATTGACATGTAGGATGCAAAATATGGTACAACTACCGGGGTGTCAGCGCGTGATAGGGCGATAACCATAAAAGCATTAGCTTCCAAAGATTCACAACCCGGAGATTTCAACCGTCCAGGCCATATATTTCCATTGAGATACAGGGAAGGTGGTGTGTTAAAAAGAGCAGGTCATACGGAAGCTTCCGTCGACCTAGCTGTGTTGGCTGGGTTTGACCCTGTAGCCGTCTTATGTGAGATTGTGGATGATGATGGTTCCATGGCTAGATTGCCAAAGCTTAAGGAGTTTGTCAAAAGAGAAAATTTAAAGATTATATCTATAGCTGATTTAATCAGGTAGGTGACGTTCTGATGTGCTTATGTGTTCTGAATTTGTAGAGTTGGCAAAATGGGCAGGTCGGGTAACGGTTTCAGGTGATGATGGGTAGTTTTGGTACTAGTCTACACGGGTTGGTGTGATCCCAAACTGTTTTTGTCCAAAATTTTTTATAGTTAATTAGTGTGTTAAATATGATCAGTTAACTACCAAAAATATATTATTTTATAATAATCTGATTTGACCAAAGTTAAATGGGTCAAAATTGTCACCTATTGAATATATGAATAACGGTGTTTCTTGACATGGGTTTAAATTTGGCAGGTATAGAAGGAAGACGGATAAGCTAGTGGAACGTGCTTCTGCTGCACGTATACCCACTACATGGGGCCCGTTCGTTGCCTACTGTTATAGATCAGTCTTAGATGGAATCGAACATATTGCCATGGTCAAGGTGAGGAAACATTTAGAAAAGTATTATATGTTGAAAATCAACCCATTAACTTATGAATGGGTCTTTTTATTTTTATTATTATTTTTTTATCTTAAACGGGTCAAATACAAAGAATTATCTTAAAGGGGAATTGGTCAAAGCAGTTGAATAGTTGATAGTCCACTGATGTCTTTAATAGTGCATACAACTTTATAAATAAGATTCAAAGGTTTAGACTTTAGATTATCATCATAACAATATTGTTTTTTTAATCATAATTATAGAATTAATTATTTTTTTAATGGACCAAAAACTATATGTGGGTCAACCCAACCCGATCTGGGCTGTGTCAACCCACACTTATATAATCCCTTCCAATTCAACTCTTTGACCTGTTCAACCTTCTCAGCCCTCCTTATCTTTGGTTGGAAGTTTTCCCCTTGAAAGTTTGATCTTATCATATCATCTTAAAATATGACGCTTAGAGGAGGTGGCAAAAGGGAGGATTTGGTCGTTTTGGATTCAAAGTGGGTCATTTTTTTATGCAGGCTGTGGACCAAAACGAGTTGGGTCAGGTTGACCGACCACGGACCAACACTTGCTCTCTTTTTTCTAAATTATTATATTACAATTTACACATGATTAAAGAAGTTATATTATTAAAATAATTTAAGTTATTCAATGAAATAATATTATGGATTGTAAGCATTCAAATACGCTTTAGAGTATAGACGGTTTCAATGAAATAATATTATGATCTGTTATCAATTGAATACAACCCAAGTTGACTTGTTTTTATATGTGTGTAATGTATGTGGAAATTGTCGCCTTTGAAACTAAATGAAACACTATATGCTGCAAATTTCAAGGTTACGATAGGACTTAACATTAACTCGATGAAACATTCTCTTATTTTTAAACAGGGTGACATTGGTGATGGGAAGGACATTCTTGTTAGGGTACATTCAGAATGCTTAACAGGTGACATATTTGGGTCCGCAAGATGTGATTGTGGTAACCAGTTGGCACTTGCAATGCAACAAATCGAAGAGGCTGGCAGGGGTGTTTTGGTCTATCTCAGAGGCCATGAGGGAAGGGGTATTGGGTTAGGTCACAAGCTTCGCGCTTATAACTTGCAAGATGATGGCCGTGATACAGTTGAAGCCAATGAGGAGCTTGGTTTGCCCGTTGATTCCAGGGAATATGGTATCGGTGCACAGGTAATTTTTATTTATTTATAATATAAATTCCAAGCGGAAGACATACAAAATTAAAAATGATTCATCTTGCAAAATAGCTAATTTGCTTGTAGTTTCAAAATATTGAGTCGAATAGATTTATGCGACAAAATAGGCGGGTTGGTTAACAGGTCAAAATAGGCCTTTTTTAGTTCTTGGTCAAAACAATTGAGCTGACCCGACAAAAACACACTCTAGTTTTACTATAACATAACTAGCTTTCTTTTCATAAAGAAATCTACAAGATTTTTGCATTTGAGTACGCTAAAACTGATTTTAACTCGTTTGACCCATAACCTTTTTAATCAAGTCTTGTAGCTTAACCCGTTTGACCCACTAGAGATAAAACATGACACGATGCACCAAAACATTTTTTTTTTTAAAAATCTTTATAGGTAGTGCGTTAATTATGATTACAAATAATATCAAATAAACCAATTTTGAAAGCTTTCGACTTGCTTGTCCCCTTTGACCCGTTCCATTCTTTAACTAAACCTTTTGCGTTATTCGTGGGCCCATTAGAGATATACTTGGTTGTAAAAAACGCGAAGCGCACAAAAGCGACGAGGTCTAAAACCGTGGTGCAAAGCGCAGAG
The DNA here is from genome assembly GCA_028751855.1 of Ambrosia trifida. Classification (NCBI taxonomy): domain Eukaryota; kingdom Viridiplantae; phylum Streptophyta; class Magnoliopsida; order Asterales; family Asteraceae; genus Ambrosia; species Ambrosia trifida. Next base: position 51,954,975 of record CM054123.1, read on the forward strand.
CGCAAAAGTGGTGGGCTTTTCGTACGCGAAGCGCAAGACGATTATTTAATTTTTTCTATATATCCTATAGGTTTTTAGCATCCTTACCCCAAAATATAGATATAAATAAGGTTTATATATGATTTAGCTTAAATATATAACCTTTTTAGCTATATGCATAACACTTCGAAGCACAAAAACACCCCCCGTACGAAAAGCGCGCTCAGGCGCGCTTTTTAAAAACTAGAAGATATAACGGGTCAGGTTGCCACCTTGAATCTTGGATTTTGTAAATCAATTTGTTTATATTTCTCGAGTATAAATTTACGTTTCAATGAAACCATATGCAGATCTTGAGAGATTTGGGAGTTAGTACAATGAAGCTGATGACAAACAATCCTGCTAAATACATTGGGCTCAAGGGATATGGTCTGGAAGTTGCAGGCAGAGTCCCCCTTCTGACTCCAATTACAAAGCACAACCAACGATATCTCGAGACCAAACGGGCCAAGATGGGCCACGTTTATGGCTCTGAGAACAATGGTGTCCCAAACCTTATTACCCGAAATGACAAACCAACCACCCAGAATCCCAGTGTATAAGTTCGGGTTCATCAATTCGATTGACTCATTCTTTACTTACCTTTGTCGAACAATTCATTCTTTGAAACTGATTTGTAATACATGTTATTGAATGGGAAGATGTTGCAAGTTCCATACTTCCATCTATGTGTTCGTAACTGTCTTGGCATTGCAGGGACATGAGACAGTCGGTTGATATATCCTTGATCTTCAATCTTGATTACAATATTAAGCGTTTAGAGCATTCACATTAGCTCCTCCATAATGGAGTGACTGTAATCTCTATATATTATATAGAGTGGGTATAACTGGTTGTGAGTAGAGGAGAGAGAATATTTAGAGGAGACAATGTTCACCAGTAAATTCGGAGGAGACACTGTTCATCCTTCATAATTTTTTAATATTTTTAAAAGTGGTTGTGAGTAGAGAAAATGAAATGATAAAAGTATAGAATAAGGAGAGAGAAAGGTAGTGATTTTTAGTGTAATTATAAAGATTGAGAAAGAGTAGCTACTGTGAATGTTGTTATAAGGTTAGCAGAACAATTACGCGTTCAGTAAATTGTTTAGCCTACATACGGTTTTACGTATGCTACTTTGTAAACGACCTAAGATAATCGACAAAGCGAATCTATAATATTATAATAATTGAAAGCAATAAATCCAGCAAACTAGTTTAGCCTACATACAGTTTTACGTATGCTACTTTGTAAACGACCTAAGATAATCGACAAAGGGAATCTATAATATTATAATAATTGAAAGCAATAAATCCGAATCTATAATATTATAATAATTGAAAGCAATAAATCCTACAAAGTTTGCTGCTTCATTTTGTCCCTGAGGTTTGGTTCAGGTTGCTGCTTCAGTCCAAAAAAGTTTTATTTTTGCAATGGAACTCTTAAGGTTTTGATTTTCTTGCTATTTTCGTCCATTTCACTAACTCAGTTAAAAATTATTCTAAAAAATTTCAAACTTTTGAAGTTAAGTTAATAATTGTAACAAACAATCCTACTATTACCTTTAAAATAGAGATATACTAATTAGATATTTCCTAATATATTTAAAATTTAACAAATAATAATTTAGTTATAAATTTCTCAAATTAGTTACAAGTTAAAATTCAAATTTTTAATACAAGAATTTGAATTGATAGACTTCAATTAAACTTTATAAATATTCAAATATTAAATGTTCTATTTAAGTATATAATTTCATATTTTAATATCTATAATGGTAACAATTAGACCTAATTATAGCATTTAATTAGAATTTGAATGATCTGACTCAAACGGTGTCTTACTTTTAAAATTTTATCAGAAATGTTTTTCAATACTATTTATTTTTTACTAGATAATACTCCTCAAATACCATCTGATAACAAGATTCCAGTGAAGTTTCAAAGGCGTCAATTCCCAATATCCGCAAAAGCCAAGGACAGTTGTGACACCCGGCATGTTCGGCTTAAACATTTTGGTAAAACATAAGTCTACCTTAGCGAGAAACATTTATAAACGGACTTAACTAGGTTAGTTGAGTCGGGTTATGATAGGATTGTCCAGGGTTCAATGATCTGGAGGATCATTGGGAGTCATTTTGGGTATACACTAGTACTGGGTCCCGTTGTTGGTGAAATTACATGAACTGAATCAAGTATAATATGTTGATTATTAGCATACGTGCAACATAACATGATAATACGTGCTACAAAGGTGTGAACATGATTATACGTGCTCATGTATGCTTAACATGTGTTAGAATTGCATGTTCATACGATAGGATGGGTTTAAACGCATTAAAACGACAAAACTGGAAAACCTAGAAAACATAATCCTGGTTCGACCCATAGCGTGGTGGCGAACCTGGAATGGATCTTGGTTCGACCCATGGCATGGGGGCGAACCTGGACAAGAGAACAACTAGGTCCATTCGACCTTGTGGAAGGGGCGAAGGTGGTACCTTCGACCATATGCAAGGGGCGAATGTGGGTTTAGTATAAATACCACACTTTGTCATTTTTCACCATTTCACAAACCCTAGACGCCTCTAAACACTCTCAAACGAATTTAATCACCGAGGAAGGAGTTTTTGCTCCCGGTTTTCATAATCTAACCTACAAACAACATCTAATCAAGAATCCAAGGTGTGTTCTTAATTCTAAACCCTTTTTAAAGCATTTTGATTCGTTTTCATCTAACCCTAAATGTCCAGATCTGTTCTAAGGATGTTTTTATGATTAAAAACCTTTTAAACATCTTCCTAAACCTAAACCTTATCATCAAACATAGGTTTTCATATCAATGAACATACGTTAATTATGTGTTATGTGATATTTTGTGTTGTTTAATGATTTGCTGCTGTACTAGTGATAGAAACATGATCTAGGGCTGCTATTATTGTGGGTTTATGATTGTTTAAGGTTACAATTAGATGAATAATGATATTATGTCAAATTTGGGGATATTGATAAATCTAGGGCTTGTTGCATGATAGTATTATCAATAAAACTATTGGGGGGTTTTCATATACACATTAAACTGAGCAGGTTAAGATGATTATGAAAGGATTTCGAAAAGTTTCCAAATTGGGTAAAGATTTCATGCATGATGTGACATTTCCATAATTTTTGCCATTTTGGGAAAAGGTTAAAACGAACAGGTTTTGGGGCAAAATTGGTGGGGTTTTGTGGGGATATGTTATTCATACTTGACTGCTGTGATTCATGATGTTTCGTGATGTTTACGGATGTTTTTGAAGCATTTTGTGGAAAAGCCTTCTGCCAGGGTCGAACCTGGGCACCTTCGACCAGTCGTGGGGTCGAAGGTGGACTCCAGGGTCGAACCTGGACATCAGATTGGTCGAATCTGTCTTATTTGGGTCAAATGTGGCTCAAAAAGGGTCGAACGTGGCAAAAAGGGGCGAATGTGGAACTGTAAAACTCTGGTTCGACCCTATACAATCAAAAATGAGATTTTTGATGCAAACTAAGTGTTTTATGCTTGAACCTTGTGTGTAACCTATGCATACTTGATTAGTTTAGGTAATGGGTCACCAACGGGATGTCGGGTCGGTCTAGTGTGTCGATTAAACATTCAAACACGTTTTAAAACATACTTGGTCACGATTTGGATAATCGGGGACTAGATAACCTTATGGTTATTAGTCAGAACACTTATGTGAACATTTTGATAGATCTCCGGTAGTTGGGATTATCAAGGGCTTGGTTTTCTTATATTATTGAAGAACACAACCTAAGGTGAGTTCACGACCCCACTTTTACTGCTTTTACTTTTGGGGGAGAAAATATGCGCCAAACTTATTTGGGTAGCATATGTCATACTATGATTTAACTTTGCGTTGCTATACGATCTTTGAAAGTCCCCGGGGAAACCATGAATGTGCGGGGATGCACAACGGGGGAAATGTGGATAGATCTATCGGGTTTGACTGGCCCCACTCGACGGCTTGGAGGGCCGGGCGGGTGCATATTGTCTCGAACTTGCTAAACATTGCTGAACACTCGGGCTGAACATTGGTAACACTCTAGTAATGGTTTTCCAATCGTAGTAGTAAGAAAACATACGCCTAGCTAGCGTACTTTGGTAACATTGGTATAGTATGGACAGGTTGGAACTTGGTAACATTTTGTAACACTTTGGTAACATTTTGAACAAACCTGTGAACTCACCAGCATTATATATGTTGACGTCTTTTTGGCATGTTTTCTCAGGTCACTAAGGTAGCAACTGTTGGACTAGGCGCACGGGTCTGCATTGGCGTCTAGGCTTAGTCACACGTTTTGAAATAATTGCCTTGAACACGGTTTTGTAACAGATTAAATGCTTCCGCTACGGTTGTGACATTATGAAAATTATATTTTTGAGTTTACGTATTTCATATAATGTTGTTTATTGTGACCGTTGACTTGGATCCTGGTTTGTCATGCGCCTCGCGGTAAAACTCCGCAAGTGAAAATTTGAGGGTGTGACAGATTTGTACCAGAACCAATGGTTATAGTGAACTAGGACTGCATGTAGAGTCTAGTCTATAGCCGAGTCACACACTAGACGGTCACATACTTTGAGTTTCTTAGTGGGATACGTACTAATATTGTCGGGGACGGCTCCGATGGTTGGAGAAGGCCGAGTCCGTGTTTGTGATGTGTACCAGTCCCGCTAGAGACCATGTTAAGTATGCTACTGCGACATTTGAGGGGCATGCATTGTCGTGGTGGAATGCTACTGCTCAGAACATGGGTTTAGGGGAGGCTATTGCCATGCCTAGGGTGGATTTTGTGCATCTTCTGAAGAGTGAGTACTGTCCTAGAGAGGAAGTACAGAAATTGGAACATGAGGTCTAGAACTACAAGATAGTTGGGTCTGAGATAGAGGAGTACACGGTGAGGCGGAACGAGTTAGCGGTGTTGTGCCCTAATTTGCACACACCCGAGTATAGGAGGATCGAACATTACATTTCTGGGTTGGTGCCGGAGATAGCAGAGTTGGTGGCTGCCGGGAATCTTCCCACACTTGCTGAAGTTATCCGATCGGCTCATCGGATGACTAACCTGAAGATGGCAGAAGGTGTTTTGCCTCCTAAGGGTACTACTGTGAAGGGTTTTGAGGGGAACAAGAGGAAGTGGGAGAACGTGGGGAAGAGTGCCGTGCCAGCACCATCTCAGCCGGTGAAGAAGTTTGATTCGTCTGGATCTTCTTCAGTGCAGAAGTCGGGTGGATATGTTGGAAAGCATCCCATGTGTAACAAGTGTGGTTATCATCACTCTAGGAGTTGTGAACGAGTACGTTGTCATCGATGCCATTAGTTGGGGCACCTTGCTAAGGATTGCAGAGTGTCACTTCCCTTGACTCAGGCTCCTGCTGCTGTGACACCCTAGGAAAATCCCACATCGGCCATGGCCAGGAGAGATCCTTGGTTCATAAGTAATGTCATGCCTCTTAAATCACCAACGCGTTTTGGGGCTTAATGTTAGTGGATGAGAGAAGAACTCCACAGTTAAGCGTGGAGAAATTTCAGGATGGGTGACCTCCTGGGAAGTCTCCACTGGGCAACCAAAAACAAATTCGTGAGCTCTGGATGTGCAACCCATCGGGGCAAAGCGGACAATATTGGTGGTGAGATGGGCCGGATGCTACAGATGGTATCAGAGCCACTCCTGTGCCGTTCGGGATGGTGGGTGCATACCTCATCAGGAACGATGAGACTCTAACAGGGGGTTAATGTGACACCCTAGGAAAATCCCACATCGGCCGTGGCCAGGAGATATCCTTGGTTCATAAGTAATGTATTGCCTCTTAAATCACCAACGCGTTTTGGGGCTTAATGTTAGTGGATGAGAGGAGAACTCCACAGTTAAGCGTGCTCAGGTGGGAGAAATTTCAGGATGGGTGACGTCCTGGGAAGTCTCCACTGGGCAACCAAAAACAAATTCGTGAGCTCTGGATGTGCAACCCATCGGGGCAAAGCGGGCAATATTAGTGGTTAGATGGGTCGGATGCTACAGATGGTATCAGAGCCACTCCTGTGCCGTTCGGGATGGTGGGTGCATACCTCATCAGGGACGATGAGACTCTAACAGGGGGTGAATGTGACACCCTAGGAAAATCCCACATCGGCCGTGGCCAGGAGAGATCTTTGGTTCATAACTAATGTCTTGCCTCTTAAATCACCAACGCGTTTTGGGGCTTAATGTTAGTGGATGAGAGGAGAACTCCACAGTTAAGCGTGCTCAGGTGGGAGAAATTTCAGGATGGGTGACCTCCTGGGAAGTCTCCACTGGGCAACCAAAAACAAATCCGTGAGCTCTGGATGTGCAACCCATCGGGGCAAAGCGGACAATATTGGTGGTGAGATGGGCCGGATGCTACAGATGTGCCACCCCGCTTTTTCAGGTTCCTACTTTAACTTAACTCTAGTTAACTTGCATGTGCATACGTGACTAAACACTTGACTAGGGTTAGTTAGGAAGGTCTTCCTATATGTTATAGGGTAATAACATATGTTATGTGATAATAACATATGTTACATTATAATAAGTAAAGTTATCATCACAATGCACACACGAGTCCTGTATCCCGAACGTTGGTGATTTGTCTAGAATACATGATAATGTGTACAATTGAAATATGATGAACGTGGAGTAACATGTTTATATGAATTACATGTTTATGCGAATTACTGCTTGACTAATAGTCAATACGTGAACTATGCAAATTATGTGCACTCTATGATTAATATGTATTGAGATAATAAAAACAATAGTTTTTATGTAGGTTGGGGTAGTTAAAATTATCGGGTCCAGTATTGGGCTAAAACATGACTAACGGGTCCAGTTAGCAAACTAAAAAGCCCTAAAACTCAATTACTTGGGCTCCAAGCCAATTCCTATTATAAATAGTGATAAAAAAAAAAGAAACCCTAATCATGCCCCTTTTGCGCCGCCAATAACCCCCACCCCCTCTCTCTCTCTCTCTCTCTCTCTCTCTCTCTCTCTCTCTCTCTCTCAATCTTCAACAAACATCAATCTTAATCATCTCTTCAAGCTAGTTTGGGTGAAATCTCTAGGCTTTGAGGACTCTTGCATTGAAAGGTATAATTTTTACATGTTTTATGATGATTAATTATGCTTGAAAAGTTTAAAAATCACAGAGCATGCATATATACAAAAATCGCATAACATGTGTTAGTAGGAGTTCTTGAATGTTCGTTGTGATTTGATGATGATGATTGTTGTTAGTAATCATAATTAGAGTTTTTGTATGATAATATATGTGTTTGATCATGATAATATGGGTTATGCATGTGTTAGAGATTTTTATGCATAATTAGGGTTTGTGAATAACTTGGGATGCAAGTTTCAGTTTCTGGCAAATTCATTAGGGTGTTTTGTGTAACACCCCAACCGATGGCGGAAACATCGAGGTGTCACGTATGAATGATTGTTCAGTAGCTCATGGTAATACATATGTTTAAATAATCCTTTATTACAATATTGAATTACATTAAATGACTTGAATGAAATCTAATACATCAAATAGCCAAACAAAGCATAAACTTCAAATCGTCTCCTCATGCTAGCTCTAGACTTCAAGCATCGTTATTTCCTGTTGAGTTTGGAAAAATGGGGGGGGGGGTCAACTAGAAGTTGGTGAGAATACATAAGCCATGTCAAGCAATTAAGTTTAAGAATAAAAGTTTAGCAATTCATATGTCTATCGTAAGTTTAAGTCTACATGAATAAACATGAAGTGTTGAATCCACATAATCAAACCTCCGACTAGTTTAGGTCCATCCCGTCATCCACGGTTCACCTTAATATCATGTTGGAACGATAACAATCACCCACGCTCCCCATAAAAGATGGTCAACGAATCTAGGTGGGATTGTCAATCCAATAGATCTATTATTGAGTATCGCCGGCTTGGCCATAGCTAATGATTATGTATGCTGAAGCGTAAGTCTAACTGTTGTTGTTGTCTAAATCATGAGGCATTAAAGTTTACAACTAGACATGTATGTAGAATTGCTTAAGTATAATGTTGCAAGTATAAAGAATTGCATAAACATGGTTACGTAAACTCACCTTAGCAAAGTATTAAGTCTCGAGAAAAAGTATAAGTGTAGCCCCAAAGTTGCCAAGTATTACCCTATGTATAAGGTAACAAATAAGTCTAAGTCTATCTAGTCTACAAGTATTTTCTAGGGTTTCGAATTGGGGATAAGTATTCGTTTGATTAATAAATGAAATGTTTAATAAATAAGAGAAATTTGATAAATAAATAAACAAAAGTCTTTTTGTGAATTTTAGATTAAAAAATGGTCACATTATAAGGTTTTAAGTATGTAAATAATTTTTATAAAATTATTTTCTTAAAAATAGAATATTTAATCTAATTATTTCAAATTGTCAAAATATAACTTTAATATTTAAAAATATTAAAATTAAAGAATTTTTAAATTAAAAATTGTATTTCTGTTCTAAATGGATAGAAATAATTTATATAAAATTTTGGTGCAAAAATATTGAAAAATGAATTTATTATGATTTATTTATGATTAAAACTAACAAAAATTGATTAAAAATATTAAATAAATGATTTTTCAGAAATAAAAATTATTTCAGAAAAGTTTAATGTTATATAAACTCAGAATAATTTTTGTGAGAATTTATATAATCGTTTTGATATTTTTATAGAATTTTATAATTAAAATAGAATAAACTTGAAATATTTATTATATATATTAAATACATAATTTTTGGAAAACTAAAAATTGTATGTTAAACTTTTCTACTAGAATAACATAAAATAATTTTTGTAGAATTTATAAAGGAGTTTTAGTATTTTAAAATCATTTTTAAAGAATATATAAAAGTAAAGGTTTTAAAAAAAATGTTGTGGTTGCCAAGGCTCGAACCCGGGTCTGAGACCGGGTGAGGTTTTATCACAAGCCCTGCCACCAACTGGGCTGGACCCTGAGAACGAATATTCTTGGTTTGATATTAATTATATATGTTACTAATACTGTCTCGAATTAATAAGAAAAAATGAAGTTTTAAAACGGGACTCGAACCCTTGTGCTCTGGTTAACAAACAACAGACACAACCACTTGATCTAGATCAGTGGTTGTGTTTGGTTTGTTTTAGTTTTAATTAAATACACATGCCTGCAATCGTGTTCTTCCCCAATTCAAAACAATCGAGCCCTAACTTTGCAATACACTGATTTACACAACAATAACCCAATTGATCATAGGGTTATTGTTGTGTAAGGGCCGATGAACATAACCCATCAAAAAAAATGAACTTACAAAAACGAATTCGTGTATAAAGCTTGGTCAAACAGAAAGTCAAACACGCGATGAATTGAAGCTTGAGAAGTGATTATTACCAGAAATTGGAGATGGAGAGAGATGTATCGACGAGTAGAGATTGTTAGGAAGTGATCAATTTATAGGGTGAGGGTTCGGGTGAACGATTTGGTAAGTTTGACCTTAATGAAAACGATGACGCGTTGATTGGCACTAATTAGGTATGTTTTGACGAGGCTTGACCGTGTGATTGATGCGAAACAGTCAGACAATCAACCATCATTCCATATTGAGGATCAAAACGCGTTTGGATTGGTTAATTTAGGTAAATTGTTCTTCACAGTTGACTTTCTAAGTCAACTGTTAATACACCAATACATTATATAATTAAAATGTGTTGAAAATTAATCAAGTGTGTTGTGTAGACCAGCTGGTTGTGTTGTGATGTTGTGGTGAACCGGCCATGGGCTCGGGTTCGAATCCCGGCCCAGGCCTTTTATTTTTGATAATTATATCACATATATATATGTATAATATATATATATATATAACATAGTATTAGGGGTCCAAATGCATCACGAAATATTTTTAAAGGGCACTATATTGATAAAAATTCGGTGTTTTATACAATAATAATCGTAACGTACATAGGATTAAATGCGAAATGTTACATTTTGTAGGGTCTGTATTGTGATGTTAAATTGATTGTTTTGATGATTTCTTTGCATGATTGTATTGTACCTGATCTTAGGTTTCCATAATGGGCAAAACCATCATATTTGGACATCGTTTGAGTGGTTTTTGGAATTTTATTTGATTAAAGGTCATATCAGATTTTCGGAGTTATAAATTGGGTCAACTTTAAACGGTCATATCTCGAGTTTTACACAGAGTTAAGTTATGAAATTTGGACAGTAGGTCAACATTGGAAAAACTTGGCTTTTCCAAGTGGATTCATCTCGTTTGGGTGAATACACAATTTTTGGGAATTTTTCTACTAAATTGATCTATTGTGGAAATTTTCTGGACATAGCTGTGTTGTACGAATTTTAATAATTTTTGTGTTTGGTTTTGAGAGAAAAAAAAATATGGGTTATCAAATGAAACCCAGTGAATATTAAGTAAAAATTTGGAAGTTTAATTCATTTGTTAAGTATTTTAAATAATTCGTTTTTCACAGCGCACAATCTGCCCTAAAAACGCAGATTGTGTAAGGGATGTTTACGTGACTATTTGGAGTCTTATATGGTATATGTATTTGACATGAACTTGTATGAATACTTATATGAGATGTGTATGAGGTATAAAACTGATAATAATCAATATGATCACCAACGGGATAGGTAGGACTTACTTGTGCATGTAGAGTCATTAGGTGTCACTACACGGTTTGAACTTTAAAAGTCTTAGACTAACGAGTTGTATGGTGTGTTGGTTATGCACGTATACTCACCTAGTGACATTTGTAATAGGGAGTCGGTAGCTCATTACTGTTTGAGGAATTTGGATTATTCACGTGCAACCTAAGGTGAGTTTCACTACTTTTTCTTAAAAGCACGTGTCTCGGGCATGAGACAACTTTCAAAACGTTTTCTAGTCCGGTTTGGGACTACTTTTACATCTCGGGTTTTGAGATGCTTTGACTCCTTGTGTGGGTCGGGTTTTGACTCCTTGTGTGGGTCGGATTTACGATTCCTTGTGTGGATCGGGTTTTGATCAGTTTAAAACTTATTGGTCCTTTGTGAACTAAACACTCTATCACTTGAAAAGTCCTTGCATATTATTGGGTTAATCGCTGGAGGCGGGCGGGGTATTAGTTGATAGCGCTATTAGGTTGTGCAGCAACCTCATGCCTGAGGTGCTTGGGTCACGGGCATGAACTTCTGACCACATTTGAGAACTAGTGTTGATAGACACTAGTTATCGAGGCAAATTATTATACTACTGAAGGTGTCCCAATAATACTGTTTAGTTGCAATGAGTGGGTTAGCTACTCCTGACACGCTTAAACTGATAACACTTGAACATTTTGGTCTGGAGGACCTACGCTTTTACTTGGTTACGTGGTTTTGGAAACCAGCGCATTTACCTACTCATTTTCTTTACTTAGTGAACTCACCAACATTGTTTGTTGACCCACGATATACATGCTTTTGCAGGTAGTTAGCTTCCGGTGCCACGATTAGAAAGCACTGCACACTTCATTGCATTTTGGGTCTTGGGCATACACTTAAATTATATATCATGCTTTTATGTTTTCTTTCATATGGTTTTATCTTGGGCGCGTTGTTTTGCACATAGTTTTAAAAAGGTTTAAACTTGGTTTACGCTTTCGAAGCTTAACTAAACTTGATTTTTGAAAACGAACTAAATGGTTTGGGCATTTAGAGTTCGTTCATATGACTTATGGCTATGTGATCCTGGTATGTCATGCGCCTCGCGGTATAAACCCCGCAGTGGAAATTTGAGGGTGTGACAGCTGCTGCTCAGGGGACTCCGGGAAAGCAGGGGTGCTACAACTGTGGTGACACGGGGCATTTCAAGCATAATTGTCCCAAGCTGAGACAGAGCGAGAATGGGAAGGATGGGAGCGGTAACGGGAACAACGGAGGCGGCGGCAGGACTGCGCGTGCTTTCGTCATTGGATCTGCAGAGGCTGGGCAGGATCCAGACACAGTTACCGGTACGTTCCTTCTTAATAATCGCTATGTTTCTGTCTTATTTGATTATGGTGCCGATAAGAGTTTCATATCTGTGGATGTTAGTCGATTGCTAGATATAGTACCCACACCTCTAGAGGCTAAGTACTTGATAGAATTGGCTAATGGTATGAAAATCGAAGCGACGCATATTCTTAGGGAATGTCGCTTAGAACTGTCGGGTTTGTCATTCCCCATTGACCTTATGCCCGTATCCCTGGGTAGTTTCGATGTCGTTGTGGGCATGGATTGGTTATCGTTGTATCGTGCGAAGATCGTTTGTTTCGATAAGGTCATTCGGATCCCTCTCCCTGATGGAGAGACTCTTTCGGTTCATGGCAAGAAGAGCGGTGCTCCGCTGAGTATCATTTCGAGTATGAAAGCTGTAACATCGCAAAATTTTCCCCAAAATTTTAATACATAAAAAGCCCTTATATATATATATATATATATATATTATTACACCTTTATCATTAATATTATACAAATGTGCCTAAGTCTTTATTTATCCTAACTCACAACTTATATACATACATAAATGTATATAAATAATAATAATAATAATAATATGATTCTAAATACTTTTTTTTTTCACATACAAGATTTTTTTTTTAAATAAAGCCTTGAGTCAAATAGTCAAAGTCCTAGTCAAAGTCTTAGTCAAACAGTCAAAGTCTTAGTCAAATAGTCAATTCATCATAAAACCTTACTTTATGGTGTTGACCAATTTTAATGGCTAATTGACTCCAAAACTAGTATAAAAACCCACCTATGACCCATTATACTTTGCACCTCTAAATCGATTGTTTCAATCCGATTAAACTTTCCCTCATACCTTTCTTCTATAGTCTATTACTTCTACAATTGAAGCTTTGATTATAAGCTCTTGTAATTGGCGAATTGGAAGCTTGATATTCTTTCTTTTTCGTTTTCTTCAATTTGGACTAGCTACGTTGTTGAGTCTTTGGGATTCGCCTCGCATACATTCACAACACATTATTCTATTTTTTTCACGAGACATAACATTTTGCTAAGGTGAGTTTTACATAGCCCCTTTTCTATTTATCACCATTTTTGGGGTGAAACATGTTACAACATTATTTATGCAATTCAATCATCAATGTGTCTATGTGTATTTCTATGTTGCATTATGTCTTGAACATGACTAGGGTAAGCACAATTCTAGCATAAACATTCATCAGCCAAACGTTATACATTGATAGATCTATTGGACTGACAATCCCACCCGGATACGTGCCTCCTACAAAGGTTACGTGGGTGTTTGTTACTGCAATATAAACGAGTGAACCATGAGCGTATGGGATGTACCACAATACAACAGTCACAATGGTTGATTATGCACTCGATTTACTTCTAGTATGTTTTCGCATATGGACTAGATTGCCATGACACATGAATTGCACAACAATTTTATTCGATTATCAAAACCTATGTAATTCTCACCAACTTTTGTTGACCCAAAATATTTTCAACTTAACATGTTTCAGGTTCTACTTGCTTGAAGATTTGAATTAATGCTTGAAGATGTTTGCATAGTTTTATTTAATTTGATGTACAAATTCTTAGAACAATTGTATGTAACTTATTTAAATTATTTAATGAAATTTATTATTCACCATGAGCTACTGAACAATCATCAATACGTGACATCCCGATGTTTCCGCCATCGGTTGGGGTGTTACAGATTGGTATCAGAGCCATGGTTATAGGGAATTAGGTTATTAGAAAAATAATCTAGTCTATAACCATAGGATTATAACCAGTATTTGCTTCTTTTACTTGCCATTCTCTATCTCCCTCCTACTTCTTATCCCTACTTTCATCCTTACAAGAAGGTTGCTCTCCACCATTGGATCTACTCTTAGACTAATAGGACAAAATCCTCAGGTTTAGCCTGAACCACCTTGAGATCTCGTCGAAGTTCTAGATTTTAATAACGAACACGTGCAATCTGGAAGGGTGAACGCCTGTATTCTGAGTCTTCTGTCTAGGCTGGCATTGCGCATATATCCCAATCAGACGAGGGACCCGGATGCCTACCTGGGAATTCTCGGGATGAGTGTTCACTTATAGGCTAAAGCATGTCTTCATATGTTATTAGAATTTAGAATCTTTGATAAGTCAACGTTTTCGTTTATTCGTTTTAATTAAATGAATAAATGATTACATTCCTTATATTACCTCATTGTCCTTCATTCAACCCATATCTTATTGAACATTCATTACCCAAATCACTTCCGTAACCGATGCCCTAAACTAAACAGAGATCAAGATCCTCCAGCTACCTAACCGCAAGTCTCACCATTTGACTATTGGTTGCTTTTATTCTATGTATTGACGCTATTTGATTCAAGTAATAAAATATTTGTCTGAGAGTTGTTACATGGTGCATGATTGTTTGAATGTGAACTAATTATATAAATCTATACAACTACAACTCATATACTGTGCTTGTTATACTTGCTTGCATAAACATGTTATCAATTTGCAACCTATGTGTATAATAAATGCTGCACTTAATAGAGGTCATCATGCCTTTTCAACAGTCGGGAGAGGCCCTACAACCTGCTCCACGACTGGTGGAGGCTATCGAACCTACTCAACGATTGGTAGAGGTCATTATGCCTTTTCAACAGTCGGGAGAGGCCCTACAACCTACTCCACGACTGGTGGAGGCTATCGGACCTGCTCAACAATCGGTGGAGATATAGAAGGACGCAAAACTTTAATGTAAGGTAAATTGGTGATTGCGGTCCGGAACGTAATCATGAATTTACAGGTACGTTAAGGTAGTGTGAAATTCGATCAAGGTTTTTAGTAAATAACCAATTATAAACCCTAGTTACCTGGTAGTTCATTTAGTCTTTCTATAGTCAATCAACTCATGGATTTCCTTTAGGAGTCCTAAAACTTAAGATTCTTATTCTCCTTGCTATTTCAGATGAACCTAATCCAACCCTTAAAACTCACACATATCAAAACTCTTACCCAAATTATTCGAAACAGTTTATTCTGTTACCTATAAATTTATGTCATGCCTTAACTCGAACTTCCCAAACCACCATTGTCCTAATTTCTACCCAATCACCTTCAACCCTGTGTTTTCAATAAACTTCGGGACGAAGTTTCCAAAAGTAGGGGAGACTGTAACATCGCAAAATTTTCCCCAAAATTTTAATACATAAAAAGCCCTTATATATATATATTTTTTATTACACCTTTATCATTAATATTATACAAATGTGCCTAAGTCTTTATTTATCCTAACTCACAACTTATATACATACATAAATGTATATAAATAATAATAATAATAATAATAATATGATTCTAAATTCTTTTTTTTTTCACATACAAGATTTTTTTTTTTAAATAAAGCCTTGAGTCAAATAGTCAAAGTCCTAGTCAAAGTCTTAGTCAAACAGTCAAAGTCTTAGTCAAATAGTCAATTCATCATAAAACCTTACTTTATGGTGTTGACCAATTTTAATGGCTAATTGACTCCAAAACTAGTATAAAAACCCACCTATGACCCATTATACTTTGCACCTCTAAATCGATTGTTTCAATCCGATTAAACTTTCCCTCATACCTTTCTTCTATAGTCTATTACTTCTACAATTGAAGCTTTGATTATAAGCTCTTGTAATTGGCGAATTGGAAGCTTGATATTCTTTCTTTTTCGTTTTCTTCAATTTGGACTAGCTACGTTGTTGAGTCTTTGGGATTCGCCTCGCATACATTCACAACACATTATTCTATTTTTTTCACGAGACATAACATTTTGCTAAGGTGAGTTTTACATAGCCCCTTTTCTATTTATCACCATTTTTGGGGTGAAACATGTTACAACATTATTTATGCAATTCAATCATCAATGTGTCTATGTGTATTTCTATGTTGCATTATGTCTTGAACATGACTAGGGTAAGCACAATTCTAGCATAAACATTCATCAGCCAAACGGTATACATTGATAGATCTATTGGACTGACAATCCCACCCGGATACGTGCCTCCTACAAAGGTTACGTGGGTGTTTGTTACTGCAATATAAACGAGTGAACCATGAGCGTATGGGATGTACCACAATACAACAGTCACAATGGTTGATTATGCACTCGATTTACTTCTAGTATGTTTTCGCATATGGACTAGATTGCCATGACACATGAATTGCACAACAATTTTATTCGATTATCAAAACCTATGTAATTCTCACCAACTTTTGTTGACCCAAAATATTTTCAACTTAACATGTTTCAGGTTCTACTTGCTTGAAGATTTGAATTAATGCTTGAAGATGTTTGCATAGTTTTATTTAATTTGATGTACAAATTCTTAGAACAATTGTATGTAACTTATTTAAATTATTTAATGAAATTTATTATTCACCATGAGCTACTGAACAATCATCAATACGTGACATCCCGATGTTTCCGCCATCGGTTGGGGTGTTACAAAAGCCCTTAAGTATCTTCTAAAGGGTTATTCGGCCATTCTGGCACTTGTTTCTTTTTTGACTGACGATGAGAAGAAAATCGAGGATATCCCGGTGGTACGTGATTTTCCCGATGTGTTTCCCGATGATTTACCTAGTCTCCCTCCCTATCGCCAGGTTGAGTTTGGCATTGATCTTACTCCGGGCGCAGCTCCTATTGCCCGAGCTCCGTATCGTCTTGCACCTCCCGAGATGCAAGAGTTGTCCAGCCAGTTACAGGAGCTCTTGGAAAAGGGTTTCATCCGACCGAGTTCTTCCCCGTGGGGAGCTCCTATCTTGTTTGTGAAGAAGAAGGACGGGAGTCTTCGCATGTGTATCGATTATCGTGAGTTGAACAAAGTGACCATCAAGAATCGTTACCCTCTCCCTCGTATTGATGATCTCTTTGACCAACTCCAGGGCTCTAGTTACTATTCGAAGATCGATTTGCGGTCTGGTTATCACCAGTTGCGCGTTTAGGAAGCCGACATTCTGAAGACTGCTTTTCGTACCCGTTATGGCCATTTTGAATTCTTGGTAATGCCTTTTGGTCTCACTAACGCACCGGTGGTGTTCATGGATTTGATGAACCGCGTTTGTAATCCTTACCTTGATAAATTCGTCATCGTGTTTATTGATGACATTCTGGTCTATTCTAAGAATAAGACGGATCATGAGGAACACTTGCGGTTGGTCTTGGAACTTTTGAGATGAAAGCAGTTGTATGCTAAGTTCTCAAAGTGTGACTTTTGGTTGCGTGAAGTTCAATTCCTAGGACATGTGGTCAATGAACTAGGAATTCATGTCGATCCGGCTAAGATCGAAGCTATCAAAGACTAGGAAGCACCAAAGACGCCATCTGAGGTGCGGCAATTCCTAGGTCTTGCAGGTTACAATCGTCGTTTCATTGAGAGATTTTCGAAAATCGCTCAACCCCTCACATCTCTCACCCAGAAGGACCGAAAGTTTAACTGGGGTGAATTACAGGAATCGGCATTTCAGATGCTGAAGCTTAAACTTTGTTCTGCACCTATCCTATCCTTACCCGAGGGTACGGATGATTTTGTTGTGTACTGTGACGCTACTATTCGTGGTCTCGGTTGCGTGTTGATGCAACGCGAGAAGGTCATTGCTTATGCTTCTCGTCAACTTAAGGTTCACAAGAAGAACTACCCACGATCTGGAATTGTGTGCGGTGGTTTTTGCGTTGAAAATCTGGAGACATTACTTGTACGGTACCAAATGTGATATATACACCGATCACAAGAGTCTTTAGCATATTTTTGACCAGAAGGAACTAAACATGCGACAACGTCGCTGGGTTGAACTTCTGAACGATTACGACTGTGCTATTAAGTATCACCCTGGCAAGGCGAACGTTGTGGCGGACGCCTTGAGCAGGAAGGAATCTGCAAAACCTCGTCGTGTTCGAGCCTTACAGCTCACCATTCATTCCTCTTTGCCTGTACAAATTCGTTCTGCACAACTGGAAGCTTTGAAGGAGGAAAACCTTAAAGCTGAAACTATGCACAGTGCTGACAAGCACCTTGAACTTAGGTCCGATGGCCTACATTACTTTGCAGAACGTGTTTGGGTTCCCTTGTTCGGGGGATTACGGGAGCTTGTCTTGGATGATGCTCATAAATCCCGGTATTCGGTCCACCCTGGCTCCGAAAAGATGTATCAGGATTTGAAGATACTTTATTGGTGGCCAAACATGAAGGTTGATATAGCTTCATACGTGAGCAAATGCTTGACTTGTGCTAAAGTCAAGGTGGAGTATCAGAAGCCGTCTGGTCTCCTGCAACAACCAGAGATTCCAGAATGGAAGTGGGAACGAATCACGATGGATTTTGTCACCAAATTACTGAAGTCACCAAATGGTTGCGATATGATTTGGGTGATTGTCGACAGGTTGACAAAATCGGCGCGTTTCATACCTATTAAGGAAACTGATGGGCTCGACCGGCTAGCTCGACTTTACCTTAAGGAGGTGGTTTCTCGGCACGGGGTGCCTGTTTCTATTATCTCTGATCGTGATTCTCGTTTTACTTCGCGTTTCTGGAAGGCTCTGCACAAGGCTTTGGGTACTCAGTTGGATATGAGTACGGCTTATCATCCGCAAACTGACGGACAGAGTGAGCGGACGACTCAAACCTTGGAAGACATGCTTCGGGCATGTGTTATCGATTTTGGCAAAAGTTGGGAGATTCACCTACCGTTGGTAGAATTCTCTTACAACAACAGCTATCACTCTAGTATCAAGGCAGCTCCGTTTGAAGGTCTTTACGGACGGAAACGTCGATCTCCTCTTTGTTGGGCCGAGGTGGGCGAGAGCCAGCTCACTGGTCCGGAACTGGTGTACGAAACTTCAGAGAAAATCGTACAAATTCGTAACCGTTTGGCAGCCGCACGGGATCGTCAGAAGAGGTATGTCGATCGCCGTCGCAAACCCTTAGAGTTCCAGGTTAGGGACAGGGTACTTATGAAAGTTTCACCATGGAAGGGCGTCTTGTAACATTTCGTATGTTTTTCGCAATGAATTGGTTTAGTAAAAAAAAAATAATAATAAAAAATTTCTTCCAAATTTATCTCATTTTCACCCACTTTCCCGTGGTTTATTTTGCCAGTTTTAAGCTCACAAATATTTTTTTTATTGTTAATAATAATAATAGTATTAATGATAATACTTTTTTTAAATTCATAAGCGTTTATAAATTTTGTGTGATAAAAACATTTAAAAGCTCAAGTTCTATACTATGTTTTCACTTAGTATAACATTTTTTTATGACAAAACATTTATGATATAAAATTTTTATACAATATAAAAAAAAGTCAAGATTCAAACCCATTCAATAACAGTTGACCGCAAAATTTAGTTAAGTATGGCTTTATTTAAAACAAAACTTGATTTTCTTTATTAGTTTTTTTTTACATTTATATATATATTTGGTTGCTAACTCATAAACTGTCACACCACGACAACGGCGGAAACACGTGGCGCGACGGTTCAAAAGCATAAAGTCAAGGTTATTGCTAAACACAAGTAATTTAAGAAAATGGGTCATTTATTATGACGTCAAATCTGTTTCAAACATTACACAAAAGTTAATTGTTTTTGAAATAAACATAGAGGTTTCTCATATATATCCCAAATGCCTTGGGAAATAAAAGTGAAACCCCGCAAAAGTTCGACGTCGCATTGGAGATTCCCCGACCCTGCTCGCCTGATCTTTCATCACCTAGTTACCTGAAAGATATGTTTAAAAAGTTTCGTCAATATAAATATATTGGTGAGTTCACAGGTTTTCAGTTTCTAAAACTTGAATACTTGGGAATACCATGTTATGACAATATATAGGAGTTGCAAATTCCTATAAATCTACTTGAGACTATAATCAAACCAAGACGTATATAAATAAAATGCCCCGCTCCAAGTCGTTACTCGGTTTCCCACGACTTAAGTTCAGAATATTTGCACCCCAGGCATAACCTAATGCAAAATCGACGCTATCGATTAGGGGTGGGCCTTGTCAGGCACCAATAGTACTATTCGAATATTCCTCCGGTTTCAATTTCCCTGAACAAATGATTATAGAGGCGAGGACTCAACCCCGAGTGGCGGTCACACCTCAAGTATTAAATCCGTCAAACATTATCCCTAACATATCTTTCCCCCGGAAAACGTAAAAATAGTTTAAAATGGGGCCGTGAAACTCACCTGAAACTGCGTCTGGCTCAAAAGGGTGGATAGCAAAGGGGTGGTCTCGCACCTACAAACGTCCTAGACGTATAAGTCACTATTCCTATAGTGCATGTGCCTTGGCAAGTTGTACACCCAACTCCCGACCACAAGTTGTTCCAAATCCCGTTTAATTAAGCGCGTATCCTAGGTTTTGTTGGCGTTACATTACCCTTTGTGTTACAAGTTATATATTACTCTTGTTAATATTTCCATAACTTGTATCTTATTATCATCGACTCGACTTCACTTAACATATAATTATTTTCCCATTTAAATAATTATACTTAAGATCGCATCGCTCGATATAATATATATTTCAATCCTCGACCCGACTCACTTTGCCACACATTCGTTTTCCCATTTAAACAAATGTGCTAAGATCTTGTCGTTCGATTGTATATTCTTAACGTTCGATTCAACTCACCACACCGTATATTTATTTTCCCATTCAAATAAATATACTAGGATTTCGTTGGTACGACATACACATATATATATCCTTGTCTTCTCGTCGCGGCTTTCCTTCCCGCATATCTACTTTCCCATTAAGTAGATATACTAGAATTTTGCCGAGACGAGCGTACATATATATATAAATGTGTAATTTTTCTTGTTAAGTATATACGTTTGTTTTAACGTCTTACTCGTTTGTGTCATGTGTTTCTCCCACGAATTAATCCTCCAACACTTAGGAAAGTGTTTATTTGTTTTCACCCATAATGTATATATATTTTACTTCTTAAAATATATATTTTTCTTATCTTGTCGCAATGGCATTTTTCTCATGTTTGTCCGTGTACGGTTCGTTAACGCGTCTTAGTTCGATATCTTAACTTGATTAGTTAGTTTTTCCAAGTTTTTCCCAACATGTATTTTATAGAGATATCATCCATATTTCTTCCTATTTTCACATGTTACTTGGATGGTTAAAATACTTATGTATTTTTAACCCAACTTGTCAACTTAACTACAAAAATGTTTCCAACACTTTTATATTCCCATTTATATAAAAGTATTCATTTTTGTATAAGTTTCCCAAGTTTGTTTAATATTTTTATAAAATCTCTATTTTATAAAAATCCTTATGTTAAAACCCTTTATATTTTTATAACTTTCAAAAATACACTTTTATACAAAATACCCAAGTATTTTTACTAGTATTTACAAAAATCATCCTTAGACTTTATTACTTGCATTTTTGACACCAAACTTTCCATACTTGTATTTTTGGACTAATAGTTTCTAAAATGTCCATTTTAGTCCCTTAACTTTCAAAGTTACAACTTTAGTCCCTTAACTTACAAAAGTTGCATTTTTCTACTTTAACTTTCAAAGTTAACATTTTTCACTCAAAATAGTAAACTTTGAAGATTCAACTTTTTATTGGTAAGTTATTTTTGTATCAAAACACTTATGTTAGTCTTATATTCCATATGGAAGACTAATTATATGTGTGTTTTATGTATTTGTCCATTTTATCAAAATTTCATTCATCTAAGTAAGCTAACTTAGATTTTCCATCTTATTCATTTATGAACTTCTAACATGTTTTACCACATATTATAACTTAAATGATCATAATAAGATGAATTAAAGTTAGTTTTAACATATTCAAGTTCATTTCAAAATCTTAACCAAAACATCATCCTACTTAGTCTTACATGTAAACTATATATATTTTCAAGACTAATACATCATCATCAACAAATTCATGGTTTATTTTCATATCTTTAATCTTCCATTTTACACATGAAAACCTATTAAAGATTATGTTCAAAACCATTTTTAAACCCTTCATGTACAACTTGCTACTAGGAACACATACATGAATAATAACAATCAAAAACAAGATTAAGAAGCTTACTACTAGCACAAGGCTAGGGAAGACAAAAACCTTGGATTTGAGAGGGGTTTAGTGTGTTCTTCCTAGTGGTTTAGCTCCAAGCTCTTGAAACACACAAAAGGGGTTTGGATGATGGATGATTTTAAGTGATTTGGAGATGTAAAAACTTGAAAGAACAATGTGTGTGTGTGTATGGAAACCTACGGCCAAGAGAGGGAAGAAAAGAGAATTGTTTTGCTTTGCTTTTCAATCTTCTAACATGTGTTATTTATATCCTTATCACATGTAATCTTCCATGGATCTTGTGATTATTACTAAGGATATGAGAGATATGTATTGTACTAAAGTTGATCTTGGATGGATGTGGAAGGGGTGAGTTGGCCGTGAGTTTTGAAGGGACAAGAGAGGTGGCTTGTGAATCTTGGTTAATTGATTATGATCTTTCCTAATCTTACACTTGATTTTATACAAGACCCTTCCATGCATGCACACACTTAGGTTATGATTAGCTAGCCTTGTCTTGGATTTTTCTTGGCCCTTGGCCGAAATTTCTTCAAGGGGGACAAGAAAGTGTGTTGCTTTTGTACTTATGTCTCTTACACACTTTATCTCATGTTAAGGCATGCTTTTACATAGGTTATTATTAAGATTTGCACAAGATATGGATATATTAAGGCCATTAGGCCGGCCCCATGTGGGTTTAAGTGGGGTCCACAACTTCAAATATTTCCCCATTGTTTGTTAAGTTTAATCCCCCGTCGTTCGGGTGTCGTTCGGGTATTTTTCGGGTTTTAATCACGCGTTATCCGGACATTAAATATACCTTTAATAACCCTTAAATATAGTCTATTTTAAGCGTTGATTGGTTATTTAGGCCTTTGCCGGGTGAAATTATGAGTTATACGCGTATCGGGTGCGATACGCGCATTTTATTCGTTACCGGGAGATTTGTACAAGACGTTTTCATTTATGGTTTTGGAGTTCCAAAACTCATTATATCTTATGAAAATACCCTTTATTTTATATCCTGGGCGTCCGGGATTCGTTTCGTTTATTTAATTATTACCGGGTAATTGCCAACGTCCATACCGGATAGCTTATTCGCACATGATCCAATCATGCTTTACCATTAAACGTATGCATTCCTATGCACTATTTGGAAATTGCTATCCCCTAAGGCCTTGATAATTAAATCACACATAATTGCATTTAATTACGTTAATCATATATTAATTAATTGTACGGAATTACCTTATTTTTGCCGGTTGTTACATTCTCCCCCCGTTAAGAGAATTCCGTCCCGGAATTCACTTCGAGTTCTCCGGTACAGGTGTCTTCTCGAATAAGGCGGGGTATTTTTGCTTCATCCGGTCCAGCCTTTCCCACGTGAACTCCGGTCCACGCTTGGCATTCCAGCGCACTTTGACCAATCTGATCTTGCTGCGCCTTAATTTTTGGACCTTCCAATCAGTTACCTCGATTGGTTCTTCCACAAAATGTAACTTGTCGTCAGTCTGGATTTCGTCAGCAGGAATAATGAGAGTTTCGTCGGATAGGCACTTTTTCAAGTTCGACACATGAAACGTGTCGTGTATTCCACTAAGCTCTTGAGGCAACTCGAGCTTGTATGCCACTGTGCCTACCCTCGACAAGACTTTGAACGGTCCAATATATCGTGGGTTCAGTTTTCCGCGCTTCCCAAAGCGCGCGACACCTTTCCAAGGTGACACTTTCAATAGGACCCTGTCTCCGACTTGAAACTCTAAAGGCTTTCGCCTCATATCAGCATAGCTTTTCTGGCGGTCCCGGGCCGCTTTGAGGCGTTCCTTTATCAAAAAGACCTTATCCGTGGTCTCTTGAACAATTTCGGGCCCGGTGAGTTGCTTTTCTCCAACTTCCGCCCAACATAATGGCGATCGGCACTTGCGTCCATATAGAGCTTCAAACGGTGCGGCTTGAATGCTCGTATGATAACTGTTGTTATAAGAAAATTCTACCAATGGCAAGTGCGTATCCCAATTACCTCCGAAATCTATCGCGCATGCCCGTAGCATATCTTCCAAGGTCTGGATGGTTCGTTCACTTTGACCATCCGTTTGGGGGTGATATGCGGTACTCATGTCAAGGCGAGTACCGAGGGCTTCATTTAAACTTTCCCAAAATCTGGAAGTGAAACGACTATCTCGATCGGAGATGATAGAAACAGGTACACCGTGTTTAGATACCACTTCCTTAATATACAGACGGGTCAGTTTCTCCAACCTGTCCGTTTCGCGTATCGGGAGGAAGTGTGCAGATTTCGTCAATCGATCTACGATTACCCAGATCATGTCATGGCCGCTTGTTGTCTTAGGTAACTTGGTAATGAAATCCATGGTGATTCGTTCCCATTTCCATTCCGGTATTTCCGGTTGCTGGAGCAAACCGGAAGGTCTCTGGTGCTCAGCCTTGACCTTTGCGCAAGTCAAACATCGCGCAACATAGGCTGCTATATCCCTTTTGAAATTCGGCCACCAATAAAGTTCCTTCAGATCGTGGAACATCTTGTCTGCACCAGGGTGAACCGAATATCTAGAACTGTGAGCTTCGGCCAATACTAGCTCACGCAATCCACCATATACTGGGACCCAAATTCTATTCATGAAATACAGTGTCTGGTCCGCTTTCGGTTCCAGTGAATCAACCATCTTTCGTAACCTTTCACCTTTGACATTTTCGGGTTTGAGGGCGTTAACTTGAGCTTCACGAATTCGTTCAGTCATATTCGTGTGGATAGTCAGTCCCAAAGCTCGAACACGCAATGGTTTAACCCGTTCCTTGCGACTTAAGGCGTTGGCTACGACATTCGCCTTACCGGGATGGTACTTTATCTCACAATCGTAATCGTTTAATAATTCAACCCATCGCCGTTGTCGCATATTCAAATCTTTCTGATCAAAGATGTGTTGCAAACTCTTGTGATCAGTGAAAATCGTGCACTTGGTTCCGTACAAATAGTGCCTCCATATCTTAAGAGCGAACACTACTGCACCTAATTCCAAATCGTGTGTAGTGTAGTTCTTCTCATGGATTTTCAGTTGCCTGGAAGCATATGCTATTACTTTTTCTCGCTGCATCAGTACACAACCCAAACCTTGATGCGAGGCATCGCAGTAAACCACAAAATCTTCCGTACCGTCTGGAAGTGACAGTATCGGAGCGCCACATAACTTGTCTTTTAACAATTGGAATGCTGCCTCTTGCTTTTCCGTCCACTCAAATTTCTTATCCTTTTGGGTTAGCATGGTTAAAGCTTGTGCTATTTTTGAAAAGTTCTCGATGAACCTTCTGTAATAACCCGCGAGGCCTAGAAATTGTCGTACTTCGGTAGGAGTTCGAGGTGCTTCCCAATTTTTAATTGCCTCGATCTTGGCTGGATCAACGTGTATGCCCTTCTCGTTTACCACGTGGCCTAAAAAGTGGACTTCCCGAATCCAAAAGTCACATTTCGAGAATTTAGCATAGAGCTTCTCCTTGCGTAACACTTCAAGAATTAACCGAAGGTGATTCTCGTGGTCTTCTTTCGTGCGTGAATAGATCAAAATATCGTCAATGAAGACAATGACGAATTTGTCCAGGTATGGCTTACATACGCGGTTCATTAGGTCCATGAAGACCGCTGGTGCGTTGGTCAAGCCGAACGGCATTACCAAAAATTCATAGTGTCCATACCGGGTTCTGAAGGCCGTTTTTGGTACATCTTCTTCTTGTATACGCAACTGGTGATAGCCTGACCTCAAATCGATCTTGGAGTAATAGCTGGAACCTTGGAGCTGATCAAATAAATCGTCGATCCTGGGGAGAGGATAGCGATTCTTGATGGTTAGCTTGTTCAGCTCTCGATAGTCGATGCACATGCGGAATGTGCCATCCTTCTTCTTCACAAATAAGACGGGAGCTCCCCAAGGTGAGAAACTCGGTCTTATAAAACCTTTGTCCAATAATTCTTGTAGCTGGCTGGACAGTTCCTGCATCTCTGATGGAGCTAGGCGGTATGGCGATCGTGCCACAGGAGCTGCTCCGGGAACGAGGTCGATGCGGAACTCGACTTGTCGAGGTGGTGGCAACCCCGGCAAATCTTCTGGAAATACATCCGGAAAATCTCTGGCGACTGGAATGTCTTCCAACTTTCGCTCGTCGGCCTTCTTGTCCACTACGTGTGCCAAGAATGCGACAAGCCCTTTTCTCAGACACTTACGAGCCTTCATGCTCGAAATAATCCTTAATGGCGTCCCGTGTCTTTCCCCTTGAATTGAGAGAGTTTCACCGCTTGCGAGGGGAACTTGAATAACTTTATCGTTGCAAACCACAATGGCACGGTGCGCGGACAGCCAATCCATGCCGACCACGATGTCAAAACTTCCCAATACAACCGGTAATAGATCAATCCCAAACTCGTGCCCACAGAGTTCTAACTTACAATCTTTTGCTACCTCTCTCGTTTCAATAGTTTTACCATTAGCCAGTTCTATAGAGTAGGGTGTATCTAGTTTGCTAGTTTTTAAACCAAGTAGTCTTTTAAACTCAATGGATACGAAGCTAAAGTCAGCACCGGTATCAAATAATACAGAGGCATAATGACCATTTAGAGGAAACGTACCAGTGACCACATTGGGGTCTTGCCGTGCGTCACCGGCTCCAATCACGAATGCCCGGCCGCGGGCCTGATTGTTGACTTTGGGGCAATCTTTCTTCCAATGGTCCAATGACCCGCATGCAAAGCAGGGTCTAGCCCCTCCATTCTTTGGTGCTCCAGAACGGCACTCTTCAGTCTTGTGCCCGGTGCGGTGGCACTTCCCACAAGTTAATCCATTGTTTCTCCCCTGGTTTCCATGTTTGTTACCGTTACCACGTCCCGTGGCGGCATATCCCTTTGCTTTCTTGTTCGAGCTTCCCGACGCTCGATCCCCTTTTCCCTCATCCCTCTTTCTTTTCCCAAACCTCGGTTTGTTACCCTGATCATTAGTCACGACAGCTGAACTTGATCCCTGGTTCTTGGCCTCAACACTACTTGCTTCAGAAATTTTTAATCCGGAAACTTGGCGGATTAGTGTACCCATGCGTATGGCATCTTCGGTGAGACTGAGCGCAAGATCAATAGCCGCGCGCATGGTCGTAGGTTTAGAAGCAGTGACCATGTTGCGTATTTGCGGTGCTAGGCCGAACAAATAGCGCTCAATTTTGTTGTTCTCAGGGGTAACCAATCGTGGCACCAATCTGGCAAGATCGTGGAATCGAGACGTGTATCCAGTAACGTCTGCTCCCACCATAGTGAGGTTCCAAAACTCAGTTTCCAATTTCTGTACCTCACTCGCCGGACGGTACTCAGCAATCATCAGTTCCTTCAGTTCTGCCCACGACAGAGAGTAAGCAGTGTCATCACCCAAAGACTGCACTTGACCATTCCACCATGTCAGTGCTTGGTCTAAGAACAAATTGGTGGAGTACATAACCGACTGACGTGGGGTGCACCCACTGATGCGAATAACAGCCTCGGTCTTCTCGAACCATTTGACCAGACCAACTGATCCTTCCGTGCCGTTAAAATTGAGCGGCTTGCAGTCGAGGAAGGCTTTGAAAGTGCAGCCACGCTCTCGCGAGGCCGTTTCTGCATTAATAAAGTTGTATGTTATTACGGGATAGGAGTTTTAGGATATTCTCCCATTGCTTTATCAATTACTTTCAACTTCTTACCAGTGGGGGAAGTTTCCTGTCGGTCACTCCCAGTCAAGTCGCGAGATCTTTCGGAGCGTGCAGCTTCGTGCTCCGCGATCGCGCGGGCTATGCGTCCAGATATCATGGTCTCGAGCTCGGCCGGTGTTGTGGGCAGTCCGTCTGCTCCACTATTGCTTCGGGTGGCAGGTGCCATTTTTCTTCAATAATAATTATCAAAGGTTAATTTGGCAAACATTTATACAATACAAAGCATAAATAACAAACCAAAGCATGAATACAATAATCAATACCATGTCATCACACAACATAC
Source organism: Ambrosia trifida (assembly GCA_028751855.1). Taxonomy (NCBI): domain Eukaryota; kingdom Viridiplantae; phylum Streptophyta; class Magnoliopsida; order Asterales; family Asteraceae; genus Ambrosia; species Ambrosia trifida. Next base: position 51,983,173 of record CM054123.1, read on the forward strand.
CAATACATCATACAGAAATATAAATAGAACTCAACACAACATCACCACACAAATATACAAACCACAACACATGGAGTAAGCAATAATAATCATAGACAACAACATATTTCACCATAATAATAAGATTTTTCATTAATTTCAATAATATCAGTACAATGCTTGTTCATAATACAAAATGGAGAATACATTTCTCATACAATACATTGCTCTTGAAATAATAAAACATCATATCATATGCCGTAATACCCGTACGGCTAGGCAAAATGCAGACGAGTGTCATAACCCGTGCTGTACTACCATACTGCTGCTAATATGTACATAAGCTGGTGTGTCTTCTGTGCATCCCCGATACATCCTACTGTGGCGGTGGCGGTGGATACTGGTACTGCGGCGCATACATGCTAATCGTCATGCTGATCTCTGTGATGCGCTCGTACAAAAACTGTCGGTGTGCCCAGTGTGCATCCCCAGTAATCCCGCTCTGCGCATCCATGCGCAAGAGCTCCTCTGCGTAATGCGCCAAGGCATCACGAGTGTCAATCATCCTCGCCCACATTAACCTCGTCTGCTGTTCAACCTGATTCACGGTGCGCTGCACCGTGTTGACTAGAGTCTGAAAATCCTGCTCTAAAGTGATGGTTGAGGTCTGGGCGGGTCCAGAGGGGGGTGTCATCCTGGGAAGGTGGGACGGTCCGGGTATATCAGGGTGTGTGGATGGGAAGGGCCCGAAGGGGGCTGGTACTGGTATGTGTGGCAGTAATGGAGTGAAACCGGGTGGTCTGATGGAAAAGTAGGGTGGCATCATATAAGGGTCCCCTGCACCTAGAGGGTATGGTGCAGGTGTCATGCTGGGAATGGTGGGGATGGGTAAAGTCATGGCAATGGTGGGTGGTGGCATAGGCTCGGCTAGTGGTGCTACTAAAGGCTCCGAGACAGTGGCCCACTCTGGAGTGGATACCACAACAGTGGGGGTAGGAGGGCTCGCGGTGGCAAAAGCTGCCATGCCTGCCCTGCGTAGCTCAGAGCTATCAGCGGGGCTACCCTCGAGTATGTGTGCTGCTGGTCCCTCCTGTGGTACAGGCTCGAGTGGTGCTGGTGGGGGTATGGGATCAGCAGGTGCATCCTCTAACATTGGAGCCACTGGCTCCTCCTGGTCAGCCTGAATCTCTGGCACCAACATGTGCCCTACCGAGCCCACAGACTCGTCATCAGAGTCGTCGGATATCCATCCGTTCCTCCCATGGGGAATAGGCAGGAGTCTCATGCCTGCTGGTATGTGAATATGAGGTAAGGGTGCTGGCTCGTGCTCCACGTGAGCCTGTCGGTCGAATGGAGACTCTACTGTCTCCGAATGGGCTGGGATCGGCCGGGACGGTCCGGCACAGCCCTCGGGAAAATCCCTAATAGCCCGGATGGGGCGTGGTGCTAACGGTGCGATCGGTACAATGGGTAGCGGCGCGTCGACCACAGCGGGTGCCCAATCAGGATCCTCGCTAGGATCCGTCTCATCCGAGTCGTCATCCGAACCTCCGTCGGCGTTCATCTCTACGTCTTCGTCCTCTGCGTCAAGTACTACTAGCTCTACTGGCTCAGGCGGTGGCGCAGGAATGATCTGGATGCTGCTATCGATACTGGGCGCTATACTTCCGGCGTCGGACATCCTGGCAAAAGAACCGTACATGTATATATGATTTAATTAAATTAGACAGTTATGGCGTACTCTATAGTAACCTTCCTAACTTCTAATTTTCACGTTAAAGCATAACAATACTCATGGCTGGCTTGGTCGGAATCTCCTCATGCCCAATGCTTCTTGAAAATTACTTTTATTTAACATCTTATATATTTTCTTTTTGAAAACTTTATTATTTGAACCAAATCCGGTTATAGTCTAGTTTTTAAAGAAAATACTCTAGTTCGCTATAACCTTGGCTCTGATACCACGTTCTGTCACACCACGACAACGGCGGAAACACGTGGCGCGACGGTTCAAAAGCATAAAGTCAAGGTTATTGCTAAACACAAGTAATTTAAGAAAATGGGTCATTTATTATGACGTCAAATCTGTTTCAAACATTACACAAAAGTTAATTGTTTTTGAAATAAACATAGAGGTTTCTCATATATATCCCAAATGCCTTGGGAAATAAAAGTGAAACCCCGCAAAAGTTCGACGTCGCATTGGAGATTCCCCGACCCTGCTCGCCTGATCTTTCATCACCTAGTTACCTGAAAGATATGTTTAAAAAGTTTCGTCAATATAAATATATTGGTGAGTTCACAGGTTTTCAGTTTCTAAAACTTGAATACTTGGGAATACCATGTTATGACAATATATAGGAGTTGCAAATTCCTATAAATCTACTTGAGACTATAATCAAACCAAGACGTATATAAATAAAATGCCCCGCTCCAAGTCGTTACTCGGTTTCCCACGACTTAAGTTCAGAATATTTGCACCCCAGGCATAACCTAATGCAAAATCGACGCTATCGATTAGGGGTGGGCCTTGTCAGGCACCAATAGTACTATTCGAATATTCCTCCGGTTTCAATTTCCCTGAACAAATGATTATAAAGGCGAGGACTCAACCCCGAGTGGCGGTCACACCTCAAGTATTAAATCCGTCAAACATTATCCCTAACATATCTTTCCCCCGGAAAACGTAAAAATAGTTTAAAATGGGGCCGTGAAACTCACCTGAAACTGCGTCTGGCTCAAAAGGGTGGATAGCAAAGGGGTGGTCTCGCACCTACAAACGTCCTAGACGTATAAGTCACTATTCCTATAGTGCATGTGCCTTGGCAAGTTGTACACCCAACTCCCGACCACAAGTTGTTCCAAATCCCGTTTAATTAAGCGCGTATCCTAGGTTTTGTTGGCGTTACATTACCCTTTGTGTTACAAGTTATATATTACTCTTGTTAATATTTCCATAACTTGTATCTTATTATCATCGACTCGACTTCACTTAACATATAATTATTTTCCCATTTAAATAATTATACTTAAGATCGCATCGCTCGATATAATATATATTTCAATCCTCGACCCGACTCACTTTGCCACACATTCGTTTTCCCATTTAAACAAATGTGCTAAGATCTTGTCGTTCGATTGTATATTCTTAACGTTCGATTCAACTCACCACACCGTATATTTATTTTCCCATTCAAATAAATATACTAGGATTTCGTTGGTACGACATACACATATATATATCCTTGTCTTCTCGTCGCGGCTTTCCTTCCCGCATATCTACTTTCCCATTAAGTAGATATACTAGAATTTTGCCGAGACGAGCGTACATATATATATAAATGTGTAATTTTTCTTGTTAAGTATATACGTTTGTTTTAACGTCTTACTCGTTTGTGTCATGTGTTTCTCCCACGAATTAATCCTCCAACACTTAGGAAAGTGTTTATTTGTTTTCACCCATAATGTATATATATTTTACTTCTTAAAATATATATTTTTCTTATCTTGTCGCAATGGCATTTTTCTCATGTTTGTCCGTGTACGGTTCGTTAACGCGTCTTAGTTCGATATCTTAACTTGATTAGTTAGTTTTTCCAAGTTTTTCCCAACATGTATTTTATAGAGATATCATCCATATTTCTTCCTATTTTCACATGTTACTTGGATGGTTAAAATACTTATGTATTTTTAACCCAACTTGTCAACTTAACTACAAAAATGTTTCCAACACTTTTATATTCCCATTTATATAAAAGTATTCATTTTTGTATAAGTTTCCCAAGTTTGTTTAATATTTTTATAAAATCTCTATTTTATAAAAATCCTTATGTTAAAACCCTTTATATTTTTATAACTTTCAAAAATACACTTTTATACAAAATACCCAAGTATTTTTACTAGTATTTACAAAAATCATCCTTAGACTTTATTACTTGCATTTTTGACACCAAACTTTCCATACTTGTATTTTTGGACTAATAGTTTCTAAAATGTCCATTTTAGTCCCTTAACTTTCAAAGTTACAACTTTAGTCCCTTAACTTACAAAAGTTGCATTTTTCTACTTTAACTTTCAAAGTTAACATTTTTCACTCAAAATAGTAAACTTTGAAGATTCAACTTTTTATTGGTAAGTTATTTTTGTATCAAAACACTTATGTTAGTCTTATATTCCATATGGAAGACTAATTATATGTGTGTTTTATGTATTTGTCCATTTTATCAAAATTTCATTCATCTAAGTAAGCTAACTTAGATTTTCCATCTTATTCATTTATGAACTTCTAACATGTTTTACCACATATTATAACTTAAATGATCATAATAAGATGAATTAAAGTTAGTTTTAACATATTCAAGTTCATTTCAAAATCTTAACCAAAACATCATCCTACTTAGTCTTACATGTAAACTATATATATTTTCAAGACTAATACATCATCATCAACAAATTCATGGTTTATTTTCATATCTTTAATCTTCCATTTTACACATGAAAACCTATTAAAGATTATGTTCAAAACCATTTTTAAACCCTTCATGTACAACTTGCTACTAGGAACACATACATGAATAATAACAATCAAAAACAAGATTAAGAAGCTTACTACTAGCACAAGGCTAGGGAAGACAAAAACCTTGGATTTGAGAGGGGTTTAGTGTGTTCTTCCTAGTGGTTTAGCTCCAAGCTCTTGAAACACACAAAAGGGGTTTGGATGATGGATGATTTTAAGTGATTTGGAGATGTAAAAACTTGAAAGAACAATGTGTGTGTGTGTATGGAAACCTACGGCCAAGAGAGGGAAGAAAAGAGAATTGTTTTGCTTTGCTTTTCAATCTTCTAACATGTGTTATTTATATCCTTATCACATGTAATCTTCCATGGATCTTGTGATTATTACTAAGGATATGAGAGATATGTATTGTACTAAAGTTGATCTTGGATGGATGTGGAAGGGGTGAGTTGGCCGTGAGTTTTGAAGGGACAAGAGAGGTGGCTTGTGAATCTTGGTTAATTGATTATGATCTTTCCTAATCTTACACTTGATTTTATACAAGACCCTTCCATGAATGCACACACTTAGGTTATGATTAGCTAGCCTTGTCTTGGATTTTTCTTGGCCCTTGGCCGAAATTTCTTCAAGGGGGACAAGAAAGTGTGTTGCTTTTGTACTTATGTCTCTTACACACTTTATCTCATGTTAAGGCATGCTTTTACATAGGTTATTATTAAGATTTGCACAAGATATGGATATATTAAGGCCATTAGGCCGGCCCCATATGGGTTTAAGTGGGGTCCACAACTTCAAATATTTCCCCATTGTTTGTTAAGTTTAATCCCCCGTCGTTCGGGTGTCGTTCGGGTATTTTTCGGGTTTTAATCACGCGTTATCCGGACATTAAATATACCTTTAATAACCCTTAAATATAGTCTATTTTAAGTGTTGATTGGTTATTTAGGCCTTTGCCGGGTGAAATTATGAGTTATACGCGTATCGGGTGCGATACGCGCATTTTATTCGTTACCGGGAGATTTGTACAAGACGTTTTCATTTATGGTTTTGGAGTTCCAAAACTCATTATATCTTATGAAAATACCCTTTATTTTATATCCTGGGCGTCCGGGATTCGTTTCGTTTATTTAATTATTACCGGGTAATTGCCAACGTCCATACCGGATAGCTTATTCGCACATGATCCAATCATGCTTTACCATTAAACGTATGCATTCCTATGCACTATTTGGAAATTGCTATCCCCTAAGGCCTTGATAATTAAATCACACATAATTGTATTTAATTACGTTAATCATATATTAATTAATTGTACGGAATTACCTTATTTTTGCCGGTTGTTACATAAACTTTTGTAAAATAAAATTTGAGTCTCGTAAAAACAAAATTTGATTATTTTTAAATGATTAAACCCATTTTAATCATAATTAATTTATTTTAAACCTGTTTTTTTTATAAAGTTATTCTATATCAAAATTTCATAGAAATTATTATTATTATTTTTTTTTACATTTTAAAACAGATATATAGGCTTTATTTAAAACAAAACTTAGATTATATATATATATATATATATACACACTTAACTAAAGTTATTATTTACTTTGACAATACATTGTTTTATCATCAATAAATACAAAAATAATTTTTTTTAGGATATACCGATTAACAAACGAATATCTTTCCCCACTAGAACCTTAGAATGCCTTAGGTTTAGAAAACATAAACTCAACTAAATTCCAAGCCTATTTGTCCTTTTATCTAGGTTAAACATCTCGGAACATTTTGCCGTTATTATCAAGAGTTAACAAAATTAACAAGTATTCAAGGTGAGTTTACATAGCCCCTTTTTCTGTTTTACATTTTGGGGTGAAACATGTTTAAACATTTTATACACTATCATTTACTCATTATTACATTGTTGAAACTTGTGATTCAATTACACTATCATTTACTCATTCTATCATTTGACTGTAACAAAAAGACACAGTACAATCATTAACATTGATCAAGCCGCCTGTTTAGATTATAGCGCTATAGGTCTGACAAACCCATCCCCCCGCATAAATTCAGGGATGATCGATAACAGTTACACTTTTACTAACTTGCGAGTTAGGTCTCAGTCGATATAAGGTTTGATTGTACAAAAGACGCATTGTTACATGTCGGACTCATATTCTATCATTACTCATTATTATACTACAACTATGATTACTATACAACATATTGTTTTCAACTATATGCAAAACCTATGTATTCTCACCAACTATTTATAGTTGACCCCCCCATCTTTCCAACTTAACATGTTTCAGGTTTATTTGCTATTGGAAGTTGTACAAGTCTTGGAACACATAGGAGCTTTGGACCTAGTTTATAATAATCAACTTTTGTAATCTCTACTTGTAAGATGAATTGTAAATTGCTTAATATTATTCAACTTTCATTTAGTACCATGAGCTATTGAACAATCATCAATACGTGACATCCCGATGTTTCCGCCATCGGTTGGGGTGTTACACGTCATACGCTTTGAAAAGCGTGGCAAGTTTAACCCTCGTTATGTCGAACCATTTGCAATCCTGGAATGGATTGGACCGGTGGCATACAAACTTGACTTACCGGTGGAGCTCGGTAGTGTTCACAACGTCTTCCATGTGTCTAACTTAAAGAAGTGTTTGGCCGATGAATCTCTTATTGTGCCACTGGAAGAGATCAAGGATGATGATCGTCTTCGCATCGTGGATGAACCTGTTGAGATTCTCGACTATAAGATTCATAGCCTTCGTCGGAGTAAAATTCACATCGTTAAGGTTTGTTGGAACTCGAATCGTGGACCGGAGTTCACGTGGGAACGGGAGGATCAAATGAAATCTAAGTATCCTCATATTTTTTTGAAACATGCGTTCGAATCTAGGCATGTTACCGCTGAAGCTGAATGAATCTCGGGGCGAGATTCCTTTCAACGTGGGGATGATGTAACAACCGGTAAATTTTCTTTTCGTTTCCTTCCCTTTTATTTCTTTCATTTTTGGGCTCCGTGCAATTTTTGGGACGAAAATTCTTTCAACGTGGGGATGATGTGACACCCGGCATGTTCGGCTTAAACATTTTGTTAAAACATAAGTCTACCTTAGCGAGAAACATTTATAAACGGACTTAACTAGGTTAGTTGAGTCGGGTTATGATAGGATTGTCCAGGGTTCAACGATCTGGAGGATCATTGGGAGTCATTTTGGGTATATACTAGTACTGGGTCCCGTTGTTGGTGAAATTACATGAACTGAATCAAGTATGATATGTAGATTATTAGCATACGTGCAACATAACATGATAATACGTGCTACAAAGGTGTGAACATGATTATACGTGCTCATATATGCTTAACATGTGTTAGAATTGCATGTTCATACGATAGGATGGGTTTAAACACATTAAAACGACAAAACTGGAAAACCTAGAAAACATAAGTCCTGGTTCGACCCATAGCGTGGGGGCGAACCTGGAATGGATCTTGGTTCGACCCATGGCATGGGGGCGAACCTGAACAAGGGAACAACTAGGTCCATTCGACCTTGTGGAAGGGGCGAAGGTGGTACCTTCGACCCTATGCAAGGGGCGAATGTGGGTTTAGTATAAATACCACACTTTGTCATTTTTCACCATTTCACAAACCCTAGACGCCTTTAAACACTCTCAAACGAATTTAATCACCGAGGAAGGAGTTTTTGCTCTCGTTTTTCATAATCTAACCTACAAACAACATCTAATCAAGAATCTAATATGTGTTCTTAATTCTAAACCCTTTATAAAGCATTTTGATTAGTTTTCATCTAACCCTAAATGTCCAAATCTGTTCTAAGGATGTTTTTATGATTAAAATCCTTTTAAACATCTTCCTAAACCTAAACCTTATCATTAAACATAGGTTTTCATATCAATGAACATACGTTAATTATGTGTTATGTGATATTGTGTGTTGTTTAATGATTTGCTGCTGTACTAATGATAGAAACATGATCAAGGGCTGCTATTATTGTGGGTTTATGATTGTTTAAGGTTACAATTAGATGAATAATGATATTATGTCAAATTTGGGATTTTGATAAATTTAGGGCTTGTTGCATGATAGTATTATCAATAAAACTATTGGGGGTTTTCATATACACATTAAACTAAGCAGGTTAAGATGATTATGAAAGGATTTCGAAAAGTTTCCAAATTGGGTAAAAATTTCATGCATTATGTGACATTTCCATAATTTTTGCCGTTTTGGGAAAGGGTTAAAACGAACAGGTTTTGGGGAAAAATTTGTGGGGTTTTGTGGGGATATGTTATTCATACTTGACTGCTGTGATTCATGATGTTTCGTGATGTTTACGGATGTTTTTGAAGCGTTTTGTGGAAAAGCCTTCTGCCAGGGTCAAACCTGGGCACCTTCAACCAGTCGTGGGGTCGAAGGTGGACTCCAGGGTCGAACCTGGACATCAGATTGGTCGAATCTGTCTTATTTGGGTCAAATGTGGCTCAAAAAGGGTCGAACGTGGCAAGAAGGGGCAAATGTGGAACTGTAAAACTCTAGTTCGACCCTATACAATCAAAGATGAGATTTTTGATGCAAACTAAGTGTTTTATGCTTGAATTTTGTGTGTAACCTATGCATACTTTATTAGTTTAGGTAATGGGTCACCAACGGGATGTCGGGTCGGTCTAGTGTGCCGATTAAACATTCAAACATGTTTTAAAACATACTTGGTCACGATCTGGACAATCGGGGACTAGATAACCTTATGGTTATTAGTCAGAACACTTATGTGAACATTTTGATAGGTCTCCGTTAGTTGGGATTATCAAGGGCTTGGTTTTCTTATATTATTGAAGAACACAACCTAAGGTGAGTTCACGACCCCACTTTTACTGCTTTTACTTTTGGGGGAGAAAACATGCGCTAAACTTATTTTGGTAGCATATGTCATACTATGATTTAACTTTGCGTTGCTATATGATCTTTGAAAGTCCCGGGGAAACCATGAATGTGCGGGGATGCACAACGAGGGAAATGTGGATAGATCTATTGGGTGACAGGCCCCACTCGACGGCTTGGAGGGCCGGGCAAGTGCATATTGTCTCGAACTTGCTAAACATTGCTGAACACTCAGGCTGAACATTGGTAACAGTCTAGTAATGGTTTTCCAATCATAGTAGTATGAAAACATACGCCTAGCTAGCGTACTTTGGTAACACTGGTATAGTATTGACAGGTTGGAACTTGGTAACATTTTGTAACACTTTGTTAACATTTTGAACAAACCTGTGAACTCACCAGCATTATATATGTTGACGTCTTTTTGGCATGTTTTCTCAGGTCGCTAAGGTAGCAACTGTTGGACTAGGCACAAGGGTCTGCATTAGCGTCTAGGCTTAGTCACACGTTTTGAAATAATTGCCTTGAACTCGGTTTTGTAACATATTAAATGCTTCCGCTACGGTTGTTACATTATGAAAATTATATTTTTGAGTTTATGTATTTCATATAGTGCTGTTTATTGTGACCGTTGACTTGGATCCTGGTTTGTCATGCGCCTCGTGGTAAAACTCCGCAAGTGGAAATTTGAGGGTGTGACAGATTGGTATCTGAGCCAATGGTTATAGTGAACTAGGACTGCATGTAGAGTCTAGTCTATAGCCAAGTCACACACACTAGACGGTCACATACTTTGAGTTGCTTAGTGGGATACGTACTAATATTGTCGGGGTGTCTTTATATCATCATACTTCTGTGTACATCATCCACTCTTACTTGGGCTCTTTCCTATTCTTGCCTTCTTCTTCGGGATTTGAAGAAAAAGGGACTAACTAGTTGACTCTTGCACACACATACTCTCTTACACTTACACCTATCGTAACACGTTACTAGGTGACGATATTCGGTGACCGGAGTTTGAACTAGGAGTACATTTGGAGGACCATGTAGTGCAGTTTATCATTTCGGGTGCACACGAAATCATAAACTGAAATGCATGAAAATCCCAGCGGACTCTGAGTTTGGATGTACAGTCACGGGTTTGTCCCTAGGTTTAACTCTTGCAATTTCTAGTGTTTGACACTAGAGGTAAATCTGAGTCTCTCAATTTTGATTCCAGATCATGTCTGGAGCTCGTGGTGGTGGACGTCGTGGTGGCGACGGTGGCCGTACTGGCGGTGGTGGCCGTGCTGGCGGCGGTTGTCGTGGTAACATCAACATGACCCCGGCGGAACTGAACAATTTGTTGCAACAGCAAGTAAATATGGCCATGGCTACTTTCCAGGCCGAACTTAACGCCATGGGTGGTGAGTTGATTTCTATCGACTCTGCCTCATTCTTGGGTGTCATGTCCTTTCTTTTGTGTTTTATTCGTGTGTCATGTCTCAGGTATTGCTGTCAATCCACCTCCACCTCAATGTTCTTATAAGAAGTTTCGGGACTGTCAGCCCCATAACTTCGCTGGGACTGAGGGAGCAGTGGGACTGCTCCGATTGTTGGAGAAGGTCGAGTCCGTGTTTGTGATGTGTACCTGTCCCGCTGGGGACCGTGTTATGTATGCGACTGCGACATTTGAGGGGCATGCATTGTCGTGGTGGAATGCTATTGATCAGAACATGGGTTTAGGGGAGGCTATTGCCATGCCTTGGGTGGATTTTGTGCATCTCAGAACATGGGTTTAGGGGAGGCTATTGCCATGCCATGCCATTTGGTCCTACAAGTCGATGTGAGAAGCACTAGGCAAGAGCTTCACGCATGTGAGGCGTCACATATTTCAAATACAAAATAGATAAGTACAAAGTCTTTATATATAAAACGACTAAAAATATAAGAAATACAAAACTTGTACCTTAAATCCCTTTTCAATTTTACTTGGATATGTCAGATGGGAGTGTCAAAACTAAAATAAAAGATGTGGTGCATAAAGAAATATTTAGTGATTTCTGACTAACATGTGTATTCCTTACTTTTAAAATAAAATATTTCTACTATATTTTGTTTTATAGGTTATACCGATTCAAGTAATTGTTAGTTGTTGAACCGCGTGTCCGCGCGAGCAATAGTCTAGTATATATATATATATATATATATATATATATATATATATATATATATATATATATATTCTAAACCCAAAAATTCTACATGGCACTCAAAGAGGCCAACCTCCTCTTTGAGTATGCCATGTGGCATTAAGTGATTTTAGGGGAAAAAAAATTAAAAAATTGGATTTTTCTCTCTTATGTTTCCTTTCATAATTTTTAAACGTTAATATCTTTTATATACGAGATTTTTATAAAGAAAAAAGTTACACCAAATTAACGACGTTTTATTATCTTTCCAACGAGTACCATAGTGTTATATAAAAAACAGAGAGAAAAAACGAGTATTTTTTTGTGAGGTTTTGTTCATATAGGAAAAAAAACACAAAGTGTTCAGGCAATTCATTAATCATGTATATACAAGTCACTAATTATGTTCAAACAAGTAAATATGAATTCAATTTTCAACAGGTGTTAGCATTGGAGTTATACATTGTTTAGGTTAGCTATTAATATTAAAGTTATACATTGTTTTAGGTTAGATGATAACATTATAGTAGGGATGCAAATTTTTTTCGGAGTACCTATACCCGTACCCATATCGTACCTATACCGGTACCCATACCCGTACCGATTTTGAGTACTCGGTATAGGTATCGGTACCCACTTTTACTGATTTCGGTATTCGGTACTTTCGGTATCAGTACGGGTAAAAATGGTACGGGTACCGAATTCTATATACTATTGAATTTGATAATATGTTTTACATCGTATTATGGTATTTATGGTATTCGTATCAATTTTACCTATTTGGTACATGTACAATATTGGTACATGTACCAAAATTTTCAATTTGGTACCCATATATTATTGATACTCATAATTGTTTACCTACTTGGTACCCGTATGTCACACCCTCAAATTTCACATGCGGGGTTTTACCACGAGGCGCGTGACACACCAGGATCCAAGTCAACGGTCACAATAACGACAACTATATGATATGAAAACGACGTAAACCATTCATTAAGTTCTCAAAATGTAACCACAACAGCGGAAGCATAAAACGTCTTTACAACTCGAAAAGTAAAAGTTATGAGTCTGATATTGTTCAAACCATGCAAGTGAAATCCTAGACGCCGTGTGACCCCGTGCACCTATCAATGACTGCTACCCTAGCTACCTGAGAAAACATGCTAAAAACGTCAGCACAAAATGCTGGTGAGTTCACAGGTTTTCAAGTAAAGCGTTTCCAAAAGTTTCCCAAAGGTTTCCAAAAGTTACCATTATGCTAAAAGGATGCCAACCCAGTCATATGAAACCACTCATACGATACCAAGTGCATGACACTTGTGTGCAACCGAACTGCCAACACATGCAAAACTGAACCATCGAACCCTCGGTGAACTGAACGGCCGACCCCAGCCAACCGAACTACCGAACCACGGCTAACTGAACTACCGTCCAACGGCAAAACGGAACTATCGTATAGTAAGAACACAAAGTAACACTAGCATAACATGATCAGTATGAAAGCAAGTACGTAGCATGTTTCTCCCCCGAAAATGTAAACACAGAAAGAGGGGCCGTGAAACTCACCTTAGATTGCGTTATTCTAAAATAAGTAAATCAACTCAAATAGATAGTCCCAACTACCGGTAACCTATCATGACGAGTGTATAAGATGTTAGACTAACAATCCGTAGGTTAATTAGTCCCCAATTGTCCAGACCATAATAGTTGTATGCTTGAAAGTATGTTTGAACGTTAAACCTGTGACAACCGGCAACTTCCGATCAACACCGGTATGATTTTTAATATTTGTAGTAATTATTTATTATAAATATTTGTTAATTATTAAATTCCGGAAGTTAACAGATCGTTTTTACAATCGAAACTGCGACCGATTTAATTAACGCGATTTAAACGCATGTTCTGAAAACACGTGTCGGACATCGAAGATATTTATATTTATGCACGGTTTTGTATTTCGAACAAAACCGACTACTTTTTAGAATTAATTATCGGGCCTAGAATAGAAACCGAGACGTTTACATTTTAAAACGGGTTCGATACGCGGTAGAAGCCCACCTACCTAAACCCTAAGTATAAAAGGGCATTATCCTTCTTCTTCTTCATTAGTTGCAGCCACAAGTCTCTCTCTAAAAACCGCACACTCACCCTCTCTCCCGCTCAGCTCTCTCCCTACTACCCCTCCCTCCCTCGTCTCTTTCCCTCCTCCCTCTGTTGCAGCAGCGGCCGGCCACCACCCACCTCATGGTGGTGGCGGCGCGTGGTTTCAGGCCCGGAAGGGCTGTGGTGGGGCGGTTCATGGTTCAGAGGTGGTGGCGGCGTGGTGTTTTTGCAGAAGATGGGTGTGGAGGGCGATTGTTGTTTCAGATCCGGCAGGTTCGGGGACTAGGTAAGTTTGTCAGGAACTCAAGGTCGAAGCAAGTTCAGTCCGGGTCAAGTTATCTCGGGTCTTGGGTCGCACATGCCTGATATGGTCAAACCCGGTTCAGGTTGTGCGGGTTGGTTCGTATCGGGTCTTGGTGGTGCAGATGGAGTCATCTCCGGTGGTCTCGTGGCTGATGACGATGGTGTTGATGGTCGTGGTGGTGGTCTGCCGTGGTGGTTGATGTTTCGGGTTTTGGTTCGGCCCGGTGGTGGTGGTTCTGAGATGGTGTTGGTTCCTGCTTGTGATGGTTGTGGAGGTTCGATGGGTGGTAGCGGGTTACAGGGTTGGTGGCTCGGGTCAAGGTCTGGTACAGTGTGGTCACGAAGATGGTGATATGTAGCAGCTGAAGTGGTTCTTGGGTTGGTCGTGGTGTTGATCGGTCATGGCAGCAGTGGGGACGATGGTGGCGCTGTATTATTTAGGTCTCGGGTGGTTCACAGGTGGTTGGCTCGAGTCAGTTATGGTTCGGTTCGAGTCATGGTTCAGATTCGGTTCGGGTCTCGTCAAATCGGGTCAGATTCAGGTCCAGTTCGGGTTTCAGTCGCGGTTGCGGTCGGTTCGGTCAGATCTGGTCAACGTGCAGTCTTTGGCTCGGTGTAAAGCTTGGTATACTTAAATCCGTATTCGTTATTAGTATAAATGTTGTATATTTATAAATATATATGTATTTGTAAATATTATGTATTTATGAATATTATATATTTATAAATATATTGATTCAAACGAAATAGTCTTGACTCGCGAACGAACCAAATAAAAACAATAACCGGTAACAATATTAAATATCGAACGATTTGGTAAACGATTAACTTGACGTGACTTATGGTTTCGAACTCGGACTATATTGTCGGACTATATTATATATATATATGTATATTGGTATATATATATATTTATATAATTAAGTGTATTTAGGTGTCGAAACGTATAATCTCGTGAATCGGAATTGTGGATAAAAAGAACTTGTTGAATTGTGTTTGAAAGTTGATTTTGGGGGAAAATTGTAGACAACGGGTGTTGTCTGGTTTGTACAAAAACAGAGGAAACTCTGCCCAAATTTCTATAAAATCAAGCGTAACGAACTGCTATTTCTATAAATAAATTCCCTTAAGTGTTTTGGACAAATGCATTAAATCGAGGTGTTTTCAGAGACTAACTATTTATAACAGTAAAGATGATTTTCAAGCGATACTTGAGAAAAAGTAACAAATGTTATTAATCGGTTTTAATAACTAAACTTGTTTTTCCTCAAAGAGTATTTTCTAAAATGATTTACGAGATGATCTTCGGCTCAGGATAGTTATACGTTTCGGGGTTATAGTCCAACAAGGTTTACACATGAATAGTGACAAGTGTGAAACTTGGGTACTATGTTGTATGTAACTTGTGAATTAAGGTAAGTCATGATCGGTTCGTCGAGTTGAAACGTATTGAGACTCGCGTTGGTACACACGAGTCTAGACAATCGGATAGACTACCTTTTAGGCGGTTAATAAGCTAGGCTTATGTGCGATAGACTGTTAAGGTGTCCTTTGTTGGTAATTAGGGCACGAGGAAGTCGGTCGAGATTTCGGGCTTTGTTTGCTAGCTTAGCATGGAAATTAAGGTGAGTTCATGACCCCACTTTTTACTGTTTTATAAATGTTTTCGGGGTGGAAGACATGCTTCTTTTATGAAAACCTGAGGAATTCCAAACGAACAAGTTTTTGGAAAATGAAACGGGTTGCGTAAGTTTACGGCCCCTCTTTTAACTGGTTTCACTTTTCGGGGGAGAAAACATGTGTTAAAACTTATGTTTGGTAACTACTGTCATACTATGGGTTTCTATGGTTTACTATACGATCTTTGGAAGTCCCGGGGGGGAACCATGAATGTGCGGGTTTGCACAACGGGGAAATGTGAATAGCGCTATTGGGAGTGACCAACCCCGCTCGTCGGCTTGGAGGGTCGGCGAGTGCATATTGTCTCAAACAGGAACAACAGGTTTACTACACGGGCACGACATCTGGTTTGCGAGTTAGTAATGGTTTTCCAATCGTAGTAGTAACAAAACATACGCCTAGCTAGCGTACTTTGGTATACATTTTGCATAGTATTGACAGGGTGAACATGGTAACACTTTTGGAACTTGGTAATGTTTGATAACATTTTGCAAAACTTATGAACTCACCAGCTTTATGTTGACTTTTTAAGTATGTCTTTCAGGTTTAAACCTTGGTAACGGCACGGTTGGAGTAGTCGACACAGTTGGGATCGGGAATCCTAGAGGTTTAGAATTGGCGTTCAGGGAACCAGAGTGTTAGATGCAACTTTCCGCTGCGTTGGCAAAGGCACCAAACGTCGCAACCGACGAGGGAAAAGTCGGGGTGTGACAAAACTGACCACACCGGACAAGACCCGACATCCCATTGGTGACCAGACATCCCACGTGTTAGCCCAAATACAAGATATCATGCACTCATATGCAATTATACACTTAACATGCGCAAAAGTTCACTAAGTCTAGCATACAGTTCATTTAACGCATAAACGAGTCCGAACATTTGTTATCAGGTTATTAGACATGCCACGGGGTTCCTAACATGTTCCTAGGTGTCAAACCATGTTTCGGGTTGTCAACATACGCATACAACAGCAAAACACACGATTAGGAATCAAACTGGCAATTAGGAAAGTCAACAGGCAATTAGGAAAGTCAACCAGGAAATTAGGACTTGTAATAGCCTGTTTTACACGTGAGTAGAGGGCTACTCGTCTATATAGCATGTGAGTAAGGCTACTCGCCCCTTTTACAGGCGAGTAGACTATCCTACTCGCCCCCTGCAACATCAAGGCATATTTCGCGCGTTTAACCCTCCAAATCAGACCCGGAACATGTAAAAACACCCAACATCAAACCCAAATCATTAAACAACCCATTCCAAGTAAAAAACACCCAATTTATCATCATCCTAACAACCCTAATTACAAGCATTTCCCAAAATAGCCTAATATTGTGAAAACAAGCATGCACAACTTACCCTAAACGACAAATATCCGGATTTCATCACATAACAACGTTGCACATCAACATCCTACTGTCACTACATCATCCTAGTGCAAACCCTAACATTATACAATCAACGAAACATACTACAACACCCTAAATCCTTCTAAATCATTCAAACGGGTCAAAACGCATAGTATCATCAAAACACAACAAACAACCTTCAAACTCATAGATAAACATCCTAACAACTCATTTATCTTAGAAATATATTAAACACATAAGAATCCTCATGTTTTAACGATAAAAATCCTATCTTGCATGAATACACCACATAGAACACACAATGGAGGATTAGACTTG
The DNA here is from genome assembly GCA_028751855.1 of Ambrosia trifida. Lineage (NCBI taxonomy): Eukaryota > Viridiplantae > Streptophyta > Magnoliopsida > Asterales > Asteraceae > Ambrosia > Ambrosia trifida. The sequence continues at coordinate 52,000,537 of CM054123.1, forward strand.
TTTAATAACTGATTTCAAAGGTTTTCAAAGACACAAACATCACAAAACTAGGTCTGGACCTTTAGGGATCAATATAACAACATGATAAAGGTTTAGGATAGATAACACACCTTGGGTTTTGCTAAAGAATGATGTGTAAAGCTTGAAAGGATAGATTCTAGGGCAAAAACGTGTTCCAGAGGTTGATTATGGTGTGGTATAGCTTTGGGGCGAGTTAGGGTTTCACAAATGATGTTTTACAACACAAGGGTGGTATTTATAGGTGTTTCTAGTCGTTCCAGAGGTTACAGGCAAGTAGGAGCTGTAGGAGGCAATTAGGAGCTCCTAATCGCCCTTGTTACAGGAGATTAGGGCTTCTAATCGCCTATAAACATGCCTACGTGCCCCTAATTACATGCAATTAGGCTACTCACCCCTGCTACTCGCCCCCTGCAGGGCTGTTTGGGTTTTCGGCACATTAAACACTATTTTAACATATATAAGCACGTATTCACATACCGACAAGTCACATAATGATTATAAGCATATAATGCATGATAACTAACAAGTTCACATTCTTTCACTAATTTCCGGGACTCGAGACTTGCGTGTGTGCGTTAAACCCGGCGATTCTACAAATCACCAATCCCTGTACACATGGTTATGGACCGACTCCCAATGATCCCGTGGGTCATTGTAACTGTAACATTCATACTTTTGCATTTTCAATTCTAGTCCCTATACTCTTGTATTTCTTCATTTTATCAGCGTGTAATCTCGAGCTTATGATCCATGGAAAACCTTTTAGTCAAATACACTTATTCATAATCAATTATGCATATTCAATTTAATACAATCATGTTGCATTTTTACGCCTAAAACCCGAATTCTAACACTAAACCGAAGCATAAACGAACCCGTACAAGTTAGGAATCAAGCCCAATCCAAAAACATGTCAAAATGGGCTTAAACCATAAGTTTTAACCCAAAAACACGTCCAAAACCAAGTCTGTTGGGCCAAGCCCAACCAAAAAAAACATTTTTGGGCCTAAACCCCCCGTCGTGTCACGCGACCAGAATGCTGGTTTCCCGTCGCGTAGCAGGACGACCCTCTTCTAACAACAATTTGTCTCAACTCGTTTTTTTACTGCAACTCCCACCTAACTCACTCCCAACCACCTCATAACTCCCTTAATGACCCAACCACCTTACCCCAACTATATATACCCCCTATCCTCCACTTCCTAACCCTTTTTCCATCCCAAATAACTCCCAAATCTTCTCTAACCTTCAAGAAAATAAGGCAAAACTTTTTGCTTCAAAACAGTATGTTCCAAAGCTTTAAACTCCATTTTTCTTCCACTTTTCTCACTTCTTCTTTTCTTCTAACCCCTTGGGTAAACCTCTAGGACCTTACTCCAAGTTGCTTAAGCAAATAAACATGAGCAGGAAACCATATGGAGGCCTCAAAGGTGGTTTATCTTCTATTGTTTTTATGCACTTGGATATTATTTGTAGTGATACCAATCGAGTTCACCAACAACACAATGTTGGATGGACTTATGTTATGGTTAATGGCTGACAAAGGAAAGCCAAGGCTCATCCAAACAAAGTCACCATACTCTACTTAAACCTCCTAGTTATATTATGTATTAAACCTATGTTTACTTTCAAGCCTTAATCTTACTACTCTATTAACAAATTTTTGGAAGGTTTGTGGCTACACCCTACCTTACCAATCTCTTAACCCATCTTGTGATATGGATTAGTTCCACACAAGAAAGGGGAAATCCCGTGTCCAAGACCAATGTTTTATCTATAAACAAAGTGGTCATGACATGAACATTCTTAAACGGATTCACATTCTTAACTTTAACTCATGACCATCCGAATTGCCCTAAAGGCAATTTGTGCTTTGGTTCGCCTAAAAGGCATGCTTGACTCTCTTGAATCTATTAATCCAACTCATGAACCTAAAACACCTTCCTTTCTAATTCTAGTTATTCGGAGCTAAAATCTTCAATTCTCAAGACCCATTTTTGGGAACTAAATAACGCACCCTAAGGTGAGTTCATACTTGTCCCCTTTTTATTCTTTAACTCTTTTGGGCTCAATATGTATCTATACAAAAACCTTAAACATTTTCATACTCTTATGCTCAATCTAATTTACATGTTTATATGCTATGCCATGCTAGAATTTAATTCTTACATACAACTGTCTATTAGCATACAACCCACCTTACATATATAGCACTATAGGAGTGACACACCGCCCCCTTTATGGGTCATGTTAAGTTTCCATTTGTGTATTCGAGTGTTGATGCCTTTTTTATGGTTCTGTATGCGCATGACTATGACATGATGATTTGAGTAAAACTTTCTTATACTATGTACGTAGGTCAAAACTAGTATGCTCACCAATGCTTTATGTGTTGACGGATATTTTATACATGTTGCAAAAAAAATTTGATGCGATGATTCAAGAAACTCGTTAGGATTGGACTTAGAAACTCACCACTTTAATCTTTGAAATCATGAATGTTGTATTTCTTTTTTGAACAATTTGTACTTCTTGTTTTTAATATTATGAGATGAAACCTTTAAACTATTTGTCACAATATTCTAGTATCATGAAGTCTTTGAACAATCTATCACAAGTCGCGCCTCGATGTATTCCCGGAACCATCATAATGACTCAATTGACCCAGTTAAGTGTAATGTATGCATGACTCGCTAAGGTAGACTTATATGTTAGAAAAATGTTAATCTGAGTTTGCCGGGTGTCACATCGTACAAGTGCTAAAAAAAGAAAAAAAATAACAAAATGGTACCAAAACGGGTACCATACTGAAACACCTGTACTCGTACCCGTACCGTACCTATATATTCGGTACGGTACTCGATACCCACTTTTGTTCAAATTCGGTAAGAGTATTTTCGGTACGGGTACGGGTACGGTACCGATCCCATCCCCACATTAGAGTTATACATTGTTTAAGGTTAGGCGCTAAAATTGGAGATACATTGTTAACTAGATTATACCCCGGGAGCGTCCCGGGTTGAGAAATTTAATATGATACATCAATTTTACATATGAAATAGACTGATGTATAACTCTAATATTAATATCTAACCTAAAACAAATTAACAATGTACAACTCCAATGCTAACACCTAACCTAAAAGAAAGTAGAACTTTAATGTAACTCTAATATTAACACATATCCTAAAGACTAAACAAATGTACAACTCTAACATACTAATATTGATACCTAACTTAAAACAACGTATAACTTTATTAACCTATTCGGCTCTGGTTGAAAAAAAAAATCATATTTACTGATTTAAACATAATTAGTGACTTGTCTATACATGATTAATGATTTACCTGAACACTTTGTGTTTTTTTTCTGTATGAACAAAACCCCACAAAATATTTTCTCCGTTTTTTATATAGCACTATGGTACTCGTTGGAAAGATAATAGAACGCTCGTTAATTTGGTGTAATTTTTTTTTAAAAAATCTCGTATATTAAAGATATTAACGTTTAAAAATTATGGGATGAAACATGAGGGTGAAAAAATCCAATTTTGTTTTTAAATTATTTTTTCTAAAATATCTCAATGCCACATGTGATGACACATGACACACTCAAAGAAGAGAATGTCTCTTTGATTGTCATGCCATTAAAATGGCTTTGGTTTATAATATGTATAGATAGATTGTTTAAGGTTAGGTGCTACCCGAAGCTTTCCTGCATGTAACTGTAAAGAGCATAAGTCTATTTTATATGTAAAATTGATATGTAATATTAGATTTTTCAACCCGAGACGCTCCCGGTTATAATATAGTATCAAATATATATCTTACGTGGAGTGTGGTCAATAAAAAGTATCTTTCTCTCTTTAAATCACTCATCTATCTAATCTATTGGCCAGAATTGAAAACCCTAGGCGCCTCTTATTTCTCATCAATCGGTATGTTTACAGTATCTTCTAGATTCGATTCCGATTATTATTATTTTTATCTTACAGTGATCTGATTTATTTGTTCATTTTAATCGATTTTATTCAACTGTATTCGGTGGAGTTGTTATGGATATCGCCTTGTTTGTTGATGAATCGACGGATTTGTCGTCTTGTTTGAAGTTGATAATAATCGATGTTGTTTTCATTCGATATATGAATATGATAATAATCTGATTGTAACTGGTGGAGTTGTTTATAGATGTATTTGTTTGTTGATGAATCGATGAATTTATTGTGTTGTTTTAGTCGGAAGTCTGAGTATGTTAATAGATGTATCTGTTTGTGCTAATCGATGTTATTTGATTGTAATCGGTGGAGTTGTTATGCAGTATGTGTATCACCTTGTTTGTTGATCAATTGATGGATTTATCGTGTTGTTCTAGTTGATGATAATCGATGTTGTTTCACTGGAAATCGGAATATGTTACGGCTGTTTTTTTCTGTTTATTGTCATCGTAGTTTATGGATTTTTGTTTCCGGTTGAATTTTGATTACCTGATTGGAATTATGTTTGGATCTGGTTTCGTTGTTGATTTTTCTTGTGTATTGAATAAATTATTGCTTGATGATTGAACTTGTCGTCTTGGATTATCTGATGGAACTTTGTTTGATACTTGCAGTGGTTTTCTTTGATTATGTCATTGAACTTCTGGTAGATATATATTTATGAACTTATTTGATCTTCATATGTCTAGGGAAAATGTTGACGAAATAGGGTTTATGATTTGATTGTGTTGTATAGGGGCTAGCATTAAAGCTGATGTTATGTAAATGATGCTATTATATTCTTATGTATTTGTATGCTTCCATCTTTGCATATTTAAGGGGTACCTATATGGTGATTGGTGACGTATACCGAATGTTGTTGCACATCACTTTTTTAATGATCGTATCTATGCAATCTTGAGGAACTCACACGCAAATTGTCAATAGTCCATAGAAGGCGGACATGATGTACGTCACATTCGTGATGCTTTTTGTCCATCACATGGGTGTTGGGGGCGGTGTATCACAGCCATCACGCCATCACAGCTGTGCATCACCCTTATTAATGATTAATCTTATGCATTCTTGAGGAACTTATATAGTTGGCAAGTTAGTTATTAGAATGATTATATCTATGCAATATTGAGGAACTTAAAATAGTCGGCAAGTTGCTTATTATAATGATTATATCTTTGCAATCTTGAAGAACATGCTAACTTATGTAGTCGGCACTGGTTTCATAATGACATGTAAACTGAGACGCCGGTAAAATGTTGACTTGATATACCCTGTTCAGGGATGTGTAATATGGTCTGTGGATTTTATTGGGATTAACATGGGGTTGAAACAATCTTTTTTTTTTTTGTTATTTACTTGATCTTACTTCTTGTTGAGTCACAGTTTATATTTTTGACGATATTGTTCAGTAAGAGTGATTTTGCTATGTAGTCTTCATGTTTTTATAACTGGTGTTAACCGCCTTATGCAATTTGCTGGTGCTTTACAGTTTTTATAGTATGACAATAAAAGCGCATTCTGGTTATTTGCTCATATGATTTGTTATTTTACCTTTCTGGGTTGCTAATTTTTCATCACAATTTTCATGAAGGTGCAAGGCAATCAGCTCTTAAGATATTGCAAGGTGGAGTTTTCGGAAAGTTACATAAAGGGTATTTTTATGTCCGAGCAGGGTATTCTCTACGTAGGCTGTATCGGGTTATTGGGAGAGCATTGTCCTATATCCTTCAAAGGAGGAAACTCTTATCCTGTTGAAAACAGTTGGCTGTATGCTTCGAGCTCCATTAGAGAATTCTGTGGTTGCAGCAGATTGGCGCACCTACCTTCATTCTTTACAACAACTGATTGCTCGTGTTTTTACTCCAAAAATCTGTGATCTGAGACGTTGATTACTCAAGGAACCAATAACAATGGCCTTGCAGAACATTGGTGCCAGCAACAGCGATGATGCATTCTACAGGTATAAGATGCCAAAGATGATTACAAAGATTGAGGGGCGAGGAAATGGCATCAAAACAAATATAGTGAACATGGTTGATGTTGCTAAAGCTTTGGCTAGGCCAGCTTCTTACACTACAAAATATTTTGGGTGTGAGCTTGGGGCTCAGTCCAAATTTGATGAAAAAACAGGGGTATCACTTGTGAACGGTTCTCATGACACGTCAAAACTAGCTGGTCTTCTTGAGAATTTTATCAAAAAGTATGTTCAGTGTTATGGTTGTGGGAACCCGGAAACAGAGATACTAATCACAAAGAGTCAGATGGTTCAACTGAAATGTGCTGCTTGTGGCTTTGTGTCTGATGTGGATATGAGAGACAAGCTGACATCATTTATCTTGAAGAATCCACCGGAACAAAAGAAAAACTCTAAAGACAAAAAAGCACTGAGGAGGGCTGAGAAGGAACGGTTGAAGGAAGGCGAGGCAGCGGATAAGGTACAAAAGAAGCTGCAGCAGACCAAAGACGTGGCTAAGAAGTCTAGTAAAGATAAGGCGTCATCAAAAAAGAAAGGTAATGCTTCTGATGAGGAACGTGTTTCGCCAACTTCAAGCCATGCTGGCGACAAGGAGAACGGTTCCGGTGAGGAAGATGAGGATGAGATCCAGTGGCAGACCGACACATCAGCAGAAGCGGCTCGTCAACGCATTCAGGAACAGCTTAGTAGCGTGACAGCCGAAATGGTGATGCTGTCTACAGAAGAGCCTGTGAAGAAGAAAGGCCCTGAAGTGGAGGAGAATTCCAATGGCAACATGAAGAAGAAAAATCTTGTTGACATGGCTAAGGAATATTTGAAGAAGGGAGTCGGTCCAAAGGAAATGTTGTCGTCACTGTCAGGCTCTCCTCAAGAAAATGCAAGCGCTCTTTACGAGGCCTTACTGGATGGAGTGGAGAAAGGGTATGCAAAACACGCGCTCAAGAAGAAAAACTACTTAGCTGCCGTTGTTGATGGTGAAGGTGATTCGCAGTTGCTTCTTTTAAAAGCAATTGAAGGCTTCTGTGAGAAGTCAAACCCGATTGCAGTGAAGGAAGTGCCGCTTGTTCTGAAAGCGTTGTATGATGTGGACATTCTGGAAGAAGAGTATATCGTGAAGTGGTACGAGGAGGGATCAAGTGGCGGGAACAAAAGCTCTCTCATCTGGAAGAATGCAAAGCCTTTTGTGGAGTGGCTTCAGAGTGCGGAGTCTGAAACCGAAGAAGAGTAAGATGATGCTTTACCTTTGTGTTGTTTTATGGTATTATGTTTTTAGTGTGGCTTGAATTGGATATTTGTGGCTTGCTATTTCTATAATAAAACCCTGTGTGTTTGTAATTTCTTAAGTACAACGCTTATGCACTTTTAAGTATGGGTGTTTCATATATTTCAGTGGTTTATTAGGGTTAGATCAAATACACAGTAAAAGAAAAATAGGAAGTCATAGGAAGGGTATCAAACGAACTCCGATTGAACTCATTCAATTAGCATTGGAACCATCTAATCGAACCCTACGATGTTAGTTTTTAGGTCTTCGTTGTTTGGGGTTTTAGCTTGTAAATTTTAGAATATACGTTATATCATTGTGTCTTTAACTTATTTTTATCATTGTGTCATTTTTTCAATTCATTGTGTCTTTTTCTTTAGCATTGTGTTATATTTTTTGGCACTGTGTTATATTTTGTGACTCATTGTGTCATATTTCATGATTTTGTATCATTTTCACCCTTCTTATTTTTGTTACACTGTGTAGAATAATTTGACTCTGGTTTATTAATCGCCATTATTCGATAAGGAAAGGCAACAGATTTTAGCCCTTCATTTATATTTTGATATGTGAATATTAAAGTTGCTACTATGAATTGTGGTATTGATGGCAGTTAAATTCTATGTTATATGTGTGTGATAAGGAAGAGAATGGAAGTTCAAGTTGAGATCTAAAAAATTGACGTCGGGATCATTGAATTTCAACGGTATAATAGAAAGTTATTGAGATATTTGAATCCAAAGAGTGTTTTTATATATTTAAAGTGGTACTGTGATCAATTGAGAACTAAACCAACTGAAATAACCAAACGTAACAGCCAATCCAAAGAGTAATAATGTAGATGCATATGATAAAACCCTTGGCTCACAACTTAGAATATTTTTTCTAGAGGTAACACTCTAACCCTTAACCTTTACATGTCATGAGGCTAACAATGTACCAGAAGGCAACTTTCCTGGTTAGCAAAAAGCTAACACAATAACACATGATGAAAACCCAAGCGTTACGGTCGTTGCTATTTTAGTTGTCCATTTTCAAAATATAGGCAATAATAAACTTGGTATTTGAAGTAGTTATTTGGTAAATGACTAAATGCACTTTTTTTCTATAAAAAAAATTGACTTAAAATAAATGATAAATTATGTACTTTGTTTATTTGTTGCAATATATGTAAATGACTATGTAACATCTCATAATTTTGAAACTTGCTAATTTTTGAAATTTAACAAGCTATATTAAAATTGTATCATATAAAATTTTCCACTTCATAATAAACAACCACCACCAAGTCTACAACTGAATTTCATACATCTTTAGGCTATGCTATATGGATAATGGATTCCTCATTCCTTATTGTTGTACCGATCCCATAGTCACAGGATTCGCTAGATAGGTTGTGTACCGCGAACCGAATTGTGCGTACCGGAATTGGGTACATTCGCGACCCGTTTGCCTAGGATTCGCTCACTGATTCGTAGAATTGAGCGTACCCGATTTGTGTAGAATTTCAAACCAAATAGCGACCTTATATGCGCGTTCAAGAAAAATTAGAGTAGAACAGAGGTTAGAGGTACCTGTATCGCAGAGATTGGAGTGTATGACGGCGAGGAACGAGCTTCAACAATGGAGGAGACAGAAAATTAGGGTTTGTGGGTTGAGGAAGGAAGATGACGGCAGATGATTTCAGGTTCTATTACAACATAAAAGCCTTAAGGTGTTTTAATATTAACCCCTCTATCTTTTATTAGTTTACATTTATTCCCTAAAATTTGTTTGTTTTTACTTAAAAAGTGTAAATAAGTTTGTATATTTAGACATTTAAGCCCCTCTATCTTTACTAATTTACATTTGGTACTTAAAGTTATATATTGTATAATGTTTATATACGATACGACGTACCAACTTATAGGGTACACCGTACCGCGTACCGAATTGGCGAACTGAATAAACCTACCCCCTCGTACCGAATTTTAGAAATGCACGAACCGCGTACCCGTTTTCGTACCACGAACCGGAGCGTACCGCGATTCATGTGACTATGACCGATCCCTCATCCCTCATCATTTCTTAGACTATAGAGAGTGGAGGGCGGGAGCGCCATGTGGCACTTATGGGACCCATGTGGGGGGGGGGGGGGAATATTATTATTATTATAAAAACCTATCTAATATTAAAAAAAAATTATATTCCTTGAAACTAAAAAAATACATACGACTGACTTGTCACATATGTTCCATCAAATCCACACGAATGTTATTGTGCGTCTTGGTTGTGTAACGCCTAAGTATTAGACTCTCGGTGTGCGTAATCAAGTTCTTCAACATCCACATGAATGTCGTCTTCATCATAGCGACCAAATGCCCGTTCCACAGCTGTGAAAGATTTGAGCAAGATAATACATGTGTTTGTACTCCACTGATGAAACCATAAAATTTTTTCTTCTTTGCTTTAATCGCACGTTTTTCTGCAAGATTTTTTTTTTAATTTTTTTTCATTTATACATATGTGTATATTACATTTTCAGCTATATATATGTGTATATTTCAGTTATACATATGTGTATATTGAAATTTTTTTACTTGCATAAAAAGCAGCGATTAAAGCAAAAAAAAAAAAAAAAAAAAAAATTGCCTTAGAGAAATGTGTGGCCCAGAATGGTTCTTTCAGTTCTCAATTTGGCCAAAGGTTTTTATTTGAACCAATTCCTATATATGTGTATATATATATATATATATATATATATATATATATATATATATATATATATATATAGGGGATGGATTAAATAAAAACCCACTCAAATTGAAGAAACTCGGGAAACTCTGACTTCCCGAGCTTTTTATCATCTAAAAAAATCAGGGTATGTAATATACATGTTTTTAAGAGTTTTGAGCAAAAAAAAAAAAAAAAAAACAAACAAAAAAGTGCCGAGTGGATATTTTAAAAATAAATAAATAAGTTTTTTGTGTTACATATGTTACATGTCTGTAAAGTGTGTAACATACGTTACACAAAAAAACTTATTTATTTTTTTTAAAATATCCACTCGGCGCTTTTTTAATTTTTTTGGTTCAAAACTCTTAAAAACATGTATATTACATACCCTAATTTTTTCAGATGATAAAAAGCTTGGGAAGTTAGAGTTTTCCGAGTTTCTTCAAAATTTTGGGTTTTTTTTTGTGGATACTTAGCCTATATATATATATGGGAATGATTAATAGAAAACTTCAAAAATTTGAGAAAACCCTTCTTCCCAAGGTTTTTATTTTTTGAAAATTTTAGGGCATATAATTCACATGCTTTTAAGAGCTTTGCATGTTAGTTGATATGTGGGTCCCATTCTGCTAGGGGATGCTGCCGTGTTGATTCGTTGTAAGATTTGGTTTCTAAGACTAATTGGTGTGGAGTTAGGAAGAAGACTCGGTGAGGTGAGGTGGACATCAGTGGACTTGGGAACACCCCCCCCCCCCCCCCCCCCGAGATTTAATTGGTACCTTCGATGAATTTCCACCGTCTTCAACTAGTTATTTGATTGGTTCTCTCTATTTTTTTTTTAAAGGAAGGGGAATGAGGGAATTAGGGGAAACTATTTTCTTGATTCGGGGGAGGAAAGAAAGAAAATGATATGACGTTGATGTAGTATTTGGGGAGTTGGTTACCACACCATATAGCCTAAGTCGACCTGAAGGGGTTAGTGTTACGTGCCCACTGCCACCATCCTGCCACATCATCATCATCTGATGCTATCTATCTTACATGGTTGCACGTTGCTATTGTTTTTATCATATTTGGTTAGTTTGCATGTTTTCCTTTAATTAAGGAAGAGGTGGGGTGTATTCCCATGATCTCCACATAGTTAGTTGGTTGTTATTTTCTTGTGTAATCCATGCTATAAAAACCACATGTACTTTAATTCAAGAATGAATGAAAATGTTGAATTAAGTTTAAATATCTCTCTATAATTCTTTGAGTTTTACCCACTCAACGGGTTATTTATCATCTAGCTTCTATCTATTTTCTTGGACCATTTGGTTAACGACTAAGTTCGTATCAATTGGTATCAGAGCAGTCGTGATCCACCGTGAATCATGGACGCTCAAATTCTATCCAAACCCGAGTTCCATCAATGGAAGGAGTCCTTTGCGAGACTCGAGTCCCGGTTTGCAACCGTGTTCGCCGAGCTCCGATCCACCCGAACCGTGTTTGAAACCCATGCACCACCACCAAAACCTGCCACATCATTAGTCAAACCGCCACCCTCGTCGCCTGCACCGAAACCTCCACCACCGGCTTTTGTAGCCTCACCACCATCAACCGCGTCCTTTAAACCCACACCGACGACACCAACACCGGCTCCGACATCGTCACAGAAGCCAGTCCATTTACACGTTCTCTTTTCAACCATTTGTCACAATAATGCTAGTTATGAAACTAGAATTGGTCCATCACATAAAAAACATCAATCACTGGATGAAGGATTTGGTTTCCTTCAAGTTAAGGGGTCTCGTACATATAGTGATGATGAATATGAAGATCACGAGCCTTGTGGATCTTTTGAAGAAAAGCTAAGTCATCTTTCTTTTAAATTGGACAGAAAATACAAAATCTTGTTCAATAACGAAAAGATTGAAGAATGGCGTCCACCATGGCACACAACTAAAACTGCTCCGAAGGTTACCGGGAGAGGCGAATGCCAACCACCATGGAGCTTCCATCCAGATCATGTCCTTGAGGACAAGGACATTCAAAGGGGGGTGTATTGTTACGTGCCCACTGCCACCATCCTGCCACATCATCATCATCTGATGCTATCTATCTTACATGGTTGCACGTTGCTATTGTTTTTATCATATTTGGTTAGTTTGCATGTTTTCCTTTAATTAAGGAAGAGGTGGGGTGTATTCCCATGATCTCCACATAGTTAGTTGGTTGTTATTTTCTTGTGTAATCCATGCTATAAAAACCACATGTACGTTTAATTCAAGAATGAATGAAAATGTTGAATTAAGTTTAAATATCTCTCTATAATTCTTTGAGTTTTACCCACTCAACGGGTTATTTATCATCTAGCTTCTATCTATTTTCTTGGACCATTTGGTTAACGACTAAGTTCGTATCAGTTAGCTTGTTTAGGAGGGTTCAATCAAGTCCGAGTCTGTATTTATCTTCCTCTTCATCAGTTATAATATAACAATCGATTAGGGTAAAATATAATACCATACGAAACATAATACAACTATTTATGGGTGTTTATTTTAAGAGACATTTCTTTGGCGTATTTTTTTATTTTTTGTTATGTATTTTTTTAAACGTAATTGGTTTAACCTTTTGCTTTTATGGTAATCTCTCTTCAATGAAGCAAGACTCTTTGGTACACCACATCTTCACCGATGAATTTGTTGCCCATAAAATCTAACGGTCTCAATTCGATGAAAACTGGCGTCCCCTCATACACCACCATGCATCCAACAATATTCTCTATAAAATTCTCACACTCCCTTATATTTATTCTCATAAGCCACCTTCATCCCTACTCTTCTACAATGTATTCATTCAAAATCATCATGTTGTCACTTGCACTCCTTGTTGTGTCAACACTGGCGTCCATTTCTCCGACAATGGCGCCACAAACTTCTGTTAACGATCTAATGCCATCTCCATCTCCATGGCTGTCAGTGGATGGTGATTCTCCTCCATATGAAAGTAACGTAGCTTCACCTTCTCCTACTTCGACATCGGATGCATTGTCTCCCTCTGACGGCAATGCGGCCGCTCCAGCGCCAAACAGTGGTGTTTTGAACAAAGTAACAGTTGGATTTTTAGCTGTTGGTGTTATAGCAGTGGCTTCATCAGTATAACTTATGTTTTCGAGTTATTCTAACTAAATAAATAATGACTTTTATGAAATTGGTTATATGATATTTTTGACTTCCTTAATTAGTTTCATTTGTTAATGGTTTGGTTTATGATCTGATTAAGGTGAATTATTCTGAGGATCGATGGTCATGTTGCATTGAATTGTTTATCATCTGTTGAGCTCTAAATATTTATGACATTTTTCATCTTCTTTTCGGTCTATATACATGACAATTATAAAATCACTAAACTATATAATAAAAATATTATTTGTGAGCACAATTTTTGTAATCCCAAACTACAAGTTTTTACTAGAATAACCAAGTTAATCATAATCTCGAACATTAACATCAACAATACTACCATACAAGTTGAAGGTAGGCCTCATAGTCGTAATTGACCTATAGCACTAGATCCACGCCTAGGCTGTTCATTTCAACCTACTAATTAACCTGTTAACCCGCCAACTTTTTACAACCATTTCTCTCCTCTAAAACTCCAAACTGCTTTGTAATATCTACTGTTTCAATCAGTTAGAAACCGGTTCTTTAGTAACCGGTTATGTATATATAGCCATATAGGTGCTAGTTTCGGTTATAAAAGCCGATTTTTTGTCTACCTCTAAATTTCAACATGCCAAAACCGTCAACAAGCTAACCGGTTCTCTCCTCCAAGAGTCCAAACCGGTTTGTAACCTATGGTTTCTTTCAGTTAGATGAAAAAGGTTCTTGAATACTTGGTTACATATCAGTTCCAGTTTCGGTTATAGAAACTGTTTTTTTTGTGCACCTCTAAATTTTAAAAAATAGGCAATTTTGAATGTGAGAGAGTGTTTGTAGGGGTTGCATGAGATTTTTTATGAAAATGGATAGATCACCATATGGATCAACGACCTTCAAAAAAGAATTTTGAATTTTGAAGGTCTCAAATCCAGTCAACGACCTTCATTCCCTTCATTCAAGGTCCCGCAATTGCTATAAAATCTACACGAGCCAACATTGAATTCAAGGAAGGTCTCTGAATGGATCAGCAACCTTGAATAAAGGTCACTGAATGGATGTGAGACCTTCAAAGTTCTTTTTTGAAGGTCGCTGATCCATATGGTGATCTACCAATTTTCACAAAAAATCCTATGCAACCCCTACAAACACTCCATCACATTCAAAATTACCTAGTTTTGAAAAAAATTCAACTTGTCAACCCGCTAACCACTTGATCAATGATAAAAGAAGAAAAAAAAAATTATGAAATGAAGTTGTTTATGGCTATAACATCCTAAATAAGATGCAAATGAAAACATGGTTTGAAACAGTAGTAGTATCAAGATGAGATAAATACATACAATAACAATTCAAAGTAATTAGGAGGTGAAGTCTAAGATGTCCTGATCACGTTCGAACACATACATTTCTTTCTGGTTCAAACTAACCCATGCTTCAATTCCATCACCATCTTTGTCATCCATTAAACTCACCATCTCAAGTGCACTTCCAGCTTCAGTTACCCAGCAGGGCTTACCCCAACCGAAATCAGCCTCATAAATCGGAAACCGACACCAACTTGTAAATATGCAAAACTTGTTTTGCTTCAATTCTTCATCAACCACAGCATAACCATCCTTTGCATATATGCATATCTCTTCACCACTTGCTTTTTGAAGCCAAATGATAACATTTCTTGTTGTGTCTTCTATTAGAGCCACAAGATCACTGAACTCAGGTCCGGTTTCTTTTTGCATAAACCTGATTGGATACGGAGTCCATGCGTTCCCAAACGAGCTTTTCGATACTGGTGAGCTTGCCTTACCTCTCAAATTCATTGCAACTGTCAACAAACAATCCCTTAAGCTCCCACTTTTGATCCGGTCAACACTGATTAGAGCCTTCCATATTAACGAAGTCACCAATGTTACTCTAGTATGTTGACCTTTCGCTGAACCGCTTTTTGCTCTTAGCTTTGATATTGAAGTCCCATTAAGCACAAACCTTTTTGTCACGATTTTAGCTTCTTTGTTAACCGGATCGGATGAGTGACCGGGTGATGAATTCGTCACTGGTGGGAACACATGATCCAGTTTATCAAAAGAGGGTGCAAAGGCACCACTACCACTAGTACCTGTGTGGTTCATACTCGCCCACTGGTTAACAAACCTGACTACGTTGCATCCATCAGTGACCTTATGTGAAGCAATCACACCAATAGCCAGTGAACCACAAGCAAAGACGTTGACCTGCACCGTCACCAACCATGTTGTGTCTTGTTCTTTTGCACCTATAAGTTGACTCATGTGATCTATCCTGGGACCTAGTTTGAGAAAATCATCAAGGCTTGTGTTCACTTGAGTCACCAAATACTTGACCCCTTGATCATTGCAATCAACTTCTAGACCATCTTCTGTGAGTCTACCAGCTAGAGGGTAGTACATAGTTAGGACCTCTGATAAAGACTTGGCCAGATGATGGCATCTAGCTGAAATATCAACCTCACCGCTAGTCTTGTAGTAGAAGATCGGATTTATGTATGAACATGGAGCTAGTTGATCCAACAACGATAGCTTGAAGCGGCGTAGATTTTCCGGGGTCGGGTTTGATGGTTTGATGAACTGAAGGGATTGAATCTTAATCTCCATGGTTTCAATGAGGGATTGATAATAGTTTGTTATTGTAGAGTTAGAACATATCCACTCATCTCTTATCCAAGTTACGTATATAAGTTGATTTCATATCCATTGAATATGTACATGATAGGGAATTTCAGCATATAGTCTTCTCTTAATTGTGTATGGATATCACTTTCAATGATAGTGCTTTAACCGGCCTATAATGTCTTAGTGACCGTTGACTAAGTCAAAACTTCAATCTTGATACTTAGCCATATTTCAAAGATTCTGATTTTAGACAAGTTTATACAAGAATGCACTTGTCTAATAACTTGTATCATGCGTTGACATGAATCCTTTGGTCTTAATTTGCAAATTCAGATACATTAAAATCTATGTACGATGACTCTGAAATTACCAACACTATTTAATAAATAGGGTGGAGTTATTCTACAAAGGTTATAAAAAATGAGAAGGGTGAGAAGCCACTAGAAAATGACATGTGTCCAAAGGATTAACAAGTGGGAGGGGTAATTTTGTCAAAAACATATGTACATGCAAGTCATATGCCATTTCAACCTTCATTTTTAAATGCCCATAACTTTTTTATACGTCATCCTTTTTAAAAAAAAAATTATACCATAAAATTGAGCGTCTTTTTATCTTTAATATGAGTACCATATTGTTATACTTTTGAAAAAAAATTCAAAACCCACCTGCATAAGACACAATGGAGTGTAAAACACAATGAACACCAATTAAATATAGGGTATAAAACATAATCAAGAGTCTAGTAAAACATAATTGACGGCATACTAAAGACATAATTAATAGAAGACTAAAACACAATGAATACTTTTGAAAAAAAAAAAGTTGAAAACGTAGTTGCGTAAGACACAATGGATGACATACGAAAGACACAATGAACACAATGAACAAAAGACTAAAACACAATGAATAATTTTGGAAAAAAAAGTTAAAAACCCAATTGTGTAAAACACAATGGACGACATAATAAGGACACAATGAACAGAAGATTAAAACACAATGAATACTTTTGGAAAAAAAGTTGAAAACCCAGTTGCGTAAGACACAATGGAGATAACGTAAAACACAATGAGTACCAATTAAATATGCAATGAACAATAGGGTATAAAACACAATGAATAGTCTAATAAACCACAACGAACGACATATAAAAGACACAATGAACAGAAGACTAAAACACAATGAATAATAGACTTAAACACAATGAACAACATAATAAAACACAATATACACCTAAATACAAAACTCATTTGCGTAAAACACAATGAAAACCATACTAAAAATACCATGGACAAAGTTAAATCATGTGTAGACTAAAAAAACATAAATAACATATTTATAAAGCACACATGCATACTATAACACAATGAACGAGAAGAAGACACAACAGAGAAGAAAACCCATTTAGCACGATTTTTTTTTTCAATTTTAATGTAGCAATGTGGTACTCATATTAAAGATAAAAAAACGCTCGTTAATATGGTGAAATTTTTTTGAAAAAAAAAATATCGTATGAAAAAGTTATAGACGTTTTAAAATGATGGGGGGGGGGGGATTGACATGTGCATTGCATGTGGAGAGAGAAAGTCAACAAAAGTGGTTTTCCTTTTATGCCCTTCCTCTAATTTATTATTTATTTTTTTCAAACAAACAAATCTCAACCCTTCAAACATATGATCAATGGATCATAATCCTTCTCACCCTTCCTAGAAAAAGTGTCTTGTGTATTTGATCCTAACCCTTAATAAATATACAAGTTTGTTAATAGAAATGATGTGGCATGCCACATCATTCTAGACATTGTTGGAGATGTTGTCTTCAGCCCACATATAGACCCAGCTCAGTATGATTAACTTGTTGAGCAAGTTTAGCATAGGGTTAAACCCTAATTAGGAGCCTATAAATAATCTCTTGTACTTGTAATCTTTACATCACTCAATAATAAGAATACCCCAGTTGCCCCCGTGGACGTAGGTCAGTTTAGACCGAACCACATAAATACTTGTGTTCGTGTGCGTGTGTGTTCTACGATCCTAACAACTGGTATCAGAGCCTAGGGCTCAAGAAGATCGCCTCCGCCGGCAGGTGTGTCGGGTCGGCGGAGGGCAGGCGTAAGAGAAGGAAATACACACCTGAAACACATCACAGCCGTTACCCTCAGCCACCACCCCTTCAGCGCCGCCACCCACCTCCGTTACCTGACCAACCACTCGTCACCCAGCACTCAGTCGCCGCCACTTTTTTTTTTGTTCGATTAGAGGTTTTGTAGAACCAAAACAGTCCCGCCGCTTCAAACCTCTGTCTAGAGTTCCGATCAAAAACCCAGACGCTGTCGTTTTTGTCGTTCCTTAGACCATCAACCGCTGCACAGTTGTCTACAACCGCCACAGAACCAGTCTAGGGTTCCGACTAAGGTTGTTTGAAGTGCTTGCCTGTTGGTTCAGAAGGAGTAGAGAAGAGGAGTTGAAAGAGATTACTACCATTGTGGTTTATTTTATCTTTGTTAACATGGTCAGAATCTTTGGGTATTTGTGTGTTTGAGCAGAGAGTAGCCACATATGTTTTGTAGGTGGAGAAAAAGTTGTTTGTTGGCAAAAGAAAAGGAAAATATCATATATTTTCTTTTAAATGTTGTGCCATTTGTAACACCCCAACCGATGGCGGAATCATCGAGGTGTCACGTAGTGACGATTATTCAAAAGCACATGGTACTAAAATGTAAATATATTATTGAATAATTCAAATTGTCTTACATAGATGAAATGGAAACGAAAATACAAAGTCTGAATGAAACATGAAAATTGAAATAACTTATAAAAAAACAAGCACTAAAGTCCCATGCTATAGTATTAAGATCAAACTGCACCTGAAACATGTACAAAATAGGTTTGGTCAACATAAGAAATGTTGGTGAGCATTCCTAGTTTTAATACATATAGTAAATTGAAAAAGGTATACAATTCAAGTGCAAAGCTACAGTGCAAATATGTAAACTATGTATCATACAAATGAGCAAAATCAACCCTGTGACTGTATAATGTACTAAATGAACGGCGGTGTACTTATCCAATAAATGGATAAAAACTTAACAATGACCACGGATTCTCCGATGAAAAAGGGGGAGAATCAACCTAGGCGGGTTGTCAATCCAATAGCGCTATCCAATGTTAAGGTCGGCTTGTACATGGTTAATGATTTCACTAAGTACAAATGTATTCTACATGTAATGTCTAAGAATAAAGCACGTTTGTAAGCAAATGCACATAGTACTAGAATTGTATCTTAAAAATGTGATTGTATTTGTAATTTGTATAAGTGCACATGTAACACCCCAAAAATGAATAAAAGCAAAAGGGGGATAGGAAATACTCACAGTTCGCGTAATAACTTGAAACTCTACCGAACAACGTGATTTGAATTAAGATTATCCCAAAGGATTAACCTAAAGAATTAGATAATGTGTAAGGGAATGAACTTAGAGTCTAGGATACAAGTAGTTCTAGGGTTCCTAATTCGGGGATATGTAATTGTTTAATTATTAATTAGGTAAATTGTTAATAAATGAGAGAAATTCGGTAAATAATTAAATAAAAGTCTATTGTAGGTTTTTGATTTAGGATAATCGTATTATAGGGTTTTAAGTATAAAAATAATTTTTATAAAATTATTTCCTCAAAAATTGAATATTTAGTATATTTATTTCCATTTGTCAAAGATATAATTTTAATATCTAAAAATATTAAAATTAAAGAAATTTCAAATTAAAATTTATATTTCTGTTCTAAATGAACAAAAATAATTTATGTAAAATTTTGGGATAAAAATATTGAAAAATGAATTTATTACGATTTATTTATGTTTTTAAAATAACAAAAATTAATTAAAAATATGAAACGAATGATTTTTCTTAAATAAAATTTATTTCTGATTTGCCTATACATCTACAAGTTTAAAATAATCTTTGTGGAATTTTATAAAGTCGTTTAGATATTTTTATAGAATTTTAAAATTATAATTGAATAAAATTGTAATATTTATAATATATATAAAATAAATGATTTTTGAAAAACTAAAAATTGTATAATAGATTTTATCATTTGTAAATCATAAAATAATTTTTGTAGAATTTATAAGTCATATTAAGTATTTTAAATATATTAAAGAGTTTATTAATCAATATATATACAAAAAGGGAAAAGGAAAAGCTGATATACAAAAAATTTGCTTCTGCTGGGAATCGAACTTGCGTCTGGGCGGTCCAATCCTTATCACAAGTGTGGCTCACCACTGAGCCACACCTTGAGAACGATTCTAAACCAGAAAATAATGTATTTGTATTTTGAGTATAATGAGTCATCTTCCCCAATAATTACTAAGAACCCTAGTTTTTCTAATCTTAACAATTCGAAATCAATAGCCCCTGTAATCATGGGGCTATTGTTCGTGATACGCCGAAGAACAAAACCCATCAAAAAAACATGATACTTACAGTGTTTAAAACTATGAACGTGTGGTCAACCCAAAAGTTAAACTGTGAACGATTGCAAATTTATAACGAGGTTTTGATAGAAATTGAGAGTGGGAAGGTGTATATCGGTGCTTTTAGATCACAAAGGGAGGTTCAATTTATAGCCTAACACCCGTATTGGACAAATTAGAAAGTTGACTTTGGTTTGAATAATAAACGCGTAATTATCAACATTTTGGAAAGTTTATAATGGTAATTGGCTTGTAAATTACGCGTGTTGATCTATCAATCAAATTCTTTCCAAAGTTTGGTTAAATTTTGTGGTCAATCAAGAGGGTGCTTGGGATCGTACCTGTGCAGCGAAAAGAAAAGAAACAGAGATAGCTTGTTCGTTTGTGTTTAAAGATTTATCGTTTCTAGGTACTAACACAAAGACACCTATGGTCCAGTGGTTTGTGTTGAAGTGTACCAGGCTTTTGACTCGGGTTCGAGTCCGGTCGGCTTCAAACTTCCATTTTTTTTTCTGTTTTCGCTGCAAGTAGGGGGAAGGGAAACAGAATTTGGGCCAGGTGTTTTGGGCCTGTTGATGTGGGCTTAGTCTATGTTGGGTTATGGGTAGATTTGGTTGGGTTATGTTAATGGATTAGGATAGATGGTTTATTTAGTATAATGTTTAAAACTAACATTATTATTATTATTTAAAAGAAAAGAATTACGACAACGATGCAAGAAACTTTTATTATTAAATCCAAAGCTTCGAATTACAGGGATTATAAATGTAAATAAATGAAATGATAGGGACTAAAGTCGGACAAAAGATAAAATGAAAGTTGACGAATGTCACACCATTCAAGAACAAAAAAAAAGGGACGCAAGGTTTGACTACATTGGGAGAGAATGCCTTTTTTGTGGAAAGGGTGTTTAGTGGAGGAGTGAGTCTTACAAAGGGAACAGAATTGAGGTGGAAAGAAGTGGTAATTTTTTTTTCTTTCGGAGGGGGTTTAGAGATCAATTTGACCAACATGTTTGGAGAGCCGTTTGTGAAAGCCAGAGAACAAGATTATAGACCAGTGATTATTAATCAGGTGCTATTATTCTCAGTTGGTTTGTTTGTTCGATTAGGTTTCGTTAGTCGTGTTATTGTGTTATCATGGCAGAAGACGGAAGGTGCAAAATCGACAAATTTTAACGGTACGGACTTTAGTTGGTGAACCAGGGTGTAAAGTTCAACCAGGTTGCAGAAAAAACGAACAGAATGAAATCGAGCAGGTGGCTTTGGATTTGGTTCATTTCGCGAGGTGCTAGTGACAACATAAGTGAAGAAAAAAAAAGGTTAGTGGCAAGTCATGTAAACTACTGCTAGTTTGATGATCTTTCGGTTAGGGTTTGCGTTAATTGATCGTATGCACGGTCATAGAACCCTTGGTACCGCTTGATTTCATGAAAGCTCTGCTGCATTATAACCATTTGCTTGTTAGCTGGTTGGGATAACAGGGATAATGGGAGCTTGGCATAGTTGACTTGTTGGGGCTACATAGAAGAGTGGACATTTTTAGAGTCGGTGTCATTTATATGAAATTCTGCTTATGGGAATGTGTCAAGGTTTGATGCATTGGGACTCAGTGGAAGGCAGTGAGACTCTTGGGTCATGGATTCTGGTGCTTCATTTCACGCTACCCACAGCAGTGAGGCATTGCAGAATTTGAAGAAATGTGACTTTGGTAAGGTAAGACTGGCGAACGATGAGGTCCTTGTTGTTACGGGCATGAGTGACGTAGATTTGAAGACTTCAGCCGGTTCATGGACTTTGAAGGATGTCAGGGTGGTTCCAAGCTTAAAGAAAAATTGATTTCTATTGGGCAGTTGGATAAACAGGGACATCAGGTCAAATTCAGGAACGGGTAGTGGAAAGTTGTTAAGGGAAATCTTGTCATATCTCGAGGAAGAAAACGATGTTCGCTTTACATGGTCAGTTTACCGTCTCAGGGAGTGACCGTCCCAGTTCAGAGGAGAAACAAGTCAGGTTCACAGAATCTCGTGGGCAGAAGAAGGTTGTCTTTGCAAGTGAGAAACCTAGAGTCACAGGTCAGATTCGGGATGAACGAGCGTGGAAAGGTTAAGGTTGACCAGTAAGAGGTTTTCATGACACTGGGAGCAAGGGTTGTGCTTCAGTCGGAATTCCTAGACGACATTGGGTCAGGAGAACTAGTATTCGAGCTGATAAAATCTCTCCAGTGGATTACTTGCTGAATATGGAGAGTGTTTATTCTCAGGGTGTTTCAGGATCCGGCAGTTCGTGTCAGTGGGAGCCGGTAGAGACAGAGAATGGGTCAGTGGTAGACACAACCATGACTGATGAGTTGGAGCTCAGGGGAGCTTCAACTGGTCTCCAGGAATAGTGTTGAGGAGATCGGGGTAACTAGAGGTGCATTGAAGATCAAGGGGAGATCTTATTTACAGAAGTACAGAAGAGATGGTGCAGTTCGTGGTCCGAAGACACCAAGTGGGAGATTGTTGGAGATGTTGTCTTCAGCCCACATATAGGCCCAGCCCAGTATGATTAACTTGTTGAGCAATTTTAGCATAGGGTTAAACCCTAATTAGGAGCCTATAAACAATCTCTTGTACTTGTAATCTTTACATCACTCAATAATAAGAATACCTCAGTTGCCCCCGTGGACGTAGGTCAGTTTAGACCGAACCACGTAAATACTTGTGTTCGTGTGCGTGTGTGTTCTACGATCCTAACATACATCTACCTTAAAAATTTACCCTTTTCTCTCAACGCTCAAACCAATTCAAACACCCACCATACACTCCACTTTTATCTAAAATATATATATTCGAAACAATAAAATAGAGGGTTGGTTAACAACCGCCATGGAGAAAGGCATACGAAACAACGTTACATATGCAAGAACCGCAGCCGAAATCTGGGCAGATCTGAATGAACGTTTGGAAAAGAAAGTGCACCTAGGGCGTATCAGTTGAAACAAAAAATTGCTTCTACTCGACAAGACAACGCTTCCATGTCAACATATTTCACTCAACTTCGATCCATATGGGATGAGGCGTAATCAGTAAGTCCTTTTCCATCATGTTCCTGTAGCAAATGTGAATGTGATATTGGCAAGAAGATCTATGAACATCAAGAAAAGGAACGCCTTTATGAATTTTTGATGGGCCTGGATGCAGAATTCACGGTCATTAGGACCCAGATTCTGGCCACTAAACCGGTTCCTTCACTTGGTGCCGCATACCACCTGGTGGCGGAAGATGAGAGACAAAGAAGCATATCCAATGATGGTAGAATGAAGCCAGAACATGCTGCGTTCAAGGCTGGACAGAGAAGAGATTTTTCTGTTCGCAACAAAGAAAAAGGTGGCTCGAAGGCTGCAAAGGAAGTCAACGAACATTGCACCTTTTGTGACAGATATGGACACAAACGTGAAGGCTACTTCAAATTAGTCGGGTATCCAGAATGGTGGCCTGGGAAGAAAGGAGAAAAGGCGAAAGTCAAGGCAGCATGTGTTGAGTCAGAGTCGAGCCCTATTCCAGGTTTGACGAACGAAGATTATCAGTTATTCTTGAAACATTTTTCTGGAACAGGTAAGGGCGAAGGTAATAAATCTGTAGCAAACATGGCTCATAAGGAAGATGATGAAGGTGAGTGGATTTTTGATTCGGGTTGCACCGAATATATTACTTACTTAGCTAATTTTCTTATGAACATGAGAAACACCCCCTTTGAGGCTCCTGTTGTTATTCCCAATGGGGATTCTATTCCGGTTAAAGGGAAAGGGGACTATGCCCTTCCAGGAGGAGCGAAAGTGAATGGAGTTCTTTATGTTCGGGAATTCAAATGCAATCTTCTTTTTGTTAGTCACCTTAGCCGCGACCTTCAATGTTGCATATCTTTTTTCCCTGACTTTTGCGTCATGCAGGGGCTACAGAGGAGGAACTTGATTGGTGCGGGTAGATGCCAAGGGGGACTATACCGGATGAAGATGGTTCAAGAAAGAAAGGCCATGGCTGCTACAATTGATACATGGCACAAAAGACTTGGACACGCTTCAAAATGAAAACTTGCTAAAATGGATTTTCTCAAAACTAGTATTGTTGATTTGGGTAATTTTTGTGATCCTTGTTCTAGAGCAAAACATACTCGGTTATCTTTTCCTTCTAGTTTTATTAAAACTAGTGCTCCTTTTGATTTGATTCATTGTGATATTTAGGGAGGGTATCGGGTACCGTCATACACGAAAGCCAACTATTTTCTTACAATAGTTGATGACTTTAGTAGAGCCGTATGGACGTTTCTTCTCAAATATAAAAGTGAGGCTAGTCAATGTCTCAAAAATTTTCACAAAATGGTTGAAGTACAATTTGAGAAACAAATTAAGAGGGTTAGGTGTGATAATGGTGGAGAATTTACATCCCACAACATGCTTGAATTTTATAATGAGAATGGAATTTTGTTAGAAACCACATGCCCTCACACCCTTCAACAAAATGGCATTGTTGAGAGGAAGCATAGGCACCTACTTGAGATGGCCAGTGCCTTAAGGTTTGGTGAAAATCTTCCTAAACGATTTTGGGGCGAGTGCATTTTAACCGCGGCTTATGTAATCAATCGACTTCCATCAAAGGTCATTACAAACAAAACCCAATTGATTTGGAATGAAAAACCTGATTATGACCTTCTCAAAGTCTTTTGGTGTCTAGCTTACTTTAGAAACACTGACACAAAGGGAGATAAGTTTGAAGAAAGAGGGAAACCAGGGGTCTTTCTCGGTTACCCCCTAGAACCAAAGGCTATCAAATTTTTGATCTCGAAACAAGGAAAATAGTCGTGAGTAGAGACGTTATTTTCCATGAAGAAAACTTCCCATTTAAAAATGTTCAAGGAAGTTATGAGAATGAAACAGATGAACCGATATATTGATAATATATCATGATTGTCATTGTCATGTAACAATGAACCCAACAATGAAATAAGTAGCCCAAATGAAGATGTTGAAATGAGCCAAATCAATGATGAAGAACAGCCCATTAACAATGATGAACCAAAACCTCAAACCGAGACTAGACCCACTCGCACAAGGGCTCAACCTTCCAGGTTTAAAGATTTTGTTCTGCAAGTTCCCCCTTCGGTTCAACACCCAAAATCGACATCCAATCAAGTTACCTCCACGGTAAGTCATCCCATCTCAAATTTTGTCTCTTATGATTAATTTTCTACTAAACACAAAGCATTTTTAACGGCCATCAGTAACAATGATGAGCCGAAACATTTCAAGAAAGCCTCACAGGATGTTCGTTGGCGTGAAGCTATACGAAAAGAGATTAAGGCTTTGGAGAAAAATGAAACTTGGACCTTAGAAGATTTACTCCAAGGGAAAAGACCCATAGACTCAAAATGGGTTTATAAGATCAAGTACAAACCTAATGGTGAACCAGAAAGATACAAGGCGTGTCTAGTTGCCAAGGGATTCACTCAAATGGAAGGGGTTGACTACCACAATACGTTTGCACCAGTGGCAAAGCTCGTTACGGTTCGTACTTTACTAGCAGTGGCTGTAAAAAGAGATTAGATCATCCATCAACTAGATGTGAACAATGCCTTTTTACGCGGGGATCTAGACGAAGTAGTTTACAAGAAAATTCCTCAAGGTTTTTCAAACGACAAAGAGACACAAGTTTGTCGTTTAAGAAAGTCCTTATAGGGGTTAAAGCAAGCCTCCCGCAACTGGTATCACACGTTCACTACTTTCCTCTTTGGTTTAAGTTTCAGACAATCCAAGGCTGATCATTCCTTGTTTATCTATGAGGACAAAGGGATCACGGTTGTGGTTCTTATTTACGTGGATGACGTCATCATTACTGGGAATTGTTTAAACAAAATACAAGAAATTAAGTCACAACTTGACAACACATTCAGCGTCAAAGATCTTGGTCTGTTGAAATACTTCCTTGGCATAGAAGTGGCTAAAATGAAGGATGGTCTTGTACTAAGTCAACGGAAATATACCTTGGACATTTTAAAAGATAGCGGGAAATTGGGCTACAAACCAAGTTCTTTTCATATTGAACAAGGTTTAAAACTGGATAAAGGAGAAAATGAGCCAAAAGTTGATGCGAACTGATATCGTCATTTGGTTGGGCGACTTTTATACCTTCAAGCCACAAGACCAGACATCACCTACTCTGTCAATGTCTTGAGTCAGTTTGTAGCCGATCCAAGAACCCATCATTTGGATGCCGCAAATCATGTTCTTAGATACTTGAAGGCAACACCCGGTCAAGGCATACTAATCTCTCGAGCAGGGGATCCCATGTTAACGGCTTACCGTGATTCTGACCGGTTTGGTTGTCCCTACACAAGACGCTCGCGTACTGGCTACCTTCTTTTGCTAGGCGGTTCTCCCATTTCTTGGAAAACCAAAAAAGCAGTTAGTTGTCTCGCGCTCTTTAGCCGAAGCCGAATACGTATTTGGGTCCGATGGCTTCTCAGTGAACTCCAAGTGTATCATCCATCACCGATTCCTTTGTTCTATGATAATCAAGCTGCCCGTCACATAACCAACAATCTGGTCTTCCATGAACGAACCAAACATGTCGACATGGACTGTTATTTTGTCCGAGAACATGTCGAGTCCAAGGAGATAATTCCCATGCACATCAGTAGCAAAATGCAAGAAGCAGACTTACTTACTAAAGGCCTCACTGCTCAGCAACTTCAATTTCTTTTTGGCAAGATTAGCATTGCGAATTTGCATACTTTATCTTGAGGGGGAATATAGGATCTCATTTATTATTATTATTATTATTATTATTATTATTATTATTATTATTATTATTATTATTATTATCTTTGTTTGATTTGATTGATCTGATTGATCTCCTCTCCATATTTAGAGGAGGTATTTTCGGCATTATTGTTTTTTGCCATCTCTATTTAAACTCTTATAATCCTTTTTTATTGATACACATAAATAAGAGATCCTTCCTCCTCTTAATAAATCCATTATTCTTTTTGTATATATGGAGGGTTCCCATGCATTATATATATATATATATATATATATATACACAAATGGTAACTTTGGATGTGAGGGGCTTTTACTGTTTCCCTCAATACAAGCCTTTGAAGCACGAACTTTGTCACGTACAACTCTTTAATGCGTCCTCCTTCATACCTTTCTCTTTCTCCTGCTACACGTCCCATCTCCTCTGTCTCTGGGCCGGTTCTCTGCCGGCGGCAAGGACCGCCGTCTACCTCTTCTTCCCGTCTGTCGCATCGCTGTGAGAGGACCGACGGTTATTCCGGTTTTTGTTGCCTTTAGGTTAATAGAGAGGAGGTGGTAGCTTTATCTCTGTATTTGGAGCTGGCTATGTCGCGGCACACAACCACCGTAGGAGGCGGTGGTGATAAGGTGATGTTGGGGCTGGAATCGGATTATGGAAACCCTAAAAACCTTTCTTCACTGTTGTCGGGTTCGATTTCGAAACCCTAGGTAGCAGTGGTGGTTAGATTGCCTGTACTAGAGGTTTGTTTTATTTGTTGTTTATGTGATGATATGCTAGATTTTGTAATAATGTTTCTGATTTGGGTTTTTTTTTTTTTGCCAAAATTATGCTAAGGTAACAGCAGAATGGATGTTTGCTATGGGAAAAAAAGTGGAAGTGTCTTTTGAGAAATAAAGTTTTCGTGATGTTTGGTTTCCTGCAACGGTGCCGAAAGACTTAGGTAACTCGACTTGATATCCTTGGGTATTTAACCTTCTATGTCACTGATAATATGCTATTAATACCTCTGTTTAAAGTTATGTGCTTTTATCCCCCTTTGCCTAAAGGTCTTGGCGCTGTAATTATGTAGGTCGATGTGTATATCTTTAGCACAAGCTGTTTGCAGGTGCTTTTTTGTTGTCCTCTGAATTGGCCATTGGCTATGATGCTAGCGTCTATGACGTGGAAGTCGTTTGTGATGGCACTAATGTTGTGCAACAGAACGGCTTCCCGTTAAGCGCCTGAGCCTCTTAACGTCGTCAATTGCTTCCTGTTATGGGTGTTTTCCTCTGAATGTATCACTATAATCAATTGTGATTGCGCCTGAGCCTCTTTGTTTTGCTAATTGCGGCTTTACGGGTGTTGTGTTATTTTTTTGGTATGTTAGCCTACTGTTTGTTGCCCTGGTATGATGTCATCTGAAGCTTAAATCGATGATGACGAGCGTAAACTGACGTCGGCATTACTTTGTTCCGATCGCTTGTTACTATTTTAGAGAGAGGGAGATGAGAGGGAATATAGCAACCCGTGGTCTTTCGTTTTCGTCCACCTCCCCGAAGACGAATCTACACCCGGCGAAGGCTCCTCCCTCTGTCCCTGATGATCTCTATTGATAGCTTATCTGAGATTTTCATTGACTTTTGCTACAGAAAAAAGACGTATTTTTATGAGTATTCTGTTGTCGTATGAACAACAGAGTTGCAAACATAAGAGAGATACGTCCGGTCGACAAATGCACAAGCTTTTAGGACACTCGAAATGGATCAGGTACATAAGAATGGTTGCAGACACTGTAATTACTCGAAATGGATTAGGTACATAAGAATGGTTGCGGTGTAAGAATATATTTATATATTCTAATTAAATGGCCCTTATAATCATTTATCTAATAAATGATCAATGACCTTAATACCCCTATTGGTTTAACTGGTCTTTATGTGATGGACGTAATTACCCTTAATGAACCATTAAATAGGGTTTCCCCTTGGGTGTATATATAGAGGTTATTAGGAGAGATTAAAGGCTAATGAAACACAATTACTTACAACCCTAATTTGTTCCTCCTCTCCTCTCTAAAACTGAGATCTCTGATCTTCTTAAGCCATCTTAACTGTACACCCTAAACGGGAACCCAATCATCCTGTAGATCATGAAGTATTCCCTCTCAATGGTAACTGGCTAATAAGGTACATATTCAATTTACTAATTCATGTTTATATATTATTATCAAAAAATTGATCAACATGTGGTATCAGAGCATATGTTGATTATATCAATTCTAATTTGATTAATTAAATAATAAAAAATTACTTTGTATTTTTTTTCGATGGTTCTGGTGATAATAATGAAAATCACGAATCATAGTTTTGTGGTTTTATAAAGAGTTTTGAATTAATTAACGTTTTGCAAATCACGAAAGAAAAACAAAATCATCACAGAAAGTTTGGATGGATACTTTTTTTATGATTCGTGGATGGATTTTTTTTTATTTAATAAATATCAAAACTTTGTTTTATTAAAGTATTTTGATTTATTAATCAAAATTTTTAATAATAAATCTGATAATTAGTATGAACGGTTCTTGTATGTTCATAGGGCTATTCATAAAATTCATCCTAATTTTTGATGAGAATCACCATATTTTGGCGAGAATTAGATTTTGATTATGTTTCCCTTAATTTAGGAATTACTTTATCTCCAAGTTTTGGCTAAATCAAATTTCAAAATAAATTTTGGATATACTTAAAATCCCTAAAATTTGGAAACATAATCAAATCCCTAACTTATAACATTAATCGGATTTAATGTTCTCGTATTATTCGTTCTCGAATTAATATTTTCGAAAAGGAGTTCTCAAACAGGTTTGCGGACTTAAGGTTCACGGACAACCAGTTCTCGGTTTTCTGTTTCCGAAATCAAAATTCGAGAACCAAACTGCAACTGAGAACCTAAGAATAAAATCGAGAACAATTACGAAATCCGAGAACCAGTACTAAATTCGAGAACCCTTGTATTTTCCGAAAAGTAATTTGTTTTTCCGAGAACCTAACTAATTTTCGAGAACTTAAGGCGACCCGAGAACTAGTAAATTTTCTGAGAACTAGGAACAAGGTCGAGAACTAATTATTTTCTCGAGAAACTCCTTGTTGTTTCCAGGAACTAATTGTTTTTCCGAGAACCTAATTTCTACGGAGAACTCAATTTTTACCAATAACTATAACAAGTTCGAGAACTAACCATTTTCTCGAGAACTTCTTTGTTTGCGAGAACTAACTATTTTTCTCGAGAACCTCTTTTCCCGGGAACTAAGCCTACTTTCCCGAGAACTGGTAATCTAAAATTTTCTCGGGGTTTGCTATTAATTAGTTTATTAGTTTTGAAAAACCTTAACTAATATGTTTTCAAAACCTAAATCAATAAACATTTTGCTTCAATTTGATAACACTTAAAAGGTCCCACTTCTGCCCAACGGTGATGTGCTACCTTCACATAGTTATCTAAGTCTAACTAAGCATACCAAATTAGTTTTGCCTGATTAACAAGAATGTCTCACTTCTGTCCAACGATGATGTGTTACATTCATGCCCTGTAAAACTAAATTGTGCCTAATAAATTAAGTGTTGCCCAAAGGTGATGTGTTACACTTAATTGTACTCCATGCTTAAATGATTTCACTTCTGCCCAAAGGTGATGTGCTATTATTTTAAGTAGAACTTTTAATTAATCTATTATATTTTGGTGTTTATAATAGATGTTATCACATCTTCATCAAAACAATGATCCTCACATATTAATTATCCTTCATTAATATAATGATCCTAATTTGTGTCTGCCTTACTTGAATATCCCATAACATAAATCACTCTAAAGTTCTTCTAAAAGGTCATATCTCAAACTAACTAATCCACTCTTATTCCATAACTTAATATGATTTGCTCTTATTGAGTCTTGATTATCCCTTATGACATGACACTCCTGCTAATTTTCTAACAAACTTAAATTTATTTTCATTTAGAAGTGGGATAAGTCAAATATAATGTCATTTATGGTAATCAAGAACTCAAATTAATAATTGCTATCAGGGGAGCAATTAAAGATTCTAAAATTCCTATGACTAATTGTGTTTCTTAGGAAGAACCAAAAGAACTCTTAAAGAAGCATGCAATAAATCTAACTCAAATTAAAAAAGTTTGGTGACATTCGTGAATACATCATAATATTGAATAACATGGCCTATTAAACTAAGGGCTTATTCATGGAATCGATAATGATTTTTAGTGCGTTATACAATAACTTTTCCATTAGTACGATTAGATGCCTTATGAATCAACTACAACACTCAGAAGTACCAAAGGAAAATGAGTGTGTTGATAGCAACATACGTACAGGAAGAGAAACGCCTAAAAACTGAAAAATCAGATGTTATTCACCTTACTACCATTAAAACTTAAAAGTGGAAGATAAGTTACAATAGAGAGGATAGTTTTAAAGTCCGGAAACAAAATACACGTACTGCTTCCAGCTCTAAGTTCTCCAAGCGGATGTCTCACTGTAAAACTGTGCCATTAGACTAGGCACAAGCAATGAGACAATCCATAAGCCAAGGAAACAGCTGGCTAAGTTAAGTAGTAGAAAATCAATGATATTTGACTCCACAAAAATAAATATTCCAATTAACACATGATTGTTGAGTCTAGTTCTATTCGTTTCTTACCAGATTCCAACAGCTACTTAAGATGAGAGTAAGTGGCGAATTTAATGTTATGGTTGAAAGAACCATTAATAACTGATCTTTGTATTAGGCTTTATGATACCTTACAATATTCTGGGGATTACTTAGAATTTTAGTATCAATACTAAAGCCACACTTTGACAGTTATGAGTTTTTATTACCAAAACAAAGTCACTATTAACTTAAACTCTCATATTATTAGTTGTTATTATCTGAACAAAAACATTATAAAATAGAACAAGATGATACATACATTTTCACAACTTTGTTATCATGAAAATGAAAATTTAACAAAGGATAATGAGACCTATACACTTTATCCATTGAGACCAAAATTTTTCATGAGCAATCATGAATAGGTTAATGAAGGATGATTTGTTATCAAATCTCATTCTTAGTGACTTTAAAGCATATGTTAAATGCCCTAAAATTTAAAATGACAGAAGGAATAAATGGGTTTCCATCACATGGTATAATTAACTGACATTAGTGGAGCTTAGAAAAATATCAACTTGTATCTAATTTGTTTCATACGGACCTAAGTCTTAAAGAAATCAATTCATATATACTTAAAAAAAGTTTCCTTCTAAAAATGTCCTTAAAATTTCTTATGAAATCTGGACAATAAGGAAATCATGTCTAAAATATATGAACTATTCCCATTCACATGCATCGCTAAAACTTATCATATGGAGTTTCTAGAGACCTAAAAGATCAGTGGGAATATTAAGTGTCCTAATTATAACTTGCAAAAGTTGCAAGAGGTGGGGGAAGTGACAATTTTGATCTTATCTCAAATTCCACCTCTTGTATGACACTGCTCTATCACAACTTGTCTCCTTAAAATATAATGATAGTCCTAATAAAGTTTCATTGATGCCTAACTATGGGAAGAACTTAGATTTCTTACCAAAACTATAAGTAATCCTCAATAAGAGAAACTAACATAAACATCATTGTCTTGTTTCTCTATTAGAATCTATTGGTCTTCCAATCTTAGACCTTATGCATGCTAAGTTCCTAAATATTTCTAAGTTTAGTGGGAGCAGTAAAAAGTTCTTTTTATAACTTGCCAGAAGTACAAGAGGCGGGGGGAGAGACTCATTAAATTCTACTCCGAATTTAACTCCGATTGCACCTCTTGTACACCACATTGCACCAACTCTTATACACTTAGAAAATAATATTGCTCCTTATTTACCTGAGAATAAAAGCACCTAACCAAGAGCTAATTCATAAAATTGCATATGTATATCCTAATAAACCCAATAGTTAACTCACGAGGTCATCTAGGTCTAAAAGGCCTACTAACTATGATGATTAAGTACCTTACCTGACTAAAGCTGAAATGGATGTTTGGAAAGTTTACTGATCCTATCTCTTCTAATTATATCATCGGCATCAATTAAATCTTCTAAACGGGATAAAGCTATTATTGGCAAGCTTGATTCCATGAATTAGAATAACGTTTGGATTTGTTTGAATTACCTAAAGGTGATCATAACTAAATTGAATCTGAATGGAAACGTTATCACACTAAAAGTATGATTGATTGCTGAGGGTTATACTCAAGAGGGAATAAATTATCAAAGAACCTTCTTACTTGTCTTACAAAAAGGTTTATTTGAGGATCATTACCGTTCTAGTAGCTTATAATAATTTAAGAGCTACATTAGATGAACATTAAACAACTTTCCCTAACATTGACCTACATGTTCATGAAATAACCTGAAAGTTCTAAACTGAAGGTCAAGAACACTTAGTTTGTAAGTCAATGAAATCCATGTATGAGTTGATCAAGCATTTAAACATGATGAAATTATAATGCAATTCTTTTCATCAAGAACCAAGTGGATTAATACCCTTACCTCAAGATGAGTGGGAGCAACTAATGCAAACTTGTCCTTATACAGATGGCATTCTTTTGACAAGTATATGTTACACTAGCTTATACCCCGGGAGTGTCCCGGGTTGAGAAATCTAAGTAAAGTAAACAAAATTAGAAGTATCTAAACTATAAAAATGACATCTATGTATTGTTTAGCACCAATACATTCAGTCAAAGGTCTTTAACTGCATACAATAAGATTTGAGCTATTTCGAAATATGGTAGAAAAAAAAACATAGCAATTACCTGTTGGAGAGCGTCCCGGGTTGAAATATCTAATATGACATAATAAAATATCTAGGGTATGTTTGACAAAACTAGCTGGAGGCTGGTAGCTGAAAGCTGCAAGCTGGTAGCTGGAAGCTTTTTAAATATATTTTGGTGTTTGGCAGAGTAGCTGGAGCTTTTAATAAAATGTATAAAATGACCAAAATGGTCATAATTAAAAGATTGTAAAGAAGGTTTTTATTTTATTTTTTAAAATAGAATGGGTATTTGTGTCATTTACTAACTAAAAGCTTGTAGCTAGTAGAGCTTTTTCTTAAAAGCTACTACTAGTAGCTTTTCACTGTAGAGCTTTTTCTCTAACCTAAAAGCTTCCAGCCCCTTCAACCAAACAAGACTTTTTATTAAGTAGGAGCTTTTTCTTAAAAGCTTGAAGCTCTTAAAAGCTCCTTGCCAAACATACCCCTAATATGACAACATAATTAATGACTTGCCAATATATGATTAATGAATATTATTATTATTATTATTATTATTATTATTATTATTATTATTATTATTATTATTATAAACAAATCTCTGTCATAAGTTATCATATTCTAATATAAAAAAAAGGGTAATTGGGTCGGGTATCACCCAATCCCAGGCCCGACCCAATTCCACTATTTTTTTAAACTAATTCCAAACTTGACACAATATCTGTCGGGTTACAAAAAAATAGTCGTTTTTTTCTCCGTTTTTTATATAGCACTACGGTACTCGTTGGAAAGATAATAAAACACTCGTTAATTTGGTGTAATTTTTTTTCTTTAAAAAATCTCGTATATAAAAGATATTAACGTTTAAAAGTTATGAGAGGAAACATGAGAGATAAAATAATAAAGTTTTAATATTTACATTTAGTAGATTAAGTATTTAATAGATTATGTTAAATCATATTTAAACCATATTTATTTCTTTTTTTTAATTGGTCTAGAGTTGTCACATCATATCCTATGTGGCATCTCTCAAAAAAGAGATTGCATAATATTATGACATGTCATTAAAAATGCTTTGGTTTATTATATGTATAGATTAGTCAAATCATTGTTCGTGCATACTTTGACATAATGAATCTCGGAGATACCTCTTATGTTATAGGAATCAAAATCCACCGAGATAGACTCAAGCAGACATTAGTTTCGCCTCTAAGCGGGTCCTTACACATGTAACATACAACATTGCTCTCCTTTAGAGGCTAATAGGATAACTGAGATTATTACCTTATGCTTCATTAATTAGAAGCCTTATGTAAGTTTAAGTCTATACTCGTTTGGATATTGCTCATGTTACTGAACACTAGACTCGTCTAGATTATTGTGAAGCATCTAATGAAGTATTACAATATCTCTAAGAAACGAGAGACCATAATTTAAAGAAGAAGCAAACTTAAAATAGTTGAATACTCTTATTCTAACTTTGGTGTATTCAAAGAAAACAATATGTCAACTTCTGGATATATCCTTATTTCAGCAGACAAAACTTATTTCATGGAGGAGTCATAATGAACTGTTAACAACAACCTAAATAATAATGACATAATATGTTGCTTATCACAACGCAAGTGTCACTAAATGTTGTTGGAATTTTATCAGTAGACTCATAATTTACTAACTCCATTTAAATTCTAAATTGAAGACTTACTGTGATAAAGTCAGCTACCCTGTTTTATCGAACAGTAACAGTTCGAGCGGAGCTGCATTAGAAATTCGATACGAAATTATTGTTCGCTTATTTTAAAGAACAAGTAGAGGAACTCGGAATTTTGTATCGAATGCATTCATGATATGCTTATGGATCCAATAGCTAAAGGTCATTACCCATAAGTCTCACTAAGGGCCAAATAAGAGAAAAAGGTTTTACTAATGACCATGTACAACTGCATATCGTACTATGAATGAATAATGATTAATTTTTCCTCATCCGTTTAATATTTGTTTATCTCTAAATACGTTCATGAATGCCTAAGGACGTATAGACACTAATTATACAAATTAACATTAAGGGCTTACTTGTCATGATCTTAATGTTAAGTTTTAAATTTGGGATGTAGTATGATTAATGGAGGTCTTGAGTTGAATAACTGACTCAACGACTGTATTTCTCTGCTACATTTTTGGGTTTAACACTAAAATGAGTATTAACTCATGATCAGGCTTATCTAATGCTCATAATAAATGATTACTCGGCCAAGTGGGAGAATGTAAAAATATATTTATATATTCTAATTAAATGACCCTTATAATCATTTATCTAATAAATTATCAATGACCCTAATACCCCTATTGGTTTAACTGGTCTTTATGTGATGGACGTAATTACCCTTAATGAACCATTAAATAGGGTTTCCCCTTGGGTGTATATATAGAGGTTATTAGGAGAGATTAAAGGCTAATGAAACACCATTACTTACAACCCTAATTTGTTCCTCCCCTCCTCTCTAAAACTGAGATCTCTAAGCCATCCTAACTGTACACCCTAAACGGGCATCCTGTAGATCATGAAGTATTCCCTATCAATGGTTACTGGCTAATAAGGTACATATTCGATTTACTAATTCATGTTTATATATTATTATCAAAGAATTGATCAACATGCGGTACTCAAAATGCTTTGAAAGTGTTTGATCTAGGATTGTTCCCGGTAACAAGAAGATCGATTAAAATGTCGACCAAAGCTTCCATACACGTGTTGCTTCTGTAATCTTCGTTCAAGGTAAACTTTCAAAAATTTGTGTACTGTTGACTAAAATTTTGTTACACAGCCTCAACACTCACACACCAACCAATTTACTTGATAAATGAATTTTGCTTCTCTTTTTCATCTTGTAAGATAATAGAATACTCAATTGGTTGATTGTCTTCCATTCAATAGGGTTACAATTATATAGAGATAAACCGGGCCCGTGGGCTCTGTACTAAAACCCTAAATCATATATTCTAATACTCCCCCGCAGTCAGAGCGGTAGAGCATCGAACACTCAGACTGGAAAACAATAGGAATAAAAAAAACATAAAGGACATAACAATAAAAAATAAAAAAGACTTGTCTCAATCTCGGTTCTTGACTTGTTGGTCCAAAATTCTACGATCTTCTTGACTTTGCCAAAAAATTATCCGTACTCTTCTACTTGACTTTAGTTTGGTCCACGACTTCCCCCTGTTTAGTTTTGTTTCTTTGGTTCCCATAATGATAAACATGATCCGCTAGATCCCACTCTTAATAAAGTGGCAGTTCTATGTTTGTCAGCCATGACAATACAAAAGATAAGAAAAAGGTTGATAGAAAGAAAGAGATAAGAAGCAATCAGGAAAGAAAAGAAAAAAAAATATAAGAAGCAAATAGACACCCATCGACCGTAGTCATGTGGCGGTGTGTCAAACTGGCAAGTGGTGAACGCCGGTGACCATGCTCAGATGGCGTTCATCGAAAGAGAAATAGATCAAACCGTGGTCCAGAGAGAGAGAATGGGAATAGAAAAAGTAAATTGAAGAAAGGTTGTTGGAAAAAGAAGTAACTCGACAACCGGCGATCATGGTCGCGGGGTGGTGTGTCGAGGCTCGCAGGCGATCAAGACATGAGATCCGCAGGTTAAAAAAAAAGAGATAGGCGAAGGCCGGTGACCATGGTCAGGAGGCGATCTTCGCAAAAGAGGTGTGATACGTATATAGAAGAAAGATATCCGATCAAATCGTGTTTCAATCGGCTGAGATGAGTGGCATAGGACCGTGGTCCGACCTGAGGAGTAAACAAGAAACCAAAACCGGTGGCAATAGTGATCTGACCTGAGGAGTAAACAAGAAACCAAAATCGATGATACGTTTGACGGATGGCCAATCAAAAAAATAAGTTTGGGTGATGACATATTGTTCACAACAGAGAGAAGTAATAAATTTCTTGTGTTACAAGGGTGATGACGTGGTCATCAAAACAAAGAAATTTTGGTGTGGAAGCAAAAGTCAAAATTCATCCTTGATGTAGGGTATTTATTGACGGCTTCTTCTTGAATGATGATGGCAAAAGCTTAAAGAAAAAAAAATGGCTTTTCGCAAACGATAGAGTAATTGGTGGACCAAAATCTTGAACCAAATCAAAACTTTACTAGAAACAAAAAGCATAATAAGAAAAGAAGACAAGAAACTAAATAAAGAACAAACGGCGGCCGGACAGGGCGGCGGCGGCAATGGCGGCACGCCGCCCTGTCTAGGGTTTTTCTCAAAGTGGTGACGGCTAGGGTTTAATTAGTTGTGTATGGCGTGGTGGAGACGGTAGAGAGCCTTGGTTGGCTCTGATACCATGTAAGATAATAGAATACTCAATTGGTTGATTGTCTTCCATTCAATAGGGTTACAATTATATAGAGATAAACCGGGCCCGTGGGCTCTGTACTAAAACCCTAAATCATATATTCTAATACATCTTAACAATAAGTAGACAAAGGATAAAAGTTTGGGTTGGAACTAAATACGTGTAGAGGTAATGAATTGGGATAAAGTGATGTGATGCTGTATTGGCTTGCCATGGTGGCCCTGCTCTGGGAAAATGAGGATGGTGAGAAATATTATATAAAAGTTGCATCCATCTTATTGGAAGAAAATAGATTACTAA
This sequence comes from Ambrosia trifida, assembly GCA_028751855.1. Classification (NCBI taxonomy): domain Eukaryota; kingdom Viridiplantae; phylum Streptophyta; class Magnoliopsida; order Asterales; family Asteraceae; genus Ambrosia; species Ambrosia trifida. Next base: position 52,039,040 of record CM054123.1, read on the forward strand.
TGGAATTTGTTTGTTTATATAAATATCTACATTTTTGCATTTGCAAGTTATTACTAAAGCGAGGATATGCAGTCGTCGCTGTTAGCGCTAACAATTACCTTAGGGGCATTTTGGTAACGGAAGTTTCGGATCTTGAACGGAAAAGGATATGCAGTAGTCGCTGTTAGTCCGATTGCCAACGCCGCCGCAACACGTGGCGGGTATAAAACTAGTTGGAATACATTCAGAACTATTTCTATTTGATTTTACCTATCCCAAAGTTATTTGTGGCTAATGATAGTAGAATTATCATGAAACATTGTCATTCATGAAAATCTTATACTATGAAACGTGTTTGTTTTTTAAGGCATAAAACTTGAGACCCAATATTGTCATTGTCTCTCTCTTCAAATTTTAAGCAGATGGTACCCTAGGCAGTAAGGTTGTCCAAATTGTTTGGCGCTCACTTTGAAATTTAGTGCTTGAAAAATGCTCGTTCAATTTTCAGCTATGTTGTAAATGAGCCTATCGGCTCGGCTTGGTTTATAAACGAGCTAAGCACAAACACGGGTCAACTCGGTTTGGCTCGGCTCGGCTCGTGAAGATCACCAACTAAAATACCATATGAAATTATATAAATAAAGATAAATGGTCACAAACTCGCTCATGGAGGTCTGAAACTTTACTGGAGTGGAGATTACATATACACACCACAGTATATCAAAGCATACAAACAAAGATGTACATACAACAGTAGGTAAAGCAGTAAATTAGGAGGTGAAATCTAAGATGTCTTCATCACGTTCAAACACATACATTTCTTTCTGGTTCAAACTAACCCATGCTTCAATTCCATTACCATCTTTGTCATCCATTAAAGTCACCATCTCAACTGAACTTCCAGCTATATTCACCCAGTATGGCTTACCCCAACCAAAATCCGCCTCGTAAATCGGAAACCGACACCAACTTGTAAATATGCAAAACTTGTTGTGCCTTAATTCTTCATAAGCCAAAGCATAACTTGCCTTTGCATATTCACATTCTCTTCACCACTTGCCTTTTGAACCCACATGATAACATTTCTTGTAGTGTCTTCTATCAGACCCACAAGATCACCAAACCCCGATCCGGTTTCATTTTGTAGAAACCGGATCAGATAGGGAGTCCATACATTCCCAAATGAGCCTTCAGACACCGGTGAGCTCGCCTTTCCTCTCAAACTCACGGCAGGGGCCAATAAACAGTTCCTAAGACTGCCACACTTCACTTTGTCAACCGCGATAAGAGCCTTCCATATTAAAGCAGCCACAAGTGTCACCCGAGTATGTTGACCATTCGCTGAACCGCTTTTTGCTCTTAGCTTTGATATTGAACTCCCATTGAACCAAAACCTTTTTGTCACAACCATTGCTTCTTGGTCAACCAGACCGGACAAGTGTCCAGCCGATGAAACTATTTTCATCGGCTGGAACAGAAGATCCAGTTTATCAAAACTAGGTGCAAACTTACCATCCGTAATATTGCTACCATCTGCGCGGCTCATACTCGCCCACTGGTTAACAAACCTGACAAGATTACATCCATCAGTGACTTTATGTAAAGCAAGCACACCAATAACAAGTGCACCACAAGCAAAGACGTTGACCTGCACCTTGACCAGCCAAGTTGTTGTATCTTGAATCCCTTGATCCTTTGCATCTATGAGTTGACTTATGTGATCTATCCTGGGACCTAGTTTGAGAAAATCATCCAGACTAGTGTTCATTTGAGTCACCAAATACTTGACCCCTTGATCATTACAATCAACATCCAGACCATCTTCTGTGAGTCTGCCAGCTAATGGGTAATACAAACTTAGAGTCTCAGACAAAGAGTGGACCAGCTGACGAGATCTATCTGAGATGTTAACTTGACCATTAGTCTTGTAGTAGAAGATGAGATCTATGTAAGAAGATGGAGCTAGTTGATCAAGCAAGGATAGCTTGTAGTGGCCTAGGTTTTCAGGGGTTGACTTTGATGGTTTTATGATATTAATGGATTGAATCTTAATGTCCATGTTTTCAGGGGTTGACTTTGTTGGTTTTATGATATTAATGGATTGAATCTTAATTAATGTCCATGGTTTCAACAAGAATGGTTTGTCAATGAGAGTGGCTATGTTTAGAACTGGCAATTTTAACTCATCTAGTTGAGTTTGAGTTGTTTTGGGTTTAAAATTTGACCTTGTGAGTTAAAATGGGTTTAATATAATTTTCAAGGGGGTTAGGATGGGTAATTTTAATTGTAGGAAATAAGTAATTGGGTCAGGATGGGTATATTAAAAAATACAAATGGGTCAGGATGGGTATTTTTAGATAACCATATACAAATCTAAATCAAAATAAACCCAACACCAAAAGCGTAGATGCCTCATAGTATTCAATGTCAATAAAAACAAAAAATTATATCTTTTGCATTTGTTGATAACTCCAGTCGGGTCGAAACAGTACAGGTCACTACGGAACGGAATAGGCTGAAACGGTCTGGGTCGTTACTGGCCCGGTCGGGTCGAAACGGTCCGAGTCCCTACGGGACGGGTCAGGGGCCCGGCCGCGTCGAAACGGTCCGAGTCGCTACTGGGCCCGCCGGGTCAAAACAGTCCGGGTCGCTAAGGGACGGGTCAGGTTGAAACGGTCTGGGTCGCTACCGGGCCAAGCCGGGTCGAAACAGTCCGGGTCACTATGGGACGGGTCAGGTTGAAACGGTCTGGGTTGTTACCGGGTCCGGTCGGGTCGAAACTGTCCGGGTCGCTATTGGGCCCGACCGGGTTGAAACAGTCCGGGTCGCTACGGGATGGGTCGGTTGAAACGGTCTGGGTCGTTACCGGGCCCAGCCGGGTAAAAACGTTCCGGGTCGCTACCGGGCCCGGCCGAGTCGAAACAGTCTGGGTCGCTATTGGGCTCGACCGGGTTGAAACAGTCCGGGTCGCTACGGGACGGGTCGGTTGAAACGGTCTGGGTCGTTACCGGCCCAGCCGGGTCGAAACGTTCCGGGTCGCTACCGGCCCCGGCCGGGTCGAAACAGTCCGGGTCGCTACGGAACGGGTCAAACCATCCAAATCAAACCATCTAAACCCAAACTCATCCTGACCCAACCCATCCTAACCCATTGTTTTAATCTACCCATCTTGACCCATACCCATCTTGACCCAACAACCAAACCCACCCAACCTACCCATTTTGCCAACCATGGCTATGTTATGTTCGTAGTTTGTAAGGTTAATAGATCTGGAATAGGTGTCATGTAACCATATCATATCCTTGACCAGATAAATGGACGGCTAAGGAATTAAATGATCCGGGCAAACTAAATAAGTTTAATAGAATTTGGTTTTTTTACTCCAATACTTGTAGCCTAGTTGGTTGAGGGCTTAAAGTTTTCTATGGGATGCTTAAGTTCATTCCTACTAGCTATATTTAGAGGACATTGGTGGAGGGGAAATGAGGGATGACCCAGTCATTGGCTTGGGTTCGAGTCCTGATCCCGACCGGTTTTACCGATTATTTTCACTGTCGTGTCTTCGGGCGGGTGAGTGGTCGGGTTTTCCCAGGAATTGGTGGCAATTGGTGGCCCGGGTACTCTCAAGTACATGATTCGCCAAAAGGGTGCCCGAGAGTGCTCGGAAATTGATTCGTTGGTCGTTAAAAAAAAAAGAAAGAAATTGGTTTTTTTAAGCTCTAGCTTGTTTAAAATATTCGAGCTTAATTTGTACTCGTTTTAGGCTCTATTTAAAGAGCTCGATCTTGGCCCATAAATATGTTTGAGAATCAAGGTATCATATACGAAGCGAAAACAGGTTATATTTATTTACAAAACCGAATTATATATACAATATATATTAGGCCGATTTATATATATAAAATATAGAGAGAATTATACAGATTGTCCTTTAGTTATACATCAAATTGCATCCTATGTCCTTTATGGAAATTTTTCACTCCTTATGTCCTTTGTTTTATACACTTGTTACACCCTATGTCCTTTAGACCAAACCTAGTTAAATAACTCAGTTAAGTTGGTCATGTGCCCCTCATGTGAGGGGCAAACCTGTCTTTTCACCATAAAACTTAATAAAAAAATTATTCTTCAACATCCCAGTCATCATCATCGTTTTCATCTTTCCACCTTTCTTCTATAACCCAAACCCTAAACCACCTCACCATATCTCGTGCATCACCTCCATTCATCATCATCCTCACCCCTGTTCCTTCTCTCTCTCTTTGTTCGGTCTCCACAAGTCAATCAATCCAACCCACAAACCCACCCTTTCTCTCTCACCTAGAACACCCCGTCACCTTCACCTGCCATCACCAATAACCACTTTGTACCTGCAACCACAACCCCAAACCCTAGATTAAGAAATCGAGCCAATTAGTAGGAGATGGTTTTAGGGCTAATCCAATTAATCGTTTATTCTTCACTGAAAACCCTAGATTCAGCCCGTCACCTTTCTATTTAAGGCTGTCAATTTTCTATTCCAACAATTTATTGAGGGCTCGGGTTGTGGGTGGTCACAGATGGTGGTTTTATGGCTCAGGTGGTGGGTGGTAGCAGGGGGTAGTGGTCGCAGGTGGTGGTTTTATGGCTCAGTGGTAGGTGGTAGCAGGTGATGGGTGGTCACAGGTGGTGGTTTTATGGCTCAGGTGGTGGGTGGTAGCAGGTGGTGGTTTTATGGCTCAGTGGCGCGTTGTAGCAGGGGGTAGTGGTCGCAGGTGGTGGTTTTATGGCTCAGTGGTGGGTGGTAGCAGGTGATGGGTGGTCGCAGGTGGTTGTTTTATGGCTCAGGTGGTGGGTGGTAGTAGGTGGTGGAGGTGGTGGTGATTTTTAGAGAGGGAGTGTGTGTGTGTGTGTGTGTGTTTGTGTCTGATGTGTGTGTGTTTTCGAGAGAGAGATGTGAGAGATAAAGTGTTGTTGTTGTTATTATTATTATTATTATTATTATTACACAGATTGTCCTTCATTGAGGGTGAAAAGATAGGATTCCCCTCACATGAGGGGCACATGACCAACTTAACTGAGTTATTTAACTGGGTTTGGTCTAAAGGACACAGGGTGTAACAAGTGTATAAAACAAAGGACATAAGGAATGAAAAATTTCCATAAAGGACATAGGATGCAATTTGATGTATAACTAAAGGACAATATGTGTAATTCTCTCTAAAATATATGTTTAATTTTATTAATTCGATTAATAAAATTCTCAATTAGGATCTCAGTTAAACACGTATAAACAAATAAATAATAAACAACCATAGAGGGTTTAGTAATCAACCATTGATGACTACATCGGAATTGTAACACGCGGGTTACAACGAATCCTCTATTGGATATATATATATATATATATATATATATATATATATATATATATAAGCTAGATAGATATATTATTTACGAAAACTATTATGTATATATGTAGTCCCGCCGGTTCACAATAGTCTCGACTACGCGCGATTGTAAAATTGAGACAGGAAATTGCAATAATGGAGTTGTAACATGAAATTGCGTTACTAGAATATGAACTTTAACGATTCAACGAAGACAAAGACGAGGTAACAATATCGAAAGAGGAAGCAAAAGAAGAAAGAAAGGAAGGAGTGTCATGTTTTTGGAAATTTGTTAGGAAAGAAGAATTTGTGAAAAAGGAGCGTAATAGAGAGAAAGAGAAGAACATGACAAACTAAAGATGCGAGAGAAATGGAGAGAAGATAAGGGGGATCATAATGGAGATGGCATAGAGGATGTGAAAGATTGGGATAGAAAGAGGCATAGGAGAGAGGATGGTTACAAGGAGAGTATTAAGGTTTCTACAAGACGGAGAGATGATGGTATGGATAATAGTGGAATGAACAAGACAAATGAAAATTGTTCACAAAAGGAAGTGGTAAAAACGTGTGAAGAAGATATGGAGAAAAGGAAGAGAAGTTTGAATTTAGTGAAGATATCTAGTTACAAAGGAGGAATGATTTTAGCAAGAGGAGGAAAATTACTAGTGACAGAAGAAAGGAGATTTAGAGATCTTAAGTACGGAAATTTTGAGAAATCTAAAAGACCAAGAATGGAACAGAGAATAAGGAAACAACAAAATCTTTATTGCTATCGTGAACCCGGACATACAATTCATCATGGATATATCAAAGTAAATAATGAAGATGAATGCAAGCGGTGTGTACGAATCAAATATCGTCATATTCAAGATTATCTGAAGAAATCAAAATAAAGAATTCCTATGATTTAAGGGGGTATTGGATATATATATATAAGCTAGATAGATATATTATTTAAGAAAACTATTATGTATATATGTAGTCTTGCCGGTTCACAATAGTCCCGACGATTAAATATAGTTGTGGCGGTTATCGCCCTAGTCATAAGTATATATATGTATTGTATGTTACATTCTTACGGTTACCAAGTTTTAGAGAAACCAAATCAGAAACGAAGAACCGAAACCCTCTGAATCAATATTTACGAATTCATTTAGAATATTCGTTTGTTTCAATCATTTGTACTGTTTGTTGTTCAATTATCCGCTGCCAAATCAGTTTGTTATCCAACATCCTCGCTAGAAGGAAGTTCACAATCGAGCACGATCCAACCAAGAGGAGGAGTGAGCCGATGGTGGTTGTTCACGAAAATGGAGGGAAAGCCGTGTGAAGGTGGTGGCGGCCAAGGGAGAACAAAGAGGGTGAAGCTGTTTTATCTTCATAAAACATATGATTATAGTTTGATCTATCACCGCTATTTATAAAGATAAAACTTACACATAATGATTAGTCAAAGTCCTACATTTAACCATTTGACTAGTCAAAGCACTTGACCACTTGATTACACAAAGTCCTATACTTAACCATTTGACTAGTCAAAGTGTAACCCCTTTTATTTAACAATTAAAATTCTCCCTTAATAATAAACTACTTTACTATTAAGTCACCCGAGTCCAAACAATTTATTATTTCACAAATAATAATACATCCAAATAAAAATTTATTTGATTCGTGCACCAACGTATAACTCTTCGGATCGTACCGGGTTAGGTTACGTTACGTTGATCTCGACTTTAATTACATCAGAGTTCCAAACGGAGCCAATTTCGTGTGCCTTGAGCTTTGTGCCACGAATAATTGGACGGCCCTACGAACATCCATATTACTCTATATACTAAATTGCAACAGCTTATGCAATAGTGCCTTTTTCGTCTTGTAGGGTATTTTGTTTTTGTGGTCATTTTTATCCCTATTTACATCCTTTGTAATTTAGTAATTTAGTGTTTTGTTATTTAAAACGGTTTGTTTTGCGATTTTGCACGGGTTTGGTCTTTGTTTGCTTAGTGCTTAACACGGTTTTACGACTCATTTGCTCGCTATGTTTTTACGTTATGTGAGTCACTTGGTGTTAATAGTTTGTGTTTTTGCTTTCGATTTTTGTAACACCCCAACCGATGGCGGAATCATCGAGGTGCCACGTAGTGACGATTGTTCAAAAGCTCATGGTACTAAAATGTAAATATTATTGAATAATCCAAAATTGTCTTACATGGAAATGGAAATTACATTGTTTAAATGGAATGTAAATATTGAAATAACTGAATTAAAATAAAGCACTAAATGTTCCTTGCTAAAGCATTAGATCAAACTGCACCTGAAACATGTACAAAATAGGTTTGGTCAACATATGAAATGTTGGTGAGCATTCCTAGTTTTGATATATATAGTAGGTTAAAAAGTTATACAATTCAAGTGCAAGCTACAGTGCAAATATGTAAACTATGTATCATACAAATGAGCGAAATCAACCCTGTGACTGTATAATGTACTGTATGAACTGTAGTGTACTCAACCAATAAATGGATGATAACTTAACACTGGCCACGGATTCTCCGATGAAAAAGGGGGAGAATCAATCTAGGCGGGTTGTCAATCCAAATAGCGCTATCCAATGTTAAGGTCGGCTTGTACCATGTTAATGATTTCACTAAGTACAAATGTAATCCACATGTATTGTCTAAGCATAAAGCACGTTATAAGCAATGCACATAGTACTAGAATTGTATTGTAAAAATGTAAACTTGTATTTGAAATTGTAATAGTGTACATGTAACACCCAAAAAATGTATAAAAGCAAAAAGGGGGTAGGAAATACTCACTGTTTACGAAATAGCTTGTAATGGAACTGGACAACGAAATATGCGTTGAAAATATTCCAAAGAATCAACCTAAAGAATTTAATAATGTGTAAGGAATAACTCTAGGATACATGGAATGCTAGGGTTTCGAATTGGGGATAAACGTTTATTTGATTAATAAATAAATTGTTTATTAAAATATAAGAAAATTAATAAATAAATAAATAAAAGTCTTTTTGTAAAATTTTAAGTTAAACATTGTCACAACATAAGATTTTGATTATGAAAATAATTTTTATAAAATTATTTTATTGAAAATAGAATATTTAATCTAATTATTTCAAATTGTCAAAATGTGACTTTAATATCTAAAAAAATATTAAAACTAAAGAATTTCTGAATTAAAAATTGTATTTCAGTTCTAGATAGTTAGAAATAATTTATATAAAATTTTGGTGTAAAAATATTGAAAAATGAATTTATTATGATTTATTTATGATTAAAACTAACAAAAATTGATTAAAAATATTAAATAAATGATTTTTCTGAAATAAAAATATTTTCTGGAATGTTTAAGAATATACAAGTCTAGGATAATTTTTGTGAGATTTAACAAAATCGTTTAGGTATTTTTATAGAATTTAATAAACATAAATGAATAAACTTGTATTATTAATAATATAACTTAAATAAATTATTTTTGAAAAACTATAAATTGGGTAGTGAACTTTATCATTTGGAGATCATATGATAATTTTTGTAGAATTTATAAACCACTTTTAGTATTTAAAACTGATTTTAGAAGGTTTAATGTGTTAAATATATATAGGAAAAAAAAAAGGCAAAAATATATTGTTGAGCATGGGATTCGAACCTTGGCCACTGGCCGGTTCGTTTCCCTACATCACGTGTGTAAACCAACTGAGCTATCTCAGTTGGTTGTGTTTTATTCTTCCCAAAATAATTATATACGTAATCTCATTCAAGTGTTCTTCCCCAAATTCAATTCGATTGAGCCCTAATTTCCATACTCAAACAATTCGTGTTCAATAGCCCCTGAATCATTGGGGCTATTGTTCACGAGATGCCGAACATTGAAACCCACAAAGAAAGAAAAGGACTTACTGATCGAAATCTGGTACGAGGCTCAGTCAACGAAAATGTCAAACGCGACTAAGAATTGGATTTGCAGATCGTTTATACAGAATTAGAGATTGAAGAGAGGATTATCGGCGATGTGTGATGGTCTAGGCACGTTCAATTTATAGGGTAAAGGGCCGGATATCGATTTGATAATTATTGACCTTAATGAATATAATAACGCGATTTGGGTACAAATTGGAACGTGATAATCGTCTATTGACGTGTAATGGACACGTATTAGTCTAACATTCCATATTATCGAAGCAATCTATAAGTTTCTTACCATGTATAATTGATTAAAAGTCAAAGAAGAGGGATGTTTGGTTCGGCACTTATGTGCAGCGAACAAGAAAGAAACAGACAGTGTTTTATCTCATTTTATATACTTAATGTTTCAGCATTCAACACAAAAGGCCTCATGGACCAGTGGTTGTTAGCGTGTGGGGGACTAGGCTTCTCCCCGGGTTCGAGTCTCGTATGCAGCAGCAGTTATGTTGTTTTTTTTTTTAACAGCTTAAGGGAGAGGTGGAGATGGGCTGCTTCTTGGGCTCAGATAGTGGGTGAAGGATAAGGTGTTGGGCCGGACTTCTTGGGCTCAGCAGGGCCCAGCTCCAACAATTGTAAAGGAAAGGAAAAAAAATGGGTTAGTTGTTGTGTATTGGGCTTAGGTTATGGTTTGGTTATGGTTTAGAGGTGGTAAAATATAATGACTAATTTTATTTTTATTATTATTATTATTATTATTATTATTATTATTATATACAAAATAAAATAGGAAGAAAAGTGACGGATGTCACAGCATCCCCTACTTTTAGAAACTTCGTCCCGAAGTTATTAGAAACATAGGGTTATGGATGTTTGGGTAAAAATTAAGATAGCTGTGGTTTTAAAAAAATTTGAATGATTCGGATAAGAGGTGTGAGTTAAGGGTTGGATTAAGTTCGTCTCGAATAATAAAGAGAATAGGAATCTAGTGAATCATTAAGTTTCAAGTTTTAGGCATCCTATGATAAATGTACGGGTTGATTGACTATAGAATGACCAAATGAACTACCAAGTAACTAGAGTTTGTTCCTGGTCCGACTTCCAGTCTCACTTTCAATGCATCATTAGTGTTTGTATACAGGGTGTACCGCAGCTAACCCACCACACCTTTGATACCTTGAAAACGTACTGGACGCCTACCAAAAACTCTAATAGAATTTCACACTACCCTAACGTACCTGTAAATTCATGATTACGTTCCGGACCGGAATCATCAATTTACCTTACATTAGGGTTTTATGTCCTTCTATGATCCTAATCTAACACACATTAATGCAAATAAATTTCACAAGAAGATGACACAACAAACACGTTGAGTTACAATGAGATGTTATCAATGAAATGAGGCCATGTAATAATGAGGTCAATTGCATGGGTTTGCAATGACTTGTAAGCATAATAGTATTTAAGTATGGGCCACCACTCGTCCGAGGAGCCCTTTAAATGAAATGTTTATATGAGTTGCGTGGATAATACACACATGCAAGCATGTTTGTAAGCACTACAACCATTCAGTGTAAGTGTTATCTTAATGGCCTATAGGAATAGTTTACGAGTAACATGAATAATTAAATGTTCAATGGATAGTCAAACTAAAGGAAAAATCAAGTTTCATATGACAAACAATGATGTTTTTAGAAAAGCTTTGTAGGATTAAATAAGTATTTTGTTTTTCTATGGAGGTCAAGACCAAATGTTTCAACAAAATGTAAGGTAGAGTCTGAAACTTATACGATATAAAATAAACGTAACCGAATTTGATAAATTCCCAATATGTGTTCGTACACAATAGTATGCAAAGAAATTTCTAGATGTTGTATGCTAATGAGTGCGACAAAATTGGGTACAAAATGATAATGGGATCAAGAAAATGAAAACACGAGTGTTGGATTCTCGAGTCTTGGGGAGATTTCATCCATGGCTTAACCAGTGGGATTAACGTCGTCCTGATCAGTTGTTTCGTTGGTATTGATATTGAAAGCTCGTCCATGTGCCACCAGGTTTACATTGTTCAATTTGGGACATTGAGGTAGCATGTGGTTAGGATCTCTACAATGATAACATGCCCGACCGTTAGTAATCCGTAGTGGTTCCTGGGCAGCTGTTTGATGGTTATCTTGCGTCCAATCTGTTACACGACAAGTAGTGACAAAGTGTCCAAACCTTCCACATCTAGTGCATTGACGACATGGAAGATTTGCAGGGTGATGATACTTGCAAGTGTTGCATCGAGGATGGGTTCCCGTGTAGGCTTTCTTGATAGAAGGTTGAGTCACAGGATCAACAACAACATGGTTCTGATTATCGCCCATTCGTTTCTTAGAGTTCGAAGCAGTAGTGGCGGCCTTTGCTAAAACAGTCTTAGTTTGTTCAACAACATTGGTGGTTTTCTCAGTAGGTGTCTTGGTGCCCTTCCTAACCAAGTTTCCCTTTCTTACGTGTTTGTCTGTTAATGTGGCTGCAAGTTGGATGGCTTCTTCTACCGTAGTGGCTTTGCCTCCAGTGACAACGTCTTGAATCAGGTCAGGTAATCCCTCGATATATTTTTCGATTGCTCGAGAGACTGGGGTGACCATGTGTGGAACCAGTATGCTAAGTTCGTGATATCGAGTATTATACGTAAGATTCTCACCACTGTCTTGTTTCATTCCGTGGATTTCTTCCTCCAGTTTCCTGATTTCGTTCCTAGGGCAGAATTTGGCGATCATGAGTTCCTTAACATCTGCCCAAGATAATGATAAAGCAATATCAGCTCCTCGATTGCGCTTTTCACCATTCCACCAGGTTAGCGCTCCCTTTTGAAGGACACTAGTAGCATAGCGAACACGGAGTTCATCAGGACATTCACTGTTCACAAAAGTACTCTCCATGCTTTCAAACCATTGGAGGAGGCCAGTAGCACCCTCCTCACCAGTGAATTTTGTGGGGTTGCAGGAGTTAAAGTGTTTGAAAGTGCACCGAAATTGAGTCGTACTCCCTGTGTTGGTACTGTTACTATTCTGGGTTATCTCACTGACAAGGTTTGGGATTACTGCAGTAATTTGCTCGGCGACTAAAGATGCGAGGCGACGATCAGAACGTCGTCCAGAAGCACGAACAGGGCGTTGGCTGGCATCACGGAGCATGCGGCGAGCAGACATCTATGAGGTAGTAATTTAATAATCATGAGATTAGAAAATGTAAGTGTATAATCGTACAGATGATTATGAAGATATGATCTTGTAAGCAATCATGATATGCAAAGTATTGTATATGAAACGAGAGGGTATTATTGGAAAAACTTGTACAAAATGCTTGGAGTGCCCTTGTCTAGCTGTAAAGCTCAACAAGAACGTTGACTTTTCAAAGGAATTGAACCCAATGGTGATCAAAGAAGACATGCTTTAGCCTATAAGTGGACACTCACTCCAGGAATCCCCAGGTAAGCATAACAGGTCCGTAAATGGATTTATGCGCTATGCTTGCCTATGCCAGAAAACCCAGTGTACAGGCGTCCACCCTTCCAGATTGCACATGTTCTATCACACTCATTAAAGCTCAACAACTTTGAAGGAGCAAAATAAGAGTAGGCATTATGTCTAAGAGTGTCTTCATAAAAGGTACTGTTCCCGTTCCATGATGATGTAAACTTTCCACTCTCTGTAGGACACCATCTCTATGCACCATGATGAAAGATAAGAAGAATAGAGAGAGGGAAGAAGGGAAAGATAGAAGGAGGAAAGTAGGGAGAAATGAGGGGTAAGGTAATTCAGGAAATATTATGCATGCAAGTTGAAGTTCGGTTATAGTCTAGGCCTTTTTATCTAATAACCTAGTTCCCTATAACCATGGCTCTGATACCAATCTGTAACACCCCAACCGATGGCGGAATCATCGAGGTGCCACGTAGTGACGATTGTTCAAAAGCTCATGGTACTAAAATGTAAATATTATTGAATAATCCAAAATTGTCTTACATGGAAATGGAAATTACATTGTTTAAATGGAATGTAAATATTGAAATAACTGAATTAAAATAAAGCACTAAATGTTCCTTGCTAAAGCACTAGATCAAACTGCACCTGAAACATGTACAAAATAGGTTTGGTCAACATATGAAATGTTGGTGAGCATTCCTAGTTTTGATATATATAGTAGGTTAAAAAGTTATACAATTCAAGTGCAAGCTACAGTGCAAATATGTAAACTATGTATCATACAAATGAGCGAAATCAACCCTGTGACTGTATAATGTACTGTATGAACTGTAGTGTACTCAACCAATAAATGGATGATAACTTAACACTGGCCACGGATTCTCCGATGAAAAAGGGGGAGAATCAATCTAGGCGGGTTGTCAATCCAAATAGCGCTATCCAATGTTAAGGTCGGCTTGTACCATGTTAATGATTTCACTAAGTACAAATGTAATCCACATGTATTGTCTAAGCATAAAGCACGTTGTAAGCAATGCACATAGTACTAGAATTGTATTGTAAAAATGTAAACTTGTATTTGAAATTGTAATAGTGTACATGTAACACCCCAAAAATGTATAAAAGCAAAAAGGGGGTAGGAAATACTAACTGTTTACGAAATAGCTTGTAATGGAACTGGACAACGAAATATGCGTTGGAAATATTCCAAAGAATCAACCTAAAGAATTTAATAATGTGTAAGGAATAACTCTAGGATACATGGAATGCTAGGGTTTCGAATTGGGGATAAACGTTTATATTATTAATAAATAAATTGTTTATTAAAATATAAGAAAATTAATAAATAAATAAATAAAAGTCTTTTTGTAAAATTTTAAGTTAAACATTGTCACAACATAAGATTTTGATTATGAAAATAATTTTTATAAAATTATTTTATTGAAAATAGAATATTTAATCTAATTATTTCAAATTGTCAAAATGTGACTTTAATATCTAAAAAAATATTAAAACTAAAGAATTTCTGAATTAAAAATTGTATTTCAGTTCTAGATAGTTAGAAATAATTTATATAAAATTTTGGTGTAAAAATATTGAAAAATGAATTTATTATGATTTATTTATGATTAAAACTAACAAAAATTGATTAAAAATATTAAATAAATGATTTTTCTGAAATAAAAATATTTTCTGGAATGTTTAAGAATATACAAGTCTAGGATAATTTTTGTGAGATTTAACAAAATCGTTTAGGTATTTTTATAGAATTTAATAAATATAAATGAATAAACTTGTATTATTAATAATATAACTTAAATAAATTATTTTTGAAAAACTATAAATTGGGTAATGAACTTTATCATTTGGAGATCATATGATAATTTTTGTAGAATTTATAAACCACTTTTAGTATTTAAAACTGATTTTAGAAGGTTTAATGTGTTAAATATATATAGGAAAAAAAAGGCAAAAATATATTGTTGAGCATGGGATTCGAACCTTGGCCACTGGCCGGTTCGTTTCCCTACATCACGTGTGTAAACCAACTGAGCTATCTCAGTTGGTTGTGTTTTATTCTTCCCAAAATAATTATATACGTAATCTCATTCAAGTGTTCTTCCCCAAATTCAATTCGATTGAGCCCTAATTTCCATACTCAAACAATTCGTGTTCAATAGCCCCTGAATCATTGGGGCTATTGTTCACGAGATGCCGAACATTGAAACCCACAAAGAAAGAAAAGGACTTACTGATCGAAATCTGGTACGAGGCTCAGTCAACGAAAATGTCAAACGCGACTAAGAATTGGATTTGCAGATCGTTTATACAGAATTAGAGATTGAAGAGAGGATTATCGGCGATGTGTGATGGTCTAGGCACGTTCAATTTATAGGGTAAAGGGCCGGATATCGATTTGGTAATTATTGACCTTAATGAATATAATAACGCGATTTGGGTACAAATTGGAACGTGATAATCGTCTATTGACGTGTAATGGACACGTATTAGTCTAACATTCCATATTATCGAAGCAATCTATAAGTTTCTTACCATGTATAATTGATTAAAAGTCAAAGAAGAGGGATGTTTGGTTCGGCACTTATGTGCAGCGAACAAGAAAGAAACAGACAGTGTTTTATCTCATTTTATATACTTAATGTTTCAGCATTCAACACAAAAGGCCTCATGGACCAGTGGTTGTTAGCGTGTGGGGGACTAGGCTTCTCCCCGGGTTCGAGTCTCGTATGCAGCAGCAGTTATGTTGTTTTTTTTTTTTTTTAACAGCTTAAGGGAGAGGTGGAGATGGGCTGCTTCTTGGGCTCAGATAGTGGGTGAAGGATAAGGTGTTGGGCCGGACTTCTTGGGCTCAGCAGGGCCCAGCTCCAACAATTGTAAAGGAAAGGAAAAAAAATGGGTTAGTTGTTGTGTATTGGGCTTAGGTTATGGTTTGGTTATGGTTTAGAGGTGGTAAAATATAATGACTAATTTTATTTTTATTATTATTATTATTATTATTATTATTATTATTATATACAAAATAAAATAGGAAGAAAAGTGACGGATGTCACAATTTTCCTGTTTTTTGTCATTATTTCATTGCTACTTAACACGGTTTTACGCCCTTATCCTACAATACTGGTAGCACCGTTTTACGCCCACCGCCCCGCAACGCGGGGGATTAACACTAGTTCTTATCTAAGATGTATATCTATTGAATATATACATGATAGTGAATTTTAACAAATAGTTTTTTCTTTCTTTGGGTATATATGTAAATAAGTTTTCAATGTAGTATTTTAATGGAATATTGGATATAATAATATATTAATCTCAACGGTTAGCTATTAGCCATCACCAGTCTCTCGTTCAAAACTCATTGCTGGTGGTCTCATTTTTTAACGTATTTTCCCTCGGCGGTCTCATATTAACTAAAAGTTAACCAAGTTAGTTTTTTCTGACATGAACATCTTATGTAGTAAAAGTCAATTTTTGCTTATGAGGACCGTGTATGTGGAAAAAAAATCAAACTTTTGATGATGTGGACTGCTTATGTGGCAAAAAAAGTCAAACTTTGATGACGTTGACTGCTTATGTTGCAAAGTTTTGATGACACGTGCTGCTTATGTGCTAGTCTACGTCAACAAAAACTAATTAAGTTAACTTTTAGTTAGAACATCTACAATGCTCATCAACGAACCGTCCACCCACATCAAACGAATCATCAAAATGGATTCTATGCATTGGAGGGGAAAGTTGATCAAGGGTTGGTTGGTCCGGTATAATGGACCGGTCCGCCCCTATTTTTTTTTATTTTTTTTAAATTGAGTATTGGGTTGATAAAAGAGGAAAAGTAGGTGATGATGTGGAGGTTTAGAATGGTTTGGGGTTGAAGGAAAAAAAGTGGATTGTGGTTTGAAATGATGTGGCATGGTGACGTGGCGGTTTGGAGTGGTTTGTTGGGGTATGCAATTAGGGGTGTTCAAAACCGGATATCTGAAAACCAATATTCCTATTTTAATCCTCTATTATGCATTCTGGGTGCTTTTCGTATGAGACCGCTAGGGAAAAATATGTTAAAATGTAGGACATCTGGCTAGCAGTGATTTTTGAAGATGAGACTAGTGGTGTAACCAATAGCTGATAGTTAGGATTATTCAAATGCAATATTCCTATTTTAATCCTCTAGTGAATATATCGTAAGTTGAGTAAAACTAGAAAATATATATCGTAACAAATGTAAATTTTAGTTTACTGTATCAAAACTTGTATATATGTTCTCTGTATATTTTAAAAACCAATTTACTATATATTTATAGATCACCATTTATAATACTTGGAACTCTTGAAGTGATGCAACCTTTCATGAACATTACAATTTTTCATAAAAATTAGTTATATCTAATTTTTAACCAAATATATGAAGCCCCTTTCTTTTTTGGACAAAAGCTAGTACCGTAACTATCATAAGCGTCCTTCATGACAGCTAAATATTGGTTGTAATTAAGCGTCCTTCATGACAGCTAAAGCGTCCTTTAACTTTTTTTTTGAACGGCGTTCCAGTGGTTAACTCGCCACATGGGGTGAACCTCGGCCCGGGTTCGAGCCTCCGCGGTGGGCCATTAAGCCCTGAAAGAGTGGCTGCCAGACCGACTCGCCCTTCCACGTGTCTCGACCCCCGGTCCGCAACTCGCGCAGGAAACCACCACAAGCCGGAGTCGAACCCCCGACCTATGGAGTAAAACCTGCACACTGTGGAACCAATTGGTCCACAGATCATTGGCAAAGCGTCCTTTAACTAATAACATAAAGTATAAGCATATTGTATCAAATCTAAAATACCACACTAAATATAATCCAAGTAATTTAAAAAAAAAAAAAAAAAAAGATCAACATGTAACTACATAAAAACTTGAAGTACTGGATTGTAAATATAATAAACTTTAGATTTTAGATATATAAAAATATATAAAGAGTTAGACGGCAGCGCAAGTTAGACGTCCTCCACTATTCAAATTGAGATCGTTAAATATATAGTATAATTATAACAAAATGTTTTGTTTACTCAGTAATGGTGACCCTTTACTAAGTCAAAATTTCAACAATGATACTTAGCCATGTTTCAAGGGATCTGAATTCAGATAAGTTTATGCAAGAATGCACTCATCTCCTAACTTGTATCATACCTAGACATGAATTCCTTTGGTCTTAATTTGCAAATCCATTTACATTAAAATATATGTTAATGACACTGAATTTACCAACACTGTTCAATAAATATACAAACTTGCCAACGGAAATGAAAATTATAATAAAAAAAATGTTCATTGCCTACTTTTTATGTTCCATTTTATCAATAATAGGTTCTACCATAGCCTCCAAGTCCGTCAAGTCTTGTTTAAGATCACCGAACTGCAAGGAAAGAAGTTTGTTAGCAAATGGACAGTAAACATTGAACATAGATGCGACAAAATGGAGGAGCTATCGGGTCAGTTCAAAATAGATCAAAATGGTTAGCATTGCTAATTTGGTCGAAACAAGTAGGGTTGATTTGACCCGAAATCACTTTTTTTGTTTGAATGTGATAGATTTAATGGTAAGACCTATATTATATCAATAATATTACGAATTTACATATAATATATGATTTAGGAGTATGCATGAAATAAAAGTAAAACAAAAAAAAAAAACAATAGTTGACTTTTATCCTTTGTTCAATATATATAAACTGACCCATCTAAAACAACTGCCTTCTTTTTGGCGGTCTTGAAATGGTACAACCAAGAGGTTGTGCGTTCATGTCACATCAAATATAAACGTGTACATGTGTATTGCACTTGTGTGTGTTTGCTTTGAAAAAAAAAGTGACTAACTCGTGTTAGAGAGAAAATAACCCACTTTAACCGAGTCATAGCTAAACGCGTTGACAATTCAATATGTAATCTAACATGTGGTTAAGTACCTTGTGGATGAAATCTTCGGTCATTCGAGCATCCTTAGCAATGACATCAGATACATGCTCTACCTTTAAAGCAATTTCTTTCAGTTCACCATTGTTTAGCGCCTCTGCGACCTCTGCTGATAGTTTTTCCGTTGTAGATGCAACCTTTTCTACCACCTCCGCGATTTCCTCCACCTCTTTAACCACCCCTTCAACCTTACCTGCAATTATAATAATCATCATCTTTTTTTTTTTTTTTTTTTGGTAGCAGTGTATTGAAACAAATAACTGAACCATCAGGTAGGAAGTACAACCACACATTAATGTAAACTTTGCTTGCCTTCTATCCTTAGCATGGAATCCCATTTTTGCTTCCAAAATGAGAACATTACAGGTAACATAGATCCCAATACCCATTTTACCCTGCTCCAGATTAGATTAGCTTTATTAATTCACTGTTGGTAATGTCTATAGAAGTGTTAAAGACGGTCCAAAGGGCTAGGTAACATGCCAAAAGGGTTTAGGATTAAAACAAGTGTCTTTTACGGGTTAAAATAGATCAGATCAAGTTGGGTTGACCCATAAACATTTGTATTAGGAAAAATCATGAAAATAGACAAATTGACCTACAAATCCTAAAAAATAACCATCGACTGCCTGCTACAGCTTAGCCATCGTTTTTTGTCAGTTTAGCGAGGCCAGCTAAGCCCTCAAATTTGTCGGCTTATATGTCAACTACGATTTTGTGATTTAGTTGTTCAACTTTTCTATTTTCATGACTTGAAATAGTTGTTAAATTACAAATGGAAATCTTTCATAGGAGATTGAACGCATTATAACACTACAAGAAATCAGACCTTTAGCGACGAAACAAAAAAGACTTTTCGCGATGATATTTTGTCGCTATAGGTTATGGCGACAAAATTTCGCTGAAATAGGTTCGCCCCTATTGTTCCGTCGTAATAGGCCATTGATTTCGTCGCTATAGTCGTCGTCGCAATAGGGGTGTCACTAAAAAGTATAACACATTTTAAAAAAACTTTTAATTCTAGAAAATATTACCTAATGTCACAAAGTTTCCTTGCTATAGCTGTAACTTATAGAGACAAACCTTCGTCGCTAAAGGTCCGACTTCTTGTAGTGATAATAGATTTAAGGGTTATTAAGTTTTAAGAATCTCAACTTTCCCTTGTTGGTTGGGATTAAGCCCAACTCATGAAATGTTTACAGGCATCCCCAATTTTCAACTTATTTTGCTCTAGCAATTTCAAATTAACTGATTGTTAACCTAATAAAATTTTTATGACATAGCATGTCACATTAGGAATAAATTTAACTTTTTTGCCACATAAGCATGCCATGTAATCAAAATTTTTTTAACATGACACATCATCAAAAATTAAATTTTGGCTTAATAAACATGCTATGTCATAAAAAACTAACTAGTTAACATTTAGTTAGTATATGATTGTCAGAGGAAAATAGGTTCATGTCAGGATTGTTTTTAAACAATTTTTTTGGTTGGGATTAACCCGCCCAATAGATGAAAATTGAGATTTTTAAAATCCAATAACCCTAATTTAAACTGCTACTTTTAGTTAGGGGTGTTCAACGAATCGAATAACGAATTTTCGAATTATTCGAATCGAATTTCTTGAATATTTAATATTTTTACCTGAATTCGTATTCTATTCATATTCGCTTAAAATTCAATTTATTCGATTCGTATTCGTATTCGATTCAAATAAGAAACTCGAATTCGATTAAATTCGATTTAGTTCAAATTCACCATCAATAATTTATTTTACTTTTAGTTTTAAAACTAATACAAACTTATTATTTTTAACATATAAAATACAAATCTACAAAATTGATAAATAACAATATGTGTCAAATACGGGAATAGAAAAAAATAGTAGAGAGTATAGTTTGTTAGAGTTTTGTGATGTATAAATTCGTATTCGTATTCGATTTACTTGACTCGAATTCGAATTCGAATTCTTAATAAACGGATCGAATTCTTGGTAATCGAATCAAACTAAGTCGAATTTCGAATTTTTTGAATTCGAATCGAATTCTGAACACCCGTACTCTTAGCCCTTTACTTGTATTTTGGTTTTACTTTGTCATGTTTGAGGTGAACCAAAATCCAAATTAACCGGTTTATTGAAGCATCGTCATTTGTACAATACCTAGTTATCTATATGTATTTTGTTCATAAACGTCTTTATGAAGTCAAAATTCTTAATACAATCTACCATTTCTAAGATAAAAAAATGGTTGAAACTGCCAATGCCAAATGGTCAAATTGCCAAGTTGTTCAACTTGGTCGATTAGTTGTCGTTTTTAAAGCAAGTAACTAGAAATTCGACCAGAATTTTTCATCAAAGCTGGTCAAACTGGATCGTGAACGTATAGTTGTTCATGAAGTGTAGTAAAATGGTTATATTTGTAAGAAGATGAAAGAGTACTTACCAAGAAAAGATGTTGGCCCTTGGAGGATCTGGATCAGATGGTTGAACCTTCAAGTTACTTTCATGTTCCCTACGTTTACCAATCATAAAAGAGTAAAACAAACTTCTTCAATATCATAAGACCAAAAGGTGAAGACACTCACTTTGAGCTAGCTTTGTAATGGTGCATTAACGCGTGATGCCTTGAACTACCATTATATATGCTTAACGCATGATGCCTTGAACTGTCATACACGTACATGGAACACCTCATGCCACCACCTATATGTTGGTTGCCTGGGTTACTAGCCGCAATCTTTGAGCTAGCTTTGTAATGGTGCATCAACATGGTGGCAAAAGTTCGGACCCCATAAGATGCTGAAGAACTACCTGGGCTCATGGTGGTCAAGTTATTTGCCAGAAAGTTTTTAGAAAGCTAACAAAATGATTTTTGAATTGTATAATTAATGATGACACATGTGAGAATTTGTTATAGGTTTTTATGACTTTAAGGTATGTAATAGAGTATTTTGTTTCACAAGTTATGTGTTCCTTGCAAGTTTTGTAGAAATAAAGGCATTAAGTTAGGTTTTAAAGTAAAACATTACTAAAAAAGGTTAGAATTGTGTAAACAAGATTAACTTGCTAATAGATTAGAGCCGTTTTTTATCACGAAGTTTGCTTGGATCAAATATGGTTCGATCTCTTATGTTATAAGTATTTAATTTAATTTTATTTTTATAAAAGGTGTTTTGGTTAACCAAACCACATAAACCAAATGACTAAATTTTTAGTTGTTAAATGACTAAATTGTTTTATCAAAGATGTCAAATGACTAAAAAGTACTAATGTGAATTAATTTGATAAGATGGCACATGCATTCACGTATATGCCCATACTAGATTATATCCCGGAAGCGTTCCGGGTTGAGAAATTTAATATGATACATTAATTTTACATATGAAATAGACTGATGTATAACTCTAATATTAATATCTAACCTAAAACAAATTAACAATGTACAACTCCAATGCTAACACCTAACCTAAAAGAAGGTAGAACTTTAATGTAACTCTAATATTAACACTTATCCTAAAGACTAAACAAATGTACAACTCTAACATACTAATATTGATACCTAACTTAAAACAACGTATAACTTTATTAACCTATTCGGCTCTGGTTGAAAAAAAAATCATATTTACTGATTTAAACATAATTAGTGACTTGTCTATACATGATTAATGATTTATCTGAACACTTTGTGTTTTTTTTTTCCTGTATGAACAAAACCCCACAAAAAAATTTCTCCGTTTTTTATATAGCATTATGGTACTCGTTGGAAAGATAATAAAACGCTCGTTAATTTGGTGTAATTTTTTTCTTTAAAAAATCTCGTATATTAAAGATATTAACGTTTAAAAATTATGGGAGGAAACATGAGGGTGAAAAATTCAATTTTGTTTTTAAATTATTTTTTTTCTAAAATATCTCAATGTCACATAGGATGACACATGACACACTCAAGAAAGAGAATGTCTCTTTGAGTGTCATGTCATTAAAATGGCTTTGGTTTATTATATGTATAGATAGATATAGATAAACATGTATTATTGCAAAAAGATTTCACCAACACCATTTATCGATTTTGATGAGACGTTTAGTCTTTAAAACATATATGAGAATCCATACTACCCTTTCCTAACTATATTTTGAAGTTGGGCTAGGGGTTACCAAACCTTAACAGTTAATCAAAATTAAATGATCGAATTGTTATCAAACTGAATTAACTAGTAACTGAGATTAACCGATGATTACGATTAAGGTTCTTTGATTGGCCAATTTATGGTTATGATTAAGGGTGTCCCACAACCGAACAGAAACCGAACCGATCTACTATAGCACCTGCAAATTTGTTTGTTTTCATCTTGAAATCATTCTTTTAAATATGCTTTGAGTAGTTGGAAAAGGTACGGTTTAAATGTTTGAATAAATGGAGAAGGCATTGGTCGTTTTTTTGCCCATATATGCTCTTCTAAAAACGCAACAGTCCAAGATCAAATTCTATGTATAAGTAACTACCAGTTATGATGGTCGTGACAAACTGATTTGTAGTTTGTCACGATATTCAAAGTGTATTCAAAGTGTGTCCACTGATATCTACATATACCTTCAATCGAATGTCTTGTTGTGCCTGCTTCTTGTTGATGTTGTGTTTGTGGAATTTTAGAGTGATGAGATTGTAAAAAATTCCAGAACTCGAAACTTTGTATCCAACCTAGGGATGATCCGACGGTCACCGTATTGTTTAGGTACAACATAGCTTCGCAAAACACAATTTTCACCACTTTCTTTGCTCTTTCGTTATAGCCCCGGCCTACCTATACTCATTTAAAAAAAATATTATGTTTTTTTTGTCACTGAATTTGATTTAATATTTAAAAAACAAAAAACACTTGTTAAAAAAAATAATTATGTTTTTTTGTCACTGAATTTGATTTAATATTTAAAAAACAAAAAACACTTGTTAAAATGAACCGAACCGCCATTTGCGCACTCCTAGCTAGGCCCTTCCCAATTGCATTTTTAAAATGTGTTTCTTCACTAAAATCTACCAAATCATCTCTAGTTTTTAAACTAGTATTTGAGTCCGCGCTTCGCGACGGGATTATAGGAAGAAGCTGTTGAGAATTTGTTGTCTGTTATATCAATGGATTAATATTAGACTATTTAAGTTTTAATCTAAACAACAGTAAAAAAGAAAGCAACATGATTAAGTAAACATGCATAGAGTTAAAAATTAGCTTTAAATATAACATGTTGAATAAAAAAAGAGAACTAAATTTGTTACATGGTGTAGTGAAAGGATATATACCATGCAGGCTTTAATCTAAACGGCGCGGCACTGGGGACCCAATGAGAGTTCAATCGGTATCGCACACTATGACAAATGATAAATGAACAAAAAAAAAGTCGCAACATTAAACAACATAATATCTACATGTGTTCGGTTCTGTAACACCCCAACTGATGGCGGAATCATCGAGGTGCCACGTAGTGACGATTGTTCAAAAACTCATGGTACTAAAATGTAAATATATGATTATTGAATATTGTTTTACAACATGTGAAATTAAATACAAGACAACAAAAATAAAGATAATTGATTGATTTAATCTAAGTCCAAAGTCCTATGTGAAGCGTCAAGCAGCTTATCCTGAAACATGCACGAAATAATTTTGTCAACATATGATGTTGGTGAGTACTACTTAGCTTTGTACATATAGTATAAGTTTGAAAAGGTAATACAATTCATGTGTCTAGCATCACCAAGGCATTATGTAAACACGCAAGTAACCAAACAAGACAAAGATCAAATGTACAGTTTGTACAATGAAATTGATAATGAGCACCTCAACACGTGTGAGTCTAAAAGAGCACCATAACATAAGTTATGTCTAAATGAGCACCGTAACATAAGTTACGTCTAAATGAGCACCGCAACATAAGTTACGTCTGAGTGTAAAGAGCACCATAACATAAGTTATGTCTAAATGTATGATTTTGTATGTAAGCTACGTTCATGTTCAAGCATAAGCACAAAGATAAACAAGACACGTATATGAATTGTAAATGAATAAAATGTATGTGTAAATGAATACGAAACTTTTGTATACTTGTGCATGAATCACCCCAAAAGTTGTAAAAGCGGAAAAAATGGATAAGTAATACTCACCTTAGCAAGGTGTTAAGTCTTGTGTAATTGAATAAGTGTATTCCAACGTTGCCAAGTATCACCCTATGTATAATGTAACAAATAAGTTTAAGTCTATCTAGTCTATAAGTATTTTCTAGGGCTTCGAATTGGGGATATGTAATCGTTTGATTAATAAATTAAACGTTTAATAAATGTGAGAAATTTGATAATTAAATAAACAAAAGTCTTTTTGTAAATTTTTAAATTGAAGATGGTCACAATATAAAGTTTTAAGTGTGAAAATAATTTTTATAAAATTATTTTCTTGAAAATAAAATATTTAATCTATTTATTTCAATTTGTCAAATATGAATTTAATATCTAAAAATGTTAAAATTAAAGAATTCTTGAATTAAAAAATTGAATTTCTGTTCCAAATGAATAGAAATAATTTATGTAAAATTTTGGTTCAAAAATATTGAAAAATGAATTTATTATGAATTATTTATGATTAAAAATAACAAAAATTAATTAAAAATATGAAATGCACGGTTTTTCTGAATTAAAAATAATTTCTGAAATGTTTAAGGATGTACAAGTTTAGGATAATTTTTGTGAGATTTAATAAAATTGTTTAGATATTTTTATTGAATTTTATAATTATAAATGAATAAACTTGTATTATTAATAATATATATTAAATAATTTATTTTTGATAAACTAAAAATTGTAAAATGAACTTTACCATTAGAAGATCATACAGTAATTTTTGTAGAATTTAATAAGCACTTTTAGTATTTAAAAACTATTTTAAAAAAAATAATATGTTAAATATATATATATATAAGAAAGGTAAAAAAAAATGTTGTAGGTTGTGGGGCTCGAACCTGGGCCCTTGGCCGGTTCAATGTCTTTAGCCAAACACCCCAACCAACTGATCTGTACATCAGATTTGTATATGTTTCAGTTTTTAAAACATTTATTATATACGTGGTTTGATCATCTTCCCCAAATAAAACATAAGAACCCTAGCTTTTTCAATAATTCAAATGAGCAAGCAATAACCCGATTATACATGGGGTTATTGCTGCTCTATAGCCGATTAATGAAACCCATAAACAAAATTGGACTTACAATCACGAATTTGTGTATAATGCTCAGTCATACGAAAAGTCAACTCGCGAGGAGTAGAAACTTTCAAGAGTGTTTAATCAGAAATTGGAGATGTAGGAAGAGTAATTGGCGAGTAAAGCTTGTTGTGAAGTGTCTAATTTATAGTGAGAGAGCTCGGTTAATGTGAATGGAAAGTCTTGATGATGCATTGAACTCGGTCAAAAGAAAACAAGAATTTAAGCTTGATTAGGGGTTGTTTACACGAATTGAGGCACTTAATATACACGTTTGATGATGTTCGGTCATTTATGAGGATTAATCAGGGTATGGTTGCCATAAATAGAAGCAATTCACACATTTCTTGGTGTGTTCACGTGCAGCGTTTGAACAGAAAGGAGAAGGAAGAAGAAGTCAGACGCGAGGAAGGTTAATATAATTAATGTTTCCATATTAAAACACAAAGTGTTCCATGGCCCAGTGGTTGTTGGCGTGTGGGTGACCCAGCTTCTGCCCGGGTTCGAGTCCCGGCAGGGGCATAATCCCTTTTTTTTAACAGAGGAGAGGGGAAAGGGAAGGTGTCTGGGCTGCTGTGTTGGGTCGTTTGGTTTGGGCCAGATCTGGATTGGGCTCAGGAGTTGGGCTCTGAATTAATAAGGGTTTAGTAAAGATGGTTTGGGTTTGGTCTTGATAATGGGTTTCAAGTGAGTGTGTTTATAAATATATATCTATATATAATCTGATTTTTTTTATAATATTATTATTATTATTATTATTATTATATAAAAATAAAAAGTGACGGATGTCACAGGTTCGTTATAGTTGTGGCTCGGCTTTGAACATCAAAACATAAAGACGCAAAGTACGTCATCATTTAAACACATCGTAATTATACACCACTATCAACCACGCAAAAAAAAAAAAAAAAAAAAAAAAAAACTTACATCGAAATGCCAGTAAAAATAAACATGTCATTAATTACGGGTTGTAAAACCAAGTTTTAACACTAAAAGTAATATCAAATTAATATATGTAATACTAAAAAAATAATAAAATCCTAATATAAAAATAATATAGGTTTTGAAACTAAAAGTTATATATATGGAAAAGTTAATTTGAGAACACATATATTTCGTGCGAACCACGAAAACGCTATCTAAAACCATTCAAATTCAAAATTTCTTTTTACACTTATCTTTATTATAAAAATACAATTTCAAAACACAATTTATGCGTAAAAATTTAAACGTATACAAAAATAAATTGTTCTTACACATGTGTAAATTTACTCATGTTTATACATGTCTAAACTGCTTCATTTACACATGTATAAAAAGTTAATTTTATAGTGTTTTTACAAGAAAAGATGAATTGTTTGAAAAGAAAATTCATTTCTTAATGTTATATTTAATTATAATTAGGTTTTTATTGGAAAAAAAAATTGATTTTGATTAGTTTTCTCATTTGTTCTCACGGTCTCGCGATATTTATAATGAATATTTAATCAACTAAATATGATTAAAAAATTTAACTGATAAAAATACGAAAATAAAATATTTTCCAGAAAATAAAAGTGTGGCAATTTTATTTTCGATGTCAAAAGCCGACACCTAAATTTTCATAGTTTTTGGAAAAAAAAATTGATTTATTATGAATTATTTGTGTTTTCACATAATCTATGTATATAAAAACAAAAACAAAATGAATAAATAAGAAAATTAAAGAAACATGTTGTGGAGGTGGCTCGAACTCAGGACCCTTTTGTGCATAACACATGTCTTAACCACCAGACCATCTGTCTAATTTATTGAATTCTATGCAATGTTTTATAAACCGGTACGTATTGGCCGGATATACCGGTAATACCGTTTTTAGGAGGTGAGCCCGGTACTAAATACCCCGGTATAAACCCGAAACGGTATCAAGTTCGTACCGCCGGTAAAATACGGTATACCGGTTTGAACCTTTATACCGGTACCGGCACAAGGTAATTTTTTGTGTTTTGAACTATTGATTTTTTTGTGGTTCATGAAAAGCAAGAAGGAGAACTTCATAATAATGATATAGATAACATGTTTGGTGAGGAAGAGTGCGAATCGGTTCCTCAAACACACTGTTACTTGTTATATATGTTACTTATTTTTCGTAATTTAAGCATATTATGATTGTTATTTCTACTAAAACTTCTTAGGTAATAATGTAGGATGAAAATGGCTATGCTCTAGATTTTGAGAAAGGCGATGATAGTGAATTTCATGTTTTTAAGCAATTGTGAACTTGATGTATTCAATACTCCAATGGTTTAAATATATCGTACACTTTCATTTAAAAGAACCATGTTAAAAAATTGAATACTTTTAGATTATTTTTTTTTATGTGGAATAACTTTTGGTTTATATTTTAATATGTAATCATTAACTTTTAGATTATATTTTGAGTTCATGTTGTAATTTATGAATTTGTAGAGTTAACAAGCAAATCTGGTTGAACCACCCGATACAACCCGGTTCAACCGGTTGACCCATTTTTAGGCCAAATCTGGTATGATTTAAAAACCGGTTTTTAAAACATTGATTCTATGAGAAGAAATTATATCTATTATTTAATGAAAACTCATCATCTTCCCCAAATAACATAACCAAAAAACCCTAACAACTGGTGCAGTCGTTTTCAAGCAATGGAGCGGTTGTGGTGTTACCGAAGTTCCTTACCAAAGACGATGGCATGTGGTGTTGCGTGTGTGTATGTACTGGTGATGATGTAAAGAGATAAGAGAGATATGATACAGAGAGAGAGAGAAGAGATAACAGAAAATGATATGGTTTATTTTATTATAAGATATTTATAAACAATACTTTTGTGTTTTTATTTATTTATAAAAATAGAGAAAAAATAATAAACAAAAATAAATAGGTAAAATGTCTAAATCACCCCTTAAAAGAAAAAAATAAATTATGTTAGTGATTTGGATGGAACTGACAAAAAACTACAAACCTCACGGATTCATTTAAGAAAGAAAAAAAAGAAAAAAAAAAGAAAGAAGAAGCCTTTTTTAGATGTAGGAAGCAAAACTGGCAAAATCTCATGGACAGTTTTAGCTGTTAACTCTTTTTGGAATCAAAAGCATTTCAGATTTGGTACTTAATAACATTGTGTAAAATGGTATATCAACACAATTATTTACGCAATGTGTTACACTATTTAAGATAACTTAGTTTAAAACTTTTTATTATCAATATTATGCACATTTAAAAAGAAAAAAGAATTTTAAGTTTATGCTACTTTAAAAAAAAATTGGGAATTAGATAAAAGTTATTTGAATTATAATAAAAAAACAGGTTAAACATGATGATGTACACAAACACTCTTTGCTTATAAAATTATCAAAAGTACGAGGGTCGCCTACTTATCGTTTTCTATGTTTTTATGGCTAAATGTGTTTTGTAGAATAATCATTAATATCCCATTTACATTTTGTATTTGAGATACTGAAGTTTTGGGTTAGAATCAAATAAAAAGTTGATTTTGTCTAAGTAGGATGAAAAGTCATCTCTATCTTTTATTTTTTTTATATTAATGGTTACAATGAAAATGTAGAAAAAACAGGTAGGGTGTAAGGGTATTTTTGGAATAACATATTTATTGACTTTCTCTCTCCACATGCAAGGCACATGCACATTCCCTTTCCCCTCATTTTTAAGCGGCCATAACTGTTTTCACACAACCTTTTTTGAAAAAAAAAATTGCACCAAAAAATTGAGCATTTTTTTCTCTATCATTTAAGTATCATATTGCTATATAAAAAACTAAAAAAAAAATGGTATTTTTATGCTAGATTTTTGGGCTCAGTTTTTTGTGTAAAACTTTTTGGATTAATTTTTTTGTGCTTAATTTTTTTGTACTACATTTTCTTTTGCTAGATTTTTTTGTACTAATTTGTTCTACACTATATTTTTTGTGCTGCTTTTTTGTACTAATTTTTTTACTAGATTTTTGTGTTGGATTTTGAGAAAACAAAAAGGTGGAAGGTTATGTCTTTAGATATAATCTAATTTTAATGAGTATTACATGTTATCTCAACAATTTTTTAGGTGTTGCTAAATGCATGCCTTTTTTTTATTTTTATAGATTACACTCTCCATCTCTCCCCCCCCCCCCCTCCCGGAAGTTTTTAAATAAATACCGTATAACCTTACATGTTCTAGGTCATTAAAAATTGCATTAATAAGTATCCCTAATTATTCTAGGGGTGTGTCCACTTTCCATAACATGAATTTTTTATATATATACTAGCTTATACCCCGGGAGCGTTCTGGGTTGAAAAATCTAAGTAAAGTGAATAAAATTAGAAATATCTAAACTATAAAAATGACATCTATGTATCAACTTACATTAGATACTTTTAAAAAAAATATACCAAAAGATCCATTTCACCTTACAACATCAACACCTAAAACAGAATATTAAGATCCCAAGCACTTCAAGGGGACAAAGATTGTTTAGCACCAATACATTCAGTCAAAGGTCTTTAACTGCATACAATAAGATTTGAGTTATTTCAGAATATGGTAGAAAAAGAAAACATAGCAATTACCTGTTGAAAAGCGTCCCGGGTTGAAATATCTAATATGACATAATTAAATATCTAATATGACAACATAATTAATGACTTCCCAATATATGATTAATGAATATTATTATTATTATTTTAAACAAATCTCTGCCATAAGTTATCATATTCTAATATAAAAAAAGGGGTAATTGGGTCGGGTATCACCTAATCCCAGGCCCGACCCAAACCCACATTTTTTTTAAACTAATATATCCCTGGAGCGTCCCGGGTTGAGAAATCTAATTTGAAATATCAATTTTACACCTGAAATAGACTGATGTGTTTTACAGTTACATGCAAGAAAGCTTCGGGTAGCACTTAACCTAAAACAATTAACAATGTATTTTCAATGTTAGTGCATAACCTTAAACACTATATAACTCTAATATTAAAACCTAACCTAAAACAATGTACAACTCCAATGCTAACACATGTTGTAAATAAAAATCATATTTACTGGTTTGAACATAACTAATGACTTGCCTATATATGATTAATGAATAACTTGAACACTTTGTGTTTTTTTCCTGTATGAACAAAACCACACAAAAAATAGTCGTTTTTTTCTCCGTTTTTTATATAGCACTATGGTACCCGTTGGAAAGATAATAAAACGCTCGTTAATTTGGTGTAATTTTTTTCTTTAAAAAAATCTTGTATATAAAAGATATTAACGTTTAAAAGTTATGGGAGAAAACATTAGAGATAAAAATCTAATTTTGTTTTTAAATTTTAAATTATTATTTTCTTAAAATAAAGTCCTTGCCACATGGGATGACACATGGCACACTCAATGAAGAGAATACCCTCTTTGAGTGTCATGTCATTAAAATGGCTTTGGTTTATTATATGTATAGATAGGGGAAAGTTAATTTGATAACACCTATATTTCGTGCGAACCGTGAGAATGACATCTAAAACTATTCAAATTCAAAAATTCTTTTTACACTTATCTTTATTACTAAAATACAATCTCAAAAACACAATTTACGCGTAAAAATTCAAACGTGTACGAAAATAAACTGTTTTTACACATGTGTAAATTTACTGTTTATACGTGTGTAAACTGTTTCATTTATACATGTATAAAAAGTTAATTTGAAAGTCTTTTTGCAAGAAAAGATGAATTATTTGGAAGAAAAATTCATTTATTAATGTTGTATTTTGATTATCTTGAGGTTTGTATTAAAAAAATTGATTTTGATTGATTTTTTTAGTTGTTCTCACAATATTTAGCGTTTCCAAGATAACCCTCCCCTATATATATATATATATATATATATATATATATATATATATATATATATATATATATATATATATATATATATATATATATATATATGATTTGGATCATTTGGAAACCACCATTTAAGGAGATAACCGAGGAACCAATGTGAACATTGGATATTTTTGTAATTAGAACAAAAAAACACACACACAAAAATAAACATGTAGCCTCTTCACCATCATGAAACCCTAACACCTTCTTCTTCATCACCATCCTGCAAACCTTAACACATCTGTATCACCACCGCATCTTCACCATCCTGTAAACCCTAACACCTAACACCTATGTAGTCGGAAAAGGTTCGACATGAGAGGAATTGGAAGATGCCATGTCACCACCGCGTCTTCACCGCATCACCACCTCATCGCCACCGTAACACTACCACGTTGTGAAGACATGGCATCTTCCAATTCCTCTCATGTCGAACCTTTTCCGACTACCAATGATATTAGAGTAACTAATCCTATCGAAGGCACTACGTCGAATACAACCGGAAATAAACATGATATTCACATGATATTATAGAATCGATGTCTACATAATCCACATCTACATCTACATCAGATATCAGAAGTGTTTATGAAGCATCGGTCACATATGTAGTTCATACGATCTGAAACCAAAGGTATTATATCGTTTAATCAGTTACAATGCACGCATAAAAATACGTATACGTAAAATAATACAAAACTATATATATGCATATGTGCATGACAAGTTTTAACACCACATAATACAACCTAACTTAATAATCATCACTTTTATCTTGTTTTCTACTATATATGAACAGTTAAATCTTATGTTTATGCTACACATAATGACACATCATACTGGATACCCGATGTTGATGCTGAATACACATCAGTACGAAGTTGTGATGATGTACAACACATATGTGACAAAAGCTGAATTTTCCACCCGTATCGGCACACTGAAGAACAAAAAAAGGGACAATTCCATCAAACATCTGACACATCGATACATACTATGTTCAAAAGAAGATTCCGACTAGAATGATGATGTTAATGACAATGATGATGACTATCTAGATATTGATGCTAATGAAAATACTTATGATGATATTGAGAGTCCTTCATACATGGCCGACTATGAACAACCACCTAGACGTTCATCCAGATGTCGTAATGCACCGAGCCATTCTTAAACATCCATTATTTGATGTACCGAAAGTTTTATGAATATCACTCAATTTGATTACAATTTGTGTTGAATCAGTTTTTGTATTATTTACCTTTAAAAAACATTTCCATTACATATTTGATACATATATTCATTACTTCATATCCACAATGTATAATTGTTAAATGTTTCAACCTACACGCATGTGCATTGCTCAATATGTGCACTATTTTTATTTATGCACATGTGCATATGTCAAATTCTTGACACCACATAAACATTTAACACCCAGAATACATTACTCGTGTGTATATCATTTCAAACAATGTACCTTCTAAACCATAATACATTTCTCATATGTATATTATTTCAAATTGTAATACATATACCATCGTATTATTTTTTAACCTATGCACATGTGCATTACCCAACATGTTCATTATTTATACTCCCAAATGTGCATGTGTCAATTTACTTTACAACCCATAAACATCTATCATGAATAATACATTAACCATACATTTATTTGTGTATGAATATAGAACATCAAATAACATGATCGCCTATGTCGGTTAGAAATTTTTTTATTGGTGTTCTGAGTGATCAAAACTTTTTTTTACTTAATTGATTAGACCTTTTTGTCTTATTAACAATCATATTTCAAGAAAGAATTACAAGAAGGAAATAGAAGAAGCAATATATTGCAATATCAAGAGCTATACAAAGATGTCTGTATTTTCAATCGATCAGGTATAATTTTTATTTAATGGTTGAAGCTACGAATATAAGTTTGTATATTTATCTATACTACTATATAATGCATTCTAGATGGGCATGAAAGTAATTTTATATTTATCTAAATGGGTATTGTTGTAATTTCTTACTATATGCTAAGACAAATTTAAGACAACTCATTAATACATCTAAACATTTATAAAGGTTGATCTAACTAAATATTTAATGAACTTGGGTTAACTAATTATGTGAGATCATATAATTATAAATATAAGTTTTAAAAAATATAAAGTTTAACATTTTAAAACATATTTTATTCAAATAATATTAATACTAAAAAAAAGCAAAAAGAAAAAAATATATCATTGTCCCAATCAACAAAAATACTTGTAAATATTTATACAACCAGCATGTATATATTTGAGAAAAAACGTTGTGGAAAAATTATCTAATTTTGAATGTAAAAACTAAAAGTATTATAATTATTTCACTGTTAACTATCAATAAAACAAAATAGCAATAACACCCACCAAAGATATTATTGCCTAAATTGATATCAATACGTTGGAAACATCGCAGTAGAAACCTTATGCTTTACAATTTCCTATTTCACAATAAGCAGATCACGCTTTTTAGTAGATAGATAATTATGCATATTCGTCATATTGTTTTAATCCATCTTATTAAAACATGCCACTTCTTATTTTTTGTAATTTTTAAAAATTAAGAGTATATCTTCTATATATGGGCAAAAGGTAAGAAGGTTTGTTCCTCAAAAAAAAATCTCATAAAACACAACCAAGTATGTTGCATAAAAATTAAAGTTACAAAAAAAAATATTTTTTATATTAAAGTTAATAATATTGTATATATTAGCTAACTACGTATTAATTTCAATATAAATTTCAAGTATTTCTATAACATATAACATGTATAACACTCTATTCAACTTATAGTGCAGCAAAGAGAACCCTTAGGCAACACCTGCAACATGGGAATAGCACCAACCGTCCTCTTAGTGAGAACACATTGACCCCAACCTCCCCCTGCTTCTTGACATAAACATACCCCCACTTTGGTAACGACGATGCGATAGAAGATTCAGAAGGTTCGTGTCAATATACCTACCACACACCTTCAGTATATTGTTCTTCTTTTTATATTTTCACTGATTACATATCATTACTTCATTACTTTGGTACTCCAACTTAGCGACATTCATTGTCACTTCACTTCCCAACCATTAGTAATGAAAAATCAAATAGATCATATAACAACATGCTGGTAGAATCCTCCCACCTTGGTCTCGACCTAAACATGCACCCTCCAGAGCATGATGTTGCTCGTGAACATATGGAAGGTTCATTTCAATAGACCTACCCCACATTTTCCATTAATTGTGTGTCTTTATGTATTTGCCTAACCACATATGATTATTTAGATACTCCAACAGTCCAACCAACCTACATATATTGTCACTTCACTTTCCAAACCTTTGACGGTGCTTCGAATCCTGCAGAAAACAACAACGGGTTCCTAAGTAATGATCAAATGCAACAACCAAACAACGTGTAATCCCGCCGCAACGCGCGGGTTCCTGCTAGTTTAGATAATGTTTGTACTCGTACGTCCTAATTCTAATATTAGTACTTTAGTTTTAGGCATTTAAGTCTCGTGAAGATATGATGGAATTGGTTCAAAACACCGCACACACTGGTCGTGTCATTGTCACTAAAAGATCAAAAACAAAGCCAAGTGGCTATTCTAAATTCATACTAACTTATGAGCGTGGTGGCGTGTATAGGTTCGTTAAAGGTACAAGTAAAGAAACGGGCACCAAAAAATTAACTGTTCATTTGAATTAATGGGAATATATACAAAAGATAATGATTGTTGGAAGTTAAGTGTGATACGAGATGAACATAATCATATCCTTACACAACATGTGGAGGGGCATGCATTCGTAGAGCGATTGTCACATAACGATTTTCAATTAGTGGCGGATTTGACGATGAAGCATGTGGCGCCACGGGACATTTGCGGTACCATAAAAGAAAGAATGAAGATAATGTATCTATGCTTAAAACCATATACAATGCACGTAATACAATTCGAAAAACAAACCGTAAGGGAAAAACTCCAATGCACGTTGTTTTGTCTCATCTACATGAAAATGATTACATATTTTGTACTTCTATCAATAATACTTCAAATGAGTTGGAATCGTTATTCTTCACTCATAAGACGTCGTTTGTCTTGTTTGTATATTTCCACATTTGATGCTTATGGATACCACGTATAGGACACACAAGTACAATATTTGTAACATCTGGCCTCTCTCACCACCAATATTGTCTGCTTGCCGCGATGGGTTGCCCATCCAGAGCTTATGGAGCTGTTTTTGGTTGCACCGGTGGAGACTTCCCAAGAGGTCACCCGTCCTGATATTGCTCCTACCTGAGCACGCTTAACTGTGGAGTTCTCTCATCCACTAACATTAAGCCCCAAAACGCGTTAGTGATTTAAGAGGCATTGGATTACATACGAACCAATGATCTCTCTTGGCCACGACCGATGTGAGATTTTTCCCAGGGTGTCACATTCACCCCCTGTTAGAGTCTCATCGTCCCTGATGAGGTATGCACCCACCATCCTGAACGGCACAGGAGTGGCTCTGATACCATCTGTAACATCCGGCCCCTCTCACCACCAATATTGTCTGCTTTACTGTAACACCCCGACCGATGGCGGAATCATCGAGGTGCCACGTAGTGACGCTTGTTCAATAGCTCATGGTACTAAAGTGTAAATATTGATACATTGATTAAATAGATTATTACATTGAAATGAGATACAAAATACAATCTAAACTGAAATACAATAAATCCAAAATCTAAGTATAAATTCCAAAGGCTTAAAAGACGTCTAAAAAATAACCTGAAACATATTCGAAAATAGTATAGGTCAATACAAAATGTATTGGTGAGCATACCCTGTTTTGAATACATATAGTATAAAAACGTTTCGCAATTCATGTGTTGTATACTATTTGCAATTATGTATTTAAGTAGTATCCGGGCCAAAATCACCCATATGAAACTGAAATGAAATTTATATATAGTATACGCCATTGACAGTAGTAATGAAACACATAGCAATGACCAAGGTCTCTCAACAGAGTCACAATAGGTATATACCATAGTACTATTCATTGAAATGCTAGGCCGTAACGGTTAATGATTTTGACAAGTCATAGATACACAAAGCAAACGCACATGAGAATTTCACTTAGTGAAAAGAAATAGTAATTTGATATAAGGTACATGAGTAGCCCCAAACAGTAAAATGAAAAGGGGGAAAGATATGCTCACAGTTTTGCTAAGCGGTAAATCCAAAGATCGTCGCAAAATGACTTGGAAATTCTGAAGAACTCAACCTAAATGTATAAGAATACTAAAAAGGGAAATGTGTAAAAAGTCTAAGGTATCTAGGGTTCTAAGGTATTAGGGTTTGCTAAGTCGATTTGAGGAATTAGAGTCTTTACGATAAATGGT
Source organism: Ambrosia trifida (assembly GCA_028751855.1). Classification (NCBI taxonomy): domain Eukaryota; kingdom Viridiplantae; phylum Streptophyta; class Magnoliopsida; order Asterales; family Asteraceae; genus Ambrosia; species Ambrosia trifida. The sequence continues at coordinate 52,076,323 of CM054123.1, forward strand.
ATTAATATTAAGCTCGCATATCCCAAAATAATATGATTAAATATAATTAAGGTTCATGAACATGATTAGCTTAGGTAGTCTAAATATTACCAATTGAATATTTCATTAAAACTATTCCAAAATAATTTATTCAAAAGAAAATAGTTAATGGCTTTTAACCATAATTGTAAATAATTACAAGTATTATAACTAATTGAACAATAATAATAAGTTTCACAAATGAATCAAACAAATGAGGATTATGACTTCAAAGTATGAATTTATTTCTGTTCAAAAGAAATTATAATTTTTAGATAAAAATGAATTTACTATGAATATTATAAGTTTTATGATTATAATAATATTCTAAAATAAAATACACAAATAAAAAAATAAAAAAAACAAAAATAAGGAGGGTACTGTGCCTGGGTTTGAACCTGGGTGGGCCATGAAACCAACACCCACACAAACCACTCCACCTTTTGTTTAACTATCCTGATATAAAATAAATATAAAACATATTAACAACTTCATCTTCTTCTCCAAATCCTAACATGAACCCTAACCCTAACCCAATATACAATAAATCCCAATTCGACTAGATGAGTGTTCTGAAATAGAGGGCTTTTTATCCTAAGTATAAGACAAATAAAACGACACAAAAAAAAATGGGACTTACAATACACGCTTTGACAAGAAAACTGGTGGTTCAGCCGTGAAAGCTTATACTTCCAAAACAGGAGATCTTGATTCGATTCAATTGATTGATGTGAAGGATTCAAAATGGGTCAATTTGAGATATTAGGTTGGTTTTTTTTTGGAAGGCTTTTTTTTTTTTTTTGGGAAGGCAGATATTAGGTTGGTATTATAAGCTTCCTAAGGTTATAACCGGCGAATTAATAGCGTGTTTTTATGGTCCAACACTTGTAGCCTAGTTGGTTGAGGGCCTAAAGTTTCCCACGGGAGGCTTGGGTTCAATTCCCACTAGCTACATTTGGAGGACATTGGTGGATGGGAAATGAGGGATGACCCGGCCATTGGCTTGGGTTCGAGTCCTGATCCTGTAACACCCCGTTATTACGTGTCCGAGATTATATTAATTATAATATAAATCTATAATTAATTAAGGATTATTAAGAATCCGTTAATAGAATTGATAATATCATAAAACTCCCAAGATTTTGACAACACAAATTATCCACATATATAACCTACACACTCACGCCAACTTCCTTGAGAAGGTTGCACATGCATTCATCATACATGCATGCATATTATAGTAATAACTTACATACACCCATATGTTCTCCTCCACATTAAATGCAGCCAGCGATCCATCTCCTTTTCCCTCTGCTTACTTTCTAAGCACAACCATCGCCACCTATACATCTCTATCCTCCAGCCCCTTTCTCAGCTTATACCCTACGCACACACTCACATCTCCACCTGTCTATCCTCATCATCTTCTCATGATTACATTCATGAACCAGTGATAATATTTATACACATATATTCAAGTATCCATTGATACAATGCACTAAACAAATAGAAAGAATGAAGAATCAGAAAGATAAATGGTGAGTTAAGAGAGTGAGAAGAGAGAGACGTAAGAGAGAGAGAGAGGGACACCAAGGTCCGATCGTCTTCTCCGGCCTGTTATCACCTCCGGTCCCGATCACCTCACCGGTAACCTCACAACCATACACCCGACCTATTATATCGACACTAGTTATCTTCTCCAACTGATTTCAAGCCCACCATAGTTCAACCCGATAATGTTCCATCTCCGACTAGCCACCCCGACAACCACCTTCACAATCGATACCCTTTTGTAACCATCAAGCCGGTCATCCCATGTGTGTGTGTGTGTGTATATATATATTATATATGTGTGTGTGTGTATTCTTGAGGATGTATAATACACTTCTTTGTTAACCCAAGGCTGGTCGATCAAGTCACCTCCTCTTTCAATGGTGACGAGGAGTTAAACGCAAACCATATATCAAACCCGATCCCAGCTCCATCCTTTTTCCGTTTGATAAGAAGCTAGATCGGTTATTCAGTTTGTATTCGTCTCGGATTCGAACTCGTTCTATACGCGGGACGACAATTAAGAAGGTTATGTTTTTATTATAGTTATTGTTATTATTATTATTATTATTATAAACGTGAAACATGTGGGACGATAATATTAACACGAGAATATAAAAGAATATATTATTAAAGGATTGTCCCCGGCGTTATCACGTGCACAAGCCTTGCACGCGCTAATGTTATTAAAACATATTAGGTACAATATTTGGAGAATATACCGTTTAAGAAATTGACTACAGAATGAGAAGAATATTATATAAGGTGAGTACATGACCTTCCCCTTTTTATTTATAAAGCTTTTGGGGCTGATTACATGCTGTCCAGTCGTTATCAAAGTATTTTATATGGTTTATATTATAAAAGTGTTATCGAGTTGTTAATAGAATATCATCGAATCATGATCATGTTATATAATAGAATTCGGTCGAATAGAAATCACGTAGAATGGATCCATTCGGTATCACAGGAATATATTTTTCTAAACCAAGTAGAGGTTTGGAACCACAATAAGCATTTGTATGGTGCTCCATCGATAATATATTCCACCTTAGAATGACCGAACCATATAGAAAGAGTTGTATGTTTGTTAAACTTGAGTTATTATTATTAGTATGTCTAAAATCTCGGCATGTCTCACTAGTATGAAAATACTAACGTACTTTAAGCATGTGGTCAGGTATTTATACAAGATTATTAAAGAGAAAGTTGACGAATAGAAGATCTGGATAAGAAGAGTATGCTATGGCTACATTTTATGTATTTCATTAGTATTGAAATTCAGTTTAATGTAATCATTACAATTAAACCTGTTAATGCTAATCCGCTGCGCCACCTGGGTCGTTACAGGTGGTATCAGAGCAGCAGGTTTAATTAATAGAAATCCTCTCCTGATACAAGATTAACCAAAAGTATTTTAGAAAGAAATCTATGTCAATAGAAATTATAAGAAAGTACAGAAAAATTATCAAGGAAATTACTAGAATAATATTGTGAGGAAAATTGACAATTTTTAATGGCCAGAAAATTGTGAGTTTACAGGCACGATTGATTTCTAGGAAATTCTTTGGTAATACCAAAATAAATAAGAAATATAAGAAATACAAATTATCTGTAAACAAGAATTTTATAGTTAAGTTATTATAAAAGTATTCTTTCTATCCCTCATATCAGTCAGGAAAAAAATATTAAGAATAAGAATATGTTAAACAATAGATCAGGATTATAAGTTCCATATCATATCACGTGGAAACTTAGAAAATCTTTTATATCTCGAGAGATAAGAAAACAATCTATTATAGAATGTAAATTATCTCAAGATGTCGCATACTATCGTGAACAACCAGAGATAACTATTTATCGAGAAATTATTATATAAATAGAAAAGGATTAAGATATAATGATATCTTGACACCACCAGAAAATCCATAATAAGAATCAGTATAGCCAGAAGATTGGCCAAGAATAAATTATCCTAAGAATTATAATTCGTATAGACATGTAAACTAGATACATTAGATGATTATAAATATCATTGGTTAAGAAAAATAATAGGATATGTGGATACCATACCACCATAAGAAAGGTTATAATAAGAATTGATGTGGCCAAAGAATTGGCCAAAGATAAATAATATTATGAGAAACCATTGAAAATAGAAAGCAACCTTAGTTTTATAGTCTGATTTACATAACCCTTAAGGGAAAGCTTCAGGATTAGACATCCATAAATTTTTAACCGTGTCCGTATAAGAATTTAGAATTTTATGATAAGACTTGGTATGGCCAAAGGATTGGCCAATGATAAAGAAATATTATATAAAACACCCAAAAGTAAGAAACCGTCTTAGTCTTCATATCTTGATTATATAAGCAAACGGGAAAGGATTAGAAAGATTAAGAATCCAAGATATTAATTTTGTTTTTATAAGGATTAGTTTTTATTATCGGAAAAATAAGAAGGGGACAAGTTCTATAGGTTGGGGAGAACCTAATAATAGTATATAGATTATCAAAAATAATAACCAAAAGATATTTATTAAACATTATAAGATAATTCGAATCGAATCTCGAGGACGAGATTCCAATAGGTTGGGGAGAATGTAACACCCCGTTATTACGTGTCCGAGATTATATTAATTATAATATAAATCTATAATTAATTAAGGATTATTAAGAATCCGTTAATAGAATTGATAATATCATAAAACTCCCAAGATTTTGACAACACAAATTATCCACATATATAACCTACACACTCACGCCAACTTCCTTGAGAAGGTTGCACATGCATTCATCATACATGCATGCATATTATAGTAATAACTTACATACACCCATATGTTCTCCTCCACATTAAATGCAGCCAGCGATCCATCTCCTTTTGTTAGGACAAAGAGGATTGGTGAAACCACTTTTGTAAACCTTAGTCTAATTCACTTCTGTCATTTTGGCTAAGTATAGAAGTACTGAAGAGAAGACAAGAAACTGCTGATTAGAAGATATGAGAAGTGCTGAAGAAGCAGAAGTTCTGAAGTCCAAACCAGACAAGTTCACTTCAGGAGTACTGAAGACAAAACTACTCTTCAGTAGTTTGTCCTTCATCAGCATTTAGCATCAGATATTTCCCACCGCCTTTTGCATCAGTAGTTTGTTGTTTATTATTACTTTTAGCTGTATTTGTTTCTTTCAATGTTGCAACTTGTGCAACTTGTTTCTGTTGTTTCTGTACTTGCTTATTGGGCAAGATACATGCATGTAAACGTCTATAAATAGGAGGCTTCAACCTTCTATTTTAGACATTGATTTTAATAGAAAAATCCTTCAAACACTCTCATTGTTCTATTCCATTTTTGTATTTATTGTGAATCTTTCTAAGTATCTAATTCTCATTTACAGCTTAGATTCATAATAAATACTTTGTCATTTATTAGTTTCAAACATCAAGGGGGAGTTATAACTCTGCCTTTGTGTAAAAAGTGTTGCTTTAACTTATAACATTCCGCTGTGCTTATAATCTGATTTACAAGGACTTGCTAAACACTTAAGTGTCAAGATAGCAAGTTCTTACTTAGCAAAAAGAGCAAACTGATCCAACAATTGGTATCAGAGCATTGGTTTATCTGATCACATATCAATCTAACAAATTGAGAATCAGACACAAAGCTCTTATTGATATTCAATAAAAAGATCAAAAGTTCACTTTTTATCAATATCCATCACTTAAAAGAGTCATCTGACAAATCTATACTCTTTAAAATGGATCCACATAATACTGGTTCTGCCACTAAACCTGCCATGCTTGTGAGAAATGAGTACAACATATGGCAAAAGAGAATGACACATACCTTGTCACAAACCAACACAGGTTGTTGGAGATCTGTGATATATGGTCCTCACAAACCAGTAAATATAAATCTTGAAACTAAAGAAGGGATTCCAAAGGAACCCAAAGATTATACAGATGAGGATTTCCTAAAACTTGAGCTAGATGCAAAAGCATTCTCTATGTTGGCAATGGCTCTCCCAAATGAAATATACTCTGGCCTTTTACATTGTGAAAGTGCCAAAGAACTTTGGGACTGTCTTAAAGAACAGTTTGGAGGAACTGAAGAGGTGATTGCCAACACCAGAGAAATTTTAGCTCAACAATATGAAACATTTGCTTATATTAATGGGGAAACTTTGACTCAACAATTTGAAAGATTCTCCTCATTAATCTCTGAGCTAAAGTTAAATGGTCAGACCTATACAACAATATCTATGTTACATAGATTTTTAAGGTCTTTACCTGACAAATGGGAAACTTACTCCATTGTCTTAAGATCCTCACCAGATTTTAGCTCCCTCACTCTTACAAAACTCCATGGGAGATTACTTACTTTTGAGAGAGAAATTGATCAAAAGAAGAAATTACAAACTTCTGGTAAAACTGCTGATGACTACCTACCAGGTAGTACAGCACTTTTGGGACAAGATTCACCAACTTGTTCCTATGGATCTTATGACAATATTGACATAACCACTGGGATCTCATCAGAAAGATCTTTCCCAGGTTATGACAATGATGACCAAAGTCAAACTGCTGATAATCTATGTTTTATCATGGATGATTTGAAAAATTTTAGCAGTGATGACTTAGAAGAAATGGACATATTACACCAACTGGCCATGCTAAGCATTAAAACTAACAAGTTTTATAAAAGGTCAGGAAGGAAATTTCCAGGATTGACCAGTAATACAAAAATTGGTTTTGACAAATCTAAACTGAGATGTCACAAGTGTCAGAAGTTGGGACACTTTGCTAGAGAGTGTAGAAGCTCTAGCTTTAACCAATCACAATCTGGAAATAACTATAACCCCAATTATAATAGGAACAATGGAACTCAAGGGAGTGCTCATTTTGTACAGGCACAAGCTCCTCAACAGCAATATATGCCTCAAGTACAATATGTTCAAGTGCCTGCTCAACAGATGCAGAGCCAACAATCAATCCCTCCCTTTCCAACTGCTCAACTTCCTCCACAGCCTCAACAACCCCCCCAACAAAGTCTCTTTACCTCAGGGTATGTTGACTGGAGCAGTCTCCCTTATGACACCACAGAGTGCAATCCTGATGCAGACAACAAAGTGTTTGACATCAACTGGGGAGAACCAGACAATGGCAGAAAGAACTTTGCCTTAATGGCATTTGAAGGCTGTACTTCAAAATCTGCATTGTCACAGGTATCAAAAGAATCTTTGACAAAACTTTGCTCAAATTCTTGCAAAGAAACTTTTGCTCTCATAAGAGAGACAAATCTGCACCTACAAGGCAAAGCCAATGATTTAGAAAGAAAATACACACAGATAAAATGTGATTTAGAAAGAAAACTGTGTGCTAAAACAAAAGAAGTTTCTAAATTAACTGACTCTGCTATTGAAACCCAAGCACAAATCAAAATGATGCTAAATGACCTGGGAGATGTCAGACAAGAGCTTGCTGACACCAGGATCACTTGTGAAAAATGGGTGGAATCTTGTAGGGGGTATCAATTATTGCTAAACAAACAAAGTGCTTCAAATGTTAAGTTTGGCATAGGATACCATCATGTTGAAACACCAACAGATTTTTCTCCCAAAACTACTGAAGATGGGAGAAGAATTGTTTCAAATGAAGCTTCTGAAGGGAAAGAATGCACATCTTTCCATGAAAACTTTCTAAACAGAAATCCTGGCATTTTTAAAGAAAGTACTTCAGAAGTATTTACAAAATCTGACAACAAGCCATCAGTAGTTTCATCTACATCAGGAGTTGAGACCCTGAAAACTACTGATGAGCAAAATCTTTTCACAAATGTCAGAAATTTGCCTTTAGATCAAAAACAAAAGGCAAAAGAATGTGAAATTTGTGGCCTGTTCAACCACAAAACTGAATTTTGTAGATACAGAAAAGGAATTCAGTTCAATCAAAAATTTAAACAACAGGTTGTGGGAAATCAAATCAGAAATGATTATGAAAGAGTCTTTAAACCCAAGAAACAACAACCTGAAAACACCTTTTCTCAGAAAAAGATAAAATCTCAACCAAAATCTTTTTCTCGAAATTCCTTGTCAGTAGTTAGACCAGAATCATCAGCAGTTTCACAAACTGCTGAGATTCAAAATCTAAAGAACATGGTAGAACTACTGATGACCAAGGTTGATGGTGGTCCTAAAAAGGATACCACCATGGTTCTTAATGAAAAATCCATTGCCAAAAAGACATGGATTTCTCAACCTGGTCAAGAACAAACTGTAACTGTTCTCAAGAGCAAACCCAAAGCCAAACAGGCTTGGGTTTCCAAATCTAACTAATTTGCTTTTATGTGCAGAGAGTTTCCAGGGGCTTAAACAGCATATGGTATGTTGATAGTGGAGGCTCTATGCACATGACTGGATGCAGATACCTGATAAACAACTTTATCAGCCAAAGAGAAGGATCTGTATCCTTTGGGAACAATGCTAAGGGATATGTGCTAGGACATGGCAATGTCTCCTCTGGCAAAATACAGTTTGACAAGGTCAATCTGGTGGAAAACCTTGAATACAACTTGCTGAGTGTCACACCCCAACCGATGGCGGAAACATCGAGGTGAGACTTGTGATAGATTGTTCAAAGACTTCATGACACTAGAATTCGTGACAATATGATTTAAAGATAAAATTTCATACATAGCATAATTATCGTCTAAAAAGATAATAGAATACAAAATGTTTTCATGAAAAGAGAAATACGACATCAAAGTATAGAACTTAAACTAGCGTGAGTTTCTAGTCCAATCCTAAGTAGATTTCTTGAATATCTTGCATCAAACATTTCCTGCAACATGTATAAAATATCCGTCAACACATAAAGCATTGGTGAGCATACTAGTTTTAGTTTACATACATAGTATTTTAGAATGGTTTACTCAAATCTCATACTATAGCATTGCACATACCTATCATACAAAAGACATAACTCAAACCCGCGAGTACCACAGCGTATACCTAACATATTCATGTTAGGCCGTTTAAATCTTAACAATGACCCATAAAGGGGGCGGTGTGCTAGTCCTATAGCGCTATACATGTTAAGTGGGCTAATAATAGTTAATGATTTATGTCTAAGTATCTAAGAATCATAAGCATGGCAAGTAGCATATAAGTATGTTTAATAGATTGAGCATGTGTGTTTATGAAAGCATTAGTGTGTTTTGCATACGATACATGTTTACACCCTAAAAGTGATAAAGAGTAAAAAGGGGACAAGTATGACTCACCTTTGGGTGCGTTTTAGCAAGGTTCCAAAAGAATGAGTCTTGGGGGATTAGTTCCTTAGCCTTGGTTAACTAAAATAAAAAATAAAAAAATAAAGGGTCTTAGTTTCGAGTTTAGGTTATAGATTCAAGAGAGTCAAGCAAGCCTTTTAGGCGAACCAAAACACAAACCACCATGAAGGTGATTCGGATGGTCATAAGAGTCAAGCAAGCCTTTTAGGCGAACCAAAACACAAACCACCATAGAGGTGATTCGGATGGTTAGGAGAGTCAAGCATTGGTAAGGTAGGGATGTATCCACAAACCTTTTCGAGTTATTAAATTAGTAGAGTTTATATAATTTAGTATTTATATAATATAACTTAGAAAGTAGGGTATGGTGACTTAGTTTGGATGAGCCTTGGCCTTCCTTTTGTCAACCATGAACCATAACACAAGTCCCTCCATCATTGAGTTGTTGGTGAACTTGGTTGGTATTATTAACAACTTAGTGCATAAAAGATAATAGAAGATGACCACATTTGAGGCCTCAAATTGGTGCCCTACTCATGTTTATTTGCCATGGCAAATAGGAGAGAGGTCCTAGAGGTTTCCTCAAAGGGTTTGAAGAAGGGGAAAGTGAAGAAAGTAGAAGAGGGGTTGAAGGTGAAGTGAGAAACTCACTTATTTTTGAGAGAATTCTTGAGAGATTAAAGAGGATTTAGAAATGAGCAAGTGTTAGAATGGGTAGGGAGTGGTGTATTTATAGTTGGGGTGAAGGGGTTGGGTATTTAATGAATTAATTAGGGTGGTTAGAAGTTAATTAGTGGGGATATATCAAAAAAGAAAAATAAATAAATAAAATCATAATAATACAAAAAACGGACGATTTATTATTTTGGATTTGTGAATTCTTATTCACTAAAGTCAAATGTCATTTTTTTCTTCACATTATGCCTTTTTTTTTTTTTAGTATTATTATTATATATATATATATGTTTTATTAATAATAAGTATATATTAAGATCTTAACTAAATAAGTTCCTTGTTATAACGCTAAAATTGAATAGGGTAAAAATATAATGGCGACTCGTCATGAATCGGTATGAGTAATATAAAAGAAGCGAGTAACGGCAAGCTTGGAATTTGTTTAAATATAGCATTCATAATACAAGAAAATTAAGAATCACGCGACGTTACATAAAGTTTGCGTCGCGTAGAATTTATAGATTAAGATTAAATGCAATTGATAAAATACTTTTCCGTTGATCATAAGCTCGGGATTACAAGGGTACAAAATAGAAAGGTACAAGAATACAAGGACTAGAACAGAAAATACGAAAAGTACAAATGTTACAGTCTCCCCTACTTTAGGAAATTTCGTCTCGAAATTTATTCAAGTGGCTTGACTGAAAAGATGTGGGTACTTTTTCTTCATTTGTTCTTCATGTTCCCAAGTGAATTCGGGTCCATTCTTCGATTCCCAACGAACTTTAACTAGCGGAATACGTTTTCGTTTGAGTTGTTTGACTTCACGATCCGTTATTTCCACTGGTCTTTCGACGAAATGCATAGTCTCGTCAATTCGTACATCATCAAGAGGAATGTGTATGTTCCCTTCGGCTAAACACTTCTTCAAATTTGAAACATGAAAGGTGGGATGGACATTGTTGAGTTCTTGGGGTAACTCGAGCTTGTAAGCCACTTTCCCGATTCGCTCAATGATCTTGAACGGTCCAACGTACCGTGGAGCTAACTTTCCTTTCTTTCCAAATCTGACTACTCCTTTCCAAGGAGAGACCTTGAGGAGTACTTGATCACCAACATTGAATTCAAGGGGTTTTCGCCGCTTGTCAGCATAGCTTTTCTGACGGCTTCGAGCAGATAAGAGATTATCACGGATCTGGATGATTTTGTTGGTCGTTTCCTGGATGATTTCGGGACCAGTGATTTGTGCTTCACCAATCTCGTGCCAACATATAGGAGAACGACACTTTCGGCCATAGAGAGCTTCGAATGGAGCCATTTGGATGCTGGTATGGTAACTGTTATTGTACGAGAACTCGACCAATGGTAGATGAGCATCCCAGTTTCCACCAAAGTCGATTACACAAGATCGTAGCATGTCCTCAAGAGTCTGGATCGTACGTTCAGTTTGACCATCAGATTGAGGATGAAAAGCTGTACTAAGATTAAGCTGAGTTCCCATGGCAGCCTGAAATGTTTCCCAAAGACGGGAGGTGAATCGACCATCACGGTCTGAGATGATGTCAAGAGGAATACCATGACGACAAATGATTTCCTTGGTGTAGATATGGGCTAGCTTCTCAACTTTGTAATCTTCACGAATGGGAAGGAAGTGAGCTGACTTGGTTAAACGATCAATGATTACCCAAATGCTATCATGACCGGATGATGTTCGAGGGAGCTTGGTAATAAAATCCATAGCAATACTTTCCCACTTCCACATGGGGACTTCGGGCTGTTCAAGCAAACCCGACGGTCGTTGGTGCTCGGCTTTTACTTTGGAGCAAGTGAGACATTTGGACACAAAGAGAGCAATGTCCTTTTTCATACCGGGCCACCAATAATTGCGACGGAGATCTTGATACATTTTATCCGCACCGGGATGAATGGAGTATCGAGATTTATGCGCTTCATTCATTATAAGAGCACGAAGATCATCACGATTGGGAACCCAAATACGATCAAGATAATAAAGAATCCCATTTGCCTTGGATTCCAAGTGTAACTCGGCACCACAAGACATTTCTTCATATAGAGTATTTTCATTGACCGATGTATGCTGTGCGTCTCGAATACGGTTGAAGAGATCATTTTGAAATTGAGAGCTACGAAGACGGTCGATTTCTCGAATGTTGCATAGAACTGCATGACTTTTTCGACTAAGAGCATCGGCTACTACATTCGCTTTACCAGGATGATAGCGAATTTCGCAGTCGTAGTCGTTTAACAATTCGACCCATCGTCGTTGTCGTATGTTAAGATCCTTTTGATTAAAAATGTGTTGCAGGCTTTTGTGGTCGGTAAAAACAACACATTTCGTACCATAAAGGTAATGTCTCCAGATTTTTAAGGCAAAAACAACGGCACCAAGTTCAAGATCGTGAGTGGTGTAGTTCTTCTCGTGGATTTTGAGTTGCCTTGATGCATAGGCGATGACTTTGCCTCGTTGCATAAGAACGCAACCAAGACCTTGATTCGATGCATCACAATAAACCACGAAATCATCATTCCCCTCGGGAAGAGCTAGAACAGGAGCATCACAAAGCATAGACTTGAGGGTTTCAAAGGCTTCTTCTTGCTTAGGACCCCAAATGAAAGGTTGGGATTTTTGAGTCAAAGCGGTGAGTGGTGTAGCAATTTTGGAAAAGTTGGAGATGAACCGACGGTAGTAACCCGCCAATCCTAGAAAGGAACGAACTTCGGTAGGAGATTTTGGTGCAATCCAATTTTTAACGGCTTCAATTTTGGCAGGATCAACATGAATACCCCTATCGTTCACAATATGCCCAAGGAATTGAACTTCCTTTAACCAAAATTCACATTTAGAGAACTTGGCATAAAGTCGTTCGGCACGTAGGAGTTCTAGAATCAAACGGAGATGTCGTTTATGGTCGTCTTCGGATTTGGAATAGATCAAGATGTCATCAATGAAGACAATCACAAAACGATCCAAATAAGGTTTACACACTCGATTCATTAGATCCATGAATACTGCGGGTGCATTGGTTAAACCGAAAGGCATCACCATGAACTCGTAGTGACCATATCTTGTGCGAAAGGCAGTTTTTGGAATATCTTCTTCGTGGATTTGAAGTTGATGGTATCCCGAACGAAGATCGATTTTTGAGAAACAAGTAGCTCCTTGGAGCTGGTCAAAGAGATCATCAATGCGTGGGAGAGGGTATCGGTTTTTGATAGTAAGCTTGTTAAGCTCACGATAATCGATGCACATACGGAAAGATCCGTCTTTCTTTTTAACAAACAAAACAGGAGCACCCCAGGGAGAAGTACTCGGGCGTATGAAGCCTTTTTCGAGCAGTTCTTGGAGTTGACTAGCAAGTTCTTGCATTTCGGAAGGTGCGAGACGATATGGAGCTTTTGCAACGGGTGTAGCACCAGGTATGAGATCAATGCGAAGTTCAACAGAACGAGCAGGAGGAAGACCGGGTAGATCTTCGGGAAAGACCTCGGGAAAGTCACAAACGACAGGTATGTCTTTTATGCCTTTTTCCTTGTCTTTGGTTGTTACCACATGAGCTAAGAATGCAACATATTCCTTACGGAGATACTTTCGAGCTTTGGTACAAGACATGAGTTTGAGTCCTTTGGAGGCTTTCTCACCATAGATTTGTAAAGTGTCACCGCTGGGAAGCGGTATACGGATAAATTTTTCGAAGCAAACAACTTCGGCACGATGTTTTGCAAGCCAATCCATGCCTACTATGATGTCAAAACTTCCCAATTGCATAGGATTTAGATCTATGGAGAAATCATGGTCATTAAGACTTAAGGTGCAGTTTTTGATAATGAAATCAATAGAGATGGGTTCACCATTTGCGACTTCAACGGTGAATGGTTCCGATAATTTAGATCGTGCACAAGCAAGTAAGGGTTCAAATTCTAGAGACACAAAACTCTTATCCGCACCAGTATCAAAGAGTATAGAAGCGTAAGATCCATTAACAAGGAACGTACCGTTCACAACATCATTTTCAGTTTGAGCTTGGGCCGCATTGAGGTTGAAAGCGCGACCCCTTGGTGGTTGATTTTGAGCCGGAGCTTGAACTTGAGCTTGGTTGTTGCGGGTACATTGAGGAGCAAAATGGCTAGGATCACCACACTTAAAACATGCACGACCATTGCCAATGGCTAGAGGAGGTTGGTTAGCGACTCGGGGTTGGTTGACAACTTGAGGTTGGTTGTTTTGGGTTCTAGGGCCGGTTTTGCAAGTTTGGACAAGGTGCCCATAGCGGTTACAATTGGTACAGAAACGGCAAGTAGAGGTTGGTGGGTGATGAAAATGGCACGTGTTACATTTTGGGAAAGAGCCGGTGTAGGGTTTCTTGGCAGGCACTTGGTTAAGAGGGGTTGGAGCTTGAGCTTCGGTGGATGGAGTGGTAACGGCATAGTTTTGGTTTCGGGATTTGCGTTTGCGGTTATTGCTATGGGTTGATGGGGTTTTGGCTTCCTTTGGTTTGTCGGTGGGAATGGTGGTGGTTTGATTGACGGTTTTGGTGGTGTTTGGGATAGTTAAGGTTCCATCTTTCACTTGGTTATCCGAGATTTTGGAAGCTAAACGAATGGCTTTTTCTAGGGTGGTGGGTTCGGCTCCCTCAACGATATCACGAACACTCGTTGGCAGGCCTTTGAGATACTTAGCTATGATTCTCTTAGTGGTGTTGAATTGGTGAGGTACAAGGACAAGGAGTTGCTTGAAACGATTGGTATAGGTTAGGTTATCACCACTGTTTTGCTTGAGTTTCCAAAACTCATCTTCGAGTCGCTCAATCTCTTGTGCGGGGCAGAACTCCTCAATCATGAGTTGTTTGAGTTCCTCCCATGGCAGAGCTAAAGCGGTTTCATTTCCACGGGTGGCTCTCTCGCTTTTCCACCACTCGAGTGCTCTTGATTTGAAGACACTAGTGGCGTGACGAGTGCGGAGATTCTCAGGGCATTCGCTATTGATGAAGATTAGCTCGATGTGGTCGAACCATTCGAGCATAGCGGTAGCACCATCGTTTCCCGTGAAAGAGTCGGGTCGATGTAGGTTAAATTGCTTAAAGGTGAAGGAGGTAGTTTTGGAGGATTCGGCTCTTGAGTCAACTGAACCATGTGGGCTTGCGGAGGCTTGGATTTTGCTAACTACCTCGGGTATGACCTTGGCCATTTGCTTGGCCATGAAAGAGAGCATTTTCTTGTTGGTGCTTTGTTTTGAGCTTCTTCGGTTGGACATGGAAGACATCTAAAGGATAAACAAAAGGTTTATGAGCTTTGATCAATGGTTTATTTGTATAAAGATTGCATTTTGTCTTTGTTTTTAGAAATAAATTAAGCATAACAAGCACATAGTGTCAAATAGTTCAAGTAGCATGTAGTTCCACATTGTTTATAAAGCATAACATATAAGTATAAGCAAGTATAGTGCATTTAGACAATATAAAGGAGCTTTTATTAGTGTTGGTTTGCGATTATTAGTATTGTTTGGAGATTGCTAGGGTACTAGAGATGCGAGTCTTGAGAGCCTTTGCGAGTAGTAAAAAAAAATTAAATCGAATATATGTAGTGAAAACATAGCATGAAAACATCATTGAAAATAATATTAACATAAAATGAGGGGCTTGTTTTAAGCAAGCCATTGGAGTGTTCCGGAACGGAACTTAGACTAACCAAAGTGGTTCGAATTTACCTTTGAGTTTGAAAACATGCTTTGGCCTAATAGGTGGAAATACTCTCGCCGACTTGCGGTTAACGGTATTCACCCTTCCAGTTACTACATGTTTCTTGTCATTAGTAAATTTGAGACTTTGACGAGATTAAAAAAAAATATCAAGGATTGAAACTAGTCGCTAAGTTGTGGATTTCACTCCTATCTTAGCGAGGTCGTTTCTTTGAGTGTGGTTTGTACACTTTGTCCAATGTAGTAAGAAAATTAATTCTAACTTTCAATTGGTAAGTGTCCACTAGAACGAGAATTGTGAAATTTCCACCAAGGTGAGGATATCACTCCTATCTTGGTGTAGTTTCAAAAACATAAAGAATTTACGCGGATTGAAAGTTATCACCAAAGTGAGGGTTTCACGCCTATTTTGGTGATTTCCTTTCGTTTGTGTTATACGAGCGTCTTCGAGTGTAGAGTAATCCACAAATAGGAAGGGAAATTTTTTTTTAAGTCCAAAAGAATGGAGTAGAAGCAAGATAAGGAGAACAAGTATTTTAAGCATGATAAAAAAAAGGGTTCTTAACTATAGTCTAGGTCAAACATGGCAATTTTTCCTAATTCCCTATAGTCATGGCTCTGATACCAATCTGTCACACCCCAACCGATGGCGGAAACATCGAGGTGAGACTTGTGATAGATTGTTCAAAGACTTCATGACACTAGAATTCGTGACAATATGATTTAAAGATAAAATTTCATACATAGCATAATTATCGTCTAAAAAGATAATAGAATACAAAATGTTTTCATGAAAAGAGAAATACGACATCAAAGTATAGAACTTAAACTAGCGTGAGTTTCTAGTCCAATCCTAAGTAGATTTCTTGAATATCTTGCATCAAACATTTCCTGCAACATGTATAAAATATCCGTCAACACATAAAGCATTGGTGAGCATACTAGTTTTAGTTTACATACATAGTATTTTAGAATGGTTTACTCAAATCTCATACTATAGCATTGCACATACCTATCATACAAAAGACATAACTCAAACCCGCGAGTACCACAGCGTATACCTAACATATTCATGTTAGGCCGTTTAAATCTTAACAATGACCCATAAAGGGGGCGGTGTGATAGTCCTATAGCGCTATACATGTTAAGTGGGCTAATAATAGTTAATGATTTATGTCTAAGTATCTAAGAATCATAAGCATGGCAAGTAGCATATAAGTATGTTTAATAGATTGAGCATGTGTGTTTATGAAAGCATTAGTGTGTTTTGCATACGATACATGTTTACACCCTAAAAGTGATAAAGAGTAAAAAGGGGACAAGTATGACTCACCTTTGGGTGCGTTTTAGCAAGGTTCCAAAAGAATGAGTCTTGGGGGATTAGTTCCTTAGCCTTGGTTAACTAAAATAAAAAAATAAAAAAATAAAGGGTCTTAGTTTCGAGTTTAGGTTATAGATTCAAGAGAGTCAAGCAAGCCTTTTAGGCGAACCAAAACACAAACCACCATGAAGGTGATTCGGATGGTCATAAGAGTCAAGCAAGCCTTTTAGGCGACCCAAAACACAAACCACCATAGAGGTGATTCGGATGGTTAGGAGAGTCAAGCATTGGTAAGGTAGGGATGTATCCACAAACCTTTTCGAGTTATTAAATTAGTAGAGTTTACATAATTTAGTATTTATATAATATAACTTAGAAAGTAGGGTATGGTGACTTAGTTTGGATGAGCCTTGGCCTTCCTTTTGTCAGCCATGAACCATAACACAAGTCCCTCCATCATTGAGTTGTTGGTGAACTTGGTTGGTATTATTAACAACTTAGTGCATAAAAGATAATAGAAGATGACCACATTTGAGGCCTCAAATTGGTGCCCTACTCATGTTTATTTGCCATGGCAAATAGGAGAGAGGTCCTAGAGGTTTCCTCAAAGGGTTTGAAGAAGGGGAAAGTGAAGAAAGTAGAAGAGGGGTTGAAGGTGAAGTGAGAAACTCACTTATTTTTGAGAGAATTCTTGAGAGATTAAAGAGGATTTAGAAATGAGCAAGTGTTAGAATGGGTAGGGAGTGGTGTATTTATAGTTGGGGTGAAGGGGTTGGGTATTTAATGAATTAATTAGGGTGGTTAGAAGTTAATTAGTGGGGATATATCAAAAAAGAAAAAAAAAATAAATAAAATCATAATAATACAAAAAACGGACGATTTATTTTTTTGGATTTGTGAATTCTTATTCACTAAAGTCAAATGTCATTTTTTTTCTTCACATTATGCCTTTTTTTTTTTTAGTATTATTATTATATATATATATATGTTTTATTAATAATAAGTATATATTAAGATCTTAACTAAATAAGTTCCTTGTTATAACGCTAAAATTGAATAGGGTAAAAATATAATGGCGACTCGTCATGAATCGGTATGAGTAATATAAAAGAAGCGAGTAACGGCAAGCTTGGAATTTGTTTAAATATAGCATTCATAATACAAGAAAATTAAGAATCACGCGACGTTACATAAAGTTTGCGTCGCGTAGAATTTATAGATTAAGATTAAATGCAATTGATAAAATACTTTTCCGTTGATCATAAGCTCGGGATTACAAGGGTACAAAATAGAAAGGTACAAGAATACAAGGACTAGAACAGAAAATACGAAAAGTACAAATGTTACACTGAGTGTGTCACAAATGTGTGATAAAGGATATTCTTCCTTTTTCACAAAGACAGCATGCAAGATCATCTCACCAGAAGGCCAGAAGTTGATAGAGAAGATTATAGAAGATCATACTTTGCTGATTGCCAAAAGATGCGGCAATGTCTATGCAGTGGACATTGAGAAAGACAAAGTATTGAACAACACTGCCTGTTTCTTCTCAAGGGCATCAACTTCAGAAACAGATCTCTGGCACAGGAGACTTGGCCATGTGAACTTTAAAACCATAAATAAAGTCACAAAAATGGGCTTGGTCAGAGGTCTACCTTTGAAAGTATACCAGTGTCAAGAACACTGTGTATCTTGTTTAAAGGGAAAGCAGCATAAGTCCTCCTATAAGTCTATTGAAGAATCAAAAACAACTGCATGTCTTCAACTACTCCATATGGACTTATTTGGACCTGTCAAGATTATGAGCCTTGGTAAAAAGAAGTACTGCTTAGTCATCATTGATGACTACTCAAGATTCATATGGGTATTCTTCTTATTTTCCAAGGATGAGGCTGCTGAAATCATCAAGTTCTTCATTCTACAAGTAGAGAAACAATATTCTCTATCTGTCAAAACCATTAGAAGTGACAATGGGACAGAGTTCAGGAACAAAACTCTGGATGAATTCTGTTTGTCTAAAGGGATTATTAGACAATACAGTGTTCCCAGAACTCCTGAACAAAATGGTGTAGTAGAAAGGAAGAACAGAACATTGATAGAAGGAGCAAGAACAATGTTAGCTGATTCTGGACTGCCATTGTACTTTTGGGCAGAAGCAGTTAACACATCATGTTATGTTCAGAATAGAGTTCTTGTGGTCAAGAGACATTCCAAGACTGCCTATGAAATTCTTCATGGCATGAAGCCCCTTATCTCCTTTTTCAGGGCTTTTGGGTGTCAATGTTTCATCTTGAACATCAAGGAATCTATTTCAAAGTTTGCTGCCAAAGTTGACTCAGGTTACTTTCTTGGTTACTCTTCAACTAGAAAAGCCTACAAGGTTTTTAATTCTCACACCAGGATAGTAGAAGAAACATTGAATGTCAAGTTCAATGAGTCAAAACACACTCTTATTCCAGCACATCCTGCTGAACTCTTTGACCTTGACAACTTTCACTTTGGACCTGAAAAGACTGTTACTTCTTCCAAACCTACTTATTATGGTGATCAAAGGTTTGAAGATGAGGATCCTACACCATGGACTCCTCAAACAGTCATTAAGTCAACTACAACACCATCAGAAGTTTTTCAAACTTCTGATCAAACAAATACTGAAGGCCAAACTCAAACATCTGCTTCAGCACCTACAACTACTGAAGAAACTGAAACTGCTGAACCAGATATTATAGACCTCAGTAGTTTGTTTGAAGAACAAGAGCCACCTACACCTGTCAGTGGTTTACAACAACTGATTGAACACAGAGATCATCCACTTGATCAAATCATGGGTGATATAGCTTCAGGTGTTCTTACCAGAAACCAGCTCTCCAACTTTTGCCTATTCTCAGCCTTTATTTCACAGTTGGAACCAAAGAAGTACCAGGAAGCCCTCAAAGACAATAATTGGGTGCAAGCTATGCAAGATGAACTGCTTCAGTTCAACAAGCAACAGGTCTGGGAAATCTGTCCTTTACCTCAAAACAAGCAACCAATTGGTACAAGATGGGTTTTCAGGAACAAACAAGATGAAGCTGGTATGATAATCAAGAACAAGGCAAGACTGGTAGTTCAAGGGTACTCTCAAGAAGAGGGAATTGACTATGATGAAACCTTTGCTCCAGTTGCAAGGCTTGAGGCCATCAGGTTATTTCTGGCCTATGCCATTTCCAACAAAATTAAAGTTTATCAAATGGATGTGAAAAGTGCATTTTTGTATGGAAAAATCAAAGAGGAGGTGTATGTCTGTCAGCCACCTGGGTTTGAGGATCCTTCTCATCCTGAGTGGGTGTACAGACTGGACAAAGCTCTTTATGGGCTCAAACAGGTTCCAAGAGCCTGGTATGATACACTCTCCACCTTTTTACTCAAAAATAACTTTACAAGAGGTGCCATTGATAAAACACTTTTCATTAAACATGTTGGAAATCATGTCTTACTTGTTCAAATTTATGTTGATGATATCATTTTTTGTCACACCCTCAAATTCCACGTGCGGGGTTTTACCGCGAGGCGCATGACAAACCAGGATCTAAGTCAACGGTCACAATAAACGACACTATATGATACGTAAAATGAAATAAACAACCATCAAGTTTTCATAAATCCATTCGCTGCGGAAGCGTAACTTTTATTACAACCCAAAATGTAAAAGTACGTAAGTCTGAAAAAGATAAGACAATGCATATGAATCCTAGACGCCGTGTGACTCCGTGCGCCTATGATAAGCTGCTACCTCAACGACCTGAGACAAACATGCTAAAAACGTCAGCAAATAATGCCGGTGAGTTCACAGGTTTTATATTAAATGTTTAAGTAATGAAAGCCATCATGTTATCACTATGTCAGAAATGATAGCGTTAGCTAGACGCATGAGTAATACTACTACGACCGGAAACCATTACAGACAACGATTTATGATTTTGCCCGAAACGATTATGCACTACCTCCAGTAGCGTTATGACCGAGACAATATGCACCCGCCCGGCTCCCAGCCGACGGGTGGGGTCTGTCAGTCCCAATAGATCTATCCACATTTCCCCCGCTATGCCATCCCGCATATTCATGGTTTCCCCGGGACTTTACGTATCGTATAGTATGTAAATGAATTAACACTAGTATAACATGATAATTTATGAAATAAGTATAAAGCATGTGTCTCCCCCGAAATGTAAAACGTAAAGTGGGGCCGTGAAACTCACCTGATGCTGCTCTTCGCACTACGACAAGTAAACCTGCTCAATAGACGGCCCCTAATACTGGTGACCTATCATGACGAGCGTATAAGGTGTTAGACTAACAACCCGCAGGTTGATTAGTCCCTAGTAGTCCAGACCATAACCGTGTACATATGAAATGATGTTTAAACGTTTAACCGACCACACCAGACAAGGTCCGACATCCCATTGGTGACTCGACACTCCACGTGTTAGATAAATACAAGGCATCATGCCACATATGCAATTAAACACTTAATACGCGCAACAGTTCACCTAGTCTAGCATAATGTCCGATTAACGCGTAAACAGGTCCGAACACGTGTTACTAAGTCATTGGGTGTATCCCGGGGTTCCTATCATGTTCCTAGGCGTCAAATCATGTTCCGGAATGTTAAAATATACATACAGCAGCATTACACGCGATCAGGAATCAAACTAGCATTTAGGAAAAGTCAACATGTGATTAGGGTTGGTCAACAGGCAATTACAAGGGCTAATCGCCTATATATACACGATTAGGCTTCCCCTTCAGGCGATTATGCCCCTAATCGCCTATAGCATAGGCGATTAGGATGCCCAATCGCCTATAGTGCAGCTGATTTGGTTTTTCGCGCGTTTAACCCTCCAAATCAGATCCGAAACGTGTAAAAACACCCAATAATCATCCTAACACATTAACAAACATATTTCAAGCAAAACCCCTAAGTTTTCATCATTCTAACAGTTCCGAATGCGAGCGTTTTCCTAAAATGGCAACTTAGCATGTAAACATCACATCAACATGCAAGAACTTGCCCTAAATAGCAAATATCCAGATTAAATCACATAACCACGTTGTCCGATAGTATCCTACTGTTCTAGCATCATCCTATAACAAACCCTAACATCACACAATCAACAACATACCTCATATCATCCTTAATCATCCAAAATCCTTCAAATGGGTCAAAACATCAAGTATCAACAATACACCACCAAAACCATTCAAACTCCTAGGATATCATCATACTAACTTGTAACAGCAATAAACATCATAATAACACAAGAACAACCATGATTCAATCCTAAAAATCCTATCTTTAAACACATATAACACATATAACACATGTAAAGGTGTGGGTTTGTTTAAAAACGGTTTTAAATGGATTTCCAAAGATAAAAACGTTTATAAGTCAGGTCTGGACGTTTAGGGAGTAAAACATAATCATTTAAAGGTTTGGGTTTGAAGAACACACCTTGTAATCAAGAGGTGATGATGGAATAAGCTTGAAAATGGTGGTTTTGATGCAAAAACGAGTTCCAGAGGGTGTTTGTGTGTTGGGTTATGTTATGGGACGGCTAGGGTTGCACAAATGATGTTTTGGAGGTCAAGGGTGGTATTTATAGGCGTTTTTAGTCGTTCAGCACGTATCACGCGAGTATGCAGGTTTATACGCGATTAGGGAGCCTAATCGCATGACAGTTCATGCGATTGGGGCCTAATCGCATGAATAGTCATGTGATTAGCCCCTACTCGCCTATAATCACCCTCCAATCGCCCCTTTATAGGCGATTAGGCTATTCCCCAAAAGCCTAATCGCCTGTAACCTCTGTGTTCGTGTGTTTTGCGCGTTAAACCCCGTTTTAACATATGTTAACACATATTCACATACCGACAAGTCACATAATGATTACCAACATATAATGCATGATAAATAACACGTTCCCACCCGATCACCAATTCCCGGGACCCGAGACTTGCGTGTGTGCGTTAAACCCGGCGATTCCACGAATCACCGATCCTTGTACACATAGTTATGGACCGACACCCAATGGTCCCACGGACCATTGTAACGACTCCCGATGATTCCCGAATCATCAGTACGACTTAACTGACCCCAGTTAAGTATGATATTAAGTAGTTGTTTTCAATGTTTTCGTTGAGGTAGACTCGTATGTATGCAAAGTATGAAACGCATGTATGTAAAGTACGAAACGTATGTATGTAAAATATGAAAAGTATTAACCTAAATATGCCGGGTGTCACATCATCCCCCAGTTGAAAGAATTTTCGTCCCGAAGTCAAAGAGAATGAAACGATAAAAAGAAAAATTTCCCCAAAAATTTCCCGGTCGTCACATCATCCCCCTGTTGAAAGGAATCTCGCCCCGAGATTCACTCTTCGACAGTGATGAGTGTCGACCTAACCCAAGTAACGTTTCCCAGAATGTAAACGAAAGGATAACAACGAACGAAGAATGATAGCAACGGTTACTCTATGCCGGGGAACCGCCCTCCCCAGAGTGAATACAGAATAATGAATCATCCTGATCGAAGGCCTACTAGAGGCTACTGTGATCGGTATAAATGATACACCGGTACCGTCCAAGTAGCATCTCTAAAGGACCCACATCAGACTGATGAATGCAAAACGATGATCAAATACCAAACTAAATGCACACAATGAATACGAATCGTCAAGCAATGTGAATGAAAACGAATACAAGTATAACGAGAATCAAGAAAAGAATACTCACCAGTAACAGTATCAGGATCCTCCTGGTTCTCCCTCGCACCGATGACATAAGCACGAGCCGGAGCAGTTCGACCGCCACCCTCGCCTTGCTTCACCTTGGGACAGTCCCGCCTGAAGTGTCCCGTGTCACCACAGTGATAACATCCCTGATTTCCCCTGGGTGCAGCAGTGGTAGTAGTAGCAGTAGTAGGAGCGTCCACCTGTTGTTGAGCCTGAAGATTCACCCTGCAGCTCTGGGCCTGATGCCCGTTCCTCTTACATCGGGTACAATAACTACAATCCCCAAGATGATGGTACCCACAACGATCACACCTAGGCAGCCTCCCAGTATACCCACTCTGCCTCTGCTCAGAAGATGCACCTGTAGTCTCGAACTTCTTCGGCTGCTGCTGAGGCTGAACTGTACCCTTTCCCGCGCTCTCCCATTTCCTCTTGTTGCCATCAGAGGTCTTCACCACAGTACCCTTAGGAGGCAAAACACCCTCCTGAACCTTCTGCTTAGTCAGCCTATGAGCCAACCGAATGGTATCCCGAAGCGTAGTAGCATCATTCGCGGTCACCAACCCGCGCACCTCAGGCACCAACCCACTAATGTAGAACTCAATAGCCTTATATTCAGGCGTCACAGAATCCGGGCACAGAAGTGCCAACTCATGGTAGCGAGTGGTATACTCCTCTATCTCAGATCCCACCATCTGATGGTTCCACAGCTCATGCTCCAAACTCTTGATCTCATCCCTAGGGCAATACTCCCTCTTCAAACGAAACACAAACTCGGTCCATGGCAACGCATGGGCCTCCAGTAAACCAATGGTCTGCACCGTCGAATTCCACCAAGTCAAAGCGCGTCCCTCAAACGTCCCCGAAGCATACTTCACACGATACTCCTCTGGGCAGTTACACATGGAGAAAGCAGACTCGACCTTCTCTAACCAACGAAGTAATCCCACAGCTCCCTCAGTCCCACTGAAGTTATGGGGCTTGCAGTCCTGAAACATCTTATAAGTACAGTGGACTGGAGGAGGTGGAGGTGGTGGAGGTGGAAAAGCACCCCCTGCTACAACAAGCAACACAGGTCAGAAAACGAACATCACACGACAAAAGATAAGGAATGAGAGTAGGGGTAATTAAATTACCACCATGGCCCTGGTGGGCGGCCTGCTGCGCAGCAATAGCAGCTGCCACGTGCTCCTGGATCAGATTATTCAGCTCCGCCTGGGTCATGCTGATGTTACCACGACCCCCATTACGTCCACCGCCATTTCGGCCACCAACACGACCACCAACGCGACCACCACGACGTCCTGCCATCTTCTGTCAAGATCAAAGACAAGACATCAGATTCCAGAACAGATAACAAGGAATCATGAAGAAATTATAAGCAAAAAGGTCAACCAGAGAACTAGATTCCATCATGGTTATTAGATCAAACACAGAGTCCACCAGGATTTCCATGCATCTCAACTTATTATTTCGTGTGCACCCGAAATGATAAGTCGCTCTACATGGTCCCCGAGGCGTGCTCCTAGCTTGACTTTCAGACCACAAGGCACCCACATTCAAGAATAGATAAGAACTCCTAGGTGATACAACACCCAAGATGTAGAACAACAAGTACAAGTGTGAGATGATGTGTGCGAGCAAGTGTGTCCATTGGAGTATGGAAAGGGGAGATGTCCAAATCTTGGACAATTCTCCGAAGGATGCCGAAGCCACTCCAACGTACCCCACTGTCGTGCAAGGGTAGTAAGGCCCCTCGTCTTCAGCACGAAGATGAAGAACAGGATAGGAAATAAGAGTAATAGATAGGTGATGTAAGCATAAATGATAACAACGAATGTAATACGAACACCCCGGCAATTCCTATATGACATGACTTATATGAATGTGACCGTCTAGTGTGTGCGACTCGGCTATAGACTTGAATCAACATGCAGTCCTAGTTCACTATAACCATTGGCTCTGATACCAATCTGTCACACCCTCAAATTCCACGTGCGGGGTTTTACCGCGAGGCGCATGACAAACCAGGATCTAAGTCAACGGTCACAATAAACGACACTATATGATACGTAAAATGAAATAAACAACCATCAAGTTTTCATAAATCCATTCGCTGCGGAAGCGTAACTTTTATTACAACCCAAAATGTAAAAGTACGTAAGTCTGAAAAAGATAAGACAATGCATATGAATCCTAGACGCCGTGTGACTCCGTGCGCCTATGATAAGCTGCTACCTCAACGACCTGAGACAAACATGCTAAAAACGTCAGCAAATAATGCCGGTGAGTTCACAGGTTTTATATTAAATGTTTAAGTAATGAAAGCCATCATGTTATCACTATGTCAGAAATGATAGCGTTAGCTAGACGCATGAGTAATACTACTACGACCGGAAACCATTACAGACAACGATTTATGATTTTGCCCGAAACGATTATGCACTACCTCCAGTAGCGTTATGACCGAGACAATATGCACCCGCCCGGCTCCCAGCCGACGGGTGGGGTCTGTCAGTCCCAATAGATCTATCCACATTTCCCCCGCTATGCCATCCCGCATATTCATGGTTTCCCCGGGACTTTACGTATCGTATAGTATGTAAATGAATTAACACTAGTATAACATGATAATTTATGAAATAAGTATAAAGCATGTGTCTCCCCCGAAATGTAAAACGTAAAGTGGGGCCGTGAAACTCACCTGATGCTGCTCTTCGCACTACGACAAGTAAACCTGCTCAATAGACGGCCCCTAATACTGGTGACCTATCATGACGAGCGTATAAGGTGTTAGACTAACAACCCGCAGGTTGATTAGTCCCTAGTAGTCCAGACCATAACCGTGTACATATGAAATGATGTTTAAACGTTTAACCGACCACACCAGACAAGGTCCGACATCCCATTGGTGACTCGACACTCCACGTGTTAGATAAATACAAGGCATCATGCCACATATGCAATTAAACACTTAATACGCGCAACAGTTCACCTAGTCTAGCATAATGTCCGATTAACGCGTAAACAGGTCCGAACACGTGTTACTAAGTCATTGGGTGTATCCCGGGGTTCCTATCATGTTCCTAGGCGTCAAATCATGTTCCGGGATGTTAAAATATACATACAGCAGCATTACACGCGATCAGGAATCAAACTAGCATTTAGGAAAAGTCAACATGTGATTAGGGTTGGTCAACAGGCAATTACAAGGGCTAATCGCCTATATATACACGATTAGGCTTCCCCTTCAGGCGATTATGCCCCTAATCGCCTATAGCATAGGCGATTAGGATGCCCAATCGCCTATAGTGCAGCTGATTTGGTTTTTCGCGCGTTTAACCCTCCAAATCAGATCCGAAACGTGTAAAAACACCCAATAATCATCCTAACACATTAACAAACATATTTCAAGCAAAACCCCTAAGTTTTCATCATTCTAACAGTTCCGAATGCGAGCGTTTTCCTAAAATGGCAACTTAGCATGTAAACATCACATCAACATGCAAGAACTTGCCCTAAATAGCAAATATCCAGATTAAATCACATAACCACGTTGTCCGATAGTATCCTACTGTTCTAGCATCATCCTATAACAAACCCTAACATCACACAATCAACAACATACCTCATATCATCCTTAATCATCCAAAATCCTTCAAATGGGTCAAAACATCAAGTATCAACAATACACCACCAAAACCATTCAAACTCCTAGGATATCATCATACTAACTTGTAACAGCAATAAACATCATAATAACACAAGAACAACCATGATTCAATCCTAAAAATCCTATCTTTAAACACATATAACACATATAACACATGTAAAGGTGTGGGTTTGTTTAAAAACGGTTTTAAATGGATTTCCAAAGATAAAAACGTTTATAAGTCAGGTCTGGACGTTTAGGGAGTAAAACATAATCATTTAAAGGTTTGGGTTTGAAGAACACACCTTGTAATCAAGAGGTGATGATGGAATAAGCTTGAAAATGGTGGTTTTGATGCAAAAACGAGTTCCAGAGGGTGTTTGTGTGTTGGGTTATGTTATGGGACGGCTAGGGTTGCACAAATGATGTTTTGGAGGTCAAGGGTGGTATTTATAGGCGTTTTTAGTCGTTCAGCACGTATCACGCGAGTATGCAGGTTTATACGCGATTAGGGAGCCTAATCGCATGACAGTTCATGCGATTGGGGCCTAATCGCATGAATAGTCATGTGATTAGCCCCTACTCGCCTATAATCACCCTCCAATCGCCCCTTTATAGGCGATTAGGCTATTCCCCAAAAGCCTAATCGCCTGTAACCTCTGTGTTCGTGTGTTTTGCGCGTTAAACCCCGTTTTAACATATGTTAACACATATTCACATACCGACAAGTCACATAATGATTACCAACATATAATGCATGATAAATAACACGTTCCCACCCGATCACCAATTCCCGGGACCCGAGACTTGCGTGTGTGCGTTAAACCCGGTGATTCCACGAATCACCGATCCTTGTACACATAGTTATGGACCGACACCCAATGGTCCCACGGACCATTGTAACGACTCCCGATGATTCCCGAATCATCAGTACGACTTAACTGACCCCAGTTAAGTATGATATTAAGTAGTTGTTTTCAATGTTTTCGTTGAGGTAGACTCGTATGTATGCAAAGTATGAAACGCATGTATGTAAAGTACGAAACGTATGTATGTAAAATATGAAAAGTATTAACCTAAATATGCCGGGTGTCACATTTTTGGTTCAACAAACACAAAACTGTGTGATGATTTTAAGAAACTCATGCAATCAAAATTTGAGATGAGTACCATGGGAGAACTGCAGTACTTTCTAGGACTGCAGATCAAACAACAAACAAATGGAACTTTTATACATCAATCAAAATATGTTAAAGAATTATTGAACAAATTTTCTTTAAGTGACTGTAAATCATGTTCCACTCCCATGACACCAATCACACAAGTTGAACCTGATGATCAAGGAAAACAGGTTGATCAAACCATGTACAGATGTATGATAGGTTCCCTTCTATATTTAACTGCTTCTAGACTAGATATTATGTTTTCAACATGTGTCTGTGCTAGATATCAATCAGCACCAAGGGAATCACACCTTATAGCAGTCAAAAGAATTTTCAGATATCTGAAAGGAACTCCAACACTGGGAATTTGGTATCCTGCTTCAAGCAATACCAAGTTATCAGCTTTTTCAGATAGTGACTATGCAGGGTGTAAGATGACCAGAAAGTCAACATCTGGTGGTTGTCAATTCCTGGGTAACTGTCTAGTGTCATGGCAATCAAAGAAGCAAACATCTGTTGCAACTTCAACTGCTGAAGCTGAATACATTGCAGCTGCAAGTTGTACATCAAAGATACAATGGCTCCAATATCAACTTCTTGATTATGGAATCAAAGAGACCAAGACACCTTTGTTTGTAGACAGCAAATCTGCCATTAGCATCATTCAAAATCCGGTACAGTTCTCAAAAACCAAACATATTGAGATCAGGTACCATTTCATAAGAGATTGCTATGAAAAAGGCAAGATTGAGGTGAAGCATGTAGCAACAGCTAATCAAATAGCTGACATCTTCACTAAGCCCCTTGACACATCAACATTTCAGAAGTTAGTATCCATGCTTGGAATGCTAAATTTGTAAGTGTTTACTTTATTTTTATTTTTTTTTAAACTTGTATGCATATCAGTTAGAATCCAAGTTAACACTTGATTCTACCCAACTCTACATCAAACTTCTACATCAATCACTACTGTTATGCATAAAACATCAAAATTTTCTTTTTCCTTTTTCCATCCTTGATTCCATCCTGTTTACCTTGGTGGAATCCAAGTTAACCTTTTCCTTCTTTTTTCTGGTTTTCACTTACAAAAGACAAAAGTCTGAAACAAAACTTCTGAAAAACAAAACTACTGATTAAACAAAAAATCAGTTTGAGAGAAACTACTGATGAACAAAAAACATCAGTATGGGGATAATTTTCTGAAAAAGTGTGTAACTTCTGATAACATAACCTTCAGAAGTTATGAATAAAGTATTTATAAAAACATTTCTCATCAGATGTTAAAACTACTGAAGAGAAAATGGGAACTACTGATGAAGTAATCCTTCATCAGCAGTTTAAGTCAAAAGGGCAAATCTGACTTTTCCCATCATCAGAGGTTTGACCTAATCAGTTTAAAACCTCTGATAAAAGAGATTTTTAACCAAAGGCGGTTTTAAAACTTCTAATAAAGAAGATTCAAGCGGTTAAAACTTCTAATAAATACCTTTTCTACACACTTATCCTTTTAAACTCAAAAATATCCCTCCTTCTCTCTCAAAACTCTCTCAATAACCTATACCTGCAAATCCACTGTTCGATCAAAAACCCAAACCACATGGCTCTAGTTCTAAAACAGGGACACAATCAAAGGGCCTTTCTTGAAAAACAAGAAGGCTGGTCCCAATACGATGAGATCATTGATCTTGTCGTCAAATCCCAATACTTTACTGCTCTCACAATCAACCCACCAATTCACACTAAAACTCTAAATGAGTTCTGGGCAAATGCTGAGACGGTTACAATGGGTGATGAGGTCATTTCCCTCAACTCAAGAATAAAAGGGAAACAACTGACCATCACACCAGCCACACTAGCAACAAGACTGGGTCTGGATGATGTAACTGCCCCTGACCATGTTGCTAACACTGATATTCATCTAACCATGACTGAGTGTGGTTATCAAGGTACTCTCTCCCATGCTACAATATTCAAAAAATATTTTGAACCAAAATACAAGCTTTTGTTTCATTATATAATTATGTGTTTGAGTCCAAAAACAGGGTCTTATGACCAGATGCCCTCCACTTTTCAACCAATATTTCATTCCATTGTGAATGAAACTAAATTCAGGGCATCAAAACTATTTTTCAATGAGTTGGTGTTACATCACAATAATACCAAGAAAAAGTTTTTGTTATACCCAAGGTTCATTATGCAATGCATAATAGGGGAACTGGGTAATGAGGTGCTTGTGGGAAAAATTTCAACTTTAAATCCTTTAACATCACAAGCATACTCAAGGCATAACAAACCGGCTGCCTGGCCAGAAGATGATCAGGGAGAACAACAACAAGTCCCCCTGAAGCCCACATCTTCCAAACTCACCCCACCTAAAGCCAAAAAGCCCAAGCCAACAAAAACTGCCCCCCACCAACCCAAAAGAAAAGCTGTTCAGGAGGTTGAGATGCCTGAACATGCTCATGAGCATTCTGCTCTTCAAATAGTTGAGACTGAAACACCCTCTCAGTCTCATCCATCTCAAACCCCACCAAGAGCACCCATAACCATTTTATTCAAAAGAAAAAGACTTAGAAAAACATATGAAACACACTCTTCTTTTGAAACTGCTGAACAACAACTTTCACCACCTATTGCCCAAACTACTGAACCAACCCCACAAATTTCTGAACAATAGGCAATAGAAATTGCCAAACTTCTCTCTGGGCTAAAAGAGAATGTCCCATCTGATCATGTCAGTCCCCTACAACCACAACAAACAGGGGACATAACTACTACATCAGCCATGGATGTGGACATCTCTAGCCCTATCCCAAGAGATGAGGGTGGACCAGAGTCTTTAAGCCCAATTTTAGAGACTCTTGGGGCATCTGAGGCTGCTACTACTCAGTTACCACCCAGTGGTGGATCTGAGGATAGAAGTAACATAGCTAAGACCTCAGATGTGGCAACTACTGATGAA
Organism: Ambrosia trifida; assembly: GCA_028751855.1. Classification (NCBI taxonomy): domain Eukaryota; kingdom Viridiplantae; phylum Streptophyta; class Magnoliopsida; order Asterales; family Asteraceae; genus Ambrosia; species Ambrosia trifida. The sequence goes on from CM054123.1 coordinate 52,107,443, forward strand.
GGCTTAATGCCTGAAGTAGGAAATCCTCAGTACCAAGAAAAAGAGGTTCATGAGAGAACTGAGTTGGGCTCAGCTCATGATTTAACTGAGACAGTCCTCATTGAGGGCAACATCAGGGATTCAGATGATTCCATTAGTTTGGATGATGTTTCACACACTCAAACTACTGAATTGACGGCACTTTCTGAAGGTCCTGTTTCAGGGGTATCCAGGCTCAAGAAGCCAGTCACCTCTGCACAGGTTAAAGCCCACTCAATCCCTAAAACCCCTAGAGTGGCATCCTCTGTACAACATGAGGATCTCCCAAAAACACCCCCTTCACAACAAATGCCTACCCAATTCCCTGGGCAAACAAGCATAGACCTGAACCAGCTATGCAGCCCAGAGGGTCCCCTGTACCACATGATGAATACACTCATCAGAAATCACTTCCAAACATATACAGCTGACTTGGAGCTGTCCATCAAGAACCAATTTGGAGTGATCAAGACCAAGATGAACGATCTGTCCAATAAAATAGACTTCAACAGCAAACAGATTGCTCATCTTCAAGGACAATTCTCCCAACCCTCTGCTTCAAGGGTTAAAATTGATGAATCCAAAAAGGGGGAGAAGATCAGGGAACCTAAGGAGTCATTCCAAGCCAGGATAAGGGCAAGAGTGGCACTCCTTGAAAGAGATCAAAAAGATCAGGCCAGGAAAGAAAAATTGGCCAAACAGTTTGGTGTCTCAATAGAAGAAATTGAAGCAGCAGAGAAAGAAGATGAGACCCAAACATCTGAAGAATCCCTAAGGCAAAATGAAGAAACTTCTGATGACCAAACTTCTGATGAAGAATCAGAAAGTACTGAAGACAATCCTTCAGGAGTTGACAAACCATCAGCAGTTGTCAGCACATCAGAAGTTAACACTTCCAAACCTCAAACAACTGAACCTTCCAGAACCACTGCTCCCATTCAACCAACATCTGATCCCATCAGGCCTACAACTGTTACTACAATGACTGTATTAAACCCTTCTCCTATCTCTCAATCAGCTGAACTATTAGAGAAGAGCTTAATTGCAGCCAACAAGAAGGCCAGAGAAGATCAGATTTGGAAATCTCTGGAAGAAAGGGATGATTTGGATTTAAGCCATGAAGAAAAACTTCAGGCTTATGCAGCTGAACTACAAAGGCAGGCTAGCCTTGATGAGATTGCTGAACAAGATAAAAGACAACAACTGGTGTCTCACATTACCAAGAACAGCAAGACCAAAGCCTTTACACTCAAAGGACTCTCTATGCAAGAGCTGACAAGAAGAGCACAACTGCTTGCAGACAAAGTGGCCACAAGCAAAGATGGAAAGGCCAAGAGAGCCCAGATAATAGAAGAGTTAGTAGCAGAAGGATATGGTTCAAAAGCCTCAGTATCTAGATGAAAAGAAGAAAGACTGATGGATACTTATAGAAAATACTTGGCTGCCAAGGCTGCAAATCCTGAGAAGTTTCAAACTGCTGATCCTTCAAGATCAGTAGTTAGAACTTCTGGTGTATCTAGAAGAACTGCTACTCAGAAGAAGAAGGCAGAGGACAATGTCAAAACTGACTTCAAAATGGTACTACTTGAAGGAAGCTCAGTAGTCCATTCAGATTTTGACATTGAGGAGAAACCTCTGTTAACACAATTCATGGATCCTTCCACTTTTGCTTATCAAATACAAAAGACCATCAAAGAAAAGCTGCATACCAAAGTAGTGACTGAACACCATCTCCCAACTGTTCAGATGCCTGATATGCAACAACAACAAGGAAGAGAATCCCACCTGAGGCTATCTGAAACTGAAGACATCCAGCACTCAGGACCATCAACCCAAGGGACAAGTCTGGTTCCCTATTCTTCTGACTTTAACAAGTCAAAGATCCCTATCATCAGATGGTCACTTACTGATAACAACTCAGTACTGTTGACAAGAAGAGGCCTCTCAAGCAGGGCTTACAAGAAGATCAGTGATCTGAAGAAACTGTCAACACAAGACCTGCTCACAATTCAACATCTAGAACCACAGAGAGGATCTCTATCTGATGGTCAGTTCAACCAGCTCAAGAACACCATGTACAAAGAGATATGGAAGATTGTTCAAGACAGAAGAAACACATAAGGAATTAGTAAGGTTTTGGCTTCATCAATTCAGGGGGAGATTGTTAGGACAAAGAGGATTGGTGAAACCACTTTTGTAAACCTTAGTCTAATTCACTTCTGTCATTTTGGCTAAGTATAGAAGTACTGAAAAGAAGACAAGAAACTGCTGATTAGAAGATATGAGAAGTGCTGAAGAAGCAGAAGTTCTGAAGTCCAAACCAGACAAGTTCACTTCAGAAGTACTGAAGACAAAACTACTCTTCAGTAGTTTGTCCTTCATCAGCATTTAGCATCAGATATTTCCCACCGCCTTTTGCATCAGTAGTTTGTTGTTTATTATTACTTTTAGCTGTATTTGTTTCTTTCAATGTTGCAACTTGTGCAACTTGTTTCTGTTGTTTCTGTACTTGCTTATTGGGCAAGATACATGCATGTAAACGTCTATAAATAGGAGGCTTCAACCTTCTATTTTAGACATTGATTTTAATAGAAAAATCCTTCAAACACTCTCATTGTTCTATTCCATTTTTGTATTTATTGTGAATCTTTCTAAGTATCTAATTCTCATTTACAGCTTAGATTCATAATAAATACTTTGTCATTTATTAGTTTCAAACATCAAGGGGGAGTTATAACTCTGCCTTTGTGTAAAAAGTGTTGCTTTAACTTATAACATTCCGCTGTGCTTATAATCTGATTTACAAGGACTTGCTAAACACTTAAGTGTCAAGATAGCAAGTTCTTACTTAGCAAAAAGAGCAAACTGATCCAACACCTTTTCCCTCTGCTTACTTTCTAAGCACAACTATCGCCACCTATACATCTCTATCCTCCAGCCCCTTTCTCAGCTTATACCCTACGCACACACTCACATCTCCACCTTTCCATCCTCATCATCTTCTCATGATTACATTCATGAACCAGTGATAATATTTATACACATATATTCAAGTATCCATTGATACAATGCACTAAACAAATAGAAAGAATGAAGAATCAGAAAGATAAATGGTGAGTTAAGAGAGTGAGAAGAGAGAGACGTAAGAGAGAGAGAGAGGGACACCAAGGTCCGATCGTCTTCTCCGGCCTGTTATCACCTCCGGTCCCGATCACCTCACCGGTAACCTCACAACCATACACCCGACCTATTATATCGACACTTGTTATCTTCTCCAACTGATTTCAAGCCCACCATAGTTCAACCCGATAATGTTCCATCTCCGACTAGCCACCCCGACAACCACCTTCACAATCGATACCCTTTTGTAACCATCAAGTCGGTCATCCCATGTGTGTGTGTGTGTGTATATATATATATATTATATATGTGTGTGTGTATTCTTGAGGATGTATAATACACTTCTTTGTTAACCCAAGGCTGGTCGATCAAGTCACCTCCTCTTTCAATGGTGACGAGGATTTAAACGCAAACCATATATCAAACCCGATCCCAGCTCCATCCTTTTTCCGTTTGATAAGAAGCTAGATCGGTTATTCAGTTTGTATTCGTCTCGGATTCGAACTCGTTCTATAAGCGGGACGACAATTAAGAAGGTTATGTTTTTATTATAGTTATTATTATTATTATTATTATTATTATTATTATAAACGTGAAACGTGTGGGACGATAATATTAACACGAGAATATAAAAGAATATATTATTAAAGGATTGTCCCCGGCGTTATCACGTGCACAAGCCTTGCACGCGCTAATGTTATTAAAACATATTAGGTACAATATTTGGAGAATATACCGTTTAAGAAATTGACTACAGAATGAGAAGAATATTATATAAGGTGAGTACATGACCTTCCCCTTTTTATTTATAAAGCTTTTGGGGCTGATTACATGCTGTCCAGTCGTTATCAAAGTATTTTATATGGTTTATATTATAAAAGTGTTATCGAGTTGTTAATAGAATATCATCGAATCATGATCATGTTATATAATAGAATTCGGTCGAATAGAAATCACGTAGAATGGATCCATTCGGTATCACATGAATATATTTTTCTAAACCAAGTAGAGGTTTGGAACCACAATAAGCATTTGTATGGTGCTCCATCGATAATATATTCCACCTTAGAATGACCGAACCATATAGAAAGAGTTGTATGTTTGTTAAACTTGAGTTATTATTATTAGTATGTCTAAAATCTCGGCATGTCTCACTAGTATGAAAATACTAACGTACTTTAAGCATGTGGTCAGGTATTTATACAAGATTATTAAAGAGAAAGTTGACGAATAGAAGATCTGGATAAGAAGAGGATGTTATGGCTACATTTTATGTATTTCATTAGTATTGAAATTCAGTTTAATGTAATCATTACAATTAAACCTGTTAATGCTAATTCGCTGCGCCACCTGGGTCGTTACAGATCCCGACCGGTTTTACCGACTATTTCACCGTCGTGCCTTCGGGCGGGTGAGTGGTCTGGTTTTCCCGAGAATTGGTGGCAATTGGTGGCCCGGGTATTCTCGAGTACCTGATTCGCCAAAAGGGTGCCCTAGAGTGCTCGGAATTGATTCGTTGGCCGTTAAAAAAAAATAGCGTGTTTTTATGATTTTGCAAAACGGTCAAAGTCCAATTGGTAGACTTTAAAATTAGAGTTATAGGATCGGTTACATAACATGATTTAAGCAAGGATTTGATTGTTCGTTACTAAATTCATCTAATAACCAATAAATTAGATTAAAAAAATCATAATAAATTTTGTGTCAATGCCCTTGGTCAACTCTCCCGAGTAAGACACGGTTGAAACAGAAGGTGGGCAAGATTTGGGATGGTTTTTAAATAGACTTTTGGGTTTTGACAGATCAGGTCCCTCATTTTCCTTCTTGATTTATAAAAGTCCATTACTTTTTAAAAACATCATGGTTTTTAAACATTTTATATAATCCATATTTTTTTTATAAAATACAAGTTATGAACTTTAAAACTTAATTAGTTGATCTTAAAAATTTATAAACGTTACCTAAAAATCATTGTATCATCATTATTATTATAAAACACATAAACTTTATAAAATGCATAATTAGGTATATTAGTGCGCGAATTAATAAATCAATAAAAGGAATAAAGGGACTATTATTATTTGATAAAAAAAATTCCAAGATTACAAGGGCTAGAAATATCAAAAGGCAAACATGAAGGACTATAATTGACAACTTGCTAAAGGATGAGGGTGACAGATGTCACATTTACGCAGATGGGTTGCCCATCCAAAGCTCACGGATTTGTTTTTGGTTGCACCGGTGGAGACTTCCCAGGAGGTCACCCATCCTGATATTGCTCCCACCTAAGCACGCCTAACTGTGGAGTTCTCTTCTCATCCACTAACATTAAGCCCCAAAACGCGTTGGTAATTTAAGAGTCGTTGGATTACATATGAACCAAAGATCCCTTTTGGCCACGACCGATGTGGGATTTTTCCCGCGGTGTCACAATATTCCTTTTCTTCAAATTGTTGGTGTAACTTATACAAACAAGACATTTTCTATATCTTTTGCATTTATGCATAAAGAAACAAAGGAGATGTACATTTGGGTATTAAATGCTTAAAGTTAATCCTAGATGACTGCATGCAACCACATGTTATAGTTACGGACAAAGAGTTCACCCTCCTGAATGCATGTCAGCAGATTTTCGAATGCTACCCGATTACTACGTAGATATATTTCACATTTCTCAAAGCATATTTAGGAATTTCAAGTCGCAACGCAAGTGGGATTCTTTCACTAAACTGTGGAGTTTGCTAATTGAGTCTCAAAGCTTGACATCATTTAAAGAAAATTACAAAGAATTCAATCAATGTTGATAAAAATACCAAGTATTTTTTATTCTTCTTATTATTTTTGTTGTTTTATTTATCGTCATCGTCATCATCTTACAGTTGTTTTGTGTTACCTGGATCATACTTGGTTGAACAATCACAAAGAAATGTTTGTCTCCGTTTGGACTGATAAATGCTTACATTTTAGAAATCAGACAACCAACAGAGTTGAGAGCCAACATGTCAAGCTAAGAGTATATTTGAATGCACCAAATTCTACACTAGATAAGTTTGTTGGTTGTATTGATGAAATTGTGAAATCGCAATATACATCAATTAAAGCAAGTTTTGAAAAAAAGTAAAAACACAATAAAGCATGAACATAATTCACCAAGCTTGAAACTACTACATGGTTATGTTTCTCATGAGGCCTTGGATATAATACCGGAAGAGCTCAAGTTGAACCCTTCTAATTTTGGTTGTCGAGTTCGTAAGAGTTATGGTTTACCCTGTGCTTGCATAGCTTCAAGGCATTTGAAAAAAGGCCAGTCGCTTCCATCACAACTTCTTTATTTATTTTAAATATATATTCACTATTATAGTATAAAAATAATAAATATATTGATTTGTTTTTGTACGCAGACGGTTGTATTCCGTTGGATTCGATCGATATATTTTGGAGGAAACTTAATATGCCATCGTCAACACATGAGGACAATGATGATATTACTTGTGACGTTGAATTGAAAATGTGTCAACAACTCTTTGTCAAACAGTCTAAGCCTGGGAAGAAAATTTTGCTGGAAAAGCTAAAAGGAATGATCGATCCAAGTATATGTACATTAGAAGAATCAACGGTTTGGAAAAATACTCGTGGACGACCAAGCTTAAAGAAACAACAACAAAATAGAGTTGAACCTCAATATTCTCGTAAACGTAATCATACAAGCACGTCAAATGTTTTTGAATATAATTTTATGGACTTGAAACCATCTCCGCCAAGACATAGTTCACATGCAATGATTCTAAGTCGTTAATGAAAGAACCATCTGTTCAACCCCCCCCCTGGACGACCAAGCGTAAAGAAACAACAAAAACAACAAAGCCGAGCCGATCCACCATATCCTCATAAAGGTAGTTGTTCAACCACGTCAAATGTTGTTGAATATAATTTTATGGACTTGAAAGCATCAACGCTAATACATTGTTCATACGAGAAAGATTCTAAGTCATTAATGAAACAAATCCTAGACATGTTTCACCCGTACATTTCACGTATAAAAGATGTCGATGGGGATGGTAACTGTGGTTTCCTGTCTGTAGTTGTGGGCTTAGAGTTGGATGAGAAATTTTGGAGTTTTATTCGAAGTGAACTTGTACTAGAGATGGATGTTCACAAAGAAATTTGGAGGCACATTTTTGAAACAATTGTCAAGGGACAGTATGACCACCTACGTCGCAATATAGATCATCAAGGAGATGAACATGCAACCTCTGATCATTGGATGGAGATGCTTCACACAGTACTTCTCATTGCTCAAAGATTTGGTGTGATTGTTCACCTCTTATGCATCAGCGTCAATCAAACTTTCTTCCCCCTATTGATTGGTCCGAACTAAACCCATATCCCTCATCAAGTGGTATCGCTTGTTCATGTTAATGAATTCCATTTCATCTATGTTAGATTAGAAGGAGACTATCCGATGCCTCTACCAAACAGTCTTTGAAGTAAGAACCGAAGTGACGTTGCAACAATTTGAGAAGTTATGTACAGGTCTCACATGGCATGTTATAAGGAGCTAAGGAATCCTAAACAAGACCGAAGTGTACAAGATATTGATTAAACTTCAATTGTTATTTGTTTTGGTTAAACTTCAATTGTAATTTTTTTTTGTTAAACTTAAATTTTTTTTGTTAAACTTCATTATAATTTTTTTTTGTTAAACTTAATTTATTTTGGTTAAACTTCAATTGCAATTTGTTAAATATAATTTATTTTGGTGTTGTTGATTCTTGAATATCATACTGTACAAGGCTACATAATTTATTTTGGCGTTTTTTATTGTGTATAGATGACTAAAATGCACCGATAGAAATTTATTTAAATTTTAGTATATGAATTATATTCAAGATGTCATGTTCGACGTAGAAAATTATTTTGCTGCTTTTATTGGTAAAATAATTATGTATGTCATTTAACAAATTATTTTGGTCCTCCAATAAAAAGTATAATGTTTTAATTGATTTATTTTATAATTAGAGGGATTGAAATTTGAAAAATTGTAAGATGTTTTTTTTTAAGAGAGTGTAAAAAGTAAGAACATTCACATTCGGTCCACCAAATGTATGTGAGTGTGTCTACCAAATTATATAGGGTGAGTGTAAGTGGTTGTGGGTGAAGGAGAGAAAATATTTAGTGGAAGCACTGTTCCACCCTAAATATGAAAAGCTACTGTTCACCCATATATATATATATTTTAATATTTTTGTAAGTAGTCGTGAGTTAGGAGAGAGAAAATATAATGATAAAATTATTATTAATTTAATTAGGAGAGAGAAGATTTAGGGGTGAAGTAGTGATTTTTAGTGTAATTTGATAGATAAGATTTGATAGAGGGGATAAGAATGCTCTAAAGAGGGGATGCATTTAGTCCACCCCTTCATTTTAGGCTACTTTGACAAACCCCACTTTTTAAAGGATATCCACCTGAAGTTATGTTCTATAGGGGGAGGGGTCACTTCCCATAAGCTTTTTTCACTTTACTGCTTTCAACTAATCCTGCACTGTCACATCATTTTACTGATTCGCTTCACTAAAACACAATTTTGGAGGCAGCACTTCACTGATTTTTTTTTATTTATTTTCATTCCAATTTAATAAAAGTAACCGTTATTTAAATGTCCAACGGTGATAAATTTCCAAACAGTAATATTACCATTTCCTAACGGCTAAGTTTTTACCTATAAAACCCTATGATTTCTAATACCAAAACCAAAATCATCTTTTAATCATCTCGTAAAACGGTTCCGTGGAATGTAAATGAAGAGATCGCGTTAGTAAGGGCATGGATAGATGTCCAAAATGGACATCATCCTCCCAGTTTAAGGAGGGCTTCGTTTTGGCGCAACGTGTTGGTGGAATTTAATCGACTAAGCGGTACAAATTACCGCACCATGGATTCACTCGTTAGTAGGTGGGCGGATCTCTTCGCCAAGTGTAACCGATGGAACACCCTCTTTAAAGCCACGATTGCGGAGCACCCTGATCTTGCTGAGGATACGTAATCGGAAACAAACCGCCACCACCAATTTTCATTAATGTATGTAGTTGTATAAAATTGTATGTGTGTGAAATAGAACATATGATGTTTATATAGTGTGGTAAAAAAATTAGTAAACGATCAAAAAATTAATAACGGTAAAAAGAATAAACGGTCAAAAAATTTGACCGTTGCATCTAAAAACATATTCACGTCCGTTAGTTAGAACCAGCATGAAAGTCCACGGGACCTCTATCAGGGCCCACGACAACGTTATTACCGTGCTGATAGTGAAATACCCATAAACAAAACTGGTTGTGCCCCTCACCTCTAACATATTAACTAATCGGGATCTAATTCAACAGCTTAAAAATCAACTCCTTTTAAAATTTAACGCATAGTTTTCTACATTATTAATCAGGTTCATTATGTATTTGATAAATTTACTTTTCATTTATTTGTCACATAACAATCACTCATGTTACAAATTATCCTATACTAACATTTTTGGTAGGGTCTTAGGACCAGTGACAGCATGCTAACCTGTGCCCCTTTTGGTATTTTGGTAATTTATGATCTTTTCAAGGGCATAGCTATCCATTTGCCTCTTAGCTATGTTTTGTTTCTTTTCACCTTCCACCGTCTTCTCTCTGTTGAAATTTGGATTATCAATTTATGTTTGCTGTATGGTAGAACCTAGATGGTAAGGGTCGGCATTAATTTGCTGGTATAGTTCTTTAGTAAAACTTTTTTTTTTTTGGATAATCTCTGACTTTATTTTCATGTAATATGGTCGTTAAACAAAGGTAACCGGCTAAACATGTCACTTGGTGCTTCGTACGTGCCGGATGCATTGCTATTTGTAATTAAGTTATCGTAAGCTGAATTTGAGGCTTAATTGGTCATTAGTTTTGGGCTTAAGTTTACATCAGTAGGAAGACGCTTTATAATATGTAAAACATTGGTGACGATTGAGCACGCCGCAGAACGCACCCTACCTTTTAACCAGTGGCGGATCTAGACCACAAAATCAGTAGTAACGTTTTTCATTTTTTTTCATTTTAGTAGCAACGTTTTCCAAATTTTGTAAAAAAAAAACCAAATTTTCCACTAATTTTCCACTACGCGCGCGAAGTTGAGCCGCAACGTCTGCAACCCCTCCTCTTTAATTATGTCCGCCCCTGCTTTTAACCAAGTTCCAGTTGCGCCCCACAACGTGGGGAACTCTTTATATACGTAAGTGTCAGTATAAATTCAAATTGGCTTACGTTTTTAAAATGAGTCGGTTGAATATAATAAGTTATTATTACATGGCATAAATTCGAGTTGCGCCTTTTTGTTTGTCTTACGTACGCATTGGTAAATTCAAATTGTCTTACGTTTCAACGTAAACTTTTTTTATTTTAAAATGAATCAGTCGAATATAATACATTATTATTAAACGGTATAAATTCGAGTCGCGTCTCGCAACGCGGGGCGGGTAAAAACTACTTGTTAATATATATATACTAACTAGTAGGAAACCCGCGCGATGCAGCGGGAGTGACACTTTTTATTTCGGTATTTATTTCAAATTCGTATAGTATTTGTTGTAACATCATTGTGGTGGATATACGTCATAAGCGTTACACATATGTAGTAACTATAAAGATTTAACATTTAAATTGTAAAGTACTTTTAAGAAACATTTGATAAAATAAAGTAACATGCGAAAGGAAAAATAAGTATTAATAAACATAAAAGTTGAGAAAAATAAAAGCTAGTGAACTACTTGAATCATGTGATCAATTTAGTCATACACGTTCTAAGTCTGCATGATCTTATCTATATTGTCTGCCCACCATTCGTCATCAAGAACGATCACTGAAATTTCTTGTATATCTCCATGTTTAATTATTACATCTTTTGATGAGGATGAGTTTCCTCCATTTTCTTATATCTAAAGTGTCATCAAATATGTCTTCTTTATCATTTTTATCAGAACTGTCTAGATCAATAACTTTACTCCATTTCCATTAAGAGAGCCTCTTGGATCTCTTCCTATTAATTTCATGCATCTGATCCTTAAAATAAATTAAAAATATTTAATACACAAGTTAATAGAAGATGAAATAAATGTTGATATTACCTATTCCTAAATTCATGTTGAAGATCAGATTTGTAGGGACTAAACATTGCACCATAGCAAATAATCTCAACACTATTATCATCATTATCCTGCAATAAAACACATACAATATACCACATAAAATAATAGTCATGTTAATATTAAAAAATTAAACATTAATAAATACAACCTTAGACGCTACTTTAGACGTTTGTATGGCTGTTGGTTTGTTCATCTCCGTATGTTTTTCATCTAAATGAATCTGCAAAACCAAGAAGTTAACACTTAAATGATTAAGATATGTATAAAAAGGTATTATTAGTAAAATAGGACGAATGAAAACCATAAACTAACAAATAACCAACATTAGAAGCTTCAACTTTTGATATCAGTATCCATGCCTACGTATTTTTAGCAAAAATAGGTGTGCATTAGTATGTATTTATAGAATAAACTTTAGTAGGTTAGCACATGGTTTAATTTTCAAATTCATGATTTTCCCACCCCTTTAAATTATGAAATTTTGTTAAACTTTGGTAGGTTAGCACATGGTTTAAATTTTGAAATTGATGATTTTCCCACCCCTTTAAATTAGGAAATTTTGTTTATCTTTGACTAAAGTGTAAAAAATTATTGTGTTTTTTGTAAATACCGAATTCAGTGCATTTATCTTTTTTTTAACTTTGTTAAAAAGAACCCCTTTCAAATTAGGGAGTTTTGTTGTTATTAACATAGATGTTCATATCACATGGATATATAATATGCATCATGTGTTTTCTAACCAAATTGATGCAGCTGAGGTTTTTAAAAGAAATTTACCTACAATTAATATCTACAATGCATTTTTATATTTTTCTAAACTTAATTATTTTAAAGTTTTATATATTTAGCTAATTATGTATATTTAAAAGTTTAATGAGATTTCTTTTAGTTAATTATATTTATGTGTATACCTATTAATATATGCATGCATACCCATATACAGATGCACATATTGCTAATGTTGATTATTTAAATAGGGTAATACAATTGAAGCTATCAGTAACAAACGTGATAAAGCATTCTTAGAGCCCAGTCTTGTGTTGCAGTTTTGTTACCGTGTGACAAGTTGTTTGTCTGTCAAAGCAAGGATGAACCATAATGTTTAACAACATTATCATATTTTAAGAATCACCAAAGCTGATATGTAGATTTCGAGTGCACTATTTGGTTTTTTAAATCGTTGCATTTTATTTATGTGAATTTTTCATTATTGGGCGGAACAGTAGTTAACACCAAATTCAATTTTACAATTTTGAGTTTTACTTGATCATGAAATGGTGTTATGATTCAAAATCCATATTAACGATAAATTCATATTATATTTCATCTAGTTAGTATTTAAAACATAAAATGCAATAATCACTTGTACATAAGACATTCTTTCTTGTACATTTCAATCCACACATCGGTATTGACTACGACAAACACCGACACGTCGACAAAAATGAGCCGGTCGTCATGGTATATTCGAATGTTTTTAAAATATAATAGTTTTAAAGTTATGATAGAATTAAATAAAAGAAATTATAAATTTGTAGGGGAGGGGAGGAAAATGTAATTACTAACTAAAAATTAGGGAATAAAAGTGTAAATAAGATAGGGTATTAAAGTGTAAATAATGTATGAATGACTATTTTACCCTCATTTTAGGGTTGTTAATGAAAAATTAGTTCTTAACTTTTGGGTATCTTAAAATACCCCTCCCTCATGAGTCATGTTTTCATTTTAGGGTTCCGTGGAATGTAAATGAAGAGATCGCGTTAGTAAGGGCATGGATAGATGTCCAAAATGGACATCATCCTCCCAGTTTAAGGAGGGCTTCGTTTTGGCGCAACGTGTTGGTGGAATTTAATCGACTAAGCGGTACAAATTACCGCACCATGGATTCACTCGTTAGTAGGTGGGCGGATCTCTTCGCCAAGTGTAACCGATGGAACACCCTCTTTAAAGCCACGATTGCGGAGCACCCTGATCTTGCTGAGGATACGTAATCGGAAACAAACCGCCACCACCAATTTTCATTAATGTATGTAGTTGTATAAAATTGTATGTGTGTGAAATAGAACATATGATGTTTATATAGTGTGGTAAAAAAATTAGTAAACGATCAAAAAATTAATAACGGTAAAAAGAATAAACGGTCAAAAAATTTGACCGTTGCATCTAAAAACATATTCACGTCCGTTAGTTAGAACCAGCATGAAAGTCCACGGGACCTCTATCAGGGCCCACGACAACGTTATTACCGTGCTGATAGTGAAATACCCATAAACAAAACTGGTTGTGCCCCTCACCTCTAACATATTAACTAATCGGGATCTAATTCAACAGCTTAAAAATCAACTCCTTTTAAAATTTAACGCATAGTTTTCTACATTATTAATCAGGTTCATTATGTATTTGATAAATTTACTTTTCATTTATTTGTCACATAACAATCACTCATGTTACAAATTATCCTATACTAACATTTTTGGTAGGGTCTTAGGACCAGTGACAGCATGCTAACCTGTGCCCCTTTTGGTATTTTGGTAATTTATGATCTTTTCAAGGGCATAGCTATCCATTTGCCTCTTAGCTATGTTTTGTTTCTTTTCACCTTCCACCGTCTTCTCTCTGTTGAAATTTGGATTATCAATTTATGTTTGCTGTATGGTAGAACCTAGATGGTAAGGGTCGGCATTAATTTGCTGGTATAGTTCTTTAGTAAAACTTTTTTTTTTTTGGATAATCTCTGACTTTATTTTCATGTAATATGGTCGTTAAACAAAGGTAACCGGCTAAACATGTCACTTGGTGCTTCGTACGTGCCGGATGCATTGCTATTTGTAATTAAGTTATCGTAAGCTGAATTTGAGGCTTAATTGGTCATTAGTTTTGGGCTTAAGTTTACATCAGTAGGAAGACGCTTTATAATATGTAAAACATTGGTGACGATTGAGCACGCCGCAGAACGCACCCTACCTTTTAACCAGTGGCGGATCTAGACCACAAAATCAGTAGTAACGTTTTTCATTTTTTTTCATTTTAGTAGCAACGTTTTCCAAATTTTGTAAAAAAAAAACCAAATTTTCCACTAATTTTCCACTACGCGCGCGAAGTTGAGCCGCAACGTCTGCAACCCCTCCTCTTTAATTATGTCCGCCCCTGCTTTTAACCAAGTTCCAGTTGCGCCCCACAACGTGGGGAACTCTTTATATACGTAAGTGTCAGTATAAATTCAAATTGGCTTACGTTTTTAAAATGAGTCGGTTGAATATAATAAGTTATTATTACATGGCATAAATTCGAGTTGCGCCTTTTTGTTTGTCTTACGTACGCATTGGTAAATTCAAATTGTCTTACGTTTCAACGTAAACTTTTTTTATTTTAAAATGAATCAGTCGAATATAATACATTATTATTAAACGGTATAAATTCGAGTCGCGTCTCGCAACGCGGGGCGGGTAAAAACTACTTGTTAATATATATATACTAATATATTAAAATTGTGTCCATATTGCTACGTCAAATCCCTGTCACATAAACCTTTTAATATTTAACTAAAAATGAAGAAGTCAAACGAGTGTTGCTCAACTAACTTCATATAAGTTTGTACACAATACTTATTTTTAAATTGACTACCTAACCTCGTCGACTTTTTAATTATGTTTAACACTAGATTATACCCCGGGAGCGTCTCGGGTTGAAAAATTTAATATGATACATCAATTTTACATATAAAATAGACTGTTGTATAACTCTAATGTTAATATCTAACCTAAAACAAATTAACAATGTACAACTCCAATGCTAACACCTAACCTAAAAGAATGTAGAACTTTAATGTAACTCTAATATTAACACATATCCTAAAGACTAAACAAATGTACAACTCTAACATACTAATATTGATACTTAACTTAAAACAACGTATAACTCTATTAACCTATTCGGCTCTGGTTGAAAAAAAAAATTCATATTTACTGATTTGAATATAATTAGTGATTTGCCTATACATGATTAATGATTTACCTGAACGTTTTGTGTTTTTTTTCCTGTATGAACAAAACCCTACAAAAAAATTTCTCCATTTTTTATATAGCACTATGGTACTCGTTGGAAAGATAATAAAACGCTCGTTAATTTGGTGTAGTTTTTTTCTTTAAAAAATCTCGTATATTAAATATATTAACGTCTAAAAATTATGGGAGGAAACATGAGGGTGAAAAATTCAATTTTGTTTTTAAATTATTTTTTTCCTAAAATATCTCAATGCCACATGGGATGACACATGACACACTCAAGGAAGAGAATGTCTCTTTGAGTGCTATGTCATTAAAATGGTTTTGGTTTATTATATGTATATATAGATAATATATTAAAAAAATAAATCACTACCATTTTCCGATAAAAACAAAGATTAAAAGAGAAGTATACATAAAGAATGTTTAACCATGAATTATCCATAGCACATCTTACGTTTATATTAACTTTTATTCTAACTTTTATTCTGATCATGTGGCCTAGTGGTAAAAGGGCCGGTTCTTTTTTTGGGGGAGCCGGGTTCGATTCTCACGGGAGGCATATGATGGATACCCCTGTCCTTGTGGTGGGGTAAGTGGTTGGGAAGTGATGGAGAGACTCTTGACCCTTGTGGTCATGGGTTCGACTCCTGATCCCCCCAGGTTTTACCGGTTCACTACCTTTGTGCCTTCAGGCGGGTTTGTGGGCCGGGTTTTCCCTAAAACAGGAGACGGGTGGGCCGAAGGGCTCTGTTCGTACGGACTAGGGGTCGTCTGGGGCCCCTTTCTGCAATTGGGGGCCGCGTACATCTATTTCGCTTACCTTAATCGTTAAAAATATACATGTCCTCAAATTCCAATTAGACTGAAAAACGAATCCTTTGCAAAAATGGCATGATTTACAAATTATAAAGTACAATTGGTAGGCATTGAAGAAAATAATTGAAAATTGTAATGCCTTAAACCCATTTGGCGGTATCAAGTTACAACCTGCCAACCAAATCTTACAGCCTGCAATGTCCAGAAAAGTAAGCTTGATACCTCAAAACGGATTGGCGGTATCACCTTGATGCCTCCAGTGTTGTAAAAGGCGGCCTAGGCGGCCGCCTAGGCGGCGCCTAGGCGCTAGGCGGTGGTAAAACTTGGAATTTTGCCCTAGGCGGATTCCTAGGCGATTTGGCAGTTAGGCGGAGCCTAGGCGGAGCCTAGGCGGTCCTAGGCGGGCCTAGGCGAGCCTAGGCGGTGTTATTTTTTATTTTTTTTTATTTTTTTTATTTTTTTTATTAAATTTCTAAGTATTTCTAGGTATTTCTTAGTATTATGTGTATATATCTAAGTATTATGTGTATATATCTTAACATATTTTCAAAAAACCCCTAAATTTGTGTATATATATATATATAATACGTATAAAATACCAAAACGCCTAATTCCGCCTAATTTTCGCCTAGTCCCGACTAGTCCCGACTAGTCCCTAGGCTGGACCTCACCGCCTGCCTAGCGCCTAGCGCCTTTTACAACACTGGATGCCTCAAAACGGATTGGCAGTATCAGCTTGATGCCTCAAAACGGATTGGCGGCATCACCTTGATGCCTCAAAACGGATTGGCGGTATCACCTTGATGCCTCAAAACGGATTGGCGGCATCAATGGCTTGATACCGCCAAATGAGTTTGAGGCATTACCATTTTCAATTTTTTTGTCCAATGCCTACCAATTACACTTTGTCAAACAAAAAGTCTACTATTTTTGCAAGAAATGCCTCAAAAACTTTCAACCCGATTCGATTCAACTCAAATGCAAATACCAATTTTGAATTCCATCCTCAAATTCGATTTTTGAATAATTAAATCGCACCATCAATTGATTGAAATTCCATCTTTTGGGTTTTGAAACGATTTCAATTTTGACTATAAAAACCAGTTTGTAGTTTGTACTCCGAAACAATGAAAATAACTAATTTTTCATAATTTATTTTTGTTAAATATATCTTATCATAAATACTTAATCTATAATATTAATAATAATATCAATCAATCAATCCTTAATAATAAATTTCATGAATCCTAGTATCAACGAAGATTTTACACAACTTATCATTATCACCATCTAGAATAAATAAATAAATCCAGGTTTTACCGATTCGCTGCTGTCGTGTCTTCGGGCGGGTATGCGGGCCGGGGTTTCCCTGGAACAGAAGACGGGTGGGCTAGAGGGCTCCGTGCGTACGGATTGGGCCGTTACAAGATACGTCTTGTAGGCTACCTTTAGCCAATAGGGGGCCGCGTACGGGGTACGCGGCAAAGTCGTTCAAAAAAAAGAATAAATAAATAAATTCTATATATCTTACCGTATACAAATTCCACTTCTCCACTTCTCTTCAAACACAAATATGTCTCAACTCTCAAGGTTTCTGAATGTTTGACTTTTAATCTTTTATCTTCAATCTCTGAATAATAATAAGGGAAAATGACCAAAATAGCCCGTTGACCGTGTATTTTGCACAAATAGCCCTCTCCACCCTCTTTGGAGAGACGGGACACGGCTCCCAACGAGCCTGAACCCTCTTCCGAGAGGCTTCCCATTTCAGCCAACAGAGGACCGCCACGTGTCGTTGTTGATCCCGAGACAGACCTTTCTCTCTCCTGAACCCCCTTTCTCTCTCCTGAACCCCCTTTCTCTCTCCTGAACCCTCTTTCTCTCTCCTGTGACGTCTCGGAAGACGCTTCCGGTGATGTCTCGGAAGACGCTTCCGGTGACCTCTCGGAAGACGTCTCCGGTGACGTCTCGGAAGACGTCTCCGGTGAAGACGAAGAACAAGAAAAAAACAGTAAACTTCGTCGGAGAAGACGGAGAACTCACCGGAGAATCGAAGGGCAAGTTCAAGGGGTTGTGTTATCCGATATACAAATCAGGAACATAAGAATGGTTTGGGGTTATAGCAGGCGCACGACAGTCACTCTAAACCGGTGACTGTCCGATTATTATAATAAACGAAGAGAGGGCTTAACCGGGGAGAAGTAACTTACCGGAAAAGATAAGGTGGCGGCGGCCTGAGATGGTCACCGGTGACAGTCACCATACTCGGTGACTGTCTGATTCGCTTTAACCAGAACGGAAAGCCGACCAGGGTGGTTCGCCGGAAACAGAAGGGCGGCGGCGCCGGTTCCGGTCACCGGTCCGGTGACCCTGCTGGTGTACTGATTCTTGTTTCTTCGTCTTCTCCGGTGAGTTCTCCGTCTTCTCCGACAAAGTTTACTGTTTTTTTCTTGTTCTTCGTCTTCACCGGAGACGTCTTCCGAGACGTCACCGGAGACGTCTTCCGAGACGTCACCGGAAGCGTCTTCCGAGACGTCACAGGAGAGAGAAAGAGGGTTCAGGAGAGAGAAAGGGGGTTCAGGAGAGAGAAAGGGGGTTCAGGAGAGAGAAAGGTCTGTCTCGGGATCAACAACGACACGTGGCGGTCCTCTGTTGGCTGAAATGGGAAGCCTCTCGGAAGAGGGTTCAGGCTCGTTGGGAGCCGTGTCCCGTCTCTCCAAAGAGGGTGGAGAGGGCTATTTGTGCAAAATACACGGTCAACGGGCTATTTTGGCCATTTTCCCTAATAATAATATTATTATATTAATATTAATATTATTCATGTACATCAATCCAATCCAACACACTCCTAATCCTAAATCCTTCAACAACAACAACCACAACCAATGATCAAATAATAATAATAATCATCTTCCTCCGATGATGCGTACTCACCGGAAAATACTCGAATCGGAATATCCATCCAATACCACCATTATTTGCGCATCTGACTGCGATCCATCCAAACCCCCTTCCATTGACTGCTTTCCCAGATGCACATTAAACATCTCCGACCCATCTCCACCACCATCTCCGCCGTTGTCGCCACCGTACACCGACGGTTACATCTTCAGCACACCACCATCACACCACCACTCATCTCTATCTCTCCCCTTAAAAATCTCCTTAGTTATCCTCATCTTAACCTTCTCTTTCTTCCTTCTTTACACCCTTTACAAATTCTACACCGTTTGGTACCGATCACGCCGCCGCCGTGCTCCGCCGCCGTCACCGTCGCCGGAGAATCAAGAAACGAGTAACGAGTTTCTTGATCACGATGTTTTGGATCACCCCATATGGTATATCAGAACAATTGGCCTACAACCGTCGGTGATCAGTGCAATAACTGTTGTGAAGTATAATAAAACAGACGGGTTGATCGAGGGTGCGTCTTGTTCGGTTTGTTTGAGCGATTTTCAAGAAGATGAAACGCTAAGATTGTTACCTAAGTGTAATCATGCGTTCCATGTAGCGTGTATTGACACGTGGCTTAGATCACACACAAATTGCCCGTTGTGTCGTGCTGGGATTGTTAAGACTGTCAGTAATAATAATATTAATAATATTAATATTAATAATAATAATAATAATATGGAGGAAGTTGAAGAGAGTGTTACGGTCATGGTGACAGAGGATGGTGATGATGAACAAAGGGATGAGGATGAACAGATGTCTGATAATGGAATTGTTGGTGGTAGTGGATTTATAAGAAGATCTGTGTCTTTGAATGATTATGAAGCTTGTCGAGTTAGATCAGATATACGCATTAATGTTAATAATTATTATTCTGATCGGCATGATGTTCAGATTCAACCTGTTGATGGTAGTTTGGGGTTTGATTTGGTTAAAGTCGATCGAACCACGAATAATTGTCCCTGATCTTGCAGGGATCTTGAAGAACTCTCAACAAGCTGAGAGTTTATTTTTGTTTTGTTTTTGGTATTGATTTGATACAAAGAAGATGGTTGTATACACAGATTATAAGTGCACAGTTTGTTGTTATCAACTAATTATTATTCGGTTATTATTTTGCTATCTTGTGTTATGATGCAATGTTTTTTAAATCCAATTTTGGGTTTAACATGATGAGAAAGCTTATTATGTGTACATATTTTGGTCATGGTATGATATGTTGGTATTATGTTAGCTACTGATATACAGTAATACAGTCCAAAGCGCGCGATCCAGCAGGTTGAGAACGCTAGTGAAGATTGGGGCTTTTGCGGATGGTTGATATCTATTATGGATTCGGTCACTTTAACAAGGGTTTAGATGGTTTTCAAGTTCTTCTAATGAGTTGTAAATTGTTTAGGTGCTCGAGATTCACTGTCCGGACAAGTCCTTAGAGCATAAGCAACGCATAGGATGCGGCCAAGGAGTTTTCGGGCGAATAGCACAAGGGCCCAAGGACCGTCATGAGGACGAGTCGGCCTGGAGGTCCTTGGAAACAAACTTTGGTGTTGGGAAAGTATGAGGCATGTCGCCCTCGCGCTTCTAGTGACGGTTGATGAACCCATTGCAGATGCTCTTAGGTTTCAGGTAACGAGAATATTGTTTTAAGTTCCGAAAATACCCTTTGATGTCAAAATTACATATTTGCCCATGTGTTGGCTTCGAGATAAAGATATTCTTATTCTGCCATTATTGGAGTTTTTTGTAATTTTCATAGATGGAAAGCTTGTAAAGGGTCATAAAAGTACCAACAAAGAGGTCCCCGTCGATGGTAGGAAAAAAACAAAAGGGTTGCTTTCACTTCCAACCAAGAGTTGGTTGTCAATCTATTTTGGTAAACTAATTGCACTAAACAAAATTATTTTAAATCACGTTAGTTTGAACTTTGAATTGAATGGGTTACTTTAGATGATGAGATAGCTCCGCTTACGGTTGTGCGCATATAATGTATATATGTGTGGCTTTCGGCAGGCAAAAGTAAAGTTGCACTAATTTTAACGTTATTTACCAATTTCGTGAAAATAACATTAAAAATGACTGGCGGTTAATTATGCATCATGTGGTGGCGTTGATAGCCAAAAGATAAGGGGATACATACACCAATCGGGTTTGCCCTGATTGCCAAGTGTTATGTGTCTTATGTCCAAGGCTTGATACAAAACCACTATCGAGCCAGGGGTCTCACCGGAAGCAGTCTCTCTATTCGGACGGGTAGAGGTAAGGTTGTCTACATGTGACACCCGGCAACTTCCGATCTACACCAACGTGATTTTTTTTATTATTAAAATTAAATATTTATTTTAAATATTGTTAATTATTAAGTTTCGGAAGTTTACTGACTGTTTTTACGATTGAAACTGCGACCGGTTAAATTAACGCGATTTAAACGCGTGTTCTGAAAACACGCGTCGGACATCGAAGATATTTATATTTATGCTCGGTTTTGTATTTCGAACAAAACCGACTAATTTTTATAATTAATTATCGAGCCTAAAAACTAAACCGAGACGTTTACGTTTAAAACGGGTTAGATACGCGGTATTAACCTACCTACCAAAAACCCTACCTATAAAAGCTCCTAATCCTCTTCTTCTTCCCCATTTCTGCCGCTCATCTCTCTCTCTCTACTCTCTCTCTAAAACTCTCTCTCTCTCTCTCTTTACTCTCTCTCTTCATCTCCCTTGTCCCTCTCCTCCTCCCCTCTGTTACAGAAGCCGGCCGGCCACCATGGGGGTGGTGGCGGCGGCGTGGTGGCTCGGAAAGCCCACAGGGGCTGGGTTGGGTTGGTTTGGGTTCTGATCGGGTTTGGGTCTCGAGTTTGTGGTGGCCCGGTTAAGTTTAAGAAGGGGTTGGTGGTTGTCGGGCGGAAAGGGGCCGGGCTGTGGTGCTCCGTGGTGGTTGCGGGTGGTGATGGATCGTGATGGTGATGGCTGTGGTGTTGTGTCCGGTCGGGTTAAAGGTGGAGGCAGCGGGTGGTACCAGGGTGTTGGGTTATGGGTTGGGTTTTGATGGGTTGCTCGGGTCCGGGTCTGTTTAGGGCTCGGGTCAGGGTCAGGGTCAGGGTTGAAGATGGTGGAGATGCTTGGTCGGGTCCGGTTGGTTGGTGGTTCACAGGCGGCTCGAGGTGGTTGGTGACGGCAGGTAGTGGTGGTTCGTGGTGGACGCTGGTCCAGCGAGGTGGGGTCGGGTGGAGGTGGTTGCAGCCGAGGTTGGCTCGGGTGGGGGTAAGGTTGGCTTCGGGTTTGGGTTAAGGTTGTGGTTCGGATCAAAGTTTGGTGGTTTTGGTGTTCGGGTCAGATTCGGTACGAGATCGGGTTCGGTACGGGTCTTGTTCGGGTCAGATCTGGATGGTCAAGCCTCGGTCAACGCGCGGTCAAAGCTGGTCAAACTTTGGTTCCGGTCTACACGCAGTTCGAGGCGGCTTCGGGTTACTCGCGTGTGATTCGGTATACTTGAATTCGTACATATTTCATTATTTCATTTTTATAAGCATTGTATTTTTATAAAAATATAAATATATATAAATAGTTTTGACTCGCGAACGAACCGAATAATAATAATAAATGTTAACTACATATTATATCGGACGACCGGTAATAGTGACTAAAATGCGTGACTTATAATATCGATATCGGACTAAATTGGTTGGACTATAATATATATATATATTGTCGTGTCTTTATACAAATAAGTGTAGTCTATGTAAAAGCGTCGAAACGTATAAGTCTCGTCTGATTTGGAATTGCGGATAAACAAAATATGGATTTGTGTTTGATATTGATTTTTGGGAAAATTGTAGGCGACTTGTGTCGCCTGGTTTGTACAAAAACAGAGGAAACTCTGCCGAAATTTTATAAAATGTATAAGCGTAAACGAAAGCGATATTTGTTGCATATTTCATTATAAACAACCTCCAAGTATTTTGACAAATGTAGTTTTCTACAATATCGTAAAAGGTTTTCGACAAATGATTTCTTGCAACATTTAAAGAAAAACGTCGAACAATATTTCCAAAACAAATACATAATATTTGTTGAGCGTCACTTGTGTCAATCTCCAAAGATTTTCGTAACTAAAACATTTCCATCTAAACGGTTTTGAATTTAAAACGCTCAACCTATTTGAGAAAGAATCATATAAAATTTATGTTCGAAACCTTTAAAGATTGGAAAAGAAGCGATATTGTTATTAATCGATTTTAAATAACTATACTTATATTTTCATCAAAGAATATTTTCCTAAAATATAATTATAAGACGAGCTACGGCTCGGGATAAGTTATACGTTTCATAATATAGTCCAACGTGGTGTGCACACGAATAGTGACGAGTGCGCAACTTGGGTACTATGTCGTGTGTTAACGCATAAGTAAGATAAGTCACGATCGGTTCGTCGAGTTAAAGCATATTAGTACTCGAGTTATACACACGAGTCTAGATAGTTGGATAAACTACCTTTTAGCCGGATTATAGGCTAGGTTTATATGTGTTAGACTTTAAGGTGTCCTTTGTTGTAATAGGGCACGAGGAAGCCGGTCGAGGCTTGGACTTTATTTGCTAGCTTAGCATGGAAATTGAGGTGAGTTCATGACCCCACTTTTTACTGTTTTATAAATGTTTTCGGGGTGGAAGACATGCTTCTTTTATGCAAACCTGAGGAATTCCAAACGAACAAGTCTTTGAAAAATGAAATGGGTGCGTGAGTGTCACGACCCTACTTTTACTGGTTTTACTTTCGGGGAAGAAACATTTTACATACTTACTTACTAAAGGTCATGTTATACTATGGTTACTTTACAAATACTATGCGGCTTTTATGGAAAGTCCCAGGGGGGAAACCATGAATGTGCGGGGATGCACAACGGGGGAAATGTGGATAGATCTATTGGGCCTCACAAACCCCACTCGACGGCTGGGCCGGGCGGGTGCATATTGTCTCTTATTACTGGCTCGCCGAGGCATCGGTTATAGCCAAAACTGCTGGGCAAGCTTCAACAACTTATAAACGTATAGTAATGGATTCCCAACCGCAGTAGTAAACAAACTCTTAACGTCTAGCTAACGTTCTTATAACCTAGTAGTAACGGATATGATCTTTTCAAACTTATTACAACTCTTTTATAAAACTTGTGAACTCACCAGCATTATATGTTGACTTTTTAAGTATGTCTTTCAGGTTTAAACCTTGGTAACGGCACGGTTGGAGTAGGTGACAGTTGGGATCGGGAATCCTTGAGGTTTAGAATTGGCGTTCAGGGAACCAGAGTCTTAGATGCATCTTTCCGCTGCGCTGGCAAAGGCACCAAACGTCGCATCCGACAAGGGAAAAGTCGGGGTGTGACAGTTTGGTATCAGAGCCATAGGTTTTAGCGAACTAGGTGTCTAGGTAGATATCTAGGCTTTAACCTGAGTTTGTTTTGAAGTTGGGACCAAAATTTCTAAGACATGATATTTAGTATGAACGCCTAGGAACTGGAATTCCAACCGTTGCCAAGTATGTTACATGATTATTAGTGTATCACACTAAACTCAGCGTACATTCCTTCGGCGCAAGGAACAATTATTTTTCCTTATGTGAATAGGAAGTCGGTATTTTCTGTAGTGGTATATAGAAAGGACATTGGTATGTAGTGGTTAGGCATACCTCACTGGTGACTGGCGAGTCATCGTTTTAGACTTCAGAGCGGTTATTCACATAGAGTTAGCTGAGTCATTGTTTCTTGGTATGAGGAACAATCTACTTGTTTGTATACTATGTGTAATTATGTAAAATATATATAATACGTATCGCCAATGGTTGTCGACTCAAGCTTGGACGTATCTTCAACACTCACACGTGTCACGCTAGTTGGACGAGTTGGCTAAGGGATTTTTGTAGCATCTGCAGTTTCGCATCCCGGGTTCGGAGTATGCTGTGTCATCAAGGTCGGTTTGGGCCGAAGGCGTCTTGATGAGGCACCTCGTTTTGCCGATGATGCTGCGAAGCTGGAATGCGGACGGGAGGAGCACTCGGAAAAGTGGCGCACACGACGAACATTATATTATGTTATATATACGTGTTATTATATGAATGTGACGAGTGCTCGTGATATAGCTTATGATGGAGGTTAATAGGATGATCTGGTGAGGTAAATTTTCGATAACGCAGACGTCACGTTATTGCGAATTTACAGGCACCTGATAGTTCTAAGAAATTCTATCATGAGGGTATCCTATGTGTTGTATATATATTTATATATATAAATAATGGATAAGGATTTTTCATTATTTTGTTGTTACGGACGTGATTGTCGATTCTCCCCTGTTCGTGTCACTCGCGACCTTGCTTTTCTTAAACCAGTTTAAGATCTTGATGATCTTGTTTCTTGAGCTTCTAAGGTTCATGTCTTTTGAGTATGATTTACATCTCTCTTCTTTTGTATTTGTGGCCTTCGACATTCAATTATAAAGGAATTTAATTTTTGTTGATTCCTTATTCTTTTCACCAAATTAGACACGACCTTTGTACACGTGTCAATTGTTATATGTTTGAATTCTTTAAACCTGTGAAGGTCCATTGTAGGGCTTCGCATCAAACAATTGTTTCATTAATGATTTGTTCTCTCATTACGTTGCTCGTAATGTTTGTCTTATAGTCTTGCTATGTTAGGCCATTGTGGGCAATGAATCCTTTGATACTTCGTCGATGAGTTTCTTTAAAGTCGACATTTCAGTTGAATCGAATTGTTGGAATTTAATACAGCACCTTGCGGTGAATATTCCATCGACTTGGAATAACGAATGATTTTATTGACATGTCTCACTTTCATCAACTTGTTTGTTATTGCCTTAAATGCAGACACACCTTGTGGTGTGTAATGAAAAGTTGGTGCACTAGTTGCTTCGTTTGAGGTGCACCAATAGTATTTGTTGACAAAGTTATTGTTTACACTTTGCATTCAGTTGATTCTGAAACTTTATCTCGTGTCATTCGTACCGTCAAGTTCGTTGACTATTTTGTTGTATTACCATTGGTTCTTGGATGATATCCTACCTCAAATTTTGAGGACAAAATTTCTGTAACATGGGGAGGATGTGACACCCGGCAACTTCCGATCTACACCAACGTGATTTTTTTTATTATTAAAATTAAATATTTATTTTAAATATTGTTAATTATTAAGTTTCGGAAGTTTACTGACTGTTTTTACGATCGAAACTGCGACCGGTTAAATTAACGCGATTTAAACGCGTGTTCTGAAAACACGCGTCGGACATCGAAGATATTTATATTTATGCTCGGTTTTGTATTTCGAACAAAACCGACTAATTTTTATAATTAATTATCGAGCCTAAAACTAAACCGAGACGTTTACGTTTAAAACGGGTTAGATACGCGGTATTAACCTACCTACCAAAAACCCTACCTATAAAAGCTCCTAATCCTCTTCTTCTTCCCCATTTCTGCCGCTCATCTCTCTCTCTCTACTCTCTCTCTAAAACTCTCTCTCTCTCTCTCTTTACTCTCTCTCTTCATCTCCCTTGTCCCTCTCCTCCTCCCCTCTGTTACAGAAGCCGGCCGGCCACCATGGGGGTGGTGGCGGCGGCGTGGTGGCTCGGAAAGCCCACAGGGGCTGGGTTGGGTTGGTTTGGGTTCTGATCGGGTTTGGGTCTCGAGTTTGTGGTGGCCCGGTTAAGTTTAAGAAGGGGTTGGTGGTTGTCGGGCGGAAAGGGGCCGGGCTGTGGTGCTCCGTGGTGGTTGCGGGTGGTGATGGATCGTGATGGTGATGGCTGTTGTGTTGTGTCCGGTCGGGTTAAAGGTGGAGGCAGCGGGTGGTACCAGGGTGTTGGGTTATGGGTTGGGTTTTGATGGGTTGCTCGGGTCCGGGTCTGTTTAGGGCTCGGGTCAGGGTCAGGGTCAGGGTTGAAGATGGTGGAGATGCTTGGTCGGGTCCGGTTGGTTGGTGGTTCACAGGCGGCTCGAGGTGGTTGGTGACGGCAGGTAGTGGTGGTTCGTGGTGGACGCTGGTCCAGCGAGGTGGGGTCGGGTGGAGGTGGTTGCAGCCGAGGTTGGCTCGGGTGGGGGTAAGGTTGGCTTCGGGTTTGGGTTAAGGTTGTGGTTCGGATCAAAGTTTGGTGGTTTTGGTGTTCGGGTCAGATTCGGTACGAGATCGGGTTCGGTACGGGTCTTGTTCGGGTCAGATCTGGATGGTCAAGCCTCGGTCAACGCGCGGTCAAAGCTGGTCAAACTTTGGTTCCGGTCTACACGCAGTTCGAGGCGGCTTCGGGTTACTCGCGTGTGATTCGGTATACTTGAATTCGTACATATTTCATTATTTCATTTTTATAAGCATTGTATTTTTATAAAAATATAAATATATATAAATAGTTTTGACTCGCGAACGAACCGAATAATAATAATAAATGTTAACTACATATTATATCGGACGACCGGTAATAGTGACTAAAATGCGTGACTTATAATATCGATATCGGACTAAATTGGTTGGACTATAATATATATATATATATTGTCGTGTCTTTATACAAATAAGTGTAGTCTATGTAAAAGCGTCGAAACGTATAAGTCTCGTCTGATTTGGAATTGCGGATAAACAAAATATGGATTTGTGTTTGATATTGATTTTTGGGAAAATTGTAGGCGACTTGTGTCGCCTGGTTTGTACAAAAACAGAGGAAACTCTGCCGAAATTTTATAAAATGTATAAGCGTAAACGAAAGCGATATTTGTTGCATATTTCATTATAAACAACCTCCAAGTATTTTGACAAATGTAGTTTTCTACAATATCGTAAAAGGTTTTCGACAAATGATTTCTTGCAACATTTAAAGAAAAACGTCGAACAATATTTCCAAAACAAATACATAATATTTGTTGAGCGTCACTTGTGTCAATCTCCAAAGATTTTCGTAACTAAAACATTTCCATCTAAACGGTTTTGAATTTAAAACGCTCAACCTATTTGAGAAAGAATCATATAAAATTTATGTTCGAAACCTTTAAAGATTGGAAAAGAAGCGATATTGTTATTAATCGATTTTAAATAACTATACTTATATTTTCATCAAAGAATATTTTCCTAAAATATAATTATAAGACGAGCTACGGCTCGGGATAAGTTATACGTTTCATAATATAGTCCAACGTGGTGTGCACACGAATAGTGACGAGTGCGCAACTTGGGTACTATGTCGTGTGTTAACGCATAAGTAAGATAAGTCACGATCGGTTCGTCGAGTTAAAGCATATTAGTACTCGAGTTATACACACGAGTCTAGATAGTTGGATAAACTACCTTTTAGCCGGATTATAGGCTAGGTTTATATGTGTTAGACTTTAAGGTGTCCTTTGTTGTAATAGGGCACGAGGAAGCCGGTCGAGGCTTGGACTTTATTTGCTAGCTTAGCATGGAAATTGAGGTGAGTTCATGACCCCACTTTTTACTGTTTTATAAATGTTTTCGGGGTGGAAGACATGCTTCTTTTATGCAAACCTGAGGAATTCCAAACGAACAAGTCTTTGAAAAATGAAATGGGTGCGTGAGTGTCACGACCCTACTTTTACTGGTTTTACTTTCGGGGAAGAAACATTTTACATACTTACTTACTAAAGGTCATGT
Source organism: Ambrosia trifida (assembly GCA_028751855.1). NCBI lineage: Eukaryota > Viridiplantae > Streptophyta > Magnoliopsida > Asterales > Asteraceae > Ambrosia > Ambrosia trifida. The sequence goes on from CM054123.1 coordinate 52,136,182, forward strand.
TATACTATGGTTACTTTACAAATACTATGCGGCTTTTATGGAAAGTCCCAGGGGGGAAACCATGAATGTGCGGGGATGCACAACGGGGGAAATGTGGATAGATCTATTGGGCCTCACAAACCCCACTCGACGGCTGGGCCGGGCGGGTGCATATTGTCTCTTATTACTGGCTCGCCGAGGCATCGGTTATAGCCAAAACTGCTGGGCAAGCTTCAACAACTTATAAACGTATAGTAATGGATTCCCAACCGCAGTAGTAAACAAACTCTTAACGTCTAGCTAACGTTCTTATAACCTAGTAGTAACGGATATGATCTTTTCAAACTTATTACAACTCTTTTATAAAACTTGTGAACTCACCAGCATTATATGTTGACTTTTTAAGTATGTCTTTCAGGTTTAAACCTTGGTAACGGCACGGTTGGAGTAGGTGACAGTTGGGATCGGGAATCCTTGAGGTTTAGAATTGGCGTTCAGGGAACCAGAGTCTTAGATGCATCTTTCCGCTGCGCTGGCAAAGGCACCAAACGTCGCATCCGACAAGGGAAAAGTCGGGGTGTGACACTACATCTTACCCTCCTCAGACCCTACCTTAGCTTAACTATTGGTGGGATTAACTGAGTATGATGAATAAGACTTTAGATGCTGAAAGTTGGTGAAATTTACAAATTGGTTATTTGTTCCATTTTAGGGGTCAAATATCATGTAAGAGCATTGCAATAGATGGTCAAACAAACCACCCCAAACCGTCACATCATCATTTCAAACCATTACAAACCAAACCCTGCTTTTTTCTTTCAACCTCAAACCATTTCAAACCTCTATCTCATCACCTACTTTTCATTTTATTTAATTTATACCTCACACAAAAAAAAAATCTTTTGTTTTATTTAATATTAAAGTATAGTTGGGCTCCACCCCTCTTGACAATGGACCGGTCCATTATACCCGACGAACCACTCCAATTCAACCTCCTCCAACGGTGTTGATGAAACGCTTGGTCCATTTGCTTTGGTTTGTTTCTGACGGACAGTCCACTACATCTCCAATACATCTCCATTGGAGATGCTCTATCTAATATTATTCAAGATTTGTAGATAACCCAATTTGTTGAAGGTTCGTTGTATTTGATCACCAGACTTCACTGTAAGACGCTCACGGTCTAGATTAGACTTAGCGTTTGGGTTATCAACGTATAAGGTTGGCGTTAGGATCATCAACTCATAAGATCAACATTTGAATATTCAGAGGACATAGTATGAAATGTCCAAAACTTTAGATGAGGTCAATGTATTTTACACCGAACATTTAAAAGTTGGCTACGTAAAACATGCATAAGCTGACCTTTTATTATTCGCCTAAGGTTAGGTTCGTCTTTCTCTGCGTTGATCATTTGTCTATGTTGAATATTTTTAGTTAAAGCAATGTATAAACTTCAATTAAGAATTATCATCATTTCAATAACCCGTAATCAATTTTCTTTAATAGGAGACTAACCTACTCCTAAAATATTATTATTGCTCCACCCAAAGTTAAAGGTTAAAAAAAAGAAAAAAAAAAACCCTGGAATCAAGTCTAGAGTCGTTTAAATTGAATGTGTTGCTTTAGATAATGAAGGTTGGTGAAATTTACAAATTGGTTATGAATTCCATTTTAGGGGTCAAATATTAGGTAATTTCTTTCTAAATGGATTTGGATATTTGTACACCCCATATATAATTGCACACCCTGCCACCAGTGGCGGATCCAGGAATTTTTTTCACTGGGTTCCTTTTTAGGTGTTCCAATTTCATATGACCACACATATTTCGGGTCGGTTCAAGGGTTCGGGTCGAATAACGTATATCACTTAATAAAAATACGATACAATAATGAAAAAAAACCAAAATAAAACGGATTCACAACATATTAAAAATAAAACAGATTCAATACTTGAGTTGTATAAATAATAAATAGGTATATTAACAATAACAAATGGCTAAACTGTGAATAACACTAAGTTACTAGATGAGTATCAATTAATATATGATGTGTGCATTGTGCTATTAAACAAATTTAAGTCAAATCTTAATATAACAATTGCAAAAGAAACTGTGAAAGTGCACTTCAACATTGCACCTACATGATTCATGAAAACATAAAAAGTAACCAGATGTAAACATACAATTGATGTATTAGTATGTTTCCTCAAAGGCAAAATAGGTAAGAAGAAAATAAGGAGTTAAGGACTACAAAGTTAACATCTCTAGAACCTTATAGTGAAAATCTATTTTTAAAACAACCACCAAAAACTGCAAGGAAAACACCCTCTGTTCCAATTCAAGAAAACCACATACAACATGAAAGTAACTAAAATAACACTAACTTATATATGCCAAAAACAACCTGAAATTTCCCTATCAATACAATCATTATAAACCACCAGACACAACCACTACAATAACAACAATAAAGACACTCACCACCACTAAAACTAAAGACAAGCGACCACACCACATATCCATGGAGAAGAGAGGAGGCAAGAGCGGTGACCGGTGGTCCAAATAAAGAAGAGAGGAGACAGGGGCGGTGGCCGGCGGTCAAAATAAAGAAGAGAGGGGCGGTGGCCGGCAAGGCCAGAGTGGTGTCTGGTCGCGTGGAGGAGGAGGAGGCCGGTTGGGTTTGGTCCGTTTGGAGATGAGGTAGGGAGAGGGAATGAGAGAGTGCACTGCAGACAGTGTTTGTGTGTTTGTTTGGAAGGGATGGGCTTGGGTTTGTTGAGTTCCCTAGGTTTTGTAAAAAAAAGAACAAAAATAAAAAAGACTCTCAAGAGTCGAACCAGAGTGTTGTTGGTATTATAAATGATTTCCACCACCAGAGCACTTATCAATAATGCAAATGGGTTCCTAAATCATTTTTCTTATGGGTTCCTTTTAATTTTTCTATATACGTTAACACTAAAAATTACAAACCGACTGGGTTCCTGGGAACCCACCCGTAGACACCTAGATCCGCCCCTGCCTGCCACTATATGTCGTGTATAGGGTTATACGCAGCATATAGTTCTCTGGCATGTCTCTAAATGATAGACATTACTGACGTGTAAAAATTTGTGCAACCCCTATACGCGACGCGACGTATAGGGGGTGTGCAAATACTTTGGAGGGCGTGTAAATACCATCACCGTTTCCAATATTATTCTTGATAACTTCTATTAAGTTAGTTTGAATTGTTTCATGGAAGTTTCATCGTAATTTTTTTGAACGATTCCAAATTTTGGTCTACTTCTACTAATCACCTTTAACTATGCCTACACCATACATGATTTGAACCCTCCACACCTTAAATAAAGGAGAGACATCTTACCACTGGATTTAATAGATTGATTTCTCATTGATAAGGGTTTTCCCATTGTGGTACAAATCTGAAACATTTATCAAATTCACTCAATTTTATAAGTACATTTTAACCCAATTCAATCAACCAATCAAAAGTTTTCAACGTGACAATGGGGTGAATTTGATAATTCCAATTTTAAAAATTTTGCTACCCAACATGGTTTACAATTCTCTTTCTCATGCCCTCATACTTCCCAACAAAATGGGAAGATGGAACGCATGATTCGTTGTTTAAATGAACTCATGCTTTCTCTTCTCACCTATGCCTCCATACCACCCCACTACTTGGTCGTGGCTCTTCACACAGCCGCATATCTCCACAACATTCTCAATTAATCAACTTTCACACACCCACTTCCATGCTTTACATGAAACACCCTTCTTATGACCTGTAATATCCGTATTTTTCCACTTGTTGTAATTAAGATTTAGTGATAAATAAAATCGTTAGATTTTTTTTACTTTCGTTTTATCCATTTTTTACACGTATATGTACCTATATATAAAATACATCCATATATACCTTTTATTAATATCAACATTTATAATTTATAAAGGTTTTACTTATTATGTTTTTTATAAACATTACCAACTACTAACCACTTTCATTAACTATTTTTCACTTACTTCTAACTCTCAACCACCTTCTTTATTACCCTAACCCTCATCCTACTTAGGGGTGTACAAAAAGCTCGCGACTCGAGGCTCGCTCGAAAATCGCTCGAAAAAAGCTCGGCTCGAAGAGGCTCGTTTTGTTTTTGAGCCGAGCCGAGCTGGCTCGTTTTGTAATCGAGCCGAGCTCGAGCCAGGGGTGTTCAGCTCGTGGCTCGGCTCGATGGCTCGACTCGTGGCTCGGCTCGATGGCTCGACATATGGCTCGACTTAGGCTTGTGTAATTTAGAAAAAATAAAAAAAATACACATGATTATGTGTAATTTTATTTAATTTTATTGTTTTTTATTTAATAAATATTTGTAAAAAAATAAAAAAAAATAAAAAAAAATATATCGAGCTGGCTCGAGCCAGCTCGAGCTCGGCTCGAACATTTATGAGCCGAGCTCGAGCTCGACTTTTCAGCTCGATCAGAAAAACGAGCCGAGCCGAGCTGGCTCGGTTTAGGTTCGAGCTCGAGCTCGAGCTGGGCCTGGCTCGGCTCGACTCGGCTCGTGTACAGCCCTAATCCTACTTATAAATACCAACCTCCACCACCTCTAATCTCTTACATCACTCTCAAATCACTTCCAAATCTTCAAATTTTCTCAATGATTCTCCAAGTCCTCAAATCATCTCAAAAATCTCTAACTTTTAGTAATTCTCTCTTCATTTCTAATACATTCTTCTTATATTTTTCTTACTTTCTACCTTTTCCTTCTTCTTTCAACCACTTGGATGAACTTCTTGGACTTGCCTATTGTTTACCAAGGTATACATAAAGGGTAAACCACCATTTTGAAGTCCCAAGATTTGTTGTTTTTGCTTAAACTTTCTTCCATCTTTTATGAACTAAGTAATCTTACAAGTGAATGAAACCAAACCAAGTTCTCTAACAAATCTATGTTGGAAGGACTTGTGTTAAGGTAAATGGTGTCAAAAGGACCAATGTTCTTTCACTAAAGAAGATTACACCATTCCTCACTTTGACACTTAGCTAAATATAAGTATAATATATAGACTTGTTTCCTTTTCATCCTAATAGCTATATATCAAAGGTTTATGCATACATTCCTACCTTTCCCCTCTCTTAACCCACCTTATCACTCGGATTTACTTCCACACAATAATGGGAAAATCCAAATTCCAAGACTCATGCTTAAACTCATTTACACCTTCCCCCACCTCAAACTCCTTCCTCGATTATGACCTCTCACCTATATTTTTCTAACCAGCTTCCACCTCCTACTCCTCACCACCTACACCGACTCTTGCCACATCCATGAACCCTCCGACCCAAAACCAAACCCAACACACTGTCCCACTAAATAAAACGACCCCTACCACTACCACCCTCCCTACCATGCCTAACCATCCACCCGTCAACCTACCACATGTCCAAACCTATTCTCGTCGTACTCGACAACACCACAACCCTCATTCTACAAATTCCACCTCTATCAATCCCACACACCATCCAACAGCCACTACCATTCCCATCAGCCAACAACCTCCGCCCAGCCCTTTCGCCGCCAGCTCTGCTACTACCAAACCCACTGGACACACCAAATGGAAAGCTCCTCTAAACCTACACGTCAACTCCATCTCTCCCATACCTAAATCCCACATTTATGCCTAATCCGATCCTCATTGCTCTCAAGCCATGGAAACTGAATATGATGCTTTGATAGAAAATGACACTTGGGAACTTGTACCGCTATTCGGTGCATGTGGCTCTTTCGCCATAAATTTCATGCTAATGGCACCTTGAGCGTTACAAAGTGCGCTTAGTACTAAACGGAAAATCTCAACAAGTTGGTGTCGATTGTGATGAGACTTTTAGCCCAATTGTAAAACCCACGACTATAGGAACAATGCTCAGTTTGGCGCTCTCTAAATCATGGCCCATGCATCAATTAGATGTTAAGAATGGCTTTCTTCATGGCAATCTTAATGAAACAGTTTATATGATTCAACCACATGGATTTACCGATTCGCGCAACCCGAATCATGTATGTAGACCGAAGAAGTCTTATATAAGATAAAACAAGCACCTCGGGTGTTGTATCATCGGTGTGCTACTTACATTCTTAAATGTGGTTTTAAGAGTTCTGTATCAGATAACTCTCTTTTTGTTTATAAACATGGAACTAATATGGCATATATTTTACTCTACATGGATGACATTATTCTCACCGCTTCAAGTACTACACTTCTTCAACACTTTATACAGATACTTTCATGTGAGTTCAAAATGAAGGAGCTTGCAGGCCCCATCAATTTTTAGGCATTGAGGTCGTTCATCAACATGGTGGGTTGTTTCTTACACAAAAATCATACGCATATGATATCTTGACCCGTGCCAACATGTTCAATTGAACACCGGGTCACACACCGATGGATACAAACTCTAAACTCAGCGCTGACACCGATACTCTACTTGACGACGACTCCTTGTACCGAAGTCTTGCTCGTGCCTTACAATATTTGACTTTTACCATACCGGACATTGCTTATGCCGTTCAACAGGTATGTTTGTTCATGTACACTCCACGCGAACCACATTTTCAGTTCCTCAAATGCATCTTAAGATACCTCAAAGGAACTTTAGACTTTAGCATACACATGTCTCCTTCTAGCTCCATCAAACTCACAGCTTATTCAGATGTTGATCGGGAAGGGTATCCGGATTCTAAAAGATCTACTTCGGGTTACTGTGTATTTCTTAGGGACAACTTAGTGTCTTGGTCATCCAAGCGACAGCCTACCATATCACGTTTCAGTGCTGAGACAAAATACAGAGTAGTCGCAAATACGACTGCTGAATTAACATGGATCCGAAATTTGTTACTGGAACTACATGTCCCAATACGCCAAGCCTCCATTATCTATTGTGACAACATCTCGGCTACGTATCTTTCTCATAACCCAATTCAGCACCAGCGCACTAAGCATGTGGAAATAGATATTCACTTCGTCCGTGAAAAAGTTCGTCCTGGTGAGATTCATGTATTACATATCCCTACCAATCACCAATACGGTGACATCTTCAGAAAGGACTTTCCAAGACCATTATTCACTAAGTTCAGATCCGGTCTTTGCATTCGGCTTGCTACTACTTCGACTGTGAGGGCGTATTAACAACCGAAATATCTCCCAAAATATATTCGGATATTTAATAATTAATATTTGTATCTTTGTATATCTCCTCTCTTTTAGGAGATCTTGTTTTCCTTTTTATTAGCATTGTAATGTGTATATAATAATCTTTTGATATCAATGAGAAATCAATTCATTCTATTGAATTGATTCAAAGGATCATTATATAACAACATTAATTATGAAATATCCTAACATGTTTTGTGAATTTGTGAGATATGTCGGTTGTTAATAACCACCACATACCATGTTCTTGGATGACATGTTTCATCATATTTGATTTATCATAGACTTTAATATAAGATGTTTAGCATTTAGTCACTCAACAGTGTAAGGATCATCAACTTCATAAGATCAACGTTTGAATTATGAGAAGACATCGTTCTAGTCGGAACGTTTTCATAAGGTAAGTGTTTGAAATGTATATACAGAGAAATTTTACAATGAACATTTAAAAGTTGTCTACGTCTTAAGTTATTTTTTATTAAATTAGTGTACAAGCTTCAATTAAAAAAAAATTATCCTCATACTCATTTGGTTGAAGGAGCTGGAAGCTTTTAGCTTAGAGAAAAAGCTCTATAGTGAACCGGTAGAATTTTATACGGTCCGGTTCATGTTTTTATATTTATCGTTTAACAGTTCCAGTTCAGGTCGATTCGATCCAGTTCTGAACCGTTCCACACCAAAAATCACTAAATTATTTTTATACATACAACTTAGTGGGGTGGGAGGGCTAATTGAATAGCAAACCATTGAACTTTACTTTTGGTCATGACTTCATCTTCTTTTTTTTTTTTTTTTGGTCATTACTTCATCTTAATGTTTCATGCTGATGTTTGCAAATAATCTGTACAATTTCTCTATCTATTAATTTTTAAATTTCATTAAAAATCACTTTATTATATTTATGGTTTTTATATATTTTTTTAAGATGAAAAAAGTACCGATCACAAGTTCACATGATACGAAAATCCAATCCAATCTTTGCTTAAAACCACTTTTTCTTTCAATGTCTATTTTAGAGCAACTTGACTTCCGTGTTTGGGACCCTCTCCGCTTTGTTTTTTTTTTCTTGTGGCTTCTCTTTTTGAGCTTTGAATCCGGTGGTTAACGCGTATTTTGCGGTTGGGTTTTCGGAACGATTTCTGGTGTGTGGTTCATTGGGGTTATAGGAAGTTGTTGATGGTGAGTGATCTTTTGTAGCGGGGAATTGTTGAACTGAAGTCTCGAAAAAATCATGGCCGATGTATAAGATAATACGCCGCTTAGTCAGGTGTACAAACCGGTATTGGTGGGATACTCGGGTTTTGCTGTGCGGTACGGTTTTGTGGGGCATTCGGGTCGAGAAAACGAACTGTTTAGACTGAGAGAATGGTTGTGTGGGTTCATTTTTTAGTTAAAGAGTTTTTTTCTCTCTAAAAGATTGAAAGAATGGTTCGTGAATGTACAAACCTCATTTATAACATAACGTCTTATGAATTTCAATTATTTGAACATGTCAAGTATAGTTGAGTCTCTTGTTCTTTCCTGTGACGAAACAAGCTGATCCCGTCCAAACAACATTGGCACCGAACTATATTTGTTTTTATGGTTTTCTCAATGCAACGGTATAAAATTCATTGAAAACATAGTTGTATTCGTATTAGAATATTTTGTTTGGTATTGTAAGCTATAGCGAGCGTCAATATGACAACATTACCATATGTTGACCGAACAACATTCCCCGTATCAATACAATTCGCTTATTATTGTTTTCAGTTGTTCTAAAAACTTTTCAATATCCTGTCGATTATATCTCTTTCGTTTGTTATACCAAGTAGTTATATAAGTTAATGATGTATACACAATCTTACATTGTTGAATTATTTTTATACATACAACTTGTGGGGGGTGGGGGGGGGGGGGGGGGTAATTGATATAGACTTCATCTTAATGTTTCATGTAGATTTTTGTAAATGATCCGTACAATTTCCCTATCTAATAACTTTTAAATTTCATTAAAAAAATCACATTATTAGTTATTACACATAAATTATTTGTTATTTGGATTATGAGTAAACATCAAATACAAATATATGAATAATTTGTTATTTGTTTAACCTACTAAGCATGAGAAATGAAGGGGGACTTCTTTTTTTTTTTTGAAACTTTTTTTTCCAATCTGCTTAATCATGCTTTCTTCCAAGGTACATCAACTAGAACAATAGTGTACGGTCGGAGATGACTCTCATGCCAAAGATAACTGTTAGAGAATAAGTCAAAATCAAAGTCAAATAATAAGTCAAACTTAGTCAAGAAAGTTTGAGGGGCCATTTGTGACAAGTTCCAAAGTTCATTTCCATTTTTACAATAGTTCGGGTTAAGAATAAAAGGTCTGTTATTTTGGAGGGATTGATCCTGTCATTTGTGAAAGTATTAACAAACTTTTAACCACCAAAAGAGGGATTAGGGTTTATAAGTAGCACATCATTTGTAAGTTTAATTCAGTCGATTACTTTTCTATTTCTTTGTAATTTCTTCTTTCGTTCATATCAATAATAAAACCCGAAGCTTTTGATTATTGTTCTTGATTAACTTTCATAGTTTTTACAACAATTGGTATCAGAGCCTCGTTGCTCAGAATCTGTGAAATTGGTGTGTGTTATCCGTGGTAGAAGATCAAGAATGGTGACAACAAAGTTCGAGTTGGAGAAGTTTGATGGAAGAAACGATTTTAGTCTGTGGAGGATGAAGATGAGGGCCCTGCTTGTGCATAATGGTGTAGTTGATGCATTGAGGAGTGAGGATCATTTTCCTGGTGATCTCACAGATAAAGAGAAGAAGGAGATGTTAGAAAAAGGCTCACAGTTCGATCATATTGAGTCTGGGTGACAGGGTGTTGAGGGAAGTTTTAAAAGAAACGTCTGCAGCAGGAATATGAGCAAATCTTGAGACCTTGTATATGACCAAGTCATTGGCCAACAGGTTGTATTTCAAGAAGAAGTTTTACACGTTTCAGGTGAGCCTTGGTAAGACATTGGTTGAACACACAGATGAGTTTAATAAACATATCTTGGATCTTGAGAATATTGAGGTTAAATTGGATGGTGAGGATCAGGCCATTATATTTTCCATATCATTGCCATCTTCGTATGAGCATTTTGTGGACACCTTGATGTATGGAAGGGAGACCTTGACTATGGATGAAGTCTTGGCTGCCCTTAATTCAAAAGAGTTGAAAAGGAGGTCAGATGTGATAGAAGAAGGTGGAGATGGGCTGCTTGTGAGAGGAAAGGTTGATCAGAAAAGTTCAAGATTCAAGGGAGAATCAAGATTCAAGAGAAGGTGTTATGTGTGTCACTCAGAGGATCATTTGATGAGGGACTGTCCTGAATTGAAGAAAAGGAAAGGTAAACAGAGGTTTGATAATCACAGGCAACAAGATGGTGATTCATCAGAAGATTGTGATGAATGTGATGTTCTTGTGGTGACCAGTGAAGAGTTCTGTTCAGAAAGATGGATTTTGGATTCAGGGGGGTCATTTGGAATGACATATGATCAAGGGTACTTCAGGAATTTGAAGTATGGAGACTATGGTAAAGTCAAGGTTGCTGATGGCAGAGTTTGTAAGGTCATGGGTATAGGATCAGTGACATTCAAGATGGATAGTGGATTGTTGGTGAATGTGCATGGTGTGAGGTATGTACCAGATCTTAAAAAAAGTTTGTTGTCATTAGGTTGTCTTGAAAAAGAGGGTTGTCATGTGGTTCTTAAGGATGGTAAAGCCATTTTTATGAAAGAACACATGATAGTAATGTCAGGAACTAGACAAAAGAATGATGTTTATGTTCTTGATGGATTTGTGATGAAGCCTTAAGTGATAGAGTCCAGTTGTCATAGGGATAAGCAGTGGTTGATTGAATCCTGTAAACAGAAGTGTTTTGATGTGTTACAGGATGGTATCTTAGAGTTTTGTGTGATGGATAATTTCGCAGTGTTTCTAAGGTGAAAGAATCATTTGTTCATGATGATGTGTATGATATGTTAATGGGATGGATTCTAGGTGGAGGTGATGAGAATCTTTTGGTTAATAAAGATGTGTTTCCAAGAGGGGTATTTTTGGAAATGATTGAACAGTCGTTTTGGCTCAAATGAATGTGAGTATTCTAGTCAGGTTGAATGTGGGTTAAGAACACGAAGCAAGTTGTTCTTATGGAATTCTGATAGTTTAAAGAAGATCAGGATAGAAGGTTTAGAGGATGTAAGGCCAAGGTTAAAAGATAGCAGGTTAATGCTATATGTAGAAGGTATTTTAATTGAGGTGGAGCATATGCTAAGTGAGGTGGAGTCTGTGCAGGTTTAGAAGGAATCTGATCAGGTTGCAGGAGATAATACTCAGGTAAGCAGTGCTAAGATCAATGAAAGGTTGTTCTGTTGTGAAAGGGACAGGACAAGTGTAGCAGTTGTGAAGGTTTTGGACTGTTATGAAGAATCTGAAAAAACAGGGAAGTTAGCCAAGTGGTGGAAGTCAATGGCCATAAAAGGAGGTATATTATGGAAGGAAGATGCTTGGTTAAAGATAGGTAAGTCTGAAATGGTGATTAAGATCAAAACTGGCAGCAGGGGCAATTTGGTCTTTATTTCTGCAGAGGTTGATTGTGCAGAAGCAATTTGTTGGGAATGGATCAAAATTGTTGGTGTTTTTCAGGTCATGGAGTGTTGTTTGAGTTTAGAAAACAATGAGAAAAATGGGTCAGACCTGGAAACTGCAGAAGCAACAACAGTGGTTAAGGCTGATGGTTTAAAGAAGGGCAAAATGGTCCAGTAATGTGCAAGCAGCTGTTTGATAGTAAACTGTTGTTTGATGCATGTTTGGATGGGTGATAAAATGGTTGGATTTTGATTATTGACTTAAGGTGGAGATTGTTAGAGAATAAGTCAAAATCAAAGTCAAATAAAAAGTTAAACATGGTCAAGAAAGTTTGAGGGGCCATTTGTGACAAGTTCCAAAGTTCATTTCTAGTTTTACAATAGTTCGGGTTAAGAATAAAAGGTATGTTATTTTGGAGGGACTGATCCTGTCATTTGTGAAAGTCTTAACAGACTTTTAACCACCAAAAGTGGGATTAGGGTTTATAAGTAGCAGATCATTTGTATGTTTAATTCAGTCGATTACTTTTCTATTTCTTTGTAATTTCTTCTTTCGTTCATATCAATAATAAAACCCAAAGCTTTTGATTATTGTTTTTGATTCAATTTCATAGTTTTTACAACAATAACACTAAGTGTTTTGGTGTTCATGAAACGTGGGGAAAAAAACTTAAACTAGTTGGAACTAACTTAGAGAATGTTCCTCTCTAATTTCTCATTTGAGAAAGTATATGTTTTTGTTTTTCATAAAAGGAGCCAAAGCTCGTCTTTTATATACATCCAATATGAAACCGAATCTGCCATTAATCTTGTACTAAACAAGAATTTTAATATTGTATTCAACAATATTAAGCGACTGTTTAGTTGATTAAGTGTTGAATCATTAAGAGGTCTGAATGGTTAAGAGACTCTGAATGATTACGTGCTTAATGCTTCAGCTATGCACCAAGTCTGAATGGTTCAGCTCTTAACCATTCTATTCAGAGCCGTTTTTTAGATTAAAACATACAGTCTGATTGTTAAACCATCCAGAGCCTCATTAAGAGGCTACCAAACATGCCCTAAATTAGTTATGGCATGAGTTGAAACAGTCTTATGAGTCGAAATAGTAGCTTGAGATCGTGTTGTGAGCACAACAGATCGCGCGCCACGTACACCGCGCGGACAAGGGCACTACAGACCCAAGCGCAGTGCACGTAATGCCACGTCATCCGCGGACCAAAACGTTATTAATTTGGTCAACACAGACCACACGCCATGCCCTCAGGATGACCCGCAACCTCTGCACGCTCTCAAAAATATTAAGGCGGCTCTCTAACCGTTGCAAGTGTGCGAAGTGTGGTATCAAAGCGTCCATCGCCCACGCCATGTTTTAGGGTCCTCACTAGTGTTTGGTTCAAGCTAAACAATATCCAAAGAGTGCTCCTCCTTAAAAAAACACTTCATGTTTTTTCATCCCACCAACGTGGGACAAGTTGACAAAACTTAATCCGTTTTTCATCTTTGGTTGTTGCAACCTATAACTTTCAAGCTTCGATATCTCATTCATCTTAACTTTATTTACATATATAAATACATTTATTTAAGTCCAAAATTAGTGAAAAATCAATTTCATTACCATTTTTCCAACATTTGATTCATAAATATTCAATATTGTTTTCTGGTTGCTTCAAATTTTGAAACATGATAACAAATAAATATGGTTTTAATTACGGTTACATATGGTGTGTGGTTACCATATATTTTCGATATTCAATTGAAAAAAGTAAATAAAACATATATCTCAGTCGTATATATGAACAGATTGCTAAAAAGTATATATATTAAACGAGGTGTTGTCACGTTACATTAACTTGAATCGTTATTATAATAATTTGGTTTAAGATTATGCAAACCTATGTCAAAGCATGATTTTAAATCAATATTTTAAACATTTAACTTCTTGTATCCTGCATGTTGGCTTTTTGTCATCATGTGATCGTTTATTGGTATGTGATGCCAACACATGATACGTGGTTGATTTGAGTATGATCATCACATTTGGCGTCTCTTGTTGTATGTTTTATCCATCTGATCAGTTATCATAATACATACGCAACTTTGTTATGTGCATACGTTAGCAAATTGTGTTAACCTGTTGAGCTTTTGAAGATGAACTCCGTTAAAGCATTAGCCGAATCGCCTGATCTCTGTTACATTCCTTCCATCTATGTCAACTCTGCAAACTCAACCGAGCTACCTGCTTCAGATCCTCAAGGTGCAATCCCCACCATTGATTTTGCCTTACTCAACTCTGATGATGCTGATCTTCGGTCCCAAGTGATCAATGAACTTGATATAGCATGCAAAGATTGGGGCTTTTTCCGGGTACTTGCTATCTATCTTGAATAGTTGGTCCCTAAAACTATATATGTATAGAACTTGTTTTAATGCTTTTCTTAAAATGTTAGGTGATTAATCATGGTGTTCCTGAGAGTTTGATGAACATGGTTATTGAAAAATCGAAAGAATTTTTCGATTTGCAGGATGAAGAGAAGAAAGAGTTTGAAGAAAAGGATGTTCTTGATCCAGTTAGATATGGAACAAGTTTTAATTCTAAGAAAGATGAAATCTTCTACTGGAGGGATTTTCTTAAAGTTATTGTACACCCGGAGTTTAGCTGCCCAAACAAACCCTTAGGTTTCAGGTGATCACGCGCTTTTTTTTAATTTATGCTAGACTGGTAAAGTTTTATTGATATCATCATCATACTCAGTAAATCCCACCAATAGCAAAGGTAAGGTAGAGTTTGAGGAGGATAAGATATAGACAATCTTACCTCTAACCTGTAGGAATAATAAGGCTACTTCAGGTGAGACCCCCCCCCCCCCCCGGCTCGACACAAGGGGTTTTTGCCATTCCATATGGCGAGTTCTAAGGCCCCAAGTAGCTTTGTCAGGCGGGTGTGTTAGTGGTTAGTATGAGGTTTAAAGTGGTTGCCAAATGGTTTGGTGACCTTTGAAAACCTAACCCTAAAGCATGTGCGCTGTTAGCACTTTAACCAGCTTTTAAAAATAGTTATGATTGACGACAAATGGTTTGGCAACCTTTCCCTAAGCATGAAAAATATATTGATTGGTCGCCAAATGGTTTGGTAATTAACCTCCATATGTTGTCTATACTAGTCAACATATTTCCTTAACATTTGAAAATTGATATCAAAAGAGAAATAGTACCATATTTTGTTGAATATACATTTCAACTTGCTTATGAGTTATGACGTGATCCGGTTTTG
Organism: Ambrosia trifida; assembly: GCA_028751855.1. Taxonomy (NCBI): domain Eukaryota; kingdom Viridiplantae; phylum Streptophyta; class Magnoliopsida; order Asterales; family Asteraceae; genus Ambrosia; species Ambrosia trifida. The sequence continues at coordinate 52,151,272 of CM054123.1, forward strand.
ATAATGTATCCCGTTATAAAAACAAATAGCCTACTGTAAATCAACCAAGTGATTTACGTATATATGGATTGTAATTATTGTATTAATCACATTTATTGTATTAATCACATTTATTTACAATCCATATATACGTAAATCACTTGCTTGATTTACAGCAGGCCATTAAAAACGTAAATAAACAAAAGTCATGTTAATGCAAGTTCATATGTTGGATATGTTACAGGGAAGTTGTATTAGAGTACTCCAAGAGAACAAGAGAAGTAGTAAAAGAGTTACTTAGGGGCATATCAAGGAGCCTAGGACTGGACCAATCTTATGTAGAAAAAACTTTGAAACTGGAATCCGGTTTGCAAATATTTGTTGCCAATCTTTACCCCCCTTGCCCACAACCGGAGCTTGCAATGGGGTTTCCACCTCATTCGGACCATGGCTTGCTCACACTCCTGATCAACAATGGCGTAGGCGGACTTCAAATCAAGCACAAGGGAAAATGGGTCAATATCAACAACAATATTCCAAACTCGTTTCTTGTCAATACCGGGGACCAACTTCAGGTATATATGTATGTCTTTATTCAATCTAGGGTGTGTACGGTTCAGTTTAGCCATTTCAACTTCAGGTATATATATGTCTTTGTTCAATCTAGAATATCTAAAGTTTGAGATGATAAAAATGATTGAAGATCCGATTACTCGAATATAAAAAAGTATATAAACAAAAAGGCTATACCTTATGTTTTTTTTAAATACTCTGTAAGAGTATTGAAATTGAACCGTATAAATCTCAAACATTTGTATACCGACGTAATTTTTTTTTCCATCGCAGGTTTTTAGTAATGGGAGGTATTCAAGTGTGGAGCATCGTGCAGTTGTGAATAATGCGGCCACACGATTATCTGTTGTTGTGGTAAATGGACCATCATTGGACGAGGTGGTGGAGCCAGCTAAGAAGTTTGTGACCGAGGAAGGATGTTCGCCATCGTACATTCCGATGAAGTACAAGGAGTATCTTGAAATGCAACAAGGCAACCAAATAGTTGGGAAAACTTGTTTGGATAGGGTTCGGGTATGACTATGAGGAATCATCTTGTATTCTTGTATGTTCTATGTCGTGATGCCAATGTGACCACATTAGTCAATTGCATAAGCTGATTTTTATAACAATTTAAGTATTATTGCTACAACGAAATCTAGGTCGGTCTTGTAGCAAGTCTCGATCCTAGATGCAACACATATATAATATTGCTAAAAGGTGACCCAAAATTAATGCTATAGAATACCCTTAGGTCAATGGACAATGGTGTATCCCAATCAATTTAACTAAGATGAATGCATTTAATGTATCTATCTATATCTATCTATACTATCTATATCTATATCTATATCTATACTATATTATAAAGCATTTGACAAGGACTTTTTAAAATTTAAGAGGTACAAGTTAATTTGTTTATGATACAACATACAATGCACATAATAACTACATTTTAAGGGCAAATTAGTCTTTAAAGCATCATATTTAATAATCTAAATAAAATCAAGAGTCATGTTTATGATAAGTCATGACATTTATTTCTACAAAACATATTAAATACAAAACATGTAAAAAAGAATTTTCATAATGCTACATGTTTTATTATAATCTTTTATATACAATTAGTTACTTTATAAAAGTTAGTTAATCTATTATTATTCATAACAATGTTACTAAACTTTTAGGTATTTGAGTCGTTTAGGAAATATCTACTGCATGAATAACTTGGCATATTGAGAGCAAAATCGAGCTTATCCTACTAAACAACGTAAAGTTTATCTTGTGTTAGAAGAAAGTGAAAGGAGAAGTTCCTTTATTGGTGTTATTTTTATATACGTTTCAATGTAAGTTTCGTTTAAGACAAAAGTGTGTGTGATAATGTACAAGTCATCTAAGCAGAGGCAGACAAGTCTTTAAAGTGTTTTTTTAGTTTTTTATTTCTCTTTTTATGTGAATTTGTTACGGTTTCGACTTAGTAGCTTTTTCTATGATGTTTTTTAACTTCTTTTTAATATGGCAAGTTAGCTCGCCGCCATGCATGTGCGTGATTTAACGTTTTTTCATCTATTTTTGTTCAGTTTAACTGTCCCGCGCAACGCGCGGGTTTCTCACTAGTATCTATAAAAACACAATAAACCTAACAACTTTATTGGTGTATAGTTATTGGGGATTGGGCCTATATATTAAGCCCAATTAGATACTCACACTCGTCATCATGCCCAACAACCCAAGTTTAACAAAATATTTATATTTAGAGGAAAATGCCAAAATGGCCCCTGGGGTTTGCCTAAAAATGCTTGTTTAGACACCAAACCTGTTTTTTATCACTGGGACCCCTGACGTTTCAAAAAGTGCCATTTTGGACACTTTTTAACGTCTCAGTTAGAAACTCAGTTAACTCCCAGTGGCAATTTCATCATTTTATGTCTTAACGTTAAAAAAACTCATATTTACTCCTTCTTCACAGACAACGATTCAAACTCAGTATCTTCCACCTCTCTTCAACAAAACCCTAATTCCCAAATCATAAAAACCCAAATCGATTATCAAATCAAGAATTAACTCAAACAAATCCCCTTTCCAACGCCTATTCCACATACCACCTGATTACTCATTCTTACGAGTCTTTTGGTGTGAATGCTTCCCTTGTTCCCTCCCACACCCCTTAACGTTTTTAGGACTTTGCCTTCGAACCCATTGTTTACCTAACAAATCACATGCCCTCAAGAACCAACTCAAACAAATCTCCTTTCCAACACCTATTCCACATACCACCTGATTACTCATTCTTACGAGTCTTTTAGTGTGAATGCTTCCCTTACCTACGACTATATTGTCACACCCTCAAAATCCACTTGCGGAGTTTTACCGCGAGGCGCATGACAAACCAGGATCCAAACCAACGATCACAACAAACAAGTCTAACATGAACGTAATGCAACATCAAAACAATGTTTAAAATTCCCGTTTACAGCGGAAGCTTATTCAAAACAATACTCAATAGTAAACCAATGTTCAACGTTTGTAAAACCATGCAACTCTAACTAGACGCCGTGCAGACGCGTGCGCCCTAGTTCCACTGTGCTACCTTAGCGACCTGAGAAAACATGTAAAAGTTTACGTCAGCACAAAAATGCTGGTGAGTTTACAGGTTTTGTATCCAAGTACCAAGTCCACCTGTCCATACTATAATAATCGAAAACCAGCATACGCTAGCTAGGCGTACGTTTTGTTACTACCACGATTGGAAAACCATTACTAACGCGAATACCAAAAGTATGCCCGATGTATGTTCCTGTTGTTCCTGTTGTTCCTGTTTGAGACAATATGCACCCGCCGACCCTCCAAGTCGACGAGCGGGGTTGGTCACTCCCAATAGCGCTATTCACATTTCCCCGTTGTGCAAACCCGCACATTCATGGTTCCCCCCGGGACTTCCAAAGATCGTGTAGTACACAATAGAAACCCATAGTATGACAGTAGTTACCAAATAATAGTTTTAACACATGTTTTCTCCCCCGAAAGTATGAAACCAGTTTAAAAGAGGGGCCGTAAACTCACCTTAACGTGCAAGCAAAGAATCCGAACAGCAAGCAATATATGCTACCGACACCCTAATAACAGTGTCGCTCAGTGAGTATAGGCGTAATATCATTACCCATATAACTCGTTTGTCCAAGGCGTTTTAAATGTTCAAAAGTGTGTATGCGACGCCTAGTGATTCTACATGCAATAGTAAACCCTACGGACCCGTTGGTGAATACGTTGGTTACAATTAGTTTCTACATTCCGTATGTGTCTCAGACAAGTGTACTTCAGTTTCATGTCAATTCCATACCACCTAAGACCTCAATTAATCACAGAAGCACATAATACACAATCTGTGTTTTCAGGACAGATTGTGCGCCATCAAAACTAATTTATCTAAAATAGCAAACCAGTGAGTTAACCTCCCAAATTTTTATTGAATTTACTTTGGGATTCACTCGACAATACCTATTTTTGTTTTGTCTCAATTCCAAACACAAAAATTATGAAAATTCGTACAACACAGCTAGGTCCAGAAAATCTCCTCAACAGGTCAGTTTAGTAGGAAAATTCTTAAAAATTGTGTATTCATCCAAACGAGATGAATCCACTTGGAAAAGCTCTATTTTTCCAGTATTGACCTACTGTAAAAATTTCATAATCTAATTCCTTGTAAATCTCAAGTTATGACCATTTAAAGTTAACCCAATTTACAAATCCGAAAATCTGATATGACCCCTAATCAATTAAAATTCCAAAAACGACTCAAACGACGTCCAAATTCGATGGTTTTGCCCATTATGAAAAGCTAAGACCTTGTACGTTACAATCATGCAAAGAATCGATCAAATCAATTGTTTTCACGCCACGAAACCGACCCTACAAGTCGACTTTCAGAATCTGTCCAGATTCTGATCGTACAATATCATCAATTATATCAAACCCTAGTTGCATATTATCAATCAATAATACCTAATAATCATCATACAACTTTCCTAATACCTATTCCCATCAGATCCTATTAGCAAACATGTCAAGATCAAAGCTTTTAAGATCAAAACACCAATAACTTGCGCAACAAGCATCCTATGATGTTACTACGCGTTTATTAATAGGTTTAATCCGTTTAATCTTCAAAAAGACTCATGTTTTAATGTTTATTAAATCCAATCAGACCTGGACAAACTTGTTATAGGATTTTTACAATAAAACATAAAGTAAAAAGCGTAAGAAATCATGAGTTATACCCTTAGCTCTTCAAATCAATCAATCGCGCGCCTTGGAGCCTCCCAATTGATGATCTTAAGCCTTAGCAGGTGTTTTTGGAGTGAAATATTCGTGTGGGGCAGTAAGGGGGCGATTAGGGTTGAGTATGAGGGCTGCATGGGAGTTAAGGATGTTTAAATACGAGTTTGAGGCGGTTTAAACCCGTCAGTGCCCTTCGAGCGGCCGCTCGGAGCCTGTGAGCGGCCGCTCACAGCTCCGGGTGGCGCGCTTTTGCCTCGTTTCGCCTCCCGACGCGTTATCCTTCGACGTTTTCGTTGTTACGGACCGTAACAAGTGTAACCCCATGCGTTAAGACCCTAATCAACCTCACGCTCCACTTTTAATAATTTTTATTAACGTGTTCGGGTTAGGTTCACATAATCACGTATGGTTTTCACATAAGTTGTCAGGTATCACCGAGACACCTAAGTTTATTATTCACCAACGTCCGAGGTTCACTAATCATGCAATCACACGTTAACTCACACAAGGAGTCAAAACCCGACCCACACAAGGAGTCAAAGCATCTCATAACCCGAGATGTGAAAGTAGTCCCAAACCGGACTAGAAAACGTTTTGTAAGTTGTCTCAAACCCGAGACAATGCACGTATGTCCTTTCTAGCTATCTAGCTAACCCTCGTTACGTATAATATACGCGTGACTCGCTAAGGTAGACTTTCATCTAGACAATGTTGTTAACCAGAATTTGCCGGGTGTCACATCATCCCCACGTTAAAAGAATTTTTGTCCCGAAAATTGCTCAAGTACCAAAAGAACAAAAGAAATAACGAAGGAACAAACAAAAGATAGAAACCAAAAGAGAGAGATTTACCCGAGTTGTCACATCATCCCCACGTTAAAAGGAATCTCGACCCGAGATTCATTCAGCTGCCGAAGAGACATGTCTCGACTCGAACGCTTCTTTAGGAAAAAGATGAGGATACTTAGACTTCATCTGATCCTCCCGTTCCCATGTATATTCCGGTCCCCGGTCCGAGTTCCACCGAATCTTAACGATACGAATCTTGCTGTGACGCAGGCTACGAATCTTGTAATCAAGGATCTCCACAGGTTCTTCCACAATCCGAAGACGATCATCAACCTTGATCTCTTCTAGTGGAACGATGAGAGACTCGTCAGCCAGACACTTCCTCAAGTTTGACACGTGAAAGACGTTATGTACGTTACCGAGCTCCGTCGGTAGATCAAGTCGATATGCCACCGGCCCAATCCGTTCCAGGATCGTAAATGGGCCGACATATCGCGGATTGAGTTTGCCACGCTTCCCAAAGCGTATGACGCCCTTCCACGGTGAGACTTTTAGAAGTACCTTGTCATTGACTTGGAATTCCAGTGGTTTGCGACGCTGATCAGCATAACTCTTTTGCCGGTCCCGCGCCGCCGCCAACCGATTACGAATCTGTACGATCTTTTCCGAAGTTTCGTACACTAGTTCAGGTCCAGTGAGTTGACTCTCACCCACTTCAGCCCAACAAAGAGGAGAACGGCATTTCCGTCCGTACAGTGCCTCGAACGGAGCCGCCTTGATGCTCGTGTGATAACTATTGTTGTACGAAAATTCTACTAACGGTAGATGAGCTTCCCAACCCTTGCCAAAATCGATCACACATGCCCGCAGCATGTCTTCTAAAGTTTGAATCGTGCGCTCACTTTGACCGTCAGTCTGTGGATGGTAAGCTGTACTCATGTCTAGTTGTGTACCCAAAGCCTTGTGCAAAGACTTCCAGAAGTGAGAAGTAAAATGGGAGTCACGATCCGAAATAATAGAAACTGGCACCCCGTGCTTAGAAACAACTTCTTTCAAGTAAAGACGAGCCAAACGATCCATGGTGTCGGTCTCCTTAATAGCAAGAAAATGGGCTGATTTCGTCAACCGATCGACAATCACCCATATCTTGTCATTCCCGCTTGGTGATTTAGGAAGTTGCGTGACAAAATCCATGGTAATCCGTTCCCATTTCCACTCCGGAATTTCAGGTTGTTGCAAGAGACCCGACGGTTTCTGGTATTCCACCTTGACCTTAGCACAGGTCAAGCATTTGCTCACGTATGAGGCTATGTCCGACCTCATGTTTGGCCACCAGTAAAGCACCTTCAGATCTTGGTACATCTTATCCGAACCAGGATGAATAGAATACCGGGACTTATGAGCCTCATCAAGGACAAGCTCCCGTAGTCCCCCGAATAAAGGAACCCATATACGTTCTGCGAAATAGTGCAGGCCATCAGGCCTTCGCTCTAGGTGCTTGTCGGCGCCGTGCATAGTTTCAGCTTTAAGGTTTTCCTCCTTCAAAGCTTCTAACTGGGCAGAAAGGAGTTGATCAGGTAACGACGAATGGATGGTGAGCTGCAATGCCCGAACGCGACGAGGTTTAGTAGATTCCTTCCTGCTCAAGGCGTCTGCTACAACATTTGCCTTGCCAGGATGGTATTTAATAGCACAATCATAGTCGTTCAAAAGTTCGATCCAACGACGCTGCCGTATGTTCAAATGTTGTTGGTCGAAAATGTGTTGGAGACTCTTGTGATCGGTGTAGATGGTGCATTTGGTACCGTACAAGTAATGTCTCCAAATTTTTAACGCGAATACCACGGCACCCAACTCCAAATCATGAGTGGTGTAGTTCTTCTCATGCACTTTGAGTTGACGAGAAGCATACGCAATCACTTTCTCGCGTTGCATCAACACGCAACCGAGTCCATGAATGGAAGCGTCACAGTAAACAACAAAATCATCAGGACCCTCAGGTAAAGACAAAATAGGAGCAGAACACAGTTTAGACTTCAGTTCTTCAAACGCTGACTCTTGTGATTCACCCCAGTCGAACTTCCTATCCTTCTGAGTGAGAGTGGTGAGGGGTTGAGCAATCTTCGAGAACCCCTGAATGAAACGACGATAATAGCCCGCAAGGCCTAGGAATTGCCGCACCTCAGTTGGCGTCTTTGGTGCTCCCCAGTCCTTGATCGCTTCGATTTTAGCTGGATCGACATGAATTCCTAGTTCATTAACCACATGTCCTAGGAATTGAACTTCGCGTAACCAAAAGTCACACTTTGAGAACTTAGCGTAAAGTTGTTCCCGTCGCAAGAGTTCCAAAACTAACCGCAGATGTTCCCCGTGTTCGGTCTCGTTCTTGGAGTAGATCAGAATGTCATCAATAAAAACAATGACGAATTTGTCCAGATATGGTTTACAGACGCGGTTCATCAAGTCCATGAAAACCGCCGGTGCGTTCGTGAGACCGAAAGGCATGACCAAGAATTCGAAATGGCCATAACGTGTTCGAAAAGCAGTCTTCGCGACGTCAGCCTCCCTGACGCGCAGCTGGTGATAACCGGACCTCAAATCGATCTTGGAATAATAACTAGAACCCTGAAGCTGGTCGAATAGATCATCGATACGTGGAAGAGGATAACGGTTCTTGACGGTCAATTTGTTCAGCTCTCTGTAGTCTACACACAATCGGAAACTCCCATCCTTCTTCTTGACAAATAAAATCGGGGCTCCCCAAGGGGAAGAACTTGGTCGGATGAAACCCTTGTCCAAGAGTTCCTGTAACTGACTAGACAATTCCTGCATCTCGGGAGGTGCAAGACGGTAGGGGGCCCGAGCAATAGGAGCAGCCCCTGGTACAAGATCAATACCGAACTCGACTTGACGATGAGGAGGAAGACCAGATAAATCATCGGGAAAAACATCAGGAAACTCGCGTACCACCGGAATGTCGTCGATCTTCTTCTCATCACCAGAGGAAACAGATAAAAGCGCCAAAACGGCTGGATAACCCTTTCGAAGACACTTAAGGGCTTTCATGCTAGAGATGATATTCAGCGGAACACCACCCTTGATACCGTAAACAGAAAGGAATTCTCCATCAGGGAGAGGAATCCGAATAACCTTATCGTAACAAACAATCTCCGCGCGGTACAATGATAACCAATCCATGCCTACCACTACGTCAAAACTACCCAATGGTACCGGCATAAGGTCGATGGGGAACGATAAACCCGACAACTCTAATTGGCACTCCCGAAGGACACTAGTAGCTTCAATCTTTTTACCGTCAGCCAACTCAATAATATACTTGGTCTCTAATGGTACGGGTACTACATCTAGCAGTCGACTAACATCCATGGATACAAAACTCTTGTCGGCACCAGAATCAAATAACACGCTAACAGAACGATTATTGAGAAGAAACGTACCGGTGACTGTATCAAGGTCCTGTCTAGCCTCAGCGGCTCCAATGACGAAGGCACGTGCATTCCTGCCGCCGCCCCCGTTGTTCCCATTCCCGTTGTTCCCGCCCTGCTTCAGTTTTTGGCAATCCTTCTTGTAATGCCCGGTCTCACCACAATTGTAACATCCTTGTCTTCCCGTAGTCCCTTGAGTAGTCGGAGCTGAGTTAGTAGTCGGAGCCTGAGTCGATGGAAGTGTAGCCCGACAATCTTTAGCATAGTGGCCCGTTCGCTGGCAGCGGTGACAACGGTTACTGTCGCAGTTCCCTTGGTGATGGCGTCCACACTTGTTGCATTTGGGCAGTTTTCCCGCATAACCACCCTGCTTGTTACCCGAAGAAGATGAACCCCCATTATCAAACCTTTTACCCTGCTGTGCAGACCCAGACCCTTTCCCGTCGTTTTCCCACTTGCGCTTATTGTTCTCTGGGGTCTTCGCAGTCGAACCTTTCGCAGGCAAAATCCCCTCATTCACCTTTAAGTTAGTCATTCTATGGGCCGATCGAACTACCTCCGCATAAGTAGGATGATTTCCAGCAGCCACCAACCCTGCAATTTCCGGCACTAACCCTGAGACATAATGTTCAATCTTACGATACTCTGGCACGTGCAAATCGGGACACAGCACTGCCAACTCATTCCTCCTCACAGTATACTTCTCGATTTCCGATCCAGTCATCTTGAGGTTCCACACCTCATGCTCCAGCTTCTGTACCTCTTCTCTCGGGCAATACTCCCGCTTCAGCAACTGTACAAAGTTCTCCCATGGCATAGCATATGCCTCCCCAATACCCATGTTCTGGGTGATACCATTCCACCAAGTCAATGCCACGTCCTGAAATAACGCAGCAGAATACTTCACCCGATCTTCTGGGAGACAGTTACACATCAGAAATACCGATTCCACTTTCTCCAACCACCTAAGCAAGCTAACCGCACCCTCAGTGCCAGAGAATTCCTGGGGCTTGCAGTCCCGGAACATCTTGTAGGTGCACATGGGTGGGGGTGGGTCAACAGGACCACCACCACCGTTGTGCCCTAACTGAAAGGCAGCTTGGAGTAAGTTGTTCAGATCATCCTGCGATAGGTTAACACCTCCACGACCACCAGCATCACCGCGACCACCACCACGTCCACCATTGCGACCACCTCCACGTCCTCCTCGTACTCCAGACATGATTCTGGCAGAAAGAGCGAGAAAATTTAGTTTCGCAGTTAAAGATAACCACTAATGTTCACAAGATCAAAGCTAGATCCAATCCAGGACTATCCCCTCAAACCCAGAGCTCACTAGGGCTTCCATGCATTTCGGTTTATGATTTTGTGTGCACCCAAAATGATAAACCGCTCTACATGGTCCTCCAAGTGTTCTCCTAGTTCAAAGTTCAAATCACCGAACATAGACTCTTAGCTATACACCGTAATGCTACGGTAGTTCATGGCAAGTGTTTCTATTGGAGTAGGAAAGGGAGATGTCCGAGCCTTGGACAAATCTCAAGAGTACACGATTCACTCCAATATACTACACTGCCTAGAAAGTAAGTAACCCGACCTAAGATAGAACGGATGATGTAACGTAGAAAGACCAACGATTTAGAGACACCCCGACAAGACCATACGTAAACCACTATAACGTTTAGTACCATGTGATCGTCTAGTGTGTGCGACTCGGCTATAGACTAGACCCTACATGCAGTCCTAGTTCACTATAACCATTGGCTCTGATACCAATCTGTCACACCCTCAAAATCCACTTGCGGAGTTTTACCGCGAGGCGCATGACAAACCAGGATCCAAACCAACGATCACAACAAACAAGTCTAACATGAACGTAATGCAACATCAAAACAATGTTTAAAATTCCCGTTTACAGCGGAAGCTTATTCAAAACAATACTCAATAGTAAACCAATGTTCAACGTTTGTAAAACCATGCAACTCTAACTAGACGCCGTGCAGACGCGTGCGCCCTAGTTCCACTGTGCTACCTTAGCGACCTGAGAAAACATGTAAAAGTTTACGTCAGCACAAAAATGCTGGTGAGTTTACAGGTTTTGTATCCAAGTACCAAGTCCACCTGTCCATACTATAATAATCGAAAACCAGTATACGCTAGCTAGGCGTACGTTTTGTTACTACCACGATTGGAAAACCATTACTAACGCGAATACCAAAAGTATGCCCGATGTATGTTCCTGTTGTTCCTGTTGTTCCTGTTTGAGACAATATGCACCCGCCGACCCTCCAAGTCGACGAGCGGGGTTGGTCACTCCCAATAGCGCTATTCACATTTCCCCGTTGTGCAAACCCGCACATTCATGGTTCCCCCCGGGACTTCCAAAGATCGTGTAGTACACAATAGAAACCCATAGTATGACAGTAGTTACCAAATAATAGTTTTAACACATGTTTTCTCCCCCGAAAGTATGAAACCAGTTTAAAAGAGGGCCGTAAACTCACCTTAACGTGCAAGCAAAGAATCCGAACAGCAAGCAATATATGCTACCGACACCGTAATAACAGTGTCGCTCAGTGAGTATAGGCGTAATATCATTACCCATATAACTCGTTTGTCCAAGGCGTTTTAAATGTTCAAAAGTGTGTATGCGACGCCTAGTGATTCTACATGCAATAGTAAACCCTACGGACCCGTTGGTGAATACGTTGGTTACAATTAGTTTCTACATTCCGTATGTGTCTCAGACAAGTGTACTTCAGTTTCATGTCAATTCCATACCACCTAAGACCTCAATTAATCACAGAAGCACATAATACACAATCTGTGTTTTCAGGACAGATTGTGCGCCATCAAAACTAATTTATCTAAAATAGCAAACCAGTGAGTTAACCTCCCAAATTTTTATTGAATTTACTTTGGGATTCACTCGACAATACCTATTTTTGTTTTGTCTCAATTCCAAACACAAAAATTATGAAAATTCGTACAACACAGCTAGGTCCAGAAAATCTCCTCAACAGGTCAGTTTAGTAGGAAAATTCTTAAAAATTGTGTATTCATCCAAACGAGATGAATCCACTTGGAAAAGCTCTATTTTTCCAGTATTGACCTACTGTAAAAATTTCATAATCTAATTCCTTGTAAATCTCAAGTTATGACCATTTAAAGTTAACCCAATTTACAAATCCGAAAATCTGATATGACCCCTAATCAATTAAAATTCCAAAAACGACTCAAACGACGTCCAAATTCGATGGTTTTGCCCATTATGAAAAGCTAAGACCTTGTACGTTACAATCATGCAAAGAATCGATCAAATCAATTGTTTTCACGCCACGAAACCGACCCTACAAGTCGACTTTCAGAATCTGTCCAGATTCTGATCGTACAATATCATCAATTATATCAAACCCTAGTTGCATATTATCAATCAATAATACCTAATAATCATCATACAACTTTCCTAATACCTATTCCCATCAGATCCTATTAGCAAACATGTCAAGATCAAAGCTTTTAAGATCAAAACACCAATAACTTGCGCAACAAGCATCCTATGATGTTACTACGCGTTTATTAATAGGTTTAATCCGTTTAATCTTCAAAAAGACTCATGTTTTAATGTTTATTAAATCCAATCAGACCTGGACAAACTTGTTATAGGATTTTTACAATAAAACATAAAGTAAAAAGCGTAAGAAATCATGAGTTATACCCTTAGCTCTTCAAATCAATCAATCGCGCGCCTTGGAGCCTCCCAATTGATGATCTTAAGCCTTAGCAGGTGTTTTTGGAGTGAAATATTCGTGTGGGGCAGTAAGGGGGCGATTAGGGTTGAGTATGAGGGCTGCATGGGAGTTAAGGATGTTTAAATACGAGTTTGAGGCGGTTTAAACCCGTCAGTGCCCTTCGAGCGGCCGCTCGGAGCCTGTGAGCGGCCGCTCACAGCTCCGGGTGGCGCGCTTTTGCCTCGTTTCGCCTCCCGACGCGTTATCCTTCGACGTTTTCGTTGTTACGGACCGTAACAAGTGTAACCCCATGCGTTAAGACCCTAATCAACCTCACGCTCCACTTTTAATAATTTTTATTAACGTGTTCGGGTTAGGTTCACATAATCACGTATGGTTTTCACATAAGTTGTCAGGTATCACCGAGACACCTAAGTTTATTATTCACCAACGTCCGAGGTTCACTAATCATGCAATCACACGTTAACTCACACAAGGAGTCAAAACCCGACCCACACAAGGAGTCAAAGCATCTCATAACCCGAGATGTGAAAGTAGTCCCAAACCGGACTAGAAAACGTTTTGTAAGTTGTCTCAAACCCGAGACAATGCACGTATGTCCTTTCTAGCTATCTAGCTAACCCTCGTTACGTATAATATACGCGTGACTCGCTAAGGTAGACTTTCATCTAGACAATGTTGTTAACCAGAATTTGCCGGGTGTCACATCATCCCCACGTTAAAAGAATTTTCGTCCCGAAAATTGCTCAAGTACCAAAAGAACAAAAGAAATAACGAAGGAACAAACAAAAGATAGAAACCAAAAGAGAGAGATTTACCCGAGTTGTCACATCATCCCCACGTTAAAAGGAATCTCGACCCGAGATTCATTCAGCTGCCGAAGAGACATGTCTCGACTCGAACGCTTCTTTAGGAAAAAGATGAGGATACTTAGACTTCATCTGATCCTCCCGTTCCCATGTATATTCCGGTCCCCGGTCCGAGTTCCACCGAACCTTAACGATACGAATCTTGCTGTGACGCAGGCTACGAATCTTGTAATCAAGGATCTCCACAGGTTCTTCCACAATCCGAAGACGATCATCAACCTTGATCTCTTCTAGTGGAACGATGAGAGACTCGTCAGCCAGACACTTCCTCAAGTTTGACACGTGAAAGACGTTATGTACGTTACCGAGCTCCGTCGGTAGATCAAGTCGATATGCCACCGGCCCAATCCGTTCCAGGATCGTAAATGGGCCGACATATCGCGGATTGAGTTTGCCACGCTTCCCAAAGCGTATGACGCCCTTCCACGGTGAGACTTTTAGAAGTACCTTGTCATTGACTTGGATTCCAGTGGTTTGCGACGCTGATCAGCATAACTCTTTTGCCGGTCCCGCGCCGCCGCCAACCGATTACGAATCTGTACGATCTTTTCCGAAGTTTCGTACACTAGTTCAGGTCCAGTGAGTTGACTCTCACCCACTTCAGCCCAACAAAGAGGAGAACGGCATTTCCGTCCGTACAGTGCCTCGAACGGAGCCGCCTTGATGCTCGTGTGATAACTATTGTTGTACGAAAATTCTACTAACGGTAGATGAGCTTCCCAACCCTTGCCAAAATCGATCACACATGCCCGCAGCATGTCTTCTAAAGTTTGAATCGTGCGCTCACTTTGACCGTCAGTCTGTGGATGGTAAGCTGTACTCATGTCTAGTTGTGTACCCAAAGCCTTGTGCAAAGACTTCCAGAAGTGAGAAGTAAAATGGGAGTCACGATCCGAAATAATAGAAACTGGCACCCCGTGCTTAGAAACAACTTCTTTCAAGTAAAGACGAGCCAAACGATCCATGGTGTCGGTCTCCTTAATAGCAAGAAAATGGGCTGATTTCGTCAACCGATCGACAATCACCCATATCTTGTCATTCCCGCTTGGTGATTTAGGAAGTTGCGTGACAAAATCCATGGTAATCCGTTCCCATTTCCACTCCGGAATTTCAGGTTGTTGCAAGAGACCCGACGGTTTCTGGTATTCCACCTTGACCTTAGCACAGGTCAAGCATTTGCTCACGTATGAGGCTATGTCCGACCTCATGTTTGGCCACCAGTAAAGCACCTTCAGATCTTGGTACATCTTATCCGAACCAGGATGAATAGAATACCGGGACTTATGAGCCTCATCAAGGACAAGCTCCCGTAGTCCCCCGAATAAAGGAACCCATATACGTTCTGCGAAATAGTGCAGGCCATCAGGCCTTCGCTCTAGGTGCTTGTCGGCGCCGTGCATAGTTTCAGCTTTAAGGTTTTCCTCCTTCAAAGCTTCTAACTGGGCAGAAAGGAGTTGATCAGGTAACGACGAATGGATGGTGAGCTGCAATGCCCGAACGCGACGAGGTTTAGTAGATTCCTTCCTGCTCAAGGCGTCTGCTACAACATTTGCCTTGCCAGGATGGTATTTAATAGCACAATCATAGTCGTTCAAAAGTTCGATCCAACGACGCTGCCGTATGTTCAAATGTTGTTGGTCGAAAATGTGTTGGAGACTCTTGTGATCGGTGTAGATGGTGCATTTGGTACCGTACAAGTAATGTCTCCAAATTTTTAACGCGAATACCACGGCACCCAACTCCAAATCATGAGTGGTGTAGTTCTTCTCATGCACTTTGAGTTGACGAGAAGCATACGCAATCACTTTCTCGCGTTGCATCAACACGCAACCGAGTCCATGAATGGAAGCGTCACAGTAAACAACAAAATCATCAGGACCCTCAGGTAAAGACAAAATAGGAGCAGAACACAGTTTAGACTTCAGTTCTTCAAACGCTGACTCTTGTGATTCACCCCAGTCGAACTTCCTATCCTTCTGAGTGAGAGTGGTGAGGGGTTGAGCAATCTTCGAGAACCCCTGAATGAAACGACGATAATAGCCCGCAAGGCCTAGGAATTGCCGCACCTCAGTTGGCGTCTTTGGTGCTCCCCAGTCCTTGATCGCTTCGATTTTAGCTGGATCGACATGAATTCCTAGTTCATTAACCACATGTCCTAGGAATTGAACTTCGCGTAACCAAAAGTCACACTTTGAGAACTTAGCGTAAAGTTGTTCCCGTCGCAAGAGTTCCAAAACTAACCGCAGATGTTCCCCGTGTTCGGTCTCGTTCTTGGAGTAGATCAGAATGTCATCAATAAAAACAATGACGAATTTGTCCAGATATGGTTTACAGACGCGGTTCATCAAGTCCATGAAAACCGCCGGTGCGTTCGTGAGACCGAAAGGCATGACCAAGAATTCGAAATGGCCATAACGTGTTCGAAAAGCAGTCTTCGCGACGTCAGCCTCCCTGACGCGCAGCTGGTGATAACCGGACCTCAAATCGATCTTGGAATAATAACTAGAACCCTGAAGCTGGTCGAATAGATCATCGATACGTGGAAGAGGATAACGGTTCTTGACGGTCAATTTGTTCAGCTCTCTGTAGTCTACACACAATCGGAAACTCCCATCCTTCTTCTTGACAAATAAAATCGGGGCTCCCCAAGGGGAAGAACTTGGTCGGATGAAACCCTTGTCCAAGAGTTCCTGTAACTGACTAGACAATTCCTGCATCTCGGGAGGTGCAAGACGGTAGGGGGCCCGAGCAATAGGAGCAGCCCCTGGTACAAGATCAATACCGAACTCGACTTGACGATGAGGAGGAAGACCAGATAAATCATCGGGAAAAACATCAGGAAACTCGCGTACCACCGGAATGTCGTCGATCTTCTTCTCATCACCAGAGGAAACAGATAAAAGCGCCAAAATGGCTGGATAACCCTTTCGAAGACACTTAAGGGCTTTCATGCTAGAGATGATATTCAGCGGAACACCACCCTTGATACCGTAAACAGAAAGGAATTCTCCATCAGGGAGAGGAATCCGAATAACCTTATCGTAACAAACAATCTCCGCGCGGTACAATGATAACCAATCCATGCCTACCACTACGTCAAAACTACCCAATGGTACCGGCATAAGGTCGATGGGGAACGATAAACCCGACAACTCTAATTGGCACTCCCGAAGGACACTAGTAGCTTCAATCTTTTTACCGTCAGCCAACTCAATAATATACTTGGTCTCTAATGGTACGGGTACTACATCTAGCAGTCGACTAACATCCATGGATACAAAACTCTTGTCGGCACCAGAATCAAATAACACGCTAACAGAACGATTATTGAGAAGAAACGTACCGGTGACTGTATCAGGGTCCTGTCTAGCCTCAGCGGCTCCAATGACGAAGGCACGTGCATTCCTGCCGCCGCCCCCGTTGTTCCCATTCCCGTTGTTCCCGCCCTGCTTCAGTTTTGGGCAATCCTTCTTGTAATGCCCGGTCTCACCACAATTGTAACATCCTTGTCTTCCCGTAGTCCCTTGAGTAGTCGGAGCTGAGTTAGTAGTCGGAGCCTGAGTCGATGGAAGTGTAGCCCGACAATCTTTAGCATAGTGGCCCGTTCGCTGGCAGCGGTGACAACGGTTACTGTCGCAGTTCCCTTGGTGATGGCGTCCACACTTGTTGCATTTGGGCAGTTTTCCCGCATAACCACCCTGCTTGTTACCCGAAGAAGATGAACCCCCATTATCAAACCTTTTACCCTGCTGTGCAGACCCAGACCCTTTCCCGTCGTTTTCCCACTTGCGCTTATTGTTCTCTGGGGTCTTCGCAGTCGAACCTTTCGCAGGCAAAATCCCCTCATTCACCTTTAAGTTAGTCATTCTATGGGCCGATCGAACTACCTCCGCATAAGTAGGATGATTTCCAGCAGCCACCAACCCTGCAATTTCCGGCACTAACCCTGAGACATAATGTTCAATCTTACGATACTCTGGCACGTGCAAATCGGGACACAGCACTGCCAACTCATTCCTCCTCACAGTATACTTCTCGATTTCCGATCCAGTCATCTTGAGGTTCCACACCTCATGCTCCAGCTTCTGTACCTCTTCTCTCGGGCAATACTCCCGCTTCAGCAACTGTACAAAGTTCTCCCATGGCATAGCATATGCCTCCCCAATACCCATGTTCTGGGTGATACCATTCCACCAAGTCAATGCCACGTCCTGAAATAACGCAGCAGAATACTTCACCCGATCTTCTGGGAGACAGTTACACATCAGAAATACCGATTCCACTTTCTCCAACCACCTAAGCAAGCTAACCGCACCCTCAGTGCCAGAGAATTCCTGGGGCTTGCAGTCCCGGAACATCTTGTAGGTGCACATGGGTGGGGGTGGGTCAACAGGACCACCACCACCGTTGTGCCCTAACTGAAAGGCAGCTTGGAGTAAGTTGTTCAGATCATCCTGCGATAGGTTAACACCTCCACGACCACCAGCATCACCGCGACCACCACCACGTCCACCATTGCGACCACCTCCACGTCCTCCTCGTACTCCAGACATGATTCTGGCAGAAAGAGCGAGAAAATTTAGTTTCGCAGTTAAAGATAACCACTAATGTTCACAAGATCAAAGCTAGATCCAATCCAGGACTATCCCCTCAAACCCAGAGCTCACTAGGGCTTCCATGCATTTCGGTTTATGATTTTGTGTGCACCCAAAATGATAAACCGCTCTACATGGTCCTCCAAGTGTTCTCCTAGTTCAAAGTTCAAATCACCGAACATAGACTCTTAGCTATACACCGTAATGCTACGGTAGTTCATGGCAAGTGTTTCTATTGGAGTAGGAAAGGGAGATGTCCGAGCCTTGGACAAATCTCAAGAGTACACGATTCACTCCAATATACTACACTGCCTAGAAAGTAAGTAACCCGACCTAAGATAGAACGGATGATGTAACGTAGAAAGACCAACGATTTAGAGACACCCCGACAAGACCATACGTAAACCACTATAACGTTTAGTACCATGTGATCGTCTAGTGTGTGCGACTCGGCTATAGACTAGACCCTACATGCAGTCCTAGTTCACTATAACCATTGGCTCTGATACCAATCTGTCACACCCTCAAAATCCACTTGCGGAGTTTTACCGCGAGGCGCATGACAAACCAGGATCCAAACCAACGATCACAACAAACAAGTCTAACATGAACGTAATGCAACATCAAAACAATGTTTAAAATTCCCGTTTACAGCGGAAGCTTATTCAAAACAATACTCAATAGTAAACCAATGTTCAACGTTTGTAAAACCATGCAACTCTAACTAGACGCCGTGCAGACGCGTGCGCCCTAGTTCCACTGTGCTACCTTAGCGACCTGAGAAAACATGTAAAAGTTTACGTCAGCACAAAAATGCTGGTGAGTTTACAGGTTTTGTATCCAAGTACCAAGTCCACCTGTCCATACTATAATAATCGAAAACCAGCATACGCTAGCTAGGCGTACGTTTTGTTACTACCACGATTGGAAAACCATTACTAACGCGAATACCAAAAGTATGCCCGATGTATGTTCCTGTTGTTCCTGTTGTTCCTGTTTGAGACAATATGCACCCGCCGACCCTCCAAGTCGACGAGCGGGGTTGGTCACTCCCAATAGCGCTATTCACATTTCCCCGTTGTGCAAACCCGCACATTCATGGTTCCCCCCGGGACTTCCAAAGATCGTGTAGTACACAATAGAAACCCATAGTATGACAGTAGTTACCAAATAATAGTTTTAACACATGTTTTCTCCCCCGAAAGTATGAAACCAGTTTAAAAGAGGGGCCGTAAACTCACCTTAACGTGCAAGCAAAGAATCCGAACAGCAAGCAATATATGCTACCGACACCCTAATAACAGTGTCGCTCAGTGAGTATAGGCGTAATATCATTACCCATATAACTCGTTTGTCCAAGGCGTTTTAAATGTTCAAAAGTGTGTATGCGACGCCTAGTGATTCTACATGCAATAGTAAACCCTACGGACCCGTTGGTGAATACGTTGGTTACAATTAGTTTCTACATTCCGTATGTGTCTCAGACAAGTGTACTTCAGTTTCATGTCAATTCCATACCACCTAAGACCTCAATTAATCACAGAAGCACATAATACACAATCTGTGTTTTCAGGACAGATTGTGCGCCATCAAAACTAATTTATCTAAAATAGCAAACCAGTGAGTTAACCTCCCAAATTTTTATTGAATTTACTTTGGGATTCACTCGACAATACCTATTTTTGTTTTGTCTCAATTCCAAACACAAAAATTATGAAAATTCGTACAACACAGCTAGGTCCAGAAAATCTCCTCAACAGGTCAGTTTAGTAGGAAAATTCTTAAAAATTGTGTATTCATCCAAACGAGATGAATCCACTTGGAAAAGCTCTATTTTTCCAGTATTGACCTACTGTAAAAATTTCATAATCTAATTCCTTGTAAATCTCAAGTTATGACCATTTAAAGTTAACCCAATTTACAAATCCGAAAATCTGATATGACCCCTAATCAATTAAAATTCCAAAAACGACTCAAACGACGTCCAAATTCGATGGTTTTGCCCATTATGAAAAGCTAAGACCTTGTACGTTACAATCATGCAAAGAATCGATCAAATCAATTGTTTTCACGCCACGAAACCGACCCTACAAGTCGACTTTCAGAATCTGTCCAGATTCTGATCGTACAATATCATCAATTATATCAAACCCTAGTTGCATATTATCAATCAATAATACCTAATAATCATCATACAACTTTCCTAATACCTATTCCCATCAGATCCTATTAGCAAACATGTCAAGATCAAAGCTTTTAAGATCAAAACACCAATAACTTGCGCAACAAGCATCCTATGATGTTACTACGCGTTTATTAATAGGTTTAATCCGTTTAATCTTCAAAAAGACTCATGTTTTAATGTTTATTAAATCCAATCAGACCTGGACAAACTTGTTATAGGATTTTTACAATAAAACATAAAGTAAAAAGCGTAAGAAATCATGAGTTATACCCTTAGCTCTTCAAATCAATCAATCGCGCGCCTTGGAGCCTCCCAATTGATGATCTTAAGCCTTAGCAGGTGTTTTTGGAGTGAAATATTCGTGTGGGGCAGTAAGGGGGCGATTAGGGTTGAGTATGAGGGCTGCATGGGAGTTAAGGATGTTTAAATACGAGTTTGAGGCGGTTTAAACCCGTCAGTGCCCTTCGAGCGGCCGCTCGGAGCCTGTGAGCGGCCGCTCACAGCTCCGGGTGGCGCGCTTTTGCCTCGTTTCGCCTCCCGACGCGTTATCCTTCGACGTTTTCGTTGTTACGGACCGTAACAAGTGTAACCCCATGCGTTAAGACCCTAATCAACCTCACGCTCCACTTTTAATAATTTTTATTAACGTGTTCGGGTTAGGTTCACATAATCACGTATGGTTTTCACATAAGTTGTCAGGTATCACCGAGACACCTAAGTTTATTATTCACCAACGTCCGAGGTTCACTAATCATGCAATCACACGTTAACTCACACAAGGAGTCAAAACCCGACCCACACAAGGAGTCAAAGCATCTCATAACCCGAGATGTGAAAGTAGTCCCAAACCGGACTAGAAAACGTTTTGTAAGTTGTCTCAAACCCGAGACAATGCACGTATGTCCTTTCTAGCTATCTAGCTAACCCTCGTTACGTATAATATACGCGTGACTCGCTAAGGTAGACTTTCATCTAGACAATGTTGTTAACCAGAATTTGCCGGGTGTCACATATATAATCATAAAAAAAATGGACTTAAGGTCCACCCATGTGTCTTCCTAGGCTATAACTCAATCCATCATGGGTATCGTTGTCTAGACTTACAAACTGACCACGTCTACATTGCTTGTCATGTTAGCTTAAACGAGTAACCTTTTCCATTCAAACTGCCTATCGCACCACATTCACTGAACAATTACCTCCCTACTACTACTCCTCCTACCCAACACCCACGACCCATACACCCTCAGGCCCTCCAACATCAGCCCGTAACTCCACCCCTGACCCACAGCCCTCGGCTCATCCATCCTCAACCCATGACCACACATCCCCAACCCGTTCTCTCTCTCTCTCTCTCTCTCTCTCTCTCGCTCTCGCCCTCGCCCTCGCCCTCGCTCTCTCCCTCACTCTCTCCCTCTCTCTCCCTCTCGCTCTCGCCCTCTCTCTCGCCCTCCCCCTCGTCCTCCCTCCCCTCCCTCTCCCCTCCCTCTCCCTCTCCCTCTCCCTCTCTCTCTCTCTCTCCTGAACCAACCTATTCCACACGAGACCATACGAACCCACAACTCTCGGCCCACACAACAGACCATACAGACTCATCTCGTACTTCATATCCACCACCCTATACATGTCCAACCAATCTAAGACAAAACCCACCACTCGCTATGATCCTTTCGCTTATAATGTCTCTACTAATCTTTCTGAGTTTGTTCACCCTTCCTCTTTTACTATCACCAACAAATCCCCAAAATGGCGTCATGCCATGGCTGAAGAGTTTGATGCTCTTATTCGGAACGAGACATGAACTTTTGTTCTTATGTTGCAAATACTAATGTTATTGATCCAAAGTCGGTTTACAGGATTAAAAAGGATGCACATGGAAATGCCACTCATTATAGGGCAATACTTGTTGCCAAAGGTTTTAACCAAAAACCTAGTACTGATTTCTTGTTGTCAAAGCAACAACAATACGGGTTCTTCTATCTCTTGCGGTGACTAATCAGCGGTATATTCTACAATTAGACGTTCAAAATGTTTTCCTTCACAATGAACTAAAGGAAACAGTCTACTTACTAAAACCATGGGGTTTCGTTGAAAATTCTAAACCCAATCATGTTTGCTTGCTGCATAAATCTTTATATGGCCTAAAACAGGAACCACAAGCATGGTTTGAACATCTTAGCAAAACATTACATCATCTGGGCTTTACTGGTTCCAAAACGGATCCCTGGCTTTTTATACTTAAAAGACACGGTACCTTGATTTATGTGGATGAAATTATAGCTACGGGGAACGACACAAAAGCTATTAACAGTGTTATTGAAAAATTAGGTACCTCATTTGCAGTCAAAGATATGGAGGACTTGCATTATTTTATGGGTATTTAAGTTGTTCGTCATGGCAGCATCTTAATCTTATCTCAGCGGAAATTTATTTCTAACTTGATTCATAAAGCTAGATTATCTTACTGCAAATTTGTTTCTCACCCTCAGTGATAGCCCACTTCTTGTTGATCAACATAAATATCCTCAAACCGTGGGCGCCCTTCCAATGTGCATCATTATCCAGACCTAACACAACTTTCGCGGTAAACGTGTGTCAGTTCATGTAGACTCCCATTGAAAATTATTGGTCGGCTGTTAAACAAATTCTACCTTATCTCGAAGGTACCTCCCATTTTGGTCTTTTTATTAGCCATGACTTTGGTTCCACTCTTCATGCCTTTGCTGATGTCAACTGAAACACAACTTTGAGTGCCTTTCCTGATACTGATTGGGCCACCTTTCCAGATGACCGTCGGTCCATGGGGGAAATGGAATGCTCAGAAACAATGTATAGTGCCTCACTCTTCTACTAAATTTGAATATAAAGCTCTAGCTGTCACTATTGTTGAATTAACATGGCTAAAGGCTCTTTTACAGCAACTTGGTATCATCTCAAAGGTTACACCTACACTTTGGTGTGATAATTTAGGTGCCATGTATTTGTCTGCTAATCCTGTGTTCCATGCCCGCACGAAGCATGTTGAGAATGATTATCACTTTGTTCATGAGAAAGTTGTTCAAGGATAACCACAAGTTCAGTTTATCCCTACACATGATCAAATAGCCTATGTGTTCACTAAATAACTGTATTGCACTATTCGTACTAGGACAAGTGGGATGTTGGTTTTAGACAGCTTTAGTTTCAAAGTGGAGAAATGGTTTTCTAGTTTCCACCATATCATAATCATGTATTAGTTATTGGATAAAACATCTGTTATCTACTAGCCTATTTCTCACCTTTGTCGAATTTGTGGTACATGATGACAGTGTGTTAATTGTATTTTAAGTTCATATGCAAGATATGTCTTCAGTAAAGATTTACAAAATACATATTCCTGTGAATTGGTTGTTATATGTGTTAATGGATAACTACACACAAAATACATCCTATCGATATGTCTAGTGACATCTTGTGATATGGGAGGTGAAATATAGTATCAAGTCGTAAAGGCAAACCAGTGAACATAGTTAGCGACTAGCGCTCGCCTGCATGTGTCCTCCCGTCAACTGTCTTCAAATATTGAACGTCATCACCCTTGCCCTTGTCTCAACCACAAAAGACAACCGCTTGCCTAATTAAAAAAAAAAAAGCATCAGCTAAGAAATATACTTCAGATTGTTGTTTCAAATGTAAATGTAAATGTTCTCTAGGGATAATGGATTTTTGGGATTTTGCTGTCACCATTTGAAGGTAATAATGCAGCTGGTGCGGTAACAGGTTCTAACGAGCCCAGGCTTTTGAGAAATCCGTCTAATAATAAACTGATAATATTGTCAGCTAGTTCAAAAGTTTCTCCTGTTATATATGTGCTCATAGTTGAACTCTCTGCCACACAAGTCCTTGCTTCTTGCATGCTCATTTTCTCAAATATTTGAGGAATCAACAGTTTTGAGAGCATAATTGAGCTTTCCTGTGATGAAAACATTCTTTCAACACCTAACGGAACGACCAATACGTACACTCAAATTTTCATTTTCAACTTACCTGCCACAAAAGATCTGCGTGATCGGTTCTAAGAACCGGCAATATCTTTTCCGCTTCAATGAAGAAACACAGTACCACAGAATCAGTAATAATGTCACATATGTAAGGCTTCCCAATCAGCACCTCATACAAGCCCAAAGTACTTCCCTGTGCAAATGTTGGATTGAAAGAGGGCTTTCTCTTGCTATCGCACTGTTGAAAGTAAATAGTTTGTTGAAATTGAACCATTGTTGGATGATTATAATCAAGATAATCAAGTAAATTATTGTTTAATTAGAGAATCGAATATAAAAGTCAAACTGTGACAAAAAGGAAGTCAAAATTTTAAAACGTTGTGTCGTTTAGATTAGAACGGTTATTTAAGTATTCCCCACCCTGTTCTTCGACATGACTCACTGCACAAATCTTGTGCATACTCAAACATCATGTTCATCCCAGGTTTGATCCAGATTACTATTCGATCCCCGGGCCCTCAACCATGACATGCAAATGCTTCTTCACAAATTCTTTTAACTTAATAGTGCAAATCCCAACAATAATTACCTTGACCACACCTTTAGAAATCAGCCAGATGCCATTTGGGTTCGATCCCTCCCTGTACAAAGGCACGCCATGTAGTTTCATCGCCTCCTTGGTGTTGCCCACGATTTGCTCACGCACGGCGGCGGGAATGGATCGCAACAAAGGATTTGCACTAATCAAATCATGTACTTTTGGGATTTTAACCAAAGGAAGATTTTGCACAAGTTTCTCCAAGTCATTCTGAGTTGGAGAACCAGATTTCAGTACATTCGGAATATGGAAACATATCAGTAGAAAACTGTGAGTAATACCTGGACAGCATCATGAAGGTGAACCAGTTCCATCTGCCCCAATAATCCAACCCTTTCAAGATCTTGAACATATGCAGACAGATGATGAAGCACTGAACACCCCACTTGTCGTGTTTTCACAACATGCAAAACCTAAAAAACCACCTGGTTACTTTTTTTTTTAAATAAAATCAACATGCATATATTCTGTAACCAATAAATGATAAGACTGTACATTCAACTTACCTCTGGAAAAGTAAGACGCGCATCTTCCAGGAATTTTTTGGCTTCTTCTCCTTCTTTCTCGCTCTCATTAATGATTGCCAAAGCAATTTCGCTATCACCTAAGATGAAAGTTGCAGGTATAATAGTTGTCAAATGATTAACAAAGCTAACAAATTGTTTTTTCTAAGGATGTACATGAACTATATACATGCACCAACTTAACCAACCTAACATATTATGCTCATTTGCTCAATGTGAATCTTGGTTTTTAAAAGTGAGACGCATCGAGGCGATAAGGTCCAGAGCCAAAGGACGAGGCACGAATCACTGCATCATGTACGAGATACGCAAGGTATTTAACTTTTTTTTCTCATAGGTTTCTAGCATTACATGCCCAAATTTTAGATATAAGATATCTAGATATCTAGATGTACAATCTAAAAAGCTATACGTACAACATTCAGATGCAGAAAATCATCCATGAGCTTTTTTACCTGCACCTCAAGCAATCACAAGAGCTGGTGCTTGTGCCTAAGTGTGCCTCGCGCATGGATGAGTTTTTTAAAACCAACAATTTGAAAAAAAAAAAAAAAAACCCCTATTAACACTCAATCTCTAAGATGATTGTTACCCATGAATTCATGTAGTTGCTGACGTGCAATCTTATGCGCATTGAGAAAGGCAACTGATATGTAACATGCAAATTTCAATCTTTCAACTGTGAAGTAGGTGACAAGTTTCTGGGGAAACCAGCTAGTTTGCAGAAACTTATAATAGTTAGGGAATTGAACATTCGCTTTCAACCCATTCCAATCACTCAGTGGTCCAAGCGAAACCAAGTCAAGTGCTCCATCCACAGATTGCATTAAAATGTTTGCTGCAGATTGGTTAATTTTCCTGTCAACAAGCATTCCCCGATAAGCAGTTTGCACACCTGACAAATGAAACACACTTCGCCATTAGTTAGAGAACCTTGAGACATCGTGATAAGAGAAAAAGTAAAACCAGAACACGAGTAAACGAAAAATATAACAAACAAATAAAACCATAAATCAATTGAGAGGAAAATCAGCTCTCTATCGATTTACTTTAATATATAAGGGAAAATAAAAATATTATTAAGACACGTCGAATACTAAAAGTATAAAATACTACGAATATTGTACATCGATAATAATAATAATAAACATGACTTTTCACATCACTTTCATGGTCTTAGATATCTAGAAATGCTCAAGGCATGAAACTGAAAGGTAACACTCCTAATACCAGCTGATTTACTGAGCAGAATACGACTAACTAAAACATGGAAGGGAAAAAGGACTTGATATAAGATATACCAACAGAGAAGTTCCGGTATTCATATTGCAATATTGGCTTCTAATATGACCATCACAAACGAAAAAACCTATACAATAAGAGTACTAAGCCACACAAATGATGGATTGGATTGGATCCTGATCCAATCCATTATGATCCGGTCAATTGGTGACCCGGTGCGACTAAATGTATCGTGGTCCAATCCAATGTTATAATTGATCCATTCCAAACTTAATTCTCAAAATCAGAATTTTAACACTCAAAGAAGCCCATCAAGCCCACCATCTCCCCTCTCTCACTCCATCCCTACAATAAAAAATAAAAACACAACCGATTGAAAAACGAAATTAAATAAAAATTCATTTAAAAAGACTTTTTTTTTTTTTTGTAAAATGAGTGGGGATGGGGCAAGGATCAAATTTTAATACTGAAAAATATAAAAAGTAATAATTTTGTGGCGGGGTGGAGTGGGGGCACCAGGGTAGGCGGTTGGTATCAATTTTTTCATAGAAGAAAACAATATTTTGGGGTGAGAGACTGAGAATGGGTCAAAACTTTAATCTCAAAAACAAAACAAAAACTTTATTGTTTTGTCTTTATTTTTTTGTGTGTGGGGTTGTGGTGGCAGTTATAATGGTGATGAGCGGTTATGACGATCGTTAAGGAACTAAGGTGACTCGAAACTCTAAATGTGTTTATCCCATTCTTGATATGTCTAAATGAATTGATCCAAGTACTGATCTGCTGGCCCCCCTATTTGACTGGTTGACATGTCTTTTAATCCACTGGATCATATAATGGATTAATTAGATCAGATCTGACCCATTGACATAGGGCATCCAATAAATACTATAAAAATAAAGACAGAACTAAGTCGAGCGAGAACACTCACTACACATAAACTTCTAAATATGAAGTCTATATTAGAAGGAACTAAGTTGGATACAAGCAATCACCAACATTATACGAGGTATGATATTAAACCACAACTGATTATTTAAAAGTCTAAACTTAATGTAAGCCTGGATAAATCTATTCCTTAGACTTGAGTCTAAATCCTATGGGAACTTTGTAAGATACAGAATAGGCCGAACATAGATTTGTGAGTTAAAAAATTACTTGCCATTTAGGAGCAGAACGCGTATATCGGGTAAATGCATGTGCTGCACAAAGTTATTACTCTCTGATGCAGTATGAGGGTGGATATGTTCTTCATCTGTGTTATTCAAGCATGTAAAGTATTTCTTGATAGTCGGCCAATCAGCAGCAGGTCCCAATTCCTCATCATCTCCAAGATCATCAAATATCTCTTGTGCTTTTGTCATCATTCGACATTTAGTGTAATGTAGTATACGCCTCTACAACAAAAATGAAAGTAGCTTACAATACAACAAACCCAACAACCGTACCCATTAAATCCCTAGCAAAGTCATCGGTAGGGTCTGGGGAGAGTGGAATGTAGGCACACATTAACTCTATCAGAGGCTAAAAATTATGTAACACTTACTGATACCATGTAAGTAGAAATGAGCTGAAGATTTTTTTTTTTTCTTTTTCATAGCAATTTACATACACGCACACTCTCGAATACAGTGAAACTAAATTAGGAATTCAAAAATCACTCTCATGATTCGAGTAATCAAATGATACCAAACAAAAAAAATCCCTTGACTTTTTGGATGGCATAGTTTGCTGTTGATTACCTGATCCTAGATAATATCAGACTCACACACACACATATAAGTATACCTTAGCTATTGACAACTTATCCATTTCTAGCATCCGCAAAACAAACTGAGTAGTTGATCCATTTATAATAAGTGTTAAAAACACGATCCCGCCTGTGAAGAACACAAACTGCAGGAACAGAGAGACAATTAGAGATAACCGGAAGTCTTGAAAAATTAAATCATTCATCAACTTCATGTGCATATATATTATTACTGAAGGATTAAATGTAGCATATCATTTGCTCAAGATATTTACAGACATAAAGATGGGATGTCGAAAAGAGTACCAAAGTTCCTGTTTCACGATTGATGTATGCTGAAGTGTCACTCGATTGCTAAAAAGAACATAGGAGGCATTCACAAGTAGCCATTAGGAATTTAGAAAAATATACAATAAAACATTAATCAATGAGTTTGAAGAAATAATGTAGGAGAACTTGCCTTAAGTGAGAGAGAAAGAGATAATGCAACAGCACCCCGTAAACCAGACCAAACAATAACAATAGCTTCTTTCCAATCTAATCCATAACCAAAATAACACAGAAACGGATACAGTGATCCAACTACTACAACCCGTGCCAATTGTACCAAAACGTAGAGGAGGATGAGGTACCCCCAAGCATTTTCTGCGACAGATAATAAAAAATATTGTCATGCCAATGAAGAACATAACTAAATGCAAATAAAAAAGTAGATTCGCAAATAAATAGTGTCAGTTGTGGTACGCTTTATTTTTTCAATGAAAATATTATCCCACCTTTAAACAAGTGAGTATTAAACATGCAGATAACAGAAGCATCTCATGGTTCATTAATAGCAAACTCCCTATTTGACTCTTGGACAGTGGCGAAGCTTGAAGATCAGCTTGGCGGGGTCCGAACTCAATTTTTTCGTATCGATAAGGGCCGGAAGATCAAATCGGTGGGGTCAGGACTCAATCCATATAAAAATTACCTACGAAAATCGCAAACTTCCACCATTGAGCCAAAAAACGGAGGGGGCGGGGCACCCCTTGGCCCTCACTAACCTTCGCCACTGCTCTTGGAGATCTGCATGGAAGAATAACCATCACAAAAGATCCCCATGAACTCAACTGATGAATACCACAAGTCTCCTAGTCAAATACAAAGACAAGTCGGTTTAAAAATGCGTTGAGTCATAGCTTGATGCTCAAGAGTCAAGACACTCAACATATCATTCCTTCCTTCGCCATACTACTCTCCATGAGATAAGGCTTCCTTCATTGAATACAATGAGTTCAATATCCAACAAATCTTAATCCTAATCATAATGTGACGTCCAATGAAATACGCACACACATGTTATATGTATATGTATGTGTGTGTACGTGTGTACGCCTACCATTCTAGATAATCTCTTATCTATAAAGGACATCGAACAAGTACATCAATCTTTCCATCACCAAGTGACATTCTCAAAGGAGGGTATGCAACATGACAAAGAAAACTAACAAGCAAGAAGGCTAAACTAAGAGAACAAACCTTGGTGCGTAAGGATGTTGTTACTCCCAAGGATGCCTTCAGCTATAACCACTCCACTACAAAGAAAAATTGTTAAAAAGATCTCATCTGGGTGTAAGCATTGTGCTTTGTCCTTGTAATTTATCTCTATGAATACTATTTTATCTTATTAGGTCACGTTTCAAATGCATGTGCGAAGAAGGTTTTCTTTATCATGAAAGAAATTAATTTATTGAAACGCGTCTAGCACATTCTGGCAATGCGTGAGGAATTGTATACTCCAAAAACAAAAATGTTTGCTCATGATAAAACTATTCTTTGTGGTTCTCTTGCTTGCCTAACAGCTGGGATCAGTACGCAAAATGTAGCACAAAAACTAGATTAAAATATTACAGGCACACCTCAAGATGAAGATAAGTGTATTAGCAATATAAGCCACCATTTCCCTGCAGTACAGCATGAGGAAGACCTAATTAAAATATAAACCAAAAACACAGTATTCACAAGCCAAAAGAAAAAAAAAAGTACGAAAATACCAGAAATGATGCAAGTTTTGTAGTCGTTCGCCCCTGAAAGCAGTTCTAGCTATTGAAGCATAGAACCTGATGAAATACAGTTTCTATTCGGTTAAATAAAGTTTACATTCCAGTTGAAAACGCAGCTTCCAAAAGTATAGCAGCCTGTTAAAAAAATTCAACTTACATTCCCAACGTCATTACAGTTAACACTCCAGAAACATCAGCACCTTCTTGAGCCTATCACATGGGCAATGCCAAATAGTTTCCATGAAATGTACATGAAGCACCGAAATAACTATATCGATGTAGTTATCCTTATCCTTGTAATGCAATTAACTAAGTTACGATGTCTGTAATGTAGTTATAGATGGGTTATATAGAGATATATTTATCCATCCGTATATTTTATAACATTATGCGATGTGTTCAGTATACCAGTATTAATAGTGTCTGTGAGTTTACGAAGTTACATACCATACAGTAAGAAAGGTAGCTCACAGCAAGAGTTAATGTAATTTCTACCACTATATCATCAAACATAAATCCAAGCCACATGTAAGACCCCAGACCAAATGCCATACCCATTCCTACACTGGAAAAGGAGATAATATTATCAAATGAGCTATAACTAACCTCCATATTACAAAATTGAAGGTATAATTCTTACGCTCCGAGAGACGCAGTTGCGAAGAACTTGACTACGGTACCCCAACCAAAGCTTGATCCAGTTACCATTCGGAAAAAGAACATATAGATGACAATTGACACCCTGAATGTGCAGAATGAAGCTTTAGTGATGAACAAGTCGGTAATCAAAATAATTGTTAAACAAAATCTGCTACATCAGATCAAATGAGAAAATTGCATACCCGTCATTCATCACCGATTCTCCTTCTATAATAGTACTTAGCTTTTTGCTTGCACCAAGCTCTTTCAAAAAAGCAACCACCGCAACAGGATCAGTAGCACCTAAAAGTCCTCCAAGCAGCAATGAGGTCTTCCAGCTCCAATTATATGGAAAAAATAGCTGCAGTTATGAATTCAGATGTTTAGATACTCTAAATAAAGGCAAATGATATCCTAAACAAGAAAACAAAAAAAAGTACGCACGCAAACCTTCAAAGCTGCGCCAATAAAAAAGGTGGAGATTACAACCCCAGGGCCGGCAAGAAGAACCATTTGTGCCATACATTTCTTCAAAGACATAAGATTTATTTCGCCTTATTAAATCAAAATTCTTACATTAACAATAACACATATTACGTAAGAAATGACTGACAATGATGAAGATGATAGTTAACAACAGCTAAAATCAAAATTCTTGACCTTCTTATATAGAGAGGATCAAGTTAGTCAAAGAACAACAACCACCTTACCTAGTATAATCCCACCTATAGCCAAGCTACTGGTGGAGTATGGGAAAAGTGGTATGTAGGCAAGCCTTGCCTCTATCTCAAGGGATATAGAGGTTGTTGCCAGTGAGACCCCTAGTTCCAAAACCATATACAAGACATAAACCACATTACATAGACACAAGCAGGCAATATCACGCATAGGTCCCACCAAAATAAACTAAAAGGCTAAGCTCCTAAGACACGAATCGAATACAAAATCAGACTATCCTCCTAACCTTAATCCTACGTCTCTACAAACTTCTATCCTTAATCCTACGTCTCTACGAACTTCTATCCATAGTCTTACGTCTCTACGAACATCAATCCTCCTAAATATTATGTAGAGGGAGGGAATAACCTTGATTTGATGCACATCCATTGTAAACGAACTTTCAAAAAGAAGAGCAGGAAGAAAAACAGCTAATAGAAGATCAGGATCAATATTTGCCCCTGCACACGAACCATATACACAACCTAAAGTACTCAATGCCATAACAGAAAAACATGTACAAAGCCATTTAACATAACTCAAAACGTAGCACGATAAGCCAACTTCATTCAACTTACAGATCCGAATTCCATCACCAACTTTTCCTAACCGATGGCCTGTTCCATATTCTGCAGCAAAAAGACTTTTTAAACAGGCAGCAGCCTTTCACATTTCACGATTCAAAGAACATTATTGTAGGCAGCGAATTCGGTTAACTCTACTTCAAACTTTAATTTCTGTTTTCAAATGCCAGAGCAGCAGGCAAATGTCTCAACTTATATCTAGATGTTGCACAGCTCAAAAGTTTGTTCTCTATGTTTAAAAAAAATTCACCTTCTATTATGTATTACATTAGTCACTGGATGGATGTTGTCTGTTTACATGAGCTTCATTTTCCTGAATCTCTATAAATTTAAACTATTTTATCTGTTTATTGAATAGTTTTTGATAAGTATGCTGAAAATAAACATATCCAGAGAGTTAAAACTGGAAGTGTAAACAAGGTGAGCTGTTAGTGGGCTACTCTACATCAGCTCGCTAAAAACTCGAATCGTATCCGACTTAAACGAGCTCGAGCTTTTGTTGAGACTCGTTTAATATACGATCTCAAGCCAGAGCTTCACCTATCGAGCTCGAGCCGGCTCGCGAACCTAAACGAACTTTTTATTTATACAATTTCTATTTAATATATTAAATATATATTTGTAATATAATTTGTATTATATACAAAATAATGATAAAAATAACTAAATAATATACATTACAATTTATATAAAAGTTATAATTATAAATATATGTCGGTGAAGCTTGAACATTTGAATGGTGGTGGCCGAAAGTCACGAGACCCAAAAAAAATTTCAAATCGGTGGGGGCAGCACTTTGACAAAACCGGGGAATTATACAGTCCAAAACTCGGTGGGGGCCGGGGCACCCCAACCCTCAATAAGCTTCGCCCATGTCAATAATTATAAATATATGTCAATAATTATGAAAATGTATATAAGTAAAATAATCAATAAATAAGCGAAGCCCGAGCCACCTCTACATTGAAAAACTACCCGCTAACCTAGCTCGAGCTTTAGAAATAAAACTCTAAACTAGCCGAGCTCTCTAAAGGTTAAAGGAGCCTATACGTGCTCGGGTTCGGTTCGTTTTCACCCTGGCCTATAACATAAAATACATCCAAAAAGTGTGAAGTAGTAATATAAAACAAACCTAATGATCCCATGGCAACGCCAATAATGAGGAGAGCAACCGTATAAGGAACTCGGGTTCCTGTAAGTAAATGTCTAGAAGCTACTCCCAACATTAATGAGATCCCCACGAACAACACTGCGTTTACTGGGTTCGAACCCCTCTCATCCGACCCCATTTACAACTCACTCTAATCTTAACCGAAACAGTTACACTTGGAGCGCTTATTTATTTTGTGGTAAGGTAACACCAAACAAGTTTTATATTCCAAACTTTTTTTTATGTTGTTTGTAATTTTAATTTAATCCGCTTTTAGGGATGACCTCGGTTACTGAACCGTATCGAACCTATCCGATATTTGTATTTGTCAAAACTTGATAACGATACTAATACCAACTTTCGCCAAAACTTAGTACTGAATGAACCGGTATCACTATTTAATACCGAAATGTTCATCCTATTTTGTTTCGTTAATGTGTTAGGATCACCATGACTCAAGGTTGGGTTGCTACCTAAGACTACACAATGTAGCTGTGGTGTGAAAGGAGTGTGAAGCGATATGTGACATCTACGTTAACAGAGAGGGAATTTCTCCTCCACGCCTCAAAAAATCACGAGGTGTGAAGGCGTGGGAGATGGGAGTTTTTTTCCTTTATTTTAACATTTACATTAAATAAAATAATAGCATTAGATAAAACCGTAGAAAACCCTTTATAACAAGCTTTTTTTATCTGAATGGTTAACAGATTCTGAATGCTTAAGTAAATTATCTTTTACTGTTAGTCACAAAGGTTGAAACATGTAGTAAAATCAATAGGTAAAGGTTGTTTTACTACTCGCTACAACTCATCAACATATTATTGAAGGGGAAATGGATGTTTTGAAGAATGGACACAGTATGGTACGCGTTGTAAAATGAAGAGGAAAAAACTTGCCCCGTGAACCGGGCGAGTTTGAACCATCTTAGAGAAGGTGAGGATGGAGTACACTTCATCTTCTCAGGTATAGATATGTAATCATAAGAGAGAAAATGGAGACTAGAGAGACGCTTAGAGGAGAGAATTCTCCTATTCCAGTAACAAAAAATGGGGTGCTCATGACATGCCTATGATTAAGGTAAAGACCTCTTTATATAGTTAGTCAATGGGCCTTCCATTGGACCCCTAACCTTTGTGGGCCTGACGCCCTAACCCGGTTAAGGGTTTTCTCTACAAGTCCCCGGCTCAGGTGTAGAACTAGCTATGTAGCGTGAGCCTCGCCAATGAGTTAGTACATGATAATCAACAATATTAATATTAAAATAACTAAGTACACGACAATCATCCGCTTAAGGCAGTTCGGAGGTCCGTTCTGAATTTTGCCTCTACATAAACAATATTGTGAGTTTATCTCGAACTTC
This sequence comes from Ambrosia trifida, assembly GCA_028751855.1. Taxonomy (NCBI): domain Eukaryota; kingdom Viridiplantae; phylum Streptophyta; class Magnoliopsida; order Asterales; family Asteraceae; genus Ambrosia; species Ambrosia trifida. The sequence continues at coordinate 52,186,305 of CM054123.1, forward strand.
TAAATCTATGCTTTAAGACTAACATACAATGTACCAGAGGGCCTTTGTGGTACTTCGATTTTAGAAAAATGTGTTATTTTCTCCAGTGGTGAGGTAGACATACATGTAGATCTAGAAGTAGGGCCGGTCTAATATTTTTAGAGGCCTCTAAGCGAACTAAAAAGTCGGGGCCCTTTTAGATTATTTTTTTATATGTTCACCTCATTTATCCGGGCTTCATACCAGCAACAATAAACTAAAAAAATTTTGGTTGGTAAGAGCAATGCCTCCTTTTTATTATTTTTCCTTAAATGGTGCAAAAAAGCATGAAGTTAAATTTGATGGCGTCTAATTTGACTTTTAAGTTCACTACGATTTACTAGTTAAAACCACTATAATGAACTGGAAAGTGAAAACTAGTTTAGATATATAGTTATGTAACCATATATGTATACAATGAAATCTATTCGATTTGATTTGAGACTTATTTTCTTCATGGAAATAAATATCCCGTCGGTCTTTCATGTTTGGAGTTGTCTCACGATCTGTAGAATTTGTTTTGAAACATCGTCATTGTCCAACTATGAATCAAAGGTTAGTGACGAGGTAGGCCCAATCCAGATGGATTAGCCCAATACCGCATAAAGGCCTCACTATCTTTGGGCCGGCCCGTTGGCATACACAAGCTAGATAGGCCCAGGCAGTCATGTCCCGGTCAATCGATATGGTTTAACCTCCTCCCCGAGAATTGGGGAAGGAAGGTTCCATTAAGAAGATAATGCTTATCTCCACCCAAAATCGGAGAGTCAGCTCCGGGAGATAGGCTCAAGGAGGCGGTTACGAGAAAGGTTATAAATACAGGTAAAAGGTAGACGAGAAGGTATTCACACATTCACTAACAAAATCTACTTACTTCCTCCCACATACCGATTCTTATTCTCACGCCGGAGGGTGGTCACAGGGAACCCCCCTTTCCTGTGACGAGTCCTAACGGTGTTTTGTTTTGCAGACACCAGGATCCAGGTTGGCAAATCATTCATAGCTGGGACATCGTTCTTGACTACTCAGAGAGGTAATTACTTCTTCAGTTAGCAAAATTAGGGGCCCTGGAACTTTGGGGCCGTAGGCGCTTGCCTAGTTTTACAAAACATTAGGGTCGGCCCTGAGTAGGTTTATAGTAAAGTAAAAAAGAGAGAGAGAATACGTATATAGAGTAAAGATCAAATACAAAGTGTTTTTCGGTAAAAACTGTGAGAATCAAAGGGGATAAAAAATTTATTTTTTTTTAGAATTTTTTTTCCCATGTGCTTAAACATTCTTTCTAAATGAATAATACAAAAAAAAAATTAAAAAAAAAATTAGTGTAATTACGTCATTAAAGTAAATACATTAGTTTACACTACTATAATACATGATGTTTAACAATATGGGAAAAAAATTGAAAAAAAAAATAAAAAAAAAATACCCTATGTTGATTCTCACAGTTCTTACCGAAAAAACACTTTGTACCGGATCTTTCCCCTACATATGTATACATTGTTATATAGATGAGAAATATAAAATACAAAAATACACATCTATATATACCATTGTATATACAAGGTTATAGATCTGAGCTATGGGTGTATTTTTTTTTTAATTTTTTTTTTTGAACGGTAAATTTCTACTTTTTTTTTTTTTGAAGGGCAAGTTGTGCAACCGGTGGAGCTCCGGCTAACACACTGGGCCAGCCTGTACTGATTACCCATTCCACCTGGATTGGGGATCTCTCCAGGTAGAACCCCCACATGTGGTAAATATGGCTCCGACAAGAATCGAACCCTCAACCTCCACATGACCTCCACTCTAGCTCCCCTAATTTTCACCAATTGAGCTAGGCTTCATCGGCGGCAAATTTCTACTCCTTATGAGAGTTGAACCCATGACATCCCCTTAGGTGTTCCTAGAAACTTTGCTTCTACCATCGGGTCACCAACCCCAATGGCGAGCTATAGGTGTATTGATCGAGTAGGTTTAACTACAATTTGGTTAGAGGTTTTCAGCTATACACAATACACATTAAACATTAAACAATACATGTATTATTACAAATCGAATCTAACATGCATGGCTATTAAATATATAAATAAGTTATTAAGTTGGATGATATTACAATTACGATAGAAAAAGATAAACATTTCTAAATACAAAATCCATGTTTTAATTCACAACATATAAAAAAACAAAGATCTTCAACGTACATGCTCCAATACACAATCATTATAACAGTTGAACATTACATAATTAATAACACTTCACTACATATGGCTCATAGATGCAGCCTACCTAGCTTCAGGGACGGATTGGAGGAGTGAATATTCTGGCGAATGGCGGCGTGGTGGAGCCCAAGGGGGTGCCAATAGGAAAGGGGAAGTTGGGAAGTGTGGGGATAAAGGGAGGCAACGGTGGGAGTGGTAGTGAGGGGAGTCCGGTGGATGGTGTAGGTGGCACTAAGGGGATAGGGAGAGTTCCCGGGAAACCGGGGGCGGGGAAGAACAAGAGGTGGCGTGCCGTGGTGGTTTGGAGGTTGCCGGAGATACATAGAGTGGCGAGGAGGGAGAAGATGATGAGGGTGGTGGAAGCCATTTTTAGAGTTGGAAGGAATTTGTGAAAGAAATGGTATATGTTAGGGAGTGAATATATAGAGGATAGTTTTGTAATTATTCCAAACATATATAGGTATAAAATAATAATTTTGTAATTATTCAAAATCGTATAGCGTCGACTTGGAAAAGTGTCGCCGCTACTAATGGGTATTGTCGTTATTAGCGTCGCATTAATGGTAGCGATCCGTGTGAGGCAGCCAAGGCTGCTCCTGATTGTTGATAAAGATTAGATATAGGTGTTAACTTCTCCCCCTTCTCTTTTTCTCGTTCTAAAACTAACATAAATCTTCTCCTTCTCATCGTCTTCTCTTTAACTACACACCACCATCAACTCCAAACTACCATCCAACTCAACAACCAAGCTCCACCACCACCGTCAACTCTACCACCACTGCAAGTTCCACCGCCATAGTCATGCTCTGCCACCACTGTCTACTCCACCACCACCTTCAAGCTAGCTACGCCACCACCGTCAACTCAGGCATCGCCGTAACTCTACGGCTACTGTCGACCACCAGGGCCGGGCCTTAAGGGGTGCGGGGAAGACTCCCGGTCCGGGCCCAATTTCTCGGGAGCACATTGACCCTCCAGCAATCCAAGTTTCTTAACAGTGATGTCCTTAATTTGATGGATTTTTGTATGTTTGAGCCCCAAAATTGTTAATCAAGTATTGATTAAAGTGAAGGGTAGTTTATATAAAACAGAAAGTAAAGAAATGTTAAGAGAGGTTAAGAATTAAAGAAAAAATAAAATGGTTTGAGAAAAAAATTTACAGGTTTATTAATTAGTGTAGGACTAAAGAGGATGAAGAAGATAAAATAAAGAGGGCTCACACTTAGTTGTTTTTGTTTTTTACCGGTTGGTTTTGACTTCCTTTTTAACTTTTATTTTTGTTATGAAACAAACTTTTTTTAATTGCCAAACTTCTCCCATTTATATTTTCACTCTTTGTGGGATTCAAACTCCCAACCTCTCCTAAGAGGGTTTGTTCCCTCCACCGTTAGACTACAACCTAAGTGGAAAATAAAATTTGATCCATCAATTTGATATTACTTTAATTGTAGCTTAAAAAATAGTTTACATTATTTATTTCGTTAAGGTCAAAAGCAAAGGCTAAGAGGCATAATTTTTACAGCTCGGCTTGGGCACTTGAATTTTCAAGACCGGCCCTGTCGACCACCACCACCGTGTATCTATTGTAATTTTATGTAGAAATTTTGCAATGTTTATTTGTAGAAATCTTGTAATGTATTACCGATTTTAATGAGAGTTTAGTGTTTTTTTTTTTTTTGTATTTTTGAGTTCAAATTAATCCTGCAAATTAATTGTGTTTTGTTCGTTTGAAATATGGAAGTCTCCAACAAACTTTCCGGCAAAGTCTCTTACAAACTTGGTTGCGTTATGTAAATAGTGTAATTACCCTATGATGGGATTGGGTGCTCACAAATGCGCGGAGCATACCCAAACCCGGAATTCAGCCCGCGGAAGATCTTCATGCGCATGGAAGAGATCAATCCGTATATCAAAGCATTAACCACCTTCCTATCATCACGGAGTGATATCAGCGAAGCAACAACGACTCTCCTACAATCGTGGAGAGATACTCGCGCGCGTAAGCGGTAAAGGCGGTAATCGTTCCATGATCCCTTATTTATCGCTATATCTTAACTACTTTACTAATATAATCCTTGGGTAGTGGAGACAACCCTAATCGGGCCTGGCCCATTATGATTAGGGTTCTGGGTAATGGTGGCATACGTCCACCTCTATATAAGGGGTCACCTCCTTAATAGAGAGGACACTTTTGGCTAACCCTAAGAGCTATCACACTTGATAGTATCCCCATTCACCCCCGTTTTTGTTATAAACTACTACCTCGTGTAGTTGTCTCCCTACCCACCTGATCTTATTTGCAGGTTACCTCAATCCAGGAAGTGCTAGTGAAGGATCAATTCTGTGGTTGCATCTAGGCTATCATCCTTACAAGGAGGTTAGACTACTTGTTTCTTCATTGGCGCCATCCCTTACGGTCTACCAATCTTTCAAACTAGTGCAAATGGATTCTGGAACTGAACAACGTGCTGATCCCATCAATGTCGACGATGGAGTTCAAGCAAATCAAGACACTGTTGCACCGACAACGGTGACCAAGAACGTGAATCAAAGACAGGCTACCACTACCTTCCCAATGTTTGCACCAAGGAAGTCTGCAGCAGCAACACAAAAGAAAGCGGCTGAAGAGCCTGTCGAAGATCTGGAAGAATGGTTGGCTCAAGAAAATGCCAAAACCATTGCAGAATACCAGAAAAGATTAATAGCAAAAGCTAGGTTGGAAGCAAGAAAAACCTTGAATTTTGATGCTGAAGAAGACTCTCACAACGACGAACAGCCAGCTTTTCGTCACATAGCTAAACCTCGCCAGGCGGTACGTGGTGGAGAACGTGGTAAGATTACTCACGTTCAGGACCACGTCAACCTGACTGGGGAACCTGACGGTTATGAATCCGAGAACGAGATCAACTCTGATCGAGCTGAGAGGCCACGAAACAAATCTGTGGCTAGCAACCAGCCCCACCCAGACGATGATTTGCATAAGCCATACCGCCCAAAAACATTTGCGGAAAGATCCAAATTCTGCGCAAGAATCGCATTGGCACCTATGCCAGTTGAATGTAAATTGCCAAATACGATTGGCAAATATGATGGTCTGCGCGATCCGGATGACCATCTGCACGCATTCGATTGCGCAGGCAGCTCTAAACCATGGCCGGTTCAAGCTTGGTGCCATCTGTTTGTCCAAACCTTAACAGGTGCGGCAAGGGTATGGTACGAAAGTTTACCGGTCGGCAGTCTGGTTGATTTTGATGATCTGATCAAGAAATTCAAGAATCACTTCTCCCATCTGAGGAAACATAAGAAGGACAAGGCTCAGATTCTGTTGTGCTCCCGGAAGGATAATGAGAGCCTGGAGGATTACATCATACGATATAATAAGGAAGCCCTACAATTGGGGTGTGGCGAAGAACTCACCAGAGCTGCATTTATCCACGGAGTGCGACATGACGATCTCATGAGATGTCTGACGGGAAAAGATGGTGTGCCTGACGCATGGGACGAGCTGATAGAAGCAGCAAAGACATATGCGTCATCAGAACGATCGTTTACACGCTCGAAAAATTTTCATCATAACAACAATCAGGGTATGAGCATGTATGACAAAGGCAAGGGAAAGCAATCGGTATGGTCAAGAATTTCGGGTTCCGCGGACGAAGGGAAATACTCTTCGGGACAAGACGCGCGGCAACTCCTCAATAACAAGCACTCACGAGATTCGAAACCGCCAAGCAAGAAGAATTACGATTGGACACCATTGTCCAAAACACCTTCAGAAGTGTTGAGGACTGAACAAGTTCAGTTCCCCAAACCCAGGGAACTCAGTCAAGATCGGAAGAATGTTGACACCTCAAAGTATTGTGAGTATCACGAAGATTATGGCCATCTTACGGACAATTGTTATAGTCTAAAGATGGAGATTGAGAAGGCAATCAAGTCAGGTCAGCTCTCACATCTAGTGAAGAATGTAAGGAAAAAATCCAGAGATTCGCAAGGAGATGCGGATGCCAGTAACAAGAAGATAAAGAACCTCAACACGCATTATGCACAACGCTCGGGTCGTCATAATTGCTACATGACTCATCAACGGGGTCAGAAGAAAAGGTCTTACTCAACCACACAGGATGATTCCTGGAAGGAGGCACCGGTCGTTATGCCACGCGTCAAGGGAGGTGCATCTGCAACAACACCATTGATCATCACAGGAATCATTGGGCATTATCGAACAAGATACATGTTCCTTGATAATGGCAGCAGTACTGACATCATGTATCGGCAGTGTTTTGATCAATTGGATGCCGAAGACAAAGAGAAGCTAGTCCCGACCACAGAGCCAATATCCGGGTTCATACATGAAGTGATCATTCCATTGGGTATACTCACACTCCCTGTCACATGGACAGACGGACAACTCTCCCGCACGGAGACATGTGACTTCATGGTATTGCCAGTGACTTCATCACATGACGTCCTCATAGGGAGAGAAGGTTTGGCTAAATTCAATAGCAATGCGTCCACACCACACCAGATGGTCGGTTTCCCGACGCGAGGAGGAGTGGCTTTCATACGTGGAAACAAAAATTGCCACGTAACAGAAACATGTAAGCCCCCCAAGATAATGAAGCCAGCGGACCGCACTGATCCGGAAAAATGGGTTATCAACCCTAAATTTCCAGATCAGACGGTTGTCATAGGCCCAGTAATCTCTGACACCATACGCACGCACTTGAAGCAAATGTTAATTAAAAATATGGACGTCTTCGCATTTCAACCCGCAGACATGGTAGGCGTTCCGCGACACATAGCGGAGCACAGGCTTAACGTCTATAGATCTGTCGAACCAGTCGTCCAGAAGAAGCGCAGTATGGGGCCAGAGAAAACAAAGGCCATGAATGAGCAAGTAGAAGAACTATTAGCTGCAGGCATTCTGCGGAAAACAAGATACCAAACTTGGGTCGCAAACCCAGTCATGGTCGGAAAGTCAAATGGTGGCTGGCGGATGTGTGTGGACTACAAGGACTTAAACAAAGCATGTCCAAAGGACTGCTACCCGCTCCCTGAGATTGACTTAAAGGTGGACTCCCTGGCACCGTTCAGATTCAAGTGCTTCCTGGACGCATATAAAGGGTATCATCAAATCCAAATGGCTAAGGAAGACGAAGATAAAACGTCTTTCCGCACGGATACAGGAACTTATTGTTATACCAAAATGCCATTTGGATTGAAGAACGCGGGAGCCACGTATCAACGTTTAATGGACAATGCGTTCAACAAACAGATCGGGGTCAATCTCGAAGTCTACGTGGATGATTTGGTCATAAAAAGTACAGAAGAGGACCAAATGCTGCTAGACATCCAAAAAACTTTTGATCAACTCCGCGCAGTGCGAATGAAGCTCAACCCGAGCAAGTGCTCTTTTGGAATGGAGGAGGGCAAGTTCCTGGGAGTGATTGTAACCAAAGATGGTTTCCGAGCAAACCCGGACAAAGTACAAGCAATCGAGAGAATGTCGTCGCCATCTTCTATCAAGGAGGTCCAGACACTCATGGGACGCTTGGTGGCTTTGAATCGTTTCCTTTCAAACTATGCGTCCAAGTCATTCCCTTTTGTGAACACACTGAAGAGCTGTCTCAAAAAATCCAACTTTAAGTGGACCAATGAGGCCGAGGCCGCATTTCAAGAAATGAAAACATGTTTGAGCCATTTGCCCGTTCTCACAGCTCCCCTCCCGAAAGAACCATTAACGCTGTAATTATCCGTAACGGACAAGGCAATTGGGGCTGTTCTTATGGTTGATCGAAAGGGCGTCCAAACGCCGGTATATTATGTCAGCAGAACTCTACTCGATCCAGAGACTCGATACTCAATGATGGAAAAGTTGGTGCTCGCATTGGTGCACGCGTCACGAAGACTGCGAAGATACTTCCAAGGACACCCAATTATCGTCCTGACAGATTTTCGCATCAATGACATCTTGCGCAAGCCTGAATTGTCGGGACGATTGGCCAAGTGGGCCATTGAGTTAGGAGAACACACGATCGAGTACAAGTCAAGAACATCATTCAAAGGGCAGATCCTTGCGGACTTCGCCGCGGAAGTTCCTGCCGAAAGCGTCACCGAGTGCCAACAGGCGCATATCACAACTCCTAATCCAGAGTCAGCGGAGAAATGGGAGTTATACACAGATGGAGCATGCAATGATGATGGCGCTGGAGCAGGCTTGCGCTTAGTCACCCCAGAAGGGAAAGACTTCACGTATGCAATTCGCCTAGACTTCCCAACAACAAACAACGAAGCGGAATACGAGGCGTTGTTGGCGGGATTGCGAATTGCGAAGAAAATGGGTGTACAGCACTTAGACGCTCACGTCGACTCTCAGCTCGTTGCTAATCACATCGACGGTTCATATGAAGCACGTGAAGCATCCATGATCCTGTACTTGGAACAAGCCAAAGCCCTCATGCGGGACTTCGCATACTGCAAGATCCACCACATCAAGAGGAGTCAAAACAAACCAGCGGACGCGTTAAGCAAGCTGGCATCAACTGCTTTTGATCATCTAGCAAAGGATGTGCGAGTGGAAGTTTTGGCTAGCCCGTCCGTGTCCCAAAAACAGGTCAATGTCACACAGATCGGAGCAACATCTTGGATAACTCCAATCCGGGCTTATCTCACAAACGGGACACTCCCAGACAACAAGGCAGAAGCTCGTAAATTACAAAACAGAGCATTGCATTACCAAGTTATCGATGGCATATTGTACCGCCGTTCTTACCTAGGGCCATTGCTACGATGTGTTGACTCCGCAGAAGCCACTTACCTTATCAAAGACATACATGAAGGGTCCTGCGGCCTGCACGCTGGCCCTAGGATGGTGGTAGCAAAGCTAATGAATGCGGGTTATTACTGGCCCGGAATGCACCGGGATGCCGAGATGGAATTGCGCAAATGCAAGTCTTGCCAACGTCATGCTCCAGGAACGTTGCGCCCAAAGAACAATTTGATACCTGTAACCACTGCATGGCCTTTTCAAAAGTGGGCCATCGACCTCGTGGGTCCATTCCCCACAGCTCCAGGAAACGTCAAGTACCTGGTGGTCGCAATTGATTATTTCACCAAATGGGTGGAAGCCAAACCTTTGGCTTCCATCGATGGAAAAAGCATTAAAAAATTCATTTGGGAGTTTATCATATGTCGTTTCGGGTTACCCATGGAGATCGTCAGTGACAATGGCACGCAATTTGCAGACCAACACTTGCAAGAATGGCTATCCTCCATGAATGTTAAGCAGATATTCACCTCGGTAGCACATCCGCAAGGTAATGGACAGGTTGAGCGCGCAAACAGAAGCGTGGTTGAAGGAATCAAGACCAGACTTGGAACGAAACGCACTGGTTGGGTAGATGAACTCCCTCATGTCTTGTGGGCCAACCGCACACTGTCCAAGACTAGTAACGGAGAGACTCCGTTTAGCCTCACGTACGGGACAGAAGCTGTCATTCCTGCGGAAATGTATTGTGCGTCTCCGCGAATTCTACTGACAAACCATCAAGACAACGACACGGAGCTAAAACTCAATCTAGACCTACTAGATGAGCGGAGAGACATGGCCGCTGTCAGAGAAGCCAACTACAAAAAACAGCTTGAGCGATACTACAACGCAAAAGTGAAGGCAGAGGTTTTCCGCGCAGGGGACTACGTTCTCCGCAATAACGAGGCATCCGGCGCAGAAAAGTCTGGCAAATTGGCACCAAATTGGGAAGGGCCGTACAAAATTCAAGAAGTGCTGGGGAAGGGGGCTTATGCCTTGGAGCGCTTAGATGGCACCCCCATTCCACGCACATGGAACGCGGCTCAACTGCGCAAATGTTATTTATGAAGTATTTTACTCGTTCTGTAATAAACAATGGCTATGACCATTCCGTTTTTAATAAAAGAATTTTTAGTCTATTTTTATTCTATTTGATCAACAAATAATGCCAACGATGGTCAAGATACACATTTCATTAAGCAAAACAGTGGCATACTTACATATTATCACCAGTTCAAAAGAAACATACAAAAGTAGTGATTCAAGCCATCACAATACATGCACCTAGGGCTATGTAGCAAAACATTACGAAAGGAAAGAAATATCAAGTTGCATACTGCCAACCGGTGGCAGTTCGACGAAGCCTTATCTTGGGAATCTTGGGGCGATCTTGGAGCTCACTTAGTTGTTTCATCTTCACCGGAATATCAATCGGCGCACTCTTCACCGGTTGATCCACTTGGCAATCTTCAGTGAACAACAGATAGCCACAGTAAGTAGCTAGCTGGTGCATGGGAGTTGGAGGTACCTTGATCACAGGGGGATGATCAGCAAGTGACAGCATCCCCTGCAAGGCTTCAACTTCAGCTTTGGAGATTCTTAATGGAGAAGCCATGGAAGAAGTTGGTAAAAGATAAAAAGTTAATGGAAAATGCTAATCCATGGTTAACCTTTTATAGAAAAAACAAGAAGGGCCATTAATTGCCATTAATGGTTAATACTCAAGTGCGGATGTCAACAGTCACATCAGTCAGCTGCAGCGCCGCCAAAAAACTGACAGATGACATCAGCAGGACAAGTGGCACCACATTTTTCCCAAGGCTGACGTCATCTAATCATCATGGCATTTCAACAGTTGCACTCCACACAAAGAATTAATTATTTAAACTTGACATAACGAGGCATAAGAAAACATCCATGTGTTCAAGTACAAAAAACAAACACAAAGCAAAGGAGTTTGACACATTACAATGAAAGCTAATTATAGTCTATCAAATCTATGTAAGCGTCATCGTCTGCCTCCTCGTTCTGCGCACCAGACCCAGCAGCAGCATTGGACGATTCACATCCTCCTTGTGCAGCGGCTTTACGCATCTCTTCCTCTTTACGCTCTTTCTCTTCGAGCTCTGCACCAAGACGATCAGATTCTTCAAAATATCCACGCAGCTGACCTATTGGATCATCCGACTTCAAGCAATGATCAACCACGTCAAAGACATCAAAGGTGAGAGCCTCAAACTCCTGCTGCGCAGCAATGGCTTCCTCTTCATAAGGTTTGCCAAAGTGCTCTCCGTCTTCAAGAGCCAAACCGGCCGCATGATGATGATAGCCCTCAACAAACCCTTCCTGCTGGCCACTCCGCATGGAAGACGCACCGATCTTCGCAACAGCATCGCCAAACTTCGGCTCGTTCCATATGCGTTTAAAAACCTATGGACCAAACAGAGACAAAAATAAAGCACTAAACAATATTGCAACACATATACTAACAATAAAGGTCAAAGGAATTCAAACCCCTTGAAGACCGTGTTGCATCATCCAGGTCAAACGCTCCCGGGCAGCATGCGAAGTTTGCACAGCAGTTCGGAGCTCGTTTTGCGTTTGTTGAAGGCTCACTTCTAACTGCACACGCGAGGAATCCAATAAAGCATTCGTTTCACCAAGTTGTGCTTTTTCTTCCTCAAGGCTCTTCACCTGCGATTCTAGTCCGGAAACTTGCGTAGTGGCAGACACTAGGCTCTCATGTTGCTCTTTCAGCTTGAGGATAGTTTCAGACAATTCAGACTGCTTAGCATCCAGCAGTTTTTGTTTCTCCTCTGCTTCGCGAACAACGCGGGCAACTTCATTCTTCAACTTCTCGTTGGCTTTCCGGCCACGTTCCAACTCTAAATTGGTACGCTCACAGGAATCTTTCCACCCCTTGGCAGCGTCAGCTTTCTCCTTCTTCATTCTCTGAATCTCACCCTCAGCAGATCGAAGTTGATCCCGCAATTGCTCAACTTCAGAATGGGCACCTGCACGGAATTTTTGGAATTCTTCCTCCCGTTCCCTTTGCGCTTCTTCAGCACTCCTGAGAGCCTGCCAAGAACGTTGGAATTCCTCTTCTCGTCGCAGCATTGACCCGAAGTTACTGAGGCTCAATGCAAGATTCAGGCTCATGTCGGAAAACAATGAACGACGGTCAATACTGTCTTGATAATCACGCTCGCTAGGCGGAACAGCATAGGAGATAAAATCCTCGGCAAGCAAAGGATTGGTAAAGCGGGTCGTTTGCCTTATATCCCATCGGGGCTGATAGGGCCTGTTTGGATCAAAATCACGAGGAGCAACCCTCGTTCCGCTCCCACTTGTTTTCCCAGACCCGCGAGCAGTTTTGGTGATATCCCCCTTAGGAGTCGAAGAGGTCCGCATGCTTTCCGCGGAAACCTTATCCGCAGGGACGTCCGTGTGTACTGATTTATCCGCCTTAGATGAATCCGGCTGACTACCCTTTTCTCCTTGAGCAATATCCGTCGCCATGATTGTTGTATCCACATCAACAGGGGACAACTCAACCAAAGGGTTCTTACCAGGATCTCCACTTCCCTTCGGGGACACCACAATCCCTTCTAATTGAGAAGATCCCCGAGTTTCCAAGTCAGATGGACTTGGGCCCTGCACATCCTCAGGGATAGGCTCACTCACCTTCTCTACGATGGGAATGGGTTTCTTCAATGCCCCCTGTGGCGCAGCACCTTTACCTACGAACACAAAAGATGAAAGGGATGATTTCGTGTCCCATATACAGAACTTAAACATAAACTCTATCACAGACACTTACCAGAGGTCTGTTTGATAGATTTGATCAACACAGGTTTCCGTTTAGGCGGAGGCTTCACCATTATCTTTGGGCCAGCAGGTTTGACATTTGTCCCTGTATTAGGAGCTAACTCCTCTACCACGGTGGACGAAGTTGGTTTAGTGACATCTGCAGACGGTCTTGAAATTTGAACTTGCGTCTGAGCAAGATCTTCAATGCGTTTCTGATATAGCTCATCAGAAACTTTAACAGAGTTATCAATGGGTGTAGGACCACGCGTGCGCTGACGCTTAACATCATCATCTGACTCTGTGGCTTCGTCATCCTCTCTAACAACAGTAGAGCTGGAGGCCACCTTCTTCCCTTTACGAGAGTCTTTCCGCTGACGCTTCGGACCCGCACCTAAGGAAAGACATAAAATAAGGTTCAAACTTAATACATACTCGGATAACATATGACATCATATACCTGAACAAGATATCTTTTTACGACCTGTGGAAGTTTCAACCGGCCCACTTCCGGTCTTCTTGACTGGGCAAATCCCTGCGCCTGTAACAAAGGGCACGCGGGTCAGAGTTTGCAATGCGTGGAAACACGACGCACCCTTTTTCGGCGCAGGAATCTCCCACAATACAAGTCAAGACATATTATGTGGGATATTGAGAGGCAGTATAGGATGTAACCTGTGCGCGTATAGTGTTGAGGAGCATCCTTAAGCTGTGGCATCAAGAAATTCCGAGCCAGCCGCTCAATCACTGTCGGAGTTCCTTGGGGCAAAGCAACATACTTCAGTTTCGCAGAACCCCGGGCATCGAACAGATCGAACTTTGTCATTCCTACAAGGACATAGACATTAAATATAAAAACAAGAATGAAAGATAGAGGCAATGGAGAAGAAATTCACGTGTACTTACTAGCATCAACAGCAGTGGGTTCTTGCCCCTCCGGGTTACCTAAACGGCTGAGCCCTAACATCACAAGTACGCCCTCTGGGCACTTCTCCATAGACAGCGGAGTGGAATGGGCACACAGAGTGTCATACCACGGTCGGCTGTCGAAATCCTTCATAGGTGGGAACTCCGCAATCTTTTCCTTCACACCAATGCTCATCCATGGCATGGCCGCAGGGATCACCCCTCGATGGACATAGAAAAACTTTTCTTTCCAGTCGTACATTGATTTGGGGCTCTCTGAGACAATCTGTGTCCGATTTCTACGAGGAGCTACACTATACCACCCGTGTCCACCACGGGCCTCCTCAAGAACGTAAAACACGTTTAACATATCAAAAGACGGCTCTAGGTCGAGCGACCGACAGGTCGCTTCAAAATGCACAAGTCTGGACAACCCAAACGGAGTCATTTGAGTTGGATGAACCCCATATTTCATAAGGGTACTCACCAAGAACTTCGTAGTGGGAAGACGAAAACAACACCGGGAAAAGAACGCTTCATACAAGGTAATCTTACCAGGGGGAGCGTCCAACGCTGTCTTACTAGCAGCAGGAAGTTCAGGCTCCCACTCAGCCTCAATTCCATACTGATCGAGGAATGAGGAGAAAGAAGAGGCATCCCACTTGACAACGGTTGTGGATATGCCCTTCTCGGTTTTTTCGGTCATCTTGGTCACATCAGCAGTACCAGATGCTTCTTGAGACATTCTTGATGATTGAGTAAAGATAACGGCTAATCAGAAAAATAAAGAGAAGAAGGATAGTTGGGAGATTTGCAATGAAAAGTGTGAGAATGGTGTGGTTTGAAATATTTTGAAATCCTTTTATAGGGTGGGCTATAACTGCCACTGACGTCAGCATGGGAAAGAGGAAACGTTTTCCCAAACGACACGTGGCTATGCACAGCTATTTTGACTGCACACGCGCGCATCACGCGCTAAGCCACGCGCTTGACACAGCTGTCCACAATAACCGATGGGACGCTCACTGACACACGTATAGCTTGTGGCAGACGCTAACCACCATCCTTTACTCATTAATCAACAGCTGTCCTACGCTGTAGAGCCACGTAAGCACAACGCGGAGACTCAACGTCAAATCTAAGTACCGTTCTCCGCTCTCCGCATGCCAAGTGCTCCGTTCTCCGCATAACAAACAATCCGTGTCTCGTACAACCAACGCTCTGATTCTCCATTAATTGGCAACAACGGACCACTGTTTACCAGGATTCCACAACCAAGGAAAGATGAGCTATCATCCAGGGGCTTTAACTCTTCAAGTCCACCATCCACCCCCTTCCCTCATACACTCGAGAAAAGGGTACACGCTGGACTGGGGGGACTTGATGGGATTGGGTGCTCACAAATGCGCGGAGCATACCCAAACCCGGAATTCAGCCCGCGGAAGATCTTCATGCGCATGGAAGAGATCAATCCGTATATCAAAGCATTAACCACCTTCCTATCATCACGGAGTGATATCAGCGAAGCAACAACGACTCTCCTACAATCGTGGAGAGATACTCGCGCGCGTAAGCGGTAAAGGCGGTAATCGTTCCATGATCCCTTATTTATCGCTATATCTTAACTACTTTACTAATATAATCCTTGGGTAGTGGAGACAACCCTAATCGGGCCTGGCCCATTATGATTAGGGTTCTGGGTAATGGTGGCATACGTCCACCTCTATATAAGGGGTCACCTCCTTAATAGAGAGGACACTTTTGGCTAACCCTAAGAGCTATCACACTTGATAGTATCCCCATTCACCCCCGTTTTTGTTATAAACTACTACCTCGTGTAGTTGTCTCCCTACCCACCTGATCTTATTTGCAGGTTACCTCAATCCAGGAAGTGCTAGTGAAGGATCAATTCTGTGGTTGCATCTAGGCTATCATCCTTACAAGGAGGTTAGACTACTTGTTTCTTCACCCTACAACAAAATGAAACTAGGGTAATTATTATTATGCTATAATTAGTATTGTGCTACTTGAAAACTATTGTGTAATAATAATCATTTTAATTCAATTTTAGCAGCAAATTAACTCTGGATCTTTACACACCTCACACGTTGATGTCTATATGTACCGGATATCATCGCTATAGTATATGTGTGTTGTGTGTGTGAAAATGAGTTTTTGAAAACTAGCTTAAAAATCATGAGAACTACATTTGAACTTCTTTTGTATTTTATTTTTATTGCTAATATGTTTTATGTGTTAATAACATTGACGGAAATTAAAAAAAATATATGCATGCAAAAATTTATGTATGTGTAAAAAGAGTTACGTAAGTAACTATTCATTTTTTTTTATGTAGGTGTAACCTTTTTTACAACTCATTTTTTTGTGCATGTAAATAATTTTTTTTTTAATTTCCGTAAACATTATTAACATAAAAAAAATATTAGATTTAAAAAAAAAATAAGTTTTCTGAGAAGTTTTCTCAATGGATCCGTCTCTTGTGTGTATGTGTATGTGTATAAAACATATAGAAAACTCACTTAAGTCTATAAAACATATACATTTTTCTCATGAGTCTTTTCAATTTATCCCTCTCTCACACACGTGTGCGCGCGCACATATATATATATATATCCTAAATTTAGGGTATAAACCCCAAAAGATAATGTTATTTCTTTTATATGTTAATAGATTTTTATTCTATAAATTTAGAGTTAATTACATGGATGATTTTTTATGATAAAAATATATAAGGAGGTAGATAGTGACGAAGAAAATTCTAGACGATTGAGAATGATAAGATAAGTGGGAATGATGTAGTTTTATGTTGTCAACAACATAATCATTAAATTGAAAAAAATAAAAAAAAAAATAAAAAGCATCATCAAGGTCAATTTTTTTAATCCTTGAATTGACACAATTGAAGGTTTGGTTGTCGAAAGGGATAATCGGAATCCATGCTTGTAGCGGTAAACTAGAGTGTTTTTGAGAGACAAGACGATGGGTTTGAGTAGAGTTTCAACATGGTGGCAAAACGAAATATTAATTGAATAGGCAATGAGGATCATAGACAAGATGAACAGTGAAATTTCTTAAACCGGTAAAATAAATGAACAGACATCATGTTGACTTGGTAAAATCCGTATATGTATACATTGATTGGAGAGGTGAGATGATATTTTACATTCATTTATCGATCTTTAATGTATATTAGTGATAAGTTTTTTTTTGATCGGCGAATAACTGTGTGGCAACCACCCTTGCGGGGCGCCGTGCCCAAGAATCGACTACTCGACCTCCAGCAGCCCCCGCCTTCTCCCGATGCGCGGAAACCCGAGCCCCACCCGCCCGAAGGCACGACAGTGTTATAGAACTCGGTAAAACCTCGCCGCCCGTCAGATTCGAACCGGCGTCACCCGTATTCGATCTTCACCCGGATACCAAACCATAATGTTGGAAGTGGGAATTGAACCCTTGATCACCTAAGTGAACATAAGGCCTCTCCACCACTCCACCACTATGGATGGATTATATTAGTGATAAGTATAAGTATAACATGTGTTATAGTTTTAGGAAAAAAAATATTTAACACGTCGTATCCACAAAAGGATAACCATATTCGTTAAATATATTTCCACATGAACCATTTGTGTATCCAGCTCATGAATTTATAATGGTCTTCACTTCTCTTATTTTATATTCGTGAAGTAACTTTCAAATGTACATTTTTATTGAATAATTTGGTAAAATAATCACACATGTTATATAATCGAACCATGAGAAAATTAAATATTTAGTAACAAAAAATAATAATAATATTGCATGTTCTAAAAGTAGAATATACCGCCTTGTGAGTTCATATGTGATTTAGCACCAACGTGGTTGTTTAAATTCACATGTAAATATTTAAACGCTTGAACACTTTGTGATGTGAGGAAATGAAGATAAGAGCTTGAGGTAATTTGGTCTTAAGTTCGAATTTAATCTAAAGGGGTTTTAATGCAGTGGGCCTTTAGGCGGTGGGTTTTTCCCCAATTTGGTGGCTTGGTAGACTTGGGCTGCCCAGTGGGCAGCCATTTGTCCAGTGCTAACCCAGTGGCAGTTTAGGTGATATTTAGTTGGTCGTTCAAAAAAATATTTAAACGCTTATGATTGTTCTACTTTCGCCCTATCATTTGAGTTATGTACCTGTTTCTTTTATACTTGTGGTTTACCCGTAAACCTACCAACGAGATAACTTACACATGGGTGAAGCCCTCGGGCCTCGCCGTTTTTTTGCTCTATGGTGTAATTTTTTTGCGTTTTCGTCTGAAAACTTTATACGCATTGAGTTCGGCCCCACCGTTTTAAGGGTCCAGTGAGTTTTGGCCCCGTCGATTTTTTTTTTCAAGCTTCGCCACTGAACTTGCCTACATACCAACTAAAGTAGTATAATTCTGTAGCGATTTCACATTGTTAGATTTAGAGGGTGTTTGGGATTGCTTTTTGAAAATAGATTATGCGTTTTGTTGCAGTAGGGGTGGAGCTGCTTTTAGATTATTGCGTTTTGGTAACCCATTAAACGCAAATAATCTATTTTTATAAACTTTCCCAAACACTAAAAACTGATTATTTGCGTTTTCAAAATGCAATAATCTAAAAAGTTCATTTCAAAACTCAACCCCAAACACCCTCATAGTACCACAAATAAACAAAACGATAGAATAAAAAACTCGTTTCTTATTGATTTATTGATTAATTGATACTTTTACAAATAAGTCATTCTATTTATAAGCCTAACAACTTAATCACTAAGAAGGTCTTTTGATTCAAAATAGGGTAATGTCTATTTAAAAAATCTCCAGGTTTGTAATTCGATCATTTATGACCAAACTTTGTAAGTTGGTCACTTTTTTACCCGAACTTGCGCAACGTTAGTCTACCAACCCCCCCCCCCCCCCCCAATCTTGCAATGTCAAGAAGATGTTTCATCTCAATAATCTTGAGTCGTGGTATGGATTTTGTGAGGAAGTCGTCCCGTTGCAAATCCACGCTAACATGTTCCACTTTAACTTGTTCTCGCGATAAGTCCTTGATTTCAAATTTGTTGTTTGGTTTGGTAAATTGAGCACCCCTTTAAAAACAAAAACATAACATCTTCACCATGTGACCTGTTTGAGCTAATATACATGGGCGTGATTCAGACCCGTTGAATCAGTGGAGTGTTGAAAACTGATATGTCACAAATTAGTTTTAGCTGGTTGCTGTGTCATTGATGGCTCAAAGGCATGAAGTCCAACATTGGTCAAAAACCTTCAATTTGATTAAAAAAAACCAACCCTAGAGTTCTTAATTTACCCAAACCCAAGCTAGATATTATTGATGATTTTAATCTATCATAAGGTAAAGAGTTTATAAGCTATTTAACATCAATAAGGTCACGAATTTATTAATACCTACATACTTCATACTAAAAAGCCAAAAATGCCAAAAAGAAGATTTTGGTCATCAAAGTGAACAAACAAGGATTATTAGAGGCAATATTAATGAACTAGATGATAAAGATAATCCTATCTTCTAGATTTAACCACACACATACCCACTTCTGGTTTTTTTTTTTTTTTACTCCAATTGAAACCCCTGCCCTTTTGGACAAGTCAATAAAACTAATTTCTAAAATCTCTAGTTTATTAAAAAGAACATATTCTAAAATACCACCAACATAAACTTCCTTTTAAGATATAACTATATTCATTATAAATTTAATAAATTTAATTTATGTAGGTAAAAATTAGGAATGATACAACCGAGTTTGTAGGAACATATCCAACATAGATAGTATATAAGAGCATTGCATCGTGTATATAATGTATTTTAAGGTATAAAACATTGTTTATAGCTAATAATGTAGCCCCAATGTTGTTACACCATAAAGTTGAAAGACATACATAAGATAACATGACCCAGATAATCTACATCTACACTATCTACATCTACATCTACATCTACAATATCTACACTATATAATAAAAGAAAACACATGAGGGACACATGACACTCCCTCATGAGTTCTCTAATTTTACTAATTAATATAATAAATTCAAATATAATTATATTAATTGATATTAAATATTAATTGATTTGCAAAATCATAATATAAATACATTAACAATCATAGTTGTAACAGAAATCATTAAAAACGAATTTAATGATTTATGTTATTAATATAAATACTAACCGAATTAAAAATTATTTAAACATTAGTGATTCTTTTTTATATAACATATTTATATGTTATGAACTTTAAATTTAAATCATATACCTTAAATAAACCTATTTATAAAATTTTGATCTTTTATTCTACGTTTAAAACTATGTTTAAAACTATGTTTGTTATGATGTTTGACAAATGATTATTAAGTTTTTTATTATTTTGTCATTGTTTTAGATGTTAAATATGCTCAGCAAGTATATACTAATTCTAGATTTTTAAAAGAGTTCAAAAGTCAAATAAGCAAATTAATACACAATGTAATTGGTTAAACTTTTTTGTTAGACTTTCATATTGTTCTAAACAAATAAATAAAGTAAACCAATCAACATTAATCTATTGCTATCTATACTAATAAAATACAACACATGGAATACTAAGAACTCCCTCATAAAGCCTCTCATTTTCTTATTTAAAATAATTCATTTATTTTAATTTGTTTCTTTATTTAAAAATAATTATTTTTATTTTTTATTACTTACAACTATAACTATTAATTTAATTATCAAAATTTAGTTCAATATATATATATATATATATATATATACACACACACACTATGTCTTTGTAAATTAATTAATATGATTATATTTTAATACAAAATTAGAAATAAATTACTAGACATGATTTGAAAATGTTTATTAGCTAATAGAAGTAAATATTATTAAAAAAATATTCATTTCTTTAAGATATCGTATTTATATGTTATTAAATTTAAATTTAAATCGTGAACGTTAATTAACCTATTTTTTTAATATGTGGTCTTTCACTCTAAGTTTAAAACTATATTTCTTATAGTGTTCTGAACAAACAAAATAAAACAAATCAATCCACATTAATTAAATATTTGATTAATTAAAACTAAATATGCTTAGCTATTTTCGTATTATAATAGCTTGATATATAAAATACATTTTATATATGAACAATCATTGTTTGAAATTTTCATTGACTGTGTTGTTTCAAGTTACTTCAACAGAGAAATACAATATATAAGTGGCAATAGTCTTTTCATTAGTAATTTGTTTTAGCTTCATTTTCACGCTATTAAATCACGAAATCTTTTTTTTTTTATAATTACAGTCATATTGAACCAATAAATGAAATTATGTTCAAGGACCTTGATGTTAGAAAAAAATAATTATACACTCAAGGTTAGAAATATTTTGGCTTTGCAAGGTTAGAAATATTTACATCTTAGCCTAAACAAATTTATCTTATTACTTTTCATTTATTTTTTTTTGTACCTGCAGTCTACAAGGTAACAGCCACAGTATAAAAGATATATTTTGAAAAGTTTGGAAATAGTTTTATGTGAATATGAATATCTTTACAAGAAATTATTTAGGGGTTGATGAATATTTAATATTTTTCGGTTGTAAAGGCAATTTAATTTATTTTAAATATAACACGTAATCTAATTTTTCTTAATTATATTTTTAATTTTATATATAATATATATAATTTAAATTGTTCAACCCGTGTATCACACGGGTACATAACCTAGTAACATAATATAATGAATCTAAATTGTTATGTTGACAAGAGACAAACACTTCGCCTCAATACTATCTTGTAGTTGTATGTGTTTCTTAGAACGCTAATCGACGGGGGTAGAGCAACAATAATCTTTATAGCCAGTCCAATTGGCATCATAACACGAATGAATGGCAACACTAGAATACGTTGGAAATTTCTATAGTATGAATGGAAATCAATATAATGAAATTATTAAATGAAATCTTAATGTGGTGAATTAAAAAACTAAACTCTTGAGTAGAGTTTTATGTCTTTTAATTAAAGTTTTTATGTTACTTTATTAGAGCTTTTTATGTCAATTTAGTAGAGCCTTTATTTATCAAATTAAGTCTCTAATTAAGTGACTTAGAAATAAAACTCTTGATCAATCCATGTTCCAATATAATGAAGGTTTTATTAAGGATGTTATCACAAACAACTAGTCAAGTCAAAGTCTTGGTCAATGCTACTAATTAATTACCACATATTTAGCTCCTTGACCATTGACTATCAACACCAAGTCAAGTCAAAGTCATGGTCAAGCTACTAATTGATTACCCCAAATTCATCCCCTTGAACATTGACTGTAACAATGTACTTATACCCTCATCTTGTATGTAAAGTTGTACAACAATTCACAAAAATCATTCTCTGTGCTTTACTAGATTTATATGGTATCACAGCCACATACACTCTAACGAGTACTCCACCGATCCGACCTTGCATCCTTTATTTTTTTTCTAACCAAAACTTCACTTCCAATGGCATCCCCACTCGTTCACACCCGAAACTACAATTGGTCTAGAAATGATACCCGCCACTATCGCTTCTCGGCCTTAAACCCACCATCCCACAACCACCCCTCCTCCTGGTCAAACAAACATACATCCCCAAATCCGAACAAATGCACCACCCGAAGCAATACCTTTTGCCACTACTGCCACATTCCTGGCCATGAAACAAAGGACTGTCGCAAACTTAGTCGCTTCCTACGTGACCATCAAGTCTCTACTCAAGGATCATCATTCGCAAATCCGATTGTAAATCATACCTCTCCTCATGTCGCGGCTTCAAACCCTCCATGGATGTGGGACACCGGGGCATCCGATCACACTGCCATTAATCCTAACTCAGTGCATGTTCTTTCTAAATACGGTGGCCCAGATGAGATTGTTTTGGGTGACGGTAAATCGCTTCCTATCACACATACTGGTCACACAACTCTTCAAACCAACTCACGACCACTATTCTTAAATAATGTTTTAATTGCTCCTAATCTTCGCAATAATCTTATTTCAGTTGCAAAACTTAGTCGTACTAACCAAGTTTCTGTTGATTTTTTTCCATATCATTTCTTGGCTAAGGATCTACGCACGGGGGCGCATCTCATGCGGGGCGTGAACGTCAATGGCGTTTACTACGGACCAACCCCACTCTCTCCTCAAATCCTTGGACATCCTTCGCTTCCAGTTTTCAAGTCCTTAATTTCTAAATTGGAACTTAACGATAATAAAGTGTCACCCGAATCTTTTCATTGTAAATCTTGTTCGTTAAACAAAAGCCACAATATTCCTTCTGGTAAAAACTCATTTGTTGCAAACAAACCATTACAACTCGTTTACTCAGATGTATGGGGACCAGTCCAAACATCCATTGATGGCTTCAAGTACTATGTCATATTTGTCGATTACTTTTCTAAATACATTTGGTTATATCCAATAAAAAGAAAATCCGACGTTTCCACCCTTTTTCCACAATTCAAATCATTAGTGGAAAAAAAATTCAAACGCCTCTTATCTCTCTATTTACCGACAATGGCGGTGAATACATTGGTCTTAAACCATTTCTCACCACCCATGGAATTTCTCATTACACCACACCCCCTCAAACACCCGAACAAAATGGAGTAGCCGAACGATGCCACCGACATGTTGTTGAAACGGGCCTTGCTCTACTCCACTATGCCCACCTACCATCACATTTTTGGTCACATGCCTTCCAAGCCACTACTTATCTAATAAATCGTCTACCCACAACCATCTTGAATAACAAATCACCTTATGACATGTTGTTCAATGCTGCTCCCACCTACTCCAAACTAAAACCGTTTGGATGTCTTTGTTACCCTTGGCTACGCCCATACACCACCTCCAAATTACAATCACGTTT
Source organism: Ambrosia trifida (assembly GCA_028751855.1). Lineage (NCBI taxonomy): Eukaryota > Viridiplantae > Streptophyta > Magnoliopsida > Asterales > Asteraceae > Ambrosia > Ambrosia trifida. The sequence goes on from CM054123.1 coordinate 52,210,003, forward strand.
CGCCTCATGCATTTTTCTTGGTTATTCCTCTACCAAATCCGCTTACAAATGCTTTGATCCGGCTACCAACAAATTATATCACTCACGACATGTTGAGTTCATTCCACACTTTTTCCCTCTTCATGACACAATCTCCACACCCACTGCCATCCCCTTTGAATCTTTCCTAAATCTTAAAACTTCATCACATACTATTTCACCCACCTCACCCAATCCTACATCTACTATTGTCTCACCACCCAACCTCACTTCCACACACTCACTGTAACATTTCGCATTTAATACTTGTACGTTACGATTATTTTGAATATAACGCCAAGTTTCATCAATTATCGCTTTTTAAAAATTAATTGTGACGCATGTGGACCCCAAATACTATGTTTTACATATATAATATATATCAATATATATATATTAGAAATAATTATCAAAAAAATGTAGGCTGGGGCCGGGATTCGAACCCGAGCCCTCAGCCGGGTCAACAACACAACAAGCACAACCAACTGGGCTACACTACATCTTGGTTAAACTTCAACACAATTTATTTATATTACGTAAAGGTATACCCACGGTTGACTTAGAAAGTCAACTGTGAAGAACGGGTTACCATAATCATCACATTCACACGCGTTTTTGATCCTGATTTGGTATGATTGCATGATTATCTGACTGTTACGCGTAAAACACACGATCAATTATCATCAATCATTTCCAAAATCGTGCCAATCAGTCGCGTCATCATCATTAACGAGTCAACTTACCCAAATCATCAACCCGAACCTCTCCCTATAAATTGAACCTCCCATTACATGCTAAACTCGCCGAAATCTCTCTCTCAATCGCTAATTTCTGTTCTTAATTCATCTTTCGAAGCATTGTGTTCGCGATTGACTTTTCTGTTTGACCAATGATTCAAACACAATTCGCTTCTGTAAGTGCTATTTTATTAGTGGGTTTTGTTCTTCGGCATACACACAACAATAACCCTATGATTAATTGGGTTATTGTTGTGTAATTTGATGTATTGAAAAACTAGGGCACGAACGGGTTGATTTGGGGAAGAACATCTTTTCTGAACATAATTATATATTTTAAGCGAACTGGAATCAAACACAACCACTGATCTAGATCAAGTGGTTGTGTCTGATGTTTGTTAATCTAAACAAGCGGGTTCGAGTCCCACTATAAACGTTTTTATCATTTTCTTTTAAAAAAGATTATAAATCAGATTTCATTATACTATATAATTAAATTAAACTGAGATTATTCGTTCTCAGGGTCTAGACCAACTGGTCTGGGCTTGTGATTTAAAACACACGAACCGGCCAAGGGCCCGGGTTCGATTCCCAGCATCATTAAGGTGAACCGTGGATGACGGGATGGACCTAAACTAGTCGGAGGTTTGATTATGTCGATTCAGCATTTCATGTTTATTCATGTAGACTTAAACTTACAATAGACATATGAATTGCTAAACTTTTATACTTAAACTCATTTGCTTGACATGGCTTATGTATTCTCACCAACTTCTAGTTGACCCCCCCCCCCCATTTTTACAACTCAACAGGAAATAATGATGCATGAAGACTAGAGTATTAGCATGAGAAGACAAACTGAAGTTTATGCTTATTTGGTTATTTTGATGTATTAGATTCCATTTAAAACTCATTATGTACTTTCATTTTTGGATATTTGCACTTTAAATTAATTTCAATTAAAATTTGATTACTATGTGCTACTGTATACTCATTCTTACGTGACACCTCGATGTTTTCGCCATCGGTTGGGGTGTTACAGATTGGTATCAGAGCCTTGGTTATAGGGAATTAGGTTATTTGAAAATAATCTAGACTATAACCTTAGGGACTTAAACAGTACTTGCTCTCTTACTTGTAACCCTAATTGCTTTCCTAATCTTATCCCTATCCTATACCTTATACAACCCTAAGCCTACAAGTGATTACTCTTATTCGTCTGCTGCAATCCTGATCCACCATTAGATTGATAGGACAACATCCTCAGGTTTATCCTGAACCACCTTGAGATCTCGTCGAAGTTCTAGATTTTAATAACGAACACGTGCAATCTGGAATGGTGATTGCCTGTATTCTTAGTCTTCTGTCTAGGCTGGCATTGCGCATATATCCCAATCAGACGAGGGACCCGGATTCCTACATGGGAAATTCTCGGGATGAGTGTTCACTTATAGGCTAAAGCATCTCTTCATTATGTTATTAGAATCTAGAATCTTTGATAAGTCAACGTTTTCGTTTATTCGTTTTAATTAATGAATAAATGATTACATTCCTTATGTAACCTCATTCATTTCATTGTGTCTCTTACAGATCATGCCTCCACGTCGCAGCACTCGCAATAAAAGTGGTGAAAACCAAGAGGAAAGTAGCAACAACCACAACACCAACCACAACAACAACAATAACAATAACAACAATGGTGTTGATGCCCAACTGGCTGCGATCATTTCTCAACAAATGGCGCAGCAGATCGCGACTCTGGTTCCCAACTTACTGGCTCAAGTCATACAGATGAACGGAAATGGCAACGGAAACGGAAATGGAAACGACAACGGCAACGGAAACGGTAATGGAAACCACAATGGAAACGGGAATGGTCTCCCAGCTTGCACTCTTAAGCACTTTAATTCCTGTAATCCCCCTAAGTTCAGTGGAGAAGAGGGAGCTACGGGACTTCTACAATGGTTCGAGGGTATGGAGAATACCTTCATTAACAGTGAGTGTCCCGATAACTTTAAGGTTCGTTACGCCATGAGTGTTCTTCACAAACGAGCACTCACTTGGTGGAATGAGGAAAAGCGCACTCGAGGAACCGAAGCTGCTTTAGCTATGACCTGGGATCAAGTCAAGGAGGTTATAAAAGATGAGTTCTGTCCCCGCAACGAGGTTAAGAAACTAGAAGACGAGTTCCACACCCTTGCTCAAGATAGTGGGGAAAACCTTGCTTACAATACCCGCTTTCACGAGCTCAGTTGTTACTGCCCCATAAAGTTACTCCCTTACCTATAGCCATTGAGAAGTATATCGGTGGTCTGCCCATGCAAATCCAGGACACAGTATGGGGAAGGAATCCTGCCACCTTGGAGGAAGCCAAACGTCTGGCGGCTACTCTCACCGATAATCATGTGAAGAACGGCACTCTCTTCCGCAAGAACACCAAGAAGACTGCTGCAAAAGACACCCCTCAGCTCGCTATTGAGGTTAAGCCCGAGACCTCAAGCAACAGGAAGCGCAAGGCTAGGAACTACATGGTTGCTACCACCCCACCTGCAGTACAAAACCCAGTCAAGAAGCCGTATGGCGGGAACCACCCTCTTTGCAACACTTGTCAATACCACCATCTTCCTGGCAGGCCAGGCCGCCAATGTAATAACTGCAAGCGGTATGGACACTACACCAATGCTTGCCAAGCCCCTGCCACCTAAAACAACCCTGCCGGTAATAATCCAGCTCCTAATGCTCAAAATGGTAGGCCTGTTCGTGGCCAGTGCTATGAATGTGGAAGCACGGAACATTATAGGGATGCTTGTCCTAGACTTGGAAACCAGAACCAAAACCGCAACCAAAATCAGAACCGCAACCAAAACCAGAACCGCAACCAGAACCAAGGTGCTCGAGGCCGCGCCTACAACCTCAATGCTAACCAGGCCCGCGACAACAACGAGGTGGTAAATGGTACGTTTCTCGTTAATAACCACTATGCATCCATATTATTTGATTCGGGAGCTGATAAGTCATTTGTATCACTAAAGTTTGAACCCTTACTTAACATACCCCAAACTAACCTAGAGGAACCTTTAGTGGTAGAGGTAGCTAATGGGAAGTCTATCTCGATCGATTCCATTATTCGTAACTGTGTGTTGAACCTCGACGAACATACTTTCTCTATCGATCTCACCCCTATGCATCTTGGAAGTTTTGATGTTATAGTAGGCATGGATTGGTTGTCAACCCATCGTGCTGAAATTCTATGCTTTGAGAAAGTCATTCGCATTCCTCTCGAATCTGGTGATATTTTGAAGATCTATGGTGAGAAGTCTTGTGGCGAGCTTAAGCTCATGTCTTGTACTACTGCCCAAAAATCCTTACGAAAGGGGTATACGGCTTTCTTAGCTAACGTGATAGAAAAGAAGTAAAAGGGCAAAAGTATCCAAGACATCCCAATCATTCGGGACTATACTGAAGTCTTTCCAGAGGATTTACCTGGTTTACCTCCTGCTCGACAAGTGGAATTTAGGATTGATCTTGTTCCTGGTGCAAATCATGTCGCCAAAGCTCCTTATCGTCTTGCACCCTCTGAGATGCAAGAACTTGCCAGTCAACTACAGGAACTTTCTGATAAAGGTTTAATTCGCCCCAGTTCTTCTCCATGGGGAGCCCCTGTCTTGTTCGTTAAGAAGAAAGATGGATCTCTCAGGATGTGTATCGACTATCGCGAACTCAACAAACTCACCATCAAGAATCGTTATCCCTTGCCTAGGATTGACGATCTTTTCGATCAACTTCAAGGAGCAACCCACTTCTCGAAGATTGATCTTCGTTCTAGTTATCATCAGCTTAGAGTTCACGAAGAAGATATTCCCAAGACAGCCTTTCGTACACGTTATGGTCATTATGAATTCATGGTCATGCCTTTTGGATTAACCAACGCTCCCGCAGTGTTTATGGATTTAATGAATCGAGTTTGTAGACCCTACCTCGACAAATTCGTGATCGTCTTCATTGATGACATTTTGATTTACTCAAAATCAAAGTCCGATCATGAACAACATCTTCACTCAATTTTGGGTCTCCTAAAGAAAGAACAACTGTATGCCAAGTTCTCGAAATGTGAATTTTGGCTTAAGGAAGTTCAATTTTTGGGACATGTCATTGATAGGAATGGAATTCATGTTAATCCCGCAAAGATCGAGGCTGTCAAAGATTGGAGTGTTCCTAAAACACCAACTGAAGTCCGTTCCTTCCTTGGTTTGGCTGGTTATTATCGTCGATTCATTGCCAACTTCTCTAAGATCGCTGTTCCTCTCACTGCCGTAACTCACAAGGGTAAACCATATGAATGGGGACCAAAGCAAGAGGAAGCATTTGAAACTCTTAAGCTAAAACTCTGTGAAGCTCCTATCCTGTCTCTACCTGATGGTAATGATGACTTCGTGGTCTATTGTGATGCATCAAACCAAGGTCTTGGTTGTGTTCTCATGCAACGAGGCAAGGTTATTGCTTATGCGTCTAGACAACTCAAGACTCACGAAAAGAATTATACCACCCATGATCTTGAATTGGGCGTTGTCGTCTTTGCTCTTAAGATTTGGAGACACTATCTTTATGGAACCAAATGTATGGTTTTCACGGACCACAAAAGTCTCCAACATGTCTTCGACCAGAAAAATCTTAACATGAGGCAACGGCGTTGGGTTGAGTTACTTAACGACTATGATTGCGAAATTCGCTACCATCCTGGCAAAGCGAATGTTGTGGCTGACGCACTCAGTCGTAAAGAGCGTATCCAACTTCATTGTGCGAGAGTTCGTACTGATCTTCAGGATCGTATCCTCCAGGCTCAGCATACTTCAGTCACCCAAGGTAACATGTACGACGAAATGTCTTGTGGTGCTGAGACTCAACTTGAAACCAAACCTGATGGTCTATTCTATTTTCTTAATCGACTTTGGATTCCTGACCGTGATGATCTTCGTACCTTTCTCATGAACGAGGCTCATAAGTCTCGTTATTCTATTCATCCTGGAGCTGAAAAGATGTACCAAGATCTTCGTTATTCATATTGGTGTCCTGGAAGGAAGAAAGATATTGCTCTTTTCGTTGCAAAATGCCTCACTTGTTCAAAGGTCAAGGCTGAACATCAACGACCATCTGGTATGCTCGAACAACCAGAAATTCCTGTGTGGAAATGGGAGAGCATAGCAATGGACTTCATCACTAAACTCCCTCGTACACCCAAAGCTTTTGACAGCATTTGGGTAATAGTCGATCGTTTGACCAAGTCAGCCCATTTCTTACCTATTCGTGAAGTATTCTGTGGAAAGGTTGGCAAAGATGTACGTAGGTGAAATCGTATGTCGTCATGGTATACCTTTGGACATTATCTCTGATCGTGATGGTCGTTTCACCTCTCACTTTTGGGATTCTTTACAAGACGCTTTGGGTACCAAGTTGAACCTGAGTACTGCTTATCACCCTCAAACAGATGGTCAGACTGAACGGACCATCCAGACACTTGAGGATATGCTCAGGGCATGTGTCATCGATTTTGGTGGCGCATGGGATTCTCATCTTCCTTTGGTCGAGTTTTCATACAACAACAGTTATCATGCCAGCATTAACATGGCTCCTTTCGAGGCACTCTATGGTCGTAAATGTCGTTCACCTGTCTGTTGGACTGAGGTTGGTGAAGCCCAGATTACTGGACCCAAACTGATCTAGGAAAACACAGATAAAATCAAACTCATTCAGGATAATCTTCTCAAGGCTAGAAGTCGTCTAAAGAGCTATGCTGATAAACGTCGTAAGCCCTTGGAATTTCAAGTCGGGGACCTTGTACTTCTTAAGGTATCCCCTTGGAAGGGAATGATTCGCTTCGGTAGAAAGGGAAAACTAGCTCCTCGATACGTAGGCCCATTCAAAGTTCTTGACAGGATTGGGAAAGTGGCTTACAAACTTGATCTTCCACCAGAGCTAAGCAATGTTCACCCAACTTTCCATGTTTCGAACCTCAAGAAATGCTTAGCAGATGAGAACCTCCATGTCCCTCTTGAAGATGTGCAGATCGATGAAACCATGCACATTGTCGAGAAACCCGTCGAGATCGTGGATACTGGAGTCAAGAAACTCAAGCGCAATCGCATTCCGATCGTTAAGGTTCGTTGGGAATCTAAACGAGGTCCAGAGTTCACTTGGGAACGCAAGGACCAGATGAAGTCTAAATACCCACATCTTTTTCCACCAGACTCTCCAACTCCAACTTCGGGACGAAGTTCCTAAAAGTAGGGGAGACTGTAACATTTCGCATTTAATACTTGTACGTTACGATTATTTTGAATATAACGCCAAGTTTCATCAATTATCGTTTTTTAAAAATTAATTGTGACGCATTTGGACCCCAAATACTATGTTTTACATATATAATATATATGTATATATATATATTAGAAATAATTATCAAAAAAATGTAGGCTGGGGCCGGGATTCGAACCCGAGCCCTCAGCCGGGTCAACAACACAACAAGCACAACCAACTGGGCTACACTACATCTTGGTTAAACTTCAACACAATTTATTTATATTACGTAAAGGTATACCCACGGTTGACTTAGAAAGTCAACTGTGAAGAACGGGTTACCATAATCATCACATTCACACGCGTTTTTGATCCTGATTTGGTATGATTGCATGATTATCTGACTGTTACGCGTAAAACACACGATCAATTATCATCAATCATTTCCAAAATCGTGCCAATCAGTCGCGTCATCATCATTAACGAGTCAACTTACCCAAATCATCAACCCGAACCTCTCCCTATAAATTGAACCTCCCATTACATGCTAAACTCGCCGAAATCTCTCTCTCAATCTCTAATTTCTGTTCTTAATTCATCTTTCGAAGCATTGTGTTCGCGATTGACTTTTCTGTTTGACCAATGATTCAAACACAATTCGCTTCTGTAAGTGCTATTTTATTAGTGGGTTTTGTTCTTCGGCATACACACAACAATAACCCTATGATTAATTGGGTTATTGTTGTGTAATTTGATGTATTGAAAAACTAGGGCACGAACGGGTTGATTTGGGGAAGAACATCTTTTCTGAACATAATTATATATTTTAAGCGAACTGGAATCAAACACAACCACTGATCTAGATCAAGTGGTTGTGTCTGATGTTTGTTAATCTAAACACGCTGGTTCGAGTCCCACTATAAACGTTTTTATCATTTTCTTTTAAAAAAGATTATAAATCAGATTTCATTATACTATATAATTAAATTAAACTGAGATTATTCGTTCTCATGGTCCAGCTTGTGATTTAAAACACACGAACCGGCCAAGGGCCCGGGTTCGATTCCCAGCATCATCAATCATTTTTTTTTACATTAAAGCTTTATATATATATATATATACACTTGTATTTTTAAAATTAGTTTTAAAATACTAAAACAACTTTATAAAATTCTACAAAAATTATTTTATGTTATTCTAGTAGTAGAGTTTAACATACAATTTTTAGTTTTCCAAAAATTATTTATTTAATATATATAATAAATAATTCAAGTTTATTCTATTTTATTTATGAAATTCTATAAAAATATCAAAACAATTATATAAATTCCCACAAAAATTATTCTGAGTTTGTATAACACTAAACTTTTCTGAAATGATTTTTATTTCTGAAAAATCATTTATTTAATATTTTTAATCAATTTTTGTTAGTTTTAATCATAAATAAATCATAATAAATTCATTTTTCAATATTTTTGCACCAAAATTTTATATAAATTATTTCTATTCATTTAGAACAGAAGTACAATTTTTAATTTAAAAAAATTCTTTAATTTTAATATTTTTAAATATTAAAGTTATATTTTGGCAATTTAAAATTAATAGATTTAATATTCTATTTTTAAGAAAATAATTTTATAAAAATTATTTTCATACTTAAAACTTTATATTGTGACCATCTTTAATTTAAAATTTACAAAAAGACTTTTGTTTATTTAATTATCAAATTTCTCTTATTTATTAAACATTTTATTAATCCAACGAATGTTTATCCCCAATTCGAAACCCTAGAAAATACTTGTAGACTAGATAGACTTAGACTTATTTGTTACCTTATACATAGGGTAATACTTGACAATCTTTGGGGCTACACTTATACTTTTCTCGAGACTTAATACTTTGCTAAGGCGAGTTTACGTAACCATGTTTATGCAATCCTTTATACTTGCAACATTATACATAAGCAATTCTACATACATGTCTAGTTGTAAACTTTAATGCCTCATGGTTTAGACAACCACAACAGTTTCAACAAGTTTCAACAATACATAATCATTAGCTATGGCCAAGCCGGCGATACTCAATAATAGATCTATTGGATTGACAATCCCACCTAGATTCGTTGACCATCTTTTATGGGGAGCGCGGGTGATTGTTATCGTTCCAACATATTATTAAGGTGAACCGTGGATGACGGGATGGACCTAAACTAGTCGGAGGTTTGATTATGTCGATTCAACATTTCATGTTTATTCATGTAGACTTAAACTTACAATAGACATATGAATTGCTAAACTTTTATACTTAAACTCATTTGCTTGACATGGCTTATGTATTCTCACCAACTTCTAGTTGACCCCCCCCCCCCATTTTTACAACTCAACAGGAAATAATGATGCATGAAGACTAGAGTATTAGCATGAGAAGACAAACTGAAGTTTATGCTTATTTGGTTATTTTGATGTATTAGATTCCATTTAAAACTCATTATGTACTTTCATTTTTGGATATTTGCACTTTAAATTAATTTCAATTAAAATTTGATTACCATGTGCTACTGTATACTCATTCTTACGTGACACCTCGATGTTTCCGTCATCGGTTGGGGTGTTACACTCAACACCCACACCGTTGCATCAGCCTACAACTATTACCTCACCTTCACCCAAAAACCATCCCATACCCGTAACTCCACATACACCCATTGCCACACCTACACCCGTGACCATCCCACCTCCCTCCTTCACAACCAAATCTCCACCACAACTAAACAATCACTCATCCACCACCACTCCTCTCACACATACATCACCCGTACCCTCATCCTCACTACCATCCACTCCCGATCCCATACCATCCACTAAAACCGAACCCACTCCTGCCACACTGACCCGCCGTCAATCGAAACCTAACCCAAAGTACTTCAACCCAAACTTTGTTAACTCTACTACTCGCCACCCCATTCCAAACACCTTGGAACCCTCCACTTACACTCAAGCCATGCGAGATCTTGCATGGAGACAAGCCATCGACCTTGAGTATAATGCCCTTCTCCAAAATCAAACATGGGAACTTGTACCACAAACCAACCAACATCCAATTGGCTGTAAATGGGTCTTCCGCATCAAACGAAAACCCGATGGCACCATTGAAAAATATAAAGTACGTCTAGTTGCTAAGGGCTTTCACCAACAATATGGTAAGGACTATTTTGAAACCTTTAGCCCAGTCACCAAACCAGTCACTATTCACACAGTCCTTTCCATTGCCCTCTCTCGTGGCTGGTCGTTACGTCAACTCGACGTCAATAACGCATTCCTTCATGGTACTCTTCATGAAGATGTATACATGATTCAACCGCCCGGTTTCACAAACTTGGAGTTCCCCACACATATTTGCAAACTCAAAAAATCACTTTTACGGGCTCAAACAAGCTCCAAGGGCATGGTATAATGAACTCACTGCTTTTCTTCTAAAATTCGGTTTTCAGAAGTCCCTATCCGATCCATCCCTTTTCATCTACAATAAGCATGGAATCACTTCCTACCTTCTTGTCTATGTAGATGACATTGTTCTTACGGGTAGCCATGATCACTTCTTGAACACCTTCGTTCAAGCTTTAAGTGATAAATTCTCCATCAAAGATCTTGGTCCACTTCATCACTTCTTGGGCATTGAGGTCATCCCAACACCTCAAGGCTTATTTCTTTCACAACACAGACACATTCAGGACATCTTAACCAACTTCAAAATGGACGGTTCCAAGGAGGTCCTCACCTCCTAAGCGTTTCCGACCCTCTTACCCCCTCATATACCTCTACATCCGTTGACCCAACCCCTTACCGCCAACTTGTTGGCACTCTTCAATATCTTGCTTTCACTCGGCCAGATATTTCTTTCGCAGTCAACAAACTTTCTCAGTTCATTCACAACCCAAAACAGTCACACTGGCAAGCTCTCAAACGGGTTCTCCGCTATTTAAAAGGAACTGTACACCATGGATTATTTTTAAATAAAATGTCCTCACTTGATTTACAAGCTTTTTCATATTCGGATTGGGGAGGCATACATGATGGAGGGAGATCTACTACCACTTATCTATTATATTTTGGATCTAACATCATCTCTTGGCGTTCCTCTTGACAAAAAACGGTCTCCTGCTCTTCAACTGAAGCAGAATACAAAGCACTCGCAAATGCCGCAGCTGAAATCTCTTCGATTACAATTTTCTGCAGGAAGTGCAAGGGCCCTGATAACTGCGAGCTTCATGTACGCGAGGCGTTGCAGCGATTACAATGTAAGTTTTCTAACAAACTTAAACAGATCGGTAAAACAAATTTTCGTGTAGATTAGTAACTGATCTTAAAACCCTCTTCTTAAGGAGTTTGAGTTCGCGGAAGTTTGTAAATGGTTTTCCTTTTGGAAATAACTTGTGGTACATCGAATCGGATTAGATTTATTATGGGAATGCAATCTTTAATCCGATAATGCCCTAAGGCACCCACGTTGTTTATACGATAATGCCCTCTATCAGATGAAATCCTTTAGGAACAACTAGGGCTTTATATAGAATAATAAAATCATCATGCGCCTCTTGATCATGTGTACTTAGTTACACCAAACATTATCTTGAGATGGAGAAAGCACCAATACACAAGTCTGGTTAAAATGTAGAACTGCAATCTATATATACATACCATGTAACCATATTGGCCAGCAAGTTGCCTAAAGGAAAATTATTTGGTTACGAAGCAAAGTGGGTGAGACGTGAAAAAGAACATGGCCAGGTTAGTGTTTAGCCTAACAAGTGTAATAATGGGAATGAGAGGGGCAAAAAGGCTTAGGAAGCAATTGAGTCGATGATAGGGCTGGCATAACAGGTTACACGAACCTGTTAAGACACGAACCTGTTAAGACGCGAACACGAAACTTGTAAACACGAACATGACACGAAATCTAATCGTGTCATTTTTTTCAAACACGAACACGAACCTGTGTATAACAGGTTAACACGATAAGACACGACAAGACACGATAAGGAACACCTACTAAAATAAGTTAACACGACAAGACACGTTAAGACACGACAAGACACGATAACACACGATAAGACACGACAAGACATGATAAGAAACACGATAAGGCACGACAAGACTTGTTAAGACACGTACACGATAAGACACGAACACGAAACAGGTAAACACGAACACGACACGAAAATAAATAGGTCTTAACGTGTCGACCTGCTATAGACACGAAATCTATTAAGGCCAAACACGAAACCTGTTAAAATCATATAGGTTCGTATCAGGTTATCGTGTTTGTGTCTAAATTGCCAGCCCTAGTCGATGATGAGGGTAGTAGGGGTGATGGCTGGGGTGGGGACAGAGTAGTGGAAGTGGGTGGCATATAAGGTTGAATAACCAAAAAATATGTCATGGTAGTAACTTAAGGTTTATAGCTGTAATCACGCAATGATACATATAAGTGTTTAGGTGACCCATAGTTTGCTACTTAAAATTGATTATTGAACGTGTCCTTATATGAAAGGGCAGTTCCAAGTAGTGGCATGTGAGGCATGCACCTCATATTGTTAGTCCAACTTCCAAATATTATGCTAAAAGTAATTGAGTGAAACCCATGAAAACCCATGAATAGTGTCACACACCATGTTAAAGTGACAATGGAAACAAGGAAACTTCAGTTCCGTCCTTTTGATCTACCCATCATTACATATAACATTGGTTTTATCCATTACCCCAACATTTACATAGATACCTTTTGTCTACGAAACATGTATACTCATGTAGTCATGTGCCATTGTGCCAATAACCATTTTTGAATGTCTAAGAAAAAGATGGATTCAACAATGTTACTAATTAAAACGTAGTTGATTGTATCCAAAATATAAAAACACGTAAAGCCAAATTGTTAGATACATGTTTTCCATCATACATAACGAAATGTGTTTTTTTAGTTATACTAAACCATTTACGTTAGTTCATCATTTAGTGCCCATTTTCACCTAATCCATATTTTACCCTAGCATAAATTACCGAATCCACTTCTTCCTACATACATTTTTTGAACAGTGACTTTTCTTCATCTTTCTATGGGGATAAGTAGGTCACACCCGCCTCTTGGCAAGTCCGCCACCCCACATCCAGCCAGACTATGTTGTTTTAACCGGGTCCACGCTAGTATCGGTGTGGGGTTTGGCGTTTCATCAGAACCTTACCACGTCTGTGCTACCGCACTAAACGAGATGACAACCATTGCGCCTCCACAAGAACTATGTTATCTAAGGTAGCACTGGAGGAGAAAACTCGTGTTGGCTTAAATTCAAATTTGCGATCATAAGGATCTAGTTCTTATCTTCATTACTCTGACAACTCCACCATAATCAAGTGTCTATTTCTATATATACATATATGTAATCAAAATATGGCAATCATATTAATAGTGACAAATTTTTAACCATTTAGGGTTACAAGTTTTTTACCAACTTGGGGTGAAAAAACTTGGAAAGGGACCAAGCGGACACTACACAAAAACAGAAAACTCAAAAAGGGCAAATTTGTCATTTGTGCCTAATAATAATATATACGGTCACCGTACAAACTTGCCCGTTACGTTTATTCTTCTCCTTGACGTTCCTGAACCCTTACGACTTTCGTCTCCAAATGATCAAAAACCCTAACTCTTAAACATATTATTATTACTACAATTACAATTACAATGAGCACGACGTACTCCAGTAAGAAATTCGAAAGGTTCGTGTTCGAAGAATTGTCCCCTGAAGATACAAAACGTTGGCCATCTGGCCCATCTGCACAACCATCGAGGAAGACGAAATCCCGTTACGTTGATTCCGATGTCGACAAGTATACTATGCTCCAATCATGTACGTATTCGATCATTATTATTATTTTTATTGTATGTATTATAAACTGTTGTATATTTATTTGAATGTTATAAACCCTAGTTCATCACTCTGTTTATTGTATATAATCCATAGGCTTAGTCGGTCAGGTCAACTCGGGATGAGTTTGACTTAAAAATAAAAATAAAAAACATAATTTATTTCTATGCCTGTAATATTAATTAATGAATATTATTTTCTGAAATACTAAATCGCTGTTTATAGAAATTACTATGTATTGATCTTTCTGATTGATAAATGACCCAAGCATGCTAGATATTAAGTGGATTATAATATGTGTGTGTGTGTGTGTAAGTAAGACTGCAATTTAGATGAACTATGTTTAAAACTAAATCATTAGTTGTGGCACATTTTTTTTTTAAAAATTGTATAGGTTTGTAATCTGAATAAAACTAGAAATCGTATCTGTGACATTATAGTTTAAAAAACGGGTGAGGCGTGCGCCTGAGGCAAGGCGGTCAGAAAACGAGTCTGAGGCGGCGCTTCATGGGGTTTTATTGTATGTGCACGCCTGACGCCTCTTAGGGTTTAGGTGGTAAGAAAAGGTGCGCCTCAGGGGCTCCTCAAAGGGTTTTGATGTGTTTTTTTTATGTTTTAGACTTTTTGTGTCAATGTTAAACATTCCGTGTCTTTTTGATGAATCTGGTGATGAAATTAGTTAGTATTTTATATATTACAAGAATAAGATAAGATATATTATTTTTATATTTAATTTTTTAATTGGTTCGCTTTGAGGCTTACGTATGGTGAGGTGAAGGGAATAAGCCTCGAGGCCTGTTTCCCTTTTTTTAAACTTCTGGGAGCATGATGATCAAGTGAAATTGGTAATATTTTTTTTGCATAATATTTGTTAATCAGGTAATGTGTTTCTTTTTTCACGTAGTTGCAATAGCGATAGACACTAAAGGAAAGAAACTGATGGATGAAAGATTAATTGTTCATGATGTTGATGAAAGGGTGAATGAAAGGATAAGTCGATCAGGTGCTGCTTTACAATCCAGTTCCTCAAACTACAATTCGAAGACCTTATCTCAATCCAAGTGTACTGATTATTTCACATCACATAAAGCTGCCACTGACAGAAAGGATTCAGACTCTAGCCAACGGCTTCACTTGGCTGATGTATGTAGCATCTGGATTTTACTTGTTGATTTTATTAACGGCCCAAGGACTATCTAACATTTATTCAATTTGATATTTTTTTACAGAATGAGTTCGTTTCTATAATCTCAGACGAGGAGGACATTGATAACTCATCTACTATGTCTTCTGATGCTCTTGAAGACGCTGAAGGTTTGTACATTTGGATGATTTTAAGTGTTCCATGTATCTTGTTCCGAGAATAATGTTTCAATGTGCTGTGATTGTTACCTCTTTAGGTTTATCAGAAGAATGGGGCCTTGTGGACGAGGTTACTTCACAGGATAAGGTAAGTGTGCATTTGTGATCGTTTTTAAAGTTGATGAAAAAAATTAATAGGAGTGTCTGGTAAAAACAACTGTGCTTATTTTGCTGTTTTTCTTCATTTTTTGATTTGGCACCATGGTCTGTTGTGTCTCTGTGTTCACAGCTATCATGCCTGTTATTTAAAAATAAAATTCAGGTTTTTTTTTTGGATGTGGATTATGAATCTGATTATTGCGATGTGAAGCTGATTAGGTTCATACCAACTAACTTTTAAAGGGAGCCCTAATTTACTTGTTTACCATATCTGAAAGGCTTTTCATCTTCTTTTCTCATTGTGTATAATTTTATAATATTTATCAGGATAAGAAGATAATTGTTTGGATTAGTAGTAATTGGTTTTAGATAAAATTGTGGATAAAAATTTAGACCTGTTACTCTTTTAGTATAGTCTCACGATGATGATGATGATGATGATGATGATGAATTGATGATGAATTGATGATGATGATGATGAAAAAATGCAATTGAGATGCTGGTATTGATGTTGAAGGATGAGATGATGATTAGCTTTTAGGTTTAGTTTGTACTACAACCTTGTATTATGAAAGATTTGGAAATGGATGATTGCTATTATTAGGGGTGAGCAAATGTCGGTTCGGTTCGGTTTTTACACATAACCGAAGCCGAACGGTTAAGTTGGTTGCGTTAATTCGGTTAATGTTAGTTCGGTTACGTTTGGTTAATTACTAAAAACTAAACTTGTGCAAAATTATAAACTTAAAATACTTAGTGTAGTGTTTTGAACTTTTTTCAAGCATACAAATACATGAAAAATACATGAAGTATCCGAAAATATGAACCTTTGGTTCAAATACATGAAAAACACATAGATATATAATTATCGGTTATGGAAGAAGGGAAAACCAAACCGTAACCGAATGATTCGGTTTTGGCCTTTCTTAATGGTAACTGATCGGTCTATTCGGTTTCGGTTATCGGTTTTCGTATACTCACCCCTAACTATTATAGTCTTAAATCTTAATGTCTTATGTTTATCATGTTTTGGTCAATATTCATATGCTACATGTGTTTTTGAACTGCTAGTGGTAAAAAAATAATCATTGGTCACAGAATGTTGAAGAGGTTTGTAGTGGGATGGAACGAAAGATTTTGTTTGACCAGATATCTGTTTGGTTGCACTTTCTGATGGATAATAATTCTTTCCATCCTTATGAAGTTATAAGCTTGCATTTTCTCATGCCGAATGATGAGGAAGTGAGGATTATCCCAGTCTCTTTCTTAATTACACAAAGAGTTCAACTTGACAAGCTTTCATGAAATTGTAGACATATAAATGTGTTGGGAGCTCAGTTTCAGTTTACGATTATCGTGGTTTTTAGATTATTTGTTTCATGTGTATGCTCATTTTTTTGGTCATTAGTCAATAGAAATGGCATAGATGCATAGTATTTTAGTTTTCTCAAACTTTTATAAAATGAATATGATTATACTCTGGTCCTTAGCAATATTGTCTTTGCCTGCTTGAGTGCTCACTTAAAATGGAAATAATGGCTTTGGGCTTTTTGTGTGGGCATGCAGGAATCCAGTGTTGTTGTTTCCCCAGAGTGTATTACTTATGGAAGAAGCTGTTACTCGAAAGGACAGCTGACTTTTTTTCGCAGTTCCATCAAGCTTGATGTTTCAGAGGAAGGGGCCATAGGTTGTCTTACTTTTGAATGGAAGACTCTAAATCTTATTAGTATCGAGTCACGATGGTTGGATCCTGTGAGTCTAAAGCCTCAATTCTATGATTTTTTTTAGTTTGTTCCTCATATACTGAACTTCTGTGAAATTGTAAGTAACTATTACTTCTTATTTAGCTCAAAACAGCTGAGGTCTGCCTTCGTATCAAGTCGGAGCACAGTCAAAAGTCAGGTATTTGCATCTTCAAGATGTTTTTTTTGTTGATCTGCATTACTATCTAGATATGTTCTCTCAGTGCTCTATTTTGTTGTACTTCAGCTTAAGGAACTAACACAAACAACCATTTATGTGTAACAAATAGACAATAGTATCAGGTTTCCATTTTAGCAGACTGTTCTTTTTCCTGGTATGAATTAGTGATGGCTTCTACATATTGATGTATTAACAAATACTTAGTTCCATGGTACTTGATATACATATAACATATTGTATATTTCATTGGTTAATCCGTCCCCTTGTTTGAAAAAAAATATTTTTTACTCTCTTGTGTGCGCATTTTGTGTAATGCAACAAGTATAACAATTCATCATTCTGAGACCATGTATTTTGTTGGTGGACGTGATTTACCGCTTATGTTGACTGTGGGACTGATGGGGGGCCCCTGGGGTGGGTTATCCAAGTTTTCTTTGTGCTTACAAAGTATTAGTGTGCAATAAGTAATCATTGTCACACGCAAAGTTTAAAAGAACGGAAACGAGTCTCGAGGCGTTTTCCCTTCACCTCATGAGGCGTAAGCCTCGAGGCGAACCGAGGCGTAAGCTTGAGGCGCACTCAAAAAATAAATATAAAAATTATGTATCTATAAAAAATAAAATACTTGACCTAGAAAAGTCTAAAACATCAAAAACGCACATCAAAAATAAAGTAATTGACCTAAAAAGTCTAAAACAGTAAAACACCAAAAAAAACAAATCAAAAACACCCTAAACCACCTGAGGCGCACCTGAGGCACACATTTTCTTAGCGCCTCAGTTCTTAGAGGCGTATGTACAGTCTAAACCCCATGAGGCGCGCCTCAGACTCGTTTTCTTAGAGTTTCGCCTTGAGACGCACCTCGAGGCGTACGCCTCACCCGTTTTTTTAAACCATGGTCACACGAATTGCTTCTATTCTTTATATTGTCGTATTATACATGATATGGGAAGCAGCCTCTCTATCCTTATGGGTAGAGGTAAGGTGTGCCTACATCTCACCCTCCCCTGACCCTACCAATAGTTTCTACTATTCGTGGGATATACTGGGTATGATTGATTGATTGATTGATTGATTGATATACATGATATGGGAAATGGAGACGACAGTTTCTGTTTCTATCAGGTAGTATTTAGGCTCTGCTAAATAAATATCGAATGTTCGAACTTCAAACCTTATTTTCGTCTTCTTTTTGTTGGTATCTAACCATATATATTTATACACGCTCATGTATATTGATTATAAACTTGTTTTTTTATGAGCTTGTTTGGTTCAATATTTATTTAGGCTCTGTTAAGTAAATATCAAATGTTTGAACCTTATTTTTTTCTTCCTTTTGTTAATATCTGATACAATAAGCTAGAATAACAGTAGTGAACAGACCTTTTAAACACAGTGTATTAGGAGATTCAGTTCCCATGAACACCTGCAGCTCTCTCAATCTTTAGGAGTTTGTTTACGGCTTCTTTAGAAGTTCCATGTTTTATGAAACAAGTCACAAAAGCTTCAGTGGTGTACAAGTTAGTTTAAAAGGTGTAAAGATATTTTGCAATCATGAAGCATCATTTCTGCCTCTTGTATTTCCTTGATATTAGCCTGTCCAACCCTCTTTTTGGCTCTTTGCAAATATTCTTAGGCATCAGGTTTTGTTTCTTCATTTTTTCCATCTGGTGGTTGCTAAAAAGTCCAGATACCTTTAAGTGGTTGAAGTAATTGCGCCTACCAAACCAAACTGTGACTGGATACTTCTGTTACAGAATAAGGAAGTTTTGGAAATATGATTGTTTGTATCTAGGTGGATTTTTGGGGATATAATTTGATATTTTTTACTTGTTTAGATTATTTGTGTAATATTAATGTGTACCGCTGTATTTGCTGTACAGTGAAAGTTCATTTCATTTTTTTCACCTTAAATAAGCTTCTAATTATACGTATTGTTTGTATTAGTGTAGAGTAAAACCCAAGACACTCGGGATTCATGTAGGGTATGTCTCGGATACACATGGTTTACGTCCATTTAGATATCATCTATTGCGAGTCTGCGAGCCTTAATGTGATTCGAGTGTTTATTTTTAGTTACGGAAGTACGGAACATGTTAGATGCTTGTGTAAACTGTAAACTATATATAGTTATAGTGTACACGGGTATCTAAAGGTTAGAAAAAAAGATGTAAAGTATATGAATCATTAATCTCTCCGAATTCTAAAGGACGTGCCTTTTGAATACGCCAGCTAGCAATCTGTTTTTCAAATTTATTTGTTTCTTTACGTGTTTTAAGTGTTTAATGATATAATAGGCATTCTATCTTGTATTTTATCTGAATTTTGGTTATCCAATCGTAAATCATTTACCTTATACGTTTAACTTATGTATGTACTAATTGCAAAGTGATTAGTGATTGTTTTTATATTTATGAATGGTAACAATCAGGTATTATTTTCATGTTTGTGAACTTGTAAAGCATGTGTTTTTACTTGCATCTCAGGAAACACACGTGTGCGCCTACCTCTTAGCTTTGAATGTGTTCTATTTTTTAAATTCTTACCCATGCATATACGGTTAAATATAGTTGTAGGTGGTAACTTGATTTCAAAGCAATCTTGCAGGCGTTTTTGAGGTGAAATTCACTGTTCCTGACCCTTGTTGGAGTACTAAGCAAGATCTGATCAAATCTCTGGATGCGCAATATAAGGAAAAATGGGATGTTGATCTTGAGTGAGTTATTTGCCTCCCTTGTATGCTGCTCTTAATTTATTCTTTAGTGATCAAAGTATAAAATATTCTTTACAAGCTAGGAATATCTTGGACTGTAGGTGTCACATAGCATTAACCATATATATTATTATATTTTATTCCAGTCTGTATACCTTGTGGCTCATGAATTGTTAGATAACTTTGGGTGCACATTGTTAATGTAAGAAAGTTTATGTGTGAGAGTTCACACACACACACACACACACATATATACAAACACACACACGTATGTATCTACATGTATCTGGGAGTTGATGTATGTTGTTTAAATTGTTTCTTGCAGTTGCAGTTCATATGAGTTGTTTGAAGATATTACATGTCTGGAAGGGGATGGTGATTCTATAGCAATTTCTAAGAGCGACTTTCAGCTCCTGCAGCCAGAAAAGTTCATCAATGATACCATTGTTGACTTCTATATTGAGTTGAGTTTTTTGTTTTTTATTTAATATATTTGAACTTCAATTTATAGGTAATAGAATGGACATGTTAGATGGGTTGGGAAACAGGTAAAATGTGTTTTGGTAAAGAACTGAAAATGTCTAATACTTATTATAAAGGTTTGGGTTCAAACACAAACTTTTTCTTCACTATTTTCTTAATATGTAATTAGTAATTAATGACTCAATGTATTTAGTATGATTTTGTTTTGGATAAAGAACTTGTAAAAGATTATAAGTTGTTAAATACACTACGGGTCACGTTCATTCTGTTTGACCCTTTTGACCTGTTATTTTCCATCAAAGTTTCTAAAGATTACCTATTTCATCCATAGCTCGACTCAACCCGAATCTAGGTAAATGGGTTGAAGTTGACCCTTATAACTTATCTGTACCTACTATATTTAGATGTTTACATGACAAGACTTGAGTTATTGGCAGATACCTGAAGAAGATCAAACCTGCTGATGCAAGAGTTCATTTCTTCAACAGCTTTTTCTTTAGAAAGCTGGCAGATTTTGATGAAAATCAATCACGATCTATTGATTTCAAGGAAGCTTTCCAAAGAGTTCGTAAGTGGACGAAGAAAGTGGATGTGTTTCAAAAGGATTACATTTATATTCCTGTAAACTTCAGGTTAGATTTTAGCCAGCATTTAAGTATAGCAGTCATCATCATCAGATGTGGCACTTTGACCCGTTTACTAGTAAAGGGGTCGATTTGGGATATCTTCTATCTCAAATGAATCAGATCAAAAGTTTGGTAAAGGGGATACACATTTGACCGGGTTGAATGGACTGAAAGTCTCCCAGATTTTTAATTCATGCAAGCTTTAGGTTAATATTATATTTTTTGCAACTATGTTTACTACATTAATTATTTATATAAAAAAAATACCAAAGATTGACAAAGAAAAGTGCTTGCATTTCACATGGCCCTATGCGTTCGACCCATACTAAAATTTCACCCTTCTCAATAGATTTCTTTACCTAAACTGACCGGCTCGTCAATGTTGCCACCTCTTAGTTGAACCATATATTATATGGCAGGTTGCATTGGAGTTTGATTATCATTTGTCATCCTGGTGAAGTAGTGAATTTCACAGGTAACTCTTTTATATGATTGTGAACTTTATGCTATTTAGAAAATGTTGGCCCTTTTATTAATACAACAAGCACTTGTGCAGACGATGAAATAGAGAGTTCACAAAAAGTGCCATGTATTTTGCACATGGACTCTATTAAAGGACACCACAGAGGTCTTGAACATTGTATCAAAGGGTAAGCTACATAAAATCTCTGCATGGTTTACTCTTTTTTTGTGTGCATTTAGTTTAATATGTTTAGTTACAGCTATCTGTGGGAAGAGTGGAAAGAGAGGAATAATGATGCATCAAAAGATATTTCTACAAAGATCATGGATTTGCGGTTTATCCGTCTCGAGGTATTTATTCTACATATCAAAAATCCATATTACAAATGGCCTCGGTATTCTTGAAATTTAAAAAAAATTACTTAAATGCTTAGAGCAAGTAGGATCTTGTTTTCTTACGTTGTAGTTTTGGTTTTATTCAGGTACCTCAGCAGGAGAATTCATATGATTGTGGGCTATTTATGCTCCATTACATGGAACTTTTTGTGAAACAGGCTTCTAATAACTTCAACCCGTTGAACAACTTTGTAAGTCATGCTTGATCTATTCTGTTTTTGGGTCATTAAGCCAGCTGACTTGACATATAGAGATACCTCTTGTGTTAATTTTTTTTTTTCAAAATTTATTTTTATGTAATGACTGCAAATAACAAATATGCTTCTCCTCAGATCAGTACAGATTGGTTCTATCCTATTGAAGCTTCTTTAAAACGGGCTCGAATTAAAAGATTAGTCTTTGAACTTACCAAAAGTAATGCTCAGAAAGATACGCCACCCAAATCGTCCTATGAGCTCAAGGACGAAGATGATGATGAAGAAGAAGCCGATGTACAGATTCTCGATGAAACATGCAATGCCAAGGAAACTTATGAAAGCATCTCTGATACTTGTGTGAACAATTCAAGAGATGATACCCCATTAATGGTTAAACCTTTAAGAAGTGTAGACATGGACGTAAATCTTTCGGATAATGACATTGATGGAGGAACATTGATTGCTGACAGTGACCAAAAGAATCATGGGCAGATAGTTTTGTACGATCCTTCTATCTGCGCCATGTCACCAACAAAGGTAGTAATCTTTTCTACATTATACACTTATACCTCTAGTATGGATGTGTCGGAATAAACATGTTAGGGTTGGGTAACATGTCAAAATGCATCACGCACGTTTACAAAAAGAATATCGTTATAATAAAATTGTAAAAACTCTATTAGACTTTCCAGCCCGTTTTCTTCTAGCTTATTTTTTCAATCCGACAGAGAACTAACCCTTTATAAATAAATCTGTAAATGTGCCAATGCTGACGATCGGCATTAATTTGCATCTGGTTTGCTTGTGTAAACAGAAAACGGATGAAACAGAAGACTCTGTTGACAAGCAGATAGTGATAGTTCCGGAGACTAACAATACAAATCCGGTTGTGAACCATATTAACGAGTCAATGAATTCATTACAACTGAAGGAAAAGTCAGGCGGAGACGACAATGTGTTTGAACCTCATGTTGTTGAAGATTCTGACGATGATGTGTGTGAAACATTTGTAGTAGAAGATTCTGGTTCAGACAGCGATTCAGATGGCTTTTTTATCTGTGACGTCAACAAGAACCATCAAAAGGCTTCTTCTTCTTCTGTATTCAAAGATGTTGCAGAATGTGGTTTGAATAGGAAGAGTTCAAAAACAAGGCAGAGGTTGTTGCCTTTGGTTTTTGGTCCACGAAAAAGACGTAGGAGAAGCCGATAGGTGATATAATATTGTGGATTTTGGTTGCTATGAAAATAGAATACCTCTCTTATGTCCATATTATATGCATTGTATAGAAGTCGCAGGTAAGTATGAAGCCGACTTCTTTTCTTTGCTAAATGGCATATTATGCATTGTATAGAAGTCGCAGGTAAGTATGAAGCCGACTTCTTTTCTTTACTAAACGAAAAATCTCCATGAAGATTGATTTTCTTCGTGAACTTGTGCGCGCTAAAATAAGTTTTAATCTTTACATGAATGATTGCGGTTTTATTATGTGATTTAGTACTTGAACTCGAACTTCGCCTGTTTTGTTTTGTTAATCGAGTGAGTTCAACTCCTACTTGTGTGACTTTGAATAGAAAAATAAGTTAAATAGCTTAAGTTCGATAAAACTCTCTATGAAGATGCTAATAAACAAAAATATTATGTAACAGTGTTTTGTTAAAGTCCATTTTTTACTATAAAAAACACTTAAAAATTTCATTACTGATTTATTTTTTAGGAATCGTTGAATAATTACTAATTTAATAAAATTGTAGGAACTAAACGCAACATATACGAGTCTTAGATAGTTTTTTTTTTTTTTTCAAATTCAACTTTTAATACTAAGAAAAAAATTCGTTAAATACTAATGTTTTATTATTGTTCAATGTAGTCAACTTAAAAAAATAGTAACTAAGTTTCATAATCAAGCTTCAAATACGTTTAATCGTTGAGTCGATTAATTTAAAATAGAAACATTTAATAAAACTGTAATAAATGTAAAACTTTTATGAGATTTTCCTAGTATAAAAATACAAGCAACTTTATGGAGAAACACTTGATTATTATTGCATCATTTTCTCTGAAATAACAATAATTTGTGGTTTTTTAATTATAAGTAGTGTTTTAGTTACCCGCGTTTCGTCATGAGGGCGCTCGTGTCGCTATAGGTTTGGTGGGCATTAAAAATAACATTATTAGCGATAATATTAGGTAACTATAATTTGTTCAAATTGTTCTAAAATAACCGTCGCTAGTTATTTCCACCAATTTTTGCTGCGGGAGCTCATATTGCGTTATGGGTTTGGTGGACGTTAAAAATCGCGCTTCGCTGCGGGAGTTCCTGTTGCGTTGAGGGTTTCGTGGACATTAAAGCTAACATTAAGTGACTGTTATTTTCGCGTGGGCATCAAAAAATAATCACGGCCCATTACCTTGCAGACCAGCCTTAACATTACAACAGTTGCCTAATGTTGACTTGATCTGAAGCCCAAAGTATTAGAAAAATTGTGGCCCATTAATTGTTCACCAAATATAGGCCCAACTTTGTATGTAAAATTGTCGGTTCCATTTTCAGAGCGATTTTATTTTCTTTTTCGGCGGCCAATATTTATGTGGGCGGTTTGGTGGTTTCTTAAGTTTCAATTTGCGTGCATCTTATTTTATTAGTAGTCTCCACAGTCAACCAATCAATTAAATTTACTGTAGAAGTGTCCTAAACTTAAACTTAATAGATACTATAATGATAAAGAAAACAACTAGGACAGATTACGTTTTAATACAATTTTGAATTTCACCAATCACAATTGTCGGTTGTACTTGATTGATTCAAATACCATAAATCTGTGAAATTATTATGTTTAATCTTGATTTTAACCAATTATCCTCTCCAAAGTTATTTTTGGGTCATTTAATCATTTATTGCCTTTATAAACAAAAAATTTTAAGTAACTACTTTCAAAAGATGACAAAAGTAGGTAACATAATTAATAGGTGCTCTCATTTTACAAAAGAAAAGATTAAAGCATTGTTTCTGATTACAACATAGATGAAGAGTCAAGATTTGATGACATTACATTAAACGTAAAACAGCAATCATAGCCAGAGAATAGCAAAGCTATTAGTAGGGTCTGAGGAGGGAGTGGCAACATTAAACGTAAAAGAATTACGAGATTTGTTATCGGTTACTCAGCTAAGAGATTACAAAGTGTGAAAACACATCTATAAACCAAACTGATGTGGTGAAAAAACAAACATCACATGACACAACCTGACCAACAATCACTCTACTAAATTATATTATATGTTGTTCTAACTTCTAACACCTCTGCAACATCTTTTCCAGCATTCCTGTTAACTCATCATCCTTAAAACACTCTTCCATCTGTTTCGATGTTGTTTCCATTTGAATTAGCAAATCATCCTTATGTAATAGCATCTTTTCAATATCTTCACATAAGGCTTGGTTTTGAGCCTCAAGATTACTCACTTGATTCACTAAACGCGTATTCTCATCCATCAGATTGTTGGTTTCTGATTTGTTCATCCGCAGCAACTCTTCTAGTTCTTCTACTCGTTGAGTTGACTTCAGCAAGAATTCGTCTTTAACTTTGATTTTCTCACATAAACAAGACATTTTGTCCTCCAGTTTATGTAAATCCTGATGTATGACATCAATTTCTTTCTGTTTTTCTTCAGAGGTTGTCAAAGCATCTGTCTTCTCTTTCACAAGTTCTTCTATCATCCGGTTTTGCGCCTCATGATTATTTACCAAACGCGTATTCTCATCCACCAGATTTTCGGTTTCTAATTTGTTGACCCGCAGCAAGCCTTCTAGTTCTTGTGCTTGTTGGGTTGACTTCAACAAGGATTCGTCTCTGACTTGGATTTTCTCACATAAACACGAAACTTCGTCCTCCAGTTTATGCAAATCCTGGCGTATAGCATCAATTTCATTCTGTTTTTCTTCAGAGACTGTTAAAGCGTTTGTCTTCTCTTTCATAAGTTCTTCTAACCTTTGGTTTTGGGCCTCAAGATTATTTACCAAACGCCTATTCTCATCCACCAGATTTTCAGTTTCTAATTTGTTGACCCGCAGCACGCCTTCTAGTTCTTCTGCTTGTTGGGTTGACTTCAACAAGGATTCGTCTTTGACTTTCATTTTCTCACATAAACAAGAAATTTCACCCTCCAGTTTACGTAAATCCTGATGCATAACATCGATTTTATTCTGTTTTTCTTCAGAGATCGTTAAAGCATTTTTGTTCTCTTTGTCAAGTTCTTCTATCCTCCGGTTTTGAGCCTCAAGACTATTCACCAAACAAGTTTTCTCTTCCATCAGTGTTTCAGCTTTTAATTTGTTGACTCGAAGCAAATCTTCTAGTTCTTCTGCTCGTTGAGTTGACTTCAATAAGGACTCGTCTTTGACTTTGACTTGCTCACATAAACCAGAAAATTCATTCTCCAGTTTCTGCTTTTCTTCAGAGATCATTAAAGCATTTGTCTTTTCTTTCAAAAGTTCTTCTATCCTCTGATTTTGAGCCTCAAGATTATTCATCAACCGCATATTCTCATACCTTAGATTTTCGGTATCTAATTT
The DNA here is from genome assembly GCA_028751855.1 of Ambrosia trifida. Taxonomy (NCBI): domain Eukaryota; kingdom Viridiplantae; phylum Streptophyta; class Magnoliopsida; order Asterales; family Asteraceae; genus Ambrosia; species Ambrosia trifida. The sequence continues at coordinate 52,236,809 of CM054123.1, forward strand.
GGTGACCCGCAGCAAGTCTTCTAGTTCTTCTGCTCGTTGAGTCAACTTCAGCAAGGTTTCGTCTTTTAGTTTGATTTTCTCAGATAAACAAGAAATTTCATCCTCCTTTTTATGTAAAGCCTGATGTATAACGTCGATTTCAATTTGCTTTTCTTCAGAGCTCGTTAAAGCATTTTTCTTCTCATTGCCAAGTTCTTCTATCCTCCGGTTCTGAGCCTCAAGATTATTCACCAAACGCGTATTCTCATCCCTCAGATTTTCAGCTTCTAATTTGGTGACTCGTAGCAAATCGTCTAGTTCTTCTGCTCGTTGAGTTGACTTCAACAAGGACTCGTCTTTGAACTTGACTTGCTCACATAAACTAGCAAGTTCATCCTCCAGTTTCTGTTTTTCTTTAGAGATCAATAAAGCATTTGTCTTCTCTTTCATAAGCTCTTCTATCCTCCGGTTTTGAGCCTCAAGATTATTCACCAGACGCGTTTTCTCATCCAACAGATTTCCGGTTTCTAATTTGCTAACTCTGAGCAAGTCTTGTAGTTCTACCACTTGTTGAGTTGACTTCAACAACGACTCGTCTTTGACTTTAACTTCCTCACATAAACAAGAAAATTCCTTCTCCAGCTTCTGTTTTTCTTCAGAGATCGTTAAAGCATATGTCATCTCTTTCTCAAGTTCTTCTATCCTCCGGTTTTGAGCTTCAAGACTATTCGCCAAACGTGTTTTCTCATCCATCAGATTTTTGGTTTCTAATTTGCTGATTCGCAGCAAGTCTTCAAATTCTTCCACTCGTTGATTTGACTTCAACAAGAACTCATCTTTGACTTTGACTTTCTCACATAAACAAGAAACTTCATTTTCCAGTTTCAGTTTCTCTTCAGATATCTTTAAAGAATTTGTCATCTCTTTCACAAGTTCTTCAATCCTTTGGTTTTTCTCTTCCGCAACCCTTAAAAGCCTCTTTATGCTGCTTTCTTTTTCTTCAATAACTTCTAAATTCTTTTCTGTTTCCTTTTTATGCGCTTCTGTTCTTTCTGTAAGCACCGTTTCTAGTGAAACAAGTTGTTGCTCGAAATCAACATTCTTTTCATTTTGCTCGTTTACTCTGTATCGAAGGCTTTGATTCTCCGCTTCAAGTTGCATATTTTTGCTTTCAACAAACACTTTCCCTTTCTCCAATTTGACTACTTTCTGTGATTCAGCAAGCAGCTGCTGTTTCAGATCATCAAAAAACTCAACTTTCTTCATCAATGATTCGACGTCCTCACATTTTTTAGTCAGATTTAAATTTACTTCAACAATAACATTGTTCTTGATCTCCAGTTCCTCTTTTAGACGTAAAATGATATCTTTATTTTCCGTGTTCTTTTGCTCCAATTTGGTATTCAATTCTGACAACTGTGCCTTCAACACAGGAACCAGAGAGGGCATTTCGTCACTTTGTACTTCGGGCAAGCTATGGCAAGATTTCAACTCTTCTTGTAGTTGCGTAACTTGTTCACTTCGATCTTTCAGTTTGCTTGAATAATCGTCTATCTCTTTTCTTAACTTATCCAACTCAGATTTCAACTCGACCTCTTCTTTCAATCTCTCACTGCACTTCTTGTGTGCCTGTTCCAAACTGTTATATTTCTTTTGAAGTTTCTTCAACGCGCCCGTATTTCCACCGTTGCTAATTTGAGATTCTTGGAATTCTTTAAGAGATGCAATCAGATCCTTATTCTCTTGTTCCAAATGCTCCAGTTTGTATCCCATTTCTTTGGATAACGAATCTTTTGCAGCCAAAGTGTCTCTCAATTCCGCAACCTCTTCGTCCCTTTTATGAGACAGTTTTTCAATCATCAACTTTGCTTCGTTACACTCAGAGAAAATATCATCATAACGCGATTTGTATTCTGCAATCTCGACTTCCAACAGCTTCTTACTGCTTTGTTCATGCGCTAACGCTTGGTTGCATACCCTCAGTTGGGTCTGAAGGTTTTCAGATGTTCTTGTTTGAGAATCAAGACTCGTTTGAAGCGAGCTAATCTCCTGTAGCAGCAACGATTTTTCTTTCTCCCATTCTGTTTTACTTGATTTAAAAGTATCTTGAAGCTTTTTATGTGCTTCTTCAAGATGTTGAAACTGTTCGTTCTTCCATTTCAACTGATCTTTAACATCACTATGTTGTTCTTCCAATTTACTTATCACCTCATCTCTCTGAATCAGATCCCGAGCTGTCTTTGCTTTGTCAGATATTTCTTCAATTCTTTTATCTTTAAGCGATACAATTCTCTTCAGATCGTCAATCTCAATATTGCTAGAATCAAGACTCGACTTCAAAGATTCTGAACCAGTTTTTGCTTCTTCCAAAGCCAAGATGAGCTCTTTGTTTTCTTTCGCAGACTTCTGAAGTTTTTCTCCATATTCATACCTAAGCTTATCAATTGCAGAATTAAGGTGTTTAAAAGCCGATTCTTTTTCTTGGAAACTTGACTTGAGGTCTCGATGGAGTTGACTCAGCGTAGATAACTCCTCAGATTTGGCACTCAGTTCTTGGGCTTGTTTTTCAGTTTGCAATTTAGCTTCTTGAAGCTTAGTTGTCAATTCATCTTGCGCTTTTTTCACGTTATTGCATAAATCCGTCTTGATACGAACTTCTTCCTCTAGTTTTTCCTTTTGTGCTCTAACTTCTTCTAACGCTTCATGAACATCCCTTCCTTTATAATCTATCATTGTGTGCGCGGTAAACGTCAAAATTTTCTGTTTAATTAATACAAAACAAAGCACCACTTGTCAGTCAACTACATAAGTCTAAACACTTATGAACATTTATAAAAAAAAAAAAAAAAAAAAAAAAAAAAAAAAAAAAAAAAAACTGATGGCTAGCTAGTTGTACAAAAGTCTGCTGTTTGAAACATGCGCCGCTGCTCAAAGGTATACACAATTTTCATACACATTATAAACACACAGAGATGACCTCAACTCAACTAAATTATGTTCATCCACTAGTGTCTAAAACTAAGTTTATATAGCTTCATTAAGTTTAAACAAAATATCCTAATCTTTCACACTAACAATAATATTCGATCCCTCGGCCCTCAAACATCCAATGTGGCTTAATATGGCCGGTGTGGGATTTGCCTAAACCGCAACGCTAACAGTCTTTAAGAAACTAACAATATTCATACAAAACCTATAAAATTATGAACTTTTAAGCAGACTCTCTCTCTCTCTCTCTCTCTCTCTCTCTCTCTCTCTCTATATATATATATATATATATATATATAGGAAAAAGATCATTTAGGAACCAAGGTACTAGTTAGGAACTTAGGAACCAATCTGAGCCATTCATCTTTTAATCTTGATCTAGGGGTAGGATGGTAATTAAACAATTATGTTTTATATTTTAATTTAAAAAAAAAGTTTTAAAAATGGAAGTTAATAAATACACGTTTGATTGCATTCATCTTCTTTCTACAAATTCATAACTTCCTCCTAATATCATTCAATTGCCTTCCTTCAATCTATCAACATCTTAATCAAGTTATATTTCAATTTCATCACCACACACACACTCGAAACTTCCATCGATCAAAACAGACGCACAACATGTCGTCCAAGGTTGTTCTGAAGACGAAGGGTAAATCAACAAAAGGATCAAAACCCTCAGATGATAAGTCAACATCAAAGATCTTTGAAGGAATGGAGCACATGGACCATGAAGAAAGCTAAAGTCATCACCCATTTCGGTTTCATACCATTGGTTATCTTCATCGGCATGAACTCCGAACCCAAACCCTCGATCTCTCAACTCCTCAGCCCTATTTGATTCGTAATAATAATAATAATAATAATAATAATAGTTCTTCACTATTTGTCGAATTAATTAGATCGTTTTTATATGGAGACATAAATCACCTTCACGGTTAACCCGTTTTCTGTGTTTGGGGGTCTGTTTTTAATGAGTTTTTTTTTATAATTGTTGGAATATGAATATACACTGACGTATAGTTGTTTAATGTTATTGTACAATATAATTTTTTTGTAGCAATGATTGGAATATACACCGATGTATAATTGTTTGAAATATGAATATACACTGATGTATATTTGTTGAATATTATGGTACAGTACAATGTTTTTGTAGTACTAATTGGACTATACACTGATGTATAATTGTTGAAATATGAATATACACTGATGTATATTTGTTGAATATTATGGTACAGTACAATGTTTTTGTAGTACTAATTGGACTATACACTGATGTATAATTGTTGGAATATGAATATACACTGACGTATAGTTGTTTAATGTTATCGTACAGTATAATGTTTTTGTAGCAATGATTGGACTATACACCGATGTATAATTGTTTGAATATGACGATACTAAACACTGTTCTATAACATCAATTTTATTAGGGTCTGATGTATATTGTATACACCGATGTATAATTGTTTGAATATGACGATATTAAACACTGTTCTATAATTGTTTTGTCAGTTACAATGTATACTAAATAACCTATTAATACTCACATACCAAAAGACAATATTACCCCTTGATTTAATTAAAAAGTTAATTAATGTTTAACATATTTACCATCATGCCATTGAAGATGGATGGATGAGATTGGTTCCTAAAGTTCCTAACTAAGGGTTGGTTCTCAATTGAACCCTACCCTATATATATATATATATATATATATATATATATATATATCTTAAATTCCATATATTATTCTAATTCACATAACAAGTCATACAAAACCTAGATCCCACCAAAAAAAAAAAAAACTGAAACA